>CM076720.1:6807218-8067218 GCA_038501795.1 Pseudopleuronectes americanus
TTTGGTTTTTGTTTGGGTTTTTTTGTTGTTTGGGGGGGGGGGGGTTATTTTTTTTGTTGGTGGATTGTGTGGGTTTTTTGTTTGTGTTGGGGGTGTGTGGGGTTTTTTTTTGAAATATAATTTTTGGGGGGTGTTATATGAAAAAATTTAATAAAAAAATTTGGGGGGGTAGAAAATTTTGTAAATTTTAAATTAAGGGATAAAGAAAGTAAAAGAAAAAAAAAAAATGATATGTAAAATTAAGAGAAAAACAAACCCCCACTCAACTGAGCTCCCCTTTCACTTAGTCAAAATGAAACAAAATAAAACCACCCAAAAGTCCACACACACCAGCCCCCCCACAACCCAACCCCCCCCCCCCCCCCATTGCTTTTGTTTTAAATGTTAGAAAAAGGTTAAACCCGCTATAGGCCCCCCCCGATAAAACCACCCACAGCCGCCTCCCGTTATTATATACCAAACCTAATTAAAACCCCAAAAAAAAGCCCCCTCCCCCCCATAACCCCCCCACACTGTAACACCCCGTTTGATATACCCCCACTCAACCCTGTTTACTCCCCCGACCCCCCCCGCAACCCCCCCCCCCCATATTTATGGTGGCACCTGTCCACCATGCCTTTCCCCCCCCCCCCCCCACCCCCTTCCCCGCCCCCCATTGACCCTTCAGAAGAGCTAACCCACCCCCCCCCCCCCCTCCCCCCCCCCCCCCCAACCCCCCCCACCCCCCCACAATCCCCCACCCCCAATGTCCTCCCTCTAAAAGCTTAGCCTACCGAATCCCATTCCCAAACTCTCTCCCCCACAGACAACCCCATCCCCACTAATAAACCCCCATACATATCCAAAAACATGACCTCCCACAACAACAACAAAGTAACACTGATTAGTGTGGGATCAAACAGGTCTAGCCTACGAGTTCCCGGTTTCCCACTGTCTACACCGGAATCTCCTCCCACACTGCCCCATCAGTGACTGTGAGTGACACACTCTGATGTAGCTAAAATAAATATGTCATAAAAAAGGGATTGAATATTCTACCTATCCAAAGCCGCGTCTGTTCTTCCAGCATTTCAAAAATAAATCAGATAAATGAATTAACTTTGTGCGGAAGAAGCAGGGTTTGTTTTCTATATTTAATCATTACAGAGACACAATCCTGACAAGGCAGTATTCATTACTGAATAATCTATGTCACTGTGATACAAATAGAAAGTTTTGACCCCCTCAAAAACGCTTGTGAATTCCTAACCAGCGATGGCAGGTTTTCGACGCAGATCGTTGATATTCAGTGAGCAGAGTGTAGCCACTTCCCAGAGCGCCGCCGAAAAACTGGCATTCAGAGATCATCTGTTCTTACATCATCCTTCTCCTGCTGCCCTTTTACCTCAGCAGGTTGGGGGAGAAGCGGGAACAGATCCTCGTAAATTACACAGCACAACCCTGCTGAACCGCCATGGGGATGATGCAAAGCCTTCTTTTGTCTCTAGCAATATAGAAAGAGGGGAAGACAAAAAGGCTTTCGTAATTTATGAGGCCGGAAGCTTTTGAGATGTCATGTCTGCGGACCTGTCAGATGCAACAGTTGAAGAACAGATGCAATCCGAATAGATGTCACCTTGACGCTTCTAATTCATGCAGTAGAATCTTCTTATCCGAGGGACAATATAATAAGAGACCTTTACATGTACACTGCACCTTATAATGGGTGAGCCACTTCACTACACAATACAAACAGCCATGCGGGTACAGGACGTTTGAGAACTGCCAAATGTAAAAAAAATTTAAGATCTATTTGAGAGAACAGCATCGTCTCCCCTGGCTCTTCCCCCTGCCATCCTTGTTTGTTCAGCTCTTTCTGAAAAAGGCACCTACACACACACACACACTAAAGCCTGAAACATGCTTCTGCGTTTTCACGGGCCCGTAAGCGCAAGAGCCCTTCCGGGTCCCTTACGTGCTTATGTATCCCTTCTTACGTGCTTACGGGCGTCGACCACTTTTTCTAAAATTTACGGCAAAGCTCCGCAAGCTCACTCAGCCCGCAAGGCTGTGATTGGTCTGCTCTACATCCCGTCTGTAGCTGCATGTCCGGTTTCATGCCCCATAATACCGGCAGAAACAACGGAAGATTTAGAAGAACGAATATGGACCAAATAGAAGAGCGGTTGGCAGAAGAGATCTGAAAGTATGACCGCTTGTATAACCCGTCACGGACTGGCGGTTTTGTCCGCCAGTAAAAGGCTTAACACACACACACACGGGCAGTTTGGAGAGAAAAAGAAAAGAGAACGGACAAAGCAGCAATGCAAAAAACTAAAAGAGACTGCTGGGCTGCTGGAGAAGCTTAAAGATATGGTTGTGCTACTAATTTCAATGAAAATTTGATTAATGTATGTATTAATGTATATAGGAAAAAAAGGTAGGATATTATTACAAAGCTCACAATTGGTGCATTCATTGTTATCCCTCCAAACTACTTTAGATCTTTCAGAATCAATTGGTGGTCCATTCCGACCGAGTAGAGTAGGAATGACATCGAGGCGCCAGTGGTTCACATCGCGGTCTGGGAGGCATCAGGTTAATTGGAGAGCTGCTCTGAGACCCTTTGACAGAAAGAGGGAAAGGACAGGAGGAGAGGACCATGTGTGTGTGTGTGTGTAGTGTGTGTGTGTGTGTGTGTGTGTGTGTGTACCGGTGGGTGTGTGGGGTGTATGGGTGGGTGTGTGTGTGTTTGACAGACAGCTCATCTATTCCCACGAGCCTCCAACGCTGCCAAACCCTTTGCAGCACTTCTCACGTCCAGTTTGCGAGTCCCCCACTTGGCAGGCTCCACACAACTCATTCCACTGCCCTGGTCATTCCATCGATACAGTAATAAGCCCCAATACTTACAGTGGTTTACCATTGAGGTAACGACCAAGCCCCATCATTACCACAGCAAGTGTGGCTACACAGCTCATTACAGGCTGCTCTTTTTCAGCTTGTTAACGGTGTAATAACTCTCTACAGTAACTCCACAGTTCTCTGTGGACTCTGCAACACTCACAAGATGACCTGGAGAATTTTAATGGACGTGGCAGCGTCCGTGAGCAGTAACTCAACTCATTCATCTACAGGCTTTTAACTATTATGTTGTGGACAGCTCGGGGCGTTATCCACAGCTGCACAACACCGCTGCGTACACACTGTGGTCACGCAATGGGCGTATGAGGGAGAGAACCGGAGGAGATAAGGCAGAGATAATGGAGTATGCTTGCGTATCTTCCTGGGAGAAGTGTAACCCAATTGTTTAGGGTAAATGTTGACCATGCTATCCTTGCCTGTGATCACACATTCTCTGTTTCCCACCTTTTCCCAGCCTCTGGGGCAGAAGCCAGCACAGACTGCATATGAAGATGGACAACACATCATCACGTCAAGCAACTATCCAGAAATGAAGCCAGAATATTCCAGTCTCAAATGCTATCATGTTTTAGGACCAAGAGTCTTTGATTACAATGGTGACCGGGGGGATGGAGCCTGTGATGTAGCAAAAGTCCCAATGATTTGCGTGCTCGACCAATAGTGAGTCTGTCTCAGCTGTCAATCATGGTGTTACATCCTGTTATTAAAGCATCATAAACCAAACAGACTTATAAATGAGCACTTGTTCCATTACTGACAATAACACCTCAATTTATTTCTCATTGCTGCTCCCTTCATCTCTATCAGACCAATAAAAACGTCTGAAGTCACTGGTGCTGTATTTCCCTGTTATTTTTTAAGGCACGTTATCAAAACAGTGGTAAATCACTCTGACTGGTGTGTAGCATGTTCAGCCTAAATTTCACCCATGATAATAAAGACAGTAAGTACAATCCTTTTGTACAAGGTGCCTGGCACAGCAAAAAGTGTTTTGCCCTCTGCTGAAGTAGGAAAAACTGAATTTGGACTTAGGCTTTGATTGTTAAAATCAAACTCACAGGATTTCTCAGGCTCTGGCTGGATACTTTTTCTAATTACCAGTTATATGAAAATCTCACAGGGTCCCTCCGGGTGAATTCCTTCCCTCTCTATACTGTATTTCAGCTCAGCTGTTGATACAGAGCACCTCTCCTACCTGAATCATCATTTGAAAGTAAACTTCCTGCATAATCAGGGGTCTAATTAGTGGATACTGAATAACACTCAGGTAAAAAGTTTACTTTGCAATATTTTCTTTGACTCATGTTTGAATCATAAGTGACATGCATCACCAGTTGGTCTGCCGTGGTGTGTGAAATATATTCAGAAGATGAGGACACTAATGAAAGCAAACATCTGTTGTATTTAAAAAAAAATGAAAATATCCCTTCTGGTCATGTTTTAAGACATAAACACAAATAATTAGAGTTGCATATTTCTCTACAAAAATGTTCAACTCCCTTCTTCAAGGTTTGGAAAGTACGTTCACCCCTTCTCACAAACACACACACACATACACAACATGCACGCACGCACGCACACACTCACACGCACACACCGAAACACACACACAAACAATATTTATCTTATTTGATTCTCTGACTATATGTGAACCCACATCAGTTGCAAACTGGGTTCCAAACAAACTGTGATGTTATGAAATGATGATAACGTGTCCACAACAACCCACATTTTAGACGAGCACAGAGACGCTTCCCACCATCAGCAGTAAACTCTATAGATCCATTATCCTTTGTGATATATGACAGTAAGGGTCTAACACCCAAGTGAAGCTTGAATGAGCCAAACCCTTTTATGTTTGAGTGGAGGGTGACTATAAAAGTACCTTGTAAAGCTTTTGACCTGAGCTACTGACAAGTGCCGCTATGAAAACTTTCATCCTACAAAATAAACAATATTAAAAATATGCCTATTTTTGGAAGCAAGAATTCAGTCAGTGCGAAAATGGGAAGCTTCTCACTTTTATTCTAAGATTTGTAAAGGCCTGCAGACTTCAGTGCACCCTAAGCAATTTTCTGCACATGCAAAGATAGGCCAAGCAAACAGCCTATGGTCCAGCAGCTCACTGTCTCCCAAGTCTTATGAATATTTTCATACCAGATGTCAGCCAGATGTCAGCACTGGGCAGTTCATTTGGCAATAAAATCTATATGACTCTCGACAGGGGGTATTGAAAATTTAATAAATCCTAAAGCGTGTAACCCCTTTAAGGCCCTATGGGGAATGTGGAGGCCTCGGGTTGTGCAGCAGAACTCATTAGGGTGATGGTGAAAAGTGGTGAGCTGTCGGGTAAGAAAGGCCAAGAGAGGAAGGAGAAAAAAGAAAGAGAAGACTGAAAGCTCACTAAGGAAAATGGGGGGGGAGACGAGAAGATGAAGAGGAAAAATTACGAAGGAAGATCAAGGTCCAGCTGAACATGGGGAAATTAAGGGAGAAGAAATTAGAGGGGTAATTAAAAAAGAAACAGAGACATGGATGGTTACATATTTTGCTCTCAGATTCCTAAGTGTTCCAAGCAACTTCCATACCCTGAGCTCTGAAGGTCAGTGAATCTGTAACTGAGATGACTTCTGGCGCAGCTGCTGCTGCTTAAACCCCATCTTCTCCAGCAGAGCTAGGTATCTGACCTGCATTGATTAACCCGAGGTTAAAAGCTGTGGCTAAGATTGAAACAGCCTCAAAAATTGAAGTGAAAGTTATACCAAGGCTGCAGATGAGGCATAGGGATAAATTGTTTAAAGGATTACAATGATGTAGAGCTCTCCTGAGGAAAAAACATTATGGATATTCCCAAATTTCTTCAATCAACCATCTCTTCACGTCAGGTTTGTCTCCTCAATAATACACGGCCATGCTCGAGTGAACAATGTGAAATTCAGTTTGAAGCTGAGGAAGAGAAAGTACAGAAGGTGTCGGTGCAAGCAGGTGAGCTCACGTTCGAGGATGAAGGAGGAGAGAATCGATACAGCCTCGCTCGGCATGAAAATCAACTTCTTCAGGTTCAAGGATAGAAAACTTATTTTTGAATTACACACGTACCCTTACTAGGCTGGCTATACCGGCTGTGAGGAGAGCAGCAGGGGAGTGGGGGAGAGTTGGCTGTCTCTTTCATTGTGTGTCTGTGTGTGTGTGGTGGAAAGAGAAAGACAGAGCTTCCCAGAAAGGAGGAAATGCGCTCACTGAAGCGCCCAGTATAAATAAGCACAAGTGTAAAGGACCTGGTCTGCATTAATTAAAGACACCCTACGGACAGACAGACAAAGAGGCAGGACAGCATAAGCTCAGATCAACAGAGCAGGCAGGGCCTTAATGGGCAAAGATTGAGAAAAGAGCAGTCATGCAAGGAAACAGTCAACAAACAGAGTGTGACACCGGATACAATTTGTCCTCTGCCTCTTTCAGTTATTGTTTCGCCTTTTTCCGCCTCTGACGGCCACACAGAAACTGTTTCCTGGGAGGAATCGGGTTCATAAGGCAGGTAAGGGCAAAATAACTCATCACCTTTAGCATCTGATGACAAAGAAAACACACGGCTAGCCAGTTTGCCAGTAAGCTATTTCTTCCTTCAACTGTCTATATTGGTTTTTCAATTAAAAAAGTTGCAGGTAAAGTTGTTTTTTTATCATTTGATCATTTCAATCACTTATTAAATAACCCACATCAGAGTCGACCCGAATGAGAAGATACAAAAACAAAAGCCTGTTATGAGTATGAAAAATGCAATCAGCCATAAAAGAAAAGTGAAAATTCAACTCATTGTGCAGATTTTAAGACCTTGAAGGAAAACACTTGCTTAATATTAATCCATGTAAAAAATATCACAGTACCATCAGATGGTGTGATTGGCTATTCTATAAACTACCTTGAAAGTGAATTACATAAACCTCCACCAAGGGCATCATATAACCACCCGTGTCGATCAGGAAGTATTGACTTTTACTGAAATTTGTGGAAGGGATGGAAAGAACTCCTTAAAAATGTGTGCAGATCCAATAATGTGTATATTTGTTGTTTATGGAGTTGAGATGAGATGTTGTTCTGATTCAGTGTAAGAAAATGTTTGGCCAGTTTTCATGTAGCGTTCATAAGCTCATTTTCCTTCCTCTTCTCCATCCCTAACCCCCCCCCCTTCCCCGGGGTCCCTTTGCTTTAACACCCGCAGATCCAGGGCCTCAGTGGCCGCACCATGGATTGCTGTTTGTGGATCGCGCATCGGGGGTCGCAGTGGTGGACCCAGTGTGGCGGATTCTGTGTCGTGTGGGCTGATCGTGGTGCTGGTGGCAGACCCTGTGTCGCGTTGGCACTGGGTAAAGGAGGTGGACCAGGGCCACGGCGATGGCTCGTGGTGGCTCCTTGTGGGCGGCGGTGGACGGTGACTGAGGACTGGAGTGGCCTCTGGTCTGGATGCTGGATCGTGGTTCTGCTGGTTGCTGACCATGGACTGTGATTGCAGCGGGACTGCATCAATGCCGCTAAAGACTTTAATGATGAATGTTTTTACACGTGGCATCTATTGCACTTCTGTCCGTCCTGGGAGAGGGATCCCTCACATGTGGCTCTCTCTGAGGTTTCTACTTATTTTTACCTGTTAAAAGGGTTTTTAGTAGTTTTTCCTCACTCTTGCTGAGGGTTAAGGACAGAGGATGCCACACCCTGTTAAAGCCCTATGAGATGAATGTAATTTGTGAATATGGGCTATACAAATAAAATTTGATTGATTGATTTGATTGATTGATTGATTAAATCACTATGCTGTTTTCAATCTTTTTGAAAATATTCTTATTACACATTGACATGTTTGATCCCTAATTCTTTAATAAACTCACACACACTATTTTTGGTGCAGTGGAATAATGCTCACGCTCCCTGCATAACTTCTTTCAGTCATTTAAGACTAATTCTTTCATTTGTATGAACATGTATGCACAATATCACATATGTTCCCATTTCCAATGTATGCACAAGGCTGACTCCCTTCTTTAATGCAAAGCTGTATATGTTTATACCATGGTGTGTGTTTATGT
Source organism: Pseudopleuronectes americanus (assembly GCA_038501795.1). Classification (NCBI taxonomy): domain Eukaryota; kingdom Metazoa; phylum Chordata; class Actinopteri; order Pleuronectiformes; family Pleuronectidae; genus Pseudopleuronectes; species Pseudopleuronectes americanus. Next base: position 6,815,207 of record CM076720.1, read on the forward strand.
AGGCCATATCTTTCATTGTAGATTTTACTGTGCTGCACACTCCCAAAATAAGACCTCCCTAAAAGGGAATAACAGTAAGGGTGTTGATGTGCGTCAGTCTTTATTGCAACAGCCTCTGTTTTTCCCAGAGCTGAGAAACGTGGATATGAGAGGCCAGAAAAAAGCTAATATCTTCCCTGGTCCATATTCCTCTGATACACTTCTGACGTCAACATCACAGAACACTAAACTTAACTGCATCCTAGGACTGTGCGAGTGATGATATATATTGAGTGACAATAGAAATATATGTTTTAATTGTGTCTATCATTAATTTCCTTGTGTCACTGCAATATTTTCTGACATTTGCACGGCACACAAAAACAAAAGATATTCATGAGAGAAGAACCACCACTCTGTAACACCCTTGTACAAGCAGGGGGTCTGGTCACATCACTGTCAGTGGTGAAGTTCTCCCAGCAAAATCAAACAAACCTCATCAAGATATCACTAATAAAAACAGTTTGAAGCAGAGTAATCAAATTGGGAATAATGGCAAAAACCTATGAATTACTAAAAATAACTGATCATCAAATCTCTCAAGCTCTAAATCATCTTTGCCTGGTGAATAGTTTGATTGAAGTTGTTGTAGTGAGCAAAGTTTTTTATGTAATACAATTAGTTCTATCCTAAAATTGAGAAAATGAAATTGTGAAACAGCTGCGTGGTTTGTCACTGTAAATCACATCTAACTCTGGAGGCTCTTTTAGATTGCTAATGGAGACATTTATCGATCTTCCATCTGGATATCATATTTTTTCATTTACTGGGGAGAGCTCAAGTCAATTTGTAAAACACCTTGAGGATAGATTTGAAGTTATAATATAATTTTGGCTCACGTAAGACTAACAACACAAGTAGATTTCTACAGCTTTTTGATAAAGGACAAGTGGGATGATATTGGTGACAGGGACAATATCTATAATGTTGTTGTTCATCTGAGGGGTTGGTTCCATCTAAAAGCTTATTAGTGATAGCATGGTCCAATACCAGTGTGACATTAATGAAATCTATGCTAGAGCCTGAGCAATTTATCAAGTAGTCGATAAAAAACGGCCAACATGAGCCTGAACATGTCAGTGACTGAATTTATGTTATAGAAACTTTTTATGTATATAGAAACCTTTGTTTTTCATGATGAAAACTATTTAAATGTGTGCATTCATGTTTACACATATATTTGAGTTGTTTATATATTTCTTTGTTTTCTTTTCATTTATAGCTATTTATAACGTTCATAGTTAAATGTTAAATATTAAACCTCATTTTGATTTATCTGTCCCAAGTGTTTGATTATAACATATTAGGAATCATTAGCAATTTTTTTTTATATGGGTATTGGAACATGTCTGTTGGGCTCTTCTGTGTGTCTCTGAGATCAGCCTGTGAAAGGCAACATGATGTTTGACTAAAACAAAAGCACTCACACTCTCTTTACTGTAGGTGAACCAGATGTTGCTTATTGGTATAGTATAGTCATTAGTCATATATCAGTTTCCTTTCTGTTTGACATAGAAGTAGAGCTTTCCTGTGAAATGGAAATGTCTGCATCATTCATACATTGTACTTTAGTCAGGGTTCTATACACATACGCACAGAGTCACAAAGGTATAAACAGAGCGGGGGAGGTATATAAGATAGAAAGTTAAACAAACACGGCATGAAAAATGCATGAGTCAGTGGCAGTGAAGTGATGTCACCATTATCCCCATGGAATTTAAAATCTTCAAACGACAAAACACAACCATGATATCTAAGCTGCACACATTTGTTTCCACTACTAATAATGGCATGAACAATTCCGTATACATATACCAACATCCTGGAGAAACTGATGTTATTAAATATATCTCCACCCACTCACTCCTCTGAATTTATCGGTAAACAATCTCTACACTACATGCAAAACACCTTTATATTCTTAAATTAAACTTGAAGTCTGTGTGACTTTGTTTGCTAGTTACAGTGCTCAGAGTATTCAAGGATTTTTGAATTTCAGATCAAGACAAGGTGGTAGATTTTATTTTCAATCCTTTGCAGCAGTTTTTTAAATATATTTTATGCAGGAAAACATATCAGCCAAAATATTTCTCTGTGATGAGTATTAAAACGTCCCTGAAGGGGATTTTGACCAAATAAAATAACTTAGGCCGTCTCCGTATTTAATCCAAATTTTAAAGATTAAAAAGGACAAAAAATTTATGAAAGATTCCCTAACCACAACTTGGGGTAACAATTTGTGTGGCTGAAATGAAACAGCTGGTCAGTACCAGATCAAAACGACCAGGCGGATCGCTGCCAGCTCCACAACCACTAGAAAAGGAATTAGAGCCCATGAGGTCCCAAAACCACCGACTGACAGACCGAATCTATAAAAGTCTTTAATGTAAAACTCAGAAGGAGAAAGTGGTTCATGTTCAACATCATCAGCTGCAGCAGTGGTCGGCTCCCACAGGTTGTGGCATCACCCGAGTTCTGTTGCTTTCATTCGGAGGAACAAACAATGGAGCTTGTCCTCTCCATTAAGCTAAAGGAGGATTAGTCACCATCCAAGCAGCAGATTATGAGGCTATTGTTTGGCTTGTGGATTTAGTTTCAACTCTTTTGTCTTTCTTAACTTTAACTTTTAGAGCATTACCCTTTTGGGAGAAACAGTGAACACTCTTATACTCTACTATTCTTACTCTTCTGCAGACTCTCCCTATATTTTCTTGTTCTATATTTAATGGACGACATAGGAGCTATAGGTTGTATGATATCTATATTTTTAATGCTTTTTCCTATGTTTGCAACAATTTTAGTTTGTCAACAGTGATGCACAATATGTGAACGAATAAATCTTGATGACCACTCAAAGCACTAGTTTTTCCATTCACCTATTCACACACACATTCATACAGTGCTTCTAGGTGCAGCCCTTCATCACACATCACTCATACACTCTCGGCATAGAGGGGCCATTTGGGAATCGGTATCTTGCCCAAGGATACACAGAATGGGAGAGCCTGGGATTGAAACGCCGACCTTCTGGTTAGTGGATGACCCGCTCTACCTCCTGAGCCACAGCTCCACATATGGGAGAATATCAGTGCATCAGAACAGTCATTTTCCAGTCATTGCTTGTTTATAACGATGCTATTTTATTGTCTCTGCACTGCATCTTTTCTCCAAGACTCACATCAAACATTTTAGGCAACATGGCAGTATAAAGGATTTCTAACCTCCTATGGCATCTTCACATCAGTCAGAAAACTAACATCCTCTATTCCACAGGACCCCCTCGTAACTAATACAAACACAGACGTACAAACACACACACACGTACAGATGTACACACACACATACAGACATACACACACACACAATTAGGCTGTATCGCTTGGGTTTCGTCTGAAAGGATGGTTCACTGACAGTGTCGCATGAGGCTTTCTGGGGTCTTCTGTCATCTGCATAGAAATGCAAACAAAATATGTTGAAGTAGAATATGAAGTTAATAGAGCGATGGAGCGGCGTGGTGTTTCCTTTCTTGCTTTAGTTAATCTACGCCTGCAGCTATGCAGTCAGTGCTCAGCTCCTTGCATCCCCGGCGAGACAGTGACTTCTCGCCCTACCAGTACAAAGTGCTTTCCAGCATTGTTGGGGTTCAAAAGAAAACGCCCTGATGGTGAAAAAAAATCAATTCTACAATGCCGGCTAACGGTGGGGTTTATTTCAGGTTTCAGCACAAAATCTAAAGACTTCTCCACGAGGATGTTGCCACCCAGAGTCTAGCAGGCATCTAGACGGGAGGGGCCCTGAAAAACCCTCTTAAAAGCCTCAGCCTTGTTAAAGCAGCTGTATTATTGATAAAGCACATGCGGTCTGAAATAGCACCAAAGTGAGAGAGGAAGAAAATAAAGAGACTGTGAGAGAAACACAGTGGATTTTGAACAAAGACCAGTTGCTGAATGTGTAGATTTCAAAGGCTCAACTGAAACAATTGGTTAAAATAATACATACATACATATATATTATATGATATATTATACATTATTCAGGGTAAGTGGAAGTATCCTTCATATTATGAAATATTAAAAGACGTCTGTATGTTTAGATATATAATTTATTTTGAATCTTTTAATCTTCTATTACTTACTTGATGTTGTTCTGGGTTTGAACACTCATGGTTGACGACACCTTTTGTTAGTCGCTCGGCTAAAAGTTAAAAGCTAAAAGTTAAAAGGATAAAAGCGATTCTCCGCTTGTTGTAGTATGTAACCGGTTCAATGAAGGGCTTCGGGGTAAATGATGATGGTCCTGTTAGCCATCCCCCAACCCTCACTTTCTCTCTCTGTCTGTCTGCTTGTGTTCTTGTAGTGGGGGGGCAGATGGGGACATTTAATAATGAGAGGAAATTTCAAAGTTCTCAGTTACAAATTGTTTTTATGGAGAGTGTTAGGGTTGCCATCATTAAGGGTTTGAATAACCAGGCATCGATATCCTGGTTTCACGGAGGAATAAGACACGCAGCTGTCATCAGTGTTTACCGGAACCGGAAGTGATTCAAAAAATAAAGCATAGACTTCAGAATAAGGGCACATATTAATAATCGTTTGAATAATCGTGATTTTGATATTGTCCAAAAATAATCGTGATAAAAAAATTTTATTTGTGGGACTTTCCATCATGAAACTGCTTTTTCTTTTTATGCATAGTAATTTATCATCAAGTTTATGATTACACTGAACATATCAATATATATATTAACTCCCTGATATCGACATTGGCTCGCCTAAAATCCATATCACTCGGGCTGTAATATATATATATATATATATGCGTTTGTTTGTATAACACAATGTACAGTTGTCTGTTTAACTAATTATATCCTGGAGCTATTTCTGTGTCCTTATGCATGATTCCATAGAGGTTATTGGAAACGAAAAACATGCACACGTTGCAAACAAATAAGCACACACAGCTCTCTGGGAACTTGAGCACAACACTAGTTATTTCATTAGCCTCTGCCTTATTATTATGCATTCATTTAGAGGCCTCTCCTTTATCAAATAAGCCTTGAAATGACTGCCTTACACCACCTTAGGTGCTTTAGCCTGGCTTGGCAAAACAAGGTCCAATTAATCATACATTGCTCCTCCATTAATCTGGGATCACACATCACATTGAGCCTATAATCCCATCGCATCAGTTTATTTTGGCTGTTTATGAGTCCATCTGCGCTTCATTAAAATGGAGATTAAAAAAATACAGTGAATGTATTACACTGGAAGCCCAGTATTGAGGACATAAAAGCCAGCACAGTACAGCTTAGGGCACAAAAAGCGCTTTACTTGCACAGTGACTGTACAAGAGATGTTTTGTTGTCATTTCTTGGCTGGGGTTTCAGAGAAGCAATTGTCCATCTAATCCTCTAAGAGATGACAGTGGCATTTTCAACAGCATCCCAGCCGATTAATATCACCTTGGGATTACCTTCACAGAGAGGAGCTGACGGAGGTGGGGACAAGGATGAGGAGGAGAAAGATGACTCAAATAAGATTTTGTTGTTTGCAAATAGCTCACAAGTCAAAATCGGACAGAAAAGCCCAATTGCTTGACACAAACAGGGGGAAAAAAAGGGAAAGAATGGCCGGACTGTGACCACAGAGATGGGCGCTCGAGTATAAACAATGCCCGTGAGACTCATATCTTCTTACAGGCTTGAATTCTCCATCAGATCTGAGGCGGAATTGCATCCCCTGTCAAACAAACACATCTATTCCGTACTTTCTCCCCTCGGCAACACAAAAAAATAAATGTCAACACTCCCCTGCAACCCTTTCATCATGTGGTCGGCCGCTGCACAACACACCGGTGAACAGCCCGCACACACAGTTCCATCCGACTGCCACGCCAGGAGACACTTTACCAAGAAAATTGGCATTTCCGCAGACCCAGGGCCAGCCAGATAGTGAGAATTGAAGCAGACAGTGGCACGGAAGGAAGCTGCCGGAGCTGACCTTATGTTGCACCTGTGAGACTTTGTGCAGTTTGCTTCTCGTCACACAGCTTGAGCACTGAACATGATAGGAAGAAAACCACTGCGAATAAAAACATCAAAGAAAGAAGGGAAAAAGGAAATAGTAAAGTAAACAGAATTCATGAAACACTTAAGCTTACCTGTTGCTAAATGAGCCAGAAAATGGCATTTCGAAACGCAAATGCCACATGTGTTGAGAGTACATTTAATTTAATAGGAACGATGCTCTGGCGATTGGAAATTGAACTATTAATTCTTGTTAGAACACACAGGTTCATTATGCGAAGGATGTACTACAGAAGAGGGGGTGTGATGAAGAGGAAAGTGAAAGGGAAAGCAGAGGAATTGTACCCTTTTACTTTAAATAGTGCTAGGGGGGAGAGGGAGAGGGAGAGAGAGAGGGAGAGAGGGAGAGAGGGAGAGAGAGAGAGAGTAGAGAGAGAGAGAGAGAGGGAGAGAGGGAGAGAGAGTAAGAGAGAGAGAGAGTAAGAGAGAGAGAGAGAGAGAGAGAGAGAGAGAGAGAGAGAGAGAGAGAGAGAGAGAGAGAGAGAGAGAGAGAGAGAGAGAGATGAGAGAGAGAGAGAGAGAGAGAGAGAGAGAGAGAGACAGGCACAGACTTCCTTTTGTCTGTCTCCTCGTCTGTGTATTAGCAAATAATGAGCTCCTAATTGTGTAGCCAGGCCATGGAGTCCCTGCAGGGGTTGAAAAGCAGTGGGAATTAACTTTATCTGCCAACGAATAAAGAAAAAATAACAGCGGGGCAACCGGAGCGATAGAGAGACACAAAGAGAGAGAGCACAAGGTGAATGGGAGAAGAGACAGAGGGATGTGACATAGAGACACTACCTTAGAGGAAGGGGGTAAAGGGGAGCTGACGGGGGCCATTACAATAGAAACGTTTGTTTTGGCAGAATGCAGATGAGGGAATAGAGGGCCACCTTTCCCCCGTGCTCTCTGTCTCTTTCTCGTCATCCATCTCCTCTCCCTGTATTGCTCCGTATAATATAATATTTACTGAACTGAATGGAAATGAGTCGAAATGGTAATAAGTCAAACGGAGGGTCTTGGCTCAAATGTTGCGGGAGTATGAATCGTTGGCAGCTGATGTTGTGACGAAAGGTTGTTTCCAATAAGATTTGTGCTAACGCAGAAGTGACGTGGCAGGAAAAGACATGAGCGCCACTGAGAAAAGGTCATGAGAGCACTGGCAGAACCTTTTTTCAAACTGGTAATTACAGCCACGGGGATGAGTTCATACAATATGGATATCTCACTCCTAGTCTCCGCTAATCTCTTCACTTTCCTCTGCGCGACAGAGTGTGGTTTGCGTGGGAGACGTTAATTTGTGTTATTCAGTGCGCTCTGTGTTTGACTGTGTGTTTTAGCTTTTGTGTGCACGGTATTTGCTCGTCTAAATCTGCCTCGACGTGTTCGCAACCTCGACGGCCACCATCTTTTCTCCTGGCTGCCGCTTAATTCTTTTCGGCTGGTAAGCCTGCGTCATCCGGCTTCTCTTCCCCCTTTGAGAGATCGGCCGCATTACTCACACCCATAATTCTGTTAAACCCACTCACACACAGAGCCCCAGACCTTTATGTTGTCATGGTAATGGCTAAAGTGTACTCTCACATAGCATTGAGGCAAAAGCTTCATATGCTGGTCGGGCTCCTGTGATGAAAGCCATTTCCATCTCTCTGCATAAGATCAGTACTTGTGATGTCCATACCACGGAATCACTCTCAGGGCTACGGTGCCTTGAAGCCTCCATCTACCATTCCCTGGGTCAATATCAGAATCTACTCATTGTTTCTGACCGATCTTTGGTCAATTTCCAAGCCGGAGAAAATGCAAAAGCAGCGCTACGGTGACTCGCTGAGAAAGATGATTAAAAATGCATCAGTCTGCAGCAGGAGTTAGTGCCATCAGTGCCATCCACCTTATTTCCCCTCTCCACTGCTACAAGGGGCAGTGGGTGCAGGTAGGAGTGGAGGGGGCTGGTCTTACAGAGAAACCTGGTAGTTTGCTGATCTAAGCTCAGCTAAAAGATGGTGAGTTAAAAGCAGCACTCCACTGCACTGCATTGGTCTTATGTTGTGTGTGTGTGTGTGTGTGTGTGTGGCTGCAGAGGTCAGTCAAGGAGGAAACTTTCATAATCAATTATTATCAGCTGCTGTGCTGCTCCTTCAGGACAGATGAGCTCCAGACACATGGTGGACATGGTGAAGATGAGAATCCCATGAGGTTGAAATTAATTATTTTCCAGCACAACTGGTTTGTGAACAAGAAACATGCAACTCTATTGGAAGCTGCGTGGTCGACAAAAACCGAGGTCGACCTCAACAGCGTGTGGATATTTTTTTTCCAGCACCCTTTGCCACGTGATTTGTGTTTTTCCTCTGTCCATCACAAGTGTTACTTAGGAAATGTAGCTGTATCTGAATGATCAGATTACCAGTGAATGCATTTGGCAGTACTCAGCATTATTAACGCAAACATGTACAAAGTGAGCACTTATTGATCTGCTGTCTTCTCATTTTTGTGTATAATTCTTAATGGCTTGGCAAATTATATCTCCGTCACAAATCAATAGCAGAGACTCAACCTAAAGGAACACTGGCATAAATACAAACAGAAATAACACACCACTTTTGATCAGTGGTGCAGCGCACTGTCAGGACATCAAAAGCTTTGTAATGTCATTAAACAAGCCTCCACAGTGCACTTACTCTCCAAGTACAATAACACAAAAGCCCTGTCCATGTCTTTGAACATTCCACCAATCCTTCATTAAGTATTGGGAGTCATTAGGCTCAGAATGGCCAGGCTGACGTGTCATCCTGGGCATATAAGAAATTAGTCAAATCTTGGGCCTGCAGCTCCTCATTAGAGCAGGCTGCACAGTGACAGACTCAATTACCGTCGCTGATACACTCGACCAAGACGGAGAGTTCCTGACCACGATGACCTAAGCCAAGATGGAACCTTTTGCCCTCTCCACAACGAACCAACCTCCACTTTCATTTGCAAACCCATTCATGTACCTTCTTGTGTCATCCTGACTGGACAAGTTACTTTTTCTTTATTTCATTTTAAATTACGTGAGTGACATTTTAGTCCATGTCTGAGAGTTTTTGAGATATTCACCTTTGTCTCATTAGTTAATTAGGTCTCATGTATACAAAATCGTGTCCTTTCACATTGAGTTCCCTGTTATGTTTACCTTTGTTGTACTTGTTTTTGCCCTTGCTCCACATGTTATCTTTTATTGTGACCCTATCAGCACCTTGAATCTACCTCTGTATATGAAAGGTGCTTTATAAATAAAATTGCCTAGCCCTGTGTTTTGCCTGCTGTTTGTGGATTTTTTAGGATTCTCACCTCTTCCTTAAGGATTTGTTTTCGGACTACCTTTGCTGCCTCACTGCCTCACCTTCCAAGCCTTTAGTTCTTCTTTTTGTTAATAAACCACTGACCTACTTTCTGCTATGCCTCAGTCCCACGGAGAGACTGTACTGTAAGAAGACTGTACTGAAGCAGGCAGGCAGAGAATCATTCTTGAAACCATGGGGTGAGAAATTCCTCACCTGAATGGATTCAAGACTTTCTCGACACCCCTGTCTGCTAGCCTCCTGTCTGCACCCTCATTGTCAAACTTTCAATGGTCAAGCCTTAAGCTTGCTAGCCATCAGTCATCTTAATCCTACATCCCTGCCTGCTAGCCTCCAGCACAGCCAAACCATCCAGGTTCCTCTAGGATCCTGACGGCTCCTTTTTTTGAGATATCTATTGGTTGAATCCCCAAGTAGTCGCACTTTGGCTTTTCCTGAGTCAAATACAAGTGGGTAAAAATGTTATGCAAATATAAGGTGTACTTCTTTGCGTCTTTGGTATTCATTGAAAAAGGCCTTGTGCCGGGGGCTGCTGCCAAGCCATGGTTGACAGGGAGGCGGCATTAAGGCAATTAACATGGGCTTTGCATTTGATTTTGGCTGGCGAGACTGCTTCTGTAAACAGCAGGAGGGATCGGGTGATTAGTTCCTGTGAAGATGAGCGCCTCGCCTCCCCTGGTCCCTGTCCAAGAGAGGATTACCCTTTTTGCATATTGTGCATACACACTGCACCTTACACATACAGGGCACAAACACGAACATTCACAGTGACTCAGAGGCACAATCTCTGCAGGAGAAGAAAGAGAAGAAGCACTGGCGAATCAAGAAAGTGCACATTTGAAGCAAGAGGCAGATGTCATGTCCTGTTCGCACATTAACCTCCACCGTCTGCATCACTTCACCTCTTCTGCCTCAAACAGACAGGGGAATTATCTCTGCCCGTCTTGACCCTTTTCATCTTCCATTTAACACACTGAGTAATTCTTTGGATTCGGCTCCACTTAATGAGCAGGGTTTACAGGTATGTAATGATGGGAAATTCAATATAAATATCAAGGGGTCTTGAGTCAAAGCTCCAAAATTAATTGTGACAAATAGGCAATTATTTCAAGTCAGCCGAGTTGAGATGGATCTTATTTGTTCATTTAGGCGCTTGCCTGGAGGAGTAGCTTCAAGTGCATAATAGCTTTACCGTCCTTTGATTGGAATTTCACCTGAGAGGCTGCTAAATCAAATAAGTGTCTGTGTCGGTGAACACGCAATAATAGGGGAAGAGGATTCCATCGGCACTGTCAACTAAATCTCTATCTGGTGCAAAGAGAAGGGCAGGTCCCATCTCTCCCATGTACTTTTTCCTGACGGCAGGGGTAGGCCTTCAAGTAACAGAGGTTTTACCTGCATTCTACTCTGGATCCATTAAGTCTCGCCAGATACCCTTGCTCTCAGAATTATATAACTGAAATGAGGCACATAAAGGAATGCAAATGTCTCCATGGTGATAATATTACCCGAGTAAGAATCTGCCAGAATAAGACATACAGCTACACCATGTTCAGGATAGGGGATTCAGAGCAGTTGGCACATTGCTGAAATTTCACTCTCCGTAACCTCAATTATAAATGTGAGTTTCCCTTCAGCTTCAGAAGGATTGTTTCATTAGCGAGCATTGAGTGTTGGACTTAGTCTCTCCCAATGACCTGTTGAACAATACTAAATCATGTTTTTGTGTAAAAGAAGCAGTTCCACCCAAACGCTCCCTAATCCTAAAGATTATTCTAATTCAGCAGTTAAATACATTAACCGAAACACCACAAACAGGTTTCCATTATATTGCTAAGACAATTTGCATGACACTGAGTGCTTGCTTAATCACACTTGGCACGCAAACAAGACAAAATGGAAAGCAAACGTTGATGTGATTGCAATCTAAAAAACATTCGGTAAAAATAAAATGTTTACTTCGATTGCATCTAATTACGAGGTCCTAAGCTAGCAGATGGAGCTGGGCCACTCTCTGGAATGCTGAAACTGCCAAGGCTGTATCACTATGGTAGAACAATTATACATGAGGCTGCTGCATAATTGTCACCACAGACTTTTGGAAGCTGACAAATACAACTCCCAATGCATAGATGATGCAACACTTGCTGAAAGTGAATGATCTGTGAATGTACAAAATATCAGGGACAATTGAGCTTATGTGCTCTGTACAGTCACCATCTTGCTTTGCTCAATGGTTGCAAATTACTTTACTTGTTTGTTTTCATGTATCTAATCCATATCCGTCCGTTGGGCCATGCAACCAAAATATCATATCCTGGATTTCTTATAGAGTTGTTTTCATATCCAGATAACAATACATAGAGTTTCTCAGTGTAATCTGAGTGCAGGGATTTTGGAGAAATCGACTGTACCCTTGTGGCTCTCTACTGCACTGTTTGGCATGATTCTTGTGTAGGTTGTTATACTGTAAGTGTTTTGGTGAGTTTGAGTCTTTTGTGCAGACTGGTCTGAAGTATAATTTGCAAAGCCCTGCTGCTGTCTGATCTCTTTTTTTCATCTCCAAACCACATCCAAGAGACCAAGGTAGCTCCTCTTTAATGCTGAAGCAAGTCAGAGTATTTTTCTTTCTGGTTTGCAGAATAAGCAATGAAATATATATCTTCATATTGCAGAAATTATTTGAGTGTCCATCATTTGAGTTTGTCTAAAACATCCATTTTCAAACACAAAGTCATATTGGACATCTCAAGGGACAAATCAAAGTCAAACAAAGATACAAATAAACAACACCCGATATATAACATCCCTGTATATTTTCAAATGGGTCCACCAACAAACAGAGGTTCAGCAAACCTGATGTTATTTTCTGTTTCTCTCTGAGTATTTGTTAACCTTTAAGGTGGCGTTTGTTTGGTTTGACAGAGGGATGTCGGAATTTCAGACCAAAATAGCTTGTCAGTGTCCACACTGGCTGAGAGACGCAGCACAGCAAATGACTGCTGATCATGGGGGACAGCGGGGGAGCCAGCTGTCAGCCTGCCAGGGTCCCTTCCCTCACTGACAGCAGGATAAGCAACACGAGGGAGACATACAGTGGGTCGTTCTCCTCTCTGAGGAGGCACCATGGATGAAGATAACATTTGGGAAACCAAGGTCACTGAGCCATGCAAAAAACGAGCAAATGTGCTGTGTAAGCTCTAAACAAAATAATCCATAACTTAATAGCTGAGTCGCTTTTTAAGGTTCGGATCCTTCAAGGTCTCCACTTCTAGACTTTATCATCATAACAAGTGAACACCTTCAAGGTCAACCGTTTCACACGGTTCAAAACTCAACAATTCTCAAATGATACAGATCTGTGCAGAGTCTGCATCTGAAACTACATCTGAACCATGAATTCATCACAGCGGTAAAAAGACATCAATTATTTTAAATGCACAACTGTCAGATGTAATTGGGCGTTGCATTCTGATTTTCCCTTTGACAATTTGAATGCTTGCAATCTACAGCTCACCGTGTGCAGAATGTTTTTCTACTGAAGAATTATTTCTACCAGCTCAAACATTTGAGCAGGTTTGTGATCTTTGAGCAATTAGCTGTAAAGTCATTCTGAATTGACAATTTCAACTTTGATTGTTCAGTAACCACAAAATATGGTTTAAATCAAAGTCACTGTTTTGTGAGAGATGGAAATTAGCGCTCAAAGACCATGAATAATTCGGCAGACACATCGGGAGACGGGCATTGATTTACCTTGACTCAATGACACAGGGAACAAGCTTCTGTCAATAACATTGTGGCCCACACCCACAGTGATATATTTTTGGTAAACTTTAAATTGGACACTGGGGGTGAGAAGGGGAAGAGAGTAGAAGCGAGAACATTGCTCATTCAACTGCTCTAATGCACTGTCAATGTTGGAAGTTGTTTCTGGACCACTTGAGATAAAGATGATGGGGTTGTACTGACCTGCATTAAAAGATGTTTCGTTTCAAGGTGGTTGAATAGATTTGCCATATCGCTTACTACGGAATTTCCAAACAAAGGTTAGAGATAACTTTGCTTTGAGAAATATTTGGCTTTGCAATGCCGAACCACTGCCACACTACTGATGTTGAGCCCTTTGTTAATACTAGTTCTTCATCTGCCATATTGCAAGTTCACGCTTGAAGTACGTTACATATGAAAGAGACTCTAAGATTGAGACATGTGATATAATTTGGCCAATCAGCACAGCCTTCTAGTAAGCGATCATTTATATGTTTTGAAAAAATAGCATGGATCCAGTTTATTAGGGTCGAGCAAGTGTAAATGATCATGGAGCCGCTCAAATCATGATAAAACCATACAATCATCAGATCCCTTCTGGCTCAACTAAAAAACAATATGCAACTTAAACTCCTTTTATTCCTGTTTGTTTCTTTATGTCTCCTTCAATCCACATGTCACTATATAACCACACTTCATAAAACATTTCCTCTCCAACATGGCTTAAAGATCAGATATGCCAACCTACATACCACACAGAGATAAACACTACATAATTTATACATAATGGTCAAAGATCCTACTAAAGATCCGTTACTGATCATGTTTATGTGGAGTTACATTTGACAGATAAATGATGACACAGAATCTATACAATTCCGTGCTTACAGTAGTTAATGCTGCACTGTTACCGAGGACTGAAACGTGACTCCAGTCATGTGGGTTCGTGTTACAACTCTGGGAACTAAAGCCAAACTGGCCCTTAATCCCCGGCCTTCTCCGTTCAACTATGGCTGGAAGCATTTCAACCATGTCAACAACTCTTTCTCCTTCTGTCTTTCTTTCTTGTTTCAAAGTCACGCAAAGATAAGCACAGAAACACAGCAGTTTATTGGTCCAACTGGACCGGTCCCTGGGAAGAAGCCACAGCACAGAAATTACAAAGCACAATAAGTTGGAGACAATGAGATCCTGTCCCTTTGTTCAGTGGGAGAAATGAGCCGGAAGGTTTTTGGTTATGAATTAAAATATCTTACCACCCAGCTTGTGTGTGTGTGTGTGTGTGTGTGCTTTTTTGTGTGTGTGTGTGCATGGCATGGTAACACAGGCAGAGTAATGAAGAACACATTTATGTCGAGGAGACACTTTTACCACACTGGGAAAACAAAGTATCTTGGATATTAACCTTGATAGGTTTCATCCAAAATGCCTCACTAGAGCCAGATTGTGAGTTGACTTATTCATGAAAGGGGGAGAAAAGTCGGGAGATAATATTAATACAAACGTATACGTAGTTGTGAATCTTAAACACATGGAGACAAACTGAAGTCCTGCATCTCATTAGTGCATATGAATCAAAGGGAAATGTCTGAGCTGTCTCTCTTTGCAGTTATACACACATATAAGCTCAATGCAACAGACAAGGACATCCATTCTGAACTGATCTATCTGTTGAGGGACCGAGGAAAAAATGAAGCAGAAACCTAATTTAAAAGCTTGTAAAGAAAACGTATATATCATATTTGATCACGTCACACATGTCTGTAGAAGATCTGCATACAGACAGTTGACCCCAGCACCACAGGGCACCAGAGCAATCATATCAAACATTCTTTAACGTTGCCATTTACACATATCAAGATGCTGATCCTTAACAAGCTATAATCATCCTCGGGTGTAGTGGGAAATAACCGATGCAAAGCTAATTCATCTTCCTGTCTTACTACTTCCATTTATTCATATCAATAATTCCCCTGGTGCGTGGCTGAGCAGACCAGCTTAAATATATTTCCAGGCTGCTCACCACTCTACCGACAACAAGCCTTGTTTGTAACAGAGCGGCAACATTCTATTGTCAGTGGCTGAAGCTCATGTTACATCATATGACCAATTTATCTCTGAAGGCGAGTAGAATGCAGGGGTATGGCAATGGTCAAGCGCTCCCAGTGTTTTACTTCACTCGTAAGTATGGAAGAGGGGGTATGCAGAAGAACAAAGTTGTTATTAAAACTTGAGGCTGTGCAAAATATTGAGACATTGCAAAAGAGTACTCGAAACATTTTGCAGAGTGTGTCTATGACTCTAAATTAGTATCTAGCCATACTAAGACATTTTAATATCAATAGACCGTTTTAAAATGAAAACAACCTCCATCACGACCAGAGTATTAGCTCCAAAACAAATCTGTGTCCTTACCAACACATTTGATTATCTACACAGGGCATAACTATAAACAGGGAGCAGCTGATATATTTTGCGGTTGATTCTTTTATTTGCAGAGATTACTACAAAAAGGACTAGGCAATGAGGATAGGTAAGAGCAGGGATTTCTCAGCTCGGGTGACGACGAGGTGGAACTTACTCAAAGAGAGTGTTGGAAATGCTTTGAAAGCTATAGTAGTAGTAGTAGTAATAGTAGTAGTAGTAGTAGAAGTAGAAGTAGCAACTAAAAGTGAAAACTGATACCTGGTTATGTGGATGTAGCCTAAGTGTGATGATTCCTTGAGTCCGAATGAAACCTTTGTTATTGTTTGTGTAAACTTCTTATCATGAGGACAAGTGTGTGCAAGACATATCATCTGTGCCTCTACAACATTCAAGGTTGCATTTACGTAGGTGTAGGTAACAAAATATTTATTCTTACAGTACATATTTGGAGAAAACACAGAGGCTTGTGCAAACATCTCACCTACAATGGAAATTCTACTCCGTTCATGCATATTCCATTTGTCGTATTATTTATAGCACTGACTCAGAGTGCGGTGGATATTCTGCCAGTGTCACTTGGCATATCTTCATATGTCAATATTGGGATCATATCACCCAGGACCCAAAACAGATTTTGAAACGTGTTAGACCCTTATGTCAATTTAAGTTCACATTATTCTGACAGAACACTCAATTTAGGCCGAATATAATTGTTGGCTAGAGTAGCAGCACTGTCCTGTGAGAGGATACTTTTAGGCTGCTAATATCTGTGCTGTATTCCAACTGATATACAGACGTGGACACAATACCTCACACGTTCTGGTTGATTATTACCCTGGTCAGGGGGTATGAGCAAATACAAGACTGAAGTACAACTTTAGTCAAGGCTGACAACAAATAAACAGTCCTTAAGTACGCAACCTACAGTGATATTATGACATCAATCATGTGCACAGTCTCTTTCAATGGAGAAGAATGACGAGGGGGTTTGGCAGCCAACAACAGAACTCTGCTCCACACCTAATATAATGATATTTATGCTTCACTCCCACTGAAAAAAAAGGCCTTTTATGTTTGTGACTGGTACAGGTGGAAGAAACAATAACTTCCTGAAATAACTGGCATGGACAGGATTCACACCAAAATATGTGAGTACAGTTTAGGTCACTGCAGGTCATTAGAAAGTTCATCTGTCCTCTGTTACACTCAGAGACTGTCAATAAAGGGCATGACAGCTCCACAAAAGTGAAGCCAAACCAGCTTGATCGCCCCCTGGTGGCTGGCTTCTGTTTAGATCATGAACCCTGTCTCCCCCATGTTAGTTGATGGTACATGGAACAAACTAAACTAAAGAGTCAAAGTCCACATTAAATAGTTTGTTCTCATATATGGTCATTTACGCAGCTCTTATTACACTGATGAATGTACAAGGTTTTATTTTACGATAACATTGGTTTTATTAAGTTATTTTTAATGCTATAAATATGGGGTAAAACATCATGATTGACAGCTGAGACTGGCTTGTCATTGGTCGATATTATGAACCAACAGTATCTTATCACCTTAGCTCAAACATACAATATGTAAAATCGGCCATTTGTGACCTGTAGATAGTAGAGATGAAACGATTTCCGGTTTTGTGATATACCGTGGTAAAATTCATAACGATTATTTGTACCGTTTAATCTTTAATTACCGTAATTAAGGCAATTATTTGGGGTTGATACTTTCCAACATCTACCGAAGTCAGAAAGATGCTAACATAGACTAATTACACATTGCGTTAGTTTGACAAACGCGGAAATTTGCTCATAGCGCTCACTTAACAATGAAGATGCTATCATCATTTTTATTGATAACGTATATAATGTCAATGTAAACCTTGGGGATATTACTGATGTTTATACAGCGATAATAACGATTACCATGATGATTCTGGTCACTATGATCATAATAGAACATTTTCACACTCTGGTGGACAGTAACAGAAACCGATTCTGAATCCAAGCTAAGTAAACTGAAGGGTAGCGGAGGAGCCAGCTGGTTGACCCGTGTATAGACTTCCACCTCCGGGGCCACCACAGCTGCCTTGGCGGGGCCGGAGACCAGATTGACTTGTCAACACGGTCCTGTCAACAACATAACCTCCCGGTCATAACCGAGCCGGGGGGAGGCTACAACCTCGATCCGGTCAAACAGGCAGTGGATGGATAGAGCCTGGAGGGTTTGTATGTAACAAAAACATTATATATAAATAAATATAAATATATATCCTGGGTTAGAAGTGGACGTGCAGCCACTTCAGTGCTTTGGACACGCATGGAAAAGTATGAAGCTGCTGCTCCGGCTCCCGGTTTCCAGACAATACACGGCCCCCGTCCGGCGAAGTGAAAACTTCTCTCCATTGAACTTGTTCCGGAGACTCTGAGCGAATCCTCGGGCTGAATCAACCCGAGGATCGAAGCTCGCACCGCCGCGGAACAGATTTCACGCTGCCCCCCTCTTCCTCCTCCTCCTCCTCTTCCTCCTCTAACCCACCGTGCTCCCGTGTGTGTCCGCGCCGCCACAACAACACCACTTTGCGAATACAAATCCAACTTACCAACTGTTCTCGAGCCGGAACCAAGCAGCAGGTACCAGATCCACATCGTACGGTCTCCGGTCCGCCTCCCCCCCGGCCTGTCCGAGCTGTCCTGCCCCGCCGCGGGGCCACAAAACTGGGGGCGAAAAATAGGAAAAACTTCTCCTTCCTATTGTAATTTCCACAACTTTTTTTTCTTCTCTTTCTTTCTCCGTAGCGTCCGTTCGGCGTGCGGGAGGCGCGGGTTCGCGTCGGGGCAGCCGAGTGCAGTCCGGGTTCCAGGGGAAAGGTTTGCGGGGGGAGGCTGTGCGGGCTGGGGCTGGAAGGGGCTTCGGGGTGGCGGCAGCCTGGCGGGGGAGACGGTCGGTCTCATGTGCTGGAGCTGAGAGAGAGGCGGAGTCGGAGGCAGAGAACCGGAGACCAGAGGTCGCTCGCTCCGGGATAGAGAGTCTCAAGCTGCGGGCACGGGACCGTCCACGGGGCTCGAGCAGTTCCACCGTTACAGCAAAGTTAACAAACCGCTGCACTGTTACTTCATATTAAAAGCAAGAAGAGAAGAAGACTGAAACAACTTGGGGACAGGTTCTCTGGAGTAAACTGTGAAATCAGGGTCAGAACTTTTTCTTATGATGTTGTCCTGGGTGAGAACAGTTAAGATTTAGTTTCTCCAGGTTCAGAACTAACTGATCCAGTTTTGCTAGAGATTAGTGAAACAATAGTGTTATACCCATCTAAAGAAACAAAAGACATAATCATTACAGAGTAGCAGGATCAGGCGTGAGAAGAAAATGATTTGATTTCCATTTCATTTTCCTGTTATCCATGCATTATGAGAATAAAGTTGAAATGTTGAGAACAAAGTCCAACAAAACTAAAATGGCGTTTCGTAAAGCGCATAGAGGTCGAACAGCACGAAGTCCAAACAGTCCCCTTCCAAATCTCACACATTCACAGATATCAGATCCCTGCACGGGCCTCATTTATTCATCAAGATCCATGAATTATTATCTGAGAAAATGTTGAGAGACGCCAATTTTCTCACAATATTAAAGTGAGAGGGTAAAAGTTATGGATCTGCCCCTGATTCAGTACCAACACATTTAATGGTTTCTTCTCTGATCCACACCACAGCCATCCTCCTTCCTCAGAGGCAAAGAAACCAACCAACAAACAAATATACAAGTGGGAAACCATAAACCCCTTGTTGCAGATGTTGAGTCTAAAGTTTAAATGTTGAGAAAAAGCTTTAAATTTCATGAATGAATGAAATGAAACACTGGCAACTCACATGTCGCTCAACATTTCCATTTGTACTAGAAATGCAAAAAAAATCTTCATCTTATTTAGTTTGCCTTAAATCTCAAAACTTGCTCTCTGCATTTCCACTTGCACACCACCATTCTGTTCTGTAGGAATATTAAAGCCTTTAATCTTCCTTTGTCACAATATTCGATTCCATGCTAGACGTATATGGAAAAAAGTGGTTTTAATATTTAAATTTTTCAAAAATGTTATTAACCTATGTATGATCTCACAGTTGGTCTCGTAAGAATATATATTACTTGCATTAATCACTAGTGCAGATATATGTGTCTTGTATCAAAGAATGAGTGGTCTATTATGAGAAGTTTCTGAGCTAAGAAGGGAAGCGTAAACAATTTACTATTCCTTCAGTTATAAAAAGAGCCAGTTTGGGTCTACTACAAAGCCAGTATAGTGTTTAATGCAAATTCTTTTCCTTAAGAGATGTTACTAACCCACACTGTAAAACTTTGTATAGAGCCAACAGATGGAAGGTAAAAACAGTTTGGAGCAATCCTTCAGCAGATGGTTTGTCTTGATGAGAGTTAAAAGATGCAAATACTTGTAGAGAATCAAAGCCTCAAATAACTTTAGTCGTTGGGTCCGAAAATAAGAACAGACACAAAGAAAGAGATGTATTCACCGATAGTATTCACCCGGTGTCCATATACAGCTCAGGTCACTTTGACACAGGGTGCGGAATTTAATAATAAACAACTCAGATGCAGCATTGATACACAACACACACATACAGAGATAAGGGAGCGATGGATGGACACCAGTTTAAGTTGAACTGAGTCAGAAGGGGACAGAGAGTGTAGAGGAATAAATACCTCACCTATCACACCTCCCCTCTTTATCGTGGAGCTGCAGCTGTGTGCAGTCAGACAACCTTGTTTCAAACAAACCTCCTTCTTTTGATAGCATGCTAACCTGGAGGCATGCGATTGGGACGCGGCCCAATATCAACCTCCTCCAGCTCCCTGTGTAATCATCCAGTCGCTGCCTTATCAAACCCAAGCCCCATGAAGACTCAAACTCCAGGGGAGGGGCTTGGCATGTCAGTGGGATCTATTAAAACTTCGTCGAAGATTTTGGCTTGATAGCTCCTGCAGGGTCCCTGTGTCCTCAAATCCCCCCCCATTCCGCTTGCTGCCAGTGTGGCCCCATGTTTGTCAGTCGGTGATGAGGGGTCCTGATGGTCCTGATGGTCCTGATGGTCCTGATGGTCCTGATGGTCTACGGCTGCACATGTGCTTCTACAGTTGGCAGATATAAATATTCCAATGATCTGCAGAGTTGACAAACGGAGTGTCCTCAACCCACAATCCCTGAATACAATCAACGCTAATCAAAACCAAATGCTTGCAGAGGAGGAAGAAGATTTGTCAGTCAATGTGAAATGGATTTTATTCTGCTCCCCTGGAGCTGTCATTAATGTTAATGCTGCGCAGTCTCACAAATTATACAGACGGGTCCCCGAACCAGAACCGTATAATCTGTTTTTTCTATTCAAGGCTGCAGGTGTTTAATAGCAAAGAACAAGGCCCTAGCTTCATTACCGATTGACACACAGTGTTTCAGTGATGCCCATCATTCAATGTAAGCTATCTATGAACAGCTCAGAGCTAATTAGCCACTGGCCAACAAATGGGCTCATTAAGGAACATTAAACTCTAATATGAAGGTTGTTATTAAGTTAATCGCAGGAGAAACCCAATTAGTGGCCAAATTTGTAAAATGACTCTGAGGTAGCCAGATGATCTGATTGGCGAGGAGGATGGGGCTGGAGTGTGTGTGTGTGTGTGTGTGTGTGTTTGTGTGTGTGGGGGGGGGGTGTAGCAAACTGGGATGACTTTGCCTGTGGGCGAGTGGTGGCAGCGAGAGAAAAAAGTGAGAGTGAGATCCAGCCAGAGATGCAGCGAGAGCTACGTGTAACAGGATGTGTGTGTGTGTGTGTGTGTGTGTGTGTGTGTGTGTAAGTGTTTGTGTAGACGGATACCAACACTTCCAGAGGAGGTGGGAAAGAGAATGAGTCGCCGAAAGAAGCCAGGAGGGTTGGATGAGGAAACGTCTGTGAATAAATAATCAGGGGGAGATATCGTAATAGAACGACACGGGGAATAAGATTATAAACATTAGTCCTTTAATGCTTCCCTCATACTACAGGCGAGCTGAAGGGTATCACGGGAAGTAAATACGAGCGGCAGAGTCACACAAGGCTTTGCTGGTACATCATTTAATCTAACGGTGCCCCTCATGAGAGCTTCAGGATGACATGTCCTTGTCACGTCAGACCTCAGTCGACGTAGCTTGTGAAATGCCAAGGCCCCTGCAGGACCGGCCGGGGCTGTTCATCAAGAGCCTCCTGACATTCATCTTACATTTCATAATCAGCTTTCTGATGTGAAGGACATCTTTGTTTGCCAGAGTGTGCGTGTGTGTGTCAGAAAGACCAGAGAAGGGTCACATCGGGGGACAATGCGTCAATAGTTTCGGCTAATGTCTCTGCCGGCCCCATTAAGGAGTTGACACGCTGGTGAATATTCGGAACGGCACGCTAACAACGCTCCGCTGACAATGCTGCACGATTACGTTCAGGCTCATGTGACCAGTCATATGGAAACACATGCACAAACTGTACTTGCAGAACTTTCCCCACACTCGTGTCCCATCAGGGTTTCCTGCACACTCCTCCCAGATGCATCAATTGAGACGTCATTCGATTACGTGATCAATGCCTTGTTCCTTTGACTTTAGTTAGCACAGCTGACGCCGTGGTGCCACTGCAGGGACATTAGATAGGCATCGACAATTGAATCAGAGGGAGATGGAAAGGGTAGCTTGTGTGTTTGTGTGTGTGTGTGTGTGACTGTCAATCTATAAGGCCCAGGCTGAGCATCAAATGAGGAAGAGATATTGATTTGGGATTTCAGAGGCAGAGGTGAATAACAATTTGAGTCAGAAATGCCCAGAGCATCAACAATTGCATTCTTAAAGGTTGCATATTTTATACTTGTCGTGTGATTAAGTTCTGATATCCATAAGAAGATTGTTGTCTTTGAAGCTCTGGTGAGAACCGGATGTGTTGCATCTGTCAAATGAAATGGTTCTCTCATTGGCTGATGCAGGTAAAGGATTGTGGGCTACTATTCCCTGATGAAATACACGATGGTCAGCCAGTGTTGAAATTATTCTTAGAAATGGTCAAACTCAGACTTTAGTGCTCTTGTGTTTCAGATTTATTTTTAGCCACTGATCTTGAGTATTAGGATCCCTGAATCCCTGACATCCAATGATTGATCAGCGTTTCACAGATATTTTGTATGTGCTAGCACAACGGTCACTTGGTGTTTTGTTAACAATAATTACAAAAAAGTCTTGACAGCTTATTTCAAGGCAGTTTCCGATTTTATAAGCGTCGACCTGGAAACCTCACTTTCAACAATCGAAATAAAAAGATTGGAATTAGTTTTCACACAGAATTGCAGAACACAAGCTTGATAGTAGATAAAACGTAATTATCATTAACATAAATAATAGTGTAATGGAAAATACAAGGATATCACTTTCAAAAACGTTCAATCTCAGTGCTGCCAATGTAAAAAGCTTGTTTCTGACACTTCTGTACTATTCATATTGTGACGTACAAATATCTGCTGTGAAGAAGGCTCATGGATAACTACTCATATCATAAATATAAATACCTAAACAGGAAGTGGAATTGACTTTTGATTAAATATGATGATGTACTTCATAACATGGAGACAGAGTAGTTTAATTGGGACGATACTCGCTGTGGTGAAGCAGCTCTGAAGCCAGGGTCCGTTATCACATCTGGTTTTCAGACAACAGTCGGTGGCCTTTCTAAGCAACAGCCTCAAACGAGGTCACATCAGGTCGAGCAACGGGTCATTTTCTCTCAG
The DNA here is from genome assembly GCA_038501795.1 of Pseudopleuronectes americanus. Classification (NCBI taxonomy): domain Eukaryota; kingdom Metazoa; phylum Chordata; class Actinopteri; order Pleuronectiformes; family Pleuronectidae; genus Pseudopleuronectes; species Pseudopleuronectes americanus. The sequence goes on from CM076720.1 coordinate 6,838,661, forward strand.
TTAAACATAGTTAGTGGGCTGTGAGGATTTCATCCCTCTCATTGTGTCACAATATAAACAGTTTGCTCGATGTGACTTGGTATGATGAAGTCATCATCACTGGAGTTTAAACAACGGCTGATTACAGAGAGCAGTTCATCAGCATGTTGGAGTGAGACTGTCGTCTATTAGGCTCCACTCGGGCACATTGGTGCTCTGAGTGAACCCAGGCAGCTGGGAATGTCATTAGCTTTGCTGCTATTAGGTCCTAAATCCAAAGCACTGGACAAAAATGTTAATTCTGCCCAGAGGATAACGGCAGATGAAAAGTCAGGGGATCTATGCAGAGTTATTACATATCATCGTATGGGCAGAGTGAACGTCTGAGCTAAAGGTCAATGCCACCCAGCTATTGTGACATTTCATGCTGGACTAAAGCTGTCAGCTTGCTGGTGATGCCAGATGAGAGGTCAGGGGACCACTAAAGACTGTGGTGTGCTAGGACCAATGACTTCCTGTACTCTACGGGATAGGGTTTGTTGTGTTTCTTGTCTTCACTGACGTTTGTAACCTTCTCATTTTACTACGGATATCCTTCTGCTGTTCTTCTAGATTTAAAGATCCTAAACCTTCCCTGAATCACAGGTAATGTGTGACCTAATTTCTGTGGCTTTGCATTTACATATAAAATGTGTTTTTCCCTCGTTTTCACCCAACACGTGACGGCAGGTAAGCCTTCAGCTGTAGCCTCATAGCGTTAAAGGCTAATAGGATTATGCAAATATGGGGTTTACCCAAATTTAACTGATAATTGTATCATAAATAAACCTTATCTTCTTATTTTTGGGGAAAAAAACAAACAATAATTGAGGTTGTTTTATTGCCCGGCCCTATATTCAAGCATATTATTCACCTGTTCTTGAGCCATTTAACACAAAACTATAATTGCTGACTTCGTGATGAAAAGAAAAAGTTAACCAAAGTGTTAACGATTCATCCTGCTGGGTCCACAATTGTTTGTGACTGTCATCAAAGTTTCCTCTTGCTCCCTGTTAGCGTAGATTCCTTTAAATAAAGTAGTTTGACAATAAAAGTGCGATGAAATGACATTTCAATAATTTTGTTGTTCTACCTCTTTCAGTTGTATTTCTGTTTCTTCACCTCTGCCATGTGTAAAAGGTCTTCACGTTAAACCAATATTCTGGTTCATTGTTTGGCACAAAATAAATCTGAGTTTTGCTTTACTTGCTGTGATCTTGGACGCACATGAACAACTGCACAGACAAAATCTAATACAATATTGGAAAGCAGAATAAAATAAATAATTACTGAGAGACTGAAAGCGGAGGAGATCAGCGGGAGAGCAGGATCGGGGCCAGAAGGTCGCGTGATGGAGTTGGGCCAGGATGAAAAGAGGCACCAGAGCTCCCAGTTGGCTCGGCCTGTTTCATGGCAATCATTTTGGTCTGGCCCAGTGCTCACAGCCCGGGGCTGCCTTCATTTAGCGGACCAGCAACTGTCACAGGTGTTTTTTTTACAGGCCGAAGTGGGACACTGGTTCCCTGCTCCCCGCCACGCTCTGGCTCTATTCTGCATTTTTCATCAGACTGCTCCGTGCTCCAGGCTATATTTGTGTTAGATAAAAAGACCCAGATTTGCTGGGTAACATTGAGGGTAACCTTGAGAATATCGCAGCAGCGTGTCTAGGAGATGCCAGAGTGAGTGAATATATGCACAGCCCCCCGTGCGTGACTGGCACATGTGAGCTATTGAGGCGTGAATTAGAATAGAAGGAGCAGCAAGCAGCAGTTACAATCAGAGAGAGAAAGTTGGTGTAAATAAAGTTGGTGCTTCGTGCTTGAGATTCTGTCGTCAAGTGCATAGATGTAGACAGGTGTTTGAAAAAGGGGGGTTAGGAGGAAAGGGAGCATGACATATCTTTACTAAAGTGAAAGTTATGAGTGTTGAGAGGGATTTTTGTCTGGGGCATGACAGACTGCATCATGTGTGAAGCAGGAGGGGAAGGCACGAGGTTACAGCCGTGCTGTCTGTCCAAAAGGTTTTTCAGAAAGGACTGAAAGAGATTGTAAAAGTGTGGGTGCAGCACGAGCGTGAAGTTTTAGGAGGAAGTTGGGTTTTGCAGGGGTAAAAGTCTAGGGACCAGTAAGAGATCTGCAGGACTCAGGGTTAATGAGCAACGGTGCCATGGGGTTATGACTCACGCCTGGCTGCTCCGGGCTCTGATTGGACGAGTACGAACAGGGGAGGGAGGGAGACTGGTGGTTGGGGGGAGCGCACTGGGAGCCGGGCCTTTGATCACAGGGTGAAGAATTACCGGCTCAATACCAAAGCGGCTGGACCCGAGCCCCAAAGCAACAAGGGAAGTGCTCACATTCAAAGCGAACCCCTTCCTCGCTACACATCTGTGATTCATTCAGTGGCACGCACGCACACAGAAATCCACACTCAAAGCTCACGCAACGACAAACGCACACAAACAAATAAATGGCTGTTTTCTGTTGCCCCCGTCCTTGGCGACCTCTCATGAGACTCACGGTGACACAGTCACACATCTTTACATCCGCCGGGGCCCGACACAGCGAAAGGCCGGGGAAAAGAGGGCAGTCGTCACGAGCGTCTCAACAATAGCTAGAAGGAGGTAAAAAAAAATGGGAACACAGTTGAAATATAGGACATCTTTTGAAGTGCGAGGATAATGTGGTTCGGAGACTAAATACGTCTCCGGCTGAGTGACATGGAGGGAGCCATTCCAATTTCGAAAAGGATGAAGGAGAGCCGTGAAGCAGCGTGGTTCACCTGGAAACGAGTCCCCTGACAAGCACGGGACCTGGCAACAAAACACACACCGAGACGTCCCCAGAATTTATGAGTGGTAATAGAAAGTTTCCAAGCAGTGTTAGGTTGCATATCGCCCTGCCCTCTCGAGCATGCCTGGAGCTTATCCTGCTGGCTGATACAGAGGTGTGCTTGTGTGTGTGTGTGTGCGTGCGTGTGCTTGTGTGTGTGTGTCTGTGTGTCTGTGTGTGTGTGTCGGCCGATGGGGGTTTTCCTGGCTGTTGTTAGGAGTGGAGGAAATGTGAGTGTGGAATGAACATAGCTTTGATCATTTTCTAATCCTCATAGGAAGTGGGAGGGGGGCACTTCTGCACATCAGCAGGGGTAACGCAAATCCAGCGTTTAGGAGGAAGGAGGTGTGTCGGTGCGTGTCTGCATGTTGTGCCGAGCTGGTACAACAGCTTCCCTCCCGCACACTTGAAACGGTTGTAGAGCTTCAAGAGTTTGCGGTGATCCTATCGGAGGAAGTCGGGGAACAATCCGTCCTCTGTAACGTTTGATGAAGTTGGCAAACTACCTCCCTAAACGCCTCTGAGACGCAGCGTGTGGTCGGGGGTGTCGACTTGGGGGGGCAGAAAGCAATGGCCTCCGTCTTTGTTTCCCCTGCGGATAATTTAATCGAAAAAAAAGTCTCATTAAGAAGAAGTCGCTCGTGGCGCCGGGGGCTCAGACACATGCTGGGCCTGACCTTTCATCATAAGAACAATTACCATGAATGGATGCTCGTCTAATCGGTCCCGCCGTTTTATTATCATTATCTTAATGGCAACCGATACATCACGGTTAACAATCCCCATTCTCCGAGTTTCGGCCCCCCCCGCGTGGCAAGGTGGGCACAGGGTTTAAACGGGCGTGATTTGCGTCCAGATGCTCAAAGCATCACTTTAAAGGAGCCATGGAGGAAAGAGAGGAGTCAACCGCTCATTATTCTGCTCGGTTGTACACAAAAGCTTCCACCAGGAGGAGAGTCTGTACACAGGGTGATTATGACTTGAGTGCAGAGCAAATAAACAGATACAGGCTCTCAAAGGCAAGCAGGATATTTCTCCTCCTCTCTGGCATCAGATAGGGCTTCTCAGCGAGGGCGTTCACATGGAGTCTCTTTCCCCATTATCTGCCACGCGGGGGGATGTGGTAACACAGATAGAGTGGTCACATCTTAACTGGTAATGTGCATTTTCAGAGAGGCCAAACATTGCAGGCGACATCTCCGGGAAGGGATGTGTGAGGAGGCCGGAGTCAGAAGCAGGGAGAGAGCTGAACTCTGTGTTTATACGAAATCGTGCATGTGCATTCACAGAGGCGCTTTTGATATGCCACCCACAGGTAGAGCTTGAAAGACCACTCTGCAATAGCCCCGGCACCCACTTTGCGGTCCTTCCGTGCACTGGGAGACCCTGCAGGGCACTCGGAGCGGTGGTTAAAATTGGAACACATTCATCTCAATCCCCCCGCTTGCCAGCACTAATGGACGCTCGCCTGTTTCTGAGAGACAATGAAGCTCAAAAGACAGAAAGACAGGATTTCCTGTGGCGCTTGTGGACATGAATGAAAAATACAAACCCAGTCTAATCCCTTTGTGCCGCCGCGTGTACTGTACGTGATTCAAATTCAACGACAGCATCTTCTCAGCCCTGAAACCCGGAGCCGGCTTCCCACCGTTGTTTCGCAGCAGCCCTGACGTGTCAGTTCACTGCTATCAATTCAGGGAATAGAATTACTTTTCATTCTGCTCCATCTCCACTCTGTCTGCCATTTGTAATGTCCCATATCCCATTTCCTCTACAACAATAAAAGATGCATCAGTGGTTTACAGGAGAGCAGCTGCCCACGGCTGCAGTGTATTGAATAAACCTGATGCTGAAGCTCGTCGAGTGAACTTGTATTCATGCTTCATCCTCACATCATAATACTTTTCTTCTCTGAAGCCGCGGCAGAATCATCTGCCTTCATGCTTTGTTTGCACTTTTTATTTCCCCTGTTTTCAAGCTTTTCAAACTGCACCTCAGTTCACAGGCTTTTTATTACGTTTCCCACTGCCTCCGATGTATTTCCTTTTATTTTCTGCAGTGAAAACTCTGCCCTCGAGACCACACACATATATCGTTCTGTCTCACAGAGCAGAAGCAAATCCATAAACATAACACATCGAAATATGCATTCAGCAAATTTTCTGCTCCAGTTTAGTAGAAATCCATTGAAAAAAAGTGCGATCTCCCTTGATAGAATAAGAAATTCACAATTTCTCTTTCATTCTGTCAAATTTCTCCTTTTAGCTTATACGTTTGTTTGTTATTTTACTCTAGTGAGGAGATGTCTACGAGGAGACCGTGGGCTACATATTATCCATCCGGAAAGACTATACAACATTGTCGTATTATAATTGTGGTCTCTTAGCAACACTATCCTCATTTCAGGGCAGGGGAAGTGTCGATGTTGCTGCGGAGGCAGAAAGTTCAGTCTTCCCTCGTGTTGAATAGAGGTCATTAGCACATCAGCCGAAATACCTGCAAGTGTTGGTTGTACGTGACGGTGCCTGGGAGAGGAGGTGGAGCAACACCAAAGAAGTGAGAGACGCATCAACAGGAAACAGGGAGGTGAGAAGAGGCTGAAAGGTGTCAGATAAAACAAGTGTGTCTCTGTTTTATGGTTCGGGTTAGGGGGTTAGGGGGTTATAGTAATTTATAAGGGACACATAACAAATTATGGAAAGAGATTAAAAAAAATGTTAATGCATAAAAGAGCGCATGTTTAGTTAATGTCTTATCATCACTGCATCAAATTAGGATCTGATATTTAAGCTGCTTGTCATCTGGGCTAAGTAGTCACCACAGGGAGTCTGCAGAGGAAACATTCAGTGGAGGCGGGGAGAACAAGGACAGACGGTAACACAACATGTCAGTGAAGAACTTACTGGAGAAAATCCTGTTTACTGTGCAAACACTCACTGATATGGGTTTTCATCCTGTTTGAAATAAAAAGCTTTTTGAATATCTTTAATTTCTGTTTCAATCTTGAGCATCGCTGTGCTCCTGGTTGGTATCACAATTGATCTGTAAATGATCAGTTATTATCAGTCTTCAAAAAATAAATGTGTTATAACATTGTAACAAAAAATGCTCTGCTGTTAGTTCTTGATAATTTTTGCTGTACAATCAAATCCAATCTCAGAATGAGCAGATTCTCATTCTCAAAACCACATTTACTGGAAAAAAAAAGGAAAAGTACATTTCTTTCGTGAATGAAGGGAACGATTTCCCACAGATTTCTATTAAACTCGGAGGAAGGATGGGTCGTGATTTCCCGGAGTTGCCTATAAGCACTGACTAGTCGGGGCACACCCACAAAACGTCCACCTGTATAAACAGCCACTGTCTGGTACAGGCCGTGAACATGAGTCATATCAAGCAAACACAGACTCTGCCATGTTTCTGGCTTCCTCTCTCTCTTACTGACTTTTTCTCTCTGGACGACTTTGGTGTAATTAATTGTCATAGTGTCCAAAACAGTATATGATTATTTTACATACTTTATTTGTGGGTAAGAATGGTGACGATATACTTTTACATTTTAAATGTCAAAGACAGGTATCCTGGGATTGCCTTAACTGGTAAAATAAATGCTTCCTACATTCCTACTAATCCTGGCAGCAGCTTCTGCAAACCTGAAGCATTTCTTTTCTGTTACGCTTCATTAATCACAGCGAGGAAGCTGTCCTCCGGATCTGACCCCTGCAGACTCTTTAGCGGCAGTGGTCAGCTGTGTTGCAGCTCCAAGGAACCAAATCCTGTCCTGAGGCCCAGTCCATTAGTCACGAGCGATGCTAGGTACATTCCTTCCTAATACCTTGTTATTTAAGAAGTCCTTTAATACGGACACATCTCAGTTGGCCCATGTGATGTTCAAACCAGGGGCTGTCTTACTGTGAAGACACAGTGCTAACTACTCACCTGACTAAATCGCATTCACATTACTGGGTGAAATTATCCCAAAATCCCAATCTCAGAATATCAACATGTCGAGAAAAATACTTCAAGATATACGGTCTCTATTTTACAGCTCCAAGCCATCCTTTTAAATAAATCAAGCTGTGTCATTCTGGGTGTTTTATATATAGACGGTCAAATTATCTCACTGGTTTTCCCCCCCACAAACTCTGCTTTTGATTTATTTAGGATAATTTGCAGGGTAGAAGCTCCAGTCTTTCCCCGGAACAGCCTGATAAATGGGGGCCGCTGACACTAAGCTACTTACCGCTAGAAAGCTATTTGTACAACAGCAGGCGGTTAAATCTCGTGGACGGGTCGGCGGGATCTACAACTTATGCACAACGATGGCGTCTGATCTCGCTGCGTCAGAATCGTGAGAAACAAATAAAGTGAATGGATGGCTCCCTGTCTCTTTTAAATTGCTTGTAATCACAGGCGATGCCCCGAGTGAGCTGTCGCCGGAGTAGATCACTGAGCCCCTGACACCCGACTCCTCTGAACAGGCTCCTCAGACCTGTGAGTCGGAGTTTCCTACATGTTCCCAGTTTTAAAAAAAGTGTGATAAAGCCTTCGTGATACTGGTTCCTTGGCTCTGAAACCCACTTCCACTGGCCATCAGGTCAGCTGACTCCATTTCTGTCATTAAATCTCATTTTAGAATTTACGTTCATGGATTTTTCTAACAGATTCTCGTTTGCATATGAAGATGAACGACGCATTCAGCCGCCCACTTTTCAGAAGTGAAGCCAAAGAACCCCGGATATGGAACAGTGCCATCTTCCCCCGGTGATGTGGTTCGGAGCCAGGGTCTGACGAGTAGCGATCTAGGGAGGGAGCTGCGGTATCGAAGTCTCGCCAAAACATGTGCTCAACCAATCCTAAATCAGGCTCAGCTGTCAATCATGACGATTCACACCTTTCTATAGCATCAAACAAGCATTTAAACTGAAACGTTTCAGAATATTTTCTTCATTTACAGTTTTCCAATTATATCTAGAATGATAGAATACAATATTTAATGTTTAATGTTTATTATTAATATTGTTATTATCATTTTTATAAAGTGTCCCTGTATGGTGGTTAAAGGTTATCACAGAATTGTAAAATCAGTTTTCCAGCCACCAGTGAGCTACACAAGCAAATACTTGACAGCGCCACAGTCAAACTGGATGAAGACAGCAATAGAAGTTTGACGATAGACTCTGTCCCTGATAAAACTACTAATGCTGTCCATCTCATCAAACATGGAAGCTTGTGTCTAATCTCACAGCCTTGGGGCAGACCCGGAGGCCAGACGGCCGCACCCTTCCTCTCCTCAGGCCAGGCTAGAGCAATTACTACTGCTGCTTCACACACAGACCTGTGTCACAGACGCAATTAACAAGCTCCGGAGGAGCCTGGGCAGGCGGAGAGGGACAGACTGTGTACACAGCATGAATGATGAGAGGCAGGAGGAGGGACGGGGAGGGTGGAGGAGACGGAGGGGAAAACAAGAGTGGATCGAATCAGGCTGCCGGGGCTTTGGTGAACGGTTACTGTGGGTGGAGGAGAAACTTTAGTGGAAGCAAACTTGTTTCAATCTTTTTTTGACACAGATGACGACTTATTTTCTATCATTAAAAACTAATATCATGTGCTGCTTTTACATTGTAGACACATTGTCCTCTCTTCACTGTTCCTCTGGGCAGAGATTTGGGAGCGCGAGCCAGCAAATGCTTTGCCGCCCACTTCTCTGCATTCTACATTCATCCCCTGTTGTGAGGATGATTCATCATAGTTGTGACAGAGGGTGTATAATGTGTTAAAGCTCCTAAAAGCAACAGCAGTAAGTGTTATCTCGGCGGGATGTTCATTTTATTCAGAGGCACGTTCCAATGTCAGCTGCAGGGAAACAGAGCACCACGGAATCTCTCTGCTGCATCAGGATCGGTCCAGGATCTCTATCACCTTACATGTGACCAATTTTTATCTCTCGTCCTTGTGAGTTGAATTGTGAACTCTAATCCTCATTGTAAACCCTGGCATGCGCTCATCTGCTGCTCTTTAGATCCCGGCGTCCCCTCAGTCTCTTCTCTCGGCGCTCTGCAGTTCCTTGGCTTGCCGGCGTAGGATGATCCGACAGGAAATGATTGTGCAGAGGTTAGAGCCAGAGGAACTGAGATGTCTTCGCTGACTCTGGGATGTAGGAGTGATGGAGGCTGTCGAGGGGAGAGATGGATTCTCTGGACCCTCGTGTCTCCTCCGAGTCGTTGTTCATGAGCTGGAGCTGCCAGAGAGTCTGTACCTGCCTGCTCTGACAGATGCCTCCTGTCAGTCAGTCTGGGCTGGACCACAATCTGCATCGCCACCAACTCAGCTGGGAAAAGAATATGGCCCCGTACACACCATGGGATTAACATGTGGTTTTTGTGATCCGGTCAGGAGTTGACCGCTCAAAATGAAAGGTTTGAACACACTCAGTTCATTCCGATCACGCCAGACCACTTTCGGCGGTGTCATTCAAAGACTCTTCAAAAACAACACAACTTGGTCTTCGTAAACAGAAATTATCTACATGTTTATTTCCATGTACGGCTGGGAAGTATTATCCGATCACGAGACGCATGTGGGGCAACATGTTAATACCAGGTGTGAATTCAAACACTCAGAGCTGTCCACTTGTGATCAGATCCCTAAAACCAGTTTAATACCACGTGAGTATGTGCCTTTTTCTTATATATATATATACATACATATTTTGTGGGTTAGGGAATATCTTAGGATAGGTACATACCCTAACCCTAAGATAAATTGAATGAGTTAGCGACTAGCTAAAAGAAAAAGTTAGCTCGGAGACAAGCTGTGAGTTGTTAAAAATACAAACAGCAACATTAGAGCTGACAGTTTGAATCAAGAAGTAATTAATTTGGGCGTGTGTGTCTTTTTTTTAAACCAAGCCAGCACTATGAACAAGAGTTAGCATCTAGCTAAAAGTAAAAGCCAGCTCTGCAAAAAAAGCTGCAAGTTTGTGACTGACAACACAAACAACCAATTCATGGAAGACGACCTTGGATCAAGCTAAATCGTCTATTTGGTTGCGTGCAGCTTAATCTAAGCTTTAATCATCTATTTTATATCCTTGGTTGATGTTTTGAAGTCCCAGTCTTTTTCTTGCTAACCAACATGCTAATCAGAATAACCACACCACAGAGGATAACATTTTTAAATTCAACCGCTATACAATCTCTCAGTCCTCATAACGCAATGTGTGATAGTGTAAAAGTCCTCTCTGGTTTCAGTTCAGTGAGATGTTGAACCCAAAGCAAACAGAGGAAAATAGAAAAATCCGGGGCTAGATCCCTTTATTTTGTGTGTTGTGTGTGTGTGTGTGTGTCTGAAGAGGCTAGAGGGAGAGCTGAATAAAAGTGTATTTACTGTGAGACAATACATTCTTTTCAATGGAACAGGAACATGCAATCTGGAACTGAGCTGTGGGTCTCTGCAAATAAAATGTCATTTTTCACAGGCTAATGCAGCCTCACAAATTCTTTGAAGCAAACACATAAAGACATACACAACCCCCTCCATTAACACACACACACACACACACACACACACACACACACACACACACACACACACACACACACACACACACACACACACACACACACACACACACACACACCACACACACACACACACACACACACACACACACACACACACACACACACCACACACACACACACACACACACACACACACACACACACACACACACACACACACACACACACACACACACACACACACACACACACACACACACACACGGTATATCTTAGGGAAATGTGTGGTTTTCTGAAGACAAGATTTTGGTTTCTCTTGGAGCTCTTGCATGCAAACAAACAGAATCATTAAGGCGTCTCATGGTGGGCGGACGTGTGGTGGAGCCGTTCCATTGCTGTGGAACCAGAGCCCCCGACTGTCTTGTAAACGATGGCAGAGAGAAATAGGCTCCATTAAAGGAAGCAATCAAAGCTCCATCACCACTAGCAAGCGTGTCACGTAGCTAATTCAATCTCACAACCCATGAAGCAATTAATTCATGTCAATACAACTGCACAAATAGTCTCTTTTTGCCGATCAGCCGGAGAAGAGGTCTTACAGCTGAGCTGGTGTTTGCTGGCGCATCCTTGTGACTCCGTGAAGTGAACCTGGAAGAACAGGTGTAATTGGGTGTGGGGGGGGAAAAAAACGGGGGGAGCCTCGTGGTGCACCAGGCTAAATGAGATCAGACAATCTTTTCCCCTTCATTTCCTCCCTCGACAACCGGCGCACTGTCCCCTACCTCGGGTTTGTTATTATTTCTCTGATTTGTTTGGGCTCGCCCACAGATGACAGGATAATGATTATTCGCTGAAACCAGCCGCTCTCTCTCCGTGCCGCAGCTTGTATCTGGCTGTGCCCCTTCACAACTACACAAAGTCGTTTTATTTCTTCGCTTCAAATACCGGCTTTGAAATCATTCTGATGGTACACAGGCATACCAGGAGGAACGGGAAAATGCTAGGAACTTGATAATGCTCTGTTGTACCGTGCAGGAACATTTGCGAGGTTGCTTACAGCGTTAGTCTCACACCAACAACCAGAGACAGAGCTCTGAGCAAGAGTTAGCTGCTAACTAAAAGAGAAAGCCAGCTTGGTATTCAGAGTACGGGCATCGTGGCAGAGCCAGCAAAGAAACTTACAAAGACATTGATGGAGGAAATAAAGAAGAGAAGAATGGGACCGGATTTTACTCGTTGGCTAATCTCAGATCCCATCCACCATCGTCCGAGTACACCTTCCATTCCCTGTATACTGTTTACAGTCTTTATTTTATCACAGTCAAACAACTCTCCACACCAACAAAGGTGAACATGAATGTCTGGGCTTGTGGACACTTGTATGACCCCACACGAGCAGTATCTGGGAATGTTATGTTTTTTTTTATGTCTGAAGATAGTTCACTAATTTCTTCAATCGTATTGCATTTTGCTGCAACACCGTTTACCCCTGAAACTCCTGAAGTGTTTTGTGGACTCAAACACTTCACCCCCCACCTCCATCGGCACAGTGTTGAGTAGATAATGAGTGAATTGTTATTTCTGGGAGAACTTGCAGCCCCATTATTTCTGTTACACACGCAGGGCCAGATGTGTTACCGCCCAGATGGCAATAACCAGCAGGCTAAATGAGTTTCTCTGAGTCAATATCTCAACGTGTACAGAATGGACATGCTGAGAAGTCTCTCTGAGGTGTGAAGGCACAGTGTGATCCTGAGAGGGCCGGAGAGGGAAAGTGAGAAAAGAAAAATGAGCAGAGGTGAGAATGATAGTTTTTGCTTTTGCAATAGAGAAAATATGCAGAAATGAATGGATGTGTATGTATGAATCTCATCTTCAACACCAAATGTAAGAAACAGGCTGTTTATTTAGATCTCAGACAAAAATAGACAAATGAAAACAGGAGAGAGAAACATCAGACAGTCAGACTCCTGTCTGTCGTTACACTAGAATAAAGAATAATTTCAATAGGCTGTTGATTCACCAACATTTCCCCTGGGGTAGGTATATACAGCTCTCAGTGCATCTAAGTGCAGCTCTACAGTAGTGAAGTCATGTTGTCAAATCCCTCTCGCGTCTGTCATTTTTCCAAACCCAGATTAGATGAAACTACACCCAGTGGTTTGACGAGCGCCTCCAACGACACACCGAAGCCTTCTCTCCTCGATTCTAGCCGATCCTGAGGTGTGCGTGGTTTCAATCTAACTGAGATTTTGAATTTCAGGCAACAGAATCAATCACATTAAAACAAACTGCTGATACAGACAGATTCGCGGTGGTAGATCAGGAGTGAAGGCTCCGGCCCCGGCGGGTCAAGATAGGAAGTGTGTGTGTCTGTCTGGACGGCGATCCGTCATAAGCTGCAGATTGGCCCCAGAGTAATGGGCCTTTACATTATAGTGCACTGAAAGCTGATACTGTGAGAGTACAATTCGATTTTTACCTAACAAAGACTCAGCAACATTTACCAATCAATGTGTGGCAAAATACGCCCTCCTCTATGTTTCTGATAATAGATCTGACAAGAACAAAAATAAATGGGCCCAAATATACGGGCATAAAGAATCTGCATGTAGCTGAAGGCAACATGTTGATGGAATGCACCCGGGACAACATTGTAGAATAGAAAACAAAAGAATACCCAATAGATCTATATAAAATATTATCTTTGTGATTTAAGACATTGTGGCTTCTGAAAATAAAATCTCTTTTTTACGTGTGAGAGCATCTGCGGTGTTTGTTACTGCGAATAAATGAAGAGTGAAGCGTTCCATGTCACAGAATTTCCTTTTTTTCCTGACATCTGTTGGGCTCAACAGACGCTCCGCCCGGCTGCCTGCCCAGGCTTCCTCTCCGGCTCAGCCAGGCTCACCAGTAAAGCCCGGGATCTGACTGGCTGTGGAAATTGAGCCTGATGGTAATTGATTGCACATAAGTTGTGCGCTTCAATTAAAGAAAGTTAGTAGCTAGTGGGGAATTAAAAAAGGTTTGAGAGTCATCCATATTTGTCACAGCAGCCTCCTTCAAGGTCAGGCCACTGCCAGCAGGCACCGGGGAGGGGGGGTGGGGGGGGTGATAGGGAGACGGCTGACAGAGCGAGGGCCAAGGCTGACAGCTCGGCCGGGCTGACGGCTGGCTGAGGCAGACGCTGAAGGACAGGTGGATGCAGTGAACAGTCTGGAGTGCTGCTCTCAGGGGGCGTGGCCCATGGACGGTCCGGAATCATCGTCTTCAAAGTCCCGGGGATCGAGGGGGGCTGCCCTCGGCTCTGGGAACCTGGAAGAAGAGAAACAAACATAACCGTAACTAGAATGAAACAGTAGAGCACATACCTCCAACAAGGCCCAAGAGTAACAGACCATTGAATCAGGCTGCAACACAGTTCACACATCGTACCAGTTTCCTAAATGTGTCTGATTGTTTTCACCAAGAACTTTGTCTTATATACATTTTTAAAAACTTATATCAATCTTGCAGTGTTCAAGAAAAATAATTCCTGGATCTGCACCAACACCTTCTCAAACTCTTACTGCATCCTTCAACCACATTTCGCATAAATCAATTCAGTTGTTCAAAAACCTAACTTCCTTGGTGGAGGCAAATGTATCTGATCGCATCCCGTCCTCCAAATCTCTTCTTGTTTCACAAATAAAAACAACCGCTCTACCCGCACACACGCCCACACACACACACACGCCCACACACACGCCCTCCAGCATGAGCACATAACATGGAAATATAATAAACCTTTGTGAAATGTAATCAGTTTCAATCAGGCCACGTCTTAAGTAGAAATCATCCATTCCGTCGGTTTTATATTAGCAGTTCTGCGCTGACAGAGACAAAGTGAATCCTAAACTGGAGGGACCTGTAGCAATCCGAGCCGGGGCTGATAGATTCATTTTCACTGGAGACAGTCTACACTAATCATATGCTCTAATTGGACAATGTCGCGAAGGTGATAGAGCACCGTTCCTCCAGGAGAATAAACCCTCTACTGCAGCTCGTCTCTATCTACCCTCCATCTTTCTCATAACGATTCCCCCCCGGAAATCTACACAACCACATCCCTTTTCAATTTGACTAAACATCAAAAAAAAATGTTTGTAAACACACACTTGCTGTATCGGAATTATGTTTAATTCAATGAGAGTCAATGCATCTCCAGAGTAAGCGCCATCATTTCATTATTCACAAGTCTCTTCCCTTCCTCTGACCTTGGGCAGCTCGTTAGCATTTATAATATTAATATATTGTCATTTATCTAAGCAAAAATCAACAAAAAAGAGATTACTCCATTTATATTGATGTTGTCTGACTGTTTTATAGATCACCTGAGGTTTCTGGTTTAAAACTGATATCCCAGAAACATTTAGTTCAGGGTTAGATTTGATATAATTAATGGTTCAGTCTGTGAGCAGCAACAACATCTGACCAGGGCTTTGTTCCCTGGTTATACATTTGACAGGAAAGTGGTTCTCGACAACCATTTAAGATAATAACAGGTACTTTTTACGTCTAATTTAATGGAGAAGCACAAAGAGCTTTTGCAAAACAGAGACAGATGTGAATGGAGAGCTTCCATGAGCGGTAAAAGGAGAAATTAAGTAGTTAGCAATGATGCTAAAAAGTCTGTTCTTCAGAAGGTTTTCTAACCTTCAAACTAAATTCTTATAAAGCAAAACTCCAGCCAGTCATGGGCTCTGTCAGGCTGAATGCTAACATATCTTAGTTAAGGTGGGTCCTCATGCGCACCACATATAAATCCTCAAAGGTCTTTATAATACATCTTTTGGAGATAATGAATGTCGCTACAGTATATATACTAATTTATAGCAAAAAAAATAGACGATTAACAGAAAATTCAAATGAAACTTCTGTTATAGAGAATAAACTTGGAGACTTTTGAAACACATGTATACAAACTATACAGCAATATAGAACATGCTGTATTATACATTGAGTGGTTGAATGTGGTTAACTAAGATAAGGATCACCATAAATGCAATGAAATACAGGCTGTTAATCCAGGATAAAATATTTTTTAACTTATAATAGAGTTAAATTCTAGCCTGATGATGGTGTGTGTGTTATCTGATGGTGATTATCTGTATGTCTGCGTGTGCATTTGTGTGTGATTCCATCTCCTATCTCTCTGTGAAAGACACATTTCCATCCATTTCTCTCTGATGCTTCTCCCGCTCAATCGCTTTGATTCTGTTCCACCTCCAACATCTCAGCTTTCTGCCACATGCAGCACAATCTCTACACGCTGGTTGATACGCAGCGATACTTCTCTCTCCCGGAGTATTTCTGTCTGACATACTTCTGGTGGCAGAAACAAAGAGCTGCTTCCTCCCCCTGCACCTCCATCGCAGATCACAAACACACAACGGGGGCATCTCATCAAAGAGCTATCGCAAATGTGTGCACGCGTCAATGCATGCTATAGCACTGTAGCCTCTTGACTCCAAAAAGCTTAGAGGTCAAGCTATAAACAACACTTTCAGGATTTACTAAAGAAGCGACAACAGAAACACACAAATGAACACAACTTGGCATCAAGCAGCAACTCACTGACTGCCCAAATAAATGACAATGTTGGACGGAGTGTACACTAACACACACACACACACACACAAATACAATTTCCCTTAAGTAAACATCTGAGACATTAATTATTCAGAAGTGCTGTTCTCATTCAAGTTCTTGGCTAAAGTTACCACCTGCCCTTTCATCCACCACACAAATTTTATGCAGCAATCAAACTGTCTACAGCGGCACACACACACACACACACACACAGTTTGCTCTCTGTTGTAAGTCTACATCAAGCTAAAGGCCCCGACGTTCACACGCCTCCTGTCTGAGACTGAGGGGTTCGGGGTAAAAAAAATACTTATTTGTGTAAGGCAATTTCACCTTACATTACATCCAGTCAACCAAAACAGTCACCCTGGTTTTTGTCAAAAAGAAGAGGAAGAAGAAGAAGAAGAAAAAAGAAGATAATACAAATATATTCATATGGCACAAAGCAAGGCCTCTACAATGGCAAATGAACTATTTATATTCAGATGGTCCCTGCTAAGTCTTAGGACACATGTATTAACTTATTTATTCCACCCGCAGGAAAAAAGGCCATTACTTGAGAGAGAGAGAGAGAGAGAGAGAGAGAGAGAGAGAGAGAGAGAGAGAGAGAGAAGAGGGGAGAGAGAGAATGGCAGCGAATGGAGTGGGTGGCAGGGCGAAGAGACAGAGCGGAGCTTCAACATGCAACCAAATGTCAGTGGGTGGGTGGGTGATAAATTTCCCTCCCAGTTAAAGCCCTTGTTTTGTTCCCTTTTTCAGACTGTTCATCTTCCCTGGCCTAAGTAAAAGATCACTTTGCTGCGTGTGTGTGTGTGTGTGTGTGTGTGTGTGTGTGTTCTGAATCCCGACTGGGTTCCATCTGCCCATGACTTATTCATAAGCTTTAATGCAGTCGATGTATTATTGATCAGGACTGATCATTGCCTCCTCCCCTTGCTGTGACCACAGTCTGCGGACAGGGATGAGCAGAGGGCTGGAGGCTCCCTGCTGCAGAGTTCACTGTCTGGGCTTCAGTGGAATATACTGGCAGAGCTCACTGGTGATGGATAGTCAACAGTCAGCGTGGAGATTTGGAATATTGTGTGTGTGAGAGGGAGAAAGCCGGCGAGATAACAGAGTTGAACAAAGCTAATCTTATTAACTTCTCTTCTCTGAGCGAGACAAAAAACTTTCTCCAATAACCCTAAAAATGAACCCATCACTCATGAGAGAAAACCTCTGGCTCCCCTCGAGGAAAAGGAAGTGAGGGATCGTGCACGTCGCCTGCCTCGACTTTGACTTTTGTCTCTTTGGTTCTATTCTTGTTTTGGCCTCGTCCCCGGAGCTCTACAGGAGACGGAGGAGGGAGTCGTCCACGCCCTGATTAAGTTTGAATTCCCTGCTCTTGGCAGGGAAGCTGTAGGGCTCCTAAGTCATCATCTGGAAACACTTGCATCACGCTGTGGCAGCCTGCGAAGCTTGATCCAGCCTCATTGCCATATGAATAATCATACTGCAGTGGCTCGGATATGCTGGATGGGTTTGTGATGTGTGTGTGAAAAGATGAGGAGGGAAAGGAAGGAGCTAAAGCAAACTGGAGGTTACTGATAGGGGAGTGAGGTTCTTCTTGATTAAACAAACAGGTTGAATGAGAATAAGGCTGTGTAAACAACATTGGTGGTAAGAAAATTACTCCTCAGTTTGCATTTCGCTGATGCCATGTAAGTG
Source organism: Pseudopleuronectes americanus (assembly GCA_038501795.1). Classification (NCBI taxonomy): domain Eukaryota; kingdom Metazoa; phylum Chordata; class Actinopteri; order Pleuronectiformes; family Pleuronectidae; genus Pseudopleuronectes; species Pseudopleuronectes americanus. The sequence goes on from CM076720.1 coordinate 6,856,371, forward strand.
TGCTCCATCACATAAGATGGCAGGGCCCATTTCTCAAGCCCCCGGGGCCTATGAGGTTTGGTCTAATGAGAGAGGATCCTTAATGGTTATTGATAGACCCTTACTCTTACCCTAACTCCCCCGGTGAAGCAGTGCACTCTGCCACTACTTAATGAAGTAAAACTTGTCACCTCTGCAGGATGATTTAACACTGCAAACAGCTCCACGACAGGAGAGGACTGCGATATGGAAAAATAGATCAAATAACGGAGTGAGAGGAGGAAAGAAATGAGGGCAGAGTCTTAATGACGCGAGGAAGGGAGTGATCGAAAAAAAGCTGGTATTGATTTGGATAATACAATCTAATTATAAAAGAAGAGAAAAGTCAAAGTGTAGGTTATTATTAATGATCTGTAGAAACTAATTGGCCATTGTCCTGGAAAGGTTTACATCTGTCACTTTCTCCCTCTCTCTCTCTCTCTTTCTCGTTTGCCAACCTCCTTCCTTCTCTCTATGGATTTATGTTCTCTCTTTTCATCTGAGAGCCCCGTCTAAGGATGTGTAATTTAGAAATAGCCCGGGCACACACCTTTCATTGAGAGCACCCCTGTGATCTCCCCCGCACTTTGCACCGTGATGATCCTGCCAGCTACAATTTGAGATATGGATGTGTCCTAATGAGGAGGGACGTGAAGGGAAAAAACATGGAGGGCCAAAGAGTGGAAGACGACTTAAGAAAAGGAAAAGAAGATTTATGAGATTTTGAGGAAGGTGAAGAAAAGACTAATTCATCGTTCAGGAGTTTCTACTCAAACTCCGTATTCATGGGACGACTGAATAACCAAATGGCGAGGGTGTACGACATATTATACGCCTTTAGCAGCAGGTTCTGGGTCTGACTACTGACCATATATATATATATATATATAAATAAATATATAAAAAACAAATTGTCTATTTTCTATGACTTTCACGTGGAGTTCATAATTACGCACAGTGCCGAAACCATGTCTAAAATAATAACAATAAACTAATTTAGCAATTGATATAAGAAAATTGTCAGTTTTATTCCTCCAGGCACAACTTTTTAAGCTGCTGTTTATTCTGTTCTTGATAAAATGAGTGTTTTCCTTTGAAGAGTTTAAAACTTGTTTGAATCTTATCTTCGAGACAGGCCTTCAACTGCTCGTACTGGAGACCGTACAGTGGGTTTTGTTGAGGTAGTCCAGGGGTTTGTGCTGTAAGTTTACCCTGGACAACCCTGTTCAGAATTTATCTCAGCTTTCACAGTTGAATTGGATGACACACTTATCCTAAACCCGCCTGTGTAAAGTCTCCATTGTATTTGACCGTACTGGTTTCATTGTCTTCATTGACCATCACTTCCTGTGTTAACTGCATGATGTAGAATCACCATACAAAAGGTGCAGTTAACACTACAGACCTACATTTTGTGGATAATCATGCATTACCTGGCATGCTAACAGAGCTGTATGAATAAATTCACAATCTAAAATTAATCAGCGAATCATTACCAACCACATGATATTAAATGATAAGTTACATTATGAAGAAGTCACAAAACTATGTGACATGGTGTAGTAATGCATTAACATTCATTCTTCATCATATGGGATAAATTCCATCACCATGACCTCGTAAGTTACGTCTATATAAAGTTTGCACACAGGATATGCATCGCCCTTCCAGTGATTTTCATTTCAGCTTTGTAATGTAACACAGATTAGAGATGTCCTCTGCTAACAACTGCATTTAAGCATCCATACTGTAATCTTGTTTTATTAAGAAACCGATCTGCTCAGGCAGCTGCTCAGAGTTTACTGGCTAAAAAGAAAGAAAGGGACTCTGTCTTGACTCTACTGATGCTTCACCAGCTCCCTGTTATTTTTAGAAGTGAATTTTTAAAAATGCAAGCGATTACTTTCAAAGTGTGACTTGGTCCGCCCCATGCTACATCACAGACCTTTTGCCAGCAAATGACTCGCACAGATTGTGATCATCAGATGAAGCCTGTCTGTTGTTTTCAAAGTAAACTGAAGACTAAAGGTAACAGTGATCTGCGCTTCAGACTAAAGAAGCTGAGGAGATAAGGTTGGAGAGTTCAGTCAAACCTTTAGTCACCTTTTCATGCTTGATTAAATTGTTTCACAACGCCTTTCTCCTCAACTCATCCTCTTCAACAATTCATCTCATGAGCAGATGTTTCTTTTAACCTGTGGACGTCTTCGTTTATTTGTATTCCTTTAATCTATTTGTATCTCCAGACAATTGTAAAAAACACTGTGTTGTTCCTGCCACAGAGTTTCTGCTCTGCCCTGGCAGAATCTGAAATCCTCAGCGAGGGTGACAGCAGTTGTTGAAGAGCGAGGACTTTATTAAGATTCTGTGGTGAGAGGCTGCTGTGTGGGCACAGGTGCTGACAGCTGTGCAGGTGTTGGGCTGTTCGGTGGAACACGGACTCACAGGATCCAAATGTTATGCACGTCTGATTAACTGATGCGGTTCGAGTTGATGATGTGACAGTCAGCGTCATGAAATGTGACGTAAATAGGTGACGTGGTCGGAGGCTATGTGCAGGACACGGTCTGACCAACACAGCTGATATTGTATTTGTTTGCAATAGAGAACGCATCAGTTTGCCCAGTTTTATATTTACCCACCATTAGAAGTAGCCTGGGGTTCACATACAGCACCAACAAGTCTAGATGGCTGTCCAGAAACTTATCTCCTTAAGTTAAAATTGCATCCATGTCTGATGTTCTCTAATGCAGTCATACAAATACACACAAACTCTTCACACAACACACATTTAAAACCCAGATACTAATGATACGCCTTGAGACAAAGAGAACAACCACCACACTGCTCATCCTCCAGGAGATGGAAGAAAAATCTACACGGTGTCAAAGCGTCCCTGGGCATGTTAATGATGAATCTGTAAAATATCCTCATAGCCCACAACTGAGCCCACGTTGAGCCACAGTTGCAGAATTATTGGCTTTGTTTACACAGATAGTGATTTATTGGGCAGTGGAGCTTTTTCTCTCAAGGACACTTAACCGTCTGTGCTCGTGATATCCTGAAAGTAAATAGTTACAGTTTAAATCTGAATGACAGCGTGATCAAGATAAATTGCAATTATTTTTCGTTTTTGGGATGAAACTCTGTAGATATCAACAGAGGTAGGATTTGTACTAAATGTATTATTGACTGGAATTAGTGGAGGAGAGTGAAACAAACTGCCTGAGTCAAGAGACAGCTTTCCATCCATCATCCTCTAGGATACATACTCTGAGCTGACTGAAGAATGACTACAAACAGTGACCGTTAGCTTCAGACTCACTGGTCTATTCATACTGTACACTGGCCCTGTCTTCCCAGTGGAAAACAATGCCGCACCCTGTGGTGTTATCCATGCTGCTCCAAAGACTTAATCAGTTCGTGGAGGAAGCGGAGAGACAAGGCACAACAACAGGCGATGCATCATGGTACGGGGGGACAGGGAGCTGGGGGCTTTAATATGACCCTTTGTGAGCAGCGCGGCTTATTCATCAGAGCAAATCGGGAGCGGCTAGGATAAATCCATCTTATCAGCCACCAGATGTATCGCCTCAAGTATCCCCCATTCAAACTCGTGTTCATGCATGCCATTATTTTTTAAATGTACATGGGGAAGTGCGGGTGCTTACCCCTGCAGTCAACTCAGTGCGTGTTGCAAGTATTATGCTGGAAATGCCTCCTCCTGCATGCAGACTGTGCACAGCGAGGCGGAAAGGTCGGTGATGCGGAAACAAAGTGTGCCGAGGCTCCTCCAATCAGAATAATCACACAGGTTTGTTCGTGCTGCGGCAGCTGCGAGGAGTCGGATGAACTAATTTCCCCGACGCAGGTACCCGCTGTTAATCATACAGAGGAATTAATGCGAAGCAATTCAGATAAGAGCATTAGACCAGTATAAAGACTCAATCTTACATTGGCTCATTTAGTGATTCTATAATTTCTGCGGCCGTGAGGGCAATTGAGGATTTAATTGAGGAGAACTGCAGCAATCCCATTTTGATGTATGCTGTCCACAAAAGTATAACAGCTCATTAATGTAAGTGTGAAATTCAAGCTGACCTGAACATGAAGATAAGCTTCCCTGTTGTCACACGCTTCATGTATATGACTGTATGTGGACCACCATCATGCTTCCTTTGCCCTGCAGTCACAGGACTCACTGTGCTTTCCATTTTTCCACAGCTACTCCTCTTGGTCACAAATTAAATGGCAATGAATGACGCTAAGAAGATTCTGTATAGAAAGGCAAGGAAGAGATAATGAGATTGCCTTAATGGTTCCCCACTGTATAAGAAAGAGAGGTGAGGGGGTACAGACGTGTTGGATGTAGTAACAAGAGGTTTAATCTTCAGGAGTTTTCTTGTCTGCTGCTATTTATTTGACACACTTACAAATATAGTAAAACTCAGATCCATAAAGGAACCCAGGGGATGTTTATGAAAGAGGATAAACGGCTCCCTGTAAAGGCTGCTGTGTTCAACGGTGTCTCGCTGTGGAGGAAACCTATAACCCCGGAGTGGTGCTGCTCAAAATCTAACAACCTGAGATCCGTTTACAGAACACAGCAGAGGTAACAGGCCATCTGTTAATAGCTCTGAATATAATGTATAAGAGTCAGCGGGGTTCCACAAATATGCTAAAAGCCATACCTATGTTTCAATAACTGAAATTGACCTCCACAATAAAAGGGAACTATTAACAGAGAAAGACAACATTTCTGCTCCTGGCAACGATAATAGAATTAGTTTACGGCTCAGCTAAAAACTGAGTGATAAAGCTATGATTCTGGAGGGAGAGCGGGTCGAACCAGAAGTTTGCTGGTTTGATGCCCACACATCAAACAAGCAGCTTTTTAGCAGGCAACTACAGTATACATGCCAAAGTGTCCTTCAACACCTCAATGGTTTATCATGATAGCATTGATAGTAATGAGCGCTACTTTTATTTAGGAATTCTATCAAATTGCGTGTCAGGTCAAATTCGTATATTTAACCCCGTTTACAAAATAACCAAAAATCTACTGAGGGATTTACACTAATATAAAAAAAAATGTAACGAGAAATTACTTTCTCAAAGAAAGTACTGGTCTCTTGTGTAGAGATTTTCTCTGGTCAAAGCCCATAACGAGCCCTGTCAGAGTAGTTATCTAAGGCCATTAGTATTAAGCAGAGTGAACTCGTATATCTCCAGCCAGGTTGAGTTTGCTGCATTGCACAGGTGCCAGGTCGGAGGATATCTGATTTGGAAAGACTTTTTTCTTTTAAAGAGGCCAACTGTGTCTTTGGTTTAAATTGAAATTTCTGTCGTAAATAAAACTCCTTTGAAGTTTTAATCTAAAGCTCAGAGTGAGGAAAGGACACATTGGAGAGATAAAGCTTTATCTGTCCTTCACAAAGCACAAAGCATCAGCAAGCAGGTATAGAATAGTGAGCAGACACGCCGACCCTCAGTCTCTCTTTTATTTAAGATTCTTCTTAAATTCTACTTTTCTTATCCCTATTCCTGCATCTTCTTTCTTCAACCTGCTCTTTGCTTACTTTTTCTTTCCCTCTCTCCCTTCGTTCGCCGACGTCTCCTATCTGTCCTTCTCTGCTCTTTTGTCGTCTCCACAGACACCATCGATTCAGGGTTGCTGAAGGGAGTCCTTCCTCGCCTGATCTGCACAGTCTGTCATGTGACCAGTGAGCTGGCTCTGCCCCATGGCCATTATGAAGACTGACTGGTCACAGCAGAACCAACACACTTGGCAGGCTGGCAGAGCTGCCCCCTGTTGCCTCTTTCAAACAACTCCCTTCTCTAACAGCAGAACGCCGGCGCCATGTTGAATAAGTGCACCGCCCAGGTGCCCCGACTGGCTGTCTCAGGATCTGAATGGCTCTGCAGACATTTTAAAATTAAAAGCCTTTTTACATCACACTTGACACAGTGATATTGACTCCCCCTCTGTCTGTACTCCCCTCATCAGAGATGGAGTGATGTCAGATCCACATATGGCCGTTGGGAAAAGGTGGAACAGAGGAAAAAGGGAGAGAGAAGAGTGTGTCGCTGAGACAGAGTTGGAGAACAGACCGGCCATTAGGCAAAGCCTTCTGTCACATGAAAACTCCCCCTCCCTTGAAGCACTGTCATCCAAGCCTTCAGTGTGAAGGACACCCGGACAGGCAGCACAGAGAACCAGGGCTCCAGACTGTCACAACTCTCATCTCGGCTGATAAAAATCTCATATGCCTCATCTATCCCTCTCTGCTTCTTCTTCCTCTGCAAAATGTTCAACTCACTGTGGGATGAAGGACTTTCCTCGGGGTGCAATAAAGATCTTCCTTTTGCAGCAAAATAGATGAACATTTATGATTTCTATACCACGGGGAAAGTACAAATGCAAATTGTGCAGTTAAATCCAAAGTATGAGACTCCGCAGACTACGCTGGACAAACTGAAACTACTTTAGGCTTTATTAGTCTGAAGTGAAATTTGTTGTGTTCTTGCAGAAGCAGCATGGTAAGAAGTAACATTGCAACTCAGTGAAACACAGTCATGGGGCTTGACAGCTCTCGGGTACTCATGACTAATAAAGTTTTATGTGTACTAATGCATCCTGTAAAGCAGCAGACATAAAAGCCTGCCAAGCCTCTATCAGACATTTCATCATCAGGAAAGTGGAAGCCATTTCATTGTTAGTTTTTTTTTCAAAGAAAATGGAGAGGCATGTCTATCCTTTGGAAATGGATTTAATCTATAACCACAAGTGAATACATCATTTCTAATTAAAACATGCAAATGTGTCTCTGTATGTGAACAAAATTCACAAAGATCGTGAAAAGATAGAGATGGTTAACAGTTAAGTGGGGAAATCTCTGGTTCAAAGGCAGGATTCAGACACAAACTGAGAAAAAGCAATTAATTTTCCATCCCATCCCTCCCTTCACACACCAACACTGGATTAAGGTGATTTTGCAAAGTGCATGCTAAGTCTCCCATTAAAATCCTGGGGTAGTTAAATCCCGACCATCTCCTCATTCCTCTCTAGCCGATACTATAAATCTACACAGTGACAGGGCTCATCGTGGAGCAGTTGAATTAAACATGCCAACATTCGCGCTCACCTCCCCTTCCCTCACTTTTAGAATAACTGAGCAGGGGGACGGACTGCGGACTGGGGGGAAGAGGGAATGTGTCCTGACAACTGCCCCACTGAGTCGCCACACACGTGCTGTGACGCTGTTGCTATATCCAGCTGTGGAAGGGAGATGTTCGTGCTAGAGCCGTTTCTGGGTTGACAGTTCATACCTACCACCACAGGTTTGATAAGACACTGATTCATTGCCCCTTGGTTCAGTCTGCCACTATCATCCTCCTACATCTCCAACGAACCAAAATCAGACCTGTAATTCGACCGAAGGTTACACACGGTGATGCGGTGTGTGTGTGTGTAGTAGACACACACACAAAGCAGTAGAGATGGCAGCTTTGTTGTTTCTTAATTATCCGAGCCGTGCAATTGTTTGTGTGTTTGTGAGGGACTGTTTGTCATGTTTATCAGTGGGTTTAGAATGAATAATGAATGTTTACACACTGTGTGACATTTTTTCTGCACTTTTACTTGTGTGTGCTGTGGCATCGCATGCATGATAGGGGGGCAGGGGGCGAATCTGTGCAGATCCAATATGACAATCTGCCTTGTGGATATATCACAGGGAGAGGAGATGTGTGGATGTGGATGTGAGTGTGAGTGTGTGTGAGAGTGTGAGTGTAAGTGTGAGTGTGAGTGTGAGTGAGAGAGAGAGCGACAGAAAAAAGGACGTGTGAGAGAGAATATGTTTAGACTTTCCACAGAACCTATTTTCCTGTAAATGATATCATACCAGGACAAGCTACATGACAGCTTAGTGGCTGTGTCCGAAACAATGCCGTCCCATGGAAAATCCCACAATAACGTTTAAATGTTTATTTTAAACTTCGTAAAAATAATACTTTGAGGTTAAAAAAAACACGTTAAATGATAATCTTTAAATGTTGAAATAAACTTGTTGTATACTACGTTTCATGATGCATTGTGGGAAACGAGTGCACTATATGGGGCATACAAATTTCACTTAACATTAGGACAGCACTAAAGAAGTGAGGTGGCATGTGCATTGGCAAACTGCAGTGTTGTTCCATTGCTTTGCTTTTGCTGTGTACAATAGAAGTTGTAAGCAAATATTCAAGCACAAATCAAACCAGGCTAATTCAAATACAGGTCCTTTCTGACATCAAACGTCAAGTTGAGTCAGGAAGAGTCGGCTGGCGAACCTGTTGTGCTTCTTGAGTTCATTATAGCATGGACAGCTAGCATGGCACTTTTGTGTGTCCCGAGCAGGAACCTGTGATTGCTGCAGGAAAGGCTCGTTATCGAAAGTTAAAGCAAATCTTTTCCGAGAGTTTTGCTGAGTAATTTTTGTGATGCCTGGACCTATTGTCAGCAGGCGCCACCAAACAATTGCATTTTGGAGTTTTGACGACTGTTAATTGGATTGCTAGGTTTTGCTCAGACACATAATAATCTTTGGTGAAGAATTGTCAGAACTTTGGCAATTTCTCCCTTTTCAGTTTGAAAAAAAAAGTCCTTTCCATCAGTCTCAACTGGAATTAGCTAATTATTAGCCAATGTGGACATGCTAACATACTGAATTAAAATGGTGGACATGAAAAGCATCAGAATGCTAGCATTGCTTCTCTCCTAAACTTTCCTCTGACTTTTTGTGATCTCACATCTTTGCAAATGATTGCATAGCTGCAGAAATACACACCAGCATGACACTACACACACTCCCACTTCAAGTATCTGTGCTCAGAGGGGAGAAAGTGAGCTGTAATCAACACATTTGGATTCATCATTTCTCCCACCAACTCCTTGCAGTCTTTCTCCGAAAAGAACACACAAACCACAGAGGCTTCTTTGACAATGTGATTACGAGATTGGACAGCGTGAAAAATGTGTGTGGGTAATTTAATGAGCAGGTGCAGAGAGAAGAAAATAAAAATTATAAGATAGGTTCGAGAAAAAAAGGAATGCGGCACTAGCTGTCCTGTATTCATAAATAATGAAGTAGATAATGACACGTCAACGCCGTTTATTTAATTTACTGCCGCAGACAGTGAAGGAACGAAAGATGAGGATTGTTTCTCAGTCTCAGTGACTCAGGAAGATGTTGAACACTGAGCTACATGTTAGATAGCATAAGGTTATCACGGAGGGAATATCAGGGAGGAAGCAGATTTAAGAATATGGACATCTGGAAGAGACAAAATGCTCATTCCAGGAAGCTTATTGCTGTTTACCATCAGAGACTAACCTATTGTTGCTGTCTAGTGCTCTGGAGCTTTCTGAAATATTATTTGCCACGCTCGCTTTCATTTTTTCACGCCTTTTCCGATTGTATTACCAATTTGCCCAGAGAGCTTCCTGTAGTTTCCACATCTTCAACCTTCTTTTTTTTCCTCTTTTCTCTTCAGTAGTTAACTCACATCGTCCATGTTGGAGGGGGATAACATCTCTACAGCCTAGATACATCGTTCCAGCCTGGTTACATTTTCAAATACATAAAGAATCCACTACTGATTTCCATTTTGTTCCTTGCATGCCTTTATAATTAGGAAGCTTAAAATGACGATAACACAAAAGAAGTCATTGATTTTTATCTTGCACAAAGTCCCTCTGGATAAGAGCAGCAACCTGATATGTAGAATATGAATTGCAAAGGTTCTCAACCCATTACTGTAAGGTCTTGTCTTTTTTTATACTTCGAGGCAGAGTTCAACAAATATGAATATTTAAAGGCTCCTGTGGTGCTCCTTGTTAAATTGTTAAATCTCTCTTTTTCAATGTCAGCGGAACAAACTCGACAATCGATCCGTTTCTCGAGGTATAACGTCCCCATGCTGATATCTGACAAAAAAGGAACCTTCAGCACAAATGCATGAAAACACACACATACGAACACACTGAATTAAATGTGCGTATGTACAAATACACCTTCGCACAGCAGCATGAAGCCAAGGGAAGGTAGAGTATATGGGAGAGAGCTGTATTTTACACACATGAATTAACAATCCATTATGCATGGGCACTATGGGCTCTGAGCATCAACACAAACACAGTCCTAACCTGATTCTGCCGCACTAAAGCCATGAATGCATCTCAGGCACTTAACGCCGGCTCCCTGCATCCTGGGATCACAGACAACACACACAGCACTTGGCACAGCCCTCGAATCCCTCTACACCGCAGATCAATACTGGAAGCACTCTTAAGGCTCTGTTCAAAGCTCTAGACAGTCTGTACCTGGCCTGCACAAGCATTTGCTGTAGGAAAGTAACCCCCAAACAATTCCTGAAGCAGAACCAATTCAACTCGGCTGGAATTCAAAACCTCAAACACATTAAACTTATCAGCTGGCAACATGTACTGCAGTCAAATCCAATATCAAAAGATGGAGTTTCTGTTTGAACTCATCATCACGTGCAACTTTTCTATTTTTGCAAATACATTGCTACCTGGTTGGTACTTGTTTTAAACATTTCGTCAGGCGACACAGTCCTGATTCATTCATCGCTTTAATAGAATATTCAAACAAAAAGTAGAGTGAAGATAAGACCAAACAATCCCCTTATATTCTTTCAAGCCGCACCTATCATTTAAAAACTCATCAGTCTCTTAAATGTGCCTACTATTTTTCAATCAAGATCCATTAATCATTATCCTCGCACAACCTTTGTCTGCTTCCGTACCAACGTTTAATGGATTCTTTCTTGGCCGTGTCCCATGGAAATCCACACAGTACTTTTTGTGTAATCTTGCTTAAAAATCCAAACAACCAACGACCAAATAAACCCACAAACAAACAAATAAACAGGGGTTAAAACATATCCTCCTTTATGTGCAGGTAATTATACAGCTCTAATTCCCAGCTCGCTGTATGACCCACCATATTGGAAACTAAGGCTCCCTGTTGCAAAAGTAAAATAGATGGGGGGTTCTTAACCAAGCCTGACTCTAAATCAGAGGCCTTTTTGGAGGTAAATTACCTCATTTGTATTCAGGAAAAGTTTCTGGGGACACAAATAACTGCCATTCGTCACCACAAAAGACAAACTCAGCTTAAGCGTACACACTCTTATACTTTCATATTTCCCCCCTTTAACACTTCTGCACACACACTTCTGTCGCTACTCTTTCACAAACTGTTTGATGTTAGTCATGCTATAGCTGACAGTATCCATAAAACACGCGGGCCCACACACACACACAACGCAACAACACAACACACATACCAATGAAAGACATCTGAAAAAAACTGGATAAATGTTCTGCATCTGGCATGAATTATGCAGGCTTATAGACTGTTATCATCTAAATGCATGGCTCTCTATTTGTCAGTTTGGTTAGTGTGTGCTCTGCATTGATGTGGGACCTCAGATCCAGTCTTGTGGAATAGTGACGGCCGAGAGACAGAGAAGACGAGGAGACAGAGAAGACGAGGAGACAGAGAGAAAGAAGGAGGAGAACATTTCCTTTGTGCAGCCCCGTTAATTTCTGTTCATCCAAAAAACTTTACAGTCGCGTTGCATTTCCTTGGGTCCTCACAATAGGCCCACCAAGTTTGAAGTCAATCGGATGAGTGGTTGTCGAGGTAATTTGAAGAAAGCCAGACTGACAGATACTTTTTTGTAAGAATGTACTCGCTATCATGGCCAGTAATTGCATATTAATGTATATTTATAACCATCTGACAATGTTAAGCATTTTCTGTACTGCGTTGGCAGAACAGGTCTGTGATCTGTCAGGCCAATAAACTTAATCAAATGGGAATTTGAAGTCAAGACAGACAGAGGAAGCTGGTGGTTTATTAATAAAGGGCTTTTAGTACAGTCAGAAGAAGCAGCTGGGCCTTACACACAGGAAAACACTTTAAATTATTAAATGGGGGCATGTACACACACACAGACAGACAGGCAAGATGCTCTGTCGTTGCTCCTTTTGTAGCAGGCGATATACATTTTTAATTAGAGGGAATGCGACTCCCTCTTTCCAGGCCCTCGTCTCTTGGCTCTGTCCGGTGTCCCCTGACCACGCTCCCCTGACACCTCCCTGCTTCACTCAACTCATCTATTTGACCCAGTGAAGGGCGAGCGGCTCAGACAGACAGATAAGCCCTGTCCCCAAAGCACCCATTTGGCTTTACTGCCTGCTCCCCCCCCCCTTTCTCCTTGCTCTGTGTGTTCACGGGAGTGTACACCATGATTGAGGGTGCTCTACAGCCTTCACTCAGTGAGACATGGTGAGTGAATTGCCCCATTGCTTCGTTCTGCCAGTGAGCGTCCAATGGAAGGAGTTTACAAGCATGGAGTCGACTAAATGCAAAATGAAAGACAGAGGGCAGGGGGTGCATAAAGCTTTCACGGAGTTTAAAAATAGATTGGTTGAACACTAGCTCTCATGAATCACAAACTTTTCCTGACACATCTCGGGAGGGGCTGTTTGTGAGACGTCGCGTGTCAGTTGATTCAAGAACTTCTCCTGGTAACCAAGAAAATAACCAATATCTCAGAATGAAAAAACCTTTCTTTTATCCACATACATGTCATCTGAGAAAAATGTCAACTCTGGAAGTCAAGATCCGAGAGCTTTCGGTGAAAAGAGCCGACGATGGTGTTGTGCTGTGAACATAAACAAGTTTTTCTTGCCTCCTCCTTCTCTTCCTTGCTGCCTCCCTTTGCCTGAATTTTCCAAACATTTGCCTGTTGTTGTGAAGGCATCTGACTTGGACAATCTCCTGAAGCACTCTTCATACAAGAAAGGAAAAATATCCGCTCACAATTTTCCGGACATTTTCTCAAGTTCATGTCTCAAAACAACTTGTGTTGTATTTCTGTGTGTTTAACATTTGTGAAAGAGGAACACAAATTTCCATCAAAGGATCAGATACTGATGTAGCCACAGGAAATTCTTAAATAAACATTATTCTATCAAAATACCAGTAACTAAACAAAAAAAGAAGAGACCAGCTAGGTAATTTATAACTGACACCTGAATGCAAGGCTATGTTAATGAGATCGTAAGACCATGAGCAGGTATGGTGATTCATACTCCATGACAAACTGTTTTCATTAAAATGTAATGGGATTGATTTGTCCTTGATAGAAGAAATGACGAAGCAGATAAGTGATTGAACTGAACGAAGGTTACAGACTAATTTACGTTTGGAAGAAAATTTGTCTAACTTGCCAAATAAAGTGCACACACTGAGGTAAAAAAGAATACTAATACACCCTAAAAATAACACATAATGAGCTCTATACATGTGTATTTCTTCTGGGGGCAAACTTAAAGGTTTGTCATGATTCTCATGTAAATTTCTTTCCATACTGCGAAATAATCTTTTCATCTCTGTGTCAATCTCAAATCATAAATCTCCATGTTGTTTCTTGGAAGTGCTGAAGTCTGAAACAGCTTGGAAAAGTCTGGTATGAAAATGATATTACTACAGAAAACTCCTCTTTTACATAAGGGTTGTAAAAAGGTCAGGAGGAGGCGGCCCGGGTCGTGTATTCACAGCATCATTCTCGTCTTGAAAAAGTTTATGTGAAAAAGTAACTTATTGAGCGCGAGCTGAATATGACACGTTGTCGGCTTCAGAGCTGCATCTAGTCCTCAGAGTTTAAGGGGGTATACCTCCTATGAACAAAGGCAATCAATTATTACCATGACAGAATAAAAAAGGAGAAACTAAAACATCCATCAACCCTTATATCCAGCGGGCTTGCTGTGGTGGATTCCACAGAAATTAATGACGCCTTTAGAGGCTAATATAAATAATTATTCAAGACAAAAAACTGAAACACAAAACCAAACCTTAATAAACTTATAAAGATGAACGCTAAAGATAATTTATAGCTGTCAAAATGAATGACTACCAAGGATGGAACCAAATACTTGTCTACTGAGAACAAATCCTCCAAGGTCCCAACAGAGGAGGAAATGTAAGTCTAGTTGACGGAATTCCTCAGTGTGCGACTCTTTCCTCTGCCTGACTCTCACTGTCTTTGCAACCATTTCCCTCTTATGCATCATATCTCCAGAGAGAGCATAAAAGTGGGTTTCTGGAATTAAAACATTACTGCAGCAGTAATCCCTCTCTCCTCATCCCTCTTTTGTGTGTGTTTATGTGCTCAAACAGTCAGAGACGCTCTTCTGTTATTATCAGTAGCCATGGTTACTATTAATGCACCGTGGCCCTGAGATCACCAAAGACGGCAAAATGTGAAAGCGAAGTAATTGTGTGTCGGGCTTCCGGGAAAAAATATTATTTAGCCGTTGTTATTATTACGGTCAACCTTTGAAACCAAAAATAATAAACAATGAGATGCTACCTTAGCTAAACGATTAACAACAATATTATATGGATGTAAACACATACACCCAGGAATAATAAAGATGCATATGCTAATGAGGAATACATATATATATATACACACATGCACTTGCCTCTGCCCAACAGTCCCCTTAAGAAACCACATTTAAATTCACCAGATCTTGATTTATCCACTAAAGAAATTCACACTTTCATCAGTCCCCTGAAAATGCCACTTTTTCTTCATCAAGATCCATGAATTATTCTCTGAGTAAAGCCCAAAATCTCACAATGTCAAAGAAAGTGAACATTTAATAGATCCTCTCCTGACCCAAACTGCAAGTTTTGTGTTAATCCATAGTTTTTCGAATCCTGCTAACTAACAAAAAAACAAACAAACACAGACGAAAACATAATAATGAAGATACAAACATGGGGATTTACTGTAAACACACACGCACGCGCACACGCGCACACACACGCGCACACGCACGCACGCACGCACGCACGCACGCACACGCACACGCACACGCACACGCACACGCACACGCACACGCACACGCACACGCACACGCACACGCACACGCACACGCACACGCACACACACACACACACACACACACACACACACACACACACACACACACACACACACACACACACACACACACACACACACACACACACACACACACACACACACACACACACACACACACAAAAGGTGAAAGTTAGGGAAAGAGGTTGTTTTGGCAATTGAGGGGAAGGAATACAAATGAAAATTACAATGCATCACATTGGAGGCAGGAGGGTGCGAGTGGTCGTCTATGGGGAGACAAATAAAATTAATATTCAAAAGAGAACAAATCTCGTCAGGCATGGAGATGTACCGATCTGATGAGAGGCTTGATAAGTAGCAGGGAATTGTATTGATGAGGAAGTCCGGGAAAGAGAAAGATGGGTGCAGGATACTGGTCCTGTGGGGACGCTCCGTCTATGGCAGCGATATGGGTCTCAGACAGCAGATTAGTGTTTCTGCGCCATAATCAATTTGCTGTCTGGAACCCATTGCACGTGACCCCTTCAACACCCACTCTTCTTCTTCGCTTGATCCTGCAAAATATCCCTTCTCCTTTCCACTATCTTTCTTCCTCCTCCAATTTCACTTCATTTCCCTTCTTTTGTCCTGTTCACCCCTTTGTCTGCTTCACCTTGATCTCCAGCGCTAAGCTAATGCAATAAACAACAACAAGAGGTATGTTGTGCTTCATGCTTCTTTTTTTCCTACTTGTCACGACCTTTACTTGTCCTTGTATCTTTCTACAAAATGTGTGTCAGTTTCTGCACCCACTGCGTATTATGGCAGGTGGAGGGACTTTGGGAGTGAGAGAGAGATAGAGGGAAAGAGAGAGGGAGGGAGGGGGGGGGAGAGAGAGAGAGAGAGAGAGAGAGAGAGAGAGAGAGAGAGAGAGAGAGAGAGAGAGAGAGAGAGAGAGAGAGAGAGAGAGAGAGAGAGAGAGAGAGAGAGAGAGAGAGAGAGAGAGAGAGAGAGAGAGAGAGAGAGAGAGAGAGTAACCTTAGCCAAGGACAAACTATTAGCTCCATCTCACCCATGGGTGTAAGCTTACTGCCATCTGCTCCAGAGCTTAAAAGTCATTAGGCTGGTCGACCAATCAATAATATACAACATCTTGTGTGCGAGTCCGGGTCATTTGTTTCTTTGCTTAATAACAGTAAGGCACTCCAGAGAGGCTATATTTCTCTCACGCAGGCAGAGCAGAAATATAAATAGTACAAAGTGAAATGAAAAATTCAGGAAAACAAACACGTTGTCCATTGAAGGTATATTTTGAAGAACATTGGACTATTTTGTTCTATTCAGCGGTGAGCCTGTATTTAAAATAATCCTCACAGAAAATAAGAATCTTTCCCTCCGAGGACAGATGTGCTGGTATTTGCTGAGGGCTGAGTGTGTGTGTGTGTGTGTTGTTGGTGCCGTTGAGATGAAAGCCCAGAGAGACAGCTAAGGTGAGAAGCTGAGACAGCAGGTGGTGCTAGGTGCGCTCCTGCTGGGGGTGAAGGAGGCGGAAGGGTGTTTGGTGTCAACAGATCAATAACGTGTGAGACTGGGATGAGAACTATCCATTGCAGGCTGTCTGACACAGACAGAGATAAAGGTGAGAGATGTAGTCTAAGCAAAAAAAACTAAGACACAAACAGACTGTTACAGCAGCTGAAACGAATACTTCTGCATCTGTCCAGTCTGTGTTCTGCCGTTCACTCACACGTGCCGTTGGGGTTGAGGAAAGCAGAGATGTAAAATGCTCTGCTGTGTCAGGGGGTGCGACGTGACCCTCACTAATGACAGCTTGTCTTAACATGCATGCGTATACAGTAAGCACAGCACACACAATGTTACCACAGCTCCCTGATTGGACCGAGCAGATTGTCACCTCCTCTGATTCCAGTGGGCACACACACACAGATGAGAGCAGCTAATTGCCTCGCTGGGGCACCGACGTGACTTGCATGGGACCGGAATGGTTTGGAGACATGGGAGTGGCTGCTGTGCGTAGATTACCCTGTGTCTGTATTTGAGTTTGTAAATGTGTCAGAGGGTGAAAGGTGAAAGTATTAAGGGGGGAAAAAAAGACTTGAAGAGTGTGTTATTTTGAAAGATGACTACTTGTCAGTCTCATGATGGGTGACGGCATAAGGACCTGAGCAAGCAGCCTCTGCAGGGTCCGTATTCGCTGCTAAACTGTGCGGCTAGAGCGAGTGAAATGAAAGTCAATCACACGGGCAGGCTTACCTTGGTCTGGCCACAACGTCGGGCTGAAAACAACGAGAGAGAGAGAAAGAAGGAGAAAGAGGGAGGGAGGGAGAGAGAGAACATAACATATTTAAATATTTGCACAGGTGTTGTGGAGAACAAACTAAAGGTAAACAACATCATTCACAGCGACTTGCTGCACAGCTGGTGGCTCTAAATCTGACCAATTAATTTTGGGTTTCATCTCACCAGTTGTGCTCATGTATATTCATCAGCTCTTAAAGGAGCAGAGTGGAACAAAGCAGCAAATGAGCTGCAAACATTGTTCATGCGCTGGATTTGTTTATTATTATTGCAAAATTTACCTCTGACGTGAGATTTTTCAATGTCAAACTGATGGATGTGATTTGCTGAATGTAGGCATGCGACTCATCCACAAACACTGAAAGCTTTAAGTTCATTCATGGGTGAAATGCTAAATTATTTTATCATATTTGAAAATTCTGTCAATTACATAATTTCACAAGGCTTACCCACAACATTTACTCGTGTGGTAAATGGTTTGCGTTTCTATATACATCTCAAAGCGCTTTAAAATGTTTGTCACAGTCATACACACACATTCACACACTGAATGCACTTAAGAGGTTCGGTGTCTTGCTCAAGGACACTTCAACACACACTGATCACTAGACACAGGACTGCTCCAGCGCTCTACTCAGTCCTCTGCATACCATTTTCATAGCTCTGGCATTTACATGGATCACACTGGAAACTGCTGTTACATGTTACACAGCCTAACTACTTGTTATACCACTCCTGATCTCAGTTGGGGTATTTTCAGTCATGACCTTGGGCACAAAACAGCCTCTTTTGTTACTTTTAAAATTCTGCCGAATTGTACAGTGGCACTAGACCAAAATTAACAGTCCTACGATGGCTAAGCCAGAAAGGAACTTTGATGCAGTGTAACTAACAATGTCTCGGAGGCAGGGGGGTTCGCAGGCAGCTCGGCTGATGGGGCTGATGAGTGGAGGCTGTGGAGCTCTGACTGGCTGCCTGACTCACTGACTAAGGCTCTACATTTGATTCGCTTCCGATCTGGACAAACACTAGGGTTGGAAACACTGGAGCTCAGTTTTCTCGGTTTACTTTGTCAGACGTCAGTTTGTGGACATCAGGGTGCAACACTGACGTTCACCAAAGGAGCTTTTGAAGGGTTGCTATAAGGCTGCCTCCACCCAAAGCACATTCTATTTCCCTGTTGCTTAGTTGGGTGGTTAACTGATGTTTCATTAGTTAGTGAGATAGATGATTGCATGCTAAATACTGAATTTATCTATCTATCTATCTATCTATCTATCTATCTGTTTCTGTTAATGATTCTGTATAAATACGAGTTTAATTAGTAATATGCTGTATTCTGTATTTCTTTGATATTTCTTATATTACATCACAGTAAATACTATGCTGGTATAATCCCCAAATGTGCTATGTATTCATCTGATGTAATTAAAGCTTTTTGTAGAGCTGCTGCTCATGAAACTGGAAGAGCTTTGCTGTTGACAGGACGTTGGCAGCTCAAGAGGTTTGCTCTGATTGTAATTACCAGTTTGCCACAGTGTGGAGAAAAAAAAATCATACCTCCAGGGGCAAATAGTACGAGATTCAACATTTCCTATGTTATTCACATGACCTACAATCGATACCTGCTAACAAAGAAACTGGTCTGAACAACAAAGACTTGTGTGCAAGTCATCAACAGTGGAAACCTGAAGCTGCTTCATTCATAAAAATTAAAATTTATATTTGTCCTCAAAATGTCATATTCTCAACAGCTCAGTAGAAAAGAGCCATTGACAGTGAAATTAAGGTCAGCTCAGAAATATTGATACATCAAACCTCATCTGTTTTCAGATTACATTGCAGTGCTCCATGGGAAATACCTCTGCAATGGAAAATATTTGATTTGAAATTACCTAAGCTCGGTCATAAATATTCCAAATACAGAAAACAGTAGTGAAAATAGTCAAAAGTCAGTGAGCTTCATTGGTACATGGTGTACTTTATAAATACGTCGGGGTTTGCAGTCGGCTCATGATGAATTATTGATAAATAATATCACTTTCCAATCGTCTAAAATTAAACTATTCCCCCCTAAATGCATCTATTTTAAATGTGAACAGCATGAATAGCAGGGGAAAGGTTCTGTGTCGTTTTAATCAGCCTTGGAGCTCTTCCCTGTGACCTGGGTCATGAGTCAGGGTCGGGACACAGATCCTCGATGCCTGGCTAATGAGCCATCTTAGCTTTGTTTTCTTGCCAGGAGGCCTTTGTAGCTTCAACATTGTTCAGCCTCCGCCTCCACATTTCTAAACATATTCAGAGAATGAAAAGAACCGTTGACAACCTCTTTGACCGCGCACGTGAAAATGCAATCCAATACAATTGCACAGTAAAGTAGGTGATATAAACAAAAGTAGGCTGGCATGTGGGCAGGCACATGAGCACAAACGCTGGCGTATTTTTTTTTCTTTCTATCTATCTATCAATTCATCCATACATCCTGCTTATCCTTTGAGGGTCGCGAGGGAGCTGGAGCCAATCCCAGCTGACACTGGGCGAGATGCGGGGTTCACCCTGGATAGTTTGCCAATGTATCACAGGGCCAACATACAGAGACAAACAACCACTCACACTCACATTTACACCCAGAGCCTCCAATTAACTAAACCCCCATCGGAGTCTTTGAACTGTAGGTGAAAGACGGAGTACCTGTTGAAAACACACGCAGACATGGTAAACTCTACATACACTTGGTTCCGAACCAAGATTTGAGCTTGTATAAGTATTGTATTATCATTGTATAAGTGGATCTATTATACTATTTTTATAATGGGAAATTTCAAGTTCTAACTTACTTACACTAGCACAGTTATATCTATTAATAGATTCATAAATACTAATTCTATAATAAAAAGGTTTCTTCTATTGGTGACATAGTTGAATGAGGTTTTCCAAAATATTCAATACTTGTGTTAATATAACGTGTGAGGTAAAATTTTAACAGATCTAATTAATTTGTGCTGCTGATTTATTTTAATTTTTTATTTAGTTGGTCCACCAATTTCCGATTGAATTTTCAGTGCACATTTATGAGAATTTCCATTTTCTCTCTTTTAAATACGTGTGTGTAGTTACTGTGTTCAAGTGACATATCCGGGTTTTTAATTACTGTACAAATTACTGACCACTGACGCTTTTCAAATGAAAATGTATAGAACGTTCTGATAATAAATGGACTTGTGTGTGTGTCTCAACCTGTGTGATCCTGTGCCTGTATTAAAATTAAGACAGTAGATTATTAGCAGATCCAGCACGGTTTTGTTTATTTGACCTTAATCACAAAGTCAATTATGTGGTTCACTCTATGGGAAGGAGTTTAAAGGGTGGATTTTATGCAAGTGAGAAATATTTTACCTCACCGTCGTTTCCACAGTTCTGCTGTTACATGGCTGCAGATTACTTGCTTGATGTGCTTACAAAGCTGCAATCGCTTCTCCGACTTGGCTGTGAAGCTTGAAGCTTCTACTCTTTCTTTTCTGGTATAAAGAAATTTGGAATCAAGGCACTACTTCCAAAATGTGCTGCAGGCTGTAAGAGTAGCTCTCTGGCAATAGGATTAGATTGTAAGGAGAACTAACGAAAAAAGCAGAACGGGAAACAAGGTCAATATATTTTAATGTGAATTTTCATTTGAACGGCACTGAAGGTAATGGCTTTGTTGCTAGGGTCACATCAGCCTCTCATGGCTTCATTCACGGATTTTAAATGTCTACAGAGAAAATAACTACTTCACACTCCTGCAGCTTTAGCTGGAAGAGGGCTGTAGTGCTGAGACAACATAACCACTGATTAGTGGACGAACACAAAATGAATCTTTTCAAATATGGGCAGTGCTTTACTCCTTTTCATAGACTGAATATTGAATTTAAGCACTTACTTACTATTAACAAGACAAAATATCACCCAAAGGCAATTTTTGTTTATTTCCAGCAACTAATTCACCGAAACAATTATTGACTGATTCATGAAAAAGGCTAAAAGTTGTCAGATGTAGACAAACGCTTCACATCACACGACCTGCAGTAAAGAGCCAGGTGAGGACTGGGGTTCAATTGAACCACTTTGAGGCTCTACCACCATGAGGCAGACAGTGACAGAGTGAGTGAACAAGTAGGAGAATGAATGTCTGAGTCAGTTATTCTCCGGATCCAAGAGGCTTCACACATCGAAAACGCTGTGCGACAAAAATTGCCGCAGGTGTTGGTGAGTTGAGGTCAACTTGATGCATCTCCTCCACTCAACATCTGCTGTTGTAGCTCACTTCAGATCTCATCATTTCACACGTCCTTTCACACGTCCACCCAACTCACACCGAGCTACATATCCCATAGAATGTATAAAAAGATGGACCACGTGTCCCTCCCCCCTTTTGTACAAAATGAAACTTAAATGTTTTATTCGTGTGATAAAAGAAGATAGTTGGACTATAAACAGTAAAGGGATGAAGGGCCAGATATCCAATGTCTGCACGAAAAGCCATTGACATATCGACTGTTGCCCTAGAGGCTAATTCATCATTTTACGTTAACCAATAGTCTCTGAGATTGACGCAGCAGTGATTGCAGATTGGAGCAGTGTTATTGACATCCTGCCAATACACATATTCGAACAATTGTGAGTTAGTCTTAGTTGCCAATCGTGATGCTTCACCAGTTTATATCCCCAAATAACCCTGCCCATCAGGATATCCCTTAATATTGTAACACACTCGCATATTTAATCCAGCAATAACCAACAGATAAAAACAAACGGGGTAACCATTGGCATTCAATTAGGACCCCTAATGAGCCCGGCTCACAATAGATTCATTTCTCAGCGCGAAAAAGCAATCTGCACGTCAGCCTCGACCATTACTGCCACCTCACTCGTGCTGCACAGCATCGCCAGGGAACGCTCAAGCCTCCTTTTGAGACTGTGGGGACGCATATATGGCAAGTGACAAATAGACCAGTGGGATATTTTAATTTGGGGTCTATGAGCAGTAAAAGCCTCCTCTTCAACGTTCAAATGAGAGACGAGGGACTGCAGAAGCTGCAGAATCTGAAGTCATGTAAATGTGTTGAGATGGCCGTCCTTTGACAACAGGCTTTAAAAAGAAAACGAATGGTGCAAGTAAACAGAGGACAGACATTAGGAGACTCATTTTGGGATTTATTCGCATGAAACTGTATTATCCAGGCACAAGAGTCTGTATGAAATGGAAAAAAAAATATATATATATATATATATATATATATATATTTCACTAAATAACAATAATTCATGACTGGATGAATATAGCCACTCGCTCCTTTCATGTAGAACAAAGCTGTGTACAGTGGCACCTGTTTACCATATTTATTTTACTATAATGAGTCTGCAGCAGGTGCCACAGTCATTAGGAAGATAATTCTGTAAGTGGAAGGCCTGGGAATCATGCCTGGCTGATCCTGGGCTGATCTATGGCTGAGCCAGCATCCACACTGCTCAGGTATCTTTAAGCAAAGAACCAAGCACTTTGGAGCCAGAACTATTTTTTTCTAGGCCACCTCACAACTGCATGAAGACAGATTGAGATGCCACTGCAGACTATCCCCTGCAATTAATTATCAATAATAACTTCAGCATGCACCATAAAGTCAGGTGCACATGATATAAAACACAAAATGCTTTGTGATGGCTAGACAATTCTTTTTAATTGTTTATTGACAGTACTGTCTGATTTTAAAAGGCTTCTCTTATTCACAACGTTGGCACCAGACTACTGTGTTCAAAGTTCACATTAATTCATTATTGACCCTGCTTCCTAGTGTTGTCAGCTCTTTGCAGACCTGGTCATTTAGGGTGTGATCTTTGCTCAGAAATGGGCATTTTGACCAAAACCATTGGCTTTTTATCCATTACCTCCTCTTTTGTTTGTCCGTCATTAGGATAACTTACAAACTACTGGACCGATTTCCACCATGTTGTGGAGGGGTGGGGCATGACCCAAGAAAGAACCAATTAACTTATACTGCTGATCTGGATGAACAGGCAGGTCCAGGATTTATTTTTTTCACCTACTTTGACCTGACTAGATAAGGCACTAGCCTTGGTGGAGGTATGAGCTCTCTGAGTGCCGGTCTAGACGTGGCTTCAAAACTCAGTGGATCCAGTATAATTTGTGAGAAATTTCAAAACGCCATCTTTACACTTACAGTAGATTGGTATAAGGAATTCAAATTATTTCTTCCTCAAAGAATATACAGAAAGACTAACTTGGCACCTCTTCAACAACATTGGTATGTGAAGTTTACAGAATTAGACAACACTGGCATTCTGTGACATTTTCAACTTTGTGCAGTGGGTCTGATTTTAGAAGCACAATAGGGACAGAAGAAAGGAAGCTTGTTCTCACCATCACTCTGCGGGGTGGTGCGAGGGCCGCGGCTATAACAGCAGGACTCGCTCCCTCCGCCTCGGCTTGTTCCAGCAGATAGAGCTCGTGGTTGATGCTGGCCATCTCCTCCTGCAGCTGCTCCGTTTCGACATTGATCTCTGCGATCTTCTCTGCAGCGGACGCCGTCAGGAACGCCTCTTTGAGGTCCACCAGGTGAAGCGTCCTCTTCTCCGCAAGACGCACCAATTTGCGCAGCTCATCGAACTGGGCGTCCACATAATTCTCAAGCTCGTCTATGGACATCTGAAGTATTTAGAGGAGACAGAGAGGGGAGAGCAAAGGACGAAAGGGGTGAATTTATGTAGAAAAAAGGAAAGAGATAGTCGGCTGATATGAAATTGAATCTGAATGACATATGAAACTCGAAAACAAGCAAGTAAAAATTTCTATGACGAAAAACAGATGCTTATAAAGAGGTAGACAGCAGCTTCTCTCTTTTACTGACATGTGAACTTTATTTTAAGAAACTCACTAGCCTCCGTGATGCAAAAGCTAATTGATAGCTTGAGGCCTACTGCCTGAATGTACACTCCATGCATCCCATCTGTAGATAGAGACCTCAGAGGCTCCTTCTACCACAGCAAGCCATCTGTTTGGCTTTCAAGGTAACTGAACTGTTCACTGGGATACACGATGAGGTTCTCTTTAGACATGACTCATTAGTCTAACACACCTCAATAAACAGATGCCTCCCTGCAATGCTCCCCACCAAGATGTCTCCACCTCCAACTCACATGCTGTCATGGGGTAAAACGGCAACAGCTTCCATGATTTTTGCTCCTGAAAATGTTATGATCACCTCAATTTATGAATATCAGCAACTCGCACTCTTCCCTTCAACAGAACTTCTCTCTTTTCCTTTCCATCCATTTATCTAATTTCCCCTCAGCCTCTCTTTCTCTCTCGCAAAGCAAGGAATCATCTGTCTTCACTGAGGTTGGCAGAGCCAAGGACCCAAGGGGCCCAAAGTTTTATTGTGTATTTGCCATTTCTGCACAAGCAATCACTTTCTCCAAATTGCCCATTACACCAAGTCCAAGAAGTAACAGATTTTATTTACTTTGAGAAGAGAAAAACATGCACATTTTTAAATTCTGAATCAGACAGAGATAGTTAACATCTACTTGGGAAGCGAATAGTCATTTTCTCTTTTTGCCTCAGCAAAAATCAATCCTGAATCCATGTCTTACACATGACAAAAAATAGGTCACAACTGGGATGAATTACCATCAAGTTCCATCTCAGTGAAAGAATGAAGCAGCATTTTCCAAACCTTATTTCAAAGCCTCTGGAATGAAGTTCTTCTCCTTTCATATAGAATGATAAAAGGAAGTACTCAAATAGAATAAATCCATACTGAATTAGGAAACAGGCTGATTAGATCTTCTGTAAGACTAATTTTAAATTGAGCAGGAAGTACTTACAAAATAGATTAAAATATGAGAAGACATTTACTACTTCATTTTGTGCTGTCACTAGAAATGAATGCTTAAGCTGTTGCTTGTGTTTGATTTCTCTGGCATCGAGTTCTTAGCTAAATCTGACTGAGGTGTCATGAATGCCAAGAAATATCAACAATTCAATATAATAAATCTAAATAATCTTGTCAAATTATAATTTCTAAAAGCTTTTATCTACTTTGGGTGTACATCTATTATCACTTTGCCAAATTCACTATTTTATTGTATTTTTATGGAATCTCTCAATCATAACTAGGAATTAATTCAGCAGTAGCAGTTATCACTTCATTAGTTCCATGTCAGGCGTAGCTCTAGCATTTAGCAATATGATCTATCGAAGACTTCACACCTGACCATGTAACTTCGGAGGTGGCTTAAGAAGTGGCGTAAAAACTACGTAATTCTGCTTTTATGAATAAAGAACTCATGATAGATATACATATCTACATATATCGATGCATCCTTCAGAGGCTGGGTCGATAAACTGATTACGTTACAGCAGCACAACTTGAAGAGATGTTTAATTAGCCTTGTGATTGGTCAATGGTTTAGCACCTGTTGTGTGGGGTCAATCATTTACATCAAACAACATATAATTTGTAGCACACAACACAATATGTGTCTGCTTGTTAATAACACAAGAATTGTGTCGGCTAAAACCCATAGTTTGTCCCATTTCGAAAAGCTCCCTCAAACGCGTCCTTGATTCGATTTCTGTGCATCGAAGTATCCAAAGGGCGGGGGGTGTACCAGGTAGTGAACCTAACAAGCTTGTAATGCAGGTGGCTTAGCTGCAATAAGTGCAGCTACTCAAAGTATCTAAAGATATGCTATGGTAATAGTGGGACAAGCTGGAAACGCAAATAAAAAATCCTCCGAAGACCAGACCTCCTCATTTCAGCTCAGCAGCCGTGACTACTCAGTGCTAGTACTCATGTATCGGTTGAGAAAAGTTAAATAGGCTACCTTACATGAAGTATGTGAAATTCCTCCAAGATCATTGCATTTATGTGACATGATTTTAGATATTATAAAGAAGATTTTGAGCTTCACAATCAAAGCAGTTAGCATAAATCCCAGAGAGCAAGGCAAACTGAAAGAAAACATGAATAGAGACGAGAGAATAACAACATGTAATTTATCAACTTAAGCATCTTATATATAATCTGTTTGACGTTTTTAATCCGACACATATCATCACTATATCTCCCGATATCCAGGAGCTCAGCAGAGCCCCCCTGCCATCTCGAGTCCCCATGGCCTCAGTGGCAGATGGGAGCCGTGATCCTGGATCAGTGCTCTTTGTGTTTGCTGAGCAGGAGCCCTCTGCCCTTGGACCTTTCACTGAGTTTCTCTGAGAATTTGTCCTGCTAGCGAGGAAGGGGCATTCATGCGTGCTAATCTTCATTTGCATTGCTGCAAGCTGAGGCCACAGAATGAGGCCTTGGGAGAGACAGCAGCACACTGCAGGGCAGAGCCCGAGTAAAGACAAGGGATGACAAAGTACGCACAGAGGTAAGACGGCTTATCAAGATTCCTAATTTCTTCTCAAAACAAACGTAGACTGTTCAGAAAGCAAATTACAAAAGCAAAATTCTGTTTCTGTCATGTTTCTAACATGCTTTATATTAATAGAATGATGTACCACGTTCCTCAACTGAAATTCCATTAATATACAAGAAAATAAGTAAAAGAAATAATACAGATCTCATACATAATTTATTCTGCATTAATGTCTAAACTAAATTTAACAAGTAATCTGCAACTTGAACCTTAATTTTATGACTTTATGGACATTATATTGGAGCTGTGAAATGGGGCTGAGAGAGAAAGGAGAACAAAACTGAAAATGTTTCACCAGAAAGCTGCACTTTTCTATAAAAATAGAAAACCTCTAATGCACTGCACCAACACTTCATATGATTAGAGTATATCGAGACACGCAAATAGAATCAACTTCACACACTTGTGTACGCTACAAATAGCGGTTGCGTTTCTCCTTGGTGCTGATGGAAGAAACAGCAGAACCAAAAGCCTTTGGGAATAAGAACAGATTATTGTATTACTTTGGTGAGACAGCGGCGCACACTAAAATGAGAGAAAGTATAAAGCTAAAAAATAATGTCAGTAGTAGACTCAGTTTTTAATCTCAACCTTTAAAGAGAAACACACACTTCAGTGGGCCAATCATCACAATTGCTTTTTGTTGAGAAAAGCATCGAAACATTTTGCTAAACTCTCAAATGTATCAGTTGAAATGATAAGATAATATAATGTGCCATTGACGCAATGATGCATTTAGCTTGAAATTGACTCTCTGCAATTTGAGCATTTTACCTGCACTTTTCCATAAATGGGCTCAGATTTATGACACCACTTCATATATAGTTTTATATCTAATTTTTGGAGACAAGAAAAAATGTTTTATGCGATGCTGATGCCTCTGGAGGGGAGAGTGCCTAACTTTCTTTGAAGGTTCTCACTATTACTCCTGCTGCTCATTCAGATTCTGTTTTGTGTGATGCTAAAAAAAAAGGCTAAAAAGCATTAATAGAAAATCAGGAGTAAATGGATTTGAACTGTCCTTGCCCTAGGCAATAGTGGCCCCGTTCCAAGTTATCACTACTCTGTGTCTCTCTCTTTCTCTCACGCTCTTTTTATCTCCCCCAAAAATTAGATTCTCCAATTTGGCCTCTCACACAATACAGGAATAGATAGAAAATTAATCTTAACAACACCAGGTCTTCAGAAGTCATATGAAGTAATATAAAGAGAGGGTTTGCTTTGAAAAAAGAAAAAAGGAAAATGAAGCCGGAAGGCCTTGGGTGTTATAATAGTCGAGTTTCCATATCCAGCACCTTATTATTAGTTTTGAGTGTGTCAGTGTAGCAATGTCAGCCAAGCAACTTTCTGGGTAATGATAGCGAGTAATTCAATTAAAAATGCTGTGAGCAGAGATATGAAATAAACGACAGACATAAAGAGAGATGAGAGAGTGGGGGTAGAGAAGAGAAGAGGGAGGAGGAAGAGAAAAATGAGGTAGAGGAAGACAAGAAAAATGGGAGGATGAACAAAGCAAACAGCAGCAGCCAAGTCCGTTCATACCTCAGCTGCCTGTTCCTCAGCTTTGGCTGGCTATAAGAAAGCTTTTAATGTGTCTGCTGCTCTTGTCGATTTTACGAGGTGGGGAGAAAGGATGTAGCCACTGCGCACACACGCTCCCACAGTTGTGTGTCCCGCACACAGATGGGTCAAAAGCAGAGATTACATTTCCCTACCTGCATGAGTGTGCCTTTGCATGTCTGTGCATGTGTTTGGGATAATAAAATGCATCTGCATCTCTTAATAGAATAGAATAGAATGTTGCCATGCTGCTTCCAGATATCAGACCATTCTCTCTGAGCAGGGTGTGCCCGGGATGATACTCTACATACGGCAGACAGTGAGTAAATAAAACATGAGCTTGGAAGGGGGGGGGGTAAATATGTCGACTACCTGCTGCCCTGCTTCACGTATCACTTCCACCTCTCTGATGATAAATAGCGCTGACTGGCTGTTTGACTGACAGAAAGCCATTTAGACCCCTGGTGTGACGCTACGCCTCCAGGTCCACCATTAATATGTATGCAGCCTCATCACTGGGTGTGTTTTTGCATTATATTCCATTCCCCTATGGAGAATGGAGATATGAGCTTTGAGAGATTATAATCCCCCTCACCTGCAGCAAAGTACATAATTAAACAAGCTGGATTTGATAAGCAAACAGCAGCAAAGGGTTAAACCTTTCCATCACGCTCTCCCCTCCTATACAGAGGGACGGACGCGCACACCACTTCTCACAAGGAGTCGGTACTATACAGTTTAAACTCCTCCAACCTCCTATCTCCTTCTCTTTTAGCCTCTGTCTCTGTCTCTCTCACACACACACACACACACACACACACACTTACACACACCTGTCCTCACCGGGAGCAGTCACTCTGATGGTTGCCTGTCATGCATAATAAGAAACGCTGACATTTCAGAGTGCAGACAGGACACGCAGACAAATCCCCATAATGTTCTTTCACACAGTGCACTGTGACTGAGCAGGTAAGTGGTTTTCGCCAAACACTCTGCACCTCTAGCGAGGAGCAGCACAGAAACTGAATGTCCAGGGAGTCCTTGGGGCAGCATTGATATTTCTGTATGACTATAGACATTATATCCAATCAAATTAACCTTCCATATAATCCCGCTGTGCTTCGGTCACATCTCTGCACGTAGCGGGGGCGACGCTCCTGAATGCCACTGCTCTCCGATGATGGGGGCTTAAACCTAGTTATGCGGTAGGAGCAGAGCATAAGGTGGAACAGAGTGCTGCAGGTGTAGCTGAGAGAGCAGGTGCAGCAGCTATCAACTGTAAATAGCAGAGAGACCTGCATGTCCCTGATCCTGCTCGTAATCAGGTTTTATTTTCAGAGGCACGACATGCCCCCGTTAAGGCATCTGTAATGGAAATACTGGCAATGCTTTCAAGGTTGACTTGCCGTGAAAATTCAGTTTGAGAAGCGTCTGTTTTGGTTGATGACTGTGGACGACTGTGTGTGAAATCCACCATGCACCCTGTGTTCGCTCAGACCTTGTGGAGCTTACACTAAGGGGTTGAGATAAGGTTAACAATGTTATTTCGTTTTATTATTTCAGACTCTGACCCTAGTTTCATGACTTTGTTTCATGTGAACTGTGACTGAGACAAGCTGTGCGACACAAACAAATCCACGTCACCTCCCTATATTTCCTCAGTAAGCATTCGATCGCTCCTGCACAACTGCCATCAGTGTGAAATGGACGTCGGCCTTGCGGACATGAAAAAGTGAAATATATGTGCGCTATGATCTGCCACCAAAAATGAGGATGGATTAAAGGGGGCCAATGCAGATACTGATACAAAGTCCAATAGAAAAAAATGTCAATGATTCCTAGATGTGGTTATCAATGAAATGTAATTGAGGCTTGATATTTAAAAGTATAATATAATGTTAAGATAGTTTCACCATAAACTTTACTACAAATAACTATAAATTAAAAGAAAACACATACATGTCTGTGAAAGACATCAGTCAACCAAATGAAACCGTTTGGGCTCTACTTGTAATAAATACTAAGGTTAACTGCCGTATTGGGCGACATTATATTAAAAGGTTCTTTTAATATTTTGTACACCTCATTTATTTATATGGAGTTAAAAAAAATATCAAAAAGCCTTTACAATTTAACACAGTGTGTAATACACCGTATCCACCTTGGGTGAATACAAGGATTTTTATCCACCTACCAAGTGGGAAACATCTAGAGGGTAGTTCAGTATTCAACATTCCCTCTGTTCCTATTTTATACATGAAAAAGGTGAAGACGCACTCACTTTCAAAATACAAGTTCTGACTTTGCAACGGAAGTGCTGAGTCAAACAAGTGACGTCAACTGAAGCCTGAAACTGACACGAGTCAGTAGTCCCACAATGATGCCATTACTCCGACGCTTCGAGTAGAATGATATCTGCACAAACTCAAAAGGCAAGAGGTGTTATCTGTGAATAGCGAGGCATGCTAAATATATGGATTGAAATAATTGTCACTCGTGTTTACTACCCGGCGCCTTTATGACATAATCTCTTTCTAATCCCTCTTTATCCCATTCAAGGCTGCTGTATTTCCACCGCTGCAGCGTCTATACCGCTGCAGTGCTTACTGCTCTACCCACTGAATTAGAAATGAGTAGTGTCTTCTTTTTTCTTTTTTTCTTACTCTGCTGTGGCTCCTCAAAGTTAAAAACAAGGTTGAGTCAAAGTTTTTTGTTAAAACTCTACTCGAATCCTACAAAAAGGTGATGAGATAATGCAATAGACCTATTTTAAGAAACCTTTCCAGGTTATTGGAGTCACACTAAAATAAAAAAGACAAATTCATGGTTTTAGTTCTGGTCTTTATATAGTTTATGTTTATAGTGGAGTCCAACAGTCTGTGATCACTATTCCATTAGTTTTTAGGGTAGAACATTTTGAGCAGCTTATCCATTCAAACGATTCAGTTCTTGGAAGGGTATATCGTCAAGTTCAACAAAATTATGCTCCAATAAAATAAATTCTCCAAGATATCTCCATTAATAATGGGGCTAGTCAGACAATCTAAAGCTTAAATTGAGCAGAAAATTACCCCCATCATTGTGTATCATCAGAGATGGAGAAGTCAAAAATTAATCAGAGAATGACATCATGCCAAATTGGAAATAAAACTGTCTGCATCCTATAGGACAACAAACACAATCTAAAGCTTATATAGATAGAAAACTGATTTATTTCATTAGATGCCAAAATAAATGTTCAATGGGGTTTTGGTCAGGTAACCAAACACCATGACATTCAGGACTCTTCTTTCTTCTGGTGTTTGAGTTGAGTATGGGGTCAGTATCCTACTCATGTATGAATCATTTATTTCGGTCAGTGTGTAGTCGATTCAGAGCAGGTGTCCGAGTCCAGAGTGGACATAACACCCAGAGGCTTGGATATTCCCTCCAGCATATTTCACAGTCGGTTTGTTACACCTCAGTATCCTCTTTTCTTCTGTTGGTCTCCTTACATCCCTCCTGTCACTGCCATAAACCTCAGACTCGGATTCATCACTGTGACATGCTGGTATTTCTTAGCCAAAGCATTTGGACTTGTTTCCCATGGATTAGAAGCAGCTTCTCATCGTCTGACACCATTAGAAGACCACCATACTTTTGCTATTTGGAGCCTTTTATTCTTTATTTAGCTAATTCTGTAACTGTGATGAAATTGCTTCTCTGTTCCTGGTGGAACTCAGGTTTTGGACCCAACTGTATATTTTCTTTATAACTGTATTTGTGTAAATTGCCATGATATATTAAAGTAAGATTGACTAATACTCTGCTTGTTCATTTTCAACAGTATTAACCTTGGAAAAAAAACCTGCAAACGACCGAGTCTACATTGAGAATAACCTTCTGAACTCATGTGATGTACCATTTACAAACTGACACTGTATGTCTGCTACACTTGTACATTCACTTTGTGCGTTTCAGACGAAGCCGAGCATCTGGGCCCAGCACTTAGAGGATATCTTTGAAAGTAAATCATGGGCAATTATAATCAAACCACATGGCACAAAACCACATCATGAACCGCGCTGCGATGTGTTCACGCTACGCAGTCCAGCTCTAATTGTTGCAGAGAACTTCTCATTTCGTTCGGTTCGAGTTGGTTGGAGCTCATTACTAAATGAGAGCAGCTTAATGCATCTTGTGGGAGTGGAGTGTATGAGTCAGGCTGGGATTCGACTTAGCTCCGAGTTTTTTGTGTGTGTGGGGGGGAGTTTGCACTGACCACAGGGTTGATCCACTTGGTGTTGATCTTCTCAGCCATCTGTTGTGTGCAGCCCAGCAGATCGTAACCCTGCCTGTCCTACAGTCGGAGCAGAAGAAAAACAAACAGTAAACACAACATTGTATTCCACTAAATTAGGATGTAATGCACATCACGTAAACAGAGGTTATTTCTGTGTGACAAAAGTAGAATTATTCAATTAGCTAGCTATTAGCTGTTAATTGTTACTTCCACCAAGCTAGGTACATTTACACCCCTGTCCTTTTGTGTGTTGGTTGGTTTGTATGTTTGTTTGTCAGCATGATAACACAAAAACAATCAAATAAATCTTGCTGGATGAAGAGGTATGAGTCAGGGAAGCATGCATAAAATATTGGTGCAGATCTGGATCAAGGATTTTTTCACTTTCTTTAACCCTGAGAAAGGACATTTTCCCAGGGAATAATTCATGGATCCAGATGAATGAAATCTGACATATTTAGGGGCCTGACATGAGTGTGTGAGATTTGGTGCAGCTCCATTGAATTTCAGGGAACTGTGGGACCTTGTATGCGCTTTACTGAGTGTTGTTAAGTGCAACAAATGATCTTATGCTTTGCTAAAAGCATAATTAATACTATAAATCCAATATCTCTCTTTTGATGGAGTGATAATCTTTTTGGGACAATGTGCGTCCTTCAGGCAATGTTGACGTTGATGGTCACTATTTCCACATGTAAAGGATTTCTTTCACATGAAAACACGGACACAGGAAGCGAGATAAAAGCTAAAATAGGTTTAGAGTAAACAATGTGCCCTTGGGCTGTGTATGTGTGTGTGTGTGTGTGTGTGTGAGAGAGAGAGCGAGGGAGAGACCCCTTTTGTGTCTCATTAATCCATATGTGGTTGTGATGCAAGAGTAAACTGGTGAATTGTGCTGCTCTACTTTTGTTTTTCTAGATGTTGTTATCGATGCAGCTAAATGCATCGGCCTCGCGTGGTGATTCTCAAACGAGGCTCTCGCTGAGATTTATTTGTTGAAAACAAACAAAACCCTTGACGGTTCAAAAATATTAATCCAAAACTAAGTCCTGGTTTCTGATACTATCGCTGCCTTGTTAATTGGTTCTCTGTGCAATAACACGGTCTGAGTGTGTTCAGCGAGCTGATAACATCTGACTCCAAATGCTACTATACTCATCAAAAAACACAATGCGGCACTGAGCCCACAGTGATAATGTGATGAGGACGGAGTCATTCTCGAAATCCAGCACATTAGCCCAGCTTACTGGAACAACTGCAATGCGAACGACTGGTGACTCACTGGACCCCTTTTGTACGCCTGAGGCAAAGAGACATCTGGGAAATGGAGGAGTGAAGCCACAGTTGGTGCCGAGCCAAACGGACATTGGGGCATATTCATGATGTTACATTTCCATTTCACAATTTTCACAGAAATTATTTATGCAGCCGTATAATTGACTGGACTTATGACTGATGTCAAGAGGGCGATCATGAGACATTGTTAGGTTGGAAATATTACCAAGAGCTCTAACAGAGCCCTGGTGAGTTGACTTTAAGAACACAAGGCCTACAGCTATTGGCATACTACTTAATATTGAATTAGAAATGCAAACCAGACGATTGCTCTGAATACATTATGTCACACAGAACGCAGCTGCAGATGTTGGAACGCGTGCCATGGTGGCTAACAGTTAATGGTATAGAGTAAATCACATAAGGACATAAAGCTGTCATGTTCTAAGTGTGTGACTCACCTTCTGCCACAGATAGGCCTCATGCAGGGTAAGGATCTCATGATCCTTGTGCTCACCCTGCACCGCACACAACACACAGATGATCTTCTCATCATCTTTACAGTAAAGGGAGCCCTCCTGCCCGTGCTCCTTGCAGCGCAGTCTCTCTACCGTCACAGATCTCCTCCTCCTCCTCCTGCCGGTGTCCCCAGCTGCCTCGGCCTCCTCCCCTGCCTCTGCACCCTCAGCTCCGACACCCAGCGGCAAATCATTCTGGACTCCCTCTTTTCCCTCAGCATCGCCCCTCTCACCCCCATTCGCCACTGCCGCTCCAGACGGTGCCAGCGCCTCATCCTCAGCTTCAGCCCCAACTCTGCATTCTCTTTTGCTGCCAAGTCTGTTAACTTGTGTCGCCTCGTGGTTATAAGGCATTAGCGGGTGATGCATCCTGCTGGCGTGTCTCTCGGCGTGGATGGGGCAGAAGGCAAAGCTGCAGGAATGGCAGACTTGAGTGGCCGGTTGGGCCTCGTCGGGCTCGCAAACGTCACACGACCCGTCCATCTGTGGCAGCTCCTCATATTTCACCCCCGTTGCTCCATCCTGTGGTTCCCCTTTGTCGTCCATGGCAGCCGATGATAAATCTGGGGATCAGAGGAGTAAATCTTAGCAGGAGACACACAGAGTCGAGGACAGGTTATTAATAGCGCTGACTTTCGGTGAACCGCTCTCATATTTGCACAGGCGAAAGGCCAAGATCCGGAGGCCTAATCCCATCTGATCTAATAGGCGTACAGCTGATGTATGGAGGGAGCCAACAACTCACAGGGGACAAGATCCAGTGGAACATTATCACACAAAATAGTGACTGAAAAAAGAACTGCACTACGACGCATTAAGAAGACGGAAGTGAACTGTCCTTGGGCGCAAACACACCCACTTTGTTTACTGACTCGCGAACAGAAAGTGCTGACTGTGTACAGCTGTACCCTCGGCATGACCAATGACACACACACACAAACACACACAAACATGTGCACTCTCTCTCTCTCTCTGCATGTCCTAGGGCCTTGACCTTTTCTTGTCTTCTCCAATGTCCACCTCCTTTTTTCAGTCCAGCCTGCCGGAGTGAAGCAGGAAGAATGAACAAGAGGCCATGGTGGATGTCTAGAGCACACACACACCCACACACACACACACTGAAACACACTGACACACACACTGAGAAATCTATTTTCTCACACTCCCCCTTGCTCCACTGGGTCTTCCTCTCCTGATCTGTGTTTGTGTACTTTTCCCACTGCTGACACAAACAAACGCTGGAGAGGAAAAAAGAAAAGTGCTGTAATGCAGAGACACTTTCTATCCCCCTTCTCTGACTCACACCATCACACACACACATACACGTATATACACACAGTTTGAAACACCTCTGCAGTGTGTACTTACTCGTCTCTGTGTGTGTGTGTGTGTGTGTGTTTATTTCTCTCCTGTCTGTGGCTTGTTGGGAGCTAACGGAGCTATTAGCTTGACGGCTAGCTTCCTTAGCACAGCCTACGCAGCATCGATCCAGTTCTCGGGGCTGCTGTCGACTGACGAACTTTCCCTTCACGGCAGAAAACAACAACACGACTCCAGCAGCTCCAGGGACTCGACCGCGTTTCACTTCCTTGTTCGCACCAGAGGCTGTCGGGATATGTTATTGTTTTTCTGGTTCTACTTCCTGGTTGTGGGGTGGCGCGTGAGATCGACAGAGACGCTCAGAGGCTGGAGAGAGAGAAACCTGTTTGAGCAAAAAGAGAGAGAGAGAGAGAGAAACAGAGAGGAAGCTGCAAGACACAGGTTATATAATAATATGATTCAAATGTCCACGGTCCTCACGGTGTCTCTGGTATGGAGGAAAGAAATAGGACATGTTGAGGATCAAGTCATAATATAAGGAGAATATATTCATAGGCTAGTATTACAAGTAGTAGTTTTACAAGAGAAAGTCCTAATATTACATATTATGGTCATAATAATAGGTGATTTGAGTCATAATACTAAAACCAGAAGTTGTCATGTTACGACTTAAAGGTCCAGTGTGTAAGATTTAGTAGAAAGGGATCTATTGACACAAAATAATCCTAGGGATGTTTTTTTTACCAATGTCTGATCATCTATGTTATACAAATTGAAGTATTCTTTACCCTCGAATTATCCCTTTATATTAAAATACTAATTCAATATACAGACACAAGTGCAGAGAAGGGGGGGGGGTGGTCATGAGTTGTGGTTGTACTGGAGTGTGCGTTTAGGACTTTGAGGGATCAACCATAAGGAAAGCAGTTGCAGTTGAAGTCAATTCTTGACCTGATGAAGGGCGAAGACAACCTATGTTTTATTCAAGTCTAAACTGTCTGGGGTCTGATTCATAACACAGAGCTTAGGATCCATACTAACAGTGTAATGGCACATGTCAAAGTAGTCAGCTCAGTGTGCACGTACTTGTCAAGGATATTAGTTAAAGCTTCATATTTGTAGATAGATCCAGTTTGACGAACTACACAACTATGAGGGCTGATCGCCTCTGAACAGACATGGAGGTGGGGGGGCTTGAAAAGTTTGTTGCATATCATCAGAGTATGCAGGTATACAATGCAGGTGGTGAAGGAGAAGGTTTGTGGTCATGTGTGATTATGGAAAAGTTATAGCGACACCGCCAGCGTTAATGTGCCTGATAAAGTGGATCTATAGATGAGGTGCGCTATCAAGTGAATATGAGAGGCATCAATATGCGTATAACGATTCCTCTCACTTTCAATTTCCACAATCTGGCTCGAATTCACCACCTCGCCATCTGTGTCGCTAATTTCCCCTGTCTCCGAAAGGCGCGCACATTCTCTTGTCAACTTAGTTTTTTATCGATCCCAACCTGGGGATGGAGAGTTTGTGCGTATGGCTCCTTCAGGCACCATTTGCCGAATCTTGCAATATATGCAGAGACTCATTTCTGTGATTGAAGTGATCAATGTAAAAGTTGTATCGACAGTAAAGGGTTTTTCAGGAGCTTGGGAATGAGACGAATCCCCCTGTGGCTTCCTAGGGGGATAAGACAATGTGAGCGAAAAGCAATATATACCAATATCACAAAATGCAGCCCCTGTTTTCCCAGTGAGCGATTCAACAGTCGTACAATGACTGTACGACATTGAAAGAAAAAGACACAACTAAAGTGAGTGACAGCTACGAGACTAAACTCAGATGTGTTTATTATGTGAATACAGGAAAAGGTTCAGCTGGAAGAGCACACGCTTTGTGAATTTTAACACCGTTGTTAATGGGGTGGAGTATAATTATAATGTCTGGTTTCCCCTTCTGTTCACATCCCTACCCTCCGCAAACCAGCACTGAGAGACAATGGAGCAGGATTAGAGGTCTGGAGAGAGAGAGGTAGAGACGAGGAAAAACAAGCTGTTCTCTGTAGAGAGATCTAAAGAGGCTATTGAGCCGAGCTTCACACAAGCAGTTTTTGGCAAAAAGAATTGTTGACTGTAACACTGATTTGAATGGCACACCATAAATAACCATAAACCTCATTCCCAGTGTTGCCTCCAGCATTCTCTTGATGATGATGCGGTCTTTGCCAAAAAATTTTGGGTTGAGTTGTTTTGAAGTGGATTACATTTACACATAATTTAATCTCAGACCATAAACAGAAAAGATGACTCGACTTGCAAAATGAAATTTGTGCTGGCACGGGACCTGCTTGTGCCAAACTAATGTGACGACTCAAACTGAAACTTACCAGAGGGCATTTAATGGTAAGAGACATATTCTTCAGATTAGAGTTGTCGTTGGGACTGACGGCACCCAGAAATATTATTTTGATGCTATTGAACCACATTTCATGGCCAGTGTGAAGTTCTGTGGTAAACTGACTTTGTTTTGAAAAGTTTCCCTGCATTCAGCTTTGTTAAACAGCAAGAGGCGGCGGCAGCAGCATCCTACACTCTGCAAAAACAAACTGAAAACAATTAAAAGGCTCATTGATTTGCCATTTGTTAGAATAAGCACTCAATACGTAGGAGCTCAGATTTATTCTTTCTCCACCTGGGGAGAAACAAAATGTAACAAGCAGTAGGAGCTAAATTTGTTTACCCAAATCTTGTTTCTGCAGCTCAGAAAAAGCCTCTGCATGGAAGCTGGCAACAGAAAAAAACAAACCCATCTAGCTCCTGGAAAAATCTGCCAAGAATGAAGCTCTGGCAGACGAGCACAGCAGACAGAAAACACTTACCTAATGCCTCAGCTTTAACATTATTTTACTGGCAAGAGGTCAGTCGCTGGTCTTGAGACAAAATGTCCTTCAGTGCAGCACTGACCTGAGAACTTGGAATGAGTTTATTTCTCTTTCTGTTTAAATGCTTTTCTGTCTTCCGGCTCTTTATTTGCCCTCCTGCTCATTCTCTAACTTTTCCTCTACTCTCTCTTCTCTCTCTCTCTCTCTCTCACACTAACTTGTCATAGCTGTGCAACAGAAAACAGAATCAATATGCTGTTATACAAGGCTGTTTGGGGATTCCTGGAACCCATCTTCTGAAGCAGGACAGTGAAGCCTTTGCGGAATTAAACCTTAACACCTTCAAACCTGACATTGAATTTGGACCGAAATAGAGAGACGCACGTAGGTTTGCAGTTGTCCATCAAGTATTTCAACGTGTGAGATTGGCCAACGGTACTTCACAGTAGTATTTGTTAGTTTGTCGTGCAATTTCAGATCGATCAGAGGAAGTGAAGAAGCAGTATAGATGGAGATATAGGTTAGGGAGTAGAAAAGACATGTCCCCAAAAATACCAATATATCCTCAATGCACATTCAGTCTGTGAATAAGGGCCAAGAAGTTTTCTCACCGGAGTAAATTTGTCAGCGGGAC
Organism: Pseudopleuronectes americanus; assembly: GCA_038501795.1. Classification (NCBI taxonomy): domain Eukaryota; kingdom Metazoa; phylum Chordata; class Actinopteri; order Pleuronectiformes; family Pleuronectidae; genus Pseudopleuronectes; species Pseudopleuronectes americanus. The sequence goes on from CM076720.1 coordinate 6,895,634, forward strand.
TTATCCAGTATGTCCACTTTAGCATAATGATACTGTTACTTTGTTTATTTATATGTTTATTTATTTTTCTTACATTCTAATAAAACAATTCAGATGACGAGTAGAATGTCAATGAGTGTTTCCACTTAAACTTAACTTGAACCCACAATGTCTGTCATACTTCTAAAGTCATCCATTTCTAAATTCCCACACTGCAGCGTCTACTTGAACTTGTCTTTTCCGCAGCACTCTGTTATAGACAAGCCCAGAATACATTGTCATACGTATCACACAAAGCACCAACGCATTGCTTTTTAAAAGGGAAATCTGCACTCTCTCCTCGAATGGGAGAAAAACACATTTTGTTTGCTCCCTCATGGAAAGAAAAGTACTCAGGTTAGTGAGAGAGGGTGGTGTATGATAAAAAATGCTATTATATATATATATATAATATTGGTGTATGAATTTCAGTGAAGGTTTTGAAAATGCTAGGTTGTGTTCACCTTTCGGAGTAGAACAGATTTTTTTCCTTTCAGATAAATTGCCGGTTCTTCCTTCTCGTACAGTTGTGATTGTGGTTTGGAGTTTAAGTGTTAATGTTAAAGTCCCATATAAGGATGGAATATGGTTTATGACTCTTTGGATTTCTATGAAACAACTTGGATCATATAGAAAGACCCATTTGGAACAATAAACAAATAGACATGAAGATGGACCGAACACACAACCCAGAGGAAAGCACCATCACCATCTTTGCATAGATGGTGATGGTGCAGTGCTTTGATCCAAGCACTGCTCCTATTAGCCTCTTACAGACTCTATCTGAGCACGGCCACTGTCTCACACCACCACTCGCAGGGCAGCGATGTGCGACCGGCGGTTTCCTGCAGGGCTCACGGTCCACTTCTGCTCGGAGATGCAGAAATGGGGCGTCAGGGGACCAACGGTAATGACTTTCAGAATCAAACACCCAGCTCAGCTAATATGACAACTTTGAATTCTCACTGCCCTCTTCAGACTACCCGGAGGCAATTAAGCTTCTAGGCTTGTTTTCCTGTAGCAGTTTGAAATGCATCATACATCAGTGTTCCATTCAAGTTAATTTATTGGTTACACAGGGGGGTAGAATTTGAGGCCCTGTGGGGGGGATTACTTTCTTTAATTTGTGTTGAACATATAGCTTAGCTTGAAAAACAGTTGGGAGTTAGAGAGAGCCAGGCAGCGAGGCACTCCTGCACTTTATTATATACTCTTCTTCAATCTTTCTGATTTATTTACTTTCATATCTATATCTTTCAAATATTATACGGTATCATGTTCAAAAGCAATATTGTAAATCGTTTCCCGGACCACATGTTTCCATACAAAAGAAAGTGAAATTCCCTGTTGTATACCAAACTTTAATCGTATAGATTTAAAAACACAACTTGCTCTCTCAGGGCCTCACAATACTTCAAAGAAAAACACTGTAGCTCAGATCATACTTTTAATTTCAATTTAGACACATAAGGTAATTATCAAAACCATCATGTATTCTAGTGTTTTTTTAATTCACTTACACACAGCGTATTGCATTTGGCCTAATGTCAGCGTCCACCTTTTCCCCAAAGCCACTGAACCATTAGACTTCGGCTGACGTCATCTATATGTGCACAAGATGTTAAATGCAAAACTGCGACTCTGCGAAATTCAACTCCTTGAAAGGGTGATAAATGTCACCTAGTGCAGAGGGATCTCTAGGCTCTTATATTTAATATGTGTCTTGTTAATTAAGCTTGTTAAATTAAATGTGAAAACTGTTATAGATCATTATCACGTCATAGGAAAAAAAAACCACTCCTTGCTGGTGAGCTACAATTCCATTCAAATGTTTTTCTCTTCTTCAGTCTTAGTAGTTTTTCAGGATTATTCATTTCTTTTTTCACCAATGCTGCATCACAATTCGTCCTTGGATTTGACATCTGGATGGAACCTTTGTGTTTCAGTCCTCAGTGAATTAGTGCGTTGGCTGAAAATGGGAAGTTTTTTCAATCTGCAAGCTTGGAAAGTGATCTCTGCATGGACAGTAGAAGTTATCTCCTGGACCACTGTTTAGATTTGCTGAAAGTTCATATTTCAAGATGAGCTTTAATGAGCTGAATACATCCAGCAGCTGTTTCCCATGTAAAGATATGTTGGTAGTGGAGTAATGTCTTACTGAGCAGAGAGAAGTCACACTCCATTTGTGTTTGTTAGTGCAAACGATTCTCTGCCATGTAAAACAATTTGTCCTTTCCATGTTTATACAGCGGAATGGCTCCAGTTCTATTCGGTAGTGATGTAAACATGACGTCCAGCCCGGGTGCAGGTGCTTATTTTCTACCATTTTCTGCTCTGGGACATCTTTTAGAGACAATACCACTGGACACACCTGTCATCTGCTCACTGCGGTGCTGTTGAACCCAAAACACAGCAGCTACACCTATTGAAACACATTCCATCGGCACGGCTCAGCTAACGATTCCAACTCGCTGTTAGCCACCATCCGGGCCCGCTGAGAGTATGATGTGCCAGAGGGCTGCAAGACTGATGACATTTACTGACCAGAGCAGCTCACACAGATGCTCAGGAGCTCCAACGCAATGACACATGACCAATCCATCTCACAAGTCTCCCAAATGGGTTGTTTTGTTGAATATTTGTGTTATTTTGGTTTCAATCCAGGAGGACATCTGTAGCAGTGAAGGGGGTTTTAATAATGTAGTGTGAATATATGTTTCAGTAGTGCAAATATGGAGGGAAAAATCAACTGTCGCGTGGGTTATGTCTCTAAGTTTTAAATTAAAACACTGATGGTGTACCAGGTGTTCTGTGAGCCTGATGATCTGACCTCCGGCAGCTCAGAAATTAAAAAGCCTTTCTGCTGCCATGTTTTATCTTCCTCTGGTTATTTGCTAAATTAACTCCTGTCACATGGGGATGCTCTTGAATAAAAGGTCTTATTCACAATGTCTCAATGTTTTTGTCTCAGTTTAACAGAAGATTGTCTATTTCCTGATCTGGTTAAGATCTGATAAGTACAGACAGATATTCTTTAGTCTTTCTCTTGGGGGAAAGAAATAAGTGAGTCAAACACAAAGCGAGGCTTGTCAGAGGTTGTTATGTCTTGGCTTTACTCATGACAGGCCACATCTGGGCTTCATCAGCGGCAAACAAGTGTGTACTTGCCACTGAGTCACGCCGCGGAGCAGACAACTCAGCACTCGTACGTTTAGAGCAGCTACATCCAAATATTTGAAGTATACTGGATGTAAATGTACATATGTCGGCGAGTTAATATGAGCATCAAATAGAGCTTGCATGCAAGAATACGGTTACAAGCAATAAGATCACCAGGCTTTTTCAGCAGTCATGCGTGCTTGGCCACAGCTGGACCAGTAACTTCCATGACATCACAGCAGAGGAAACAGAGCAGATCATTGGCACTATACAACAATGACATTCAGTGTTTTGCTCTGTGGTCCCTCTCAGCAGGCCCCTAAAACATGGGCACCGGGTCACAATGCTCCTCTGTGCCCCCTCACGTATGGCATCCTGGCAATGATGTGGCCCTGGAAAGTCTCTAAATGCCAAAACCTTCCAACCTTCCAAATCCCCAGATGGCGTCCTATGTGCCTCACGCTCTACTGACACGGCCTCAGCTTACAAAACGCTGAGAGAGGGGCTGCTCCGAGGGTGAGTGTGTACAGTGACACCAGAAAATAGGGGAGGATTCAAATTAGCTGCCACGCTTTCACTATTTGGATTGTGCTGATAAGAATTTAAGGGTTTCCAAGTAACAGGATAACTGGTCTTTAAAGCAAAGCCTTCCACATCACAAACCTATTATTATCATGGGGAACCTGACCTTCTAAGTCATTTCACTTGTGTCTGGCATTGATCTCGAGACGTCCCAGTCAAAAGGTGGAAGCAGGAGCCTCATTTCTTTCCTTGTCAGAGTGGAAAATTAGGGGATAGGGAAGATAATGGAGTGAGACTGCATTTGGCTCAATTGCTGAGTTAATTACAGATTTAAAGGCGAAGAAACAATCACACAATGTTCACTCAAACAGCAACGCCCGAGGCCCGACAAAACCCAGAAGACTGTTGTGTTTGTGTGTGTGTGTGCATCGCGTTTGTGTGAGCGATGCGAGTGGTGACAAAGGAGGAGGAAGAGAGACAGAAAAGAAGATTGGGAAAAGAGGGGAAGAGCAGGTTAGAAGGCAGAAGGCGAGACGTGGAGGGGAGAGGAGAACTGAGTGAAAGGATGAAGATTGAATTTCGTCCTCACAGGCGAGAACGCTGCCTGCGAGCAAACAAAAGGATGAGAAGTTGTCCTGCTGCTGTTCGCTGACTGACGGTTGGGGGAATAGAGAGAGATAGAGAGAGCGGATGAAACATTTAAAAAAGATGGAAATCTAATGACAATTAAGCTGCTTATTAAATTGGTTGACACTGGGACTGTGTGTGCGTACGTGCATGTGTGCGCTAGTGCAATCAGTTTATCTCCCGTCTTTGAGGGAATACAACACTCGTCACAGGAAAAGCAGATTATGAGATTAATGTGGTGTGCATGTGGGTAATAAAAAAAGCAGGCACATGAATGAATACAGCTAGTACGCTGCCGCTACGGGGAACTCATTCTTAATTGGGCTTTTGAGGAGCGTGCACGTATAGAGGGGCTGCGGGTGTAAAGGATGAATGAGGCGTATTGTTTGGATGTGCATTTCTACATCATATGCTACAGTACGTTGCAGCATGTGATGTGCAGAGGGGTTGGCGTCACTTTGTTATGGTTCCACAGAGAGCAGGGGAAAGAATCTCTAAATCAGGAGGATTAATAATCGGCTGTGGGTGGGAAATAACCTGCTGAGAATCACAATGACTTTGCTTTTATCTCCCGCGCTTACAGAAATGCCCTTCCTGCTCGAAATTGCCTCGGAAGTGCACCATGTAATCCCGTGGGATTAAATAGTTTTTCCCATGGAGCATGTATAGCATTGCAGTGGAGAAATTTGTAAAGCATTGCAAATAGGAAATGGGGACTTTGATGTTAACTACTGCGGGGCCAGCTATCTGCCTTTTCCTTCCTTACTTCTTTCATTTCATATCACCCCCCCAACCCCATCTCCGTTTCCCTCTGTGTGTTTAGAAACAGGATCTTATAGCCTAAATTGAAAGTGGGACTGCTCCACAGCACTCAACACATAGCAGCAGATGTGTACCAGCATGTGAGAGGAGGAGGGGATCAGGGCAAAGGGAAAATTAGACAGAGCAAGGGAGGGACGGAAGGAAAGATACAGAGAGAGAGAGGGAAGGGGACTAGTGGGAGGGGAAAAGAGAAGATGATGACAAAGATAGAAGGAAAGAAGCAGAGAGGAAGAAGGGAAGATGATGACAAAGTTAGGAGGAAAGAGACATAGAGGGAGCAGGAGACTTGTAGGAGGGGAGAAGGGAAGATGATGACAAAGGTAAAGAGCGGGAGGGAGATAGTGAGGAGAAGGGGAATCAACAGACGGGAGTACAAGGAAGACGAGAGGGAGAGAGAGAGAGAGTGAGCGAGAGTGAGAGAGAGAGAGAGAAATGGAGAGGAGTTTAGCGGCTCTCTAACACTTTGCACTCCCAGCACAGCAGATGCCACATTCTGTCTGGCACAGTGATCTGTGGGCCTGCTCTATTTATACCCTCAGTGTGTCACTTCAGGGCCAGCACAACACACACACACACACACACACACACACACAGACGCACACACACACGTATCTAGAGCATCAGGCTTTTGCAGAAGCTCCTCTGCAATGACTGAAAAGAGGCAGGTTAGAGAGGCTCCCTGCAAGGAGTTGAGATGGGAAACAATGTGAGGGCAGACGCAGAGACAAAATGGGGGCAGGATATATACAGTTGCCTCAGAAAGTTTTATATATACAGATCCCTCCACTTTTTAAACACTTTATAGTATGTTAATTTAATTTGAAATAAAGTAGCCCATCATTTCACACTCAATAACCAGGCGTTGAAACGTATAACCTGATATTTCAGCTTAAAATTAATAGCTGTTAGATGTGAGACTGTGGCCTCATTCAACTTTATTATAACATTTCTTTTCAGCAGCAGGACTCAAACCCTAAGGAAACACAAAAAGAGCCTTGACATTGATGAAGCAGACAGATACGAGGTCACATGCTGCTAATGCTGCGTTCTATTTTGGAAACTTACCAACATGGTCTCATGGCTGCTGCTTCTATTGTGTGAACTGTGACGAATTTGAACCGTGTCCTACTGGTTTAACTGTGTTTCTGACACTCATCTCCCCAGTAGCTCTGTTCACTTCTCATCTGTCTGTCACACCCCTCGTCTCCTCTTCTCTCTGCTCCTGTTTTCTTTTCCTCTCCTCTGTATTATATCATATCGTGTGTATAGGTTTATCTTATACATAGACTCAACCAGAAGGTGATACACACCCACCGCTATCAGATTATGCAATCAAGCCATTAGTGCACATTTCCATTCCATTGGGGCTAAAGAGTTATCAATGCTAATGATTCCATACAGTCACACAGCACAGCAACACTTTTAGGGACCAGCTACATGTCAATATCCATTGCTGAAGCAGATATGCACCAATCAGCACAGTTGCACTTTATTACTCACTGAAGTGGGAACATGATGGTTGGTCTGTTGTTGCTCTCTCAAGTTCAACACTGTTCATTTGTCTTCCATCGCTCACCTGTCTTCCTTTCAATGAGTCTAATTCCTGTGCTTTGGAATCACTTTTTCTGTTAGAAAACTGCAGAGTAAGACTGACTGACCAGTTAAAGACCTGTCTTTACCAGCCTGAGCGTGTCGATGAGGCAGTGCACTCTCATCCTGACTCATCCCCCGCTACACCAAGAGGAGATAACTCTTCTTCCGCCTCCTCAGGCCTCCTCGCCTGCGCCCCCGCTGATTTCATCCTTTTCGAAAACGCCTCTTATAGGCACAGCCTTTAATTCTTACCTCAGCAAATTAACTCGCTAGCTACCAACCACGTGCTCTGTGCCACTTTCTCTCTCTCGTGAATATGCCATGTAGTTGGGAGTCGATCTGCTGTTTCAATGGCAGAGGACCAGTACCATATTATTTTCCAGGGCTTAAATGAATAATCAATGAGAGATGAAGCATTGCACAGCTGGATTCTGGCAGATTCTCTGAAGCTCCCTCATATTGAGAAGGGATGTGTCTGTGCTGCCATCATCAGATTTGCTCACAGATGTTCTATGGGGTTTTACATGTCCCAAAGCTATTATTTGGGTTATTGTTGTGCAGTATGGAGCAGGTTTTCTTCAAGGACGGCTGCATACATCCTTTCCTTCCCCCAATCCAGACAACCCTGTCCCTGCTGCTGAGCATGACCCTTAATAGTAAGATGCTGCCACCCCCGTGTTTCACCATATGATATTAGCCAGGTGATGAGCAGAGCCTCATGCTCACCACGTGCACTGTTTGGAGTTTTGCCCAAAGGGTTCAATCTTTGTGTCATCAGACCAGATAATCTTGTTCCTCCTCTTCTTGGAGACATGAGAGGATGAAGAGAGCTCTTAATTCTATTTACCTATCCATTCAAAGAAGCTTTTGTCTAGTGAAGTCTCCATGACATCCTTTTATCCCACCATGTGTTGTGAGTTGTGGGGTTTTACTCGTGCAGTTGTGTGCTGTCTTGCTCAAATCAATTTAGTTCCTATCAAGTTCTAGACATATATACATGATAATAAAACCAAACAGGATGCAAACGCCCAATTAGGAGAGCAATAGCAAAGAATTAATACTTTTGATTTCATATAGTTCAGTCTTTGATTAAAAACAAATAATAAGATATTTGATGTAAACTGATGGGCAAAAATATATAGGTAAAATGTATACATATAATTTCGGATGAAGGATGACTCATTATCACATCACATCCCTGTAGTGCATTTCTGCAGCTGACATTAAAGATGCAGATTTTGCTTTTTAGTATTTCCTGGCTTGTTTGAGTCGGTGGGCCCGACCACAAGAAAGGGCAGAGTGAATAAACAGTGGAATGATTAAGTACCCGTAGGAGCGGAGCATTGATTGCCCTGGTTACTGAGAATAACAGCGACAGGTTACATCAGCTTTCAGGCCCAGCAAGGAGTCGGGGAAACTCAAAGAGGAAAATGTTAGTCGGTGTTATAACAGTAACACAAGTTGTACATTTCTCACTCTACAGCATGAAAGAGAAAATTGTGTATCAATCAGCACGCAGCTTTTTTCTCGTTTTGGATGATTACCCTCGAGGGCTGAGGTAAAGCTTGATAACAGCCTAGCTCTAATTTAATAAGCAGCTCACTGTGGACAAAAGAGCAGGGTGTCTCATGTTTCATGTGCGATCTCATCTGCAAAGCTTTGTTGCATTGTTAAGGGGCAGCACCCTTGCATGTTAAATGGTCTGTGTTTGTAATCAATCAGCCCCAAAGTTGCAGAGCCAAAGCTGGGTTCATTACACATCCGGCTTAAAGGAACGCCACCACTACACACATCCATCAACCTCACACAGACACACACGGCAACGTAACACGAGCTGGATGGGAAACGTCGGAGGCGCTTCCTCACCCAAACACAAACACTGTCACACATACAAATGCACATAGATGCACACATGCACGCATCCACACACACACTTGCCTGTGACCTATAATGTAATAGGCAAAGTCATGCAAATAAATTATAACAGTGCGGCAGGAAGTGGCATTTAAGAGCAAGTAGAATATTTAATGCAGGTGTAATAATAGAAAGCTTGGAGGCAATCATTGAAGGGTCACCTTTGATATAATGAAAAAAGGAAAAAAACTAAATTGTGTCCGTAATAGTCCTGCATGTCGTCGATGAGCCGGCGTGTGAGAGACAGACTTGTGAAAACGACACCTATGTCTGGTCACGTAGCAAAAAAAAATCTGATGAAAGCTAAACTACTAGTTTGCGTGACTGTGTGTAAGCCAGTGACTGAGCAGTCCAGCTGTCAGAGGCACAGAGGGGAAGAGAGAGCCGTGCACATGTGTGCATCCGTGAGCGCAGGAGGGAACAACAACAAACGCTTCCTCCACTTTGAAGTGGACCCTATCGCCTCCCCCCCTTCCACTGTCCATCAGCGAGCCATAAATCCAGGCTCTCATCTGCCGATGTGCCTCTGAAGTTTCAGGAATGTCCACGTGGGATTTGAGGCCCCCGATGAGTTATGGAGACACCTGGGACGGGTGATGAGGCACAGGCATGGCTCAGAGCAGAAAGGGGGCGAGGTTCTCAGGCGTACTTATACCTATGGAGGGGCCACATGTTGACAGCCAACGAGACTGATGGATTAGTTCTGGTGCTCAACTATCTTAGGTGTGGGTAATACGCCTTTGAACCCCGGGAGAAGCATGAAACACAAGGCTACTGACGGCGTGCGTGCACCCACACACACCTTTCGTTTTTTTTTACAAGACGGGAACATGAGCGTGTTGTACTGGCTTGCGTGTCCTGCAGCAGCTTCAGACGGAGAGAAATGGCAGAGGGTTCAGGGGTAGGGAGGAGAGCAGTGTTTCATGAAAAGGCAGAAGGTTATGAAAACAGAACAAGGCCGGGGTCGTGGCCCAGTCTGACTCCGATGTTCCTGCTCAGCAAGCTCACATTCTTTGAGCCGCACCACACTCAATGTCACCCATCTGCTTGTCCCTGTCCCGGTGCAGTCACTACACTGCACTCCACTTGTTTTGTCTCTCAGTGAGAGCAGAGGTTTGTTTGAAGCTGTGCACCAGGTGTGTGTCCTTGGTTCTGTCTTTTAATCTCCTGCTATATGTTGTGTACTTAATATATATCTATGGATGAATGAAACTGATGACTTCCAATGGGAAAGGATAGAGCCCCGAAATATCGTATAAATCTTTTTGGGTCAATTCATGCAAAGATCCAGCATCTTCTTTTTATTTAACATTGCCATATTGGGCAGATTTGATCATTTATATGTCTGTGCACATTTTGGTGCAGACTTGGATCGTTCAGCCACGTTGAACTTGATTAATCTTTAAAGTTTTTCTATTTGCTAAATCAGTTCAAACGCAGCCAAAAAAAGTTCATGCCCCCCTAACGCAACACAATTTTTATCAACAATATTTTTTGGAAAGCCACAGATACAAGAGGAGCCAAGTTTAATTTTGTGGGGATTAAGGAAATGAGTCAGGACAGCTTGATACCAGCCGTAAACTCTTGTTTGTTTATTTTCCCCTAAATAAATCACATGAATTCCACTGAGTTCAACTCAATGTTCCCCCGGATTATCCACACCCCACGCCAGTCTTTGAAAATGTGCATCTTGTGTATGATTTTGAAGAATAAATAAATACTCCCTCCACCTTACTTCAACGTGCTGTGATTGGATAAACTCTAAAAGGGGAAGAAATGTATTCGAAGGTGAGAACTGATAATAACTAATCATCTCAGTACGCGTCTTCTTCTACATGTGAGTGAAGCTGAGCACTCTATTGCTCCCTGTGTCGTCCACATGTCAAGCAAACGCAGGAGGAACATAAACGTCACACACAGATGAATATATCACTCTGTTGCACTCTCTTTGCCCTTTGCTGGAGATGTCTGTTTTCTGTCCTGGTGCATCTCAGAGCCAATCTCTATAGCTGTTCCATTACCTGATGGGAGGCTGTAAATTCTGCCATTAAAATTGATTCATATACACGAGCTGATCACGGTGATATATTTTGAACCCCAAGCATCCAATAAAGCCCCTCTTTTCTCTTTTAAAGGATAAATGATATAGAACAAATGGGATGGTTCAAAAAAATCGAAGGAGTGTGTGTATGTGTGTGTGATACTAGATATTCGCCTGTGGTAGACAGTGCTATATTACAAAGGATAGTGGAACCCCTTAAAAGATTTAGTTTCTCTTTCAGTGGCATTGATTTTGTGGAAGATGTCTTTGTATCCGGCCCCGATGATTCCCCCCCCCCTGCAATCTATCAATGCTCGCAGGATCTCACAATGGCAATATTTGCACAGGCCAAATAGATGAGAAGGAGCAAAACGAGAAGGAAGGAGGGGAATTAGGGGAAAAGGCTCAGAGCAAAGAAAAAGAAGAGACAGGAGCGATAAAACTAAAAAACAAGGACAGGAGTCACATCACTAAATCAAAGCCTTGTTGTGTTGAAGTCAACCTTGCTGATTCACAAGATGATACGGCTCCTCGGAATTTCCTGCATCCCCGCCCTGTCTGTCAAGAGGATACTGAAACCTTCCACTTTCAGCATTGCCGTCACATTGCTCCAGGATGTGTGTTGTATAAAGTGTAAGGTTAGAACCTTACAGAGGTTTTGCTTCTTGAATTGCCTCTCGATGTGGTGGGAAGTGAACCGCTACACCCTCTATTGTTTTCCCCTTTGGTTCGGGTAACCGTGAGGGTGTCGTGAAGTGCTCAACACCGAGCCCCACCCTGCAGTCATGTCAGAGTACAGTGTAATTGCTGTGGCTGCTGGCGTGGGAGGCCTGGATGTCTTAGACTTGTTATTTGAGATGAGGCAGGCTACAGGTGTGGAAGGGGAGGAATGTCTTTTAAGTGTGCATAATAATATGTAATTAAAAGTACCTTATAGAATACAAGGGGAAGACTATATATAGTTTAAGTACCTCTGAATATTGTTTTGTCCACTTTTTACTTCCAGTTTATTCAAGGCCGACCCTGCCACTAACAGCCAATCAGTTGACCTGGGGTGGATGTAAGATGAAGACTTATATAATAGAAGATTGCAAAAGCGTCAAGATGCCGCCCCCCCCCATTAATTTCTAATCAAAGTTGCTCTCCAGTCGCATACAGTACACTTTCTTCACCACCTGTTGTTCTTCTTATTTCATTATCACCAGCGAGAAACTGTCCATCAGTTGAATATTGTGAAGCCGGCACCTGGAATATGGGACGTGTTGCTGTTGTGCAGGTGCATTATGGGGGATACGCCACTAATAAGGTCTTGAGCCTTGTGAAAAAAAGATTTCACTTTATTAAAAACGAGAGATTCCTCTGCGAACAGATGCCGTCCAGCGATATTGTTATCAAGCACATAAAAGGACAATAATGTTGGTGGGAGCTGAGATTACCCAGCATGCAGTGCTGCCAAGATTTGCAACAAGGTCTAGGTTTATGAAATCCTGAAGTAGACTAGGCATGAAATTACACAAGCTTTTATTAGATTATTGTATATAATATCAGCGCAAAGTATAAACATTGGCCCATTCTAATAGGCACTCCTATCTCACCTTCACTAAGGCATAGCCAATGTTGTTCAAATCACAATGATACTGCAGAGTCAGCCCCCCCCTAATGCTTGTCTCTAGTGAGCACTTCCCCCTCGACAAAGAGAGGCCGGCGCCTGGACGCAACCCAAAATGACTTCCTACCTCTTATGCCTGTCTTCATTGCTGCTAAACATCCTCCCCTGTGCGCTCCAGTCTCATCTACTTAACTGATTGACTGACACGACATTTTCTCACAGTTAGCTTTAATCATTTCAGTGTAACAGCGGACCATTAAGAAACGAGGCAAGCCAGAGCATTTTTGTGGTACAACAGCTTACTATGGTGGCAATGTGTGTGATTTACATAGAAATGACACAATTACTGAGCACCGATACAACCATTGAGTGCCATTATTCAAAACAACTACACCGCGAGCAACTCCACGCAGGACTCCGACAGGGCGCAGCCTCCAGCCGGCACGAACATTCAAAAAACAAGCCGTCAGCCGGCAGGAAGGAATGTGCTGTCTCAGCAGGTAGTGGGAATTTGTCATCAAGTATCACACGTCCCCTTGCCCTTCTGTGTATTGATTCTCTCTGCACTTCAAGCATGGAGAGGACACAGCTCTTATGACACAGTCACAACACACAAACAAAAAGCAACAAAAAAAAATCCACTGACGAGCGAGAGAGCAGAAAATGAACAGATGCTTTTGTGCTGATTAGTAGACGGAGGGTTTTAAAAGCGCTATGCAGTGGTGCAGCATTTCCTCACTTTTTCAGAATTTGAAAATTTCTCCTCTCGTCGTTGTTGTGCGCACATAACCATATGTCGGTCTGTGTGGCATTGGGGATTCACATTCAGATTTCCCCCTCGAAACATTTGCATAGAAACATCTTAATTACAACCACAGTGTCAGTTTCGGTGCAGGTGGCCGTGAGAAAGAACTCATTCAACAGAAAAGTCATAGATTATCTCCCTATGAATGCGATCAGTCATTCTTTGAGGCTGAAGAGTCATTTTCCATAAGCAAACCATTTCAGAATGGAGAAACTTGGATGCATGGTAATGAAACAGTATGTAAGAGATACACGTCCACAGACTGTACGGAGGAGTCAATAAGCATCAGCCAGAGCAAAATCTAAATCCTTCAAGCGTTTCAATCAAAGGCTGTGCAACCTTTCAGTCAATGTAACGCGAGGTGGAACGCTGGGGAAAAACATTTGAACACAACAAGCTTCTTACAAGGCAGGTAATGTCACGCCTGGGTAGTCCTAGATCAAAGACCCACAAAAGAAGACTTTTGAGGACATGTGCTGCAATGGTGGAAAAAAAAGAAGCTTTAGCTCTTTCTCAAACTGTTCCTCAGGCAGGTCTGACTTTAAACTGCAGGCGAAACTTTTTTCATCTAAATGTGCCTATAGTGTGTGGAAAGCCGTCATTACACAGAAGATTTATTCCTAGTGTCACGGCACATATACCGTTTACATTCTGAAATGGCGCTGCATACCCATTCTCTCTGTGCAATAAAATGCAAATGTTTTACATGAAACCAAATGAGGCTTATGAATTTCTGCAGGCTATGGTGTGACGTTTTTGGAGACAGAGCCTGAGGGACGAAGCATAACAAATAGGATGGAATTAAGTAGTGAAATTAATCAGGATTTATTTTTATGTATGCGTTGACTGGCATGACGCAAATCGTGTTAAGGGAACATAGAGGGAATCCAAACTGAGGCTACACAGTTCTTGTTTCCTGAACAGTTTAATGGATTATATGCAGATCACCGTCTGCCTGTATACGTACTGTCGGCTATATTATTGCTCCATATCTAACAATACCATTAAGTGGTATAATGAGGAAGACTAAAACCTTAGATGACTGCTATCCTGTGTGTTTCTGTCAACACAGCCTCCATCAAAATCTGACATGTCATTAGAGATTGAAAAATAATCTAGAACAACAGCAGCAACCGCCTTTTGTGATGAAAAGGGACATGATGGATGTAATCTCCTCCGTAATCTGCAAGCATGGCGACCGTGAGAGAGAGGACAACAGCTGGACAGATGTATTACTCGGTTCCCATGTGACTGGAGCAAAAACAATTCCCAACCCAAGGTTGGAAGTTTTCTGACTGAGGACATTTACCATCAGAATTTATGGCAATCTGGTGTGGAAAAAAGCAGAAATCTGTTTTAGTTTTACATGGTCTCACACATAGAGACTCACTACCCTGACACATACCCCCCCACTTCACCTTCTCTTTTTAACCTTTTTTCTCTCCTTCTTTACATTTTTATTAACTCCCATTTATCAAACAGTTGTGTGCATCACAGCCGACTTTACAACTACATCCATTAGGGAGAAATTAACCGAGCTGGTTGTCCCTCGTGATGTTTCCAGGTGCAAAGACTTGTTAAACTTGCAGCGTGTGATGACACGTAGCTACATACCACAAATCAGAAACTCTCACCATGGATGGTCTCTAAACTAAAATTACATCATCTAACATCGACGTTATTTGTAAAGAGAGAAAGGGACAGGGTGTCTTTATATTTGTCCTGATTAGATTTGGACACAACATGCTGGGCTGAGAACAGGGGAGGTCACTACACTTAACAGTTTTTCCTCTCGTTATTATTTGAGGAATGGTCAGACCCCCTCAAGTTACTCATTACCTTCTACTTTGTCTTGGGAAAGAATTCCCAAGAGGCCCTGACCTTATGCTTCGAGCCGTAGTTTGGACAAAGCCAGGCTTTGTGCCAGCTCTGCAGGCACACCACAGTCTGGATGCTCAGCCCTTACCACCACCAGAGACCCTCCAGTTGTTGCCCCTGCCCCCCGGTTTACCCTTCATGGCCCGTATCCGCTCAGCTGTGACTAAGTGACTCTCCCCCCCTAGTATGTGCTGTGTTTCGTAATGAAATCATTCAGTCGTGCACAGGAAGTTCCTGCTCTGAAAGAATGCCACTTATGTCCATCCACTCACACATGGCAGGTCCACTGGGAGAAGGGAACAGTTTCAGTCAGTTTCCTGATGTTTGGTCAAAAACACTGAGTCTTTTATACCCGGTGTAAATAAGCAACTGTCAGTTTCTTTACTGCATTGTAATTTTAATTGATGATATTTTGGACATTTTGTTCGATTTAAGGATTTCCATATTAAGAGGAAAAAGATGGGGAAAAGCCTATTTGCTTTTGTCGTTCATTATATGAGAAGATTGATACGTCTCTCATGCCTGCCCGCAGAGGGATGTCAGCAGCCTCCAGCTTAGCCGTGCGTAACGATAGCTGGGCTCTTTTTTGAAAGCCACAAAATCCACCTCGGAGCACTCACTCTGCAGCTCACTAATTAACAGGAGACAGTTTTACGAGGTTTGTGTGCTGGACTGTTTCTTGGTCCGTAGCTGTCATCGCCTTGAGGTTGCCAGGCAACCAGCAGAGACTTAAAAAAGTTACCGTGGCCAAGAAATACCTTCAAAACCAGTGACCTTTAATATTGTTGGGAGGCAGATTTCATTATCTTTGGAGCCAGATAGCTAAGCTGTAAGCAAGGGTAACTAACTCTCGCCTGTATTGGGATTTTTCATCAAAGTCTCAGCAGGAAAGCTACAATAATAAGCGTAAAGTTCTTCAATTTCCATCAGTATGAGCAGCTTTCTTTTAATACAACTTACTGCTAATCCCAACTTTATTGGAATTTTGAAATATCTCGAAGTAGGAGCTTCGCCAACTTATTCAAAGGTTTATGTGCACAGCTGGGACTCCTTACACTCGCCTGCCTGGGACGTGTCTGTGTGCGTTTGCGTGTCCATGGAGATGATCCTCCCTCAGCTCCTCTGGAATGTTTGCAATGTGCACAGAGAAGAAGAAGAAGAAGATCAGCTCGAGAACCTGGGGTCTTTGCCGGGACCTGCTGCGGGCCCCAGGCTGTATGACTGTCTGAGCCTGTGATTCTGTCTATTGATGCATAAAACAAGCACATCTGGGAGGAATCACAGAGCCCTGGCATGCATGCGGGTATTGCTAACCGGCATATCCCTTAAAGCATTATAACCAACTGCACAAGTGCCACGAGTCCACTTCATTAGACTGTGTCACAAAGGTATAATATGTGTATTGGCTGACTCTGGGTGGGAAATAAGGAGACTTGGGAATTTGTGCGGTGATCTGAAAGAAGCCAGGCCTCCCCGAAGAGTAAGGGGGGGAACATATGCAAACAGTTAAAAAGGGTGATTCAACAACCTCTTTGAAATTCACCATTAGTGTGATTGCAGCTGGCGTGGTCACTGGTTAAAAAATGACTTTCTTGTGCTAAGAAACCCACAAAAATAACTCATTAGGAAAATGAAAGTTCCATTTTTCGTTTGGTGGACAAATGAAGTTGACAGTCGTGTTAACAGTGAAGACAGATGTGAGTCAGGAAGAGCACGATGCGGGTGAATGCAGGGGAGGGGAGATTGTGCGTGGCAGGAAAGGAGTAAAGGTTGTGGGTCTGGTTTTAGACATGCATTCCTCAGTTTAGCGTTGTGTTTAATCCCTGGTGCCTGCAGCCTGTCATAAATCTCCACGCAGTGTTTGGCATTAGCAGACGTGCACCGGGTCCAGCTGTGCAAGTGCAGTCTTTGCAGCCGTCACGACACACACATGTCCACATGTTAACCCGACACCCAACGAGCAGCGCATTAACATGACCTGCTTTTCCCCATACAACTGTCAGTGCACATATTGATCCCCAAGTCCCTGTTACAGCTGCAGCAGTCTGGTAAAAGCCTCCAGTTACACCTGCTTAAGCCTGATCTCCTGCTCCTCTGCAACTATAGTGACTGAGCGGGAGAACCAGAAATCTCTGACTTATATGCCGTAATCCATTAAATGAAGCAAGAGCACAAATCAAGTCACTATTGGGACAAGATGGATTCATCCCCTCATCCTTCTGCCTGGAGCTGTACAAACAGAAGTGGCGTGCCCTGGAGTTCTCTCTCTCTCTGCCTCTCTCTCTATATATATATATATATATAAAGGCTGTAAAAGAAACCAGATGAGGTGCAGTATAGTGAGAGGCTGGAAAGAATTAAACCTCAGTTTGATCATTGACTTTCCCTCTGATGTGCAAGAAGCAGAAATGAGACACAGAGTTGGTCCGGTGGTTGAACTAATAAGGAAGAGCTGCTTCCAAAAGGGTCAAATTGAAGTCGGATTTAAAGTTCAACAGTAAAAGGCAAAATCATACAAGTGACCTTTATGCACCGTACCTGTACTTTTCCTTTAAATCTTTCCTGATAACAGATTCCACCTCTCAGAATGAAATGTAAACAGGACCGTCCCCTGAGAGCACAGCGCTCATTAATTGCTGGTTTGGCCTCTCAGCAGCACAGGCTCCAATGCACTGTGGGAGTTTTTCTTACTTTTCATGTGAACAGATTGAGCCAATAAGCCATCAATCTACGCCTTGGCTTGTAGATTGACTGTTTACAGTTCTGGCATGACACATATTCTGTAAAAACTGTCTTTTGGTTTCGCGATGGAACCTTTTCAGAGGATGTCAAATGATGTCACTTGTCTCCTTCAGTTCATCATTCTGGGTGAGATTATAAAAGGGGATAAGAGATTCCTGTGGTAGTGCGCCTGTGGCTGACAGAACGGCTCCTTGGGAACTGCGTGCCCGTACAAGAAATGTCTACTACACAATGAGAGCACTGTAATGAGCCAGTGTGGAGGCTGTAATCAAAAATCCCACCTCTCCACACACACTAGTTATTAGATGTTTGTGATACACTCTCACAAAGCAGCTCAGCACAGACTACATATGACACAGACAATAGTTAAATTAAATTACAGTGTATTTATCAAAAAAAGGACAAGAGATTTTTGGAATGTTACAATGCATGATTAAATTAGTGGAGCTTCAAATATCCAAAACAGAGTTGGCAGACGATATTTACAACTTACTTACAACATGTACAATGGACATATGTGACTTTAAGGCTGAAAATGCAATATCCAAACTACCAGAGTGCAGGTACAAGGAACTGTGCAAAAGATTTCCTATAAAAAAAGCGAGCCAGACGTCAACAGTAATACAGTATTCAAGAGTCAACTTATGTTAAGGCTTAGGAGTTTTTCATTAGGATTTCTAAACACAAGGCAAGAATCCAAACACACACGCACACACACATGAAGGGCTGCGTTATGACACCCTATAGTCACGAATATATCTTTACATCGATTTCCTATCCAGGTGAGCCTCGGTGGGGTGGAGTTAGATGAGCGAGAATGGCCTAAATCAGTCCTCTCTGTGAGGCATACAGTGAAAACCTGTGCAGGGAGCTTATAAACATGTGTTTAAGTTAATTATTCAGAAAGTAGGCAACACATTCTATTCACAGGAGGTAGTTCAGCTGGATGTTCGAGACAGTTCGTGTGACGCGCATCGGTTTAGCACAGGTGTGCCAGTGGCGTTTGCAAAAACTCATTATCCTGTGCAGGCAAAAAAACAAAACAGGATCCCTCGCCTGTGCGCGCTGGAGGCTCACAGCTGGCTGTACTTGCCTCTGCAATGCAAAATGTGTTTGTGTAATCTGTCTATCCTGTCCTGGAGTACACCGGCGTGCTCGTCCGAGAGAAATCCTAATTCCACAGACAAAGGCTCGCTGTCTCTGTAGAGCTCCAGCAGCCTCGTCCTGGAGTCTCTGCGCCTGTGCAGCTCCGCCACGCGCTCCGTGGTCCTCCTCCGGAACACGCACACGGAGCTCAGCACCGTGCTGTGGTACTTCTCCCACATGTTCAACACCCGAAAGCCGTGCACGAGTCCGGCCTCGTTGTCGATGAACACAAGGTCACCGCGCGGCGTCTTCAGCAGGTTGTTGGTGTCCCGCTCCATGACGCGCGAGTCCCACTGCAGGCTGAACAGATTGCTCACCAGCCGGTCGAAGTTGGCCGTCAGGTAGTCGAACAGGATCAGGTCGCTCCACTGCATCAGCTCCAGCAGCTCGGCCGCCGTCTTGTTCCCGAGCTGCTGGAGCACGGGGTGCAGCCCGCTGCTCTCCTGCCGGAGCGGCGCAGGTGTGACCACCCCGGTGAGGTTGGAGACCCACTCGGTGAGGGACACCACGGCCCGGTCACTCCACTGCAGGGCATCCACCCGCGTCCTCACCGCCTCCCACTGCTCGCTGTCCCCGCTGAGCTGGGACAGGGCCAGCGGAGGCAGGTTGGTGATGCCCAGCAAACTGGCGAGGTAATAAGTCAAAGTTTCCCCCTGCACCTGATCCGCGTTTATCCCGTAGCGCACACACGCTTTGGTCCCGTCCGCGAAAGTGGCGAGCTGGTTGGATCTCCTGCCGCATCCCGGCTCCAGCTTCACTACCCGGTGCGTCCTGGCTCTCTCTCGCCAGCCCCGAGCATATTCCTCCGTGAAGCCCTCATGGCGGAGATCCTCCAGCCATTCGCCCCAAAATATCCCATCCTCCACCGGGGCGCCTAACTTGACCGGGCCCTCCCTCAGCGTTGACCTCTTGTTATCCCCATTCATATGGTAATCCCGACTTCCTGCGGGGACGGTTTGATGGGTGAGGTTGGGAGACTCGAGTCTGCCCCCCAAGTGCGGTCTTTGTGCCGCCGGGACAGCGAGCAAAGCCCGGAAAGTTTTAGCGGAGAGGTCCGCCGGGAGACCCTGGTGGAAAGCCCCTCCACCCGGGGCTGACAGCCTCCGCTTGTGCCGCTCCAAGCGCGTCTCCAGCGGGCTCCACACGTAGAACACACTTGCCAAGGCGCACAGGAGGAGCAGGGCGAACAAGTTGGCCGAAACGACCCTCATGGCGAGGACCACCTTCACCCACAGGGCCCCAGCAGGTTCTGACTCAAACTCAGTTTCCCCTCAATCCACAGTGGACCTGGGCGTCCCGAACACCCCCGACGCCCTGCGGTTCACAGGCGGACTGTTCGAGACCACGAGACGAAGAGGAGCTCCGGCACAGTGTGACTCTCATCCCCCGTCCCGTTCACGTCTCGTCGGCTTCTTCCTCTGCGGGAAACAGGGGGAGCATTCTCCTCTCGCCGAGGACAACCTCTACTGATCCATTGCGGTTCGGGTGGCGTGGCGGGGTCTGTCTGTACCGTGCGCGCCCCTCCGCGTCTCCGCATCCCTTCCTCTGTCCGCCGCTCGCTCGCTCGCTTGCTGGGTGAGTTTGATTGTGGTGGAGCAACGCTTCGCAGAGAGGGAGAGAGAGAGAGAGAGAGAGAGAGAGAGAGACTAGGCGGTGAGACACGTGACTCTGGTCCCGAGATGGTGGGCGGATCATAGGAAGGAGGGTGCAGAGAAGAGTGGAGCAAGTGCACCGCACCGTGTGTGTGTGTGTATCTATAGTTATGATGGACAATTTTGGTTCAATACCATCATTGTGAGGACATTTGGATGGTCCTCACAAATTGAATTGGCTGTTTGCCGGTTAAGAGTTATTGGTTCAAGGGTTAGAATTAGGTTAAGGGTTTGGCATTTAGTTCTGATGGTTAAGGTCAGGGTAAGGGGCTAGGGAATACATTATGTCAATGAGCGTCCTCATAAATATAGAGAGACGTGCATGTGTGTGTGTGTTTGTTTGTGTGTGTGTGTGTGTGTGTGTGTTTGTGTGTGTGTGTGTGTGTGTGTGTGTGTGTGTGTGTGTGTGTGTGTGTGTGTGTGTGTGTGTGTGTGTGTGGTATTGGCAAAGAAGGCCATTATTATAATTGATACCCAGGGCTGAAATACTTTGGAAATAAAGCCGACATTTTAAAACAAATATATTTTTCGTGGCTTTGCACCATTGGGAATATTCCTGAGCCAGGCAGGGAAGGAGTGGGTGGAAAAACCTGCATGAACTCAGTTTGCCAACATTAGTTTCAATTCTCCTCTATTTCTCCACTGTAACACCCACATGAGGTCACCAGGGGTCCCAGATAGGAGGAAGCAGCACGTGATAGATCACATCCACCCTTTTTACACCTCCGGTTTCAGAACACTGCGTGATCCAAATTATACACACAAGGCAGCCATTTATCTCAAATAGTTCAGGATGTTCCTGGCTGAGTCAGTCAACTGACATCAATCCAACTGGTCATGTGTTCAACCAGACTGACGGCAAAAGGCTCCAGGGTCGAAATAGCTGCATTAAGGCCTAATGGCAGAGGAGTTATAGGCTCAGCCAGTCACGGGATACAAACCACTGCAGTTACATTATTTTGGTTTATTTGTTCAACACATTTTACTCCCACAAATGAGGAATATCTTAAATTATGTATACAACTGGATATCGGTGTTAAGACCCTTCAAATTAATAAATACAGTTTTTCTTATCTTTACAGTTTTATGGAGAAAAAGAGCCCGAATAAAAAGTTGACCCTCCCTAAGAGTGCACGGCAGATTGGTTCCAGAGATATTTGAAATAAACTACATTGAGTGCATTTGTATGCAGAAATAACAATAATTGTATTTTATTATTTTTGAAACTATATTTCCCCATCGTAAAGAGCAGATATCATAAAGTCGTTGTCACTAACGCTTTTTTCCAGTATTTAGTACGCCACGCTCTTGCTCTGTATTCATGAAGACCACAGTTATTGTTTCCGCTGTTCACGTTCCCTACCTGGGGCGGAATAAAGTCAACTCCCACTGGTTTAATCCTCGTCCAAGGTTTTTGTTCAACCAAACGGAACATGCATGCACACAAAACTCCTTTATACATATCCGCCTCATTAAACTATTCCTCATTAGCATGCCCTCGCGCTCTTTAGCATTCAACGCACTGTATCTTAAACCTTACTTTTCCTAATCAAATTAATTGGGTCATTTTTATAGCAACATGCTGGCATGCTTAATTCCCTGAATCGAAAAGACAGGAATACTCAATTACATCCACTCAACTTGAGGTTGGCTAATGCAGGCTTTTAGCGCCCGCAGCTCTGACACTGTTATCTCATTGCTGATATTCATATTATTTTATGGCTGGAAGAAAGAACTGCACATAACCCTGCTAGTTTATCAGATGACGGGCAGAAATAGACTTTTCTCGGCGAAGTGACGCTGATGGTGACATGTTGCTCGTGTAGCCTTCACCTCTTCTTTGCCGAGTTGGATCTTTGAGTTAGTTTTGCCATCAGCAGAATAATTTGTTCGATTCAAAGCCTGTGTCTGATTCTGCAGTGCAGATTGACGGCAGGGACGGGAAATTTCACGGGTTTGTGCCCGAGTAAGCGTTTACAAGTCGTCCCCAAGAATCTCAAGAAATGGTTTTGTGTAGCGGTGTATGGCTGAGCATGTTTTTCTAGAGTGGGTCTTTTTGGATTTGGAGGTTTTCGATCTGCTCTTTTAAACCCTTTGTAGATTTCACTCCCAGGAATGCAGTCACTTAATACACCACCATATTTTGAATTATGGGGGCACTTTAAGCTCAACCTTTACAGTAGCCTACATCAGCAATGGCAAGGTTATCTCCTCGCTGTTTTAAATGTCTGTCCTCACCTCGGGGGGGGGTCGGTGGCTTCACTTTCACTTTAAAGACCCCGAACAGCAGCACTTGAGACTTGCAGGGGTCTAGACATGGGAAATGAAGAAGGCTTAAGTGCATTGCTGGAATTCCCCCTGATGTCTGTTGCTTTTGCTGGAGTCACTGTGCTGACCAGGGCTCAGTCTGCAGCAGCACGGCCAGCGGTGTCCCCTTCTCCGAGCACAAGTGTGGGCATGTTCACATATCAAACCTATCCGTTTTCTCACCATGTGCTATCTGCAGGTCAGCCAGTCCCTGTGCACGCCACCTCCACCCCCCCTCCTGCAGCATTCCTCCCCCCTGCTTTCCCTCGTAAATTCCCCCACCAGGCGTCCCAGGGGGGCTGTAACGCAGGGGAAAGCTTTGCCTCCTCCAGCACTCGCCGCCGCCCGTGGTCAAACGCTGCAGCAACACGAGAGAGCCCAGACCGTCTGTCATGCTGTCCACAGCGACACAGTATCCTCCCCATCAGCCGCCGTCCCACCACACCGCAGCTGTGATACAATCTCGGGTTGTCGGCGTGGTGCCTGTCTGCCCCGTGCAGATGGACAGAGGAGACATGGAGCGACGGGGACAGAGGAGGAGGACAAAGTGCGGTGGGCTTTGTGTCACATCCCCCTGTATTCTGAGGTTAACTCACACTGAGCCATAACTCATGGGTCCCTTGACACTTTGCAGCACTCTGTTTCCTGGACTGAATAATGAATGTGCAGGGCTTCCATTAGTGTTGAAAGCTACGATTATTTCACAGGGCCCGACAATTACTCATGCTCAGAGACCCAGGCACAGGGCGGGGGGGAGATCTATTGGGACAAATTCATCGTCTCCTGCTTTATGAGAGTGATAAAGTTATCTGAATTTGTGCTCTTTGCACATGTGTGTGCCTGGATGTGTTTATTCGAAAGAAAGAAGTGAGTGGAGCAGATCACGAGAAGGCGTGATGGCTTCATTTAGTGTTCCAGTGGTTAGGATGTATGCACACTGAACTGTCAATACCTGCATTGAATACAGGAAACCGGATATTGCAATCTGCTCCACAAACACAGCATGTGCTTCTCCCTAGAATGCAAGAATTTGGCTTCAATACTCCAGGCACAGATAAGGCCTTTCTTTTAACTACTGTCGATGGACACTAGATCTTGTGAGCACTTATCTCAGCACCATCTCAAGCTTTGGAATAGTGTCTAAATTTGATCAAATTGACTTTAGTGCAGGCACACTACACTTTCTTGGCTTTTATTAGCAAGCAGATGTTGCTTGTGGTGAATGTGGGGTTGCACAGTTTAATCCCCAACCCCACTATTTCCATGAGAAGCAGCGAAGCAGCGTCCATGCCAGCTTTATCTTAAAAGAAACCCGTGGTCTTAGAGGCAGCGAGAAGAAACAAGCAGCCCCATGCAGAATCCAAACGAAGCTGTTGCAGCTACGAGGGATCTGCTGCACTGCTGGGACCTGAACATGGCACCGAGCCACCAAACTGCTGCGTCTGTCCAACGTTCACTGCGGTTTCATTAGCCTGCCTTTGCCAATTTCTTGATGCGCAGGCTCAACCCTTCTTTAGCTTTTTTTTATGTATTGGTAATTGTTAATGAGTGCAGCATTATTCTCTCAGCCATGGAGAAGGAGCGGCTACATCAGCAAGCTTGGCTTATTGTCACACTGTACCCCTCATCTCCATCTGGTTTCAGTGAAGCATCAATTAAATAGGGGGGTTTTGAACAAGCCAAAGAGCAGGGCCATTGGAATTCTGTGCTACACAGGGGAGACCCTCTTACAAGAGCCAAACCGGGAGGGATGGAAAGAGATGTACCGTCGCGCCACTCGATTAAAGAATCAGTGTCCAATCTCCTGGATTACACCCGCTGACCTGCCACACCAAATCCCCCGTTAAATAAGTCAAGAATTGAATTCTTTTTACTTTCCTTTCTGTTAACAGGCTTATTGACTCAAGTGTGCTCAGTGCTTTGTGGTGAGGTTCGCCCTTAACGCCCCTACAGGGAGAGCTTAAGAACACCTGATCATTATTAGCAAAGTCATGACATTCAAAGCATTAGTGTGTGTTTTGCAAATGAAATGCTCGGTGTGATATGGCTCTGCCCCAGCCCTTGTGTGGTGTGTGTGTGTGTCTGTGTGGAAAGGGTGGGGGTCACACAGTCGGTTAAGATTAGAGGTGGATGTTGAGCGTGAAGTGCTTGCTCTTATCATATCACACTGGAATGATTTCTGTGGTGCCCTGTGGTTTACATGCGTCTTCCCTCTCGGCTCCTCCCCGCCCTCTCCAGATTTCAAACCAAATCAAGCAACCGCTAATGACAAACATTTTGCCTCCTCAGCACATGGCCACGGCTCATCCCTGGGAGCCGAGGGAATTCAGTCGTTGTGTTTAAGACAGAGAAAGATGTGTGTGGGTCGGAGTGATTTATTTGAACAGAACGTGCAGATCTTTGCTCTTTCGGCACCTTGCTCATGTTGGGTACAATGTTTGGGTCCAAAAGATCATTGTAAGAATAAAGATAGGACAGCTACGGTTTCATATTGCTAAATATAGGGGCTAACTCCCATTTAATAGGCCTGTGCTGCACAATATTGCCATATGCGACATATTGTAAACACATGCTAGTTGACTAGAAGCTGAAGCACCAGTGTTCTTTGTACATTTCTTTGGCTGGAATGCTTCAAAGCCTTTAATGTTATAAATAATACGATCTTTATTTTAGTTGACAAAAGAAAATACTGAATGTTAGCAGCTCAGAGCATCTCACAGTCTGAAGGCACAGGCAGTGGTTATCAACACGTATTACAGATCCATTCGTTCCTGAAATGGGGGCTTATACAAAGTTCTTTTATTAAATTGAAAGAAAACAGTGATTTGCACCTTAGAGAGCAACTTAACAAAAAAAAACTCACATCTTGTACCTGGAAGCTTCTGAAAACTTTTCCCTCGTTCCCCTAAGAGTTCTTCCTCCAATGCAGTTTCTTTTTACGACTCCTCAGCTGTAGTAATAGTGGTGTTGAGGGTTAGAGAAGGCCACGATCCTGGACAATGAGGTGACCCCTTGGCATGTTGACCTTTCTCTACCCATGAGGCCGGTTGTGTTGACAGGACCCCGGTGGGGGAAGGGTAAACAAACGCACCACATGGGAATGACTTTCGAGGCAACCGCTGCAAATAAAAACCAAACCTCAGAACTCAACTCCGTCTCTCGTTCCAAATGAGCATGCGGCGCAGGCGTTTCACTGGATGTGAGGAGGGTGCAGCTCGATTCACAGAAATCGCCTGGCATTGATTAAAAAACTAAACTTTCATGTTCCCCGCGCAGCGTGAATAAATCAGGAATAATCCCTGTTACTCTTATCTTTTTAATCTTTGCTCATTTCTCTGAACTGTGCCGCATAAATAACAACATCCTGCTCGTTGGCAAGAGCCTCAAATCAGCACAGCTTTGCTAACATTGCCTCATTTAAAACCCCAGAGAGGAGGCTCAGGGCTATATGGCCATTTGATATCGGGCTTTCTTTCACCGACAGTCGGCTACAGAGCAAAAGCTGATCATTTACGGTCGCAGCCTTGTGGAATGAGCCCTTTTTCCATAGGCCTTGATGTTGAGTGTATTTCACTTCCCACTGCTCCACTGGTGCCTGGAATCTCTAATGCGGCAGAGGGACGCTCGCCACTGATAGATTTGTGTCCCACGAGACAGGTTTGTATCACTGTTGGCTGTCAGTACATACATTATGCTCTTTAAGCAAGAATGATCACTGCTATTAACAACAAAGCAGGCCCAATTGAATAATTTAAGTGGTGGGCTGTGGCAGTGGCTTGTTGCTGATAAAAAGAAGGGAGAGGAGAATTGATCAAACGGCCAGCCCTCAACCAACCGTGAGGATATAAATAATAAAATGACATCAGAGCGATTATAGTCCCAGTGCCATGTTACGGTCCGGTGCCTACTACTTACATTCCCTTCCCACTGAGATCCTCACTGTGGACATCTTGATCACACTTTACTGCTGAAATGGTTATTCAATATGCTCCATAACAGATGGAGGCGGAAGCGATGCAAAAGCACTTCACGTGAGATCCTAGAAAGAGATGTGCTGTGTGACCGTAAATATATATATATTTTTTTCACCTTGATCTTTTCACAGTTTTTTGGGGACTCGGCTGCTGCTAAAGAAAAAAAAAGGACACATCTTTTATTCCACATCAGGCCTTTTTTTTTAAATCCTCAAAGGCTGCTTTACATTCATCTCAGGGCTCCGTTTGAAAGGCATTTCAGGGCTTTGTAGGCTCTGACTCCCTCTAGAGGGGGCAGGGTTCAACAACGGGCGATAAGCCACGACACACTCCTTCCTCTCTCATTCAATATAAAGATTTTTGATTTCACACAAATTTTCAGTGATTAAATGAAAGGACACAAAATGTTTCCTGTGTTCTTTAATCACCATCAGTCGGCAGTTTTCTGGTGATGATATCCAGCCTTGGCTTTTTGCTCCTAATTGGGTTCTGGGCATTTTGTTCTCGCTTCTGAACTGTGCTGCGACTTCTCCTGTGTGAATATTCATTTCTGAACGAATTTTAAAGAGCAGTCCCCTGATCTCACTTATGAATATTCTACCAATAAGTTCACCCGCATCCACCTCTGACTTGTCGTCTCGTCTGAATTCCTCCTGTTATAGTCATATTGAGGCTGTGCTTGTGGCGAATTTGCCCGTTTACTCTCGAAAGAACATTTGACACAATGCAATACACAAGGAAAGGGTGACAATATGCATTTATCCTCCATCTGAAAGTTATCAGTATGAGCACTGCCTGATGAAACAGATCTGTGAGGGTAGAGAAACACGCGCTCAGCTATCAGGAGGATTTATCAGTTACTTGAGAACATGGTGCTAATTTTGGCAAATGTCTTAGAGTAGCCGTAGGATAAGGTTTTCATCTAAGATATGATATATTTTGATTTTAAGTTTTGATTTTGCAAGGGTTAGTGCTTTTGCTTTTATATTTTTGTCTTAAAAGCAGATCTTTTTTGTCAAATGGTGAAAATAATATGCATGTGCTCTTGTTCTTTGTCTCTGTTCTCATTCATATGCAGGCATGCACACACGTA
The DNA here is from genome assembly GCA_038501795.1 of Pseudopleuronectes americanus. Taxonomy (NCBI): domain Eukaryota; kingdom Metazoa; phylum Chordata; class Actinopteri; order Pleuronectiformes; family Pleuronectidae; genus Pseudopleuronectes; species Pseudopleuronectes americanus. Next base: position 6,923,536 of record CM076720.1, read on the forward strand.
CCCACGCACCAACACACATACGCACACACACGCACAGGCACACATATGCACGCACACACACACACACAAACACACACACCATACTCTGCAGGAGGTTTACTTGATTGAGCATTGGTTCGCTGATGTAACTGCCCTGAAACTGGGCTGGAGGATTTGTTTCCCTGATTTAAATGGATATTACACATTTTCTAAATCAAGAGAATTCCTTTGGTGTCAGATTTTCAAGAAAATGTTACAAGAAAATAAATGTATGAAACCATGTAGGCTCAATATCAAAAATCTTGTTTTTATAATGTAATTTATAATCGCCTGTGTGTCTGTGTTAGTTTGATATAGTAAGTTGGATAAACTGTTACTAATTTACTTCAAACATAACGTTGATGTTTTTGAGAGGAAATTCCACTTCCTCTTCTTGAAAAACCACCTCTTAATTCACCAGTAGGCCTTATCTTATCACAAATCCACACTAACCTCGTAACCACAAAGTTGAAATGCTAATAGTTTGAGACTCACCACTGCAGCTGGTCAACAATGCATAAAACGGTTTCTAGTTGAGGGTTGCCAGATTGTAGTTGAGTTTCCCATATCCAACACAAACCCGGCATCTCACAGTTTCTGCAAAACCTTCATCTTGCAACACAGAAGGGAGTTAAAATGGCAACATCACTGAATATGAGTATAGGACTCGTTGGTTTTGGTCCATACCCAAATCTAGACACCATATTCCTTGAGTCTTCTTCTATTCTTATGGACACACAGTCTTTCCCCCTCCATTATGTGATTTATATAGATGATCCAGTCACTTTATGTGCCTGTTACTGAAAAGGGACCGTAAAGTACATCACAAAGATTATTGTGTGATGCATCTACGGTAAGTTGTGTTATCAAATCTAACTGACATTGCAGAAGTCTTTCATGAATCATTTCTGAACAGTTATTTTCTCTCAATACTCAACAAGTCTTTACACACAATTTTTCATTTGAAAAAAGTTAAATCTTAAAACCTTTGTTATTACAATTTAAACCAAATTTGTTCTCTTATATCAAAAAAGGAAAATGTTTTATCACATTACATAGAATGCACACATCCTTTCCTTCTGCACCACAAACTATTTCTCCACAAACTTCCAAGAGGTTGTTGGTGTCCTTAAAACCTCATCTGACATATGTTATGTTGTTTTGCTGCGCAGCCCAAACGTTGGCCAAGTTAAACAATCACTGATGTCTCTTCACCACAAGAGGCCGCTGTGCACATATTTCTACTTCGAAAAACTTTGCCTTCAAGGACATTTAAAGTTGTTTTGTGTAGTGGAGGTGCTAAAAGAAAAGAGAGAGACAGAAAAGGGAAGTGACAACAGAACGGAGGTAGACATCCCAGAGTCGTCTTCACCTTAACAAGTAGGGAGGTGAACATATATCATCATATGGTCTTACACCAAACTCATCATCTTTTTGTTTGTAAACAAGTGTGACAATGGAACCATGATCACATGGACCCAGCTTGTATGGAGAGTAAAAACACACAATGGTTGGATATATGTGGGACATGTATATCTGAGTTTCTCATAACCATGGTTATCATGGAAAATATGATATGTGACACCTCAGTTACAAAAACCACATATTGTCAGAAATAGCAGCACTTGAACTCTAACTCCTCATTCTCATATCATCTGTTATTTCAAAGCCAATAAACATTGTGGGCTATTATTCATATGTTACACATCATCTTTATATTCTATGTATTTTTTCCTGGACCGTTTCCAATTGACTGCACTGAGGCATGCTTCACGGTCTTTAACCTTTGGAGTGGCAGAAAAGGATACCACCCTACACCCAGTGTTATTATCTTGGGTGCGGAGCAACAAACCCTCTCATAAAGCTAAATCCAGAATTAATAATACTATAAATACACATGACAGATCCAATGGCGAGGTGGAACTCCCACGTCTACGCCCTGCACGCCCTGACATCCAGCACAATGAGCGTGATTTCTCCCCTGTTTTGTTTTCCACTTTAAGCCTCATTAAGTGGCTCTGTTCTATAAATCTGTGAATTCCTCCCGTCAGCTGTTCCATCCCTCGCTCAAAAAATGCCACTTATGTCCCTGAGATCTCGTTGAAAGCACCGGCTGCTGTCTGGAGACTATGCCCGACAGAAAGGAAAAATAAAACGTAGGGGAGATCACAGAGGTGGAGAAGCTGCTCTCCAGACGCAGAGTTGGAGAGGAGTCGATTTTGGAGGTAATCTGCTGTAAAACGTTGGGTTTTCTGTTAATGTGCTTCTGGTGGCTGTTTTCTGCTTTAAAGCGCTGGTTCCAATTTTGGTCTCTTAAGGTGACCTCACTGACTTCCCCTCACTTCTCCCACCTCCTTTTTTTTGTATCTATCTGAGCAAATTATTTCCACCACACTGGTGCAGCTGTGGTGCTCCTCTCCTGGTGACAGGAAGGGAATAATAATAATAACAAAACGATGATGTCCAAAACAGAAACCTTGTTGCCATGGTTCACCAAAACAGACTCCCTGCGTGAGACAGCTGTCTGGTTCATTGGCCACGTGGCTGTTCCTTAGGGGCAATGTCACGACAAGGGTCACTTAATTATAAGGGAAGGAAATGCAACTGTCCCACAACAGAAAGCGGAGGCAGGTCCGTGCGTCTCGTGTCAGAAACCTCCTGAGTCCTCGCTGGAGCCGAGAGCAGATGAAAAGTTTCCTCCTTCCCTCTGCATACCACACTCTCCCCCTGGTGTTTCCTTCCATGTCCTTCTGAGGTTTCCATTATAAGAGCGACTTTTGTTTTTTATCCCGGGGCGGCTCTGTCTTGGAGCTGAGTCAGCAATTCCTCGAGGAGCATCCAGTGCTTCTAAAGCCTGGTCAAGTTGTACTTACCCCTTTAACAGTGTAATGGCGAGGCTCATTCGACATTAGACCCCCCTCCCAGCTGGAGTCTACAGTTTTTCCTATAAACTTGCATGGGCTGGACATGAGTTATGATCATGTCTGCAGGACGACATGAGGCCAATAGCACTCTCTGTATTGAAAGAGAAGGTGAAATCTCAAGGGAGCTCACTTGTTCATCTGGACGAGAAGTACTTGATTTAGGGCATTTTCACACCTGAAAGTCTGAACAATGGTAGAGGATCATGTCTTTGTTGCAGTTTGTTTATTTGAATCACAGTTCAGTTTGTTTCGGATCAAGACCTCTTATGGTTGGACTACATTTTGGTCCATTAGTCCGGACCACTGGATTTAAAACTGATATTGAACAATTGATGTGTAATACTGTTTTCATCCATCACAGGCTTACATGGGAAGCTGATCTCTGATAATATATCACACATGTGTTTGTTTCATATTAAAGCTGTTTCATGTTGAAGCGTGTACTGGTGCAGTCTGGTGAGGATCAAGTTATGGTCTGATTCCCATTACACTTCAAAGCTCCCAATTCCCAACATTATAGTCAATCTACAAACTCCCTGGACTGTACAGGATGCTCCTTGTTCGGAGGTTCTCATGGAAGAGGTCACGCTGGGTGTGTCCCTCACAAGGTCACACATGCAAGTGCATATGCTCAGATGTGTGTGTGCACCGCTCCTCCAGCATCCTATCTATAGGGTGCTATAATAATCTCTTCTCTTTAATGTCGTCCCCTGCTGTTGCAGTCTCCTGCAGATGGACACCGTTCTGCCACAGGATTAATAGGATGTGAAATCCAAGCCTTTTGTCATTTCCACGCCAGGGTTCACAGTGCATAGCTTCTCTGGGTGGAGACTCAGTGGGACACATTTAGAGTTTCACGGAGGCAACATGCGTTTGACCTGACTTTAGGTTTATGTAGATCAAAGCCAGACAGGGACAAGTCAGAATATAACATAAAATTAAAGAGCAGGTTCATGAGAGCCAAAAACAAAGCCTAGATCCCTTATGTAATCTACTTACATCTTTTACAACTTATCTAATATGCATTTGTGGGACTATACAGAATCTGATGGGCAGTGACATTAATGTGAAATACAGTTATTGGGGAACACACAAATTTGACATTATTCTCCCTTTAATATTAAGTCACTGTAATAGTTTGCCCAACCTTTTTCCTTCCCTGTGGTTCTTTATGTGCGTGCTAAAGAGAAGTAACTGGTGAGATAAAAGCAGCTGCTCCTATAGGGGCAGATAATTACGCATACACACATTGGCTGTGGAAGGCTAAGTAGTTAACCTTAAAGATTTAATTTAAACCAGTTGTCTTTATAAGTGGTCTGTTCTCTTTTAAGTGTAGTATATAAATGAAAGCGGCCTGTACAGTGTGACGTCGCCCGGCACTATTAAGTTACTAAACTGCACGTCGTCATGGCACGTTACCCCTGGCAACAGTTGTGTGCTCAGAAAGCCGCTGCAGGCCTTCGTCTTACCTGTGGAGCAGCCGGCCTCTTTTCCATCCTCCACATCTGATGGAGACGCCCAGTCGTGCCATGATAGAGAGAGCGAATTAACTGTTAGGGGGGGGGGAGGTGGCCGTGTTTACTCTGTGTCCACTGCGTAACCATGGAAATGGAAATGAATGTGATGCCGAGATCAGATTCTGGCTTTACTTTAAGCCACATGGTTCCACAGTGAGACACCTTCATTTTGTCTGGCCCTGGAAGGACACTGGAACCTCAAAGACAACACAAACACAGCTAATGCACTTTGGAAGTGTACTTACTCTGAAATAACTTCTGTAACCAGTGTGCAAGTCGGCAGTGGGCTTCTCTCTGCCTGTCATTAAGTGTAATGGCTCCTAGGTCATTTATTTGTGCCCCTGCTGCACCACTTCCTTCATCTACTTGGTAATGATATTTCACTGTGTGCCGTGGGCAGGGGGCACATTCTTTTAGTCACTGTGGTGCCAAATGAGTTGTCTCTATTATTTAGTCACGGATGAACATGATCTGTGGGTCATGAGAAAATTAAAATTACAGTAGCATGATGTATGACGGTATCAGCAGGCATCTGTTTGTCTCCCAAGCTGATTTCAGACATTAATTCCAGACCCTATTGTCCAGACTTTTCCTTTAAGATATGAACAATGCACTGTACGGGTCAGACTCACTCACAACAACAGGAAAATCCCAGGGGCGTTGAGATGAGGAGTGGCGCCTGGGTAAAGCATGCAGGACACCAAAAAGCACTTGAATCTTTTTGTCTTTCCAAATTTGAAGTGTCATTAACACGCCCCTTGGAGCTGGCTGGATTCAAACTCAGGAGAAAGGTTCCAGCAACTGACTCGGACATTTGTGTTCTCACCCCTCTCGATAATATCTGGAGAACATCTGGTTTTCAGTGCATGTCTGAAAGCAGCTATTGTCAACAGTGCATATAACTAATTTGCACAAGGTAGGACAGAAATTTAAAAGTAGCACATAACCCTATAAATCTGCCAAGGTCAGTGGTTCGATCCCTGGCTACTCTAGTCTGTATGCCAAAGTGTCCTTGGGCAAGACATCGAACCCCAAATTACTTTGACGAGTGAAGGGGACGTCTACTGCGTGTCGCTGCAAGTAGCCTAGAGTTTTATGACGATGTGTGGATTTCATTGGTAGTATATAGCACTTTAAGTGGTTGTTAAGACTGGCTCGTGCTATATAAATAGAGTCTAGTTCCAGTATAATCACAGTGTAGATTTACATAAATTTGTTTGAGTAAGTTATGATAATTAAAACTGTGATAGCTACTGGTTTCCATCAAATCCCACTGGACACATGTTGTGGAGCTCCAGGAACTCAGCCGCTCTCTAGGAAATAAAGACTTGCAATTTTGGTCTGAAAGCCTCACAAGTATATTCCTTTATGATTTGAGAACATTCTCCTACTTCTTTCGACCTAAACATATAGAATTCCACAGAATTAATGGAAAAATATATAGTTATCAACTATATTATGCTCATATGGACAATATGTATAATATTTATAGGACAGTTCAGTTATTTTAAACTTCCTAACCCAGAAAACTGCGTAATAATATCCATATATCCATATCCACCTTTGTATAATAAGGGGCTGACACCCTTCTTTGAATATAGTTTGTTAGCTGATTAAAAAGGACATATATATATAAAATAATTTGAGTAAAAATTGAAAGAGTAAAATATATAGCTTGTAAATAGCAAGACAAAGTGTAAGTTTACCATTGAAAATATAAACATGAAGAGGTGTATTCTTTTTCTCTGTTTAAACAACACAGAGTAGACACATGCAGCTGCCGTTCTACTGAGAACACTGAAGCAGGGTCCACATTAACCTGAGAGCTTTGGGTTTCACATAATAAACTATTAGGCATCTGGACAAACAGCAACGAGGTGGTGAAAGGAGGATAGAGGTGCAGAGAGGCAGGCAATATTCTCCCTCCTCCATCTTTTCCCTTTCCCCCCTCTTGCATCCCACTGTTTTTCAGTGTCCGTACCAAACACTGCTCATGTGCCTCTTCTCTGGTCTAAACCCTGCTGCTTTAGAGAACTAGCAAGGATATGTGACTCTCCTGGGTGGAGCCGTTTGATCTGCGTTCCCCTTTAGCTCTCGCATGCAGCTCGGAGTCCCAGTGGACAGAAAAATAACAAATGAATTAATTCCATCGCTGCATCCAGCTGGAATAAAACAGATCAAGGAGATCGAATAAATAACACGATTATAAAAAACATAAATAAATGAAAAAACAAACATCCCTAGCAACAGTGCTTTCACTGGCTATATTTCTGTTTTCAAGACTCTTGAGTCTTGAAGTTTAAGAGCAAGGTCTGCGATGAAATCTAAATCTAAACATAATTTACTCCCCCATTTGATTTGCAAAGGATCATCAGCGACCATTCCAAAGCTATAATAGACTTAAGTATGTAGTTAAACACTATTTCTTTGTACAGTATCCAACTGGTGGAAGTTAAAGTTTAGAAAAGGCTCATTAGAAAAGCATTTGTGTTTTTTGTTGTTGCTCTTAGTATGTAGGGAAACAGCTAGAGGTACCAGGTTGTGAAAAAATGTATACACGACAAAAAAATTGGTGGCGGAACTAAAATGCTGAAGTACTCAACCAATCAGGATCTTCAAGTCCCAAATGGAGGTTGTGGTACGTTTGTAAATTACTTCCCCTCGAACTGGAACTTCTTTTGGGGGTATTACAGAAGTGTTATCCAGAACTTTATTTAGACCCTGGTCCCTGTGGTGGAAATGCAAGTTCCTGCAAAGTTTCCTACGGTTCCGGATGGAAAGTTCTTGCCGTGGAATCACGGCTAATCTGTCTCAGTCTAAGAGAGAAATATTCAGGCACATACTTACGGTTAGAAGAGAGAGAGAGAGAGAGCTCACCACGCTGCAAATTAAGAAAACACATGCAAATAAAAAAAAAGCAGGAGCAAATTGAGAAAACAACTTCATCAAATTAACGACACATGCTCTGGAAAAGCTCACCACTGACAAGTAGCAGACTTCAGTAACTTCAGAAAGCACTGAGCTACACCTAGCTTCATCACTTGAAACACTCTGGTGTTGTTTTCGCTCTTTGCAGGCGTTTCTGTATTTGCATGTGTTGACGACTTTTAAGTCCTGAAGTTTGTGTGGTCAAATTGATGAAGTTGTTTTCTCCTAATTAATCGTTGCACTTGTTTTTCTATTTGCATGCATCTGTTGAGCTCTCTCGGCCACCATGTTGGTCCTGTTTGTTGTTAGTACAATCAAATCAAAACAGTGTTAACTAATGAGCTTTAGAAGCCCTGGTAGAATTAGGATACCGTCAGGTCAGCGGTTCCCTCCTAAGCTAACAGTCTCCTGGCTGTAGGGGACCAACATTAAATACATCTCTCTGCACTAAAGCCAATATTCCTGATTAGACAGTCTAAGTGTTGCTTTTGTTCTCACAGCAATCACCTCTCTGTATTGTTGGAGCCTCTGGAGACGACGCACAGCTACTGTTTTAAAGCTTGGCTAGGTGTCAACTGGAATGGCACTGACCTCCAGATTTTTTAGACATGAACAAGAAGTGAAGCGGCCATAAACTCTATCACCGCATCGTTTACCTTGAAAAGTTTGGGCCGGCACTTAGTGCAGAGCATGAGCTGGTCGTTATGCGTTTGTGTGTGTGTGTGTGTCTGTGTGTGTGTGTGTGTGCATGCGTGTGCGTGTGACTGACACCATAATGAGTTAAGCATAAAGCCCTGAAGCCTGCTTTCATGCATGAGCAGTGACGTCGTGCTCGGAGCAGGGTGAGGGGAGTATTTGGGAGAACACTGCAAGTGGAACTCCTTGCGAGGCTGGTCTGTAACCTGAAGCCAAAGAGAAGTCAGAGAGAGAGAGAGAGAGAGAGAGAGAGAGAGAGAAACAGAGGGAGAAAGAGCGTGAGAGAGGAGAGAGAGAGGAGAGAGACAGAGCGAGGGGAGGGAAGGACTGCAGGGCCGAGAGAAGGTGATGTCAGCTGGGTTCAGAAAGTAAACAGAGTTCCAGGCTGCAGCATGATGTCTGCGGGACGGGGACTGCAGCTGGGGCAAACCCACGGGGGCTCCGGCACAATCCCCCGGACCAGCACCTTCATCTCAGGGAAGGAGGGCTGGCTCCTCTTCATCTCCCTCTTCATCCTCACCTCATTACCCCAGGGGAGAGCCTGGCCTTATGGTAAGACACTGACAAAGACTTTACCTCTCTTTTTACTGCTCGCTCGCCTTATTTCACATCCTCTTGGTTTATGTTCTTTGTTCTCAAAAAGGTGGCATCAGCACTTTCTCCATCCCCTTCTTCTTCTTCTATGCTCTAAACGCACAATAACGCTCAGACAGGCTTGTAAAAGAAAATCCAACTTTTTACAGTGATGGAAAAAACATACTTTTTTTTCAGGCTGCAAAGACGTACAGCGAAGTCTGTTTTTACAACTTGTATTCTGCAATACAGGGTTTGTTCATTGTCCTATTTGAAAAAGGAGAACTACTCATCGCAGTCAGTTTTTTTTTGAGAGAGTTTAAAGTGAAAATACTTTTTCAAAACACAATGTTGCAACACATTCCTGAAGGTGAAATGAAGCAAAAATAAGGCTGTTGAATCTTGGCACTTGATCCCAGTCGTGCTCTCAGAGATCAACACGGTCTCTGATTGTTTACCCTCTGTGACCAATTGAACGGCTGCAGGAAGACGTGAGTCACGTTTGAGTCCATCACACCGAATGCCGTCATGTGTGCAGCGTATACACCGTCTCCTTGACACCTAACCAAACCCCTGCCCTCTGGCTGATTCCCTCCTGCACGGCAACCACGGAGGAAAATAATACCCCCAATTTGTATTGTGGCTGAGTGTGGCAGAGGGCTGGGCAGCGTGCATGCTGTGTTGAACTTGAATGATTCAGAGGCTTCTGGGAGTTTTAACTTCTCATGCTATTGTCAGCTGAGTAACTGACTCTTCACGGCTTTGTTTTGTAATGCCTGTTTAATCAGCTGGTGATGGATGTCTTCTGCTGAGCAACCTTTTCCCTGTTTTTAAGGCGCAGCACAAGTGTTTACATCCAAATCCCAACGACACAGGAGTGTTGGTTTTCTGTGGAAGTTCTGCTGTCCCCACTGGGGCTTATTTTGATCTATGTAAGGCTTCCTGTTCAGGATACCCCACCTACATCAATCCTGAGATGCCCCGCACTTCTGATACACTCTGCTGATTGTGTTTATATAAAGTCCACAGGGAAGTTGTCGGGGCTTCAGTGGGCAGTCGGGAACAAAGATAAACATTAAAGCAATGACATGAGACTGGAGAGAGATCTGGGCTCAGAGTTTAGTTACAAGAAGGAAAATAAAGCCACTTAATGAGCATTTGGATAAATCACGTGTCAGACAAGTTTCAATTTGTACCACAAAACAAAATGTCTTGTGTTCGACCTTCATATTAGTGTGCGTTTACATATCACCAGAGTGGATAACACCATGATAGGTTATTTTATTGGGTTTGTGGTTTCCTATAGTCGAGAGGAGTTTATTTAAAGCCAGCTACAGGATGAGCACTAGTATCGGACTACATTCAGATACACAATATTCATAGAGCTCCTCCGGGTGTTTCCCTTGTCCATGATGGCTAAATCACTCTGACCTCAAAATACCAGACAGCTGCTGTGGGCAGGATGCAAAAGGAATTGTACTTTAGCTCATACATGCACACGTGTGCACTCACAGCTATTTTCCATGTGAAATTAACTCTGTCAGAAGGAAACTCTTAGGAACTGGATATACAGTCATTTGTCATTCTTTTGTCTGGGACCTTTTTCTGTCTAGAGTTCTCCCTCAGATATAGTTTTCAAGTTTTAGGCTGTAGAAGTTTAAAAGAAGAAATATTTAAATCTTGTGTAGAGTTGTGTGCTTTCATTATCCAAAATGTTTGAGAGGAATATAATTGTAATCAAGGTAGCGGCCTTTGCACTTTTGCAAAACTCAGATTTATTTAATCTGAAACTGCTTTATTCTGTGTTTTCACTGGATTTACTCACTGGGTCTGTTTGTCTTAAAGAGGAGGAAGATAATTCAGCTCCAAGTAAAAACCTCCTTACAGCGAGAAGCTGATTGCACTGGTGGTGAAGACAACAACTCCCATGATCCCACATGAGTGCACAGCATCACCAAATTCTGTCTTTCGTTGCGAGACCTCTAGTGAGAGAAAGTAAATGTTGTGTGTTTTAATAACACTAATATGACCTAATAAACTAATAAGGAAAGTGTAAGTCTCTCCATTGCTAGATGTCAGTATGAGTGCGTGACAAAATATGTATTGTTTTGGGTTAAATCCCAATAGATTGAACTACTCCTTTGACAGCAGTGACAGATCCACAGCATTGTGTTGTATTTTTGATGAGCGTGTTGAGCTCATCCTACAGTTCTCACTGGGCTTCACTCTGCAGCTTATGTCTGGCTTTGTGTGGAGTTAAAAATAGCTGAGTGGTGTGGAGCAAGACAAGACAATATCGAAGTTGATAAGAAGCAGTTACCTAGCCGGGAAAAGCAAAGAAACTGAGAGTAAATGCCACAGATATCCTTGTGCACGGCTGCGTCCCTGATAACATTTAGTTATCAAATTATACACGGTTTTATTTTGTGAGGCTGGTCATGAATGGTAACTGGGTCAGAAGTGGATGCTGGTGTGAAATCAAAACAAATGAAAAAGCACATGCTGACCTCTGAGGTTTATTCTCAGCGGACCTCAGCTGCTTCCAGAACGCGTCGATACAGACTCACTGTCAAGGTCAACCTGCCACCTTGCAGCACATTTCCAGCTTCATATTTTCATAGAGATACACAACTGACTGAACAACAACATCCTTGTCAGAAGTCTGAGGTTTGCCGTGGCTCTCTTACTGATTAGTGGATCTGCAGGTCAGTAAGGTCAGACGTAAAGGTCACAGTAGGTGAGTTTCTGAGGCCTCTCTCTTGCCCCAGGTGATAACGACGTCACTGTCTGGATCCACATCAGGGGAGAGAGGCCGAGACATGCCGGCTAACAAGCTGGGCCTGTACAGCCTCTGACTGCGTGGAGGGTCTTTGTGACACATCCATCAAACCCTGGAGCTTCTGTCATGATGGCCGCATCGTTCCTTTTTCCTTAACTGTGGCTTCTTGACGAGCACGTTGGGGCGTACGTTCAGAGGAGTTCAGCATCTGCTATGGAATGGAAAAAACAGACGCTTACTTACATCAGACCAGGAAAGCCAAAGAACCCACACAAAACTCTGTACAGCTACAAAACTGTGGGGGTTCAAATGTGTGTGATGTGCTGTTAAATTGTGTTCGTATAGCTTCCTCTCTCTCTCTCTCTCTCTCTCTCTCTCTCTCTCTCTCTCTCTCTCTCTCTCTCTCTCTCTCGCTCTCTCTCTCTCGCTCTCTCTCTCTCGCTCTCTCTCTCTGACACACACATACTAGTTTTGTGTTCACTGTGGAAACCATCAGACATATCATAACAAGACGCATGACAGAAGCAAATGTTGTAATCAGATGTTTTTTTCTTTCTAGACACCCTCCATTCAAACTGTCAACACTTCCCGTTTGCAAGTACAACCGCAGTCTTGGATTAAATTACAGGTCTCGGGGAAAAGAACATCATATAAGCAATGTTAATCGGCATAGTGACGCTTGTTTTCACCTTTAATATCATATTATATTGTCTGTAGATGCAGAAGACACTTAAATACAACATTTTGCTGTTTGCACCAAGGTCCACTTGTAGACTGGTCCCTGTGCACGTGCAGCTTCCCACCTGTCCAGACCTAAACTGCTGTAAAAATCCCACTTTAAGTTGTTACTGTCCAGTGTGTAGTTAGCTGCAGGTGTTGACCTGGAAGCCTCGCAGATGTGTCTTTAACAAGGTGGCAAACTTAGCTGGGTTGAAATGAGTGAAGGAAAATTGCTGGGCTGCGAGCCAAAGCACGGCTAATTAAAAATGATGTTAACCGTGAAACATGTGAGTCACATTTCAGAGACAAACTGAATCTGTGCAGTGTTTTAAGAGTGAAAACTCAGCTGCCTGTGTTTATTACCCTGACAATTGAGCTTAGAGGGGGGAATGCTCGCTGCAATCTGGAAACTAATCATGAGTACATGTCGTTGACTGTCTGAGGTCACACAAAAGATGTTTTTCTATCCCATGTTATTATATTCTAAATCAGGGCCTTCGAGTAGGAGTGAACCGAGGGCACTTACAGCCACAGGATGTCATATCATATCTGTGACGAAGGGCAAGCCGCACAGCAGCAAGCCATCTGATGACATAACAGAGCATCTCATAAAGTCCTTTCACTCTTTCATGTTTATGTCCAATAACTCCAGTTTCACGAGCTGTCAGGCCAATGTGTCCTTTACAGACCTCAGTGAGGAAACACAGAGGTGGGTGGGAGATGATCAGCACCTCCCAGTCCCCATGTGGGCAGGTCATCACACCTTATAAACACTGGACTAATAATCATCACAGGGTAACAAGCGACAGCAGCTCCCAGGCTGAAGAGTCAAACTGGCCAGTAACAGTCAATTATCCCCGGGGTCCAGCATATATAATGTGGGTCATGTTGCAATCATAACAAAAGCCATAGTTTTCTGAAATGGCGGAGTAGGTCTATACTGTAATGAAACAATCACTAGTTTTCCTTTTTCATCAGTGATTTTTCATAGATTTTGCTTTGTTTTTAACTGGATATGGTGAATCAGGGGGGCGGCACGGTGGTGCAGTGGTTAACACAGTCATCCCACAGCAACAATGTGCCTGGCTTGAAATGAAGGCAGCAAGTTCTTCCCAAGTCTGCATGGAGTTTCTCCAGGTGGCTTCCTCCCAGAGTCTAAAGATGATTGTTATTTGGAGACTCTAACTTTCCAGTAGGTGTGAATCTGAGTGAATGATTGTCTGTGTCTGTTGTCTCTGTGATCGACCTCTTGCCCAATACCAGCTGGGATTGACTTCTGCTCTCCCAGCAACCCTCAAAGAACAAGCTGAATAGAAAGATGATGTGGTGCTGCATTGATTTTGATCTTTATTGGAATCGTGGTGAATCTTATTGGGGTGTTTGCCATCACAGACTGGGATTAGGACGAGACTGTAAGTGTGAATATGAATTAGTTAGTTAGTTTTCCTTCTCTTTGCACTCAGAGTAAACATAACTCTTCCTTCTTCTCATCAAAACAGACTCTCTCTCAGCACGCAGGCCGTTCTCATGCCTTGGATGTTTGTGGTTATGACATATGATCAAAATATTGCACACGAAAAAACAGAAAATTAGACATCTTACATTCGTTTTAACCGCAGTTAACTATTACCGGTGGTTGTTGTGGTGGAATGGGCGTTGTGATAGTGACGGGTTGTGTATTGGCCTCATACTGATGGACATTTAATCCGTCCCGAGATCCACCACATGCCATGGCACGGAGAGGGCAGACTCGCCCACATCTTGTTAGTGGCCTTGCTGAACATGGTTTCAGGGTATAACACAAATAAAGCAGAGTCCATGCTATCAAAACAACAAATGACCCCGGCAACAGAGGAACCATAAAACAGCCTGAAACTGTTTTATGAAGCAGAAACTCTGTCCCGAGGAAACCCGCGATAAACTTGACCTAGTGGCGTTGCACAACCTAGTCCCTGTGTGATTAATGTGATGAGAGAGAGAGACAGAGAGAGAGAGAGAGAGAGAGAGAGAGAGAGAGAGAGAGAGAGAGAGAGAGAGAGAGAGAGAGAGAGAGAGAGAGAGAGAGAGAGATTCTCGCTGGACTGAGATACAATGTATGATATCATTTATGTAGAAGGGCAGTGCAGGCGACACACTCCATTGCAACACAACACTGTGGCGTCAAGCGACCACAAAGTGATTATTCATGTGTTGCTCTGTGAGTTTAAAATTCTTCGTTTCCAAAGTCTTATGTAAACAGTAAATAAATGTAGCGTGCAACTGCAATTTTTGCAAATGAAGCCAGCGTGCAGCGAGTGTGTCGGGCTGTTTTTCAGGGAGGAGAATTAACAGTGGGCGTCTATTGTTGAGGCCAGAGAAGTTATCGTGATTGCAGGGTGCAAGCAGACCGCTGCAACGGTGCGCTGCCAAGTTTAAAGTGCAGCTTCTGTTAGTTCTCAGTCCACATCTGCCAGGAGAGAATTTCCACTTGTCTGTTTCAGCTTAAAACCGATTGTTACATAATTATAACCACTCGGGCATAAAGTTCCTTAAATCGCTGGTTTCCACTCCAATCAATCATCACATTTATGGGGTAGAAACTCAAAAGAAGAGAATTTATCATAACACTTTATGATAAATTCTTTGATTCCCATTTTCCTTGGGAGTGACTTAATTGTTGTACTTTGTTCTCAGATCCAACATAGGATGAGAACACGCAGAGGATGTAAAGTATTGCGACAAAAAAAGAGGAGCTTGCAACCACATGGCAGTGGAAATAACCAGGGAGCAGGAGCTGGGATAAACAATGAACTCGCCAAAATCCTTCCAGTGCTTCTCAACCTTCTGCTGACCATGACCCATGTGTGCTCACACTTTCCCACAAGGCCGAATATATCACATCTGATGTCTTTTCTCCATGCTTGACTCATATCTCTATTTCTGTCCACTTATGAAACGACGGTTACGTAAACTGGCTTCTTTCTTTTTCAAGAGACTGTTGGAGTTGCTGACTCTGAGGTGTCCTCTCCTTCAGATTACAGGTCCTTGTACAACCACTGCCCGGGCCCAGAGTGGAACGTCCTGTGCAGGGGCTGCTGTGAGTACGACGTGATTCGCTGCAAGTGCCCGCTCCAGGGGACTCCGGTGGGCTACGCCGTGCCCTGCTGCCGCAACGCCATCAACGAGTGTGACCCCTGCATCGTCCATCCAGGTATAGAGACAACGTGAACATGGAATAATTACTCCCTCATCTCTCACTCTCCATTTTGCTTGTCAGAATTAAGCACTCTCTTCATTACGGTGCACATCTGTTCATTTAGCCTCTGAGAATTCAGAGTTGAATATCTGCCATCAGACTCAGTGCGGCCTATCGGCTGCACAGCTGTTTGCATTGTAGCCTGACAACCATTGTGACAGAAAGAGGGAAAATCACTTCTGTATGCGTGTCTGATCTAATTTCCTGGCCAACTTCACATTGACTCGCTAGACTTACTGGCAGAATCCCCGTGAACTGGTTCAGAGTGAGAGTGTGATCACACTTTCAAAGAGGGTTGTAAATCAGTGTGTTTTTTTTATGCTCACAGATGAGCACATCATTGTCTGGTGTGAAGCATGTACGGTGCATAAAAAGAATAGAATCACCTGGAGAGGTCTGCTCTGCACGACATGTGCTGCGGCTCATGTTTTGAAATTCTTCACGCTCTTTTCCTACATGCCGTTTGCCTATAGAGGTCATGTTGTCTTCACAGCTTGAATACTCTCATGTTTTGCTTTATGAGGAAAAAAAACAGCTGTTCAGAATTCAATAGATACTTGAACGTCACGTTTTTGCTGTAAAAACAGGCAGAAA
This sequence comes from Pseudopleuronectes americanus, assembly GCA_038501795.1. Classification (NCBI taxonomy): domain Eukaryota; kingdom Metazoa; phylum Chordata; class Actinopteri; order Pleuronectiformes; family Pleuronectidae; genus Pseudopleuronectes; species Pseudopleuronectes americanus. The sequence continues at coordinate 6,939,520 of CM076720.1, forward strand.
AATGTTCCCTTGAACCGCAACGACCAATCATAAATCCCCATGTGTACGACCTCGGCGCATGTTGTTGTTGTTGAGATTCATACCTGTGCTCAGGTTGAATGTTGCTTTTCAGCTCTCAGAGGACAGAGCTGCCTCTTAAGTGAAAATCCATCCCTCCATGAAACCACGTCACATGGGTTTCTCACCATTTCTATTTTAGGAAGCAGCTGTGGTGGTGGTGAAAGATGAGCTTTGTGAGTTCACCAGAGCTAACGTGGAGGAAATGGATATTAATGCAAAGTGTGCCCAACTCTGACACACAATAGCAGCTGTGAGACCCTACTGTGATTTGTTTGTGCCTGTTAGTCTTCTGGCTTTTGTCAGTCTGGCTCCTGCTTTACATCCATTTCTCTCCTGGCTCTGCTTCTTTCAGGTTGCAGTGTGTTCGAGAACTGTAAGCGCTGCAACAATGGGACGTGGGCCCCGAGGGACGACTTCTTCATTAAAGGCAAATTCTGCGCCGAGTGTCGGCCCGGCTGGTCTGGCGGAGATTGCATGAGTGAGTCTCTTCACTCTCCTAATTACGGATCCTACACGGCTTCGCTATAAATAATTTCTCTCCATAGGCTAAATGAATGTACTTCCTTTGCTTCCCTGCTGATTTATCTCCTGTGCCAATTTGGAAAGCTGCCATATGCCCAGGAGATTTTCCACGAGGAGCTGAATGACAAGTCAGAGTCAACATTCAGGAATCCCATAAAACAATTTAATGTGCCACACTTGGACACTGACTATAGCTCTCTCAATATGGAAATATTCCACTACGGGGCACAAGAGGATAACATTTAATTAAAAGCAGGAACCTGGACAGGCAGCTGGAAGTGTTTGTTGGCCCAGTGCATATTGTGTTTATGCTTGTTTATGTCCATGAACACAACACAGGACATTTACAAGGCCCTTGGATTCTTAAATGTAATTACCCTTGGTTTGAATGGTAACCAAGGCAGCTCAATGTTTACGGTTAGAATTATAATTAAGGTCTAATTTACAACTGCTGAAATTTTAGTGGTTCCCCATCGCTGCACGACGTAAATTCCTGTGTGTTTCAGAATGTGGGGGAGTAGTCCGTAAACGACAGGGCCACTTGGTGCTGGAAAGTTACCCCAACAATGCTCGGTGTGAGTGGACCATACAGGTGGACCGGCCCTTCACCATAGAACTCAGGTTGGTTTACTTGACCTCATTTCAAAAATCTGTCCAAATCCGTTAGGTATCATATCATGAGCAAATCTAGTGATGCTATCTATAAAACCTTACTACTTAGCTCAATGCCAACGTTTTAATATTTACGATCATAGCTTAGCATTTTAGCATGATAGTATTAACACAAATAACGGTCTGATTGGATTCATTTTTCATTTATTTCACTTTACAAAATCAAAGGGCGCTCAGACAGCACATACCTCTGCCAATGCTAATGCCATATCTTGCCAAGTAAACTAGGGTGAAAAAAAGATTCACTTGTTTATCCGGATCTGCTCCAGAATGTATTGGGTTCTGGCTTCTTCCTTTGTTAATGCCCAATCCCTCGACCAGATTTAATTGATTGAGTAATTTATGCATAATCCTGCCACCAAACTAAACCCTTCTTTAGACAGAAGGTCTGGAAAATGTTGGGAAAACGTTTCGGAGTTTGCCTTTTTACATATGAAGAACATAGCAGGAGATTGTCCAAGCCAGATGTGTTCACAACAACAGGAAATAATCCATATCATTCAGGAAATGGGTCTTACTGGAAACCAGCTCTAACTGGGTAGAGCATGGATATGCATGGCACCACTTTTTCATTTCGAGATCTATCTAGTTTTTCTTTGAGTGGTCGATCAACTGACAGGAAAACCAACCAACATTTCAATCTTCTCAGTCATTTAAGCATAAAAAGAGTCCACTATCCCTCCTTAGTTAAAAAATCAAATGAATTTGGTTTGTTTAGTTTTTATTTAATTAACTTCCTGTTTTAGAATTCCTTTAAAACCACAGAGAAGCCCTTTATGTAACACACCAGCCAAACAAGCATAGTTTAAGGAAAAATGTGTCTGTGGAAGCTCACAGATACAGGGAATCTTTGTGTAAGTACAGTCCAGGTCACCACAGGTTAATCTGGCATTAAATCATCAGTTTTTTCATTGTCCATCTGTGAAAGTTCTTAATGGCTGGCCCACTCAGACAACTTTCCCCTCGGTTCAGATATTTCTGGTAAGATATACGTCGCAGGCCGGTGGCAAGTCGACAACAGAGTTTGGAAACCGCAACACCCCAGTTTAGTTTATTCAGAAAAGTTATTACTTTTCAGTCCTGCGATAGTTTTCTATTTCTGTCATTTTCTCCATTACACATGCAGCGTTCTTAAAGGCGAGCGCTTGTGCCGGGCTTTAACAGAACAAAAGCTCCATACAGTTAAGATTCAGGCTGAGCGTGCAATGTAGATGGCAGCTGTTTGTTGTGTGCATTAAAGTAAGTGGTTTAATAAAAGAATTTCTCATAAAGCTTTGCAGTAAACCATGAACTGTGACATATGTACAGTATATGTCGGGGCCAAATCCATATAATAAGGAATGACTAATATTTAAATGTTGTATTTTTATATCCTGCAGTTACGACATAAATCCAATAAAACCTCTGAATGAGAATGCACAGCTGAGATCAGCGATAGACAGGTGGAAAGTTATTAGCAGGGTCTATTTTTAATACACTTCTTTGTCTTTACCACAGTAGAACCTCGTCACAGGCGACATGTACTGAATTACAACTGGCATTAATTGTGTGAGCCGCTGCAGGCTCGCATGTAGCTTCACCGAAAATCGTATTAGTCCACGCTTCCCTGACCAGAGGGTCTGTGATAAAGAATACAATTAGAGGATTTGGGAGCATGTCATTGTTTTCTGTGAAGTTCATCATTCCTTCATGTCTCTTCCCGTCTTAGGCCAAGGGAATTACATCTGAAATCACAGAAAAGAGGGGAAAGGAGACTCCATTTGTGTTTTTCCTAATCCTTCCGGCAGTCATCTCAATGTCACGCTCTCACTGCAACCAAACAACTCATGAAAGTGTGTCTACATTTCTTCTAACAATCATTATCGTCACCTAAACTCTCATTTGAATTGGCCCTACAGCCAATCCTTCCAGAGGTCCTAACTGTATTAAAGCACACAAAGTAATTACCAGTGCGAACGACTTGCTTTGGAAATAATGTTGTGCAATCAACATGTGTATTCCGGGCTGATGGATAGAGTTTATGGACGTTTAATGACAGCAGATCTGAAAACACGAGATGTCTGTCTTTAAACTGGGACGACTGTTAATCGGCAGTAATTACATTTCTCACCAATTGCATAAATGTTACGGCACTTCTGCAATTTAATGGGCACATAATGAGCGTTATTGATAACTGATCTATTAAATATAGGGGTGAGAAAATGTTTGAGAAAGATACGCATCTCTTTTTGGTTTTGGAATGTACTGTACCTTTTTATGTTTGCTGCCAAGTGCGCTTCACATTTAATGAGTGCCCAGATCATTTTTACGGTAGTCAGTTCACACAGAGATATTGTGGTAGTACTTGCCTTTACCTGTCACAGTCATGATCTCAGTCAGGTGACTCTTTTGGGCTGAAGGCTACATCTCCGAACATCCATGTGTTCATTACTGGTTGGTTAGGGGGAGTGTGACTTACTGAAGCTAGGTCAGCCACTGAGACTTAGGAGTTCCCCCCCCCCGGACTTTAAATAAATATGGATGACGGGTCTATTTTTCAATCCAGAAATGGGACTAATATCCCAGGTGTGAACTCTGCCATCATGCGCCTTTGGAGACTCAGTCTGCACAGTAACGATTGGGGGATGTAGCTGAGGTAGCAAGTTCTCTGCGATACACGCACCCGACCAATCGCGAGTCAGTCTCAACTCTCAATCTTTATAGCAGCAAATAACCAAATAAAACAAACTTACTGGAAACATGTACACACATAACATACATCCATGTGATATGATCTTCCCAAAATGACTAATGTCCCGTCCACCAACATGGAGGAGGCGGGATTTATGACCTATATTTTAGCCAGCCACCAGGGGGACGATCGAGACTCTGTGGCTTCTCTTTTCGGGGAGCTGTCATCAACGGCCGTCCATCTTTGTCTGCCTTCTTTTGTTGTGTCGCAGGTGAAGCAGAGTTTATAATAAAATACACACAAGGACATTTGAACTGAACAGAACCATTGTTAATTCTACACCTGCTATAACCTGTCACACATGTCTGCTGTGATAGAGGTTGACTGTGGTTTCTTAACATTTTTATCTACGTCCTTGGTTTTGCACATTGCCCAAGTTTTGCCCTGTTTCTTCTCCCCAGGTGTCAACATCTTAGCTCCCATGAATCTTTGTTCCACTTAAAGAGAACTGTTGACTGCTGTGGTGCCTGGTAAAAAAGAATTAGACACATTAAAGCCACATTAAGATCAGTTAGCTACGCAATTGAGGGCAAATCACACTCAGCTGTTAATGTAATCAGGAGCTGTCATTATTGTCCATTACCAGTTTGCTGGCGGGAGGTTTTTTAAAGCTCCGGTACCTCGATGCCAGCTGGTGTGGCACTGCCAAGGAACACAGGTGAACTCATGATCCACAGATAATAGCACGAATACAACGAAGCCATCAGCAGAACACATCATCTCAGATTTCTTTTACTTCACTGTCATATTGATCAAATTCTTCAAGGTGAAATCAATGGAAAACACAAATACTTTCCAATGTGGACTAGTTTTTCTAGCTTTGTTTTTCATATTCTTCCCTTGGTGCCAACAGGATTATGATGATGAGTCTGGAGTTCCACCACTCCTGTCGCTATGACTTCGTGGAGGTCCGAGATGGCGACAGCATCAACTCGCGTGTGATTGGTCGATACTGCGGGAGCAACAGGCCGGCCCTGATTCAGAGCTCCGGCAACAGTTTACACGTGCTCTTTGTGTCCGATGGTTACAAGAACTTTGATGGGTTCTTTGCCACCTTTCAGGAGACCTCAGGTTGGTCAAATACCATAACAGTCAATAAAAATAATGCTAATCATATAAATTATAGTAATGATTTGTATTTACTTCTACATTAGGACCCTTGGTGATATACTGCAGTCCGTACCCAAAACCTGATCCCCTTTCTGCAGTCATAGCCCAGGATATATATTTTAATTGTTATTTAATTATATTTGAATCATTAATATGAATGCATTGATTCTAAAACAGAAGCTCCAGAGTCCAGAGTATATTATGATAACAACAGATTTCGGCAAAAGCTGACGGACCACTGGCAAAGTTTGCTCAGCCCAAAATATCCTCACTTTCCATAAATGACCTCACCCTCAAGGTTTTAAACTCAAAAGCAGACACACACGTGCACTTGTGCTCAAACTGTGCACGTATTCCACTGTGCCAAAGCCAGATCTAGTAAAAGTAAACAGAGACTCTCTTTGTAGAAATGCCCACACATCTTTACAAATGAAAAGTCAACACGACTGTTAAATGGCACAAGCTTTAACTGTGAATCCCTCAGAGTAGCTTAGTGTTTACAGCCATTTTATGATATAGTGATTCTGTCATTCTTCAGCTTATAAAAATAACATTTCTTTTTTTTATTGTACCCTAATGACATACGAGTGCACGTGTGTTTACAGCCTGCAGCTCCTCTCCCTGCCTGCACGATGGGACTTGTATCCTGGACAGTTCTACCGCCTATCACTGTGCTTGTCTGGCTGGCTACACAGGCAAGAGGTGTGAGGAAGGTGAGTCTGACATAACTGAAATCCCTCAAGTCTGAACGTCCTTAAGAAATACTGATATTTAATATTTCAGGGAAAAAAATAACCTGCAGGTTCTACTCCAAGGGAAGAACTGTGGGAATGACTTGAATGTTTCATCCTATGAAGCACCCGCAGGCACATTTGTACAGAAAAATAACAGAATTGATTTAATAGTTTTCATCTGAAATCAGACACAACCAGCGACAAAATGAATCACTGAGATTTACTTCATCCTGAAATCCCATTTTACTGTTGGTGACTCAGTTACAAAGAAGAGCTCTGTGGTTTTCCCCCCCGTCCATGATCTTATAGTCTTGGCCAATCAACTTTTTGAGAAAAATTAAATAACAAATATGTTATACTGATGAAATTAACCTGCACTGGTTCAACGAATGTATGAGCTCATGCTGCTGGGGACAGAAACTGGCAGAGGAATTTCATGAAATGGGGAAAGTAGTCCAACAAATAACTGGAGGTTTAAAGCTGAGGTGGAGGAAAGAATACAGTATTTTTGAATTTGGTAACTATTTTGCTTTCTGAGGATAGCCCCTGTGAAAGTCATTTAGGGTACTGCTCCCTCAGGGTGTGGCTGCAGGTATTTTGGCCTTCAAGCTAACTATTTACGAGCGTCTGGACCTGAACTTGTTTGTTTTTGTACCTCGCTCTAGATCCAGCAAAAACAGACCTCCTGATCCCATCTCCCGTTTTCCTTTATGGTGTCGTTTTCAGGGCTAAATTCGAGTCTATGAAACTGATGGAGAAACAATTCCACTTATATAATAGCTTTTATGTGCCAGATAGTTTTCATAGGAGGAGACACCTGTTAAATAAAAGGAGGGGTCGGGTGTTTTGATTGCACACGGTGTGCATTCATCTGTGATCCCTGGAATCCTCAGCTGTTAATTTTAATGGAACTGAGCTGGAACAACACTAATGACTCACATTTTCAGGGAAAACGTAGTCTACATTTTTCCGGCACAGAGTCGGATGGAGCATTTTAAGTATGTACCTGACATCAGACATATTTTATGTCTGCAATAATCAACCTGTCAACTGCAGTAATCCTGAGCTGACACTTATTCTGCAACAGAGAATCTGACACGTTATCACAGAAACTGGAGATAGGGAATAAATTCTCTCTTCCCTTCTCTCCTCGGCACAGTTTGAATCTGTTTTGGAGTGAAGCGTTCAGCATAGCTGCCAGGGTATTTATGAAAGGAATAATGATTCACTTACAGTATGTGTGTTCACATTCCACCTCAATAACTCCAGACTCATCTCATTCTGTCTGTGCGCATAATCTGACATGGAAAATGGATCATTCAGCAAAACACATGAATGCCCGCAGCATTTTCAGGGTTCTTCAGCATAAAGAACCAACAAAAACAAAACAAAGGTCAGCTACAGTTTACTCCTCTGCTTTTTGGCTGGGCAGCAGATTTCTCGAAATCCCCCGAGGGACTGACGTTTGGAAATGTCGTACGGCACAAACGCCAAGATTATAGGGAGGGTTCCTTGGTTTGGAGCTATAAAACCACAGATCTCAACTTAATTGGATGATAACTGCAGTGTTTACACATGTGTTTGAGTTCTTGTGAATTCAGTTGTGGGTGGCAAAGATCTGTTCTGCAACGTTTGTGCGCAAATTCGCAATTTGCCAAAGAAATAAAACCCGTCCACCCAGAAACAGCACATCACATGCTAAAGGAATTACACAATTTCCCCATTTATGAGATAGTTCTGTTTGCTATAGGCCGTCAATTAACGGAGCCACACGTGTGATTCCAGAACCACACGACCGATCTTTACTTCCCCACTTCGTAAAAATCTACTTTTACAACACTGGAAAAGTGAACAGCTTTTATTGCATCCACTTCGTCCTCATTTACAAGGTGTGTGTTTACGCCTTCTGCTGTGAGTTGTTGAGACTTCACCTGAATGGGTGAAGCTGTTTATTAAAGAGCAGCTAAGGGCGCTCTGGAAATGTTTAAATGAAGAGTAATGGGTCTGAGAGCCTCGGTGTGTCGGGTACCTGTCTCACCTGCAGAACTCCAGAGGGGAATTAACTCACTGAAGGTTTATTTGTTTGTTTCTTTACAGCAGGGAGATGCAGTAAACTGATGTTAAAGGGATTCTTGAAATGCCTCTTAAATCACTTACGCATGCTCCTCTTTGAATTGAAGAAAAAGGAAAGTAGGACAACATGTCTTCATACGTAAACTGTGCCTGGGCCTGTTTTTTCCACACAGTGGTGGGATGCCGCAGGCCTCCGGTGCCAACCCATGGATCCACAAAGGGTGTGTTTCACCACTCCGGGGCGCTCATCACTTTCCAGTGCGACGCTGGGTTCGAGCTGCGGGGGGTTCATACTGGCATCTGTCTAAACGACGGCACCTGGAGTGTGCCTGCCCCGGAGTGCGGTAAGACAATGATGTGAATTGTTTATCCGATTATAAATGTGGGGATCTGGAAAAGTCGTGAGTGTGTCTGTGTGTCATCTGCTGGTAGTTGGACGTCATTCGTGTTCCCCCGGAGATGCTGCTGATTTTGGAAAAAGTCTGATGTTCTTTCCTGTCTCCAGTGCCAGTGGAAAGAGTCTGTCCTCTACCACGTAAGCCAACACACGGGGACCACTTCTTGGTCTATGGACCCAATGACGTCCTCATTGCGCTACAGTACCTGTGCTACCAACCCTATGAACTCAGTGGGACGTCCCAGAGAACGTGTCTCCCTAACAACACCTGGAGTGGGACGCCTCCTCTTTGCACCACAGGTCAGTGCAATATCTGTTATTCCAGAAAAAATGGCTGAGTCACTGCAAATATTTTTATTTTGCAATCCCTTTTTGAAAGGATAGCAACTTTTAATGGATAGGAGAAAATTAGTCAGTGCCTCGAGTCGTTCAGTGTGATGAGCCAGACTTGAACAAAACAGATTTGCAATCAGCAGCTAAATGAACAATCCAGCAATGATCTGTTTTCTTATTTTCTCCACCCACAGTGAATAACACGCTCACTGAGACAGAAAAGGATAAAGACAAAGAGATAAACAGTAACAAAGATAGTGACAAATCTAAAGAGAAAGGCCCAGACAACACTAATGGAAAACAAGAAAGCGTTGGAGGGAAAGATATAAATACTGAACATGGGAATACAACAGCAGTCGACGCCGAAGATAAATACACCGGGACCCTTCCAGAGAAACCTCTGGCCGAGGATAGGAATGAAGGAGAGCTGGAGGAAAGAAATACTGGGTCACGGAAACCTACTGGGGGCGGCCAAGATAAGGTGGATGGTGAAGAGCCGGATAACAGCCTGAACACAGTTGAAAAGGTGGAATCTGAGGGGACAAACCCACCTGAGAAAAAAGATGGCAGCCCAGACACAAACCTGGAAACAGGAAAGACGGATACCACAGAGACGGTTGTGACAAAAGACAAAGGACAGGAAGAGAAGGAAAGAAAAGAGGAGCAGGTGAATGGGAAAAGGGATAAGGACAAAGTGGGCCCCAATGATACCAAGCAGAGGACGGTCATATCGGAGGGGCACAACACAGTGGAGATATTTGAATTGGAAATGTCAAAGAACAACACAGTTACAACCGATGTGAAGGACTCAAAGACAGAGAATAACACCATAGCTTCTCCAGATCCCGGGAGGAGAACCATTCCCTCTCGAGTCAACGTTACTCAGTTCACTCTGTACAGGGCTGGAGGTGAGGGAAATGGGAAACCAAAAGAAAAACCAACAACTGAAGGGGATAAAACAGCTGAGAAAACAAAAGAAGAGTTGGATAAAGAGAAGGAGAAGGAGAAGGAGAAAGAGGTCAACCAAAGTTTCACCGGTAGGAAAAAATGCTCTCTAAAATGCAGTGTACCACATTTTTATTTGACCTTCACCTCACTTACTGTCCGTTCCCCTCCTACAGAAAAGAGCTGCCCTCCTCTCCCCCGACTGCACCACGGCTACCACCAGGTGGTGCCAGAGCTGGAGCCTGAGATGCTGGAGTTCTCCTGTAACCACTCATACGCTCTCAGTGGTGATGCCCGTCGCACCTGCCAGGCAGACGGAACCTGGAGTGGCAAACAACCCGTCTGTCTCAGAGGTTCCGTCATAGTCAATGATTCATAAATTCACTGTTGGGAAACTTGTGGTGGGCACGTATCTGTAGATTTGTAGAACACATATATCATTTGGACTGTTATTTCATTAATGATTGGGAACCACTTTCTAATAAGGTGTGTTTTCTAAAGATTGATTAAATACTAACATACTTCACACTCAGGGTTTCATTCCCAAATGGTTATCTAATAAATGATCATGGGTTTCATGTTGTATTGAAACGTGTAGTTCATAACAGCCAGGGTTCTGAGAAGCTAAACGCAAAATAAATGCTAAATGTCAATGTTAAATGCCAGCATGTAAATGATTCTGCTATACAGCGATCCATCAAGTCCGGAGCTGTAAATGTTAATTAGTTCTTAATGGATTTTTGTCTGTCGGCTCTGCAGCTCTTTACCAAAAGGCTGAAGTGTCGAACAGCTCAACATTCCCGATGAGCAGAAGCTTGTTCGTACAGCAGCGAAAACCTTGCAAAGCTGTTCTGAGGGTTAGACGAAGAAGAAACCAACAAGATAAAACAATGTGATAGTATGGGATTTCTTTTATTTAGGAACAGAGCCAAGCTAACTTTAAATTGTTCACTTGTTTTTAAGCAAGGTTAGGCTGATATACAGAAATGTGAGTGGTGAGGTAAGGTAAGACAAGACAAGGTAGGACAAGATAAAGGTAGAGACAAGATAAGATAAGGTAGAGACAAGATAAGATAGAGATAAGATAAGGTAAAGATAAAATAAGTCCATTCCACGCTGGGGAAATTCATTTTTTACAGTAGCAGATAGTCGAAATCAGGAAGACAAGAGAACATGTGAAAGTATAAAAAAGTAAATATAGCCAAATATCTAGAGCATATGTACATGAGATACATCAGATCTTCTCAAGCTGTGTCCATAGATTATATAATATGTACTGGTGTTTTTATTGTGTGTGTTATGAGTGTGTGTTCATATATGTGTGTTTATTTGTAGCATGCCGGGAGCCCAAAGTGTCAGAGTTGGTCAAACAGAGAGTTCTGCCACCTCAGACACCATCCAGGTATTTTAAACCAACACTCTACAAGCTGTGGTGAAGTAATGATGACTCTCCTATCAATGTTCATTTTTCTACACTCAGATTCATAAGAAATTCAAAAGTTAATGTCTTCTGCACCCCCCCTCCTCTCCCCTCAGGAAGACACCTGTGCTCAAGCTCTTCTGGGCCTCCGTGCTGGGCCCTCAGCCGCAGGCCCCCACTAGAAGCCCCCCGGTGCTTCCCCAGCTGTCCCAGGGCTCCCACCCCCTCTACACACAGATAGAGTACGAGTGCGCTTCTCCGTTCTACCACCACTCCGGCAGTGCTCGTCGCACTTGCTTGAAGACGGGGAAATGGAGCGGGCGTCATGTTTCCTGCTCACCAGGTGAGGGCAGCAGAGGACCGCTAGAGGAGGGCACCCGCAGGAAACACACTGGCTCTTTCAAACAGTGGTAGATTTAAGGAAAACCCAACATAGTGTGTTTTTGATAAAGCGTTGTGGCATCACAAGTCGCTAGAACAAGGATAGAACATGATTCCTTCAAACCACTTTCCCTACATGTGGTGTCTCGATGATGTCGGTGGAGAGTCCGGTCATATGTCCACTAGGGGCACACGCACAGCGGCCCTTTCTAAATATACACTTCACTCCCTCTTAATTGGTGACGTTGAGCAATACCTTGTCAGCTTCTTCACCCATCTCACAGGGATCCTTGTGAGCCAGAGAGCTGCAGGCCTCTCATTACGACTCGGTGAAAGCTCCCTCAGCTGAGTAGAAAGGCCATTAGCCGACATGTTCGGCAGAGCTGTGAGGAAGAGAGAGAGAGAAGAGTCTGACAGCAGTTTGGCTTCCTCCAGGCTGTGATCAAATGTACAACTAACACACGTGTCTCCTGTCAGTTGAATATCATCAACAGCAACATCCGTCAAAATAATGTTGATTGAAATATACTTTATTTTTATGGCACTTTGCTAAATACATACTTCACAAAAGGCAAGGCAGGTACATAGCATACACAGGTCATTCAATGGAAATAAAATGAGTAAAGTAAAGATCAGAAGCATAAAAAAACTCAAAGAACAAACTACAAATCTGTTTGTTTGGTAAAATGCAGGATTAAGTGATCAAGCTAAGGCCCTGGAGTGCAGGTTATGGTTGAGGCAGATAATTAGCAAAACACAAAATCAATACAAATTTAAACCATTAATTAATTCAGAAACATTAATATAAGATCATTAAAGACTTTCCAGTGGAAGTTTTTAGAAAGGATTTAAAAGATAAAGATAAAAAAGACAAAAAAGTCATTTCCAGAGCTTCAAGCAACGCAAAGGTTCATATGTACACGTGGCATCTATTGCACTTCTGTCCGTCCTGGGAGAGGGATCCCTCACATGTGGCTCTCTCTGAGGTTTCTACTTATTTTTACCCTGTTAAAATGGTTTTTAGTAGTTTTTCCTCACTCTTGCTGAGGGTTAAGGACAGAGGATGCCACACCCTGTTAAAGCCCTATGAGATGAATGTAATTTGTGAATATGGGCTATACAAATAAAATTTTATTGATTGATTGATATGGTATAATAAACATATTCAATCAAATCAGGAGCCAGGGCCTTAAAAGTTCTGGACAATATCGAGTGAGTGGAGAGTGGCAGAAACAGGTGCAATAAAACAGTTGGTTTGCAGAAATCTAAAAGTTTGAACACAGATGTTTGCACTTTGTCCCAGATGATGATAAAATATCAGCGTATCTATGACCCAGCAGTTCCATCATTGATTTCAGTGGGAAGTCTCTTGTTTACATAACAGCAGTTCACACTTGTTGGGTTTAGTCTAATACCTGGTTTCATCTGATTTCAAATAGTTTGGTCGTACTGGAACAATATATTCAGCACATGGTGGGAAAGACTGTAAATCCATTCCGATCAGGCCCTCCTAATTTGTTTGGTTTGTCAAATGTTTCTACAGCCATTATACACTAGTCTCATACCATGAAACCAATGCGTTTCCTCGGCTTCTTTCACTCGCTGCCAGGACTAATCACACAAGGAAGCAGACTCTTCATGCTCTTTATCTCATTCTTTATCTGAGTGGTTTCCTGCTCTGTGCCGAGTGGAAGGAATCAGACTTAATCAGTATTTGTAGCAATCACAAAATGGCCTGTTTGTTCGGATTCCCAACCCGAAGAGGTGGTGGGTCTGTAATGAAGAAGCTCTGAACACATTCTATCATTCTAGTTGAAACATGAAACCTTATCTCCTACATCGAAACATTTTGTCGACGGTACAAATAATAAATCGAACGTACCTTTATATTTATGGCCTATTTAGACCTTTTCTTTTAGATTCAATGCATTAAAGGTTCTCTCACATTTAACAAGATCTTATGAGAAAACTAGGTGCTTTATGTGCTGCTTCATTCGTGCCACTGCTTTGCATTTTGGCAAACAGTGTTTAAAATACAAGCTTAGTGCCACAGTGAGGAATGTTGACACAGTCTCTGTTCAAGTCTAATTTTTCCCTGCTGCCCACCCCCCCATGATCATGGTTTCTCTCTCATCCTGTCACCTCCTCTTCGGAAGTGTGTGGGAAGCATCCAACCTTTGACCAAGAGAGGCCGGCAGAGGCTCACTGGCCTTGGCTGGCGGCCATCTACCGCCGCTCCACCAACGGCGTAAAGACCAAGGTGACCAAGGCAGACAGCCTGGCGGGGTCCCTTAAGAAGGATGGCGGAGCAGGAACTGGCAGCCGCGATCAGGCTGCTGACTGGCAGCTGGTGTGCAGCGGGGCTCTGGTCAACCAAAGGAGCGTGGTGGTTGCGGCCCACTGTGTGACGGAGCTGGGGAAGGTGTACCCTCTTGATGCAGCCAAGATCAAGGTGGTGGTGGGGAAGCATTATCGTGATGACCGCAGGGAAAGTAAAGGTCTCCAGCACCTGAGGGTAAGCTGCTTGAGAAACAACACAGTCAACAATTCACTACATCTTACTTATAACAAAGGTTCAATCAATATAGTTAGTCATATTTCTTTTAAAACTGCACAATAAATGGGTCTCTTTGTCCTCTAGGTGGCCTCCATTGCAATTCATCCACACTACGACCCCAATATTCTTGACTCTGACATTGCTGTGGTCAAGTTACTGGACAAAGCGAGGATTGGGGAGAAGGTCCAGCCCCTCTGCTTCTCGGAAACCCAGGGAGAGTTGACCTCCGGACACGGGCTGGTCACAGGCTGGTCCCCACTGGCCGATTCCAGTTTAGGCGCTGATGAGAAGGCGAGGGTTGGGCTGGTTCACCTTGCCGATGTGGTCCCTTGTGAGCAGCAGTACGCTCGCAACGGCGTGCCGGTCAGCGTCACAGAGAACATGCTGTGTGCCAGCCAGAAGCCAGACTATGGACCCTCTAACATATGCCCCTCTGACACTGGGGGAATCCTCGTTCTCCCTGCGCTCTCTGACAACCAGCAGCCCCCTCTGAGCTTTACACCGGTGCAGGGCCAGAACAAAGGGCTGTGGAGGCTCCTGGGACTGGTCAGCTTTGGTTATGACCATGGGGAGTGCAATCCCGACCTTTACACAGTCTACACACATGCGGCCAACTTCAAAGTATGGATAGAGAGCAACATGAAATAAACATCATACTCGCTGCCACACCAGGTCCCCCCCCCCTATACTTCAAAAATATTCAAATGCCTTTATATCTCCCCATCCTCTACCTTCAGATTTCTGTCTATTCATCATTTCAATTCATGTGTTTTTTGATTTAATGCACAAGGGCATTTTCCTTCTAAATGCAGATGTAACACTGGACAACACAGTGATCTAACTGAAGGGGGTGCTAACGCATTAGATGTGCTGGAGAATCAACCTTTGAAACGAGAAGACTTCAGCGTTCAGGTCCCTCAGGTTTCAGACTTTAAAAAATGACCAGAAAACCATTTCAAGCCTTGGGCCGACGATGGTCTGTTTTGTAATCAATGTATATATGAGTTATACTATCGATTAATATGACCTGTGAGATGTATATATTGTAATGAGAGACTGAAAAGTAATGATGTTTTTAATTAAAAAGGAATTGTGGGTATGGTAAAGCTTGTCAGATTGATTGCTTTCCATGTGCATCCTGCTGATGAGGAACAGAGTTAATACGTCACATTGAGACGTTGTGAAACACCTCACATTTGCTCCATGAAGCACACAGTGGGTCTGTGCTGTGGAGCAAATGAATCCAGGTCAGAGCGGCACAACAACCATAAACGGAGCACATTATTCACAGATCAATTCTCGCTTCTGTGCTCAAATTAAATCAATTACTCCCATTCTGACCCTCCTCCATTATTCAGACTTGAGTTTACCTAGGTGGAGGCTCTGCAGCCCTAAATTGAGTTCCAAAAAAAGAGCAATAAAAAATACATTATTTCTCCGTCTATGGGAGCTTCAATAGAGGAGCTCAGCTTTGGTTGTTCTTTTCATTTCGTTTTTTGGATCTAGATAAAAATTCGGTTCACTAGGGGCTTTAAGTCGAGTAGTAAATCAATGATAAAATAACCAATTTCTTCAAAATGCAATAATGAGAGTGGTGAAATCAAGCGATTCTCGAAAAACTAAATAAAATAAACTGCAATGCGATAAAACCTCTGAGACATATGAGAGCTGTGATGTCCCTCCCTGTGACTGTGACACTTTAACTTCCAATGGCAAATAATGTGTACATATTGAACAATCCCTCCACTGTTATATTTTATTTTGGTTTAATATTTTTCATATTTATACTTAACTCTATACACAAATACACCACAGCAAATTTCTTTCACGTGCAAACCTGCTTGGCACTAAAACTCATAATCTGATTCTAGAAATTAAACAAATGGGGGAGCATTTGTTTAATGACATCATCTTAGTCTTCAAGCTTCAGGCAATAAGATCCAGAACTGAAGGGTCCTGACTGAAAAAGCCTGGACATTAAAGTCTGGATTTAGGCTGCAGTCAGAGGAACCCTGGATCAGGATGTGCTCCCAGAGTACAAGAAAATCTGCAGTAAACCTGTGAGTCAGATAATGAAGACCTTTAAATTTTAATCGGTGACTGATATACGAGCTCCTTTCATATGCTTGCAGGCAAATGGTGCATCCCCCTTGACATGGAACCACATATTCTGAGAGAGCGATGCAAGAATGTAATCTGTGGTGCATTGCCTGATCAAAACTGTTTTATAGGAGCATGAACACCGCAATAAAACCTTTAACATTTCTGTTATCAGCAATCCAGTGCCACAATCTTCATGTCACGATTCTGCAGCCTGGGTCTTTAGATGTATTTTTTAATCTTTATCAATATTCTATCGTATTTTGTCACAAGATATTTCGCTTTTGGAGTCTCTGAGTTTTGTTAATTGCAGCCATACTTATATGACCATTTTTCTTCTCCTGAGCTAAACTTTACGTATAGAGCACTTTCTAAATGTTGTAGAGCATATAGTCAGGCTCTATGCATTTTCTAATGTGGCTCACATTCCAACCAAAGCTTACAGTGAACGTCTCACAAAGGACCTCTGTCAATATCAGTTGATCCCTAGAGTAAACCCAGGTTATGTAACCCAGCTTCTCCCTTCGAATACAAACTTCCAATTCAGAAGTAAATGCCTGGTCTATGACTGTACAGCAGACATGCCTTAAAATGAATCACATAAAATTTAGCTTGACCATATTATATATTATAAATATTCCAATTCATTGACAATGTTTAATCGTTAAAGCCTGACTGGAGTGATGCATGTTGTTTCTGAAACCTTATGAAATCAAACATGCCTCGACAGCTCCCATACTACAATCTCTTCTGTCAAGGCCATAAATCTGGAGAGCAAGGTGATATCGTTAAAAACACATTTTGGGATTGGCTTTCAAAAAGTTTCGAAGTCGTTCTTTTCTTAATTTTCCTGTTATTTATCAAAAGAAATATCCAACCACCAATCAAAAATTGGTGTAAATCGTGTCAGATCCCGATTTCAATGCATCTCCCTGGTTGTCTTTTTCCACGCTCCACAGAAACAACACCTCTCAAAGGCTTTCTGTCTTTCCTTCCCCCCCAATTGACTGAGGCTGAACAACAGCTCAGTATGGTCCCATGTTTCCCAGAGGAGAGTCCCGTCCACTTGGGCTGGGAGACTGTCCTGTTCACAGGCCCTGCTGCGCTCACAGGGCATCATCAATAGAAACATGGGCAGCTCTTAACCAAAAGCTGACTGGCCTGGGAATTGTAATCCTGAGCAGAGTACCTGGGTAATGATGAGAAAATGCCTCCATGAGAATTCTGCAGTTAATACTGGAGAGGCGGAGGGGTAAGATACTTAACACCGGACTTAAACCAAATGTTTAGGTTTCCGTCCAGCTTCCCAGTCAGGCTGACGGACCCTCTGTGCTTTGTCCTCCGACTGAGGAGAAAAGCCCTTTGAACTAAAATATCCTGGCACCAAGAATCTGCACACAGCTCCACTGTGGGTATTTTGGTGTGATGTCCCCATGTGGGACTGCTAATGTGAAGTCCTGATTCAACTAAAGATGGGACAGTTGATTTTTTCAGAACCTCACTGGGTGATCAGTTGGTTGGTTTATTGGCCGATATGAGCCTTTCACAGACACTTTGTCTTTGTACACACTCCAGACATTTTCACTGCATATTTGCCGATATGTACTGATGCGAAAACATTTTATTTGATAGATTGAATATGAAGAAAAGATCTGCATTTATGTTTACTTGCACAGTTTAAAACATTGTCACAGCGATTCAATCACATTTTTCGCTGGATATAAACATGTTTTTCATGGTTATTTTTGGAAGATTTCATACGAGCATTTATGAGCCTTTTAACTGCAAACGGGGTCCTGAACACATTATGAAAGGAATGTTTGAAGGACTACACGGCCACTACCCCCACATCACATAGAGAAATGGCCTTGGTGTTATCTTGTTGGTATTATAAAGAGTCATTAGGCTTTTAGCAGAAATCTGTTAACAACCCTATAATATTATCCGCTGCATTCTCATTCTTTGCGAATTGTGCCTTGAGCAACTCACCGTGCTACACCCACAACTACTCCTCTTCCAGCCCAGTAATATATACAGCCTTAACAGAGCGGTGCATTATGCAGTCATTACCAACCATATACGACCATATAAAATGGAAGAAAGTCATTTATACACCGCTACACAGCCATGAATAAATATACAAGACACTCATGTTTCAACACACAAAGCAATTTTGCTGTTTTGATGCAAAGCCCCAGCTGTGTTTTCATCCATATGCAGGCAGGCGACTGGATTGCACAGCCAAAAGGTGGCAGTATGATTTATAGATGTGATTGTTTGACTCTGACAGCAGCTGCAGAAAGCCTGCGTGAAATCCGATGGCTGCTACTGAACTGAGAAGAGAGAACGTGTGTGTAAGAGAGCAATAGGGAACCGGAGGATGTGAATATAAAGATAGTATGATATAGAGAGAGGATGAATGAAGGAGACAGCAGGAAATACAGAGTATGATCATGTGTTCGCAGGTGGAGTTCCTTTGTTTGGCCAGTCAGTAACATTCTTTCGGTTTCGCTGGTCTTGTAAACGTAGCATTTACCGTCATCGAACCCAATCTTTCAAATACACAAGGCTTAGCACACTGTTCAATACTTGCATTTATTTCCTCTCCCCAGGGCTGTTTGTGAAGCCATTTTGATTACCCTCGATTATTCTCGTAACACTTTTTCTGGGTTTGCTGATTGCTCGTCAGAAGCCATCCCCACCATTGTATTGATGCAGGTGTAAATGGTAACTGCACATCATGGTTTCTTCCCTAAACAGCTTAAAATGGTGCTTAATTCTTAAAACCTAGATTTCTATTAATTAAATCCAGATAAAATCAAAAAGTAATTTCCCCACATCGGAAATTAAAATGCCTAAGTCTACCAATCGCTTTACTCTTGTCATGGTACAGTTACAATACGATCAACGCGTGAAGAGAAAGACCAAAGTGCACATGGGCCGGATGTGTGTTTGAATCCCCGGAGTTGCACTGAATACACTGGAGACCAACTGATCTGGGACATTTGCTGCCCTGTTTTTATCTGTATTCTTGTTTGTGTCACTGGGACGACACAGCCGGCGAAAGGTTGAGATAAAAGACCAGAAACCTTTACGTCAGAGGAGTGATGGACTGAAGCTAACTGACCCACGTGCTTCCTAGTTGGACAAAGATTTCTCAATGGAAGACAACCCACCTGAGTCACAGAGATTACCACCATGGAGTCATATCACAGAGACTCTAGACTATCTATATCTGTTTTATATTGCATTCCTTTCCTTTTCTAATCAGCTGACATTTAGTAGGATGATTGAGCACCCAACCGACCTTTGCTTAGCATAAAGAAGAGAATCCTGGTATTTTTACACTGACTCTCCCTCACAGAGCACATCCACGTGTCGGAGAAGCTCGGGGTCATACTATTGTCTGCGTCTCATGAGCCCAACCCATAAGGTACATGGCGGGCAAATACCTGAGTTGTTCAGGGAGAGGTTTACTTGTGATAACACGCAGACAGGGGGCCACAGGGCAAGACAGAAATATTACACCAATGCAAACTTGTAGCAACTTGTTAATACTGTAACTAATACGCATCAGAAACTAAACAGACCTGGGCAGGTTCAACGGTTTGCTCTCATTGGATGGGTCAGGGGTGTTATGCATCAGCAGTGATGTGTGCAGGAATGTGGTAGTGGATAGCTCAAATCACGTTGGAGCTTTGGGCTCACACACCTGTATGAAGACATCTATCTGTGAGCAGCCTCTTCCTAGTAAAGACTTCTTCCTTCTTCCACAAAACTTCTTCCTTTACTTCATATCATTGAAATTGTCCCTAGAGGCCACCTAACAATAAAACATTACTACAGGTCCGACTTGCACAGGCAACCTATGAGATTTTTATAAATGTTATGAATATGGAAGGGAGGGGGGGATTTTGAGGCGTTGAGGCAGGATGGAGTGAGGAAGTGGACAAGATGGCTGTGAGTCTTGGCGTGGGCAGGTGATCAATATTTCAATGAGCAAACAAAGGCACAAAGATTTTAAAACAAACACTAAGAATTAAACCACTACAACCGCAGTGGGTCGTACAACAATCTGTATGGAGTGGTTTTAGAGTCGGGGTTTTATACTGGAGTTGATGGGCGGCCTGATGGAAGGCAGGTGTGTAGCCTGGTGGTGGAGGGACGAGTCAGTCACAATTATAACCAAGCATGAATTAACACATTTCCAAAGGGATATCATTTCCTCTGACATGTTTTAACTGGACTAAACATCTACAGATCAGGGAAAGAAATCTGATGTGAGTGGGACAAATCATTCTCCGTTGGTCCAGCTTCAATATCATCCTGCCCGAACCTTCTCGTTCCCCAATAGCTCGAAGCGTGCTCTGTTGGTTGTCACTGAGACGTTTTCGCTTAAAACCCAAACACAAACACTGTTGCATTATGGCCTGCAAGCACATCAAAGTGTTTAAACAGTTGGGGCTGATCCAATTATGCTTATTTACATTTCATATCTTGTGCAAAGGTGGAAAATCATACCTGGGAAGTCGCTCCACATCTCGCACATGTCGTCAGTGTTTGGGCTCCGGCTCTTTTCCTTGTAGCAGTTTGGGGAATTTCTTTCTTATTGCTCCCTTCGCTCTCATTTGCTGCCTAATATGCTCTGAACACACACAGAGCTCTGACCCGAACGTAATTGCTCAAACAATTCAGATCCACCTCCTCTCATGAGTAGTCTGATGAGCAGCGCTTGCACTTTAGTTAGATTGGATGACCGCGAGTGCTGCTGTATCACCATCTCGGGAAGGTCTCAGAACAGCTTTGTTTTTTTAACGAGCCGTGCTGTGTTATTGGATTTTTAAAGGTTGACGGACACTCAAACGTTTTTTTCTTAGTAAGAAGCAGGAGGCAAAACGGGTCTATCAGGTCAACTGAATGAATAGAAAACATGATCATACAAGCCAGTAAATTCTGGAAGGCAAACTGGATCTAAAGTCACGCTCTAAGGAGGAAAAGCCTGTGGTGATAGTGAGCGGCAGTTAAAGCTCCAATAGGGTTAACAATATTTCTGCCAGATTTTAACACCTGTTGAGTACTTGACAGGTAAACCTATGTTTTAGCCATTTGGACCAATTACCCAACTTCCATGGCTGCCTTACAAACAAGAACCATCAACATAAAAAATAGGACATTGGGCAGAAATAGGAAATCACTTCCCAGTCGTGTTATCATTCCATATGTCCTTGTTCTGTATTTAAATTGTGTTTGTGATAACGATGTGCAGCAACTCTGAACTTTATTATTAACAAAAGCGTCTCTCACTAACTCATTAACATCATAAATGTCTAAAAATGTTGCACTACAAAGATTTAACTACACATTACATTGATTGAATTGATTTCCTGTCAGTCATTGTTGAGGATACAACATGATCCAGGTCCACCTCCTCCAGTGATGGATGGATGGAGAGAAAGAGAAACTGAACGATTTTTAGGGTTGGTAAAGACATGAACACAGGACTAGGTTACAACGGATAGACAATTAAACAATTTATGTCTCAGGCAACACTTTCTAAATTATCTTTCTTGTGCGTTTTTAATTGATTAAATTGCGCTTCAGCCAAACCTTGTCGCCTCAACCAAGCTCACAACATTTGGGTTTCACAGAGAAGCAGAACGCTTTGGGCTGAATTATCCTACAGCAACTTTTCTGTTAGAATCATTGCAACTATTATGGACCAATCTGGTCAACAAGTCGTTTTGCATGAGTTTGCTTTGCTGCTCTTATACAGATCTTTAAAACTAGATTATTGGCAATTTTGTTGTCAATCTGTTAGTTTCTGACAGACGTGATGCCTTAGTCATTCATGGAATTCCTTTAGTCTATCAAGGGGGTGCGTCAAATTTTCCCAAGATATTGGACAAACCACCACCACCCTCCTCTTGAGCCAATCATTGCAGCCCTTTTCCTCCTTCATAAAACGCAGGCAAACACACTCATTTCTTTCATTTTGCACAGCCACCTTATTTCCGTTCCACCACGTCCTTGACCCCAAGAAGTAGAGTCGCACAATATTTGCCACATTCTGTCACTTTGGGTCAAGTCTGCACCTTCACAGTCCTGAAGTGTCCAAACTTTCCTCAAGCCTCTCACCCACTCTCATTTACCATATATCCCAATTAACGTTTATTTAGTTTAACATGGATAAACAAAGTCTAAAAGGAAATGCATTAGTTCTTCAGTGCCAATTATGTGACATATTATGATGTAGACGATTATGGATACTCTCATGTTTAACCAGAGCCAAGAAATAAAGATATTAACAACCAGTTGTCCCAGGAGGATGATGAGAGCAGCACGTCCTCTGCATGTTAACACACGATCTAAGGCTAAAGGAGGTTTTTCACTTTCAGGAGAGGTTCTGGGGGTTTTGGCACCTCTCCTCCTCACAAACAGGTTTTTCTTATTGTATCCACTTTGTTTGTGAATCGTTGAGCGTGAGAGAGAGAGAGAGAGAGAGAGAGAGAGAGAGAGAGAAAGGGTGAGAGAGGATGGGTACCGTATAGGCTGCATCCTCAACCAACGGGAGCTGGCATTCCCACGAAGAGGGGCACGGGCGGAGGAGGTGGGTGGGGGAGTAAAACGCCGTGGTGCGAGGTGGGCTCAGCTCATTCAGTGGGATCGTTGAGCTGCGGTGCTCCCTCGGATTTTTTACAGAGAAAATCCCTCCGTGTGTGTGTCTCTTTATCCGCTCCTGTCCTGGACCCCTGCGCGCCCCGTGGCCCCACGTCTCCGAAGCGGATGCGACAAGACCCTGCCAGGGGACAACACCAAAAAGTTTTCATCACCGCAGTTTGCAACAAAGGTAAGAGGCTGTTTTTATTTAAATTTTTGTCCTTACTATTTCAGTCTGCATGCAGGAGATGAGAGACGCGGAGCGGTGGAGAGAATGGCGCGTGGTGCGTCTTCATCAGAGCCTCATTTTGGTTTTATAGATCAATTACAGGTCAATTAAAAACCACTGATTTCATCGAGCGGTTGTTTGCGCGTCAAAAAAAACATTTCAGGTTATCCAGATGAGCAGCAGATCTTCCTCGAATCATCCACTGAGGTCTTCTGCACATCAGTGAATTTCAGATTCGTTTTTCATATTCTACACTTTGTCATATAGATCATGAAATAAAGGCTTAAAGTGAGAGGCTGCGGTGGAGAAGTCCACGAGCGCAGAGCGTCAACATGACATTACAGGGCTGAACAAAAGAGCTGCAGCTCCTCACACCTTTCTTCAGTTTTCTTCAGATTCAATTTATATGTATATTGTGTTTTTGTTTCCCTTTTGTCAATTACACCCCGACCAACAAGCAAATGCGCAGTTATGTCTCGGGCAACACTTTCTTAATTCTCTTTCTTTTGCGTTTTTAATTGTTTAAATTGCGCTTCAGCCAAACCTTGTGCGCCTCAGCCAAGCGCACAACATGTTGGTTTCACAGAGAAGAAGAAAGCTTTGGGCTGAATAATCCTACAGCAGCATTTCTGTGAGAATCATCGTAACTTTTATGGACCAATCTGGTCAACAAGTTGTTTGGACGAGTTTGCTTTGCTGCTTGAATACAGATCACATATTTTTGTCAATCTGTTCGCCTCTGACATTATCTTTTTATTATCTTCCCTAATTTTGAGGCTTTATCTGGTGGGAGTCTTCCACGGAATTCCATGTGTGTTGTTCAGTTGTTTTTGAATATCCCAGAAAAAGCTCCACATAAAGGATGCGCGTCAAATTTCTCCCAGATAATGGACAAAACATGGGAAAACAGAAATTCCTGTTGCAAACACCACCCACCTCTTGAGCCAATCGGTGCAGCCCCTTCCCTCCTTCATAAAACGCATGCACACACACACACACACACACACACAGTTTTCCAATAGCACCATCAGCGTCGCCATGGAAACCGACTGTCTTGGCACCATCAGTTGATCGCCCGAAGCGTTACTCTTGGCTGGTCACATGAAAAACGTGAACAGGGTGTGTGTGCAGACGCCTGCGTCCACTGTGTATCGATGATTGGTTTGCAGGTTGAGGTTCCTGCACGGAACAGATAAGAAGAACATCTGAGGTTTTTTTTTAATATTTTCTCACTGGACATGTTGCCCCCCATGTAGGTGGTCCATGGTGGAGGGAACTGGCTGTACCATGTGTACTGTGTGGAAGGGATGTGATGTGAAGAGGCCTTGGCCTTCAGCGTAATTGCCGGGAGAGTCTGTAAAGGAAAGTGTCCATGCATCTAATGCGTTTTGTCCTTTCCCCACAGGCTGCTCTGCTACTGTACTGTGGCATTTGCTGCCTTTACATGAATGAGAGCGCACAGACGCTGAAAGGCAGGATGAGTCATTTGAAAGAAGAACTCACGTCTTTTAAAAAAATCTTAAATAAGGATTGTCGAGTTGCCGTCACAGCCAATTCACACACATGAGATTTTACACCATTTGGAGTGTTTGGCAACATTATGCACATAATTTGCATGTGTTCACAGAGGAGAGCATCATTAGTGAAGAGGAATTCATGCAGCGACTTTTCTCTGGGCGTGCTGCATTAATTATTCTTACCTGCGTTTGTCAGGAAATAATAGAAAACAAATTTCCTTTTCCTGGATGTTTTGTCATGTGCCTTCTTCTTTCTAATATTCCTCTTAACAGAAATTTAAGTCGAGATATATGGAATGATACTTTTTCTTCATAGATGATGTGAACTTTAATGTATATGAACACCTTATTAAGGAACTCACTGTTAAAATGTTTAAATTAAGTTTAAATAAATTTTGTGATATCACTATTTGAATATGTTTTTGACAGTAAGCATTAATTGTGATGGCGAAGCACGTTGAGAAGTGACAGTAACTGTCAGGTAATTACATTTGAAATAAGAAAGGACTAACCTTTCATGCACACACAGACACACACACACACAATCACAAACAATCACACACACACACACTTACAGGCTGTCACATGCCCAGACTAGAGCCTGCAGCGTCGCCTTTCACCAAGTGGAATTGAAATTAGTCAAAATCATATTTCTCAGAACGTGTTATGTTAACCATCTGTGCAGACGCTCCTTTAATTAGGGTAGTTGCTCAGGGGGCTCAGGGCAGAGTAGATGTTGACATGGATGTGTGTTGTGTGAGCGCGTCTTTGTTCTGCGAGGCACACACGCACATATACACACACACACAGACATACCAACGCACATGCACACACAAATAGGGGGAGGGTAGTTGTGTAGATATGCAAGTCAGGGGTAAATAATAAAGAGAGGAAAAAGGAAGTAACAGCACACTGGCCCCCAAAAAAATCAATATGCTGATCCACTGACAGCTTCTCCATTGACTGTGAAAATGTAATTTCTACCAATCGATCTCGACTGGTTTTCTATGGATTGCTTTGAGTGGTGTGTTAAGCTTGATAATTGTTATTATTATTAATAGAAGACGAACGCTGTGGATGGATTTGTGTGGGATACTCATGTGCTGAGTGGTAATGGGAGACCAGATGGCAAATGAGCCATCACCAGCAAGCAGGAATGATGATTAAAAGAAAATTGCATTTACACTGCCGCAGAGTAAGCTGGAAGATTAAATGAATACTATAGGATTTTCACATGTAATGGAGAGAATGGGGCTTTATGGTTTTATTTTTTTATAGCAAGACATCGTTATAATTTTAATATAAGACCAGAGAGGCTGCAGATAGGGCCCAGTCTATTTGCCTCTTTGGGTTCTGGTTTCGTGCGCTGCTCCGTAATGTGATTCAGTGCTGTTTAGCACCCCCCGAAAAAACAATGAAACCCTCGAACAATGTGGAGACACTTCGTCTTCTGCCAGATAAACTGAGATTTTACACTGCCAGAAGTGATGGAGAGAGCGGGGGGAGTAACACCGAGACGTGGGAGTGACGTAAAGTGAAGAAGACGAGGAGGACCGACAGCAGAAGATAGACCTCTCTCTGTTGTTCCAAGGAGACAAATGGCCAAAGGATGGAGTGAGGGAGTGTGTGAGTGAAGAGGGTAGAGGCTGGGGCAGTGTCAACGCTCCTTGATGTGTCTCCGTGAGCTCTGCCAGTGCACGAGGGAGTGAAGAAGGGGCCGCACACGCAGCCCGGGGATGCAACACATGTCACCTGTCCAAGCGCTGGCCAAGACAAACCTCTCGTCTCACTGCCGAGAGAGTGATGTAGATAGAGGGTGAGAAAAGAGAAAGGAGGCGGAGGCGGAGAAGATGCTGGCAAAAGGGAAAGGGTTGTAAAAAAAAGGACAGGGGTAAAAGATGGAAGACAGGAAACAGGTGACAGGGGAGGCGTCTAGCAATATGTTAGTGCGTCCCTGAGTATGTGTGTGTGGGTGTCCTTGTGCGTCCATTCATGGAACTCCTCTATGCCTTGCTGGCAGTCTGTGGCATCCAGTGCTTGAGTAATCCTCCTGGGAACACGCTGGAGCTGCCAAAGTGCCATCCAGTTCCTCTTTTCACTCTTTACCACCCTCAAGGTCGTCCGTCTCTGTCTCTTCTTTTCTCACTCTCTCAATACTCCTCTCTTTTTCCCGGCCTTAGCTGTTCCATTCACTTCCTCAGTCCTTCCCAATTACTTTAATATCTCCTCCTTCAATTCTGCACCTGATTTTCCCCGAACGTCATTACCCGCTCTCTTTGCTTCTCCGGACCTTGGATCCCTATCCGTCTCCTCTTCATCACCGTGATCCCGGTGTGAATCTTCCCACTATGAGGGATTCATGCTCGTTTTTTGTTTCTTTTTTTTTGCTCCTGTGGTCCTGCCTATAGAATCAGTGTACCAGTTCTCAGAGAGCTGAACAGAGTGAGGCCTTTCCCATGGGTTGACCAAACAAAGAGCCTGGCTCCCTTCACTTCTGTGTGACTGCACAGGAACAGAAACACAGGCATTCAGCAGCGAGCCTGCTGCTGGGCGGCAGAGCGATAGATCTCTGCTGGCTGTGGTCGAGGCATTTCCTCAGATTTTGCTGTGAGACAGCAGCAGTCATTAAACTGCCCAGACAATCTGGAAGGGAAGGAGCAGAACCTCCCAAAGTGGAAGCACGTGTGTTAATAATTGAGTGGACTCTTTTCAGCTATTAATCTGGTTTATTTTTTAATAACATCTTATTTGCAATCCATTTTCTGTATGTGTTCTGAGGATTATTCCACGTGCTGTCATGCATTGACATCTGTCGTGGGATGAAAACACAGAGAACACAGTCGTACATTCAGTTGAGTTGAGTTGAGAACAAATCATAAAAACATAGATCAGCTGCAGCATTAAAAGTTGTGTAGCATTCATATTGTAATACAGAAATAACATTGAATGAATGCAGTAACCAAAATGATTTCAATTTATTCCAATTCAGATTTATGAATCTGAAATGATTTCAATGTTCTTGTAGTTCATCATGTCTAAAGGTGAACTAACAAATGTCTTTGTTGCCAGTGCAAACACCATGTGGGAATTTTCGTGTTGGTTCCAATCCAGTAGACACAGGTCAGAGGTCAAGGTAACAGTGTAACAACCAGCCTGTCAGGTCCACATGTTAAGGAAATTTACATTGATTTCAAAGCCAAGAGACGAGTGTGATTAAAACACATCCCAAAAAAACGTTGGAACTCCTCTAATCGTTTTTTATACACATTTCTGTATGTATTTTCACTATGACTCAGACCCGGGCCCCTGAGGGGACTGAGTCAGTGTTTACTGGTACAGTGATGGCCTCATCCCACCCACCGCTCCACCACTGTCCTCCGAAAACCCCAAAACACCCACATCCCTTTGGCACCTGCTACATCGGAATTCAGGTCAACAGGGGGAGTCACGGAATTGCTCAGAGAGTGAACGGGAAGCAGGGGTCGGACCGGGGTGGGGGGGTTGGGGGTTGGGGGTTGTTGTTTTTTCTTATTCTTTTCTCATGGCACCAAAGACCATGCCAGTGAGAACAATCAGCCCACTGTGTGGCAACAAAAGAATCATAATTAAAGCACATTGAGTGAGTCGTTCAAAACAAATAGACGACTTCCTCTGCAGATTCAGTCTGACGGATTCGCACCGTGTTATAAGGTGGTGTGTGTGTACTTTGGCTTGCACCATCGCTCTGTAAACATTATGGCTAAAGACACACAATAAAATAATATCTAGGATTGAAATGGTAAAGAGAATTGGACTTCTGCGATTGGAGGACACATGAGTCCAGCGCCTGAATGACAGGATGGTCCACCGCCCCACCAGTATGACGGCCCACTTGACAGTCAACTCCACCCACTAATGTGGGGGGGGCCACTGGGATTTGTCCCGATCCTCAGTCTGACATTTCAGTATAAATCAACAAATCTCTAATCTTTTTACTTTCTTTTAAATTCTAGAAAAATATTCTGGATCTTTGACTGGATCACATCACCAGAATATGCTTCAGAATAAATTAAGGACGACTGTTTTTGTTCCTTAACATGTGGAGAAATTGATTGAAAGATTGAGTTGCTGTGGATGTTTGTCTCCTTGCATCCTTTTCTGGAGCAAAGCTTTTATGACAGATTCATAATGAGGATAATGAGAATCAGCGAATGGGGGAATAAAGAGGATGAATAGGAAAAAGGAGGATTGGATAATGCCTCGAGGTTCCATATGGTGACAAAGATGTAGCTGCATATTACTTTCACGTATGCTCCTCCTGCTGTATCCGCTGACTGGGAAGGGGACTGGGAACCGTACACGCATGAAAACCCTGTTAAAATTCAAATAAAACTATTCTCATCCCCAACTTCAGTCACTACCCCTCCCCCGCCTCCCCCACCTTCCTCTTCCTTTGCCCCTTTTTTATACTATTCCACAAATCCTCAATTAAGTGCGTAATGGGCCCCTGAGGCAGGTTTGTGTGCCTCTTTGTTCGGCTCCGGGGGCATCGGTCGGCATTAACGTTCCTCTTGAGTATGTAAATAGCCCCGGGCTGTGGGAGCACGGAGCGGAGCTGCCACTTGTCCGCTTAATCTCAGAGAGCTCCATCACTTTTCGGGGACGTTTTCTGGAGCCAAACACAGGGACATGCATGAGAACTTGGGTGAAAAAGGGAGAAAACACAATGCCCACACTCGGAGGAGGAACATCAGCACCCACGTCCACCTCCCACTTCTTCCGGAATATCCATCACCCATTTTATTGGGTCTCTCTCGCTTTCACTCTCTTTTTCTCTCCCCTCTCCTGATTCCCTCAGGACCTCTTACCCCCCCACATGCCCGGCCAATCCCCCGCCTGCTTGTGTGCTGTTCCCCACTGCTCGGCCTATCCCGTCCCGACGAGGAGCCCAGCTGATGGACCCTGCCGTCTAGTTGTGTTTACCTCACCCACTCGTCCAGCGGAACACACAACAATCCCCTTCATTGCCTGTTTGTTAGCCCCCTTTTCAGAACTCAAAGAGGAGGGGGGCATGTGTGTGAGTGTGTGGGTGCGGAGGGGATGGCAGGGGGTGAGAGGGGGGGGTTACAAAAACAAAAACGCGGAGGAAACAATTAAATTGCCCCTCCTCCCCATGAACCCTGTGCGAGCGGTTTCCCAGCTCGAGGTTCTGTGAACTAACTCGGAGGCCTGTAAAGTGCCCCATTATTCTGGTCGGGGTGGCGTGTTCCAAGAGCGGCTCGCCTCAATGGCCGATTAACACAGAGAGGGTTTTGTGTGAGGGTTTTGGCTCCCCACATTATGCACTGGTTAATTAGGAGCTCTATCTATCCTTCTATCTATCAATCTATCTATCATCCATTGATTATACAATCGTCATATCTTTGTATCTATCTATCTGTTCGCCTGTCCATTCATCCATCCATCTATCTATCTATCTATCTATCTATCTATCTATCTATCTATCTATCTATCTATCTATCTATCTATCTATCTATCTATCTATCTATCTATCTATCTATCTATCTATCTATCTATCTATCTATCTATCTATCATCTATCTATCTATCTATCTATCTATCTATCTATCTATCTATCTATCTATCTATCTATCTATCTATCTATCTATCTATCTATCTATCTATCTATCTATCTATCTATCTATCTGTCTATCTATCTATCGTTAAACAGGTTTACCACATTATCTCCAATGTTTTTTTTTGTATTGAGCACAGACTTTGAATTTGCCTCATGTGTGAATTAAATACATTATTGTTGACGTCTGCTGTCAAGTTAAATTAATTTAGATTTATATATTAGTTTATTTCTCACTGTACAGTCTCCTGCTCCTGCAGCAGGAGACTGTCGTCACTGGGAATCCTGTTTCCTCTTATAATAGGAGGATTACAATGGACAAGGATTTCGGAGGGAATTTCTGTTTTACGGCTTCAATCTCCACTATAGGGGGTTTACCCTCCTCTGAGCGGCCCAAGATCAGTGAGCTCTGGGGATTTGGCTGCGTCGGGGATCAGACAGTGGAAATGTGTCAAAAATACTACTGCTCCAGATCTCCTGACAAGACTACTATAGGCAGGCTGTCAGAATTAGGCGAGCGTGTTTGCTCTCAACGGCATTCCACTGCTGCATGTGACTGAAGAAGTATTTACATAGCTCGACAAAGTATGCCGCGAATAATGACACAGGAAGAAAAACAACGAGCCGAGGAGCCGCAGGGGCCCCGCTGTGGCTTTTCACGTGTAACAGCAGTCAGTAATAGGAAACAGTTAGCTGCTTATTTTTTACAGGATTTCAAGAATTCCGAGGAAAACGCAGAGTAGACGTGGTTCTGAAAGAACAGAGGCAGTGAGTTGGTCCTGAAAGGAAAGCAGATGTAAAGAGAGGAGAAGCGTCACATCCTTCATGTTACAGAACAGACTGGAGTTTTGATTCTGAATAAACTAAAGTCACTGTTTCAACACAAATCATGAATATATCTTAGACATTTTTTTCTGTATATTCACGTCAGGCATGACTGAATTTGTGGATATTAATTCTGTTTGCCTGTCTCTGTTTGCTGGACCCAGACCCCACCAGGTTTTCATACAGGTCCAAGGTGCCCTGTGTGCTTTGGTGCGTAGAAACAAGACGAAAACACAGTTTGAAATATCTGCCTCTACTGAAATTGTGTTGTCCATCAGACAAGTGTGTGTGTGACTAAGAGGGAGAAACAGGGAGCAGCTGAGGGAGAGACAGAGAGAGAGAGAGAGAAAGAGAGAGAGAATCTGTAATGAGGAAGAGAGAGTGAGACACTGACAGCTCTGTCACACTTCCCCGCTTCCCTGATCTGCCTCTTGTTGTGTTCTGGTCAGATCGTTGACGCGTTGTGTTTTCTTCGATGCAGATGCACAGATGAGGAGTTTTCAGCTATTTAATGATCTTACCTTACACAAAATGTGTTTTCATCATCACCTCAGGCCATGTCTGCATATGTTTCAGCTTCTGTCTACAGTAATGAGCATAGCATGACATCCAACCAGTAAATACCATATGGCACATATCCAAGAAGCACTGGAGTTCTAGCAATACAAGAATTGGTTCTAGTGAAAATCTTAGAAAAGATGTTGGAGAAAGTCTTCAGTATATTTTTTCTGGCACAAAGATGTGATAACTTAAATAAACAGGGAAAAATACTTTCGTAAATATGCCTAACCACATAAATTAGCATGATATAAAAAGGAACTCTTTCACACCTTTATAAAGATTATCTAATTAACTAGCCAATTTCCCCGACTAGGAATTAATAACAGATCATATCTTGAGGTAATTACTACATTTTAAACCCTTTTATTTTCTTAACCATATGAGCTGACACACTGGCAGTTAAATGAGCTTTGTTCGTGTATGTTTGTGTGTGTGTGCATGCATGTGTGTGTATATGCATGTGTGTACAGGAATGCCCTTCCTGTCTACACAGCAGGGTGGTGTGAGGAGAGCGGGGCACGAACAGTGTGTTCAGTCCCTACAGACCCCCAGGGTTTAATTAGTGAGAGAACATCCATCCTCCTTAGTCCTCTTATTGGCAAATCTTGAGTGGGACTCTAACCCCCCCGCCCTCACACTGGCAGATACCACGGGACTGGACCAGCAGAGATTTATGGCGACAGTGCAATATTTTGCGCGCGTGCCTGCAACATTTGTTGTGCTCGCACTAATGTTAGCCAGAGGGGGGGGGGTGCACAGTGAGAGTATTTGCACGTATCGCCTACACATATTTAAATGTGAGAGTGTGGCAGGTGAGCCTAGTCATGTATGAAACGTGGTTTGTGCAGTAATCCCATTTTCCCAGGGCCAGCTGCCCGACCCAGATGTCGACTCCTCATGTATCCACAGATAACCTGGAAACACGGGAGCTCGGTGTGTCACCATAGAGACCGTCTCACTCACCACTTCAATTGATTACTTTAATCGGACCTTCGCTCCAACCCTGATTTCCTCCTGTGTTCACCATTTCACTCCTTTGTCTTCTTGTTTATACCTTCATCAGCCACACCTTCCCTTTTTCCACCCTCCCCCCCTTTTTCCCTCCACCCTTCCCCCATACATTGTTACATATCTATCCGTTTCATCCCTCCCACCCTTTCCCTCGGTCGACTATACATCTCTCTGCCGCTGTCATCCCTTTCTCAGCAATGGAACGGGTATTCCATCGCGGTGGTTGTAGTAGGGGGTGGGGGTGGGGGTGGTCCTGCCTCATAGGCGGATTTAATGAGGTCCTGTGGGGATCGGGCCGAAGCCATCAAAAAGCTGCGTGCTGCCACATCGCCAGCTCTGTCAAACAGATGCTAATGATAACAGTGTTGCATCGCTTCATATGCGGCCGATGCGACTATAGGTAGAGAGCGATTAGGAATGAGCTGGAGGTGGGGAACACCTCATGTGATGGAGGAGGCTGAGGGGAGGTGCGGCAGGAACATCTCACTTGACTATGGATGATCTTCCTTCCTCTGCTGACCTTTCATCTGAGCAGCTTTAGGCTAAAGATAGGGGCTGAGGAGAGGGGAGTAGCAAAATCCTTCGAAAGGACCCAACTGAAAAAATCTCATCACTCTTAGAACATCATTTTGGAAACAGAGTGGAGTATGAGAGTCTGTGAGATTGGGAGCACTTCATTTTGCATGCAATGGAAATAGAGAAAGCAGAAGAGCCAAAGGGGAAAGTGACAAAAATCCACCTGATTATATCTGAGTGTCAAGCTCAAGTTTGATTAGATGCTATCAAACCCTGTAGACATTACCCAGGCGGATGGGAATCACCATATTCAGTCGTATGACAACCGCTCGCAGGCATAATGGGCAGTTAGCACATAATTACAGTGGGACTGGTCACATCTGAGAGACCAATGCAGACTACAACACTAGCCTCAGGATTCCCAGAGGCTCCCTCTAATGACCGTCTCATTATTGACACAAAGGGACGTGTCAAACAAAGGGTAACCTTAGAGGATGCTGAGGGACGGCCACCTCTGGTTCAACCATGCGTTGTCGGGATGCCGTTGCAGCCTGATTGTAAAACAGAATGGTAAAAATTGGGAAATGTGGTGAAAGCGCAGGGACAGTGTTACAGCTGTTACAATGCACAAAGGGTTTCTTTTGCAAATTGGCACGAACTGAAAAGGAGATTGATCATGCAGATACAAAGGGAGGCTCCAAATGCAACACCATATTAAATTTGGACAAAAGACAACAACAAAAATCTATTTGTTTATAGTTCAGGACATTTTTGGGGTCAGAGACAATGTTGTTGTTCAGCCCTGTTCTGAGGGATCTTTGAGTTAATTCTTATATGTTTGAACAGTTTTGACTTTAAAGTAGTGACCAAACCCTTATAACACGTGATATTGCAATACTGCAGATGATCCATGTTCACAGGAGTAAAAAAAACCCGGGAAGGATTAGTTAACTTGCCCCTAAAAGAGATGAAGCTGAAGAGAACTGTTTTTTTTAGTTTAGACATTTTGTAGATAATATTAACAATGCAAATATTTACATGAAAAAAAGGACAGGAAAACCTAAAGAGACAAAAGACAATAAAATGAGAACGAATTCCTCTCAGTGTAAACAGATTATACAGTCTTTCCTCCTAATTGATTCTTGTTCTAATTGTTGATGGCTATAAATGGCTTCATTATGCAGACATAATTATACTGCAAATGTGTTTTCTATCACCACAAATTAATAAAGCTTCAACAATATATTACAGATTACATGTAATGGAATGTGGAATTGACTTTGGAGAATATCAGCAGAAATCAGCGTCATTCATTTCACAGGTAATTTGGCTCCGCCCGCCCTAGTCGTTGATCCAACTGTATTCTCACTCCAGAGTTCAATTGGAATCCAGTTGCACCGCTGAGTGACTCACCTGTGTTTGTGTTGGGTCACTTCTCTTACATGAAACAAATGCAGAAAAAAAAGACTGTGCTCCTGTTACAGATTTTTTCTCTGTTGTAGCTGATGGGTACCAAGTGTGCTGTGGGCTCTGGAGTAGATTAACCTGCATGCCTGAGCTGAATGGATAAATGCAGACATATTAAATTGATTCATGTGCAGAGCAGAGGCTGATAATGAAATATGTTTTCCAATCATTGAGCAATAATATCTCCATTAACCCCCTGAGACCTTGGTAGATTAATTTAATTTGGGGGGCGCTTGTTGGAGCAACCTTGGGAATGTGGGGCCATCGCAGTGTTGATTCATTCCCAGTATTCAGGGTTGAGGGTTGAGGCAACTTCCACCTGATGGGAAAGTTTGATTCACACTGGTCCCTCTTCATATAAGAGATACTGTTTCTAAGAGGGTCTTCCTCCATTGAAGAACAGACGGTTACAAGGCTGATGGAGTTGAACCAGATTTGCATGATAGTCCACGCATCTCTCCCATCCATCACTGAATGCATTCATCCCAACGACCATCCAGGGATACATAAGTGAGAGGCGTAGAGTGACAATGCGTCCCTTTCTTCTGATGCTGGAATTTATCTCCCACTTCCTATGCATGGCACAACCTGAAGTGTTTGCTAAGAGCTTCATTTGGGGGAAGTAGAGAGGGAGAGAGAGGGGGAGTGGGGGGTGGGGGGGGGGTGTTTTTTCACAGCTCCTAGGCAGCCACGATGTGTGAGCCCGTTTCTTCCCACTGCATGGCAAGTGGCTGTGAGGCCCACGGGGACCAGATATATCCGGAGTCTGGCCCGGCTCCAGTTGTCTTTACCTCACAGTATACTGTGATGCACCAGTCATGAGAACGGGCATCGGGCCCCTTGAGAGACCAGTGGGAAACTGGTGTCCTCATTTACATTTGCCCCGTGTGCGATCGCAAGGATCAACATATATTGAATTAGACAAGTATAATCACACCAGTGGTCTCCAACACAAACGTGTTAATTATTATATAAGCTCACGTTGAGGTTGGTGCATTGATTGTCATAAATATGTAGATGCTAAAGAAGCGTTTCAATGCTCCACAACTCTGTTGTCTGTATGAAATTCACTTTGGTGATGTAACGATATTAGCTGCTAATCTATCAAGCTGCCTCCCATCTTATTGTGGTGTGTGCGGGTGTGTGTGTGTGTGTGTGGCATTAGCTTCCTCTTTCCCCCCCTTCATCCTCCTCTAAGCCACTGAGTGTTGCTAGGACAACCCCTCGTGGTCCTTGCTGCATCGCGCTGGCCCTCAATGCCAGCACTCGGGGAACCTCCTCGCACTGGGAAGGCAGCATAAATTCGGGATAATCGCTGTCGATTATGGGACACAATGGGTGCCGCTTCTGAAAGATTCATT
Organism: Pseudopleuronectes americanus; assembly: GCA_038501795.1. Lineage (NCBI taxonomy): Eukaryota > Metazoa > Chordata > Actinopteri > Pleuronectiformes > Pleuronectidae > Pseudopleuronectes > Pseudopleuronectes americanus. The sequence continues at coordinate 6,975,312 of CM076720.1, forward strand.
CATCCTGGAAAAAGAGACTGTGGAGGGTGAGGGCGGGGGGGAAAAGGGGCGCCTTGGTCCCTCCGCTGCTCTCCCACGGTGGGCACAGGCATGACATCAGTGCCCCAAAAGAACTGGCATTCTGGACATGCCCACTGACCTCCCTCCCCACGCTATACCCAAATACCCCCCCACTCCTCCCATTCAAGCCCCCCTCCCTTCCTTTCTCACCCCTGCCAGTTTGGATGCAGCGCTTGGCCGGGCGAGTTGGGGCCACTGCCACTGTTTGCATGTGAAACAAAGCCCCTCAGAAGGAAGAGAGAGGAAGCAGAGAGCTTCACATGGTACCAGCCAAGAGCAGGGATGGCTGCCTCGGCCTTCCCCTCACAGGCCCCTCTTTTGGCTGAGAGGTACTGGTGTGACCCCAGTACCCCTTCTCCCCCTAGTGTCCCTCTCAAAGCCCCCCCTCCCCTGTAACCCCTTCTTCTCTGTCTTGGTCCCTCGCTCTCATCCCCGAAAAATGCTCCCCTTACCCCGAGAGAGCCCTTTGAATGAGTATGACATGTCAAGGGATTTAGGATGAGTGATTTCTCATGACACAACCTTAGCTGACAGAGATGGCATTCCTCGGGTTTTTGTTGTGCAGCCGGTCATTTGTCTGACGAGGAAATAGCTTTCCAACACATTTCCCTAATTAGAATAATGTGATACTGCTCAATGCGATGTGAAGTCCCATGCTGCTGGGAGACTAGAGAGAAATCAGTGTGACACCATCCTCGCATGAATCACGTTGGCCATTTGTGCTTCGGACTTCAGAGACGTATTGAGTAACGGGGATATGTGAATCTATAAGTTGGAGACCATGTGCCTTGAATGCGAGAACCTTTTTTTGACAGTATCGTCAAAAGACATCCTTTTTGAGTCTGTCTGCCCGCGATAACAAATGACCCATGAGGCCACTGGCTCGATATAAACACGATATCTACTGTGCCTTTGAATCAAAGGATATTGATGATTGGTTTTGTGTGGCATCCTGCAGAGAGCACCTGCTGTGATATAATATTGTGTTGCAGCTTAACAACAGGCAGCCGTAAACATTAACATCTCCCTGCTGTACATCAGAATTGACCCCAAAGCCCCAAAACCACAACATTATGAATATTAAATCTTCCTGTCCGTCATTCTTTTGTCGTTTATTCCCTTCTCAGAGAAGGGGCTACTTACAAAGCATAGCACTGTTCCATTAGCAGGCATCATCAGGCTCATCTCAGCAGCCCAACAGTACCCTCGCCATCCATCACGGCTGGGATGAGTCTGCGGCCGTGCTCTCTGGGGGGATTACAGGGTCCAGGGAATGGAGGATCCCTGATGGATTTGACTGTTAAGCTCTGAATATTGACTCCTCCCCTCCACTTTTTCTTTTGTAGGTATTTATATTAACTCCCTAGGTTTGTTTGATGTGTGTGTGCATGCTATGTGTCCTGGTGCGTGGCTTAGCTGGCTGTGGCCCGACGGTGGTGGTGATGGAGTCAGGGGGGTGGGGGCTAAGGGGGGATGGGGGGTGTTGCAGACATCAGGATGGGGCAACTCAGGTTGCCGCGGCTGTGACTCGGTGTGCGTCGTCTGGGCTGTGTTGACTCGCTCCTCTCTGGATGCGTTTGGGACGAGCTGCTTGGACAGCTGAGAGCCTCTAGCTGTCAGCAGAGCTCTGGTGCTTCCTCCTGCCGGCTCTACCAGGGACCTTATCCTCTCACATCTGGCAGCACTTCTCTCTTTTTGGGGGGGGATGGAGCAGTTGTGATCCCGCTAACAATTTCTTGTGCTGATTCCCTCTTTAAAACCAAAGCCTGGAGATTTGATCCTGTAGTTAATGTAGCACTTACCTCAACTCCACAAGAAATGAAGTAAGTACTATGCATTCCATTCACACTGCTAGGTATAACTTACTTCATTCACTGTAGTACACTCATGCAATCACTTTTTTTGATCTCAAAGTAAAAGTTTTGACACACCAGAGTACAAGTTGTAGTTTTGGATAATTTGAGCGTCTTTTAGTTGTGGCTGTGTGTCACAGAGTTCGATATCAGGTGTTGGTTTATTAAGATCTTCAGTAATTCCTAATGGTCTTCGCGGTCCTGTAATGAAATTAATCTGATTAAGCCCTCGGCCGAGATTAACCAATTTCTTAAATAATCCAATTAGAGACGGAGGAGAAGAAACTGTGTGTGTGTGTGTGTGTGTGTGTGTGTGTGTGTGACGACTTTTGAATCATGAAGTTTGCTGGACAATTTCCTCAAAATCAATTATAGTCCCTTCATGGGAGACTTTCTACGTCGCAGTGAAGGCTTTTGTTTCAAGTTTCCAACAGAAGCAGCTCAAATCCATTTAAGTGGAGACAGAAGAAGATTCAATTTCCCAGAATGATTCTTGAGAACCGAGATAATTAATTATTATCTCATGCCATGTAAATGAAAGTTTAAATAAAAATAACCCCACAAGGGGAATTTTCCATCTTATATAATCATGCGATAAAATAAATAAACCTTTTCCTCTACTGGTATGAAATAGCACCTCTCTGCAGGAGTTTATTATCCTGCTGTATATTCTCATATTCATCGATCATTGGGTTGCTCAGGCCCACTCTCATCTGTCTGTGACTTGGTGGGAGAAGCGCTAATGAGAGGATCATGACAGAATAATATCCGACCTCTGTGACGGCCAACATCTGCTTCCTCTCTCTTTCTTCGTGCTAAAAATAATGAAAAAGGGAGAGAAAAGGGGGAGAAATTCAATTAACGGCTGTCATCATCAGTCTCCTGGAATGAGATCTCACTTGAATGCACAATATTTCATCGTTTTATTTCTGGGGGCTTTACTCATTCATCCTGCTTTTTCTGTCACCCCCGTCAGGAGTATGAATAGCACAGAGGTAGAGTGTGATGGCGGCGACTGTTTCCCTGCTGTTTGCATGCATTCTGTTTTTCCCACCTCACTTTGAAATGAATAAGATAAGATGGGACACATCCATCTGTGCGCCTGGAAGCCGACCAGGTGGTCTTCCATAGCCAAGCGCACACAACGCAGCGATACACAAAGCCGGGGGAGGTGCGTCTTCAAGTGTGTGATTCCGTGCGTCTGCGTGCTCATGTGGAATTATTAGTGCCTACTTACTCTGCAACAATAACACAATGAAGAACCTTCGGTCGAAAGGAAGTTCTCTGAAGTCTATTGATTTGTCTTTTCTTTGATCAAGTCTCAGCCCGAAGAAAAAAGGGAACCCTGACAGGCGGCTTGATTAATATCTATGAAGTGTTCTGACTTCCTAGTGGACTATAGGGGGGAGGGTCTGCAAACAATGGTAATTAACTTCACCATTGTGGCTTCTCCTTTTGGAAGTTTAGGCCATGAACCCCAGGGGTGAGGTGAAAGGTCAGACTCACTTTATTTCTTCTTTGCCTCTCTTTGTAATCCACCCCAGCGGAACTTTCTTCCTTTGTGGGGTTATTGAAGATGAATAGCAACACAGAGACATTTCCATTTTCTTACACACAAAATATATGTCAAAGCAAGTCGCGCAGTTTGATAAATTGTTCCTCCAACTTCTCAAGGAGACAATGGATCTAACGCCTCTTCTCTTCCTTTCTCTCCTACAATTTTAGGTTTTTGTGTGATTCTAAATGAACTCTTTCACCATCATATCTGAGAGGATGCATAGGAGAGTGTTTCACAGGCAATGTGTCTGCTCCTCTCTGTAATTTGTGGAGTGCTTGTTCTGTGAAGTTGGCATTTTCGTTTTTTTTCTTATTCTCCATCCGTCTCTCTTTTTCATTGCCGTCTTAAATTAATTCCCAAAGGCATTCCACCAGGGAATGTTGTCAGTGTTTGTCTGCTCCTCGTGTTGTTATTAATTAAAAACATTACATAAATGCTCGATGTTTGCTAGAATTTGGTGAGTCTAAAACCTGTGGGTTTTTTCAGTGTGATCTGTGGATCTGTACGCTGTTCTCGAAATACAGTGAATCTGTGTGATTGTTATGTATTTTATTACGTAACTCTATGGATGGTAAAATAGTCCGGAAAGTTATTACAATCAGTAACATTACATAATGTTGTCATGCTTGTAATTCTCTAAAGTCCCATAAAATCAGTTCATAATAATACTTTGTTATAGATGACTCGTCTGAGCTACAGAAAAAAACTGAAATTGTTCTCAAGGGAAGCACAAGACTCGACAGTAGTTTTATAAGCAGCAGTTTGTTGTCGTCATCTGTCTGTTGTTGTAACCATGAACAGTGTTGGACTGACAGCTTGAAAACTCAATTTCCTTTTTCAATTTGTGGTTTTCAAAAGGTATTAGACACATGCAGAGTAATAACTGATTTATGTGTTATGGTGTTCTTCTTTGCATAATGCTTCACTTGTGTTGTGCAAGTGTGTGTTGAAGAAACTTGTGCATTTACTAATTTGTTTCCTTTCTGTGTGTCACAGTGCCAACAGTATGCCTAAACAAGTGGAGGTGAGGATGCACGAGAGTCACCTGGAGCCCGTTGAGGCCAGGCCTCAGTCCAAATGTGCCAGAATGTGCTCCAAGCTGTGTTCGAACCTGCTGCTCACACTCACCGTCCTCGGTAAGTCGCCTCGTCGCTGTTAAAACTTTCATTCTTTCTTTCTCTAAAATTTCCCAGGGCATGCTAGAGATGGGCACCACAGCTGAGATCAGTGTTCTGTTAAATCAAAGCTTGATTATGCAGCTTGCTGGTAGAATGAGAAGGAGAGGCCATCTGTGGTTGCTCAGTGTACCAGACAGAGAGATGACTGGGTGTCCTGACCTTCCTCCGCTCCGTGCCACCTGTTGCTGTCGACAGCTCTCTGAGGCGCTGGTCACCGAAAACAGTGGTGCATGAAAAATGCCATGATTATAGCAGTGACTCACTGCACCACAGGGGGGAGATTTAATGAAAAAGATATAATGAAAAGAGGAAAGGGCACGAAAGTAATGATGCAATTTGTGGTTAAAGGCCTTAAATCAGATTTGTGTTTAGCCAGCACATCATTTACACTTTGTTGTGTCTGACACCTATGTGGTCTCTTCACAATCTTTGATAAGGGTAAGCGATATGGATGTGCTACCCGTGTGTGTGGGTGTGTGTATATATAGATTGTTCAGCAGTGTATGTGTCTCTCTATCTGTGTGCTGCTTGTGTGTTTGTGTGCATGTGTACATCTCACCCTGCTTGGCAGGACTCTAGCAAAGCAAGTGAGCCAGCATGATCATTGATCATCTGTCACTTGGTAGATAGGAGCCTGAATGGGAGCTTGCAAATTGGCCAAAGGGAAGGCACAGGAAATCAAGTGCCATCCAAAACCGTTGGGTGTGCAGTATCCACAGGATGCTGCTAGACTGGAGGCTAGATTGAATCCCAGAGGACAGCTTACGCTTTTTTTCCAAAAAACGCTGGAGGGCTTTTGATTCCCAGTGTTTGTTGTTAAATAACGTATTGGGCTGTATGATCTTTGGCTGTGGTGGGGAAGCAGAGGAAGTGCAGCCCTGGGGGGTGAGAGGGTGGGATGCTGGGGATTTGGCAGAGGCCAACTTCTGGGAACTGGTGTGCAGGGCTGCAGGGAGGTGAGAGGACACAGAGGTCATCTTTACTTCGGGGCAGAGAATAAGTTCTGGCTGGAAGCGACATACAGTATATCAAGGGTCAAAAGGGGCTTTGTGAGAGAGGGGTTGAACTTTTAACATTTTCAGGCTTGTAGGGAGTAAATGGAAGCCAGGGAACAAGTTGGGATAGAAAAAACGATTAGATAGCCACAACATCCCAGTGAGGCACAAAGTGAGCCTGAGATTAGGGTCAACTCTCTCCTTTACTGAGAGTTAGTATTAGTCTTTTCACCTTTGCCGCCACAATCCTCAAAAATGTCTTAGGTTTGCAGATATTACAGATGCTTCAGCAGAGAATCTGACATGCTGCCTCTGCCCCGCTGCTGCCAAGAGATCTGATCTTAATCCTCTATGAGATTTACTCTCTCATAGCAGGCTTCTGTTCCATCTCTTCAACTGTCGTCGCTAGGCAAGCAGCAGACAGCCTCATGCACAGCTCCAAACAACTCCATCGATAAGGCAGGGGCCAATTATTGAGGCCACTTTAAGGATATAATTGTCGATCATTTGTTTCTTATCAGATTGTATCTAAGCTCCACTCAATAAAGGTGAATACACCCACGGGAATGGCTTTTAAAAAAATGACTCACTTCTCTGTCTGACTTCATAACTGATGCTCTTCTACACTTCTTTCACTCTCTAACACATGCCTTGCTCTTCAGGTGTGGTCTTGGGAGCTGTATCAGGGTGTTTGCTGCGTGTGGCCTCCCCGATTCACCCAGATATCGTCATGGTGATCGCTTTTCCTGGAGACATCCTGATGAGAATGCTGAAGATGTTGATCCTGCCACTTATCATCTCCAGTTTAATCACAGGTGCAGTGTGACTGATCATACATCACATTATTACAAGATTCAACTTTTTAGCAATTGTTTTTAATCTTATTATTGCAAGAATCGCGCACATGAGCAAACACCGCTATGCAATTTTCTGATGTCAGTTTCATTCAGCCCTCATGCAACACAGTATTTAGTTTCACATTTCCATGTAATGTCCCCAAGCAAATATCAGGTAAACACAATGACGCTTGTTCTGGCTGCAGGTCTGGCCGGTTTGGATGCCAAATCCAGCGGTCGCCTGGGCACCAGAGCAATGATCTACTACATGTCCACCACCATTATTGCCGCTGTCCTGGGAGTCATCCTGGTGTTGCTCATCCACCCTGGCAACCCCAAACTGAAGGAGAATCTGGGCCAGGGCGAGAAGAATGATGATGTCTCCAGCTTGGATGCCTTCTTTGATCTGATCAGGAACCTGTTCCCAGAGAACCTGGTGCAGGCTTGTTTCCAACAGGTAATGGAGGACCAGATGATGAACAAGTGCATGTCTGGAAATTGGGAAGCGTGGGGCTGTCTTTATAGCCTAGCAGAGGCTTTATCAACACATAAATTCCTACACACATTAAATCATAGAAGGATAACCAGTGACTCTGGTTATCCGTGTCATTTGATAGCATAATGGGCCCATTGTCAGTCAATAAGCTCCGCACTAATATATCTTCCTTTGTATCCTCAGGTCGCGACGGTCACAAAGAAGACTGAGATAATAATTGAGGAGAACCTCAACGCCACCACCATGGAGGGACTGGTGGCCAACATCACCAGGGAGCCTGAGTTCCTTGTCCAGAAGACCCTGCAGTTCAAGAGTGGCATGAATGTCCTGGGTGTGTGACCCCGTTTATTTTGCCCACATTAAAAAGCTCACAAGATGATTACCACCGTTAAGATTAACAGCAATGCTAGCTGCTGTGTGAGGTTGTACAGCATGCTAACATTCTCACAGTGACAATGCTAACATGCTTAAGCTAAGCAGGCACCACATTAAGCATGTTCACTGTCATTTTGTAGTGTTGTAGCACGCTATTGGCTTATCAGTGCTAAACACTGCTAGCACTGGTTGCTAACAGGAATATCATTAGCTTGAAAAATAAGTATTTAACTACAAGACAAGTCAACAAGGTCATTAGGATCCATTAATGTCTGCAGAAAACTTCATGGAGATTCATCTATTAATATCTGACCCAAAGTAGTGGGCCCCACCAACAGACGTTACCATCCCTGGAGCACTGTCGCTATCCTAGCTAGAACTGAAAGTGTTATTACACTTTCATTACTACACATCCACAATTTGACAGCAAACCCTGGAGCCAAACTGATGACCTTGAGTTGTAAATGTGAAAGCTCATTTATAATCTTTTATTATGAAAAAAGATTCGTCCAATTTATACTATCGACATTTCTTCCTCCTGTCCTATGCTGTCCATTTTTTCCATATCCGTAAGCTTTCAGAAGACGTGCACAAATACAGACAAAATACAGACAAGAGGCCATGTCCGTTTCCGTATATGTACCAAGCATTAAGCATAAATTAGTCTTAAAATGTCTCACCTATCGATAAGAGTTTCTTCATGCTACACACACACACAAAAATGTTTTCAAGTTTAAGGATACATTTATGGTTTTCTGTCACAGGTCTGATTGGTTTCTTTATTGCATTTGGCATCTGCATGGGCAAGATGGGGGAGAAGGCCAGACTCATGCTTGAATTCTTCAGCATCCTCAATGAGATTGTGATGAAACTTGTCATCCTGATCATGTGGTTTGTATCACTTAAGAATCTCATTGACTCATTTTGAAACTCATTTGGTTATTTTGAGACAGAAATAACTGTTTATACCAAATTTAAGTCATTGTGAATTTGACAGTTTCCTGAGAAACTGTTTTTGTTCACTGCTAAATTCACCGGAATAACCAGAGCTTTTTACAACTCATCAGGTACTCTCCCTTCGGTATCGCTTGTCTGATCTGCGGTAAGATCATCTCCATCAAGGATCTTGAGGTGGTGGGAAGGCAGCTGGGCATGTACATGGTGACTGTAATCATCGGCCTCATCATTCACGGAGCAATCTTCCTGCCCAGCATCTACTTCTTTATCGTCAGGAAAAACCCCTTCACCTTCTTCCTGGGTATCTTCCAGGCCTGGATCACTGCTCTGGGTACAGCATCTAGGTAAGCACCAGGTTGGATGGAACCTTCTTAATGATTATTCATTCAATACAATGTTTAACCAACACTCTTCTGCTTTCCCCTCCAGTGCTGGAACCCTGCCCGTCACCTTCCGTTGTCTGGAGGAGAACTTGGGTATTGACAAAAGAGTCACTCGTTTTGTGCTCCCAGTCGGTGCTACCATTAACATGGATGGAACTGCTCTGTACGAGGCTGTGGCTGCCATCTTCATTGCCCAAATGAATGGTATCTACCTTGACCCGGGCCAGATTGTCACTGTCAGGTCAGGAAACCCTTTTGACAGTTTGTCTTTGTGCTTTAAAATATTTGAGATTTGGTCGCACTGTTGAATTGAAGTTAACAAATGTGAACATCGTTCAACTCGATCTAGGAGGTCATGTTTTCTTTGGTGTTAGTTTGTCTGTTTGTTAGTTAGCAAGGTAAAGCAAAAACTACCCAACATTGTGTGACAGGGTGTCAGACTTAGTGGATGGAATGTACTCTCAGGGGGTCCTTCTAGTTCTGCATACGATTTCTAAAGACAGGTTGGAAAATTCTTTAATTCAATTAAATTTTTATAGTGCCAAATTATAGCTTATGTTAAAGGAACTTTACAAAGTAAGGTTGAGACCGTACAATACTGTAGAGAAACCCAACAGTTTCCAGAATGAGCCTCGCTATATTCACGCAGTCTCTTACATGGACTCTGTCAATGTGGCACAAACAAAAACTGAAGAGCACAACTCGCCAATCAGGAATAAGATAAAAAAAAAGAGTATGTTGTGTTGTATTGCACAGAAAGAATGCGTTTTGCACAGTTAATAATGGAGGCCTGAGGATACAGCTCAGTAAACACTCTTAACTCCACACACCACTTACTTTGTCTCGACTGTCTGTGACTAACTTCCCCAAATACTCCTCTTTTAATAGAGTGAGTCAAGGATGGATGACCTTAAGCCTGACATTTTTATGGTGCATCAGTCTATGAACCCTCAAATTAAACATCCCCTCTTGCACATTCATATCACTTCATGTGCGATGGAGGACCCACTCTGGCGCTCTTCAGTTTGTTACACAAGCACCGCAGAGAGTGCACGTCTTCAATTGTAATAATGAGGTGAAGCAATTTCTCGTTCATTTGCGCCTGAAGAGTTGCACTGGGGTGAAGAGGAGTGGTGTGGATCCTCCAGTGTATCAGAGAATGTGACTGAGTGCTGATTTGTTGTGTCTTCTTCCAGTCTGACAGCCACCCTGGCCAGTGTAGGAGCAGCCAGTATTCCCAGTGCTGGCCTGGTGACTATGCTGCTGATCCTGACTGCTGTCGGCCTGCCAACGGAAGACATCAGTCTGCTGGTTGCTGTTGACTGGCTGCTGTGAGTTTGACACGTCAAATGTATATCATCCATGAATCCCTCCCAGCTCGTTTAATTGACTCTACATATCCCGGTGCCTCTCCCTGCAGGGATCGATTCAGAACCTCGGTGAACGTGGTCGGTGACTCCTACGGTGCAGGCATCGTGTACCACCTGTCCAAGTTAGAGCTCGAAGAGCTGGATGCAAACGCGGCTAAGTCAGACGACATCGAAATGATGACGAAGACCCCGTCTTACTACGACGACATGAAGAACCACCACGAAAACAATTCCAACCAGTGCGTCCTTACCGCTACCGCTACAACCGCTTCCGCTACTGCTAACAATTCTGTCGTAGTAGATGAATGCAAGGTACAATTAACGCTAACGGACATAGAGACTTGTATATAACCCCCTCTCTGTTGTTGCATGCTCACCCTTCACCTTTTCTTGATTTCTTTGTTATATTCATTGCATCTTTGTCTATAGTTGTGTAAATACACCCAGTGTTGTTGTATGCCAGAAGTGAAGCGAGAGAACAACAGATGCATGCGTATGTATTTATTTATTTAATTTCTCCGGAATAGCAGCTTTTGTGTCTATCGGATGTCTAAAAATGAAAAGCTCTTTTGCAAAAGGGTTTTTCAAAAATCAAACAAACCAAAAGCTCAATCTCAGCGCATGCAAATGAGGGATAATTCGGCTCGTGCTCAACAGGTAGCTTATCTGATGACTATAAGCCTTTGGGGTTTGGCTCTAACTAAAAAGGCAGCACCAGATAATCCTCATTATGACCCTGAGGAATTATTTAGCAGCTTTCCCAATCCATCAAAAGTTCACACTGCATCCGTTTCCTAAAACAAAATATGTCCTGATAGAATATCATTTCTCTAATCATTTCCCCTATTTTACCTTTCAACGTCCAGGGTCCGGATTTCAATTGGTTAACAGAAATGCTTCCAAAGGGGTTATCACTTTGCTGTAGAATTTAAAATGCAAAGAGGAGAAGTGTTGCAGCTAATTAACAGTTTATATATTCCCTACATACACACATGTACCGCGCAGCCACTGACTCATTCCCTGTCAGGGCTTTTGTATTTTGACACCATCTATTTTTGCTCATGTGAAAGCTGTGTTGAAAAATCTAAAAGCTGCGAAGCAACTCCCACAATGTAAAACATAAGACAGTTTGAATTCAGTCTTTGAATGTATCACGGGCTTTAAGAATAATGTAGTTCTTTACTGACACACGCACACACTGGCAGGAAAGGTCTGCTGATGAGCCTATTCATTTATTAAAGGGTGAAAGGTGTTGCCTAGCAACACTGGCATCCTGTCACACCAGCAATCTGTTCGTAGTAAAAAAAAGTTAGACCCTCCTCTCTGAGTCTCCATTTAATAGCAGACATTTACATATAAATGCAAAGGCTTGCTATTCCATGACTGTTTTTTTCTGTTTCTGTTCTTTTTGCCTGTAAATAGATCGACTCACATTTCTAACACCATTTTTCAAAGATGCTTCTTCCACTGTAGAACGCTTGCAAACTAGCAAAAAAACCCTAACAATTGCATTCATTCTGTAGTGTTTGTTTTCTGTATAATGTTTTGTTTTGCATTCTCAGTTTATTCACGTGTATTTTGTTTAACGCATGATGAGTTTTTGGTCATATATGTTTGATCCCAGGTTAGTAACAGAAACTCTTAGGACCAAACGCATGATCATTAGTGGTCGGACAGGGGATCAATACTGCTCCAATGATTTTGCATGTTGCAAAGTAGCATTATTAAGTAAGAGGCTGTTTTAATTGCCGAGTAACATATAGCGCAAATTTCAGAAAAGACAAATACACTGTAAAAATATAATGTAATATATTTTAATACCTAAATGTTATTCTGGCTTTACACCGATATGAATTTTACAGCCTTTATTATCGAAAACCATGCATATGTAGAACACTTGATTAGTAAACTTGTTATTTTTATATACCATAGCTTGGTTTTACTTATATTCGGTTTACAAGCTGTACAAGGCCCATCGACCAAATATATTCCTGGGCTGAAGCTAAATCAAAGTTATTATTTAACCTAGAAATGAAGTGTGTGTTTTTTATGATCATCTGTGCCTTGGATTGGTTATTTAGATGTCCCTGCTGACTGCTTACAGGTAACCTCAGCCACTAACGGCTCTGCTGCGGAGTGCACGCTTGTTGAGGAGGAACCATGGAAAAATGAATAATGGCAGCACAGAGATCCCCTGCTCCTGGGCTCCACAAGCTTTCCTACCTGCTGATAGAAAAAAAAATGAGTGAATGAAAAAAAAAGTCACACGAACAGAACGACTAACTGTTTTGTTTTTTAAATGTAGTTTAGTTTTCTTTTCTTTTCATTAGTCCCTTTAAAGGTTTTTGTAACTGTCTATCTGACTGATATATAATACTATAATTCACTTAACCGTGAAAGGATAACAGAGGGTATACTTTACCTGTTAGAGCACAATTTTGTCCTTTATAGCAGATACTTGCACAACATACTTCAAGGCTTGGGGAAGGGAAGGAAGAGAAATAAAAACGTTATTCTCAGCAATACATCCTGGTTTTACGTGACGAGGTGAGAGAAGAAGTGGCTGTAGAACACGGGATGCCTTTAGATCATCTTCCAAGTTTCGTACGGGGGGTTTAACTCTTCTAACGCAGGACGACGAGGGTTAGAGCGTTAATCATGGCGTCCAACGCAGTTTCTTTCTCGCTTCGCATCCCCGTCCAGTTCACGTACTGGCAGAAGGCCGCTGCTTTTCATTCCCAGCCCAGTCTCTCATCTTAAGACCATCGCGTAACTGCCCCATATTACCCACAACTCCTGAGGTGCAGCAAACTGATGAACAGGCCGGAGGTAGTGAGACAAACAGGAAAACCAATGCTGAGCCTAATACACTCACAAGCACAGTCACTTATAAAGCACAAATAATACAATAATAGAGCCCATTTTTATCTCCCTTTTGTTTTCCTTCTTTTTAGCCTACTGTGAAGAAAAAGGGACTTTTGTATTCTTTAAGTCACCTGTTGAGAGATATAACACTCGTTTGTGTGTGTGTGTGCGTGCGTGTTTGTGAGTGTGTGTGTGTGTGTGTGTGGTGGAGAGAGACCGAGAGTGAGAGAAAACATGACCAAGTCAAGTATTGGGACCAAACAGGCAGAAAATCAATCAACTCACAGAGGCCTTCGACCTGCCTCCATGACACAACACACCTTTCAGTTTCCTTACTGACGACAGCTCAACAACTTAAAGCAAAGAAAAGCACAAACATAAATACAGTCCTTTATACAAGACTTCCTCTATTGTTACGCCAGTGAAATTAAAGTTAAACTAGCGTCAATGTGATTATGACAAGAGCAAATCAGGATAATATGTAATTGACATATCGGAAAATAAAACGAAGCACAAAGCAAAGATTTGTAAAGAGCACAAACGAAGCGAACTGAGCACAAACGAAGCCAAAACGCCAATGAGGATAATTATCAGTCAGCGATAAAATCAAAAGTCACTCACATTACCGTTCCAGGTCGACACTGATCGCATTCCAAGTAAAATAAGAAGAAGATAAATAAGGGAAAGAAAAAGACACTCAGGCTTGTATGTTTACTCTTACAGAGAATAAATGATAAAATGTTTACGAATGACAGGAGGGGACGTTTACCCAGCACATACAATAAAACCACACACGCACAGATTTAAGGCTAAATCCAGTGTTTAATAAATTGAAAGCACTAGATTTAGACTATTGATGACTGAGGGTGATCCATCCGAAATAGAAGAAATATGGCACACAGATAATTGGAGAAGGTTTCCAGCTCCTCATTTAGCCAGACCGTAAAAAAAGTGAAATAATCCATTCAGCCACCAGAGCTCAAGACTGTTTCTACAAAACCCTACATGCTGCAGCTGTGTGTCCATACAGGCGAGAAGACAGTTCAATGGGCACACTCATTTACACACAATATGCCAGAACGTTGCCAACTATCAGGTAATATCACACATTTTTCCTCTCATACAACCACATGGCTTAAGTAAAGAAATCTGCAAACATAAAAAAAACAAAGCTGAACTACTGGCTCTTTTTGTTAGCCTGTGTGAGTGAGAGGTGAGACTCCTGTGACGTGGATTTGATTTTTTATTTTATAGGTGTCCGTCTCTCCTGTCTTTGTGCTTAACGTTGACCTCACCTTGACGGGGTTCGCTTCAGACAACACGCCGACAACACGCCGCGCTCGCAGTAACACTAAAGGAGACTTTTAACCCATAGAGCGCAGCACCCTGTCATTTTAGCTCCCCTTAAATGACACCTTTCACTTTGCTTTTTTATTGATCACAGCTGAGTGAAGTGTGATTCGACGTAAGTGCACACTCTGCCGTGCACTGGGCAGACATACACAAAAAACAAATGCACAGATACACACACACACACACACACACATTTCTTTTTTCCAAACACACACATACAAACGCTGAAGGTCACAACATTTACATTTGTGATCGGCGCACTGCAGAGCACAGCACTGACCCCCTAACACGGCCTTCGAGCCCGACCTTTCGAAATTGTGATCTCCAGGAAAAAATAAAAGATAAAAAAATGATAATTATAGAGAACAGAAAAAACCTCCCCAGCGAGGAGACGATGCAGACCACAGAGTCACCCCTGGGGATTGAGTGTTGGACCGCTGTTACGTTCAACCTCACAGTTAAGGAAGCATGAATAAAAACAAGAAGTAATGATTATTTTTTGCACCACTATCTTAAAAGCATGATATTTTGAAGTGCCTCCTTGCACTTTGTGTATATATTGTAGGTAACAGATTTTTTTGTCCTTTTTGTTTTCTCTTGGGGGGACGTTGAAATGGTTCGTAGGAGTATAGTTTCATTGCTGTGACATTTTTCATGTAATCCTCTAGAAAGAAAAAAATATCATCTGTGTCCTGAGTAAAATTAGATTAGATACAAATGTATAGAGAGGAAAACTGTGTAATAAATTGCTTGTTTTTTTTATTCTCTTGTAGCTCTTAACTAGTTGTTTTACTGACCTGTCACACACACACCAATATATATATCATTCTTTTTGTATCTAATGTAAGCGTTTTGAATGTTTGTTCCATGAAGATATAAGCCGTGTGCATTCATTTTCATTGTATATAAATAAATATATAATTGTTCTGTTCAATGGCAGTGCAGAGTTTTCCAGAGTAACAGTGATCCTCACGCAAACGCTGTTTGCATGACGGCGAGAAAAGAAAAGGGGAAAAGAGAGTCGGAAGGAGAGAGAGAGGAAGAAAGAGAGCAAGGGGATGTTTTAGTTTTGACTATAGGGGCCAATTTGAGTTACTTAGGAGGGAGTTATACTTTGATAAAGGCATACGAGAAGAGAGACGTATTAAAGGGAACTAATTTAGCCCAGGACGTAGAGCAGAGTGAGGAATCCAACACGACCTATAGACGCAGATTCGAGCGAGAGAACAGACATCATGTATTCAGACGCCTGTTTTCAAGCAACATTCCTCAGGTGACTCATCTGAAGCATTTTGTCTTATCAGTGGAGAAAACTGGCTTTAGTCTCAGGCGTCTTTGTTTACCCCGTGCTAAGATCTAAATCTGTTAGATCCTGTGTCGAGCTGCCGCATCTTCACACATTTTACCCACTGAGACGCGACATCGTGGAGGCTGATAGAAATCTCAGCTCCATAATCTGCCTTTACTGCGCTTGCCTTTTCGTTCGCTTTCTAAAACAGAAACTATTCAGTATATGCACAAACAGACACCTGAGTGATACGGTACCGATCACACATGGATATTGACCGACAGTGTTTTGACAAAGAGCCAGTATATCTTCAAGCTTGTCCTTTTCTACTGCTGATAACCCGTCTCACTCCTGCCTACAACATGCTTTCCTCATCTTACTTTTCTAGGCCTTCTTCCGTCTTTGTAAAGTTGTTGTAATTCTGATGTAAAGGCAGAGCATATGTGTGTGGGAGGGGGGGGAGATACACTATCGAGTAAAAAAAAGAAAATGAAAAAAACATGAATTCTTTCCTCGGTCTATGGTATACACAAAAAAAAATCTGTTTCTACATATCAAGTGTTGTACCTTTGGTGTACATATACAAATATAACTAATAAATGTTGATTCATAACTAAATTCTGCTTCCTTTTTGTATTTTTTGCACAATTTCACAAATAGAAATGTTTGAAGGTTAACTAATCTTTTAAATGACTATGGTTTAATATCCTGAGATGGACAATAATCTGTTTATATCCTTTTTCTAAAGGATCTCAGCTGCTTTGGTCCCTGCAGAGCCAATAAGGGCATAAGTAATCAAATAAGTTTGAAAGATGATGCACATGCTGAAGAAAAACAAAGCTTTGATGAACTCAAGTGTGCGAGATGTGACAATATAGGAAGCTTGATGTAATATGATCTATAATGAGACTCAGTAGAGTGAGTGTATCTTTGCCAAGGTCGAAGAACCATACATTAAATTGTTGTTATAGTAGAAATATAAAAGAAAACATAATGTGGTCTGACAACCTGAATTCTATACTTTTCTGAACATGTTGATCTAAATGTGGATATGAAAACCAATGCGACATATTGAACTCTTCACTACATGGATCTGCTCAAGGGAAATAAACTTAACATTATAGCAAATCACACTCGAAGAGCGACGGTTTAACAAAACACTTCCGCCCATGAAAATGTAAAAATCAGCTGGATTCAGATTCTATTCATATATCTGCAACAACATCCTTGAAAAAATATGAAAAAATGCTCCTGGAGGAATAGTGCATATTGCAGAGCTGGTGGCCCTAGTGAATGTATGAATATATATGAATATACGTACAATAGGGCAACAGCAGTTATGTGTATATGTAAGTATGTGTTTGCAAGTATATACCTGAGCTAAAGGCTAAAATGGTATACTTCTGATTATATGTAACATCAAGGTAAAGATATGAAAAGAATATTTGCCTCATCAATGAAAAAAGTTTAAAACGCTGATGTTCGGTCATATTCCCTGCTTGTTGCAGAACTCTATTGGTGCATTTCATTAAAACATAAATCATGTTAAGGTTTAATAGGCTCATGCAAAGACAAATGAGTATAATTTTCCTTTGATTCACCGCTGCATCATTTTTAATGCCAACGTTACGTGAAAATAAATGTATGCTAATTAAGTATTACTCTGTTATTGATGAACATTCAGCTGTGCTTCATGCAGTTTAACTATTTCAAAAGGGCCCGCTTTGTATTCTGCGTTAGCATGTTCTCTCATCACGACCCCGGCGCCATGGAAACCTCACTTCCTCTCATGTTGGGGCGGAGGGGGGGGTGGGTGGGGGGGCAATGTCACCATTTGCAGCCCCTGTCATGCCATTCACCCGCTCGCCTTTGTCTTCGCACACAGTGAGCAATCAGGGAGCGAACACCACATTCCATCTCTTTCTATACACGTTTATTTCGTTCATGACTTCACAAAGCTTCATCTTTTGTTAATTGGTCATGAAACCTGCCTACACGACTACGTCTGCTACTTCCTGTCGGAGTGAATGATAAAAGAGCAAAAAGCAGGAGCGATAACGAAACAGGTCAGAAACAAAAAATCTGCTTACAGTTCAGTTTTTACACCAGAAAAAAGAAGAAAAAAAAGCTGTCACACTGGGAATAAAACTGCTTACACAATAACACAATGTATGTTATACTTAGCCAATGAGAAGGTCAGTAGCAAAAACTGCAGCATTTCCATGTGAGTGGTTTGTTGAGACCAGAACACAGGCTTCATTCACCCCCTCCCCCCACCCCCCCCATCTCCAATCAGAGATATTTCAATAGGATCTCGTGAGAAGTATTTTACATTGTAAAGTCTTTGCAGGACATGGGCTCCCCCCTCCGTGTAATATTTAGTTCATGCTGAATTTCATATATGAAATTTAGCATTCAAGTTAATAATCTCACATTTACAAAATGATCAATCGGCTACAGATACAATCCAAATCTTTCTTTTGCTCACTTCCCCCCCTAATCAAAGTACACACTGTGTTTTCATATACATCATGATTAATCTTCTTATCCTCAGGATAACATCAGGGACTCGATGTAAATTTATACCACATTAACTTGCACAAATTGCACATTTCTTGAATGCTCGAGCTGATTCATGCAATACCCACAGCAATACTGCAAAAAAATGTTTACCTCAGAGGTGCTTTTTCTGATTGAATAAATCTCAAAGTGAACACATTCTTCTACTTATAGAGGATATAAAGCCCCTTCCTGCCAAACATAAAAAAAAGCATGGGCATCTAATGCTAAGGCATTTCCAAACATGTACTTTATATACAGAGACAAGGGAAAAGGGGACTTAAAGATGCATAAATTAAGGTATTAAGGTACAACTCCTCAGGTTTTTCTTGAAAATGGAATAAAAACAAGCTTCAGTCCACAGGCAACGTCTGAAATATACACAAGGTTACAACAATCAGCAATGAAAACAAAACACATGAAATAGCTTTTTTTTTCTATCTGCAGAATCTCAAATAAAATAACACAGTTTTCATCATCGACTTCTTTCAGTTTAGGATTCACCAATTCTATTACAAAGAGAATAATTTGTAATTAACATGTTCGTCACAAATGACGCCCTCCTTAACCCACCCCCCTCCCTTTTAAACCCATGCCTCTCCAGCCCTGTCATCGACACGCAAGCGCACAACTCTCGCAAACACAAAGAACAAGACACGAAACGTGCATGCACACCCTGCTACGCACCGACGCATGGCACCCTACTCGGTCTGATCCAAGGGTCACCATATGAGGGTCACCATCTGGGAACACCGCACAAACTAAATGCTGCACATGTTGGTTTGAACCTGGTCCCCTCTGAGAGGCAACAGCTTCAGACCCAAAACACTTAAGTTAGACAATCGTTCTATAGTAACACAAACATTGACCCTCACTCAGCGTCCATTCATTGCTGATCACCGAAGTGGTTCCAGTGTTTGAAGCCCCCAACCTACGTCCGTATATTTTCTCTCCACCTTCTCCTCGCGCTCTTCCTCCTCGCCTTCAAACTCCTCGACTCCCGCCTCACGCCTGCTGCTCTTTATCCGGCGACTCCTCTAGCGTGATGACGGTGAACTCCTCGGTGTTGCCGTTCTCCTGGATCTTCTCCTTGTTCATGAGGGTCACCATCTCCTGCTCTCGCTCCTGGGAGCTGGATGCCAGTGCCGTGGCACCGTTCCCCTCGCTGCCATCCTTAGACGTGATCATCAGCGTCTGTCGTTTGCTGCACAAACTGGACACGGACATTTGTTTAGTATTAAAAAAATATGTCTAGTCTGCAACAGAATATGTGTAAACTCTGGCTAATGTCTACTGCTCCTAAAACACTTATAGTGTAGAATAATGAAATGAAAATATAAACTGGACGTCCAACCTGTTTCTTTTGGCAACAACTGCACATACGAAAATAATTGCTGCCACTGCCACAATCACCCCGATGATTACCAGCCAGTCTGGAGGGAGAAATAAGAAGCCACGAGTCGACAGTATTAAAGCTGATTCAGTTGGAAATAAAAAGTAATCACTGTCATGAGAGAATAAGAACAGAAATAGGAAATATTCTCACCCAGTGAACCGCGGCTCTCCTTTGGGTCAGATTTCGGATCAACAGGACTCCGGACCTGTCCTCTGCCATTTGGTTCTTGTGGAGCTGCACGTTGATAAAACAAAAGGTAGACATTGATTCTCAGATATAAATTATTCAATGACATAATAAATATATAAGCATGTTTAAAGCGTAAACCCTGATGACAAATTCAGTTTTTGTGGCTGTATCACAAAGAATGTCCTTTAACCAAATGCTGAAAGTTACACAAATATTATGACTATATTTATATTCACTTTGATGTATTTAACACACAGTTTTATGTTTGAAATGTTTATTAAATTCACTGTGAATATTGAAGTGATGAAACCATTGAGGCCTGTTTAGTAGCAGTTTGACTCCACAGCTCAAACTGACACAAGGGGGCGTCCTGTGTTCTTAAAGTTACTTCAGTCCCCTCGAAACCTGTTGCAGCACAGGGGAGGATGTGGTGTTCTCAGAAAAAGTGAATGCATTTTGAGCACAGATGAACTAAAACGCCACCATTTTGAATCATCATCTTTGTGGATGTATAGCAGTTGGACCACATGAGGGCAAACTTGCAGAATATATTCCCAAAATTGATAAATCAGGATTCTCCACAAAAACGTGAATACAGTTTGTACCACTGAGGTGTTTTTGTGTTAGAGATAAAGTAAAGAGCTGAGTTGTAATCACATGACTGCTGTCTAGTTGTGCACTGTTTAACTTTTGCATGTGACTTCCTTACGCTCTTTGGTGGCGTCTTCGCTTGTGCCCCCAGTCTCCTCCTCGTTTCCATTGGGAGCTTGTGGTTTCTCTGTTTCTCCAACAGGGGCCGTCGGAGAGGTTCTGTCCTCCTCAGAGCGGCCTGGCGTCATCCCAGATCCAGTGGGCTGGTCCACGTCTTCCTGAGGGTAAATGAACTCCCCCGTGCGGTTCTCGCTCCCACCAATGGGGTTGTCTTCCACAGCCTGGTCGGGTGTCGGAGCCTTTGGATCCTCTGCACTCACTTCTGTGGGAGGGTGGGCGACTACGGTGCTCAATTCAAATTTGTCCCAGAGAGCTATGGTTTCATTGTCAGACGAATCCTTGGGTTGTGAGTGGAGAGTGGACCCTGAATCTGCTTCGCCTGATCTTGTTGGGCCCTGAGGCAGCGGTGAGGGCTCTGCTGATTGGAGAAGAGCAAAGTTCAAACATTGATTAATATCGCTTGTGTATACATATTAGACTTCTCTTGCCATTAATCTAGAGATAATGTTACAGTGGTTTGAAATCCTGATTATTATTTCAGATGGAACAAATCACTTCATCATCTCATATAGTTTTATCTTGCCAACATTTACATTATAATACCTAATTAAAATGCATGGTAGAGTTTATCAGTGAAGCTGAGTTTATTATTTTGACGCTGAGCCATACTTAATATTGTGTTACTGCATATGATCATGAATGACAAAACAAAATGACTCACTTCTTGCTTGAGACACTGACAATCTCTCTTCTCTTTACATTTCAAACGTTAAAATTCACAATTTTAGTTTTACTATGCTTCTTAACTAAAGGGTTAATTGACCAGTTGATTTGGTTTCATTCTCTGAGAGCCCACGTGATAGTATTTGTTTTACTACACCGAGTTATTTGTGATTTTCCTGCATTCAATCCAGTTTCTGCATTTGCAGAATTTCTTTGTCAGCACAGACAAATGAGGCAACGCAAAATGTTACTACAGCGCCTTGGTTTTGCAATTTAAAAACAAAAAAAAGGGGAAATAGGTAGAATAATGGTTGAGAAACTTATAGGGTGACACCCAATTGTCTTCTTTCCGAGCCAGATTGATCTGCGTTGAAGATCTGACCCAACCTCAGGTCGCGTAGCTCAAAGCTGAGAGGATGTTGGCGTTGACAAGCGAAAAGATCCTTTACTTACAAGACTGAGGTTTCATTCGGTTAATTCTGTTCTAATTCAAATATTAATACTTAAATAGGAATTTGAATTTCATTTTAAAGCTTTGTTTATCAGTTATTATTTGCGCTTAAACCTTTGATATATGGCAACATATGAGTATAATTAAGTTGAGGGGGAATGAGCTTAATGTATTCAAGGCATGTTAAACTGACCTGGTTCATCTGAGAGTAGAGATCCACTGAATTGTTTCTCACAGTTCTTCTCAGGCCCAACTGGAACATGGTGAATAGGAAGTAAATGTTACCAAAATGGAGAAGGAAACAGCAATAGGTCTGAGAGATGCAAACTGTAGATTCACATGACTGGAACTGACTGTTTCCTGTAGTTACTAGTCACCTTTGTCATCATAGCAGTAGGCATCATATTTTTCATCAGCTTCAGTGGGTGGATGAACTATGAGGCCGCTCAAGTTCCCTGCACAGTTTTCATGGTGCGAGTGTCTGAGGATTGCGGTGCTCCCATTGTTGTTCCAGCCGTACCTGAATGGACACAGTAATGTGATTATTAGAAGACATTGTCGGACACAAATTAGAGACGTTTGTTGAAGCAAGACGTCTCCAAGTAGCCAAGTCAGAACACATTACATCACATGAACAACTGAACTAATTCAAACGCTGTCCATGAACAGGTGGTCGTTTTGCTTTATGGGAAGTAGGTTTGATTTCTGCAACTTTGATTAATGACAAACAGGGTGTATCCTCACGCATGTGGAAAACCCTCTTCCTCTTTTCTGGTTTTGCATCTATAAATGTGTAGTGTGGGGTGATCTTGTGCACTTAAAGTTGGATGTTCAATTGTTAAATTTAGCTATGATTTTTGATTGTTGGTAGAAAAAAAATTCATTTCTTTGTGACCTTTCAGACCTTGTGACTGTCAGATATTTGAAGTTTGAGTTTAAATAACAGGTGTGAAAGGTGAGTCAGACCACGGTCTGGACCAACGGACCAAAATGTGACCCCAGATCAAACTGAGCCATCGTTACAGTGTGAAAACATTTGATTTAAATAGTTCAGACTTTCAGGCCAATTCCAGGATGTTGAAACAACATTGAACAATAGAAGAAGAAAAAGAAGCCACTTGCATTATTGCTCGTAGTCTTTGCGTCCAATTATCTAATTTTGCTAGTAGTAATACCACAATGAGAATGGCAAGGACATTAACAATGTGGACAGGTTCATACATTTTCTCCATTCAAACAAAAAAACTACTGCCAGTCAAATGGACAAATCGATGGTATCAGACAACACACATGTGTAATGTTTGCAAAAAGACTTGAACCTTGGTTCAGAACATGGTTCGGACATTCAGGTGATAAAACATCTTCAGGGATATCAAAGTTATTGGGCCCAGTAAAATCAGTCTTAATTAAAATTGTTGTTCACAATAACAAAAAAAAATTTCATACAAAGACTTGTAGTTTCACCTGCAGGTTTGCATGTCTTTAGCGTAGGCCTCCTCGACTTGCTCTTGACTTGCCAGAGTGGTCTCGAGCTGCTCACACACCTTTTCAGCCAAGGAGAAGGTGAGCGAGTGACGGGATTCTCCCTCAACCAGGAACACTCCGGCATAGCTGCAGCTCCGAGAATTCACTGCAGGGAAGGTAAAGGGGGAAAAAAATACACTTTATATTATAAATAATGATGATATGTCCATAATTTGAGTGTTTTGGCTTCAGAGGTAATACATTATGTTTTAGAAGAGATACATTAACTGTTCAGTTCACTCAAGAACACAAGATAACTGATTTACACTCAACACATCACATAAAATCTAAAATGATTTCATATTCTTCATACCTCAGCATCTCAAAATCTAATTTATAACAGCAGATACTGAATTAGAATAAAGGTTAAGACCCAGAGTTCTTTGGACTACCAACCACAGTAAGGATGCAGATGCTGTGGCTCACACAATAGAAATGATCACATAGTCGTGATTAATGTACTACACAGTGGGATCAATTTGAGACAGCTGGGATTCATTCAGTGCTTCTGAAAGAGGAGCTCTTCACTGCTCAGTGATATTTTTCATGCAGCGTGTTGAGGACACTCGGAGCTTATTTTGTCCTGTTTGAGGAGAGGACGTTTTTTCATTTGGTTTCACTACAACATCTTTCATTCTGATGTTGATTTCTGTCGCATGTTGTGATGGAGCATGTGAATGGTTTCACATCCATGCAATGTGAAAGTTGTGCTGTATGCAGTAATTTTAACTGCATACAGCACAACATTTTTAGCCAAATGTCAAAATGGAAACACCCAACAGTCTTATATGCTTGAAGGTGTAAAATATAGGCTGTTAAAATACGTATTCACATGTCCAGCGGAATAGAGAAGTTACCACGTCTGTGTAGCAGGTACATAGTGTTTGGAAACCTTGAACGGCTGGATGTGGGCACCCTTGGCCCCTTAGACCCAAATATTCACTCCTCTTTGAAAAGACACCACTGACAGGGTTTTTAAATTTGAGAAGCAGAGTTCCTCCATTGTCAGGTCTAGCTTCTTTCAATGGAGATTTTATCATTAGTATTTTTGATATATTGCACATTGCTGTTTTTTTGTTGTAATTTTCAATTTGTAAAGCACTTTGGTCTACCAAATTGTTTTAAATATGCCTTATGTATAAAATTACATTGACAATATCTCCTAAATATCTCTTAAAGAGCCTATGAATTTGTCGTCATTTGCCAGTAAACCACCAAAACCAACTTATTGTACAAAACATATTTTAAAGTTATAGATGACTGAAATAAAATAAAATCTGGAGACTAGGACACAGTGTGTTTAGTGTTATTCTTCTTGGCTTCGTTTGCCATAGTAAAGGAGAAACTTTTTTGAGTTGAAACCAAAAATGCAAACTAGGCCCAGCAAGCCAAATGAGTATACAGGTGCACATGTAAATCACATTATTCAAATAGCCACACACTTAAGTCAAAGTAAAGGTGTGAAGAAATGATTTAATTTTGGAGTTTCCCGATATCAGCAGATAATCCTTTGCAATGTGAAGAAAACCAGAGAAAGAACCTGGGAAGATCTTGCTATATAAACAGAGACAGAGCTTGTGCTATTTACCCTGTGACTTTGTCTCCATAGTGATGTATGTGCTCTTTACATGGTTCCCCTTCCCACACAGAAAAAAAGTGTTCAATGTAGTGTAAGAATTTCTGTGCAGATATTCTGAAAGCACATAATCATTAGTTGAAATATAGAACTCAAATCTGATGGCTGCCATGAAGATCATCAGATGAAATAGCAAATGACTTAAAATTCATTATCAACATGTACGCTGTGAAAATCAGATCATGAAGTGATTTGTGCAGTAGGACAAAATGAAAGCATCAGTGGTTTCATATCCACTTTTGAATACACTGAATGAAGATGAGGATTTAGTGGCATCTGCACATACACTGAGGAAAAAGTCCCCATGGGCATTAGCTGTTTGCACCTTGTTTGAATGCGTTACCATGGTGACGGGTGCACGAGTTGCTAAAGATGTCTCAGCCACATCAGACTCGTACAGGAAGATGACGCACTTCATCTTGTGTTAGCACTATGTAATAACAGTGCATCAAACTCTACAATATTTTTTTTTCTTTTAGAGGCAGTATAAAAACACTTTTGAGAACTATAAAAGGGTGTACTTTTTGTAGTTGTTGATCACGTTCCAGCAAATATTTTGGACAAATACAGTCATAATAGACATTTTTCACGCTGTTTAGAAACCACTGGGACAGGTTTCTGATACTACATTCTGACCTTGACTCTTGTATTGCAGAATGCAAATAGGGAAATATTGAGATGAAGAAAAAGAACGTTTGCATTTTGGCTTGGAGAATATTACATTTTGAAATCATCCAATGATTTGGACGTGTTTATCTCATTGGTGTGCAGAAATCTGGCTCGTAAAAGACTAGATATGAATAGGTATGATTAAAAAACTAAAATCCCCTGATCTTTCCACTGGCTGCGATGAGTAAACAGAGCACTCGCAACAGCAGGAAGTTGAAGTCTCGACTGTTAGTGGCAGCTGGGCAACAGGAGTGCCAACACTTGTTTTGCAAAGCAGTTTCAGTTCTTTGTTATCTCTCTCTGTCTCTCTCACTCTTGCTAGCTCCTTCTCTCTCACTCACACACATACCCACACACACATACACACAAATCTGAAAGGACCTCTACAAATGCTGCCACATGGCTCAGTGTCCCTGAAAGTAAAGTGGTGAAAAACAGTCTCGGCCTTGCAAACCTACCCAGAGAGATCTAAGGCAGCGCAGCTATCAGGGAGCTGAGAAAAGGGGGGCTGACATGAATCTGAGGCCTCATCATTAGTATGCAGAGGGAACAGTCATGGGTGTCTTTATACAGTCCAGAGGCCGGCTATGCCAAGGCACAGATTCTCCCAAAGCCTCCATTGTCACCTAATGGAGTTGAAACCAAGGAGACTGCAAAGTCTGGGTGGACAGAACCAGAGAGAAAGGGAGCTGTAACACTGTGCCAAAATCTCCAGCTGCTCAAGAAGTAATAGACAAGTCTGACTCTCACTTTCACAGTCGTCCCTCCATCTATCGCATCTCCTCCTGTTTTCTCTCATTACTCTGTGTTTGTCTTTTCAATGCCAGCAATAAAGTACAAATAACCCCCTGCAGGCTGGCGCGCAAACACACAGGCACATCACAGATGCGCGCAAACACACTTGAATTTCGTCAGAACATTCCTTGAGTTACAGCTTTTGATGGTCTGTGACCCTGCGTGGACAAGAGCAACAGACTATGTCAGGTCAGTATCTTGATGTCAAGGTTAAAACCACTCACCAAACTGGCTCATACAAAACTTGGCCCCAAGTTTGTCATCTTTAATTGGACTTTGCACTGACTTCCAATCATTGTGGACAGCCTAACCAAAACCTTGACCGTAACTTTAACCATGAACATTTCATGCTTAACCTTAACAATTCACATCTTAACCCTGACCTTAACCAGGACCTCAGATATGATGTTTTGGTCCCTATGAGGACTAATGGTCCTCACAAGGTCAGTGATTATGCTGGTCCTAAAGAGATAGAGTACACACACACACACACACACACACACACACATTCGTGTATGTCTGTCTAAGTGAGGACACTAATCGATATAATGCATTCCCTAGCCCCTTACACTAACCGTAACCATCACAACCTAATGCCTAACCCTAACCTCAACCTAATTATAACCCTTACCTTAAAACAAAGCCTTAGCAGGCCTTTGAAAAAAATGAGGACCGGCCAAATTGTCATCACTTTACAAAAATGTCCTCACTGAGTAAGATCTAGGCTCAACAATGGTCCTCACACAATAAATGGCTAACTCCAAAACTTTCCGTAACCTTAACCCTAAACCTATGTCTTCACAGCGTCACACACACACATGCACTTAGTTTTCCTGTCTGACCTTCATTTTTCCCACAGCTCCACCCATCACAGTTGAAAACAACCACAAGTGTTCTTCTAACTATAAAAGGCAGATGTTCTTATCATTTGTTTTGAGATGGATTTGTTTCAGAAGGACTGGCCTCACATTTCTCCCCTGAATAAAATCCAGTGAATCTAAATAGACGATCTGTGATAAGAAGGCCGACCTCCTTCGGTATGTTCAAACAGTCATAATAGAGACTTTGGTGGAAATAACACACTTAACAACACTTCTTTCTCTGCAGAGGACTCCTTTCACTGGCTGCTTTCATTGGAACTATTAACTGGCAACCTGAAGTACATTTTTACCAGATAAAAGTTTTTATCAAATAATGATCTGTCTCTTTAGTCTTTTAGTATAGTTTAATCTGCTTCTTTTTACTTTCTTTTTTATGTGGTTTAAGGAAATGCCCTTACTCACTTTTCTAGCTGGTAGCAGGAGGTTGTTAGCCTAGCTTCGCTCCAAAACATGAAGAAACAAATCGTTTGCACGCTCCATAGTTCAAAAATGTGCCTACTGGAACTTTTAAGACAACATATCATGTTCATTTGATTTATACACTTTGGACATGACCAAGTTAGCATCTTTCTGCTTCTAGTCCTCATGCTAACAGCTAAGCTAATCATCTACCACAATTTGACATGATTCAACCCTAACCATCAACCCTAACACTGTCCATAACATTGGTTCTCGACATTTTCTAGAGTTAATCTTTCACATCAGGAGATGGTTCGAGTCAGACACATTCACAACAACAGGAAATTGTCTGGCACATTCAGGCGAGGGGGTGGCACCTGGAGACATAACGTTAAAATCCTGCTGCGGAAATCATTTGTTTTTGTTTACAGCACATAACACCAGCATTCGCCTGTATCACCAAAAGCTCTCCAATCTCATTGTCTGTTCGAGCTATTTAGTGCTTGCTGTGAATGTTCCTGCTGGATTCTCACATGGGCTCACTTGGATATTTTGTGGACATTTTACCCGAGGGCTCTAGCAGGAATAAATTACATTTGCATCCTTACAAACAGCCCCCCCACAAAATATCAGGTAAATTTCCAGAAATGTCTGAGGATCAGTGCATGTCTGAAAGCAGTTTTAATCTTCTTATATAACACCAGTGGGAAAAAAGCAAATCTGTGAATCAGAAACCTCGTTGATTTTTGGCCAAGCGCGAACATTCAATGTCAATTAGAGATTCAATGCATTGCTCTGTTTTTCTGGTGATACTGGAAATCCCAGCCTCGTGCTAGAAGATGTTTGTACATTACAGAGCTCTTACTGAGCAGTTTTCCCAGGGACACAAAGACTTTAGTGTATATGAGAAGGCAAGGCATACGGGGGTAATGGGGGGGTTGGTTGGTATGTGTGGAGAGCATGAAACTCTTAAAATGGTGTTAAAAAGTAATTAGTAGGTTTAACTGCACATAAAACCCGAAATCTGAGAACCCCTCACCATTTAAGAGCAGCTCAATCAGCGTCGGTGGCTCATTGAGAAGAAGGGAAAGCGAGGAGAGGACGTCACATGAGATATTGGTGCAGGGCCATTTAGCTTCAGGGTGGATGGTTTGCAAAGAATGGTGCGGTGGTAGAGGAAGCAAACACGTGTCTGAGAGTCTCAGGTGGCAGGAGATGGGACCCAGAGGCTCCACAGGCACGAGCCCTCTTTGTCAGGGCCTGGTCCGAGTCCACGGGGCCCCTGTTCGCCCGTCACCTTGAAACATGACACGGGCAACGTGCAGGACGGGTGGCTAAAGCCAAGGAGGCAAATACAACGTTGGCAGGAAGTTCAGTGATCAGGTCGGCCCAAGTGCGTGCTTTTGAGTTTGTGTGTACGTCTTTGGTTGTGGTCAGTCTTTAATTACCATATCTGCACTTGATGGAAAAAACTCAAAAGATACGAGAGCCCACATCAGATAAAGTAACAGGAAGTATGAGATGTGTTGAAAACTCTGAATATATATCTTTTTTTCATCAATAAGAATACTGAGGGTTACGGACAGGAAATTATTAAATTTGGAAGGTCTCAGATTGGTGATAACCCTTTTCAGTCGACTCGTCAACTAAATTATTGAATAGCACATATTAATTGAAATTATTCCAAATTGGATTTGTATTACACCCCTTGCAGAGGTCATATAGCTATGAAATTGAATAGATGAGATTAATACAATTAGCAAATGGAACTGTCTAATTTGACTGCCTTTAGAGCAGGATCAGTCAAGAGAAACCAGTGACCAAACCATTCAGGCTCATAGATGCTCATTGGTGTGCATCCAGACAGCGTTTCTAAAAAAAAACTCTATAAATCCCATCTTGGTTTACACGGAAGTCTGGCCACAAGTCCACAAGTCCTGCTCCTACCGCTGTAGACGCAGCTACGAGTTTCAGGTTCAAAGAAGGCGTCTAGACCAGGACGACCAGTAACCACCTCAGGGCACTTTGATTCAAAACCAGACACCAATTGCTTTCAACACTCAAACATAGAGATACATGCACGCAAGCCACTAACAAAGGGAGGGGATGCACCTCCCTCCATCCTTCCACAGAAACTCCAGTCTACAGTCTCTTATTTCACTTTGAATACATGGAAAATATTGGTCGAAGTAAAACTTGATGCTGATTGTACTTGTACCAAAGGTCTTTGTGAGCAACCCCACCACCACCTCCTCAAGGGATCAAGCCGAAAACAAACCTTGGACCTGTTTGATTCAGCACCAACTTCTCCTCCAGAGATATAAATCGCTCCGAGCTATAAATCCCGTCAGAGCCGCACACACACACAGAGAGAGAGAGAGAGCACATGTGAGACAAAGAGAGAAGAGGGAGACTCTGAGGGGAGAAAAGCTACAGCGACCGCGACTGCTGAACATCCTTTGTGTCGGAGAATAGCGCGTTAAGCGTGGCGGCACAGACTCCAGCTGTAGCAGCACTGTAAGTTAACAGAAATGTGGAAAAGATTTCTTATTTCTGCCTCTAACTAAAAACAAGGAACCTTTTCTGATAGCCATTAACTGATCATCCAAAATCCCTGCTAAATACTTCCCGGCGTGTGAATGCGTGTGAGACAGAGCATGAGCGAGAGCGCCTGTCTCCTTTGTGTCTAACAGGAGTCTGAGGCTGCCAGACGTAAGCCTGTCTGTGCTGGTGTAGCACGCGCTCTCTTGCCGGCATCCACTTGTCCATTCTTACGAGCAGCAGCAGCCTCAGCCTCTCTTTCTTTCACTCTCTTCTTCCTCGCATGAACACAAATTCTCCATTGTAAGCTCAAGATTGTAGGAAAAACACGCAAAATAATATTAAAAAAAGTAATCAATACTGTCTGGTTGTGAAATCGGGTAACAAAGGAGGTTTACCAGACAGTCAGACAGTCACAATTAAGGTAGAGTAACATGGGGGGGGGAAGATTTGAAATCCACAAACAAAGAGCCGTCCACTGGGCGAAGGCACAATCCCCTCACCTGCAAGCTGCTGTGACCTGGACGAGGCCAGTAATCCAAAGGTGACCCCCAAGAGAAGCATCCACATCCTGGGCAAAGCGTCTGGCGATGACTGGGGGACTGGTTGTAAAGGTGTGTAACAGTTCTCCTGTGGTCCTGTCTTCCCTCTGCCAGGAGTGGTGTGTGTGTGTGTGTGTGTGTGTGTATGTGTGTGTGAGCACGTGTGTGTGTGTGTATGTGTGTGAAAGGAGAGAGGCTGTGAATGAGTGAGAGAGCAGTAAAAAAAAAGGGAGAGAGGGAGAGAGTAGGACTGGTACTGTGGAGGGAGTAGCTGTGAGTGTCTGGTCGCTCCTGGAGCTGAGTCAGACTTTACCCCAACTTTTCTGTTCTGTGCCCGAGAGACGCAGAGGCTGGTGGCACACACACATACACACACATACACACACACACACATGTGAGCACACACCCTTCTGCCTCTCCCACATTTGCCCCACCTCCCGTCCCGCCCCACCTCATACAGTCTCTCTCTCTCTCTCTCTCTCTCTCTCTCTCTCTCTCTCTCTCTCTCTCTCACTTTTTGCTTTCCCCTCTCTTGCCCTCCACCCCCCCTTTCCTGCCAAGGCAGGAAGAGGAGGAGGGGGCAAGAGAGGAAGGTGAGATACGAAGAAGGTGATCTCTCTCTTCTTTCTTTTTTGTATGCCTCCTCCTCTTCTCATGTTCCTGACAGCAACAGTTTCTGAGAGGCCATTTTAGTTTTTTTACTCAATCCATTTTTTGATTCATCAGATTTTTTCCCTTAGCACCCGCTCGTCCTCTCTTGCTCAGCGTGATCCGGTGCCACCAATTGAGAGGGGTCACGTCCATTTCAAAGAGAGACACCTCATCTTCAAGCTTTCACAGATAGATAAGACGGAGACAGAAATCTCCTGTTGAGCACATTTCTCTGCTCTCCTTATCTCACCTTCCAGCAGGAGGATTCACTCACTTTAAATTCTGACGCACGAATGAGAGAAAATAATGTTCAAGAAAATCTACCCCCATCTACTTTATCTATGCATCCAGATCACTTTCCACTTCCAGCCCTCAGGTTTCACATTTGACTTCACCAGTTGACGGATTGAGTCGTCTCTGCTTCGGGGAATCTCCCCGGCAACAGCGTCTCCCGTGTTGTTTGCATGTGATGTGCAATATTTCGATTATCAACTGTGAATAGAGAGCATGACTGCTGGTCTGTAATTGTGTGACTTCCTCACCAAACGACCGTAAAGATGTGTCATGGCTCAGCGTGGCCAGTAACTTTTTGTAGTCATGGGAACAGCACTCAAATAAACTGATGTGACCCGGCCCGCCCTTCACTCTCAGACCGTTATCGTGACCATCAAAGGCTCACGATGTTTAAAACCGTTTCAAACAAACCACTCCATTATATCAGGATGAGCTGAGACCTGTTGGATTCAGGCTGGGGCCACAGGGAGAGAGAGAGGAAATACATTCTGTTCATGTGGAGATTCTCTAATAATAGTAAACAATATTCATAGCAATTTAAACCTTTGGCTGTGTGCAATGTTATTAAACTGCAAATTATAAGTTATGTCTCTCAACTGGAAACTTCTTTCACTCTGCAGGAGGTTACAAGACAAGAAGACTGTAAATGTATAACAGCTAAATGCTAACATCAACAACATAGTTCTACTTATACCGACAAATGCTAACGTGTCATATAATATATTAGGCAATTTTATTGTTTGCCATGTTAACAATCTTTATTTAGTATTCTGTTAGTTTTGCAGTAGGCAGCTAATGTTTACTGCTTACCAGAGCACAGCTGAGGATAATGGGAATATTTCACTAGAGCAGCACCTGTTTCAAACACGTCTGGTAGGAATTGGCTGCTGGTTGTTTTCAGATATTTTTTAATTACCTGCAGTAAATGGCCCACGATATAAAAAGAAAGACCAACAGACTCTTCTCCACCGCGGCTGCTCAAAGAGCTGCTCACCTGTTTATCCAAAGCTCGGGGAACCCCCCCCCCACCCCCCACCCAACTGGAGAATCAGTTGAAGCCCATTGTCGTAAACGCTCTGTTACAGATAAGATAAGAAAACTTTATTGATCCAGACACGGTGGATATTCAGTTGTTACAGCAGCAGGCAGCTCAGAATGAGGCGATAATATTAATATTAATATTAAAAAAAAGGTAAAAGAATAAAAGTATGTTGTCATAATCGATTCCATCACTTAGGTTCACTAGTTCCATCAGCCATGAGGAACTCTTCTTGAGATATATACTGGGATTATTAGAAAGATATATTGAAGTGCTGGATCTTTTTTACAGTTGAAATGATGAGCCCATGGTGAAGCAGTGGCTGGCGCTCATGGATCTTTGATTATTCTTTGATTTATGTTCCTCTATTTGAAGTGCAGCCCCAGCTAAGCTTTTAAATAAAGGGGTTTCTGACTTGAAGGGGTTTGAGGTGATAGGGTTTCGGTTTATTTCAGTTCATCCAGCGGGGATCACGGATGTACCACATCTCATGGCGATCGATCCAGAAGCGTGTGGAGAGATTTCACATAAAGCCCCAAATGTCCACCTTGTAGTGACACAAGAAAGAAAAGCAGGGGATTTCCAAAGGCAGCACGATATCTGCAACAGATGTCATGGACATTCACGTAATAGTTGAGATATTGCCGTGTGGAATTAGGTAGTGAACAAACCAACAGATGGACGCTGCCATCCCCAATAGAGCCATGCTAAAAATGGCAAAATACACCTGAGCACAAAAGCTGACATTAGAGCGTTAAATGAGTCCTAACACACAGCTACTTCTGATTTGTGAATAGACAAGGCATTAAGGCAATGGATATGTGGAATTCAAAAAATGCTTAAGACAATGAGAAAAGTGGAGATGGGCCAATGGGACTAGCCCCTTGACTTCCCTCTTGACTTCTGGTTTGGGCAGATCAGAGACTTAAGTCAAGTTTTACTAGTGAATATGAAAAACTGACAGACTGATGGTCAGAAGCTAAATGCTGGATTCAACTGGAGAGGTTATAGAGCAGCATGTTATCTAAGACAGATTCTAAAAGTGTATCTCTCTGAATGAATTGTCAGGCACCTGTTATTTCAAAAGACAAGATCATGATGAAAATGATTTACACCTCCTCCCCCCTGCGTACAAGTGACTTCCTGTTTCACCTGTTGCCATAGTCACTGTTAAGTAAACAAGCGTGTTTACACCACGCAGGAAAACCAGGGTTTAGTTCACTTCTTTTTTATGTGTGTGCAAACCACACTGAACTTTTGCTCTGGGTACGAAATGTGCAACATAAATAAAGTTTGCCCTTTAAGAGTGTGATTTGAAATGACTGTATTTTCCATAAATAATGAATTAATAAAAATGTATTGAAAACATTGAAAACCCCAGCAGATAATGAGCAACTGAGCATAAGAGACAGAGACACAGGAGATTAATTATTATCCAGCCTGAGTTTGTTTCCCTCTCAGAACAATGTCTGTCCTCATTTCTCCCTCTGGAGAAACAACATTGTCACAAGCAGCGAAGGCGATCGGCTCCTTTTGTTGAACAGTTGAGTCGGTGTGGGACATTGGCAGTGATTGATAAATCTCTTTTCAAACAGTCGAACAAGGACACGTGTCCCATTGTAGGCAAAGAAAAGATCAAGTCGGTCAACACTTCAGTGCGACGGAATGCACAAACTCTCTCCATCACCGCCAGTCTAAACAAATAAAATAATACTTGTTCAGCCCATCGTCCATTTTTAAGCTTGTCCGAACATGAATTTGACCTAAATGGATCATATCTCTTTATTTACAGTCTGAAGTGGCTTTGAAAGAAGTGGGACAAAGTGGATTTATAAGCACAGCAGCCTGACCATGGATGGCTCCAGGGTTATTGTGACGTCACAGCAGCACACAAAATGAATCATCTGTGTCTGAGGCTTGAGCCTAAATTAAACATCTGACCGACTGATGAGTCAGCGAACGGCCAGCACACATCCAGCCACCGAACCAAACTTTCCGTGATGGCTGCTCAGCGAGGACGACCACGTGCGCTCTCGTCAGACGTCCTTGTGGCCGGGGATCGTTGTGGAAGCAGCCGAGTAGTGGCACCTCCTCAGCATTCCTCTGAGGCAACGTGCCTTTTCCCCCCCCATCCAGCGCACAGACTGGAATGTGCCCATGAGATGACCATATACGTGCAGAGCAAGTGAGATGAAACCCGTCCCAATTTGCCCTGATGTGTTGTAATGACGTTACTTTGTGCAGTTTGTGGTCAAGAATTTTTCTGTAAAATATCAGCTGGTGGGAATATATCATGAAGTTTCCACACATTTTGATCTGAGGCAGCTAAAGAAGGACTTGTATCAGACAGTTGCTTGTTGGCCTTTTGCTACTTCCTCTTCAGTGAAGCTACCGAGGGGGCGATCGAAGGTCTGTCTATGATGCAGCCCGTGCTGGAGGTGAGGGAGGTTGTTGGGAGTGTGCCCTTATTGTGTATCTTTGGTCGATGGATGAGCTCTGCCCCGCCGCAGCAGTGTCTCGGACTGAATGAGCTGTGCCAGCGTCATGGGAGCATGACTGGACTGCTTCAAAAGGCCGGGCTTTGTGCAACAACAACAAAGCAAGGGTCTCGCTTGTGTTTGGGTGCCGGGACGGCGCAGCAGGCGTGTTTAGACAGTGTGTGACACAGACTACTGTATAGCCAACTGGAATGTCGTGTGTCATCCCCCCCATCTAGGTCGTACTTTAGGCCAGGGCGCTCTTGATAAGCCTCTGTAATCTCACAGGTGAAATGTTTGCAGATACCACACTTTTTTTGCCGTTGTCTATTGTCTAACTACTTTAGGTGTATTAAGGTTTGAACTGGACTCTGGAATCTTGTTGTTCTAATTGTTCAAAAGCTGCAGTTTCCTGACTCTATCTCTACAATAGGGAACATTTACGGAAATGCCAGCTCACGTCAGAACAACAACTAGAAAAGTCTACAACAAGTTGGTGACACGAGATGCTGACGTTATCACTTTTTAAATACTTTTACAATTCGCTCTGAATATTAGCTTCTAATATCAACTTGTCCACATGCAAATGTTGGAGAAGTGCCATAAAAGCTCTACACACAATACCAACAACTTTTGTTTCGAGCGTTTATGTTTTTTCCACATTTTGACTTTCAAGCAGATGACACACACTTCATAACTCAATGAGGAAATAACAAAACTTCCAAGGAGCATGTGAATAAACACTGAGACAAAAAAGCTATGACAACCTGTAAATTCCCTTTTTTAACAAGTTTTGTGCAACTTTTTTCAGTATCTGTTTAACAAAAAGCAAGAGGCTTTTCAAAGAAATGACCTAAAGTTCTAAATGCGGCACATTGTACGTTGAGCTCAGACAGAAGGAGGAAGGGGAAGTCCAAGGTGGCAACTTTGCGGCAGCTTTTGTATTTAAAGTGAACGACTCAGATAAAAGACGACTGAATAGAGGGGTGCCGGCAGTAAGGGGAAAATGGAGACAGACAAGAGGAAATCCTGTCAACAATGGTTGAACAAACTTGAGCGTGAGATAATGTGGATGAGAGCAGGCCACTCCCCAACACTGGTGATCATTCACAAAGCCTATTCACACAGGGAAATGTGTGTGTCTGAGAGTGTGAGGGCGACCAGGGAAAGAGACGGGGATGGACTGGCTGTAGAAAGTTCCCTGTACAGTTACAAAGTCAGGGAACGAGAAGAAAGACAAACATGTCCCTGTTCATAGTTCCAGATGAAAATCAATCACCAATGTTTGACCGTCGGTTGCTTACAAGTTGAAAACTTTCAGATCATAACAGGTCACATATTATACATCAGCCTCTGGTCACAAGCTGATCACAAGGGCAAGATGTGTGCGAGCCCCTCCCCCACTGAAGTTACTGTACATCCCCTGAGCATGTGACAGGCGTATGGTATTCACATCAATACAGTTACAAAGGCATAGATAACAGAAACTTTACGCTTCATACTAATTCACTTTCACAGATTCCTGCCTGAAATGGTTTATAATTGGATAAAACCATTAGGATTTGTCCCTGTGAAGTGAGGAAATGATTCATGATTTATCCTTTATTTTGATCCTGCCAAACACAAGCTTACTTCAGAAGACAAAGTATCCGTTTAAAAAAATCGTTTTGATTATATTTGGAAGTCATGGACCAGTTCATTCATGCAGTAGATGGAGAACCCCGTCTATGACAGAGCCCAGGAGGAACGGGAGGAGCTGGATAGGTAACGGGTGTGGTGCCCACTCGTTCAGGCCCATTACGCTCTTTGGACCAACATATCTGAAGGACATCCAAATACCAGCGCAACAGAAGTGGTCGCTTGGCCACTTCTGTCGCCATAGCAACTGCCTCCATCCCTCTGCAGCACACTGGGCGTCCACGAGTCCGACCTGCACACCTTGCCCGAGCCGCAGCGCTATCTTCAAGGAAAAATATCTGATCACTTCAGGTCTGGCGGCTCCGTTATCCAGCTGTTACATTTAACGAGATTGGCGGGCAGAGAATGGCGGGCGGCAGTCGGGGGAGTAAATGTCAGACTGTGACAGGAAAGCCGAGGAAATGTCAGAGCATGTTTTGCTGCGTGTGTTTTCCGCGCCGGGCTGATATTTGGAAGGGCATTGTTCAACTGCTCTGCTTAACAGCCGCTGTCAGGCCGGTAGTACAATGTGGCAGAGCACAATAAAGGGTTCAGAAAAGGAACATGATTTCAGCTTCTTGACATAAAGGAGTGCAAAAAACGACAAATAAGAAACAGAATAAATGATGTAGCTTCCACAGCAAGAACCGAATACTTCATCACTAAATACTATGCCTGTAAGATACAGAATACTGATGACACAAGGAGGCTGTTTAAATACAAACATTTCATTAGGGAAAGGATCTATGGTAACGCAACACGATTAAGTGGTACCAGTCATTAGCCCTTAGCATTTTTAACCATTTCCTAGTCAGTCTGCTACGGGGTTGTGTTATTGTATCTGACTCACACAACACAGCTGGCAACACCACGTTTAAATTCAATAAGTAAGAGATGTATGGGGACGAAGAACAGGATCAGTCTGGTTGAGGCCCTGATGTGTTGTCAGATGATGGATTACAGACTCCAATGTGCTATAATAACCTGTGTATAAATAACAAAATGGAAATAAAAATATAAAACCTGCAGCCACTGGTATTCACCGTCACTGAGGCCTTAAAAAGTGCATGTGCACTCCTGTGGTTTTTTTTAAAGGCAGCGTTTCTACTCTCATCACTTTTTATGGAGCCTACCAAGCATCACCGTGGTAACTAGCCCTGTTGAAGGTGCATGTGTGTCTTCAGAACAGTAGCCACACTGTAGAAGACAGTGGGACTGTGCCAGTTGCCTGTATGGCCCCCATGTACCCTCCCTGTATGTCTCACTCCGAAACGCAGTCACGAGAATCTGATACCACAGCAACCACAGAACAAAATGTCCTCGCTCCAGTCACTGAGAAGTGGTTAAGTCTGTGTAAAGCTCTGCTGTAATCAGATTGGGTAATAATTCAGTTGCTGTACCTTGTTGTCCTTATCTCACCTTAGAAAACAGCACCTGTCCTCATTGTTAGACTCTTTGTTATATGTATGTGTATGTGTTGTAATATGTGAAAAACAAATCTAAGACGGAGACAAATGAAAGTCTGTGATCGCAGCTTCTTCCTTTATCTCCAAAAGAAACAAATACCGGACTCTGCTTATGAATATCTGGGATAAGCTCTGCCTGACTGGTGCTGATACATACTGTATGTAAACAGCTGTTATGCCCACGCTTACAGCAAAGATACACATCTGCCAGTGGAGGCTGACCCGGACACTCTGCTCAGCAAATTATCCTAATTGGCTTCTTTGAAATAATTATTATGTAATCTCTTTAGATTTTAATTAAATAGAAAACACACACACACACACACACAGACACACACATCTGTGGTATCCCTGATCGCTGTAGGTGGGAGGAACATGTTTTAATGAGACGCAGACATCTGAAGGTTGAACAGTGTGTTTTATTGGCATCTGAGGACACCCAAACCTAAATGGTTGTATTTAGTCTGTATACACATGGATTTAATGGATTAGTTCTTTTTAGGGGATATCACAGCATTTGTTTTAAATAAGTTAAAACATATTAACATGAACAACGTCTGAAATTTACTTTGAATTTTGTAACAGGAAATGTTGGTTGACCCTTAGTGGGCACAGCGTCGCCAATGATGTTCTGTAATAAATATTTCGGACAAATGTACATAGAAGGTTTTTCAGTCCCATGTTCCATTGCATGTGTCTGAATAGTGACACAGAATAGGTGCGCTGGTACTGAAAAACACAACTTTAACTCTATATATATATACACAAACTGGTGTGATAGACCAAACATCGCTTTTACAGTATGCGGGCACCCGGCTGCGTCGGTTCGGTCTTGGTAATATTTGGCACCACTGCTAGAACCCTGTGTCACAGCAGCCCAATTCCTCACAATGCTTGGTTATTATGTGTGAGACACTATATACACAAGACTACTTTCTCAGCCTTAATCCAATGGGAATCAGCTTCTTAAGAACCGTGTCATTGTGACCGCATGAGACAGGCGCTATCAGGAAGGTGTTTCGTGCTCAGTCTCTGTGTTTTCAGGCCAGGGCCATGCGTTGGGGTCGTTCTAGGTTGGCTCGGAATTTATCCAGAAACCTTGAGGCTAATTCGTCGTCCACTAGTCGTCCGTCGCTGGACAGAGTGACTGTCATCAGCTGCAGGGTGCGCAGGGTCTGGTCGTCCTCGCGGAGTCGCAGCTCGGCCCTGGAAGTCCCGACGGCGAGGATGCACGCCTGAGGAGGGTTGATCACAGCGCTGAAGCCGCTGATGCCAAACATCCCGAGATTGGATATACTGCCAGGGAGAGAAATGGAAGAAAGAAGTCAGACTCAGCGGGGGGAGGGACAACGCATAAAAATAAACTAAGTGCACATAAGCGTGGTTTTAAAACCAGCTCCTTGATGCAAAGAAAAGAACATTACCACATTGAGAGGGTGAATAAAAAAAAACAGGGTGAATTAAATCTATTAATTATAATTGGCTGTGAGCATCTAATTTGATTCAAAACAGAACACTGATCAGTAAAGATTCACACGGCAGATCCAGCTGTCTAATCTCTTCCTAAATGCGATGTAGGGTCAGTAAGACTGACCGGTGGGGGCAGTTTGCCTTAATGAGAACTCTAGCTCAGGGGGGAAGCAGGGCAGATGAATGGAGGGAGGGCAGACACACACATATCCTCAGGAGGACATGGAGGACTGCAGCTCCATTAGAATCCATCGCTCTTGCCTGACACAGAAACCCCATTTATGTCTCAATGACACCATTAATTCTAATGGGCTGAAAAGCCTCCCTTTCCACTTTTTAGCAATTGATGGTGCGGCATCTAATGATCTTTGTCATCCAAGACCACATTCAGTTCAGTTCCACATGAACTACAGGATATGCATAATACATATTGACTCTTTGTTAAATCCGATTTAGGTTATGAAAGTGGAAACAGATATCGTATCACTGAGTTAGAAATGAAAGATAGGAGGTGTTAGAGGCCTCTGTTGCCACACATCAGGGAATCATTCTGTTGACGGAATTATGTCACTACTCTTCCTGTGCCTCTTGTCTCCCCTAAGAACTCTTGTGTAAGGTTTATGGTTTGTAGATCTATTTTCTATTTTGTGTTCTATTCAAATCTAAATGTTTACCTGAACGAGCCTCCCTGGTACTCCTCAGGTAGAAGTTTTCCCTCTCGAGCCTTCTGGGCCAAAGCCTGTGGAAGAAGCATTAATATTCATCACTTACACAAGACATCACCAGAGATCTTGATTAAAAAAAACTTTGACTTGTTGGTGGTTCTACAGGTAAAGTTCAGGGATCACCCAATTCATTACATTTCTATCTCTATGACCCATTGATACATAAACAATATTTCATGACAATACATCCAATAGTTGTTACACTATTTGAGTTGATTGGGCCAATAGAACAAAAAGACCTCAACTCTATCCCAGCAGTAATGCTAATAGCATAACAACAAATGTGTCAAGACCGAATGGACGTATAATTTTTGTAAAGCTAGACACTAACTATTATGACATTTTGATTTTCTATCAACTGTTGTGTACAAAACACCAGAGCTTATCTTATCCAACCAGACAAAAAGCCACAATAAGCTTTTAATTTAGACAAACTTCTTATTCATTGCAATTCAGCAAAAGTGTTGAGAGTGGTCGATTTTGAAATATCATGTTTAAGTAAATGATCCAGTGTCTAACAACCCGTGAGATAAATGAAAACTACCAGACTGTGCAATGCTAAAATGAAGCAGGGGAACATGACAACGCCCAGAGGGAAGATGAAGAAAACCAACACAACACTGCCGCCAGTTCCTGTGAATGCATGTTCTATCAGAGCATGAACCAACCTGGAGAAAACCCAATGCAACTGTCAGATGAGAACAAAGTATGAAGATGGTATCGTTTCCAGTGCACGTGTGTTTGCACATGATCCACTTTATGTTTGCTAAGGAGGATTTCTGTGATCCAAGAAACATACACTGTCGCCATTTCAGATATAATCTTTTAAAATCTGATGAAAATACCGGCTCTGCATTAAAACTCCAGACTTTGCTGAAAGACTGAGTGAGCTACTGATGCAGAGGTAGTGCTCTCTGTGAGGTTGAAACTGTTGGTTGGCCACAGCGTCTATATCTGGCATGAATTTAGGTCAAATGTTAATGTGCCAAAAGGTTAACGAAGAGGTTGCAACCGACACAGAACATCAAGTGTAAGCATCCGGATCTTTGAGACACATTGGGACATGAGGAGCACATTTGAGATAAGAGCAGTCAGTACAAAAAGAGTTTGACATTCCTCTCCATCGTCAATAGCTCGTGGCAGCTGACCTCTCCAAGCCTCAGTCAAACCACATGTTGATTTTGATTTGATACCATTAAGGACTTGCACGTGTAGATTGAGCTCCAGGCAGACGTTTAACTCAACTGAAGAGCAGTGGGAGGCAAAGTGCGTTTTGGAAACTCAAGGTGTTAGAAGAAATGTCTGCCGAGTTGGTGCCAAAGCCTTGTACCAGCTGTTAAATTGTTGTTATCATCACACACTGTGTCGACAACAATTTAAACAGATTCATTTCTTAAAAGTTCCAATTACAATGCAGTTATAACCTTCTGCACTGTATTCTATCATATCCCACCTTCAACACTCATGAATGGCATTCTAACCATTTCTTTGTGTGAATGTCATTTCCACTAACTCTGAGACATCATATTCACAGCTGGATTTTCTCACGGCACAATAAATCACTGATTGGCTAAATTACCTGTCCAGACAAACAGACAAACAATTACAATCCATTTCAGCATCTGATTGCACCTTGGCTGTGTTTTCATAACTGCTGTATTGTGAGCAAAAGCAATACAGATAATTACACATCCACTCCCTCATCTCAGCACACAGCTCTCACTGATAGGTACAAACATGTTGTGTGCTTTTTCCCCAAAAAACTACCACCCATAAATTTTTACCATGGCCAAGTATTGTCACTGCTACAAATAAGCATCAACTTCAGCCACTATCCCGGGGGAACACATTAACTTTCCCCCCTTTTCTGCTCTGTGAAAGACACCTGTCCACCACATGATGTTAAACCAGCAGCACTTCATCTAAACTGGCCACGGAGAATGTGCTGGGCCTTCCAGGATTTGTTGTTAAATGAAAATCATATCTTCATAGAGACATAAATAGCAGCCCTGATCATTTGTGGAATATGAGATCGTGTCACTGCTGGTGAGAAAAATTATGTTACATTACATTGATCTTCAGAAATGTCTTTATTTTAGATTTCTGTGTGTCTCTTCAATAAGGAAATGGCTCATAGAGTGTGTGTCTGTATATGAATGTCAGATTTAGATTTGTATTTGCATGTCTGTCCCCAGCTGCTGACTGTGGGCAGGGAAAAGAGCAGACCCACGTAACTTTGTACTCCATCTGTGGCCAGTGACAGCTGTGACCTGCAACCTAATGGCACAGTATCTGAGATCTAATGAGATCTATCAGGATGATATGAAGACCACGTCTACTCTACACGATCCGAATAATAGGAAATAGACGGAATAATTGACTCACAGGTTGTGGTTTCACACAAAGTTGAGCTACAGTCGAGCCTGAACTCCTTTATCTATTCCCACAAACAAGCCGACAGCAAGAACCCACGTTATCCTGAAGTGGAACACGGAACCCCACACACACACACACAGCTTCAAGTAATAATCTAACAACCGTGAGGGAATCTCCCACAAAGTTATCCATTAACAAACTGTGACAGAATGGTTGATAATATTTTCTTGCTCTTAATTTGTCTGGAGCCTGTGTTTTATTTGTACCTTTGCATTAGCCGAGATCTCCTGGACCCCCTTGTTTGCAGCATCCTTGATGATCGGGGTGATGAGGCCTTTGTCCGTCGCCACAGCGATTGAGATGTGGATGGAATCGAGCGCTCGGGGTCCATCACCAGACCAGGTCACATTCACTTCTGGCATCTCCTGCGATACAAATTCAAAAAGGTCAGTGCAGATTCTGACATGGAAAAAAACAACAACCAGACAATGACAGATTGAAGAGCCTGACTGCTTCCTGGTTAAATGGCGTTTCTGTGCAGTCCATAACTGCAAGTCTGATATAACACCGAACATACTGCATGAGACTTTTATAAAGTATTAATATCTTGTATATTGTTTTTCACCAGTAAGGAAAAATGCACACCGCTCATCCAGGATCAGGCCTGGCTGAGGTGCTTTAGCCTAAAGAACTCAAACTACATGTTTAAACATAATTAGATATGTATCTTTGGATTACACTAAATGTGGAAGAATAATAAATCAATTTGTTGTTGATTGTACACACTTTCTATCAGGAAAACTAATGTAAAACATATTCACTTTATCTATACAGATACAGCAGATATGTAAGTAGCTTTGGACAAAAAGTGTATAAATGATATGTAATGTAATGTAATTGGTGGTGAATTCCTTGTTTAGGTGAACACAGACAATGTTTATGTGCTCACATTAACTAGAGCAGATCACTCTGCCATAGCATGCCAGTTGGTTAAAGTGGTGACACAAAATTGGCCGCAGATGCCACTTCCTGATGTACTTAGGTCAAAGAAGGAAGTACGGTTGTTATTTTTTACATTTTTTGCAGAAGCCACAGAGGTATTTTAGCCACGTGGGACATTGGACTAACAGTAACACAGTGTTTAGACAATGAGATGAGTCTTGTGTTGCTTTGCTGGGAAACACGTCAATGTTTCACATTCTTCACATTTAATGTCACACTCCCATTGCAGCTTCACACGACAGCGTTTCATACATGTTTTCAGTCGTCTGGTACATGTAGATGCATAGGGTGGACACATTCACTGAAGCATGTGCATTATTACATGATAAATAATAAACATAAGTGGGTTGATAGGCTGGGCTGCTCTTATCAGATGCTGCTGAGACATTCCTCGCTGTGATAATTAAATTACCAGAGGGCCACATCTATTTTTAACCTGCACAAGAAAATATAAAAAAAAATATAAAGTATTTTAGAGGTGTCCCTCTATCTGTTTGGGTTTTCTTCCACTCTTCAGGGAGATGAATGTCATAAGAAATTCCTCAGAACTTCCAAGAATAAAACTATCTGAGCATCTGCGTAAATATTAATATCTTTGTATGATGGCGAGGCTCCTGCCACCAGTTGAAACATCAGCTATGAATTAACCAAGGAAAGCCACAGAAGTCACAAACTGTGTGGCCGCAGGCTTTAGGCACAGCATTAGGGGGGAGTTCATAAAAAGATTGGCCTCAACAGATTTAAGGAACAAAATGACGGCAAAAGGAAAAAGATTC
Source organism: Pseudopleuronectes americanus (assembly GCA_038501795.1). Lineage (NCBI taxonomy): Eukaryota > Metazoa > Chordata > Actinopteri > Pleuronectiformes > Pleuronectidae > Pseudopleuronectes > Pseudopleuronectes americanus. The sequence continues at coordinate 7,019,848 of CM076720.1, forward strand.
TAAACAATACTTACTTTAAGTGTGACAGCAGCAGCCTTGATAATGAAATCATTAACAGACACTTTGATCTGTTCTGAAAAGACAAAGAAGAGACAGTGTGTGAGCCTGATTCAAACTCTAATGAGAAGTAATTCCTGCTTATTACAACCAGTTGCTGAAATAAGTGCTGAAATAGGCCCCCTTATTATAAAAGGGTTGAAAAATGTATGCAATAATATGCTCTCGTATGAGAAAAAAAATATATAGAAAATTGTGTTGACCTGTAGAATCCATTCCTCTCTATCTGAGTCAGTCCCTAGCAATTGTTCTGATCTTCCCCCTCTCACTCTCTCTTTCTGTGTGTATGTGTGTCACAGCAGACCGAGCGGGTTTGGCCCGGCAACGCTGCCAACTTTTACTAGTGTCCATTAGTGCTGTACTAGACAGTTATGAATGCTGCGAGCGGGATGATTAACGAGCTAACCGTGAAATCGCTCTGCTCCTGAACAATGAGGGTCCGCAAAAACAACCGGAGAGAGAATCCCTCATACACACACAACCTTCGCTAATAGGTCTGGAATGGCCAAACCGTTTCCTCCGTCAAAGAGACGGCACCCAGAGAGATTTACCGTTTGTTTGACAGCTTGGCAAAGTTAAGCTAAACAAACCCAATTAAGAAATAGTGTGTTGAGCTGTTTAAAAAATAGGAAAGTGAAAAAGCGCTCGCTATATAAACATGAAGAAAATAATGGAAAAAAGCACAGATTACATTGAAGGAATCCATGAAGAGAAGCTGTTAATGATAAATGTTCTGTAGCCTGAATGTGTCCAAATGCTGAAGGGGGAATGTTGTGACACGTGTTCAGCTCACAAACACACATCCTGATGACTGTTGCACAAGAACTTGTGGTCGGCTCAAAAACAGTTGCCGGAAGAGGATGTGAGGCAGAGAAAGTATAAATAGTTTTTGTATTCAAACTCTACCAGCCTTGTGCTAACCATACAGTACAGACCTTACTGACACTGTGGGGATTGGACACGGCTATCCGCAGGCACACGTGCTCTCTGAAATATCCCTTTTGATGCGCTTTGTTATCGGGAATACTGTCGTTTATATCGCACAGGGTGTACCGAAGAGAAATAACTCAAAAGAATCAATTTGAAATACTCGGACGCAGAGAGAAACGATTACTCTGGTGGAATACTTCACTCTTATATAACTTAATAACAGCTATTATGATGTAACTCTAGTTTTCAATCGCGGTTGTAAAAGGAGAAACTGCTTCCATTCCTAACGTTAGTTGTCAGTGAGCTTGCTTGTTGATGTAATTTGTTGTCTCAACTGTAGTGAGCTGAGATAGGAGAGGCAGCCACTGCATTATTCAGATGTTAGAAACTAAAGATAAAAACTATGTTAGATGATGATAACTATGTGCATCTTAAAATATGATCAGCCTTGTTGTGATGTGTAGTGTGAAGAAAGAGCTGATTAAAATCACATAATGCAACATTCAGCCCAATTTATATCCACTTCAGACACCACAAAGCATGTAACCTGTGAATCATCAACACCAGTTATTGCGTTATATATATATATTATATATATATATATATATATATGTATGTACAGTATGTGTACATCAATTTCTCCAAATATGTCTGTGAAATGGAGATGTGTGCGATGTTTGAACCAGGGGAACATGGCTGAGAGGACATCTTCTTTCGATGACTGTCATCTTTGTCAAAGGAGCAGTCATGTGAAAACCCTGAAATCCACATTTTCATGGAAAAGTTTCCTACAAAACAGTTAAATACCAGCGCTAACGTGTGTGCGCTCCCTCGACAGTCTTGTGTTTTCACCTTTGGCTAAATCTTTGCGGAGCTTGGTGACGGCAGCCATGTCACAGTCGACGGAGGCGTACGCATGGGGGATGGTGGTCTTCGATTGTGTCAGTCTCTGAGCGATCACACGGCGAACATTAGAGGCTGGGATCTCTGTGAACGTGCCCTGAGGGGGGACAAGGGAAGGGGAGGGGTAAATAATGAGGAAAGGAGTGAGGGGGAAAAAAGAGATGGCAGTTTGAGAGAGACAACGAGGATCAAGAGAGAGAGTGATAGACGTGTCTCACCTGCTGTGTATCACTCACAACATACAAAGGGCTGACGATGTTGATTATATTATATTGACAAGTTTTTTACAATGAGTTTAAGACTGATTAGGAGTGACTGGCTTTGTAAAAAGACGATGTGTCCATCTGCTTACTTAGAGGCCCTGTCTCTCACAGCAACGGTTTAGATTTTACAGCATATGCACCAATGAAGACCAAACAATAACAGAGCTATCAGAAGCTGTTTCGATGAAATCTCTGCTTGAGACGATACTACAGGTAGAGAATACTCAAGAGGATGAGTCATCAATCTCTTTGGTTAACTGACATGAGACAAAAATATAATGGACTGTTGTTGAGTGTTTTTATAGTTCCGAGGCACTATCACAAAACAAGACAACGAGGTATGTAAGTATATTAATCTATATGAGCGAGAGAGAGGAGTGCTCACTGGTGCTCCTGGTTTCCCCGGTACAGAGAGAGGAGGTATGTTGGGTCGGCTGCCTGGGGGTGGAGGGGTAGCCACCGGGATGGGAGCAGGACTCAGGGCAGCTGGAGCAGCTGGGGCGGCCATAGCTGGTGCTGCTTTGGGGGCAGGAGACGTCTTCAAAAGATTCATCGCATCTCTGGTGAAACAAACAAAAATAGATATGGTGAGTAAAAACAATCAAAAAATACTCATTTCATATATAAATATCGATGCAATAAATATAATATGATCATAAAACTCATACAGGCCTGAATTATAATGATATTCTCTGCCATGACCGACTTGAAGCCCAAATATTGCTGCTCACTTCTTGACGGCATCTCTGTCTTAGTGACAGGCTGCAGAACTGAGTAAACATTAGATGTGTGTAGGATGAAATATTCATGATGTTAACGCATTTCTAATCAAAAACATTTATATTGGAACAAGTGCTTTTCACAGTCTATTCCAAATATATTATGCAGACTAAAGTAATGTTATTAACTTAAATTTGATTTGGATCTGTCTTTGTACACTAGCTGATTCCCAGAATGCCGCTGGTGACCCGATGACCGATGCAATTTCAATCCAGGGACAGACGTTTTTCTTTTCATCATGTTTTTCTTCATTTCTGATATTACTATTAATGATGGCCTAATTATTTTTTTACTGTTGCAAACAAATCAGACATTTCATTATTACAAGTATGAGACAATGTACTGTGATACATTATTAACCCATCTGCTCCAACTTGACAAGCTTATACGTCGCTCTCTTTGTCACTTTTGTTTGGTTTCTATTTGTGTCAGGCTTGTAGAGAGCAGGGTAACTATCGGTCGTCCTCCAGTGGATGGGCGTCATGAGAATCATTTGTAAGTCACAAACAACCTCCAGCAGAGCAGGAAGGATCAGGTGACAGCTGCAGCCACCGAAAAGTGGCTGCAGCTGATCCACTGATATCCCTACTTTTCACGTTGCATTTCATTAAATACTACAGACTAATTAAATGTTGGTGCATATGCCTCATGTAAAACATGTTTCTGCCATTTCATAAAGGTTGCATGTCTGATTGTACAGTACTAAGACAACTATCCTGTTTTTTTTTCACTCACTAGTTTTGACAGTGAAAACAGAGGGAGGGCAGGTATCAGGTGTGCCTGCTTGAAGCATTGTGGCATGAGTTCAATTCCCTCCAGGGTCCATCTACCCATATGCATCCCGTCCTTTGTCTGGACCAGCTGTCTCTGACCTCATCATGTAGCCGGGAACAGTCTAGGCCCGGCAGCTATTTTCTCCTTGTTCAATATCCGAGCTGCTGTTTCTTTTTTTTCCCTCTATCACAGTAGTTCCCTCTTTTCTCTCAGTGATAGGAGTATTTGTTTGCGGAGAGGGACTGAGGCAACTTGGAAATCCCCCAGCTAACGTCAGAGGGTTTAATACTGCAGATCACCGAAAAATAAATAAGATAATGCAACATGTGACTTAAATAATTAAATAAAACACAAGCTAAGTGCAAGCAAATGAAAAAACAAGAGATATATGTATGATTGAAGAATATTATGTGTACGTATGAACTGTAAAAGGAATTGTGCAAAAAATGTGCGAAATGTTTCTGTTATAAAATAAGAGGAAGTCTAGTCAACAGCAGCCTACAGCCACTAAACAAAGATGATACCATAGATACGTTTTGTGTAGCTGGCTGGCATGTGCTTTTCACACCGACCATTAACAACCCTAATGACAGCCAAGGCAAAGGAGCCTCTGAAAGACTGCAGGAAGGAGACTGGAATATTAAAGAGGGAGCAAGGCAGCGCTCACACTCACACACTCATAAAATGAGCACCGAATGTAAACAGACACACTTGAATAAACTTTGTCTTCTACTGCCACCTAAGAAAGGCTAAGATGGGGAAAAGGGAGTTTTAGTGCATTGGACTGAAACAAAAAAAGACAATTTATGAACAATTTTAAATAAAAGTACTCTTCAGGGCCAGCTCCACTACCACTTATCCTCTTCTAGTAGGTTGTGAAGTGCTAAACTGCTGCTGTAAAAAGCAAAATGTAGAATAAATAAGTCTCAATTTACTGAGCTCCGGAGGACCTCTATCTATTCATTTCTAGACAAAATGATATTTAACTATTAAGCATCTATTTTAAAGTCAAATTAAATTTACAAGGTACTTTTCTATCAACACCAGATAGATAAAATGAGAATAAAACAAACGAACATGAGCATAAAACCAGTGTAAATAAGAGCTTAATAAACCTTTTAAAAAAAAGAACGCATTTTAAAAGGGAATTTAAAAGAAGCTGGATAACTCTTCTCTAAGTTTCTAAGTTCAATGTGCACTGAATTCCATAATGTGACGGCTCTAATAGCAAAAAGTCAGTTACTCTTCGCTATAAGCCAAGACCTGGGACAAACCAGTACGGCTCTCTCTGTGGATCTTGGCGGTCGAGAGGGCACATACCAGGGGCAAGGCCATTTAAGGCCTTAAGAGTAAGTAATACAAAATGTAACAGGGAATCCAGTGTTGAGGTAAGCACAGGAGTATTTCCACAATTTACATACTAGTTCTGCCTAGAAGAAAATATAAAGACTGGTCGGTTTACAACAGTAACGATAATCTTTATCCGTTACTGTGTTCGCTCTGCCTGTTGGCTAACATTTCTATTTATAACAATGATATAAGATAAGGGGAGAAAAGGTTTGTGATGTAAATGGGTGTCTTTGTGCCTAAACTGTTTTTAAACCTCGCTGTGGATTATATAACATGCTATGATCTCATCGCTGGGACGCATGACCTCTGTTATACATGTCCACTATGGAGGGGCCCCACGGAGCAGAGGGTGGAATGGGAGGGGTGGGTACCATTCCCTGGCTTCAGTCTTATCTGATGTGCCACAGGACAAAGAAAGGGAAATAAGGTCTATTCTACCCTTTCTTGAAGGAGCTAAACCGATGTGAAACTATTCGCACGAGGAGATTTGGTTTCCAGCAAGAACAGAACTCTTCAGTCTCACATCGTATTGTAAAGCTTTGGATTCAGACATTTTCATCCAGATTTCTAAAAGACATTGGCTTGAAATAATAAAAAAAAATCAAGTGGCTGCTGCATTTGTTTGGAATAATACAAGAGTACAATTCCAGACAAATACTCAGCGTCTGATTAACCAAAGCTATTACTGAACAAAGTTAACTTAAACATAAAAAAATTGTTTACTTAAGTAAACAGCCACTACTCACTGGTCCTCGAGCAATGCATCCATTTAGCCAATAACCCCAGTTTTATCATTGACAGAGCTTTAATACAAAAGGATGTTCCTGATTTGAAATTTTACTGGAAACTCTCCACATATTACAATCATGTTCATCCATTCCCGAAATAAATTTTTCCATGGCTTGAATTGAATGGTTTCTTCAAACAAAAAGAGACAAACAGCCTCGGCAGTGCTTTAAAAAGTGAGACTTTTAAAGATATCTTCTCTCGTTCTGTGCCTCGGTCACTAAACTGCTTGAATCAGCGGCACTCAATCTTTGAAGTCCTCTCTACACAGAGACACGCTGATTTTTCTAACACCCCTTTCATTGCAGAGTCTCGTCTGCTCCTTCTTTAAGCGTCAGCCTCCATTTCTGAAGACTCTCTGTGCTAATTACTCAGCTCAGGTGTCAATAAGGGAAGGAGGGAGTCATTTATAGCTTTAGAAGGAAACTCACAAACAGCATTTACACAATATTCTTCAAAACCTAGAAATCATACAAGTCATTGTGGTTTTGACATTAATTCAGCTTGAAATCAGCATTTTTGTGACATTTAGAAAAAATGGTCTGTGGTTAACTATTATAAATTATTAAATGGAGTTGTCAAGCTTTACAGTGTTAGGTTTATTAAGCGTCACATCAATTTCTCTTTTACTGTAGAACAAACACGCGCCCAAAATACACATGGTCTGTGTTACCATGGTCACCAGCGGCTCCTGGAGAATAGGTTGCTATGGCGACAGAAGTTGCTTAATGAGTTTCCCCAGCAGGGTGTTAGGTGGGTAACGAGAGCATTCAATCAGGCCCCCACTGACAGCAGGTAGCCATTAGAGACCGTGTGTGTGTGTGTGTGTGTGTGTGTGTGTGTGTGTGTGTGTGTGTGTGTGTGTGTGTGTGTGTGTGTGTGTGTGCACAGCTTTCTTTAGTATGAATTCACTAGCACTTTAAATGTTAACCAGGTCTTAGTCCCATTGTATATGACACTAAATCTATCACCACAGGACTTGCATCATGACAGGTTTGTTTGAGATCACTTTGACCTCATCACCAGGAATAAAGTCAAACGTTGGAAAAGAAAAGAAGTGTAAGATAAAAGGATGACATGACAAAACAAGTTCTGGGGAACGATGCTTAATATAGCACACATCATTCTGTCATCAGTAGGTGTTTAATTCTCGCCAAAACTGCCAGTGCGATAGGTCGATCTATAGGCTAAAGTGAGTTTATGAGTCATTGCAATAGTTTTTACATGCCTGCAACTCCCACCAAAATAAACAAGAAAGGAAAAAACCCGTTTTCACAATGAGTGTGTTCTCTGTGGGTTTTCCTAGTTCCAGTCAGAATTTATAAAAAGCTCAAACTAAATTAGCTTTGGGAGTAATATTTTGTATTTTATGTTGTTTGCAAGAAGAAGAGCACATCGTAAATGTAGTGTACATGTAGTGTCTCATATCTTTTCATTTTAAAATGAAAACTGGTATTTTTCATGTCAGAATCAATCTGTGTCCATTTTAACACAGCTACAAAAATACATATCACATGGCGCTTGTGCGTGTGCATGTGAACTGTTGCAGATTGCTCAAATAATAGCTCGGCCCATGCACATAGGCAGTTGCAGTATTAGAAAATGAAGAATTTAAATGCAAAACAGCTGCTAGCAAAGAAAGGGTCAGCAATGCTTGTAATTTGTTATCCATGTTAATTTCACCAGCGGTAGACGAGGTTGACGTTGTTTGTTTCATCTGGAAAAAGGTCACATGGAAGGACCATGACGAATAAGTGCAGGATAAGTTGTGACTGATAAGACCCAATCAGGAAGTCTGCACTTTTCTGCCTGTCCGTACTAAACTGAAACCCCAGGGTTTTAAAACTAAAGCAAATCCTGAAGGGTTTTTTTAAGTCCTGGTTGTAGCTTGAAACGCATTAAAGCCTTCAGGTATACTCACTCCTTGGTGATAAGTCCTCTTGGTCCAGTGGCTGTGGCCAGTTTTGGATCCAAACCATGGGTGTCCAGGATGTGTCTTGCTGCCGGACTCAGACGTAATCTGAACAAGAAAGAGTGTATGGCACAATTATAAAATAGCTCCCGTTTAGGTTTTAAACTATGTTCTTTTACTTTGACTTAATAAAATGTTAACTTTTAGAAATAATAGCTTGCAAGTCTACAGAGGTCTGACATTTTAAAACCATTTCCCTACAGTCCATACTTTGAAGCATTAAGCGATATGTCATTTCTCTTCCAGCCTCTACTGAACCCAGTTACTGGTAAACTGTCTATTAGTGGCATTAAGATTGACTGTCTTAAAATGTTTATCTATTTCAGGATAATCACGCCACCTGCACAGCACATCCACCTTTCATCTTTCACACCTGTCGAGCTGAGGCGGCCACGGTGCAAATCTGAATATGTGGACGGGCTCAGCGTAAAATGTTTGCATTACAAATAGGCCCTGTTTGTTCTGTGGCAGCTGCTTTGCTTCCCAAGAGATTATTCAAAGGGTAAAACAGGGGCAGGTGGGATCACACACATTTTGAAATGTGAACTGAGAAAGATCATTATGCTAAGAGCGTTAGATGATAGGACCTTCAATCTTCACAACTGTAAACTGAGTGTCTTAAGTCAATTATTTGTGTGTCTTTATGCTACCGAATCTGGTGTGAGGCTGCTTTTATGTTTTAACACCACGACAATGAGCTGATTCACACTGTGCATAATATAAAAATACACTGATATATGAATAAAATCTAAAGTTACCCTCCATTACTGCCACATTGAGGTGTATAGTACAAATTACTGTGAATTGAGCTTATTAAACAATCTCTACAGTACATGGGTATTATTCGAACAGTTAAACTGAAATCAGATAGCACTCACGGTCCTGATGTGGCCGGTGTTGGTGGAGGAGGTGGTGGTGGAGCAGCAGGGGCCACAACTGGAGCAGCGGCTGCCTGTGTGGCAGGTGGAGCTGCAGCATCTGGAGGGGGGATCTCAACCTGCTTCCAGTCCTGCCCTTCGTCCACCATGAGGGCGATGAGAGTGCCCAGGCGCACGTTGCGACTGCCCTCCTCCATCTGTAAAGAGGGTGAGAGAGGTACTTTTAGAGTGGGGACTAATTAGGCAGTTCAATAATTTTTAATAATAATAACTTTATTTGTATAGCATTTATCTAAACAAGGCTACAAAGTGATTCACAAAATCCATGGCAAAAAAACAAAACAAAACAAAAAAGGTTTTAATTTGACGCCAAACACAACATATCAAGGTTGATTCCTTAAAATGTATAGAGAAACCCAGCAGTTCCCACAATGTGGAAGCACTTTGGAGACTGTGGAGAGAAAATAACTCCCTCATTAACTTTAAGAAAACAGACATCAATACCTTGATGCCTTTAAACCAAATACATACTGTCATAGGCAGCAGAGTCAAAAGCTGCCCCATTTGGGAAACTACACAAAATATAGTTGCAATAAAAGTAAGATAAAAAAGGAATTAAAACACGGTGGCACCAGTTACAAATCACATGTTAAAAATGCTTTCCTATAAAAATATGTTTTGAAAGGGCCAGCCCACATTCTTTTAAACAGAACCGAGATCGCAGTAATAAAGGTGAAGGACTCCTGCTGTGTAATTAATCAAATAAAAAGAAATAAATGAAGGGTTGTAGTGATACTGACGTTAATCATTTAACCAGTGGTCGTTGAACAGATAAACCTTTGACATCCACTATAAGGGGGGCCTCTTGAAAATGACACCGCCTTCTCATTCACATCAATTTCAATCACTCCATTTTCTCACTCTCCTAACAATTGATGTGTTTTCATGCTGTTCGAAGCTGTCAACCATTGATCCACTTTCTTGTTACGAAGCAATCCAAATCCACAGCAAGCCTTGTGATATGCTGCCCAAGCTGTGCGAGGTGATGTTCCTCAGTCAATATTGATCAGTCTAAATGAAAGGCCTGGGCAACACAGGGCTGGGCTGCTGCGCTTCATCTCCTTTAAGAAGGTATCCACTCAGTGTTCTGTCGCCTACAGATGCAGCTCAATACAAGGAGGCGAAGGAGCAGTCGCATGCATTCAATCATCCTACGTTCATGCACTCATCAGCCAAGAGGTGATAACCTGCAATTCTAGACAATAAAATGGTACAAAAACTGAAAGTACCACTAGTAAATCCGCAGTTACCAACATACTCCACCCCCACCCTGCCTTTAGCGCAGGCATGCACAATCAAAAGCAGCATAATCATATCCACCTCAGTGGAAAGAACAGCTGAATATATGAGCACCTGCGCTCACTGTTCGGTCTACACTGAACTACAGCAGCACAGAACAGGCAGGTCTTCCTGACTGTCCTGCAGCAGGGTTACAGAGACAAACATGCAAAAACAAACCGGTAAATCATTTCTAAGGTTCAGGCAGTGAGTAGCCTTGTTGTGCAAAGTACTGAGGTTTAATACATCTGACTAGTAAATAGGAACATTACAAACTGAATGATGGTGGTGGACACAAACCTATTATGTAAATATAACCAAATACAAAGCAACAGAACATGCTCCAGGTTGTAAAATTGAGTGAACCCTTCTGATGCGAGACTAAGTCCATTGTGATGATATTTTTTGGTGAATGTGTACATGCATTACAATGTTCAGGTGGTGTTACGCCATGTTTTGAGTCTCTACCTCTTGGTCATGAGGAGGTGATGGATGAAGGTTAAGCCTAAGGGCTACTCAGGGAAATCAGAACTTCTGTAAGGTTGGACAGAAAGTCCCTCAGGGATTTCTTTGTAGAGACCCGAGACGCAACGTGTTTCCCATAAAGCTGCAAAATGTGATCTGTTTTTATGATAGTTGTCAAGATGTGTCAAAATATTCTAAGGAGAAAAAAATTGCCCTGAAGAGACCAAACTAAAACGATACATAAACTGAATGTATTCATTGCAGTGTGAAATGCATAGACACAAACAGAAAACAGCATGTACTCGTGCGTCATCATCGAATAGCCGCAAAATAGCAAGAGGGCATAAGAAAATGTGTCATAATTCTGCTGCCAGTTCTTTAACATAAATCAAAAACAATCATATGATGCATATATTATTTATACCCACTCAAAAATGCATCCACCCAAAAAGGCTGTTTGTAATGTACGCGTCAAGTTTGTGAGAAATACAATTAGAAGTACAGAGAGGGGGAACTTAAAATCACAAGCATTCCTGTGAATTTGTTTTGCAGCGGATTCTTGATACAAAGAAGTGAGAAGACGAGTAATAATAATTCCTGCAAACACACAAGACATACATTTCTGCTAACTTAGTAATTGGTAAACTAACAGTATAGTCATATGCACTGTATACAGTAGCCCTGGTGGTTTGTTACATAATCACATGCTAAGTTCACTGCTGTGATGTGGGGCTCAACACTGCCATCAAATGGTTATAGAACACAGTGAAACATCTAGGAGGTGTAAATGATGCTCATGCCTCAGCATTTGCAATGGTTCCAATTCCCTCTGTGTTTGTCAATGAGGATTTCAATGATGTACATAGAGGTGCAGCTGTCAGGGAAGAAGCCAGTAGTACAATTTAACTTTTACTGTGGGCGTGTGAAATTAAAAGAAACTTTAAATTCTCCACTGCCCTGCTGAACTCTGAACTGGTCTGGACAGGTAACTGGGTAAACTCAGACCTTAAGTAACACACTGGATGTTTAAAGTGTGTATCTATAGCCTGGAATTAAAATGAAACTGAACTCTTCTACGTGAATGGACGGCCTCTTAGGAATGAAATCTTTTTGGAAACATGCGACTCTTGATCTTTTATGCCCTTTCCTCACAGCCATCTTTTCCCTAAAGCTTTACATAAATGGCCTAATGACAGTAGAGAAAGTCTGAGCGTTCAGACGGAGCTCTTGAGGGACCTCTTCAGAGCCCATCAGCGAGGCTAATGATATTACAGAGTCAAACTAGACCTTTCATGAGGTTTAACCTACTTATCACCAAACTGTTATCATACAAGTCCCCTGAGAGTCTAAATGGCTCAGTTACATTGAGCTTAGTCTCAACAGTTATCAACATTTCTTTCAACTTTGACTGATTGGATGCTGTGAAGCTTTTTGAAAGATTCCATAAAAACTGGATAATTCCAGCTTTGTCGCTCAGTCGTTGCAGAGGACATCAGTTCATGGTCAAACGGCATTGGAAGGTGGTTTATTGTGCGAGTAGGTTTATTTGTATCAGGAAGACACACTCAACCTCAGCATGGCAATAAACAGAGGGAATAAAAAATAAAATTGTGGTAAGGGGGATGAGATATGGGTTGTCTCTGATCAATAGTGCATGGCAGATATCACACAGAGAAGACAGCTGCAACATCATTCATGTCCGCACGCATTAGTCTGCCGGACATGAACACAAAGACACAACTCGTGCCAAAACTACAGATTCTATTCTTTTTGTTTTGTTCTGTTTTTAGGACCTTTTATTATTAGCTTTCTTACCATATCACTGCAATATTGTTGGTTTAGTAACAACCCTCAATTACATGTAGGCCTCTCTTGCCCAGGATGACACAACACATAGAGTTAAGAACGAAAATTCACAGTCACCAAACATGTATTATAATGCAGACTTTACTTTTCTCTCTTGCCCTATCCATAGGACCCCAGTTTGAATTAAGAGGCCAAAGGCAACTTGAGGACAGTACAAAATATAACTGCATTTAGAAGCGTTGGGATCTGATGTTATGTGGCCAACGTGACTTTGTAGGATAAGGAAAGCTCCGATGAACTGAAGGCAATACAACTGTTAACATTGTTAAATCTGAACAGCTCATCTGCTGGTCTTCCCGAATTCCTCCAGCATTTAAGATAAATCCTTCTTCGCCACCAATTTTGACCTCAGAAAGTTAGGGAGTGATTTATGAAAAAATATTGATTTAGAGGACACATAGCTGCTGGTGTTTAAATTTATCACCTGGATGAAAGAGTGGAGATGAAGAGAGGATGGGAAAGGAGCTGATAAATGGGAAAGTGACAGGTTAGTATCGCTGAATGTGCTGGATATCTTCATCAATTTATCCATCTATTCAACCACCTACTGCATCTATTCCCCATATCAATCTCCACTTCATCCAGAATACACCTACCCATGAATCCATCTTGTGTTCTCTATTTCGTCCTCAGCAGCACTAAATGTTAAATACAGCCGAACACAGAGGAGCTATGTGCTGTATATGTATTTGTCATCTCCTACAGGCTATGATTGATTGTACCCAAGGCAGATTTTCAGATTGAAGCCCTCGGGTCAGGGTAGAGCCACACAGTAAGAGTATGATGAGATACAGTAATGTGTGCTCATGGTGCTGTTGCTGCCTTCCCCCAACCATTACAACCCAGTATGAGCAGACTCCCTCCCCCATTCTCTCACCCCCAAAAGCCATGGTTGGAAATTGGTGGAGGGCCATTGTGCTATTTGACCCTCATAAATAATCCCAGTGGAGCACAGGAAGTCCCACGTCTACTGCGCCATGTCCAGGCATTTGGCCACAGGCGGGTAATTACGACAGCCTTTAAATTAGAAACGTAGTGGGTGTTTAAAGAGCCACAATTACACCACTGTGGGACTAATGTACTCTGACCCAGACAAAGCGGATGCCACTTTGCCCATGCCAAGTATGTGCGAGTGTACAGATCTCAGAAATAATGCCACAAGCTGCAGTTTCTCTTATTAAATATACGCATCCTCTCTATCAAAGAGAGACACAGCTAGGGGGCTTATCTAATGCAGACCATCTTTCTCTGCCAGATTCAGCAGCGAAGACCTTACCCCCAGTTCCTGGGTGGTTGCTATGGAAACTACCTCATTCCCACTACTAGCTAAGACAAGGATGGAGTAGGGGAGTGTGGAAGAATGGAAGTGAAGTGGAGTGAAAAGCGGCAAAAATTAGACACAAGCCTATGGTTTATAATGGATGCTCATCCCTCTGATAATTAATTCAATAATTTAGCCACCTCTACATGTGTGACAGAGCATGTTAAAGCACTATTTATTCTTCAAGATAAATGGATCTGGAAGCGCATTTGTTATGTTCATCTGCCCGTCATGTTTCTTTTTCTTGTTAAGGTCGTACAAACAGGCACATCGGCCAAATAAACCCCGCTCCACTCAGGCGTCACCAGAACATTAGCATGTCCAAATACACAGCTAAGGAGCATGTTGTGTTATTAGATAAGGCTCTTTGTGGCAGGCAGCAAGGCTTTCGGTCCTTGTGCATGCATGGCAACAAACAACTAAATATCAACTGAAACAGGGAAAGTGGATTTACATTTTGAATAATTGAATCAATTTCCTCCCACTTTACAACTGCATTTTGCTCTCCTGCAGATGGGTCAAAAAGCAAAAGAAGATAACTTCCTCTTCTTGTTTCAGTGCTGGCGAAATGAACATGTGGTGGAATACTGATGAAAGACAACTGATTTCTCTGTCTTTGGCAGCCCATTAAAAATTCAAACAACAAACAGCACAACCGAGGGGATGGAGGGAGAGAAATATTTGTCACTGGAGACATGTTGTCAAAGCTTTGCTGTCACTGCATAGAGAAAACACATTTAACAAGTGTACCCAATTAGCATATGCAAAGAATGAACCCTGAAAGACACGCACACAAATTTTAACAGGACTACACTCTACATTGTGCATGGTTATGTTATTTACTTCAATATATATTCAAGTAAATGTCTGACTTTACATAGTTTGACAGCATAATATCAAAAAACTCAAAAACAATCTTGTCAAAAAGAAGAAACATGGTGCTGATACGAACACAACATTTAGAAACGGTTGGGTTTCTCTATACAGTACGGTCTTGATCTTACTATGTTTAGTGTATGTTAATAAATAAAATTTAAATCAACGGAACCATCTGCTTTCATTTGCAACGCCCCAAGCCAAACTCAAGGCTTAGAGGTGCAGTGTGTAAGATTTAGTGACGTCTAGTGGTAAGATGTTAAGTTGCAGCTGAATCCCCCTCCCTCACCCTCCACTTCCAAACATGAAGAAGAACCTGTGGTGTCTGATTTGTCCTGTTCAGACTCCTGTAAAAAAAAACATGGCGGCTGCTGAAGAGAGGACCCGCTCCTGATGTTAATATAAAGTACTTAAAACTAAAAGGTCCCATTCTGGGGTAAAGAAACAACTATTACAATTTAGATAATAACACACTAGTGAAAGCATATAGGATTATTTAATATTCAATTTCTGCCAGTACATCCCTTTAACCTAAATCCTAATAACTGAACCTTTAAGTACAACCTGTTGTTTTTCAAATAAATTATGTTATCTATTCATCTCACGCAACGGAGGTTCATGGTTTGTTTTTTGTTTTGCTCACTCACCAAGATCCTTGCCAAGATACCATCGTCATTAGACTCCAAGGTAACAACGGCCTTGTCGGTCTCGATCTCACAAAGGGCATCGCCTGCTGCCACAGCCTCACCTGAAGAGATAAACACATATAAGAGCTTTCAATAAAACACAAACACTCTAAGAATTTAACAAAGAGGTTTTAATTGCAAATCAATCATTTCAGCCGTGGTTGGAAATAAATGCATGAATCATAATCAACAGCAGCAAAGACCTGCTCTTTCACTGAGACTTTTTCACACAGAGAGCAAATTAGTTGCAATAAGAATGAAAGGACTCCATTCAAGGCACAGAAAGGTTATTTGGGAAGAATATCTGCTCCGGCTGAGGCTGACATATCAAAGGCAGAGCCTAATCAATGTTTCATGGGAAAGAATGTGAGATACGAAAACGCAGCGTGTCTGATAGGAGAGATCTTTGCCTATCCGTGGAGTCCCAGTAGATTCCCATTGGTCTCTCACACGAGAGAGCTGGAATAAATTAGCATCTGCTTAGTAGTGGAAAAAGGACGGCAATTAGAAGCCACTGCTTCAGCTCTTCCATACTCATACATGCATTTTTTAACATTAGGTGGAGCAGCTCAAATTGGCTTGTAGTAGGAAGACACAGAGACAGATTGACCTTATAGTTCCCTTGGACAAAAAAGAAGAGCAGAAGACAATCTGCTATTCAGGGTTCAACTGAACCAAAGTTTGTTCTGGGAAAGTTGACTGACCACACTGATAACACGTCTGCTTAGGAAAATAAACTTGCTCCACTTTAAGAACTGTGTGGAAATTAAATCCCAATATGTCACCAATGTGGTGTGATGAAGGTAAATTAATTATTAGTCCAGAACTAGTGCACAGCGTCTCATTATAGTGATAACACCCATGTGCGTGTGTTAATGAGCAGGTCATCTCATATAGAGCAGGAGACTGTTAACCCTGTTATGAGGAGAGATAGACTGCTATGGGAACCACTGAGGTTTAAAGCTTAGCGACCTGTAATGACATGAATATAATATCGGAAAATGCCCCACACAGATCATTCTATTCCAGCTCCTCTTTTCACTAACCCAACAGCAGGAAGTCGCTTCTTGCAAAAATATCTCAAACGCAGTCAAAACAAGTCACAATGTTTTATAGTGTTACATTTAATCCACACAGCCCAGATAGCAGTTTAAACAAACAATGTGACTCATGGGTTGTGTGTCTGACATGAGACGATGGTGTTCATTAGCTACTCCCCAAACAAACATGGTGTCTGGAAGGGAACGTTTGATTTATTGTTCCCATCCAAACCAGGTTTATGGACTGGAACACTGTTCAAGATATTATCAGGCAAGGGCAGTTAATGAGAAAAAACAACACCAACAGCAATAGTAACAACAAAAATAACGGCATCCCTATAATGCACTGTCCTCTTTGATTATTTTTATATTTACCTAGTGTCTTATGCTGTGCAGAAATGACTGAAACCTCTTTTTACTGCAAGTGTATCAAGGTGGGGGCTCTGCAAGGCCACTGAAAACATACAGGAGTCCAATAAAATCCTGATCTACCAGCCAAGAGGGACAGTGGGGGACAAATTATATTGTCAGCTGAACAGCTCAATTTAAAAAGGAAATGTTAGAATCAATAGAATACTGTTGAAAACATGCTTTGGTTACATTATAGCCCCCAGCATTAATTTAGACAGTCTAGCTAATGAACAGGATGATAAAATCTTCTTCATGACATATGCCGATCTGTTAAGAAGCAGAGAGGTAAGGGTATATGAGATAAATGTCAAGGGTCATCTAGGTCTGACATCTAATGACGTTTCTATCTATTTTGCATGAAAACTCAGCAGAGTGCTCTATGACGAAAGCAAAAATTACCTTGTGAAATCTCAAATTAAAAGCTAAATTGAAACAGACATGAGCATATAGGCCGTGTTTAGGGTTGGGAGATGTGTGGGAAGGAAAGTAGGTGCGTCAAGGGAAGAGTAGCTGGGGATGGGTGGGGGGAAGGTTGAAAGAGCACAGGCAGTATTGACGCTGGAAGCCCCTGAGAGTAAGCAGTAGTGGAGACAAGATTGGATTTGTATGAGGCTTTAACACCACATGACCTCGGGGGTTAGGTGTGATGTGCAATATTAAAGATTAAACATGCGACCCCAAGCCTTTTCACCTCTGCTCTGCCAGAAAGGAAGTGGGAAAAACAACAACAAAAAATAGACTGTTCCCTGCTATTTGGGTCAGTTAAGGAAGCATACTGTACATTGCTTGTGCTAATGGAAATATAGATAGTGTAGCTTTATCACTTTCACAGTGAGAATGTTGCCATTGAAAACAGCCATTGACCTTTTATTTTACTTGATACTATATATTGTTGGGCTGGAAAGCGCTTAAGCAAAGAAATAGTGTGAAGCACTTAGCAGTTAAAAAGAAAATCATTCTGGTTGCAATAATGTCATGCAGCTCAATTTTTTTTCTGTTCATTAGTTTCCTTCCTGAGGTTTGATTTTTCACAAACAAACGAAAAACGTCAATGAAGGAGCAAAGTGTTTGATTTTTGAATTGTGAAATTGGTTAAAATATGTGAACATTACTCAGAGCAAGGACTGGCACATAAAATTATTACATAATTTCCTGCAGAAATAACACCAACAAAATGTTGACCTTATTCCAATGCTTTGGCGAAATGGAAAAAAATGGCCATTCATTTAAAAACATGTTATTTTTTTAACTCCAGAAAAAATATTTTATTTCATGATGAATTCTAATTCAGGGAGCAAGATGATATGTGATTTTCTTAACTTCAAAACCACTTGAAACATGATTCCACTATAGTTTATCACAGAGCTATCAGGAAACATACATCCTGTTTTGTAAGCTCTCATAAAATTATAAGATGAATCTGGGGGCAGAAACATCCCGGATGCGTTTTGCTTGTCACTGATAATTTATCTTTCCTGCTTCGCTTACAAACACATGTACACATCTCACCCCGAGCCACAGAAGCACATGGCAACACGGCAGAGCAGCCAATCAGAATTCAGACTGCTATACCTCCTGATAAATGAGAGAGTGGCTGAGGCGCATGGCCAGGCAGAGTTGCTAAGCAGTGATGAATAGTGACTACCGCGCTTCCTTGAGCCAATTAGCCACCAGAGACCCTCAGGTGCTTCACTGCACAGCCCTCTGCCTGACAGTGGGAAAGTGGTGTCAAAGAGTAAATGATTACTATTGGTCGGTCATTGTGGGAAAGAGAAATGGTGACTCTTGGAATTTTATACGTTTTGAGTGGGAAGGAGAATTCAAAAGTTATAAGAGTTAATAAAAGATAATAAAAAAAATACATGGAGAAGGACATAAAGCCATCCATTCCTCTAGATAAGAAATTATAACAGACAACAGGTTTAGCAGGTTGGTTAAGAGACGTCAAGAGTGTGATGATGAAGACGTAATTAAATCGACTATGTAATTTGTTTCTTTTACCTTCCTTCTTCAGCCATTTGACTATGTTCCCTTCCTCCATGGTGGGGGACAGAGCAGGCATTTCCACTTTGACTGGGGTGCCACCTAGAGGACAGAAACAGAACCACAGTTAAATTAAAACAAGGCAGTGGTTGTGGGTCATCAGGCTGGAAAATAAAGCAGAAGTATTTCCATGAAAAAAACATTTTCATAATCTTCCCTTAACCAGGTCTTCAACTTCAACTAGGCTATGTGTATGTCAAAATAAATCAAGCAACACGCCCAGAAGTTGCAGTGTTTGGCTGCATCAAGGCCTCAGGCAATGACACAGGAGCGCTGGCAGGTCACTTATATAATTTGTGATTGAGGCTGACAAGGCACTAGAGGCTGCAGAGTTCCCCGTATTCTTGCAGGCCTTTAAGCAGCCACCAAAGACCCCGACTGTCACCAGCTGCAGCCACTCAGGAGGCCAGAGTTTAACTGGCTGCGAGCAACGTGTTGGACACTGTGTCTTCAGGCTGCCATAGGAAGGCACAGATCCAAGCTGCAGTGGCATCCGAGCTTCACTACAGCTAGCCTCGAGTGCTGCAGATGAAGGCACAGTCTGGGTAATTGCTCAAACATGACCCGATTTCAAAGAAAGGCCCCTTTGTCTAGTGAGTTCTATATACACTCAGTGAAATGCACAGATATGTAATGTATAGAGAGAAAGTGATATAGATATGATGGACACTTGAAAAATGAAATGTCCTTGAGATATGAAACAGTTTGTAGATTTTTCACCACAGAAACTAGATGAATTTAATGCCAGACAAGCTATTCTTAAGGTTTATGTCTCTCAGCTGTGTATTACTGATGTTATTTAATCAAATAGATCATGAAATGACAAATGCTCATGACTTGTGGTCTTGTCAACACACAACTTTTTTCTTCCAGGATAAAATGTACTGCAACGGTACTTACAAATATAACTATACATGAATCAGTTTTGCTAAGTTAACACTAATAATGTAAAGTAAAAAACAAAAAAAGTAAAGTACATCAGGTGTTTAGGGGCTTTTGGGGTTTGCTGCCTTTGCCTCATGTCGTTGATTCAACTTTCCAGAAAAATTAATTTGGTCTAAGTTCATGTTGTGTGATGCTGCCATCTGGTGGATAGTTAGTAATATCACAAACCCTGAAGTGTATACAAAGATGTTGAGTACATGTCTTGAGTTCCTACACATTGTTGTTACCCTCAACCTTCTTTGATATTCTTTATGGTCTAAAAATGAAGAAAACTGCTGAATATGTTCTGTTAAAGTCACTGTTAAAGAAACAATATTATGAGCTAGTTTGCTGAAATCATTGTCAATCACTTCCCCAACCCATTTGTTAGATGTGAGTTGACCATGAGTAGTCTAACTAGTTAAATGTTACCAGAGTTGGTAGGAGTACACACATTATTTACTTGTGTAGAAGTACAGATACTTATGGAGAAAGACCAAAGTTAAAGTATAAGTACTGCTTCAGGCTTTTTACTCAAGTAAGAGTGTAAAAGTACAGGTTTTGAAATAATACTCAATACTGGCCGAGTAAAGCAAACTGAGACTCATGTCACGATAATAAAGTTCGAAGACGCTTTATCTTGAACCACTCTTACTGCCAATAAAATAAAAGACAGTGGAAGTTATCAAGGTTATCAGTAATACTTCTGGTCACAAACGTGTGATGAGCCTCTTCTCTGCACTTGATTCTCCCTGTAGTCTATTTGATCTTGATCTGCACTGAAAGATGCAGAAAAATCGTCTTTTCTGCGTTATCGTCCATTTAGGTCGAAATCTAACTTGATGCTGGAAAGGCAGCTCTCAAAAATTTCAAAAAACAACTCATAATTCACATCAAATGAGTTACAAAAAAGGTAACAAGCGTGTGGAAGCTTCTGGCAGGAGTTGAAAGTACATATATTTGTGTTAAAATGTAGGAAGTAAAAGACTATCAGAATAATAAATACTCTGAAGTACAAATACCCGAAAAATCTACTATAGTACTGAAACAAAGTATAAGATAAGATACAACTATTGAGCTACACACTGGGGGGAATTCTGTTACAGCTGCAGGCAGATCAAAGCGAGGTAGACAAGAACATAAACATATTTTTAAAAAGGCAATAGAATAATAGTGTAGTATAAACACCTTTCACTGTAGAGGTTTGTTTATAAATGTTATAAAGTAGCAACCTCTGAATGTTACTACTACTACTCCATAGATTGACATTGACCTATAACAAACTGGAACCTGTGAGGTATCAGATGATGACAGATGACACAGAGAGAGACTCGTGTAATGCTGAACAAACAGTCGATGGACCGATGAGGTTCTGTCTCGAATCCTTGACACATTGTGAGTAATCAGCTTGTGGCACAAATCACCTAAAATCCACCATTAAACCCGAGGAACTTGGATCTAACAACCTTAAAAATGCCATTCAGAGGCAGTTCACGTCTATTTCAAGTAGGTTGAACGATATATTTAATTGTGTCTCTCTTGTCACACACACTACACAACACCTGAACAACACTGCCTGCGTCACACTAGTCTTCACCCTTAAAGACATTGTTATTAGTTGTTAAAACCGAATCACACCATTAGCTGAACTAACGACGATGGTGAATGTCAGGGGAGAAAAGGACGTGTCATCCTTCTGTCTGACCGCCAACACTCACCGAGGACCCATGGCGACAAGAAGAACCGTCGGACCTGTTCCTGCCATGGGTTTGTCGTCCGCACACATTTGTTAAAATGAGACAATCTCAGGCCGAATAAAATCCCTTGACGACCCAGACGCAAGGAAGCCGCCATGTTCTCGTCCTCACCCCTTGGTGAGAGGTGTCCCTTTCAATGCCTGACTGTAAATCAACGGAGGTGAGGGAAGGGATGTTTGATGAAACATAATTATTCTTACACAATAATGGACTCGAGAAATCTTTAAAACATCTAAAGTGAACCGCTATTTGTTTTTGTTTTGCTCAGAAAATATATTTCTAAATAATCTAAATATGAACAACTAGGCCAAATAAGGTCGCTGTTTTGGGTCCTTCAAGGTCCATCCCTGTTTTCTTTTGTTGCCTTCAAATGATATGAATAACCAGTGTTCAGATTTGTACTGCCCCCTGCTGGTTCCTATTAAAATTTGTTAAGGGCTGTAGAAAGATAGATAGATAAATATAATTTATTGTTCCCGAGGGAAATTTAGTACTAAAACAAGAATAATTGTCATAATAACTATATTATTAATAACTGTAACTCCTTCCCAAACTTCTTGTTGCGTTTTAGAGCAAAACTGTTTCATTGTTATTGCTGAAAGACCGTTTTATAAATTAAATCAAAACATCAGACAAAAAATACAATCAGCAATAATACATGCACAAAAAATTAAATTAAAATCATCGTTGTTTATTCAATGAATACAAATCTAATTTGATGCAAAAGAGAAAGAAGAAAACACTAATAAATCAGTATTTTTGTGAGTGGGGAAGGATTCACATCTTCTTCCTATTCAGTATCCTCATATCCAAATCCATCTAAATACACACATATAATGAATTCATTGAATCTATTTTAATACAAAAATAATTACAAATGAATATCGATTACAATGTTTTATTTAACAATAAATCGGCTTTGTAGCACATTTTTATTTATTTCTCTTTCTTACCAAGAATGGTATTCCTGTCAAGATGTGAATGGGCGGTTGTGGCTCTGTTAGGATGTGAGACAAAACATTCCAGCACATGCAGCCTCATACGTTTAAATTTGTATGAAGTAATCATGTGTAACGACATAAAAGTTTACTCATAGATTTTTTTTAGTAAATCATTCATTTGACTCTGTGTGCCAAAGAGGAAATCAAGTGGGTTTATCGTCAAGAGCACACGGGGAAAATACAATTTGAGGGAATCCAAGAAGGAAATAAACTTGCTTCACTACAGCCTGGAATTACCATTGTTGCTTTGTCATGCATGTATTATACTTCCTTGTGTATTTGGTTTTCGTTTCATAAAAAATTCAGGGAATGTAGACTTATTGGTAAATTTGCAACTATTATTGTTAAATGTTAATCTTAGCACAATGACTTCACGGTTATTTTTATTTATCCATTGTAAATACAAAATAAGTTGTTTGAGTCCTAAACGCAAATTCAGCACAAGTGCATCCAGACATCTGGGATTATTTTTAGTTTCACCATTAAACCTCCACTCTAATGTTTTTCTATCTTCTGATAAGATAATAAAGTGGTGAGTGTTTTCTAAACGGGCAGAGAACTGCGACACAAGCCCACGGAAAGCAAAGCTGGCATCACTGGCACTGTTCTAATCTGTCCAACTCACTCAATCTGTCGGGGCTGATCGCCTGCAAGTCCATTTGAGTGTGAAGAGAAAGTGATAAGGGAGCCTGATAAGCTGGAACTGTGTATCTGCTGAGAAAACACAATAGTCCTACTGATGGGGCATGGGACAGACACAGAATCCCAGCTGGCTGTGTTCATGGCCCATACTTTAGCTATCCTTCATCACTTCCCTGTTTTTTTTTATCTGATTGAATCAATCTTTTCCCTTTTTAATGATAAAGCAGCCTTAGTGTTTCTCTGGCTATAAGAGATAAATGCAATCACGGAATGATATCGCGTATTGTTCTGGGCAAAACAAAGGCGCCAATTGTTTCAACTGTGCAGCCTGTGGTGTAACAAACAGGGCAGAAGGCCTTCAGTTTATTTTCTTACATTTCATTGTCATCTTTTCTAGACAGCTGTCTGGGCCATTCACATTATAATGCTGCCCTTGTGCAATGAAACAACTCACCAAGGAACCCAGACCCATGGATTAAATAACTCCTCTCAGGTGCACAAGGGGGTTTGTTTTCCTTCACAGATCCCTTACAACAGGTTTGGGTGCATGTTTGCCAACGTGCCATCGGTGCCTGCTGTCATTTCTCGTCACACTGGTTTAACTGTTTTCCCCACATTGGTTTGGCAAATTGTCCTCTTAACTGCAACCAACTTTTGTGAACCATATAGTGCACAGTCGGAGAGGATAACTTGTAAAACTCACATCACACCATGTTGTGCATATTAAAGTCTCTGGATTTGAATCAAATGTATTGGGCTGACATGATCTCTCACTGCTATGTAAAGCTGGGGTTTGCATTCACAAGGAAGTGGTGGGCTAGGAAAATGGAGCTCCTGTCTTTTTTTGCGTTGCAGCTGCCCGATAAGTCCGAGCAATTTGCCTAACTGTTCACTAATCTTCGGTTGGTCATTTCAAACATGATCCCATATCACAGCAGCACGCACATTATTCAAACCTGAAAGTAAAGCCAGATTTCAGAAGTTCAATGCGCTACTGTGCTTCTGATCTTTCCATGGAATCTAGCTTTACTTTCCATTTGAACCAATTTGTGCTTTATTAACGGTCAGGGGCGATTACACAATATTATGGTGATAAAAGGAAATGAAGCCAAATGAGGGTAAAAGGTTAAATAATACAAAATGATATTGAAAATGTTTCACCCCGTTTGTTTGTGACACTTTGCTTCACAGCTATCAAACATTATTTCCTTCTCACTGTCACTATTGTAGCATTTAAAACATATAAACCTACAATAGTCAAAAACAATAATCGCAGTTTTGTTTAATCTCTTGAATTAAAAATACATTTGGGTCACGACAAGTGCTGCTCCAGAGAATCGACAGTGTGATTGCTCGATTTGAAGTGTAACAACACAGTGTCTAAACAATGGGTTATAATGGATACACACTTTAATTTGAATCCCGATTTCTGCTTTGTTTCGGCAATCAGTCGCTATTATCTCCAGCTGATGTGGAGCAGTCGCCGACTCACCGTCTTTGTACATACCCTGTTTACTTCATCCAATAATCAACGGCATATGAAATTACTGCAAACTCCTATAATCAGTGACAGTGTAAAGAAAGAAAGAAAAAAAATCAGTGTATATATTTGAAAAATTCTCCCTAGGTCTTATATTGATGTTTAGTGCATAATATGTATAAATAAATTCAAATCCGATAGCCCTCTGTCCTGTCAGTATTCTTTAATACCACAGAACTAACAGTGAGCAAGGAATTACTTAAATCTGCACCTCACTGAATCAGGAGTTGTACATAGTTGTTACTTGTCGGACATATATTTGGTCCCTCTGTGTAAATTGTGGCCCCCTCATGGCTCCCGAGTTAGAAAAATCCTAGATCCGCCACTGAAATAAAACAAAACCTTGTTATTATGAACTGTGCAATGTTAAATCACTGTGCTCAGCTCCCGGCGTCACGGTGTTAGTTTGTGAAGCTGATGTGTGTCAGAGCAGAGTGACAGAATCCAGAGTTATGTGACGACGGGCAAATTTAGAAGCCAGCAGGACAGACAGCAGCAGAACATGGTGGCAATCAACGGCAGGCTATGCAAAGAGGGGAAACCAAATCAAGATACCACAGTGAAGATTAGACCCAGATTTGCCAACACAGGTCACAGAAAGGAGCCTTTTTATTTGTGACACTGCTTTAATCTGGTTGGACCATCGAGATGAATGTGGTTCATCCAGAAAACTGTCTGGCAGCTAAGGCACGCACTGGGCAAGCGATCAACTGTGTGGCATCTCACCCTGTCATGAAAAACATAAAACAGGAATGATCAGCACCAGCTCCGAGTGCATGTGGCGGAGATCTGAGTCACACTGTGTCGACGGTTATAACTGATCGACTCTCGTAAAGAACGGCTGCTCTACAGGTTCGGAGACTGGAGGCAAAATGCGGATTTATGCAGCGCAGCTTATCAGAATAATATCCTGCTGTCGTAACAAATAAAAGTCCCAGGAATCATCTTTTTCTTGATTTACACAATCAGACAGTCAAATAGTAGACGTGCAATTCTGCAAAATGGCTAAAAAAAGATCACAAGCTTTATTTATAATAAACAAAAAACAAACATGTACACACTTTCATTTCAGTTCAGTGAAAGCAAACAATGAAATGAGCCAAGAAAGACAAACTTCCTATTACCAATTATTTTACTGTTAATATTTACACTTTACTTCAATGCTGCACGGTGCTAAAGGCGCATTCTTTTATGGTCATTATTTATGTTGTGTTAATGCAGTGATCAAACATCTTTCCCAAAGGACACTTCACAGTATCGATATCATAAAGAGAGATTTGTGTGTGTTTGAAGTCTGGATCCACTCATTTTTGACATGAACAGTAGAAAATATCTGACTTAGAGAGAAAGAAAAGTAAACCAGCATCTGTCATGTTTCCTGTCAGTTCCTGACAGAGTCTTCATTCATCTGATTCTTCAGTAAAAAGGTTTGAGGTTCGACTGCTAGCATGTATCATTAGCAAAGGTTTTTTTTCAATAAGGCACAGTAACATCTCAGTGCATTGTCACAACAAAGGGGTTCATCTAAAGATTAAAAAAAAGGCAAACATACAATAAACAAGAACGTGTAAACACTTCAAACACATCGCCGTCAGAAACAGTCAATTCAAACCATAATAAAACGTCACATTTTTACACACGACATCAAGTAAAACACATATTAATCACTTCTCCGACTCCCTCCATCCTCGGGCGTTCCTTCCAAACTTGTAGACCAGTCTGCGTCCATCTACTCGTTCTAAGATTTCCCTTTTGTAGTAATATCTGCAACACAGCACAAACGGCACTGACTCGTAAATCAAATTCTATAATTAATTTGTTACCGATCATCTGAATTATTAAATAAATTGTCAACATTCAACTGCTTTACCTTCTTATTTGTTATCTGACATATCAAATGCTTGTAGTTGACTGTCAGTCAGCTGTCTGGTTGCCTTCACATGCACAGCGTGAGGATAATTCAGCTTTAAACTCAACACTTTAATAGAAAGGTGGGCTAAGTGTATTGGTCTTAAGCTCATGGTGCAAGTGCATTGATGGAGCATGTTCACTTAATTCTAGGGGCAGAAAAAAGGTCAATTCTCCACGGGCATGGTTAAACAAAGAGGATGTATTAGGTTAATTTGGGCATAACATACATAAACCAAAAATAACTCCATCTCCCACGTTATTAAACCCCAGGGGAACTTGCACCTCGGTGGATCCGTTGCTGTTAAAATGGTGGATTTGCTTGGTCGTGAGAGACACAACTTTTCTGCAGAGGAAAAGGTTTCACTTTGTGCAGGAGCTTGACAAGCACACTAAGCATGTTGTGGACGCGCCCATTCAGACGCATATTACTGTCTTAATAATTGATATATGGTATCAGGCAACGTGCCAAGACTGCACACCCCACCTCGTTGGAATAGAAAGAAAAACATGCGTATTAGTGGATCTGACATTTTAAACAAAGAGGCTGATGCACTGTAAAATAACAACTAACTGGCAAAGACGTGCACCAGGGACGTTGATGTTTTACGCAATATGCTTTAACAGATTTTAACCGGCTTTCAGCTTTCACAATTCAAGGGACACATGCCCAAATTTCACTGGAGGGTCTATTACTTCAACTGACACTTCAAACCAATTAGTGAATTAACTACAGGGGCCACTTCAGTTAATTGATGTGCTTAAACTGAATCCGAGACTCCCACTCAAAATTTCTCATGCTAAACATTAACATCTAAGGAAATGTTTGTTTAGAAAGTTATTAACTAATAACTAAAAAAGCACAAAAACGATAACTTGCATTAACAAGACATACAGCAGGTGACATTATTTAAAGTAAATCAAATGAAAGAAAAATGGTTGGTTGTCCTTTACTTTGGTGATCAGCAGCATCAAGCTCTGAATCCTCTCCCGCTGCACTACAGTAAATAGAAAATCAGCTTTGTGGTCACAGTACCTGCAGGCGCTTCTAGTCGTTCCCAATGGTTTGCGGTGCATTAAGATTAAACTCATTAGATTCATTCATTTGGATGTAAAGCTGTGACTGTTGCAGCAGCAGCAGCCGGGAAGATCTTCTGAGGAGAACGGCCATTTCGGTTCACTTGGGGAAATAGTGAAACATTCACCGCTTCTAAATTGGTCCATTCGAGGTAATCAGTGGTTGGGAATGGTAAATGTGGGTTTTAAAGGGTTTGAGTTCAATGGTTTTAGATGTAACTCTCAATGATCCAACCAATAAGTTCCTTTTAAGTAAATTGAATGAGTTTACATTTATTTCCCTCTTCACAGAACTTAGCCTTGTGTGAACGGAGGATGATGTGTTGAATGTTTGAATGTATTCAAAGTTGCACTTGCTTGGAAAGAAAGTTTGCATGAATGTACCTAAAGGATCAAATTGAAATGACCAACATTGCCTTGTTCTGCTGTGTGTGTGCCCGATGGCCACGCAGGTTTACCTCATTGCCCGACTTAGTTTCTCGTAGGTCATGCTGCTGTTATTCTTCTTCTTGCCCCACAGCTGCGCCACCGCCTCGGACTTCAGGAAGCGGAAGACGCCCTCCGTCCGATCCTCCCACTTGATCAGCCCCGGGTTTCGCTCTGGGCTCAGGAGAATGTCCCTGATGAACTCCCACAGGTGGGTCCCCCTTGGGTCTGTGGAGGGTCGGGCCGCAGGTTAAATAGTTGGTTTAAACATATAGGTTCGGTAATAAAAAAGAATATATTTATCTTACTTACTGTGTTTTCTGACCTGGTGGGGACGGCTGTAGGATCTTTTAATGTCTGCGAAACAGAAAGGACATCATTTTGAAAGCTTATGTCGATTTGACAAACTGATTTCCGTTAATGCAATAGTCAGAATTTATGTTGGTTGTATTATTAGTTCCTTACCAGGACTAGAAGGGGTGGGAGAGGCGACCGGTGCAAGAGGGTGAATGATGGGATCGTAGATCTCTGAGTTAAAGGGGGAAAAAACTAGAGGTAAAATTTGAAAAATAAACCATTTGTTACATGATTTATTTCAAACATAGCCTCTGTAATGAAGCAGATATTTCTCCTACCTCCGGGTGGATAGCTGACATCTGGAAACGGACAGGGGAAATCTACTGTAAAAGAAAAAAAAAGTAATATGAAGCAATGTTTTTTTTTATTACTTTTTTATTTGCTAATGTCTTAGAGAGTCTTACACTCTGGCTTGAGATCCAGCTGACCTAATTCCACATGGCACTGGGCTGTTTAGGGATGGGAAGAAAAATCTATGAACCAAGTCACTACATCAAACACTCAAAACCGTTTTAGGGCCTTAATTGCATGTGAGTCATTCTGAGATTTCATGCAGCACTGTAAAACAAACAGTTGTGTTCATTTATAGGATATTTCGACATTGTTTCACAGCCTAACAGCGCCACAACATTGTACTATTTTAATTCTCATCTATTTCTCTTTCAGAAAACCTTGATTAAAATATTGCATCTTGCGCTCTCGTCTCGTCTGGTTGTTTCTCACAATAACAAAACAGAAGCACAAGACAGTTTTCAACCAGACGCAACAAGGCTACTCTAATCAACGTTTTGTAACTCTAACAATCCTGCCTACACAACACTATGACCTCAATTATTCGGTGGTAATTATAACCGCCAGTTCAACAATGTCAGCTGTATGAAAATGTCAGATACTGAGCTTGTTTTGTGCAGACAGTAATGATAACAGCGTTGCGGTTTGGTTTACCAAGGAAATTTCCCTCAACCTGGAGGTTAAACCTGTTGTGCCTGGTCTCATGTGGCGTTGTTATGAAAGGCCATCAAGTTCAGATGTGCAGTTGTCATTTCAGGCATTTTTTTTTCTTTTAATTTCCTCTTAGCCACATTTTTTAATAGTTCACAAAAAGGGTGAAGCCTCAGGACTGTAGTTACTTTAATAACCCTCAAAATCCAATTTAAAATCAGGGGATGAGCTCACATCTCAGCCGGTGTCTCAGCTTCACACCCCCTCTGTGCTTTGCAAGAAGAACCACTCCAGCAAGAGCAAACAACAAATACATCATCCCCCTCGCTTTGAGCGCTCCTTCACCTCTCCCCCACCAGGCAGCGTGACCCCTGGCCGACTCTATGATCCCTTCCCGGCATCACTTCATCAACACTGCTCCACAACAAGCTCAAACCAGCTCCTCTTTTCATCTGGACCAATAATCTTCTTTTTTTTTGCCCTTTCAGCCCCCCCACCCCACCCACAACCCCCTCTCAGACATTCGGACGCACCGCTCCACTTGAGCTCTGTGAGGCTGTGGAAGAGAATGGTTCCCATGCTGCCAGCGGCACGGATGAAGTCCTGGTAGCTCAGGCTGCAGAGCTGATGGCCGTCCATGTCAAAGTTCTGGAAGGGAATGTTTGCGGCATCGATCTGGTGCATGTCCAGGACTTGTTGCAGCCACTCCCACACCTGGTACTTGCTCCAGAACTGGGGCTGGGACTCGTGAGACCACAGGCGACTTGTAAAACCAGACATCACCATCGGCACTGGAGACAGACAACAGCAGTTAGCAATGTACGAACACACTGTAAAGATCGTATTTATCTACATCAGTGAATTAATCTAGCTTTAATGTAAATTTACATCTGATAAGGGAAACAGGAATTCCACCACCGAAGGTATTTGTCAATAATTAATCTGCAGAGCAGTTTAGTGAAAGAGCTGCTGAGCTGCTTCTCAGTCGAGGAATCTCTAATTCATGTCTTGCGTGAGCTAAACTCTGGGCTCACCAGGTGAGCAATACATCAGTTGCTAATTGTTGAATGATTTTCATTTTCCATCGTTTCATAACCAGCGAGAGAGCGGGACTGATGAACTGAGAGACAATTTGCATATTTTTCTTGAGGTGTTCTTAGGAAATGTTTCTGACAATTTAATTAACCGATTCACGTCAGTGGAGAGTGTATGAGGCTCGGGAATCTCTCAGAGCAGGATTCCTCATGTGTGTTTTGTGTGGGTGATATCCTCACCATCAGGGTAGGAGCTAGTGGGGCTCCAAGGCGTGATCAGCATGCTGTCCAGGGTGGTGGTTGGAGTTATGCTCATTGCAGCGTCTAAACTGTGATGAACCATGGCTGAGGGGCTGACGCAGAACAGGAGTCAAAGATTAATTTAAAATGAAACAGTAATCTTTACAGATTAAGGACATCCATTCACAGAGCAAACAACCAAGGTGGAACATACAACCCTTCCGATGGTTAAAAGGGGATTTTTTTCTTTAAATATGATGAAAATAGTCTCTTTAGTTCAACTGAATGTTCAGGTCCATCAATGTCATTATCCTTTTCAAGCCCAGTTTTTGTGCGGTCATTTTTGAAAATTGAAAATTGATGTAGAATTGTTAGTATTTGTTATTTTACTAGCAGCCACAGGAGATGCAACGTGTCAGTTCATCACAATCAGCACTAAGCATCATCTGTAAAGCATCTGCTCAACGAATCATTTTTTGTGTTATTACTCTTTTATTCCTGCTACCATGGCAACTGAAAGCTTCAGGATTACCCCCCATCGTTACACTGCATAAAATAATACTTCAGTGCATTAAACTTAGTGCTTTTCAGACGTGAAGTTGAATACTGCAGTCAAATTAAAAACCATTGTGTAACCCTCCCAAGTATGTAGGAGAAACTACAGTGGTCTTTAGGTTAAATAAAAAAAAACACTCCTCTCTAGACAAAGTGTTTAATGACTCATTTCAGGTGATTAATGAAAACATAACTTTAAATATTATATTCTACTTCTGTCAGATAAATCTGTCTAAATCATTTACGCTGCAGGTTTAAAACATTTATCTGGCTGCGTTTAAAAATTCACCAAAAGGCAATAAACAGTAACTAAGAACTCTACGCTGGTAGTAGATGGGTTATTTGCGCTGTTTGAGGTACAGATAAGTGGATAAGTTAAATCTTTAATTTATGTTTATTTTTTTTCTGACACAGTCTAAAACACACATTTACATCTGTTTCCATCAGCTCTGGAGTAACATCTGTTTTGAGCTGCTCTGCTTTTAGTACATTAAATGCTCAAACTGAACTCATGTTTTCTGAAGTTATTATATTTTCTACAGTTCACAAGTTTACACTCAATGTTCACACAAGTGCTTCTTTGTGAGCTGCTTTGAATGTGCATGGGCTGCACTCCCACTCATGCTGCACGCCTACAGTTATTACTAAACACATATAAAGATAAAGGTTTGCTTCAGACCCAGTGTCTAACATATTTGCATCTCAAAACAGATAGAGTTGTATTTGACACTATCTGGTTTTATTTGGAACTGGCTTTGAATTCTGAATGTTTAAGACATGAGAGAAAACAACCTTTTTGTTTTTTACAAAATGCAAACATAAATAAAGGACTGCTCGACATTCTACAATCTGAATAATAGGACTTGTTTCATATATTCTATTATTCTGCTGTTCACACTATCCCTGTCTCTTTCAAACAATTCAAACAAATACAATCTGTCTAAAATGACCCTTAAGTTTCCTGTGACAACTAAATCCAGGCTGACTTCATCAAATCATAATCAAACTAAAAGGGCAACATGATGAGAGACATCTGATCCATACACAGCAAAGTGAAAGCAAATCCTTACACAGTGATCCTTACTTCACCTACTTCTCAGGAAAGCCTGGTCACACCTTTGTGTTGGGTTATTAACAGAATTACACCAAGCCTTGTCGCATGTCTTAGATGTGCATACTGTGCTGCCAGATCTACACACAGGGGAATTAATCTCCTTTAATCTCCTTTACCTGGTAAATCTGTTTCAGAACAAAGTGTTTTCGCCGGCGGACGGGTGACACATGCTCTCATTCTCATTCCAAAGTAGATCATCTGCCAAGTCTGCTTAAACACCTTATCTTGTGTTAACCCTCAACGTTGTTTACTTCTACCGAACAGGTATCAACAAGGCAGCGAGTAATTTCTGTCAATACAACAATCACGGAGATCAGTGCTGCAGGGGAGGGAGATGAAGACGTAGTCACAGTTAGTGATCGATATTCTCTTAGCTGAGTCATGGTGGAAGGGAAAAAAAAACTGCTGCATATATGGGTTTGAGGACACAAGGACATAATCGATACTTAAGCACCAAGTCGACTCTTCAGAAGACGGATGGTTTCCTCTCTGGCCTTATGATATCATTGAACTTGTTCTGTTCAGATTCTCTCGATTATTGCTTTTTCTATTTGAATTTACACTTTCACTGCATGCATTGCTTTTACCTATAATCAAATCTGATGTTGATGCCTCAGCATGTATGACCGAGTTGTTGGTGATGTGAAAAAATCATGTGTACAGGGGGAGATATTGAAGTAAACACACATTGTGCATAGTATTGAAGGAAAACATTATTTATTTTTTATGGAATCTGATATTCTCAGTGAATGTGAGCAAATGTCTCGAAAATGTCCAGTGCTGCTCACTACAATGGTCCACAATTGTATTCTTTACTTCTATAATTGAAGGTTGTTGCAATAACAAAATAGCCCGAGGCCTATACCCACCTGAAGAAATACAAATCCTGAATCTTTTATGATTGGAGACAAATTCCTCCACATTTTACAAAAATTTCCACATCTGCACAGGCACCGTGACCGAAAAAAATCCAATAGAAGCACCCCAAGTTATCAGAATTATAAAAATGACATGGCATTGAGACACACTGAGCGTATTAGACCGGCTTTCTTTCTGAAAAGCTGTTTTCCCAGCATCAATATAACAGCCTACCGGAGCAGTAGAGTGATGTCCGACCAGGCCTGACAGAGGTCTCACGTAGATCCGCTCTCAGCTGAATAGAGATCAATACCGTGTGTGGAGATTCCAATACTCTACAGGACCCGTGTTTACAGTGAGATGAGACGAGTCCTTCTGCTGCCCAAACATTTGAATTAACAGAGGTATGCAGGCGCACTAGGTGCTGCCCCGCCACAATAGCTGTTTTATCCTCCTAACTTCCTTATCATGCTCCAATTGGCTACCTGCTCGGGCTCATATCAGGTGAGTATTTGCATGACGCAACACCCACACACTGAGACACCAAAAACACACACACAACTTTTATTTCCCCCGACTGGCAACGTTCCCTCACACTCTTTGAGAAAAGCGCCCGCTTGCGAGGAGCCGTATTCACCAGGCACGGATCCAAACACACTCACAAGCCCTCAGAGGCTGCGTTAAATTGCTTAAAGTCATTGTTCGTGCGGTTGCTTAAAATAGTGTTTAACCTTTAGAGAAAATTCCCCGTGTTATTATGTAGCACAACATTTGTTTTTTCTTATTTCATCATGATGAACGAGGTGCTGACAGTCTAGGTAAGAGGACCTGAGAGAATTTGCTTCTTCCCCGTTTTATTTTGAAAGTCTAGGGGACTGGAAGATGAAAAGAAAGAAAGCACGAGTGGCTGTGTACCTGAAAACACTGTAGGAGAATACGTTTTTACAAATGTGTCATATCCAACTATCAGTGGCCTCATTCAGCTTTACTCTTGCATGTTAGCGTCACACTTAGTGCGCGGGTGAATGGCTTTTTGAGGACAAGTTTATTTTCCCATGGAACTACGGATGACCTCACTTTGCAGCTATCAAACTTTGATCAGCTGTATACATTCCAACCACACGCAGCGATCCACAGGTGTCTTAGTGGAGACTGTCAGGTTAATAATTAACTTTGGCATGTTTCCCACAAATCCAAGTGAGCGCCGAACAACAATGAAAGGAGTGGAGAAAAACAAAAAACTCCTTTGTTTGGCGTGCATTCTTTGCCAGCGTTCAACCTCTGGCTGTCAGGTACCGTGGCACTTTGCCGGGTGACACTCGCACTATCAACTAGCATTGTAAATGACATGTTACATCGAGGCTAAGTCAGTGCAAACAATGTTATACACAAGTAGACATCAACCTCAAATACACTGCAGGGCTGTACCAATATAGAAACCCTTTGAATTTGTCAATCATTGCTTTTTGTCCAATTCCTTAAAGATTTCACTTCAGAGCCTGTCTCTCTAAATCAAAACTAAACAATTTCTGAGCACAATTAACCGGGTTTAAAAAAAGCTTTTTAACAGAACTATGCCACCTTTATATATATATATATATATATATATGTATTTGCTGTTGCACTGCACACACAGCGATCAGAGGGAGTTCAAACAGGCTATTTTTGCATGACACCAATTAGCGGTTTGGGCAAAATGTAACATGTTTTGATCTGATATCTAAATGCGATGTGTAGCATTGTACTACTGCAGAACCTGCAGATAAACTCAATTATTTTGTTCTTAGCAAGTCGAGCCACGTGATCGTGTTGGGCCAACTCCGAGTTTTAATGTTTAATCATCTCGAGAAAGCCGGAATAAAACATGCATCGCACTATTAAACAGCATATCTTATGATCCCAACGGGCCGACATTAATGGGCTAAATTCATTCCATAGATCCCTGTGATCAACACTCTGGCCTCTGTGCTCTCGCCACTGAGTTTTCTTTGGAATCTCTCTCTCTCTCTCTCTCTCTCTCTCGCTCTCTCTCTCTCTCTCTCTCTCTCTCTCTCTCTCTCTCTCTCTCTCTCTCTCTCTCTCTCTCTGTCTCTCTCTCTCTCTCTCTCTCTGTCTCTCTCTCTCTGTCTCATTCTCACTCTATGTCTCTCTCTCTCTCTCTGAGCATTTGGGACTTGGACTCCTGCCCACAGCTCAGCCTCAGAGGTAATGAGGGAATTCATAGTAAGCACGATTATTCCCCCTCATCTCCCCGTGCACGACAGATCCCTAAAGTCCTAATGGTTAAAAAAAAAGCTACAACTCCTGATCTCCCCGCGACTCCCTGACGCCATCCAACCTGCACAGGTTAAGGAGAAGGCGCCTGTGGCCCTCTCTGCAGCCCGTCTGCTGCCTATTTGTAACACAGGTGCTATTTTCTGGATTTGTACCCATTCTTTTTCTGAGACGGGTAAACCGCCTCCAGGGTGCAATATGGGACCTGAACTTCATTCGCCGCTGTCCCACTGTGAAGGCCTGCCACAGATTTTTATTGAAGTAAGATTAATAGGACCATCAGCACTGAACTGAACTTCTCATTATGGTCACCAGTGTGGCCTGCTTCTCGGCTTCTTCTCTTTTTGTTCTTTCTCTATCAAACCCTGCCATGTCACAAGGAGAGCCTGGTACTTGGCATCTCATTTCATGGATCTTCGTTCTGCTTTTTCAGGGTGGATGTGGGTCGACATATGCAGAAGTCCGCTGGGGGAATAGCAGAAAGGGGAGAAAGAGAGTGGGAGAGATCAAAGTCTGTCATATCAACTCGGCTCTGTGTGAGTCAGCCTCCCGACATCGTGAGGGAGGCAGCGAAAGACGACGTCCTCCCAGACACACAACGAGAAATGTCATCAAAATGCTGGCACTATAGACGGCGTAATCTATCTTTAAATAGAGAATCAAGCAGAGGCTTATGTCACCCCTCCAATAATAGTACACTGCTGATCCATTTATAAAGAGGCTAATAACTTGCTTATTGGTGGGGTGATTTATTAATGCTTCATGCGAGGATGCGGTCAAAAGTTTCCCTTTGATGGGAAAAGGCTGTCAAAGCCGTCAGTCACAGGAAACAGCCAAGACAGGAGGAGGGTACAAGTTTGCATGCTCTAATGAACAGGAACTTATTAGCGGGAGTATGTCTATTACTGTCCCACTTGCCTCCCCTCTTTCATTAGCTGCTTATCACGCCCGTTAGTGTCATCTTTAATACTTCACATTTTGATTAGCATATGATCCACGGGGAAAGCAGGAAAAATCATTTTATTAGTGTCAATTACTGCTACAAATGACAATTTCACTGCCTAAATCGTAATTTTACGTTTCCTCCCTGTCAAAGAACAATGGCTGTGTAATTACAGTGATGAGGAGTGCAACAGAAAAATGAATTATTCACAACATTCTTGTTCTTTTGAACACCGCCGTTTCCTTTTGCCTGGCATCTGGCTGCCGGTATTCATCATTGTGCATGAGGAATGATAATACATACAAATTCGCTGTGTCCCCCACAAGTGTTATGTTCAGATGAAGAAGTGCTGGAGCATCGCATGAATGATGTTGAAAAGAGTCTTTTCACCTGAGCAGTGTGTCCAGGAGCCAGAGCTGCACTGCACTGCACTCCTCTAGCCGGGGGGGTGCAGATCCCTCCTCCGCCCGTAGGGGACACTGTTGTCTCGTACACTGCTGGGCATCTCTGGAGGCAAAGGAAAGGAGGAGTGAAAAAACCCCACAGATGTGATATGAGAATGTGTAGGCAATGAAACACGCTCCCTGACAGTTATTGACCGCGGTACCTATGGATGGTGCTACTCATGCGGGTTACAGTAAAACATACATTAACAGCTCTTACACGGAGGTGAGAAGGCGAGAGAGGAGGATGAGGGGCCTGCGCCGACTCCCAAAGAGTGAAGGTCTGGTTTGTTGGCTCAGCTCTCCTGTAGGGGTTTGCACACAGCTATAGAGGAAGTGTTCAATAACACATCACAAAGATGGGCCGACGACACAGTTCTTACTGGACATGAATGACAGCTGGTCTTTCAGTGTCCTAACTACTGCAGGTGCCATACATCAACAGATAGTTAAAGTCACGCCGAGGCTGTAACATGTAACCAGCAGGAATGTACAGAGTCGTATTATAGAATCAGCCACTGGACCCTGGACATAATTACACTGTTTCTTTTGTGATATATTTCTGTTATTTCCACATATTTAGTTTAGTTTTTTTTAACCTTGTTTTGTTTGATATGAATAAAAGTATAATTAATATCATCAATGCTATTATTTCCTCTCAAGTTATCCTTGTTATTGGTGAATAACAGTATCACAATGAACATCACCTGAAGCTGTCACAATAAATAACTGACTAATCATGATAAAGACTTTGCCTTTTCCTCTCAGCTCCATTAAAAACATAACTACCTTGTTCAGTGTCTCAGCTTTACGGCCCCGGGTCTCGGTTCTCTCTCACTGATCCCATCGGCGCCATTTGCAGAAGCAGCAGGTGTTTTTCAGCAGAGAAGCTCTAAAATCTCCAACCCCGCACAGCACTAAACAGCACAAGCAGTTATCGACTAGAGCTGGAGAACACAGTAGAAAGTGTAGCTGCTAAGGAGCCAGATATTTCACTCAGGAGTTGGTTGAGGGCAAATAGAACAAAGAGAGTGAGGATTATAGGACTTGATGAAACTCTAATGTGTGGCCGCTGAATGTTTACATCAAAAGCCGACTTTGGCCGGAAAAAATTGTCAATGCGTTGGTTTAAATATGTTGAAACCTGCTAATTTGACGTCTGATAATATTGATGCCAGTCACTGAACTGAAACATATTCATTTATCTTAGCAACTGAAAAATCAACCCATTGGTTACATAGGGGCTTATGTTAAACCCTCAGAACTTTCGAATATAAATAATTGCGCTGGCTGGATACTTACTGTACATATACATATGTGCCTAACAGATATCTGCTAGAAAAACATGACGATGAAACAGAATCTATATGATACAAAATATAAAAATATCTCTCCAAGCTGAACTTTCCTCTCTTGTCAGAAAAGAGCGTTGAATACATCTTTTTTTCTATAACAAGACTTTACTGAGCATGGAGAACAAGGTGTTACCATACACTGCAGGCTTTCATTGATGTCATATTAATGTATATACTTACTATTTCAGATA
This sequence comes from Pseudopleuronectes americanus, assembly GCA_038501795.1. Classification (NCBI taxonomy): domain Eukaryota; kingdom Metazoa; phylum Chordata; class Actinopteri; order Pleuronectiformes; family Pleuronectidae; genus Pseudopleuronectes; species Pseudopleuronectes americanus. The sequence continues at coordinate 7,058,168 of CM076720.1, forward strand.
GCAGCTCATGACTACTTGGTCTGCATTAACATTTCATCACTTTGACTTAGTCTTTCCATAGATCACTGAGTATTTATTGTTACTCCATAAAAACATGGTAACAAAATATCATTGAATGGTCAAATTGCAGGAACTGTAAATTCTACATAACTATGCATGATAATTGGGTGTTTGTTTCCTGCATACAATCATCATTATAAAAAAGCACCAACACATAATCTATGATGTTACCTAGCATCAAAGAGACATTATTGATGATCAGATGGATTTTTGCTGGACTGATTGATCAGGTGATGAGCTGACTAGCAGGTAGTGGAACGGACGTATGAGCTCGTCTAATTAGTCAGACAATGCTGAGGCTTTAGGGTAAAGTAGTTACCATGGGAACACACTCTATGCATGTGATCTTTGTCCATCCCTTTGTAAAGGCTTTTGGAAATCAACGAACTGAAATGTGATGAGTGGGAAAGGGAGTATGGAGGGATCGTTCGTGGAGGCAGAACATCACGTGACTTACCAGCTCTGAAGGTTTATCTACACTGTCAGCTAACCTGCACAAGCAGGGGGCTGATATTCTGGTCTTAGTGAATTAGCTGCAGCGCCTTCACAGCTGTCAACCTTTTCCCTGAAATTACCAGATACCCCTCACTGAGTGCATATGATTCTGGGATGATAATTCGGTGAAACCACATGTTGCAGGGCAGATTAATCAATTTTGACCCTCCCCCGCGGTGCTAGAGCTGCTGTCGTACTCTGGGATCAGGCAGGATTATGTTTTTCAGTTGCGAACATTGTACAAGTGCTTTACAGGTAACATAAATCAGAAAACAGCAGGTCTTCACAATAACAAGGTGTAATGTTGGTGGTTTGGCATATTTCATTAGTGGAGAAAGTGGGGAGCATGATTTTCTCTTTTTGTTTCTGCATGAGTAGTGATGGTATTTACTTCTCCTGATGCTCAACGTGCCCAAACCTCCACACCTGTACATTTTGCCTAACACCGCTGCCACTAACAGAAAGACCTGGACAGCCTTTTAATAACTTCCTTGACTCCCGGACACTCAAATGTTACATTTACATTTCTGGGTAAATGTAATAGGTTATATGTTAACTCTGATGTTTCAAGTTTCACCTTCACTTCTCTTGATATATAATATCTGCTGTAAAAATCATTATTGGCAATAAATGGTGGAAATTCAGATATGGAAAATCATTCTTGGAGCTTCCTGGCTTATTTAAAACAAAACAAAGAAATCTGATCATCCAAGTTATACTTTATTGTTATGGTTTTACTGGTTCTGGTCAAACAGAGTAAATGTTCATTTGTGAAGTTTATAATCAGTGCTATTTAAATGTGTTATTGTAGTTTGCTGGTAGCTGGTGAAAGAAGAACTCAGGCAGCAACTGATATCTTATGCAGAATATTTTAATGTAGACTCGATGCATCAAGGAGACCAGAAGGTGAAACTATATACAAACACTCACAGAGTAACATGAACCTTTGTCACCCCCAAGTCTGAAGATCCCTGAGCATCCCAGTATATCTCCCTCTCTTTGCATCACCCTTACTAACAGCACATCCTTGAATGGCTAGAACTGCTGTCCCTCTCTATGTTACATGTAGGTGTTTGCATCCTTTTGCACAGTTAAGCCCAAATATGCATTGCTAAATCGCATTGTGTCCTTACGTCTGTCCACTGATGAAATATGCAAGAGCTGAAGTTTGTGAGAGTTGAAGTTGGTGCCTCTCGGTCTAGGGCATCTGAATTAGATATGAAAATCCCCTAAATGTGGAAACTACTACCTTGGGTACTGCTTAAAGGGAGAATAGAGTATCTGTGGACCCTATTCTCCTGTATTCTCCTGTACAGATATAGTGTAAAACACAATATGCATAATAGATAGTAGCATATACACTATTGTGTGAGCATAGTCAAAAATTCCTCAACAAAATGCAGCAATACAGTTGCAGCCAACAAAATCAGTATCACTCCCCCCGAAATAGAAGCAAATGTTGATTAAATTTTGCTCTGTGTTGCACTTTTGTTCGTCTCAGTTCATTAAGAATCAATTAAGAGAGATTGGAAGGAAGACTGCGAAAAGCAGCAAGCAAAGATTTCGGAGAGACAAAGAAAAAAAACAAGGTTACAAGTTCAAACCCCAGGATCTGTGTCTGTGTGGGTTGGACTGCTTCCACACCTATGCAGGGTAGGTTAATTGGAGACTCTCCAATGACTGTAGGTGTGAATGATTGTTTGTCCCTGTGTGTTGCGATACGCTGGTGATCTACCCAGGTTGTACCCGGCTTCTCACCCGAAATCACCAGGGATTGGGAAACTCTAAGATCCTACTGGGCAACCAGGTATAGATAATAGATGGATGGAATTCACAAGTGAGTCAATAGATGTTTTTTCCCATCCATTATTCAGTGACACCCACCAGGCTGCGCTGCATCATGAAGTCCGGCAGCAAACTTTTGGCTTTCTGGTTTTAAAAACAAAAGAGGCCACATCATTTTACATCTAGGAACTGAGGAATCGATAATGGCAAACACTCAAACAAGACTAAAGGCACTGTGCAATTACAGTGAGCCCACCTCATCAGTGTGCACTTTTTGCTGACCTATTACACTAAATTAGCAACCAGCAATTGACTGTGGAGCGGGGGCCATTGTTCTAGGACATGTGAATAACACATCTGGATCCTTAAAGTGTCAAACGTCCCGGCCCTCCACTCTGTCATCGGTATACCTTTGCTTTGTCTCTTTGTCTCGCTCTCCCCTCTCCCTCTCCGTCTCTCTGCCTCCATTAGGAGTTAAACGTTTCTCAGCAGGGGAAATTTAAACCGTACTCTGAACTATTTTCTGAACAACTTTGACAGTCTAAAAGTGGCACACCATGCCACCTGCCGAGCTCCCAAACGAGGGGAGAAGGAGGAGGACGTGAGAACCTGTACGGGAAAGAAATGAGAGACGGAGGGGAGGCGAGCGACAATTAGCATTCCTGGGGCTGCATGTGCAGCTAATTATTTGTGAACATTGTGACGGGGGGGGGGCTGTAGAGTGCAGTAATGGGATCCCTGTTACTTAATGAACATGTCACAAGCTCTTGTCTGCGCTGAAGGAATGAGACAGGGCCTGATGACAACCGGCTAACCTGTGTGGGCATTGTGTGTGTGTTGTGTGTGTTTTTGTGCGTTATGTCCCTTTGCGTGTCTGCCGATTGAGCCTGCTCTTCTGGGGGGTGGTGGTAAGTGATCGCCAGCTCCACACGCAGAGAGCAGTCATTCCCTTTTGAGGACAACATTCAATTTATTCAATGTTCACACCACAAATGACTTACCCATGACAACCTCTGTCTTTTATGTGTCTGCTTATAAATCACCTCTTCTACTCTCTTCTTTACTCTTGTCCAAGTCAGACAATTGTTCATTTTTTATTCAAATGCCACCCCTGATATGTGAAGTGTCCCAGGAGAGTCTATGTTTCCAGCATGAGACAATTCCTCTTATGCGGTAAAATATATATTGTAGAGAAACTACTCAAATACAATTAAGTCACCGTAATCACTTTCTGGAAACGACAGCGAGAAGAGAAAGATTAATGGTGTGGAAGACTTGTGTGTGTGTGTGGGGGGGGGGTATTCTTCACCATTTTGGCCCTCTCGCCCACTTCCTTTCAGCCTCCATCCTTTTTGAACAGCTGAAAAGTCTGAGATACATTATTGGAGCTAATCAGAGTCGAATGAGGAAAGCGCTGAGGTGAGACAGCAGAAATTACCTCCGTCCTCAGCCTGCCTGTTCTCTGTGCCCTCTTCCACTGAGCCTCCGTCCACACCTTCTCTGATAAAGGTGGAGGGATAAAGGGTGGAGGGAGACGATGGCGGGCGGGGGCACATCTGCGGCGTGGTCTCTATTGCACCCCGATGCGAAGGTGATGAAATGATTCTCTAATACCATGAAGTGAGAATGAAAAGAAATGAAGGTTACAGTGGAGGGTGATTAAGAGTAATGTAATTTAATTTTTTCTTCTTCACTGTCCAGATGGTGATAGCTCTTGTGACAATGCCGGGGCAGATGGTGACTTTACGGAATTTACTTTAATAAATCATCCCGAACAACATCCCCCCCACATAATGACAAAACCACCTAGTAGACGTTAAAGTGACTCGACTAGGCTTCAGGTGGAAGGTGGGTGTCATGTCTGTCTGTGCAGAGCTGAATATGGATCAGGTTCCTCAAGTTGGGGGCGGATGTCTTGAGGTAATAATGATAGTAATAATGTTAATGGTAAAAGAAACTGGCCAATATTTATAATAGCTGACTAGAAGTTGCAGATCTGGAGTCACGGGCAGAATGAGGACCAGGAGAAAGAGATCAGACAGGAAAGAAGCCAAACTATATGTTTCCTTATTCCCTTCAGATTCAGCTTGGTAGATAAGATAGGAGGAGATAATCCTTCATTAGTTCCACAACGGGGACATTTGATGTGTTACAGCAGCAAAGAGCAAAGTCAAAAAATACGGATTGCACATTAGCCATGAATTGCACAGGCAGAAATGAAAAAGTGAAACTTGAGTCCCAAGTGCAGTCCAGAAAAATTGCTGCATATGGGGAAATATCTGAGGGGGTTGTCAACCTCCTAAACCTAAGTAATCTACCACCTGTTTAAACATAGTAAACACATCAAGACTGGAGACGTAAAAGGGCCAAGGGCCACAAAGCTGATCACGTGCAGAATGAATGTGTGTATGTGTGGCTAGTTTTTAGATGTGTTTATCCTGAGAGGAAGGCTTCAAGGAGTCGTCTTAACCCAGGCAAAATGACGCGACCTCAAACGACTGCTCCCCATGTTTATGAATCCTCTGTAGTTTATTGACTGGCCATCTTTAAAATGGCTGTGAGTGTTTGGTTTGGATGAGTTTGACAGTGGATAGAGTTCATCTCACCCGCCTCTGCCTCCATGCTCACACACAAACACACGGCCGTCGCCCTGTGATACGAGCACCAGCCCACCATCACCTCCTCGGCATCTGTCACCTCACGCCATGATCACAGAGTTTTACCAAGCAGTGACAGCCCCTCTGTCTGTTCTCATTGTCCCTGCTGGCACACCACTTCTCCCCCTGTCCACTTGCATTATCTATTTACACATGGCGCTCCTAGCCTACGGATGGACGAGAGGGCTTAAAAGGTTCGTTTGGATTTATTTTTGTTCATTTCGTGGTCCGCCCTATGGAGCGGTGCGGTGGCTCCGCAGCAGGACTGACCCTGCGGTTCAAACGCTCTAACAGCCCATAAACAGAGACAAGGCCTGCAGATGACAACCTGCCACTGCCCCGGCTCCATCATCTGCAGCTCACCAAGCCCTTTAAATAGGTGTCTGGGGTGTCATCGTCTCTGAGGGCTGCCTTATGGGGAGGTGTATAATAAAACCAAGACTATAAACCTGAGCGTAAGTGGCACAGCCTCGCCTGTGGCTCCTGCTGCAACTTTTGAGCACGGGCAGAATGCCGGCTGTGTTGGTCGTATGGGCGAGGGGGCGAGCGGGGGAAGAGCGAGGACGGATGGGAGAGGAGTAATGAAAGGGAGGCTTTATGACATTAAGAGATGGAGGCACTAAATCAGCATTAATGTCAGACTCATGCATTCTCTGCACATTCTCCAGGCAGCCATAGCTTTTGATATGATTGGGAGAATCTCCACCTGTAGCTGCACTTTTATTGTTGATCCTCACTGGGTCTTATCAGAGGGGCAGTTTTGAGAATTTAAAAGTCTTAAATGAAAATTTGTATTTTAATTTAACTCAACACTATATTGAAAGTAGAACAAAACTGATTCTGTCACTCGCCACCTTCAGGTTCTTTGTCATAGGCTGTAAATAAAGATGGATGACTCATCTCCACTTCCTCCTGCTATTTAAGAATCACAGATACAAACGCCTCCCTCTTGTACATATATAACCAGTGTCCATGATGGAGCAGCGGTAGTGAGGTCGTACCGCTACACACGCTCCGACCAATCACCTGTCAGTCTCAGCTGTCAATCATGATGATCTCACACCGTTTTTATACCATATAATAATGAATTAAAACTAAATGTACTCTCACTTGGTCATACATTAGTGTGACAACAGCTACATCAAATTATGTAAATATGTATTCTCTGATGTTTTAGTTTGGCCCATGTCCCATTCATTTACATGGAGGAGGTGGGATTTATTACATATACTGTAGCCAGCCAACAGGGGGCAATAGAGACATTTTGTCGCCATTTTTGGGGCGCAGTCACATCGTCCATCATAATCGTCGACTCACTGAGCAGTTTTCTCTTCCTGACTCCAAGCTGTGCTCCACCACAGTCGGGGAACTTGGCCGTTCACAGTCTGCCCAGTAATGATGTTTTCCCTGCTCCCAGTGTTGAGGAGAGATGGTCTGTCTTAACCCGTGGCTTTCAAAGAATAAAAAAAAACTGTTTTCCAGCAGCTATATAACTGCATATAGTAGTAGTCAGATCCCTGGAGAATAATGGTCCAAACGCCTTCTGCCAAAACTTAAAAACGTCGTGAGCAGCTGCCGTGCTTTTATTAATACGTTGACATTTATTTATTTATTTTATATTACGTTGTTGATGCCTTGACCCTCAGATCCAGATGGAAGCGTTCAAGTGGCAGAGGAAATAATAAATAACGGAGCAGAGGCTATTCACAGTCCTCCCGCTGATTTATGAATGCAAATGTTGTAAGAGGCCTGGTGTGGGGATTTAATGAGCTACAGTATGTGTGTCTGCGGAGGATGAATGACTGATGTGCTTATTTTTCCCTTCAAATCTCCTTTCTCCATGATGTGTAACAGTGATGGCAAAGGGGGAAAGGGTGAGGAAATGATGCGATGCATTACACGACTAGTGACTGATCTTGCTTTCCTCTCATGCTGCTGTATCGTAGCCCATTGTGTAACCATCCCATGCATGGCTGTATTTGTTGTCCTTTTCACCATACCAGCGTAATGACCACCATCCTGAAAAGGGTCCCTGTGAGATTCACTATCTCTGATCCAGTCGTCGATGACAGGGAAAAGGGGACGGCGAGGACGGATGTGAGATGACAGGCGGCGTGCTGTGTGATGTCCCCGTCGTGTCTCCAGGGGGAAGACTCACAGGCCCCATATTCCTACAACGAATCCACTGAGCAACAAAAGTAATCAGGCCTCTTCAGCATCAAACTCAGGGATTACGTTTTGTGTTCTGGGAAGTCATATATTTACTCACTGATGTGCATCTTGAGGGGCAGCCCACCAGCTGTGTACATGATAACATCCAGGTCACTGGGGTTCGGAGGAAAGCCTCCTCACATGCCACATGTTCCATGACATTTAGATCTGATGTTTCATTGTGAGGGGACCAAAGCTGTTACTAGTCGTGTAATGCATCGCATCATTTCCTGCTCTGTCTCTTTAGACAGAGCAGAGTGGTTTGAGTGTCTGCAGTATGTGATGTTATCTTGACAGATTTTTTTCTGTTTACTGGCACAAAACTCATTCATTTCTCTTCACACTAATGCCTGACCTCATACAGTTATTGATTTGTGTGTGTGTGTGTGTGTGTGTGTGTGTGTGTGTGTGTGTGTGTGTGTGTGTGTGTGTGTGTGTGTGTGTGTACACTTGGTAAATGCATAGCTCTGCACCAGCATGTTTGAACTCTTATTAAGTCCTTGTCTCTGAGCCGTTGTCTGGCTCTCAAGAGAAAAATGTTTTATTATAGTGAAAGGTTACGACATTTGGGAAAAAGACACAGATGTAATTAAGATGAGTCGTTATTACATGTAGATTTACATAATGAATACTATGCAGTTCAGTGGAGAAAGGGTCATTTATTATTGACTCAAAGATGGTGTTCTTAAATTAATGAGTTCAGAAACCAGGCATTACACCTTGTTTTCACACAGTGCTGTAATTATCTGCTCTGTTTGTCTCCTTGGCAGTAACTAGGACGGGGGTTAAAAACAAAAAACCAACATAAATACTTGGGATGTAACATATAAAGAAGGGTAAATAAATAAACAGATCAATAAATAATAAAATCAATAGTGATTATTATATTTGAATTGTTTAAACATTGTGTTCTCTCTTCTCTGTGCAGCCTGTGTGTGTCCGCTCGTCTCTGTCGCTCTTGACCATCGCCTTTGTTTAGTTGTTAATATTTTCGATGTGTTTAAATACATGTCTCATAAACTCGAGAGGGTGCATCAAACAAACACAAAGTAAACTTCAGCGTAGGTCAGCAGGGGAGAGAGGAGGGAGGACAGGGTAAGTATACAAGAAAACAAGGATACAAGTATATCAGACTTATAATTTGTCTGCCACAATCCTTAAGATACGGGAAACCCTGACTACTTAATACTGGACACAGCAAGCTTTTAAAAGACATTTCAATTGAATTGTCAATCTTTCAATGATTCTTTCCAGAGACCCTCTGGATTTCGCACCCGAATCCCATCAAAGCCTCTTATGCTCAGTACCATCGCTGCAGATCAGGCGGATGAATAAAGAGAGAACCACTATGAAGGAGATAAAGCCAGTTTGAGATAAAATGGCACCCTGGAGGAATTTCTCCTGCAGGCCTTGAGAAACGTGCATCTACAAACACGCACAATGTGCACATTTAACGGTATTTTCTCTCAACACAACACCTGCATGCACTCACACATCCTTGGACAGAGCACCATAAAATTGCAAAAAAAAGATAAAAAACCATGGCAGCCATGTGACTGCAGCAAAGAGCAAGATGTTGGAGGTAAAAGAAACGGGCGGCGGTGGCAGGAAGGGAAATGGCCTTCATTAAAAATTATCTTCTGAAGCTTTGTTTATGACCTTGAAAGTGACATTGCTGCTTCGGCTCGCACGATTCCGCTCACGCACACGCAGGCTGTGAATTCTCACTCCATCAAGCCATATACAACAGACGTCTTGTAAACCATTCCCCGGGTACATTTATATGAGACATTAAAAACACAGCTTGGCCAGCTTTTGGTTTCTATTTACTTCATCACTTCATCACTTTACTCTGACCCCAATTACATTAGGTAAACTGCTGATCCAAACAACACACGCTTAACAGGCTATTGACAATAGTGGTGATAACCCCATCGAGCCGAGACAATCTGGGAATAACAGCAATTACTGACTCTCTGGTGTAAAATAATTAAAACATGCCACGTGTCTGTTCCTGTTGTCTCTGTAATGATGATCTCCGACGTGCTGAGTGAATCATTTACATTTCATAAGTATCACTGTGACTGTATATTTCATATCCACCACATTCAGATTGTCTGTGTCATCTGAGCTGAACACACAATCACGGTCTGTTAAGTTATTCTTTACCCCTGCAGCTCATCACACAGATCACGACAGCTTTAAAAGTTGTTTAAGCTGGACTGTTATAAGCTATCACATTAATCCATTTCCTCTCTGTAGCTACTTGTCAATGAGATTCCTCCACAGGTAAAACGTGAATAGGTCCAATGTAGGGGTGCAGTAATGATGTGTGTTACAAAAGGATCATGCAGGAAAGGGGTCACAGAAGCCTGGCATGATTTATTACCTCTTTGTCTTATTGTGCCACTGAGGAATGTGATGTATTGCATTTCATCCTCACTGAGAATTCCATTGTCTTCTAATATGGACGATTCTGCATGAGTCGTACAGGACGGCTCAGGTGCTGTCAAGCTGTCCTTTATTTCACACATCAGCGACCTCTCAGTATTATAGGCACGGCGTGAAGGCTTTTTGGGCGGTTGATATATTATAATGCTCACAGATTATTATAAAGGCCCGGTGAGCGATCGGCTGGATGTGAAATATGATTTACCTATTATGATATCAAGGATGGGGAGACAGGTTCTGCATCCCATCGACGTGCTCTCGAAAAATGATATCTGAGTCACTTTTTAAAGGAAACATGCATTAGGCTGAGATAAGTGATCGTAACACGATGAGTATATCACACTTTATTGAATATACCAGGGTTTATTGGAGGTCGTGCTGCAACTCATTATCACAGACTGTGTATAAAAATGGATGTAGACTTTCAGACCGAAATGTGAAGCCAATGACCAGTAGAGGGCGACTCAGCTTGTTGCAAAAATATTTTTGTTAATGTAGAAGTCTATGAGAAAATGAACCGACAACCCACTGGCTTTGTGACGTCAGTAAACATCTGCATACAGCGTTTTTGGTGTCAATCGATAGTTTCTAGTAGATGTTTAAATACTGTATGTAATTGCAATCAACACTGTATAGTATTCAAGCTCTCAGTCAGTCTCACCCTCGATAATATGTCTGGTTTCAACAAACCAAGATGGTGCAGCTCGAAATACCGAACTTCACATCATCAGGTCACAAATCAATGGTAACTTGCCATTTGCTCGTAATCCAACAACCCAAGTTATTTTTATACTGTGTGCATTTTCTTGTGTTTACACTTCCAGACACTTTCAAGGGGAAAAGTCGACAAGACGAAGAGGAAACTACTTCTGATTCCCCTGACATTGGAGAATCACATCTCTTATCGCCTTGCATACACATGGAAACACAACATTTCTCGGGCATCACTTTGTTTGCAATCTTTCTCTGTCCCTCCTACCTTCATCTTGGCCTCTTTTCTTTGTGACCTCCCCTAATGCCCTCCCCCCCACCTGGTGTCCTCAGACATGCGCCAGCATTTGACTGGTGAAGTTGCAACTCGGCATCCATCTTATGTCAGCTATGTAGTCTTCCACTTCCCAAGTCACTGGTGCAACACCTCTGTATTGCAACAACATGCCATTAGTGGTCTCCAGTCAACATGTGCACTTTCACAAGGCTGGCTAAGAAACTCTGCTGGGAATTATCCACTCTCAACGTGTGTGTGTGTGTGCTTTTTTCATCCCCTATAAATCCCCTGAGAGAAAGCATTCACTCTATCCAAGAACACACCACTGAGAGCTGGTCACACCTCATTAATCAACCAGGAATCCTTGTTTTTGCAGCCGTACACCTGTATTCTTTGTAGTAACCTTCACAAATCTATCAACACATAAGGAAGACACAAGGCCCGGCCTGTCTTGTGTGTGTGTATAAACACACGTGTGCAAGGTGAGAGAGGCTTGATTTAACCTCAGCCTCCATGTTCCTGTCCTTCCCTGTGTTCTCCTCATGACGGCTGTCCAGGTCAGACCAGATTTATAATTGGGTCCAAGGTGGGACTCCATACATTGGTAATGGGACATCCCCATCACACGCACACACACACACACACACACACACACACACACACACACACACACACACAACCCCACCTTCACCTATCATCCGTTCTCTCTCTTCAAGGCTATGCACAACCTTTCTGTGCACATGAATCTTTTGAACCTATTAAGAGGAAAGTTAATGTCCTATTATGCTCAACAGTACAACGACCTATTAACTATGAGACATGATAAAGGGAACTTTGGTCCTACCTTGCATGAAAGCTTCAGTCAAGCTCCTCCTGTGTTCATATTGAGTTGAACCAAACCATCTTGCTTTATATTGTGTGTGTGTATATATATATATATATATACATATGTATCGTATATTTTAAACATATCGGGCAATTTATCCGGATCAGAATATTATGTTCTCCTTAATAATGTCACCAGCATGACTCCCCCTAAAATAATAGGTATATTTTTGGGGTTGGGGGATGAGGTGTTTTATTAGGGTTGGCTTGGAGTGGTAGGGAACGACTGACACTCTACACAGGGCCGGGGTCAACTCCCTACAAGTGGACACCTCAGCATACCAATAGTAGCCTCCTACAAGTAACAACCCAAAGGACCTCTGCTCAAGACACAACTCTGAAGAGCCCCGACTCTATTTCACTACCACACTGTACAGGAACACTCTCCCATCCCTTCTGACCTGATACCATATGACAGCATTAGAGCCGGTCGAGCGCCATCCGATTCACCCACCTGAAGACATTGGGAGGTTTGCAATGCCTGAGTTATCCAAAGTCTTTGTCACTGCCTGCATATAGGTCAGCGATGTGTACAACTCAATGTGTACACCTGCAGGGACTGAATTAATTGTCACCAGGTGAACGAGTAGAAGCTAGCCAAAAGGCCTAGTGTTTAGAAACAGCGAGCTGGGCAGATGCTAGTTTGTGTCGTAACAGTTGTAACACTAGTAAGAACCGTCTTGTATCCCAACCTCTGGACCGCTGCTGCCCAATCCTCTATTCAAGCCACTGTTATAACTACAAGGCCATGAACAGAGGCAGAATAGAGGGGAGAATGGAAGCTGAGTCAGAGTATTCACCTCCAGGAGAGTTGGCACTTCACACGATCCAGCGTGGGAGATTGAGTGTGTGTGTGTGTTCCTTTTTCTGTGTGTTCCTCGCTGTGTGTTTGCGCTTGTGTAACTGAATTATTAATACTTGACAAATGCGAGCCATTTTGAACAGGACCCTCCACTCGACATCGATTAAATATAAACAATGCGCATGTGCGAGCAAATGTGTTTCTACCACTGCCACAAGAGCTGTGAGCCACTTACAGGCTGGGAGAGTGAGGCAGAGATTGTGGGTTAACATTTATAGCAGCAGACAGTCACTCGGTGTGCAGCAAAGGGACAGGCAGGACTGTTTTCACATAATTGTCCCGTCATCATCTTCTCAGAGATATGCTTTTATTTTTGGATGTTTATTGTTGTTGTTGTTGTTCATATGTGTATCTGCGTGTATATTTGTGTGAAGGACACAGAGGGAGCAGAAGTGGCAGACACTACAGCATAAGAACAGAGTATATAGAACTCAAGAGTGCAAATTAGGGGTTTATAAAAGAAAGGAATGACGTGGCAAGAGTGCGTAAAAATTGAATATTTGACTATATCACCGGGAACATGACAGCACTTGTTGGTGTGGGTGCAGGAGTCTGCGTGTGTCCGTGTGTTTCTCCTGTCCACGTTCACCTGGGAGGGAGAAGGCTGAGAATGAGATCAAAGGCAAACAACTTTATGGCGGGCTCCATAATTCAGCAGCCATACCAGGGGTCATAGTCTTTCCTTTGAGGTTGAGCTGCAGAGATGAATCTTTAATGCACTCCTGCCTGAGAATAATGGATGGCACGGGCCAGCTACTACCAAGCACTGCTGCAGGAGCTGGGTGCAGGGGACAAATGAATGGGGGGTGAGGGAGGGGAGCGAGTGGATGGAGGATATATGGAGTGTGTGGACAGGGAATGAACAAGGCTAAGGATGTGCGCAGAAGGAAGCACGAGAAAGAGAGAGAAAGAGAATGTGTGTGCCAGGTTGTTTGTTTATCTTTGGCCTGTGTGGCAACAACATGTGAGTTGCGTGTGCAAGCATGAACTGCATGTTTTATCACAACGCCTGACTCTTCATGTGTGAGCTGAATTTCCCCAGGATTTCTTTCCACTGCTGTATAACTTTGAGGTGCCCTAAGGGTAGGGGGGAGAGATTGAGCTGCACCACTCTTCCCACTGTGACCCACAAAGCCTCTCTGGCCCCCCCGTGGTCCCCTGGCAGTCCCGCCCCCTGTCCACCTGTTCTCCCCGTGCACCTGGACTGGAACGACAGGCTCACTCGCAATACTATCTCTGTCCACCTGGAGGATGGGCTGTCTCCTGGACCTCCTTGGGGAGAATACACAAAGCTGCAGCACAGCAGGACATGCAGAAGCAGAGGTTTGTGTGGCTTAGCACAGCACATAACCCCGGAATAAATCTTTAGCTAATGTTACTAATCGACTAAACTGTGTTTTACAGCCTCCCTGAAGAAAAGGATTATCTTCTGTTTCCTCTGTGACACTAGGCAGATTGATCTCTGCTGATTCAGGAGGAGGATTTGTGTTTCCTCAAACATTGTCACCATGTAGCAAGTTGAAAAATGAGCTCAAACAAACATCTACTGTAGTTTATGTTAATGTTGCATTACTCAAATGTTGCACTCCTCATATCCACAAACAGGCAATCTGCAAGTTAAAGCTCCCTGTATTTATATCCCTGACGGCCCAGATGAGCGTTAGTCCTTCTGATGTTTAGAGTGCTGTCAGAGTGGTGTCATGCACCGTACTAACATGCTAACATACTGCATAGCTGCGCCTGAGGGGACAGAGGAGAAAACTATTGCGGTGTAATAGCAAGAGTTTGTTTTTTCCTCCCAGTGAACTAGTTTGTAGGTATATTGTATTAAGTCATATCCACAGAGCGCAGCTTATTTACTAAAAGTAATGTATTAAAAGGGAATGTTGTATTATTAGAGTGAGTGAGCGAGAAAGAGAGAGAGAGAGAGTCATACAGTGCCGTGAAACTGGGTCACCCGCAGCAGGAATGAATGGAGCCGGCTCGTCTGAGCAGAAATGAGGTATAAAATACAAACAAATGAGCTTGCGATGCAATAAACCGAGCATCACACATTACCCCAGTCCTTTCCCTCTTTCTCTCGCTCTCTCGCATGCAGACACACACCTACAAGCGCACACTTCACATTTCAGCTCGCACAAGATTACATCTCAGCATCTTAGTCAATCAAAACCTCCCATTCCCTCCCTCCTCTCGATCTCTAACCCAGCGCGGACTGGAGGCGTGGGCGAGGGTGGGGAGGGAGTTGTGGGGGAGGAGTAACAGGAGTAACAGGTTTTTGGGGTGGCGACGGAGAAAAGGAGAGGGAGAGAAGGGGGTGGGGGGGGGGAGAAAGCGAGACAGACGGAGAGAATGAGAGAGAGAGAGAAAGATAAGCCTTTTCTGTAGCTCAACATATATTCGATGATCATTGGGTGTGAAAGCGGCTGGACACACGGCAGCAGAATGCTCAGAACAGTGGACGAGAGTTCATTATGGGATGACATTGACTCAGGCGGATATCCTGAGACGAATCAGATTGCAAAATGAGACATATACATTTTTCTCCTCTCTATTCTCATTCCCCTGTGAGCAATGAAATATTAACTCGCCCTGTATGGCAGCCCCTTAAATTGCATGTGCGCCTCACACAAAGGGCCCAGCAAATGTGC
This sequence comes from Pseudopleuronectes americanus, assembly GCA_038501795.1. NCBI lineage: Eukaryota > Metazoa > Chordata > Actinopteri > Pleuronectiformes > Pleuronectidae > Pseudopleuronectes > Pseudopleuronectes americanus. Next base: position 7,073,213 of record CM076720.1, read on the forward strand.
CATTACCTCATTTTAATCTGAACCATTTCCTCGGCTGCCTGCCTGCCTGCCTGCTCGCTCCCGCCCACCACGAGGACAGATTGTTGATCTGAGGGGATCGAAATAGGGAACAGAAAGACAATCCCATTCCAGACTCTTAAATTCCAGTCTCACCTCCGTTTAAAGACATCCGTCAGCCGGTGAGGATCATGTCTTTCATCAAAACGAGTAGCTAAATCTGGGAGATGAGCTGTCAATGAGCGTGTGATGACATGTGAATCTTCACATTGAAGATGCAGATGACTGTTGACCATATCACTGCTGAAATCAGGTTAACGAATGGAATCTGCAATTACTGCAGACCTGAAACTTCTTTTGAGATTTTATTCACACGGAGCCACACGACACAACGGAACACATCATGCCGTTATATACCAGAGTCTATAAAGGCCTCATTTTTTGGTGCAATAGAAATGGAGTGTCTGCGGTACAGGAAGTGCTCAGACACTACAGGTAAAGATAAGATTTCATAAAATTTGATTCTGTAACCAGGAACGTTATTGTCATCGTTAAAATAGCACACATTCGGTTAAGGTTGTGGCATGATGTGGTAATGTTTTTGTGAAATGTTTGTGTTTTGTAGATCCATCCAGCCCAGTCTCATCCCAGCATGGATTTTGTTGTTCATGTCATAGTTACCATCACTGCTAGAGGTCACCTATAAGGGTCTTGATAAGCCTCTTTGTGGCCTTTCTCTTCTACGAATCCCTATGTAGTGGCCATGTGGTGACAAAGGTCCCCACAGGAAGGAGGTCAGGGTGGATGCATGGGTCAACAAACAACAACAACAAAGCATGGCCAAGGTCATTTCCTAACCTTAACCGAGTGTTTGTTGTTGTGACAATGATCATCAAGATCCTATAACAGTGGTCTTTCCCAGAATCAACAGAGTACTCGAGACCCAAACCTTGGTCGTGCCTTTTGAAAGACACAATGATGTTGTCCTTCCCACTGGGGCATTAGATCAGTAAACACTTTCATACGGACAAACAACATCTTTGTTGCTTCTCATGTCGTATTTTTCTTTAACTTGTTATTGTAAAACCAAAAATAAGCCAGTGATTAAGATGATTTACTTGCATCTTTTCCCACCACCATTCTTGTATGCGTGCCTTAAAATTCATACTTATTCAGCAGTTCTGTAGGCTCAAGTATTTTAGCCATGTGTTTTTCCACGATAGATTCAAACAAGCCAGATAATTCCCCAGCAGTCCTACTATATTATATTCTTATTATCTCGACTATGGTGCTACTACCACACCTCAGGATCCCCACCCAACGCATCTCGCAGGGATTTTCATAGGGGCCTAATTAGCCATGTTGATGGATTGTATGGAGCGTGTGCTATGGTCTTTACGCAGGCTGGTGGGCTGGGAGACTCTCCAGGGTCTATGTTAACGCAGTCGTTCCCTTTTGGAGAGTGCTGGCCATTAGCAGGCTTCTCACCCAGCCAACACAGGGGATTATGGGAATAAAGGCATGAGACTGCTTGACCTTGGCCTCACACAGCCACTCCAGCATCAGCACATCGCGTCGGGGTGGTTGTGTGTTTGTCTGCTGCACCGTGTGATGTTTGCGTGTGTCCATTCACGCTTGTGTCTATGTTGGGAATGCAAGTGCGGTTTTCTCGGCTGTGAGGGAAAAAAAACGAAGATGGGCTGAAGGGTTCACACATAAACACCTCCTCCAAGGTCAGCCCTTCCAGCAGGGACCACCTATTCTCTGAGACCTAGGTGCCGGATTTGGCATAAAGTCAAACAGGAGAATAACGGAGATCTGATCATTTCCACAGGATGAGATGAGATTTCCAAGGGAGACAACAGGGAACGGGGGAATTGCACCTCGGACTACTCAGTAGGAAGTCATACATTTTGCTCTGTTTCTTTCAACCTGTAAATTAACAGGGAGACAATCCCATGGAGGCCGACAGCCCCGCAGAAGCTTCCTAGTGTTGAAAGCCTCATCGTGGTGTTACCTTGTGAAAACACTCCAAGCTGACAATGGGTCTGCCTGCTGGAAAACAAGCAAGAATACGGACATGCAATGAAATTCCCCCTTTTTTCCCCTCTTGATGTATCTTACCTGCTGAGATGTGTGACCCAGCAGAAGATGATTTCTGTCACAACTGATCTGTTGCGCTGAACCCTCACTCGCTGCTGCCGGCAACTCAATTTAAGGTGAATGCTACACATCCATCACCTGCCGAGATGAACTGCGGGTGAGTGCTACATTTACAAACCATTTGGTTCTTTTCTGTTTGCTGCTGTCTCAGCTCGTCCCTCCCTCCACTGCAATTCAATTTCCATTTCCCTGTCAGGCTCGTTCTTTGTCTATCGTGACATTTCTTATGCCACACTACACCAGCTCAACACAAATGCACGCACACAAGCACAAATCAGGCACACTTGGCCAAAAACAGACACACTTACATGGAAATGTGCACGTTGCCTGGTGCGGAGACTGGGTGCACCGATAACCAGTAGAGGGAAACAAAGCTCTGCCATTTCCCCCCCCAGTGAAACTATTGTCATAGTGGCAATCATCTGCTGCTGTCATGCATGCAACAAGCACTAGGTGCCTTTGTCATCCTTCACCTACAGAGATCTGTTTGGGGAGTTATTTCTGAAGAGAATTAACTACAACCAGCATACAACACCTGTATAAAGATTTACTTTTGCAGAGATCTCATATGAGACAGAAAATAATACGAGGATGAAGAGGCTGTTTTCGTCGGACAAAAGGAGGTCGAACTCCATGCAGTTTTATAATGTGTCTGCACTCACATCACATCCTTCAATACTGCCCACGTAGCAGTACAGAGGTACAGGTGATCAGTCTCCAGTCCCAAAACTTATTCTGCAATGCATTTTAAATTCATCAAACCAGAATGTGTGAGATGGAGAGACCCATTTATTATAGTTATCTGCACAATACTAGAAAAAAAAATCCCCTTATCATTTTCCTCCACAATTTCGTTTTCTTATCCACCGCTGGAAAGAAATGGGAACCGTGTGTGTTGGAGTGTCTTGACCTGTGACCTTGTGATTTGTGCAGCGCTGGAAGAAGAAGATCAGATAATGTGCCCCCCTCACACATCCACCCTCCAACACCCCCCCCATCACTGTCTTCATTTAAATACTGCACATCATGGGAATACATTATTCATACAATCAACTTGCTAATCATCTTTTATGGAACATCATCTAGGGAATGGCTATTTTTACTTTGCTCATTTCGATGCCTTGTTTTCATTCACTTCCAGCTGAGCAGAGAGTGACAATAATAACAATTAGGTGGATGCACAGAAAAGCAATAGGTGAGCCGAGCACCGAGCGCTCATCGAGAGCCAGGCCTATCGCAGAGCTGTCACAGCGTTACTCCTGTGATGCTCATCCTTTCTGCCTCAAAATATCCTCTGTCCAGTCCATCGAGACCGGAATTTCGGAGAGGGCCAAAGTACTTTGCGCCTCAAAACTCCAGAGAGAGAAGTGAGGAGTTTCACAAGGTGGACTAATATGTTACGACAGGTGCCAATGTCCATCATATCACTGGGCTGATATGCATGCTGCTGCTGTAAGCCGACGTGTCAGGCCCGGGCTTTTCAATGCAACCCCTCACTCAGCGTTGACAGGTTAAAACAGCATTTTCTTTCCACAGGGGGAAGACGGTATGGTTCGGTTATGAAGACTTCCTGTAGAGTAGACTGTTAAAACATGGACGAGTTTTCAGAGCATTTCTCATGTGTCATAGGATTCGAGACAGTTTTTCGAGGATCAAGGTGAATCTGGTCGGACTTTGCTCATGACTCTGCACAAACACACATCAGAGTCTGTGGAACTTGGCGGAGACGTGAAATAAAGCTCAATGATCCTGATGGAACAAAAACAGTGTACTTGTTCACTAGGTAGATCTCGAACATGTTACCGACTCACCCTGTCTTAGTCCTGATTGTCTTATGTTCTTTATTTCTGAATTCTTATATCTCTTCTATTTATACTTCTAAAACCTCATTCATGGGGGAAGATGCAAGAGTCATGCTATTTGCATTTTAAACCTGATATGATATTTTCATCTGTCCTCGTTCTCTATGTTTTTTCTTTACTTTCCGATTTCCCTATTCGTGATATTTCTTTCAGTGCGTAAAACATTTATACGAAGGCTTAAAACAGGCTCTGCGCCGGACAGATAGCAAAAGGAATTAACAGCCATTTCACGCTAGCACCTCGGTGGCCGAGCAGGGCACCGGGAGAAGGAAGCAGCTTGGGTGTAGTCGGGGCGCTGACGGCCCCCGAGACACTCTGTAATTGTCCTGCTCTGAAGAGCAGGTAGGTGTGCAAATTACCAAATGTGCCGTGTAAGCCCATTTCAGCCAGCTCAATCATCATCAAGCGTTTCCAACTTTCGAGCAGTTTCATTTTTGGTTCATTTCTGGATGTCTCAGTGTCATGAATGGAGCAGACTTTTCCCCGTCTGTTAAGGTTTGAATGCTACAGAGATGGAATGGAAGATGTGCCCTGGCTCTTGGCCCACTGAACATTTCATTTTTTAAATACCAATTTAATCAATTCATCAGTTATATTAACAAACCCCCTTGGAGCAAAGGAAATTTCAGCTTTTAACTACTTAAAATCTTGTCTTCACATGCTGTGCAAAATCTGACTTTACTACACCCAGGAGTCTTAGTAGAGGTTTATTCTCACTAAATTAAATTAACTAAGACTTATGGAACATTACCAGCTCTGTATAGGCCTACTCAGAAAAAGCAGAACGATTTCCTTACATGTCGATCAGCATTATATTCCTCTTCACGTTCCACACCATCTTGTATTTCCCTTTGCCACTCTGTCCAACTTTTGGCTCGACAGGAATTCCTCCCCCTTGATGTATTGCCTTTATATAAGAAAGTGTCAAACCTGCAGGAACGTGAAAGATTGCAGGGCGACCTGGGAGCGCCTCGGGGTGGGCAAGAAATACCAGCTGATGTCACTTGGGCTTCTGCTAACAGAGCTGCAGCCACTGTAGGTGGCACTGGGGTTGGGAAGCAGAGAGAGAACAAAGGAAACACTGACCTATGGGTGTGTGACACTAAAGTGGCACTGCAAAACAGGCCAGGCTGTACACAGTACTCCTGGCACCAGGCACTATGATTTCTATCTGGCCTCTCCGAGCCTTCCCTATCATCCACAGGCCAGTTTTGGGGCAGGCGCCAGGACTTCAGGGCACAGATCCTGGAAGCTGTCTGGTGTGGGGAGTAATGCTGACAGAGCAGGGGTTGGAGGTGAATGGACCACACCACTGACCTGAAACACTGGAACAGCACCAACGTCCTTACACAGGGTGAGTTCAATGAGAGGTAGTTGCTGCGTTCAGCACTCTTTGTACTGTGTTCTATTAACAGTTAGTGAAGTAGAGACATTTATTTTGTATTTTAATTTAAGATGCACTTTGTCTGTGTAATGGTTTGCGGGTTTAAGTTAGACAAAGTAGACATTTGGGGAAATAAGCTTATTCGATTTGGGGTCACAAGTCACTATTTTGATTGTTTATTTGATCAGGAGAAATGCATGTTTATGAAGATAGGCTACAAGATGTTCAAGATGCCAATTTACATGTTCATTCATAAAACAAGAACATCGCAGGTTGAAATACAGAAAAGACAAATATATCATGGGATCACGGATGTGGTTTGACTTAAGTCAGTGTTGTTGATATGTGGAATATGTAAGACACTCCATAACTGCAAATGGGACGTCATGCCATGGTTAGTGAGTCCATTCCCAGTAGATGCATGCAGCATACTCTCAGTGACAGGTACACAGGGAGATCTGGTAAAGAGCTGGACAGGGCTGGTCAAAAGCTTATGAATCCATGGACCAACGGATACAGTGGACCACCTGGATTTGTCCCAGGACGCCCAATTGCCAGTTCAATGCTTCATGTACCATCTGCACATGTCCAGCTGCTGTAGAGCGGCACTGAACATAACAGTGATGTCTTAATACCAACATCCAGTACTGATACTCTGTTCTTCTGTTCTGTTCTGTTCGGCTCAAATATTCACATTTCAAATGGATTCTGCCCCTGACTTGACAGTTGATTTTGAAGAAACTAGAGATGGCAATTAGCAAGTTTTAAAATTTCAGTTTTTCTTTTATATTTTGTATCCTCTTTTGATGACATTTTGTCTCTAAATGTGTTTCTGAGAGGCGGTGGTCTAGTGGCAGAAACTTGGACTATGGGCAGAGAAGGTCTCTGGTTCGTCTCTGGTTCGATTCCACGGAAAGACAACAAAAAGACGAACCTGGATTGATCTGCCCAAAAATCCAAGAGTCTCTCTAGACCCTGTCTAGTGCCCCTGAGCAAGGCACCTTACTCCTCCAACATCTGCTCCCCGAGCGCTGTACATAGTCGCTCACTGCTCTGTGTGTCCCGCACACAGATGGGTCAAAAGCAGAGATTACATTTCCCTACCTGCATGAGTGTGCGTTTGCATGTCTGTGCATGTGTGTGGGATAAATAAAATGCATCTGCATCTACTTAATTTAATAAAGATTTGGATACCAAACAAAATACCATAATATCACGGCCCAGCTATGGTCCCTATCTTGCAATGTTAAAGTAAGCGAATATCCATGGATCCACCATCTTATCCAGATTAATGCCAAATTGATTGCTTAAACTTAAACCAAGTTTCAGACAGAACCGTTCAGAAGTTTGACGTAATCCTGTTGACAAACATAACAACCGACCGACCGACCAACAGACAGGGGTGAAAACATAATGTCCTTAGCAGAGGTAATAATATCAGGGATTTGTATTGATCACTATACAAAGAAACAGTGAGAAAAGCCTTTTCCAATAGATTTACATGGGAGAAAATCTTCATCTACTCTTTTGGTTAGGACATTTTTCATTTATTTCCATCTTATTTCTCATCTATAAGCCTGTCACACTGAAATGTTACAATGGAATCCCTGTGTCAAGTCACGTTGATCTGATGGCTGAACAAATGCCTCGGCAATAAGAGCGAACAGCCACAAGAAAATACTCTCACTCCAGTGGCCACATTCCGCCACATTCTGTGGCCCCGAGTGCCACTCATATGACGGAGCATTGCATGGGCCACCAGCATCTATGGAGAGGGGCGCACTTCAACTGTAAAATTGAGCAGGCATGTTGACCCACGAGCTTCCGCTTGGGCCGCGGCTCCTCAGTATTCAACCACCCAACCAGATCAGAAGCAACACCGTCTCCTCCACTCATCTCACAGCGGAGAGCCTTCTCCGTCCATTTCCCCCCCGAGTCCACCGTGCAGCGATAAGACAACCTGTTGACGTGTGGCACCTAAATCCACGTGTCATGGTCGAGAGTGTTTTCCATTCTGTGCCTGTCACTGTGGTGGGTGGCCAGTTGCTCCACTTGATCGGTTCCCTGAGTGGACAGAGATACTTCGACAGTGTTGTCCAAAAGAAAATGGAAAAAGAGAAATCGTTGTGATTCACCAACAGCAATCTGTGTAAGAGAGTGACTTCAGCAGACAGGCTGCTCTGCTCCTACTCTGACTCATCACCTTAAAATCGAAAAGGTGATGAATGTGGAATTGTAGGCCACTGTAGAATGAGTATCGGGCCCAGCGACTGCAGATGAATCGTCGGCTCTACTCTCAGCCAAGTCATATGTGAAATCCATATCTTGCTATTTTTACGACACCCACCACTAATGCAACGCACATTTTCTTTTTCCATTGGCGTCACTTGCCCTGGGAATACAATAAAGTCACTGCTAATGAAAACACAAACACAGGACAGTGGGCGCTCAGGACTTCATCCCTCATCCACAGAGGGGGCCGAATCAACCGGGCTCTTATCTAAATGTTGACATTTGAACCTCAGAGTAATATCTCGAGGAATTATGGGTGTAAGCCGCCCTTAATGGCCGAGGCGATGGATCGAAATCAGCAGTCATCCCGCAGCGGCAGGCTTGCCCGCCCCTAGAAACACAGAGAAGTGGAGAGGCTTGATGAATAATATATCCAAAAGGGGAGGCGATATGACAGCAGGAAATTAAACACACTAATACTGGGAATGGAGGACTGGGCGATCAGGACTTAATTAAAGACCTCGAGGAGTAGAGGGCATGATTTAAGGCCAGAGATATACTACTTTCCTGCTGACATCGACGATGAGCTAAGGATTATGGGGCCATGGTAACTGGGTCGGTTTCATCAGACCTTGTGCCCTCGTATGACTCTCATAATGAGCTGCTATTTCTGCTGTGGCATAATTACCACCCTCCACATGTTAACATGATGTAAGTGTCTGGAGAAGAGTCCGCTTTCTAATAATAAATGTGTGGGAAATGCTTTTTATTTCCCCTCATATAGTTTGAACACCATCTTTAATAGAAACCAAACGGAAGGATATTCAGTTTTTTATTATAGGCAAAGGCTCTGCTGTTTAAATCCGTGTAAGTAAGAGCATCTCTCTTTGTAGCGCATCTCTCTTGTTGTACAGAAGCCATTTAATAGAGATGCACTTCTCATGACTGATGTTGGTATGAACCAGACGATCGCTCAGAGAAACCACAGGTACCATTTATAACACATGAGAAATTAAAGAAAGAACTGCTTTCCCCTCTGCATCACACATCTCTCCGGGGGGGGGTCTGCTATTCGTCTTTGGGTTGACTTGTTTATTTTTAGTTAAACTTTCTGTCCGGCGATTCAAGACGGATTTTATTAGCATCTGCACGTGTTGCTGTGGTGCTTATTAATTATTTGGCTTTATCTTATGACTCTTGCTGTTTAATTGGATTTTTGGTTGATCAGATTTCCATTGGGTTCAACTGCCAGAGCTGACCCCAAGAATATGATCCGATGGGCCAAACCATCTCAGGAGGTTGTGGGAGACACAGTCTGAAAACAGTGTAAAATCCAATTGTGTTCCACTTACAACAGTATGTACAACAAGTGGATGCAGTGAAGATGAGACCACTTGAAAAGCTATCAAATGCAATAATGCAGCTTCACAGATGGCTACAATCTTCAGCCGGTCCTCTTCTCCAGTTGTTGTCGTGTTTGGGACCAGCGGAAACAAGAGGAGGATACGATGTGAGCTACACAGTGACGGGGTCTCAATCAGAATATCATCGTGGCCAATGGAGACACAGATTTCCAGGTGAAATTTCATCCGATTAAATTTTTTTATGAGATATGATTGAACGCCTGTTGAGTCTTAGTGAAATCATCATGAAAGAGAAAAACGATTATGTTTTGTGCAGCTGTTTTTAAATATATTACATGATACGACATTATTAATAAATAGCATTTTATATCAGAGAGAAAGTATGATGGGTTATGTTCTCTGTATACTTCCTGCTGTCTGATCCTGCTGTGATGCTTTCGGGCCTTTTTCATCTGTATGTGAGGTTTTTAAAAATGTTGTGGAGCTGCAACAAGATGAGCTTCTGCTTCTGCAGCACTTCATCCTCATCCTCACAAACATAGGTACATATTTGGATCAAAGTAGACATGATGACATTCTGAGTCTTAATTAAGCAACAGGAAGAAATCAACAAATGAAAAGGGAACTGATGCTTTCTCTCTCTCACTCATCTCAACATATCTCACGCCCCAAACGCTCCTCGTTCTCCTCACCTCTCTCCGCTGCCTCCCATTCCAATACATACCGGGCGTGAGGTTGATAAATGGAGTTAATTGTTTTATTGCATGGCTGGGCCGATGCTGGCAGCGCAATCTGGCTGAATGAGGAGGCCTTGGGGACGCCATTACCCTTCCCATTGTTATAAAGGACAGGAGGACAAGGCCAGGCCAGTGCACTCTGGAGGGACCGGGTCACTGGGAGAGACCCTCTGGCACCGTGCACTGTGGCAACCTCTGAAACACACCTATTCACGTGCACACAGGGAGAGGTAAATGAAGATTTGTGTTGTTCTATTCGTCAAGCTGCTGTTTGTGTGTCAGTAATTTTGAATCCCATTCATATAAGACATTTTACAGCTGTCTAATATATATCTTGTATTGACAATGGATCGCATGACTGTGCAATTTGAAACAAGTCATTCTCATCAGTGTCATTTTCTAACATAGCAGACAACTGTTTTGAGATAATACAAGAAGCTGTGATCAACCTACTGTTTTGTACCTGTTCTGTAAGAAATGGCAAAAAGACAAATGGCTTCAGAAATTTGTTATTATTCCATAAAGCGACCAGGCCGGAGCTTAACACGTCACTAGTTTTATCTAGCAACAGTTTGTCAGCGTGTGAGAAAACTCAAATACTGAGCGAAGTTTAAAGGTATTGTAAAAAGGTATCCATAGTATACACAGTACTGTTAGCATTAACCTGAGAGGCCACTGCCTCTGTGTGCAGCGCCATCTGAACCATATATTGTATATAATGATGGACGACATGATGGCTCTCCAAAAGTGAAGCCAAAGTATCTTGCTTGCCACCCGGTGGCTGGCTGTGGTATAGATTCCTTTCTCATTCAAGTTAATGAATGGGATATGGATCAAACTACAGAGTCTCAGTTCACATCAAATAGTTCTTATCTCACTGATTGTAGTCAAGTTTTATCTTTTTATAAATTGGTTTTAAATAGTGATTGATGCTATTGGGTTAAAGGTCAAGATTAACAGCTGAAACTGACAGGTGATTGGTGTATTGGTGGGACCTTGATACCGCGGTTGCTCAGACTCTGGCTCCAGCCTCACAAGATGGTTGCTTTTGTATTCAGGATATTTCATATTTATTTATAGGTAGTGGGAGGAAGAGGAGATGTGTTGTCCATCTTTATAGACAATCTACAATCTGAGTAATGAAATTATTAAAATTCTATGCTTGAAAGACTCTGAAGAAGTGCAGCAGCAGCTTCCCATGCATATCTTGACTTTGAGCCAAACAGAATCTGAAGGTAAACAACAGGTTCATAAAAAGTTCAGACGCTTAAGTGAGATGGAAAACTGATATTGGCATAGTAATAAAGAAATATGTGTGAGAATGAATTTCTTTTTTTCAATAAATGTGGGATTTCTGGCAGTGAAGACGGCAGCGTGGGCCATCACCTGTATCACACCTCCTACACACTGATTCCTATATGTAATGTATTTAATGGAATGAATAAAGTAATGCGATATAAGAAGATGGTGTTTATTTAATAACATAATCTGACATAATCTCTCTCCCCTCTTCTGATGAAAGTGGATGTAACCTGATGTCCTTCTATTGGAAATTTCAATAAAATTTGTGCAACAATAGAAATGTACCCACTCTGCCCTGCTACTGTCAACACCGACTCCGCAGCGGCCATCTGTCCGGCCTCCAAAAGCTTTGCCTGAATCGTGGCGTAGCACAGCTCCACTGCCAAAATGCTGCATCAACTGGCAGCGATAGCAAACACAGCTCTTTCGGTTAATAGCAAGTCAGTTTCATCACCTGGACAGTGGAGAACATTGCCGAGGCTGTGGAACAGGCAGGAACAATGAGGTTTTCTGGGCAACACAACATGTGTTTTTTCCCGGTCCGGCTCTACTCAAAAGTAAAAGTTTGGTTTCAGGGATTTTTGGGAAATCTAAATATTTTTTTCTTGAATGTGCCAAATTCCTGTGTTTCCTCTCGATGCCAGGATGCAGATTTTTGTAGAGAGAAAAAAATCCAGTGAGTCAATTTGATTTGTCTGATTCCTGTTACAAAACGTATGAACTGGATGCACTTTGGTTGGGAGTCAGGAAAACTTTGACTTGAAACACTGTATAACAAAGATATAAGTAGGTGCAACCAGCTTTATACTGGATTATTTTGCTTGAAATCCCAGTGATTCTGTGGTTTCTGTCCTTTTTCTTCCTCTTTAGTCGACATTTACAGCAGGCAGAAATGTGCTGAGTCACCAGCTCACCCATTAGTAAAGCATCTAAACAGGGATTTACTAATAAAAATATTGCTTGTGAAGGACAATGATGCAGTAGCTAAAGATACGCCCCCTCAGTAATTACCACTGACATTCCTGTCAAGGTGTAGCAGGTTGTGAAGTGTTCCTGTGGGATTTTGTCCCTTTTTTCAGCTCATAAAAATATGTTTTAAGTTCCATAATATCAGCATAACAGTGCAGTGCATATTATTTTTAATGGTCTTGCAATTAGAGCATTGCGTATCAAACCCCGAATCCACAGAGTTCCTGACACGATTAGCTGTTTCATTGAAGTGATTCTTGTTTGTCACATTTTCACTCCTCGTCAGACCAAAAAAAATAGTTTCCTCCTGCCCCAGTTGTGTTCGTGTCCTCTCGTACTTACAGTGGCTGCAGAACAATGATTTTGGATTTTAACCATGGTAATCTCCCCCCTAAGAGACATCGGAACAAGAACATTTTCTGTCCCAATTTCTGGCACCGCGCTGCAGCTCTCTGCTCCAGCAGAAAATGTGTTTCACTGCCCCCCCCCAGCTTGGTCATCAGTGTTTGCGTGAGGCTCAGTTCCACCCGCGTAAAACCCAACACACACATTGTGCCGCCGCTGCCAAGAGAAACACAAGTCGACCACCTTTCTGCCTGCACCAACAGGGGGAGCGCTGAGCCCCTCCCGGCTGTCGCCCGCCCGTCCCAATCAAGGCCGCGCTTTCCCTCGCCGCGGTTTTCTCCAATCACCGGAGCCGATTACAGCCATAGCTCATCAGTTTCACAATGGCCGTGGATATGAGCGGAGTTAGTTTGTCAGAGGGCAATCAGTGCCAAATGGAGCCTCTTCACGCTTTGGTTCACCCTTGCCCATTAGTCAATCATGATTGTCTCCTTCCTCTAACAAGTCCCAAGCACCCGTTAGCTCTAGAAAACTCACCCTGCAAAATAAATATATATATACATATATATCAAACTGATCTACATGTTTAAGTAATACATTTGAATGCATTAATATGAAACTATTTAATATTAAAATGTGCATATTTCCACTTAATAAGACCTCCGTTAACTTTTTGGTGTTAAATTGATATAATCTTCAGTTTAATTCTCTGCAGAGGTGAAATAAAGCATTAAAATGTGGAAAACCCCAGAGAGGGAGGATGCAAATAAACTTAACAGCCTCGATTCAGTTCAGAATCAAGATGTGCCGATAAAAATGACCAGAGATTGAGTCCAACGTATAAAGGAATTCATTACAGCAGCATTTTCCTTTGTCAGACAGGTCACTATAGTTGTCAAGCCATTAGAGAAACCCAGTGTGAATTTCCACTGAAAATGTCTGTATTATATTAGCGGGTAGTGGTGATTATCGATGGCTCGTCTCCCGGTGGACTGATAAGGCGCCCGCGCTGACAGATGGATTGCTGTGCTCTGCATATCTGAGCCTGGAAACATTGATCTCTGGGATTAATGCCGGCCCCCGAGGAGTTGATGGCCGTCAAATAGTGTTTCTGTAATTATACATTTACATGGGGCTACTATCTTGAAAGGTGCTGACACTCACACTTTCATGTTGCACAGCCACTCGGCTGGGAAAAGATTTCCAACACCCCTCGCTTATTGATAATCTTCTTTGTGAGATGAAAATGACCGGACCACTCTTTACAAATGGAATAATTCATGATTTCTCAAACAGATTATTTTTGTCTCCAACTGCATAAAATGGTCAATCCCAAGTGAACACCCGGAGCTGTGCGCCTGCAGCCAAGAGGCCACAGTCTATCTCTAGTTCTTAGGAGCAACGATTGCTGATGTATTGATAAGTCACTTTGAAATTCGACAGAACGTTCTTTAAGCAGACCTACCTGAATCAGAACATAACTTTGTCAGGCTCACCACCATTTTTTCCTAACCGGAGCCTGAGGGAGTTCAGGCACATGGCGCCTTGGCCCATTGCAACACTCGGCCAACATCAAAGACTTGGATCCTCACAAGCCAGATGTAATAATTGTGGGTCTGTGTGGAGTGAATGCAGAGATCCATTCAACAAGAGTTTGCAATCAGTGCAGAGCAGCAGCATTCATCCCTCCTATGTCAGGCGAATGAAGCTGGAGCTATACTGTGCGGCTGTAGATCACATGAGGGTTGGAGGATGCTGTGATAATTTGCACTGGGCCTCACACAGGCATTAGAAAAACAGACCTTATAGGAAGTATAATGGTTCTCTGTAGAATGCAAACGGCTGCCAAGGCCCAACCACCCACTTAAAATTAGATGGTTGGTGCTTTTCAACAGGATCTATATGGATCCTGTTCACTGGGAATATGGAGAACATGCAAAATTGCCTATTTTTCCTGATTTATGCCAACATTTTATGGATAATTTCTTGACCAATGTCAATGGGTATTCATTCAGACGTTATCAAGCTGCCGATCACGTAATCAGACCACCCACCCAACAAATAAACAACCTCCTTGGCAGATTTGTAAAACAACTGAAATTCACTTTAGTTGTCCCAGTAGTCTAGAATATTAACAATTGAATGAATTATACAAGAACTATAAACTACTGTAGATGTTTCTTGTTTCTAGCAAATTGAATGAGACTGAATGCAACACATTGTTCTTGACTCAATTAAGTTGAGGGTATGGTAGAAGGTGGCTTGGTGCAGTATGGATGCCGCAGAACCGTTGGTCATGATATTACCGGTTGAATAATTTATGTTTGTGTTTGCCTCTGTTAATTGGCAGCGGGGCAGCTAACACTGATGCTTGTGAAGGAAAGTGATGCAGTGGTTAAAGATAAGCCTTCTCAGTAATTGCTATTGACACTGCTTTAAAGGTGCGCTGTGAAGGAGTCCCTGTGGGGTCTCTGTCTTTTTCTTTTCTCAACAATTACACAAAGGAAGGAAGAAAAGATCATTTGAAAAAAAGCTTTAACATAATACTTCACACGTCCATTAAAATTCCTTTTGGTCGCCTACGAGATGACACAATTATAGATAGGGAGAAATGAAGTTAAACTATTAATTGAGAGTAACATAAAAAGAATCAACCTTTTATTTTGTTTTGTCAATAATCATCTTACTTTTACTTTAATGTAATATTGGTTTAACAGATCCAATGAAAAGGAGAACACAAAGGTTATACACAAGGAATCAGCTTAGATTTGAGTTTTTCTATAGTCTAAATCTTGATCTGTGAGCTAAACGCTAACATTGAATAGTAACACCGGTGTATTATTCAAAATGAAAATGCTAACATGCAGACATGAGGCTGGAACCATCACCTTAGTAAGTATGTTAACATTTACGAGAGTAAAGATTACAGAAATGTAAACAGTTATTTTTTTAGTGATGTGATCAAATCCTAACAAATCATTATAAAGCGGTATAGAAGAAAAAAACTTAAAAATGCAAAATGTTCCTGCTTCTCTTATAAATATTGATTTAAAAGGTACATTTCTATGTTGCAGACAAAAGAACCCGACTCTATTTGGTGATTTTGTTATCACATTTCCTGCTGGGATGAGCAGGGCAGCCTTGCGCTGGGGCCACAGCCCACTGAATGATGGGAAACTCGGAGGCGGTGAAGTGTCTCACGTCACATTCTGCTGAAGGCCCCTGTCCTGTCAAGCTTGATTTTCCATCATATGTCGGGCTGCGGCAGAGATAGGTAATGCCACTTATTCGGGCAAACATGCATGTACAGGACGAGTGACAGAAAGTAGTCGTCGTGGTTTTCTACGAGGCATCTCGGCAGCATGTGCCTGCTCTGAAGTGCTGCTCCCATCAGGGGCATTTTAATAAGAACTGAGAGATCGAAAAATAAACTGATATTGTCCCAACATTTTTCCTGATTGTGTTTTGTTTATTTCTGCCTTTGGACCCACACCATTAACTCATTGTCCCTGTTATTATGGTGCAATACCACTGGCGTGTGTGAGGCATATGCTTCCATCAAACTCTCATTAACCTTGTGTCTGATTATGTCCTGCATGGTGAGATAACTCTCTGAGATTCCCCTCACACAACAGAGTGGCCATTTACAGCTTGATGATGATTAACAGTCCAAACAAACAGTTGCCCTCCAGGCTGAGCTCAGACAACTGTGACTGCAATGTGGTCCTCAGGTGCTGGAGAAAACAAAAGCTACGTGGGCCGATATTTCTATATCTCGACTGAGAGAGAATATTGATTTTGAGGAACCCTGATTACATTTGGGAAGATGGTGATTTTAAAGGAGGGAAAAAAATATTTTCAGGGAATTGCTAAGACTTGGACAAGAAAAGTGAGATGACTCTCTCTTTAGCTTGCAGATAGCAACATTAGTTTAGCTTAAATAAAAGACTGTATAATGGAAACAAAATGCTCCCACAGCAACTTTAAAACTTCTACAGCTAAAGTCAAAATATCTGCAATGGGATTGGATAGAATCAGAAATGACTATAATCATGAATACAAACAGGTTTCCATTGGCTCCGGCTCGGATAGGGGTGGTGTGGCCTAGGGGGTAGAGTGGGCGTTCTCCAACAAGAAGGTTGACGGTTCAAACCCCACTCTTCCCAATCTGCATGCCGAAGTGTAAGATACATACCACTTCCAATGCGTTGGTTTCTGATGTGTTAGTTTCCAATGCGTAATGCATAATGCAGGTAAAAAGAGAGTGAGCCTCCATCTGTGGTTTAATTCTAAATTTTTTTCTACACTTTTTATTATTTCTTTCCCCAAAAAGTCTAAGATAAAACAATACAATCCTTCATTAGTCCCACAAAAGAGGAAATTGCAATTTTGCAGCAGCAAGGACGAGTAAAGTAATGAGTAACATGCAAGACTTATAAACTTTAAGTAAATAAAAATAATATAGAACAAATATCAATGGTATAAAAAACTAATATGTACAGTTGCAACAGAATATGTACAGTGAACTGGATTGCACATAAACCGTTTATAGTTTCTATGTCCAGATTGTTAACCACACTTCTATTGGGTTGTATACATTTGAGTGTGTCTTGATTGATGACTCGTACAATGGCAGTATCTGATTTGCTCCATTCACAAGTTTTCTGTGCTCACATCCTATAATTATGCCCCTTGACCCGGTGAGAAGATAATCTCACCGAGGGGCCCTTCTATATGTATTAAGTGTCCACTTCCATAAAGGTCTTAACCTATTCACAGGCTGGTCGTCAATGCAGAATGGAAATTGTAACGGTTTAAACAGTTGAATAAATCTCCCACTCTTCAAAGAGAAGTAGCACACAGACCAAAGGACATTGTGAACTTGCTCAATGAATTTCAAATTTTACACAATTCCCATAAAATGCGATGCCGCTTCACCCTCGGTGGCATTTCCTCATATTTGGATTTTTCTCCCCTCTCGTGATTCTCAGATGGCTTATGAAGCAGAGGTCCATTAACAGGAGCCAGACAGAGGAGCTGAGATGGCTTTTAAATGTTTTAAAGATGGAGAGCCATCTATTTTCATGTCAGGGCCAAGCGTGAAAGGTCAACAATTGCATAGTTAGTGGCGTGTGCGACTATGAGAAAAATAAGCAAAGTGCGTATATATGCAAAACCAGAATTGATGAAATCTTGCAATTTATGCCGCACCATTTAAAATTTGAATTGACACGGATAAATGGGGTGAGGGTCCTCCTCAAAATCGTGGGCGATCTGTTTGCATTCATTATAGCTCTAATAAAGTTTGCTGACGTGCCGGCACTTAATTAATATTTGTTTTAATTTCATTTCGAGCCTTGAGTTAACACGCTGCAATCAATATTTAATGTATTCAGTGAATATTTATAATTGCGGGCGTGAGAGAGAGACCCACATTCTCTCTCGCTGCTTGTGCGAGTAAGAAAAATATAACTTTTCCACTCTCTACTATTGTGCAGGCGTCAACACAGAGAATGAACCTGGTGTGTGCTTGGGCAGGAAGTTGTGCAGAACATTGTGTGTCTGTTGTTGGATTGCGGTGTTATTTGAATGCGTGCTGCCAGTTTTTCAGCAGCAAGGTCAAAACCTAATATCGAGGTATTTATTTCTGAGGCACACAAACAACGAAAGAGAGACAATAGATGATCCTCAGTTATATTTTCATACTGTACTAATAACGTATTGATCTTAAAAGCATCAATAATTGTGGTTTTCTTAATAGCCGACACGAAGGCTTGATTATTTTCCTTCTACCCTGGCAACAGTCCACCCAGACTTCCTCTAATGAAATGGATTTGATGCAGGAGGAACTTTGGATGATGAGCTGACTGTAAAATTTTTACTCCATGCGAAGTTGCCCTCCGAGTCCAAGGTTAAGTGAGGCGCAGGGAAATGAAGTGAATATCACTGCATTGTTTGTCTTTAAGGATTCAGAGATGAGGAGCCAGGAGGACGTTACCCGCTGTTCTGAAATTCAGCATCACAGGAAAACTTCACAGGGAACTGCAAAGTCAATGGAATTACAGGAATAAACAAACTGAGCTGCACAGTATATTTCAGACTTAAGAAGAAGGAATGATATGTTAATTAATTTTCTTACAGATATACATCATATTGCACTAAACATTTTTAGTCACAAGTTTGCAAATTAGATATAAGCCATGCTTCCATTAATTTGTTTCCTTTCAGATTGAATGTCAGATTCACTTTCGTCTACTTCAGAGACCTGTGCTTCACGATTTCAGAACTCATTTCAAAAAAGTGTTTCCTTCACCCATAAAGCACATTTACAAATTTTCTAGGAAAAACCAAAGAAACCACCTTGAGTGAAGTTTCCTTTTTGTAATGAGATATACAAATGTGCATAGAAATGAGTTGTTGTAAACACACCTATTGTTGATCTTTTCTGAAGAAAGTCCAGATGCTTGTTTTTCTATTATTCACAAAATAATCTAAATTATAAAATAAGTACGGCAAGAGAAGACTTTGTGCCGAGGTGAACAGCAGGAGCATTGAAAAATGTTCCCTTCTGAATTAGTAATTGATTGTAGCGTCTAAGCTCTTGTACTTTATGCAGTAGAAATTCGGTTGGTTTACAATCTATCACTATTCTATCACCAAAAAAGATGTTTAGAATATTTAACACAAACATCTTCCAGCAATGTGATGTTTTTCTCATATGACCCCTTGTTATGTCCCATAATGTGCAGACAGTACTTCCTTTTAAAACTTATCTTTATTAAGCTGATCTGTGCTGTGTGATTGCTTGAGGGTCACAGCGAAATAGAGATGTAAAAAACAAAAGAAAGAAGCTACCCTGCAGGAGCAGGAAGGGGTCAGACACGGTTTCTAATATCAAACTGAGATCTGCCAGCAATGCTGATACAGGGTCATACAAAAGGGGAACAACCATTATTGATCTGGTAGATAATCAGCTCTCTGATGAATTGAACAGATTTTTATCATTGTTTGTGTTGATGAGCTAAACATCCCCTGCAAGGTGCTTGATGTCTGCAGTCTCCTTGTTTTCTCTGCCGCTGTGACTGGTTCCCTTTAATGCAGCACAGCAGCAGCACCTCTGCAGCACCTCTTCCCAGAACAAGCACAGCTTCGTATGCTGGGTCACATCCGCCCCTGAGTCCACATCCGCCTCGTCCACTAGTGTCTCACTGGGATCCCAGGTCAGTAACACTGCACCAATCAGCTTTATTCATGGCAGCCCACAGAGTTTTCACGGTCAGTTCAGGACAACTTTAACTTTGTTGTAGAGTTTTTTTATTGCTCATTGTGGGAACCCTTGGGTATCTCTATAATTGTAAATGTATTGATCTTTTATGTAAAGTCCTCAACTATTTCATAAGCTTAACTTCATGTTTCTTAATGAAACGCTGATGACCACATTCTGCTACACCTATTTCAGGAGATGCTCATATGGAACAGCATCAGAAAGTAGGGGTATCATTTACTTTGTATGCTTGTTCAGGTTGGAGGATTAAACATATGAGATTGTGACTATCTGATGATGCACAATGTGAACCTCTGCATTAAAAATTCTGAACAATTAAGCACGCTAAAATATATATATCGCCACAATGGACTTCGTCAATCGTCTCCTTGTTAAACTTCACTTGACCTTTTTCCTTGAATTTGCTCTTGAACTATAGAACAATTACTCTAAAATAATGACAGCATAATGAAGCATTGGTTTTAAGTGTCTCATTTATGGGCCGCCATCATATTGCCAATTAGCCCTGATGTTAGCAGGGAAAACAACATTTTACCATAATAGCCCAGGAAGGAGATTAGCCACAGCTGTACAATTTACTCAAATGAGCATCAGCGCTAATGTACGACTTTGCAACATCAAAAACTTCTGCAGCTTCACTTTTGTGTTGAAAGTGGTTTATATCAAATTAAAGAAGGGATTCCTTTATGAACCTCGCAGATTCAAACAGCACTTTGAAGCCATGAAAGTGTTCAAAGGAATTGATCATTGTCTTGTATTAAAATGAGTTTTGCTTTCCGCGAGCACATTAAGCATAAATACAGCTATCAGAGTTGTGAAGGACTTCTTAGTTTGTTTTTCTCTTTGCTTGCATCACTTTGAGTTGAAAAAATATCAATTTCATACAGGCTTTGGTCTGTAATGGGGCTTTGTTGGCTCAACCACTCATCATATCACAATGAGTTATTCAGCAAGTTGCTTTTTAAGCTTCTCTATTCCACGGTTCTTTGCCCATTACAAACATGGTGCACTGCAGCCACTTTTTTTTTGTAGTACTGAAGAAAACAACTCGGCAAAGAATAGTGAGTCTAAAACTTTTCTGACAAATAATTCATGGCGTGTCCCAGACTGATCAATGCAATTGATTTTATGTGTCTCTAAGGACCTGCTGATATCACTACAGGCCTGTTTCTCCTGCAAGATACTGGCAGTGGTGGAGCCACGCTCCAGACATGTGGCTGAAATTCCTTTTCCAAACCTTCTACTCCCAACGTCTTCCATCACAGACTGAGCAAAGGCTGTGTGCTGTGGCAGCAGTGATCAATAACATGGGTTTTTAGAGATTCTGTCTTAACTACTTAGTTTACTTACGGTGGATGAGCCAAACCGCTTCACTGAGCCTCTGTCAATCTATCAGGGTCATTTTATGTCTCTGTCTTGCCGACTCTGTGATTATACTCAACGATGTAGCATCGCAGCACAGAGCACTGTAAAGTGCTGGTTGGAACAAAGCGAGCAGTAACAGCTATGTCGCAGCAGCAGGGTTGTCAACCCGGGTAGTTAGACTTAAAAGAGTGTTTTGTCATCTTCTCACCCAGGAGAGCGCGATGAGCAGCAGGTACACTGCCCCCCTTTCAGAGCACATGGAAAACTCCCACTGAGGACGGATCCTCTGGGCACTGTCTGCATGTCTTGTCTCCTGGTAGAGAAACGAATGGCAGGTTAGCCACACCCCTTGAAGCCCAGTAACCACTGGAGTCTTTAATGTAGCGGACTCCTACGGTGAAGCTCGCCCAAAGCCTTAGAGATCAGTGAGCGAAGGCAGGATACCAGCCCACTGGAGACACACAGGCAACCGAGCACTGCAACAAGTTGAAAGCACCAGTAGCGATGAAAGCAAAGGAAGCTTCTGCTGGCTTCACTCAGCCAGTCCAGGAAGGCCCAGCAATGCTATTATGGATTATTAAATTGTGGCGTGGCTCTGGACAAATGGGCATTATAGTGTGCAATTTGAGTTAAGATCAAAATAAATATTTGGATCTAGTGGATTTAAATGTGGCTTTTATAAGGAGACATATAGAGGCATTTACCACAAATACACAGCTGAGATTAATGTGAAATTAACATTTAATATGTAACTTAAACAGCTGAGAAGAAGCTGAGACCATTGGGCCTTGATGGAATTGAATGTGCGTATAACTCTCACCTTCGGTAGAGTTAAGGGGCGTAGAGTTACTCAATTGTTTATGAATCAATATGCAATCTGTGTGAGGCAGCTGGAAGTGTGGTTAAACCAAAACAATAGAAAAGAGGCCGATAATGTGGTCACAGAACTGAAGGTATAATATATGACTTTTGTTGTAATATCTTTGTATAATTCTGCCAGTAACAGTACATTAATGAAACAAAGGGACACCTGAAAGGTAAAAAAAAATCTATGTGCCATGTTTGTCGGCCTGAAAGTCAGAGAAAAGAGAGATCGGAGGGAGGACGAGAGACAAAGAAGCGTTTTTCACAACCAGCTGCTCAGGCACAGCATATTAGACAATGTGTAGAAGAGGACTTGGCGACCCGTGTCGCCCACCTTTCAAATCCCATCTCCCTCAATGAAATCAGGTGTCAAAGTTTGCAGCGGATGTAGTGAAAACAAGCCAAACTCGATCACGTCTGCAGCTGTCACAGCTGCTGAGGGGGGCCAATAAAATAACCTAATAAAGAAGAGAGACTTGTCTCCAGCTCAGTTCAGTGGGGACAGCAGGGCAGAGACACTTTACAACGGCATCGGTGCATGAGATGGTTAACAACTAAACCTGGTGAACGACTTTATGCACAGCGGTAACTCTGCATGTAGAACCATTCTGGAACCAGTATAGAAAGTTTAATATTTTACACGCGACAGATAGAAAATGGTTGTTTTCAATGCCAATGAGAAAAAATTAAGCTTCTTAAATATTTATTTTGCATCAAAACAAAATGAGAGGTCTCCAATAAGCAGTGATGTGGTGAGTTATTACAGAAAGACAAAAGTGGTTTCAGTGATGAATTCTTAAGAAAAAAATGAATTGTGTTCACTCAGAAAAAGCATCTGCAGTTTTGATGTGAGGATTGAAAGGGCTTCTACTAACACGTTTTCATAGGATATGAAAACAACAAGAGGTTATGAGACTTCACCATCATGTCTGTCAGACGAGACACAAAGTATCTGCTGTATAGCACCTAGTAAAACCACTCACTGAAATTAGTCTATATTTTCTACAGGGTACTTGCATTAGTTCATCTGACACCATTACTTTAAATAGCAAAGTAGAGCGAGCAATCCTCGTAATAACAGACTGAAATTGTGTCACAGGGGAACATACAGTATACAGAAATAAACTGAGTACATCTCTGTGATATCATTAAAATGGTATATGATCTGTCATCGTACTGTAAATTTAATAGTTTCAAGCTTAAGTGCAGAATATTTAATTTTACATGTAATTACTCATAAACAGGCAGGTCACATTAATGCCACTGAGCATTCGTAGGAACCTATATGAACAACACAACTTCTCCATCTTTGGTTGTGTCTAATGACATTTGGACCCTCATAACTAGAAGGGTCAGAGTAAAAGAGCATCACTAGGCAACGGATATAAGCTGGAGCCCAGTTGCAGCAGTGGTTGGGAGACACAGGAAAACCCCACCTGCTACAGAATGTCAATCACTTGAACCCAAAGTGACAAATTCATTATGTTGCAAAAAGGCTGAGAAATGTTGAGTGCTCCAGGAGGTGAAAGGTCAGGGGAAGGTGGTGGATGGCTGTATTGAGGTGGATGCAGCTGATGGAGTTAAGAAAGAACTGGAGGCCCAGGATGATGAGGTGGTTGTGCACTGGTGAGCTGAGCAGGGAGTCAAGCAGGTTGACTGGTTTGCAGGGAATTCTCCTTAAGGCACACAGCAAGGAAGGTTAGTGGCCTGAATACGTGAGACCAACGTGGCTACTGGAATCACTGCATAGGCAACAGAAGAACTAGAGGCCTAGTAGTGTTCGGTCCAGCCAAAGTGATGTTGTGCTGAAATATTGTGGTTTATTTTCTTTGGCTTATTTTTATTAAACGGACAGGAATTTAATCACTTAACGTTTTAGTGATATTGTACAAGGGTGTGCTCAGTTTAGTTATTTTTCTGATAGACGTTGCACTGAGAGCAAACACCAAACACAGCACATTGTTCACGTTTGGCTTGAATTCAAATCCATCCGAGCCCTGGTATTAGTTTTGCTCCTAAACTTGAAAACCGTCTTATCTGCCAAGTCTTTCCTGGAAAAAGAAGCCGTTGTGGGGGCCGGCCTCTCATGGACTCACCAGAGATGATGGATGGCCCTGCAATCTGTCATCCACTGTCATTTCCTCCTCTGAAGACATCCTCCTCTGTCCCTCTGTTGTGACACAGTGGGCTACTCAAAGGTGACACAACGTATGTCGCACGTCACCGCTCACCTAAATAGGTCGAGAAAAAGGTACTGAAATAAATACATTTATTGAATTAAATCTACCTGTCATGAAACCTGCGAACTATATATGTTTCAAGTAGATCTGCTCACAGAAGACTAACTTATGACATTGTGACTGAATAAATGTGTTTGTGTCTTTGCATTGTGCAATCTTTTGTTTTCTAATACTCAAAATGTACACTTGATATTCAATACTGACACTATTGCAACAAATATGTGTTGAAGTGTTGAAGTATAATAGGGTTTTATTAACCACCTCAAACAAGGAGGTTGTATGTTCCCTGTTTGTTTGTTTGTTTACAGGATTACCTTAAAACTACTGCGCAGATTTCTACGGAAGGAGCTGTGGATTCTTTAACATGACATGGGTATTTTTACATTTTCACAGGTTTCTCAGGGGGTAATGCTTCACTCTAGATGAAATAAAGATCTAGAACATTATAGAGGACTGATATCCACGAGTATGTGAAATTCGATGTGGACCCAAATAACTAAATCTAGTAGATTAAATATGGGATCACAGGGGGGGAAGGCTTGATGAATTTAATGGGACTGTCGGGCCCCGGCAGTGGTAGACGCTCTACTGGGTGCTATTCTAGTTACCTACAGCTGCAGTCGATTTCTGTACGGTGTCCTGTAAAGAGTAAATATAAAACAAACAACAACGGTTTATTTTTAAGATAGCAATGTTTCTCCATTTCAACATGTCGCCATACTTTCTAATTTCTTTTTGTATTGCAGGCAAACATAATCCCTCTCAAATGATGCAACTTTGCCTTAATTCAAGTGGAGAGCTGTCTGTAAGGGAGACCTTTTAATGGCTCCCCTTGAGCTGCCCTCCTATTATGTTTTAAGCTGATACTTGTTCACAAATTAGACCCAAGTGGCGCCATTAATTACCGGCGAAGATCAATTGTTGAATTGTTATTTTAGCCACAAGTCTGAGTTCAGCAGCGGGAGAGGGCTGGGGGGAATGGGAGGGGGAGACGGAGGATGACACCACGGGGCCATAATGAGTTGTGTCTTCCCCATTAATCAATGCCTTCCACACAATTTGCTGTCTGTGAATTGGGACTGACCTGTCTCAAGGGTCACTTGCCAATTTTCGGCTGCAGTCAGCCCCGCACCGCGCTGAGCTCTGTGCTTATGCCCGGTGTTCCTTTTGAGTGATTCCATCTTTAAGATCAGGGCTGCTGCATTCCTCTCTCTCTCTCTCTCTCTCTCTCCATGAGGCTGATATCATTCTCGCTAAAGGCACCCCCCTACACAACGTCCCCAGGGGTTTAAGGAGGATATTTACCGCTGCTAATGGCGGCTGGATAGGTATAGGATGATTGTGTGTGCATTTTATGGTTTTGTTCATTCGTGTGTAGCCTCTTTTTCCTACGCAGGAGGCTCCAGGAAGCTGCACTTCATGGTTCATAGCGCAAACGAGCATTTCGAGCAACAAATCAGAAGGACTGTTGAGAGAAGCTGCAGCTATAGTTATTCTATCTCACGCCATCTGAAGATAACTACTGGAATCTCCCTAGATCATCAAAACAAAGAAACAATCAAATCTAATATAGCATTTATGTATTGTAACAATAACCATAGACGTCACTGCTGATGCTATTGACCATTCACTTTGCCCTCTTGCACAATACATATGTCATTTCTAATGATGAAGTTGGCAGATTGAAGTCAGTGCTCATAACTGTCGTTGATGGGATTTTCTCATAAGCTTATTCAGCTAACGTTGACATTATCGCAACGGGCCCGGTGAATCCGCTCTAACGTCTGAGGCTGCTTTCTACTGTAGACTGTAAGCAGGATATGCTAATGACTGCAGCTCACATTAAAGCAAAGGGGATAAAAGTGCTGCTCTTGTGTTTTGGGCTTTTTCGACTTTGAGATCTCACATTACCTTTATTTCACCTCATAGTCCCACTTCAGTGAAGTCGGTGCAGACCTGTAGCATCTGCTCTCACAAATTTACCAACTGACTTGTAAAAAGGAAGCTTTTGATCTCGGGTCCTGTCAAGAAAAGAGCTTTCTCTCTCCAGCTGAGAGACAGTTACAAAAGCAGGGATTTTTGTCTCCAAAGAAAAGACTAAGCAACCAAGAGAGATTACATCCCTGGTGGTGGAGTAACCTGCCAGTTTGAAAAGAGACAACATAGTCGATTTTTCTTCTTACCTGTCTCCCCAACGTCTTCCTTCTAACTGCCAGCAATGGTACAGAAGTTCTATCATGTCATAATTGGTTTAAAGGATGAAGTGCAAGTTAACGGTAATGATGATGCTTTGTGATATTTTAATTTGGTGCGACGTGTAATTGTAACCAGGTGCTCCACCGCTGGCGTAGTTATCAAATTCAAAATCATTTCCCACAGCAGTCAGAAAACAGCGATGATGGGATTGAGGAATTAATTACACGCAGGTCTGTAAACACCGGTGAGATAGAGGAGGATTGTTTTTGTTTTGTAATAGATTTGAGTAATTCAACTTTTGTCGGGAGGGACACAGTTTGCTGCATTCGTAGCTTGTTTTCAAGTCGGACATTTCTAGTGGAAGTAAAGGTGTCTGTTGTCATTGCAGTGTTGAATCTGTAGGAAACAACACCATGCCTGATATCGCCTGTTTATTATTCGTAAGATGGTTTCAAGATATAATTATTGCATTTGTACGATAATTTTGCCCCTTGAACGTTGTACGATTAAAAACTGTGCACAAAGGATCCAAAACTTCCATGATGTATGATCATTTTTATCCTTTTGGGACTTCTAGTATGATCAGTAATAGATAGTATAACATGGATCACATCTTTGTTTAGGCATCTATTCTCATGTGATGTCTTTCCGGCCAATCATGCTTGTGATCCAGCCCCTACTCTGGTTGCATACGTAAATATTTTCATCAAAATACGTACGTTTTAAGCTTCTGGTATACGATACTACAACATTTCCAATCTGGTGATGCTGAGCAGGTTAGACCAGCAGATGTCAACAAGGTTAATTTGCCACAGACAGTACCGACAAAGCATAGCTCAGTATTTTATCAACCATAACATCTAGTATGTATATGGCCCTGAAGGGTACATTATGTCACTGTGATATAACAATGACTAAAATCCTTTTTAATACACACACACAGACCTGTAGATCTTGTTTACACATACATGGTGCATCACATAACAGCAGGGCTCAATTTGACACAATACTCCTTTTAGTTGAACACTGTCTGTTCCAAGGATACCGAGGGATAAGAAGAAACCATA
Organism: Pseudopleuronectes americanus; assembly: GCA_038501795.1. NCBI lineage: Eukaryota > Metazoa > Chordata > Actinopteri > Pleuronectiformes > Pleuronectidae > Pseudopleuronectes > Pseudopleuronectes americanus. Next base: position 7,100,585 of record CM076720.1, read on the forward strand.
ATGGCCCCACAGCACTGCACAAAGAGCCAGTAAACAGGCCACTCTTCTGCAGTTATGCACAATTTTTCCAGTGTCAAAACACCTCATTCAATCTTGTTGCTAACCCTCAACACAAATCAATGAACAAATCAATGAAGTTCATTAAATTGAAATCCCACGGGGAATAACTCTAGTTGCTTGGTCACCAAGAAAACAAAAATACGGACTCATAATCTTCTATCACTGTAACTACACCAACAAAAAAAACTGAGAGGCACACAGGCGGACTGGGTTTTGCATTAATGATTCGCGCTGCAGCTCAGCAGACAATGAAACGGCAGACTAATTTCTAATTTCTCTGTGCTCCCACTGATTTAAATCCTATTTTTTAAAAGCCACAGGTGTTCTGCTGACTTTTGTCGAATCCATCGGCTCGAACAAAGCACTTTAAGCACTCAGTGAATCATCCTCAGTGCTTGTTTAAAGCTCATAAGACTTTGTTAAAATCAGGATTCTACAGGTGGACATTTCAATTAGCCTGCTGTTCCCTGCAGTGATTGAAACACAGATTTAATGACATCTTTTTCGTGAGTGAATCATAACACAAGATACAATCCACACCAACAAAAGGCATTTATCCTTGAGGTGGCATATGAGATTTTTTTTTGCACAATATATTTATCGCTTATCAACATGAAACACCTGAAGCATGAAAAAAAGAAAATCCCTTTGAAGATTGAAATCTCGTGAAAGGATGGGAATTCATACCAGCAACAGATAAGTGTTATTGGGATTGATTCTGTCATGCTGATAATGTGTGACCTGATTTATTTCTGTATTCGTGTAGCTGGTGGGTGAACATTACCACCACAGAAGAAATAGAAAACCATGAATATTCAAATGTATCTCAATTAGCAAGGTTTTTTGTGTTTAATATGAAATATCCACTTTATTGGCCAACAAACCCAACAACAACCGTGACGTACAACCTGCCTAGATCTATTCAGTTTACCTCACTCAGATGACTATGACCGATTGTTCTAGCACAGTGGCCTTATGGCACCTTCTGCTCCTCAAAAGATAAGCAGTATAGATGGATGGATGGATGGAAGGGAATGGAAATCAAACATAAAAACCGATTTGTATCGCAAGGACTCAAATCCCTTTGACTGCTGTCACACACGAACTGTGCACAAAGGATCCATATCACAGTTTTGTCAAATTAGATAAACATGATATAGACAAAAATTTAAGTGGAGAGATGTGTTCAATTGTTATCCGCCACACAGAGGTTTCTATTCGTCTATTTGTTGGTTTATCAGCAGGGTTATGTAAACGACTGAACAGATTTCTACCAAACTTAGTGGAGGGATGGGACAAGAGCCAAAAAACATCCCATTAAATGGTTTGATCGTGGATCTGGACAAATGAGCCAATGCAGGAAGTTTTCATCAGTTTATTTTACATAATTTCTTTAGAATTTTTACCAATTTCAGGGAATATTAAAATATTTTCTGTAATAACAAATAAAATCTGGTTTATTTAGGGGACTTATATTTATAATGTGTGTAGTTTGGTGCATCTTAATTGAATTTAAGGGGACAGTAGGGCTTTGGTGGAGGTGTGAGCTCTATTGTTTTAGTGTCTTTTAGGAAGCTGATCATAGTGAGAATTGGGTACGGCAACAAATCGACTTCATTAAAATAAATTATGTTTTAAAGTGACAGCAAACTGTACGACAGGATACAGACCTGCAGCATTATTACCCCCGTCCCTTCCTGTGTCAGACATTCATACTGTACATCACTCTCCACTTCCACGGAGGCTCTTTTGATCTGATGCCTCTCTCAGATGAAACGTACGAGGGCCCTGATTGGTGCGATGCGGTGGCACGGTGACATATTAGCTTCACACATCACAGGAACGTATTGATCTGAGGATATAAGATGTTTTTTTAATGCCCCGGCTCTCTATCATGTTACGATGTCAGTTTGAATGATCATGTGATCAAGTGAGGCTCCGTCTTCTGTCAAAGAGCAGAAAAGGCCTACTTAGATCTATTGATCTCCTGTCCCTCCAGCTTTCTGTTTAGCAGGTTGAGACATACTGCAGATCCCAGTTCCAGTCTACTAGTCAATTTTGACAGGTGACTCAAAACTGCTGCTGATTTCAGACCCTCTCTGGCGCTGCACATCATCTGTAGTGGGAGTTTGTATAGCTTATTTTTCTTTAAAGGGCGCGAGCTATACTTGTTTTTCCTCAGGAAGGTGTATAGCAGAGACCTTTATGTGTATGTGCAGGTACATTGTTCACTCATACTTGCAAACAGGCAGAGGGGGGGATCATAGTGGGTGTTCAACATGTATAGTGTTTCTTCTATTTGAAAACATCAGCCTTACCGGCCTTAAAGTACAAACTCATGCATTTAATGACTTGTCCTCTGAAAAGCCTATACATGCAGACCAGCTCCGGTTTCCATAAAAGGAAAAAAAGACCTTTGCACTACAAGGTTCTAGATTAACTGTAAGACATGTCAATGAGGCGTTGTGTCATCTGCAGTAAGTGGAGGGGGAAAGTTGTTTCTGGCTTTTGTTTGTGTGGTAAAACGATTTGAGGTGCAGCTTTTAAAAGGGGCTGAACTCCATATTTGATATTTAAACAGATGAATTATTGATAGCTTGAGTTATTGGAAATTTGATTGGATTTATGATGATGAGGCTGTAAGGTGGAGCAAAGTTGACAACTGAATTTTAGTAGATGTCAACTAGCCCCCAAAAGTGGTCAGGACGTCCCTGGAGGCGTATTTGATGGACGTATGGTGATCAGTGACCGGACATTTAGAGAAATCTCAGATTGTTGTCTGCCTTCCTTGTCCAATCTGTTGGCGCTTCTCCTCGTTAACCTCTTTGTTGCTAGCGTTAGCCTTTAGTGGGTGCACATTTGCTGTAGATGCCACAGATGGAAAAAACAGTACCTACCAGTGCCACTGGTTGCGTCTGTGAAACCAGTGGTAAGACACCATATGACTGTGTGACTACCTTTCTCAGAAATAGACAGTGGATTCAAAGTTCTGCTGTAGTAGGAGACGATCACCAGGGACGGCAATCGGCCACATCCATCAGCTCAGCAGTTTTCTCAGGTAGATGGATTTATTTTAGCATTCAAGGAGCAGTACTCCTTTGCACTGCCAGCAGAGCTACAGTGAGTTGATCAGAATTTGTTTCACTGCTATAAATCAGCATGTCACTCAAGCACACATACACAAAGAGACACAAACACACATACACACAAACACACACATTTTCCTTCTTACGTGACACTGCCGCAATTTTGCATACTCACCCTTAACTATCCAAGGCCCCAGTCAACACCAAATCAAAATGTAGAAAGTGTTAAACTCTCCAGGGTATTTCTTAGTGCCCAAATAATGAATACATTTTTATAGCAGCGAAGCATAAATTACTCTCATTAAAATTGTGAAGCTCTGACATTTCACGTAAAGCAAATTATTACATGTCATATTTCACTGTAGCAGCAAAATCCCAGATCACATTAAAATCATAGTTCGTGAACTAAGTCAAGATTTTTTAATTTGCAATTTTCGGGACTCCAGCAACTTTTGAAGGTGGTATCAAAAAAAGACATATTGGCAGACTCCATGTAGGAGAAACTCCATTCACCACTTATTCAGATGTAATTGGGCTCTTTCTGAAAGTATCTTCAAAGTGGCTACCGGCCCTGAAAGGAGCTGTTCATCCTCGCTGACTGGCTTCTTCAACCCCCTGACCATTTTAAAGCAGATCTCTGTGAGTTCTGAAGCATATCCTGCATTGATTCAAGCCCATGTGGTACTTTTTTTTCGGAGGGCTGAACATGGCAAATTTGTGTAGTGCATGACTCAGAGAGGAAGATGGAATCTGAGGAACAGCTGTGCATCTTTACATTGGCAAGATTTGCGGCTTATTTTCTGCACAGTTGCCTGAAGAGAGAGTTCAAGTGAAGAGCGAGATGAAACACAATTCATGACCCCCTACAACAGCAACAATAAATGTTAAACAAAAGCTACAAATTGAGAAGTTGCTTTTGAAGCTGTTAGCTTTTTTTGTGGGGGGTCCCGGGTGGCACATCAGGAAGCAGGGGAACATCAATACACTTCAGCCCCGGATCCATTTGTCTGACACAGAACGTTGTAAAAATAGCACAGAACGGTGCATGTGAGAATTTCACTGAGGCTCTTAAAATAGCCTGATTCCTGCAGCAGTTCCGCAGGATTTCAGCCAAGGAGACTCACATTACACTGTGTGCTATAGGCCAAAACACACACAAGGGGGACGCTGAGAGGCACAATGAGTAGGATGAAAATGTAAAATGCATTGCCAAAGGCTGCATGAGCCTTGAATTATGGAACATTCTCGCGGGTGGCCATCGCATTCTCGAAAACATCCCAAACTTTTTCTCTGTTAAGTTTGCCTTTTTTTTATTATCTTTTATCTATAGAGCCTGGTGTCTATATGGGTGAGTCCAACTGCAGTTTGTCTTAATCAGCAGACTTAACTAAAGCTATGAAATGCTAACAGAACCAATGATGTGCCCTTGAGCAAGGCATTAAACTCCTAACTCAGAGTCCTGTGACTAAGTGCTCAGTGGCAGTCTTGTTGCACTGGTCAGTTTTCAGGTTTGAATGTGAGTAACTGTGCAAGTGTGCTCAAAGGGTCGTTGACTTCGAAACCTTTGGATGACAATTGAATATTCTGAACATTTAGCTTCAGCCATAACTCATCAATATCACCTGTTATTGATTTGCTAGTTTTTAGCTTCTCATGCTAATGTACTGTTGTGTCAATATAACAGGTCTAGATGCAGGCACAAGTTTTTGAAGAGATCAGAATAAGGAAAGTAATTATACCTCATAGCTTAACTATCATTTGGGGCAAGAATTTGATACCAAATATTTATTTTCCCTTAAACAGACAAGCTTTTAGCAAGTCAGAGACAAGCCTCACAGATGAGCTGGATAGAAAGAAAACTCCAGCATGTCCAACGAATGGAAGATCTACAAGAACAAGGCCTAATTTCTGATGAATGTTTGACTTTTACTCCCCTCAGAGAAGACAACATGAAGGCACTTAAAATATCACAGAGGTGTGAAACCTCTTATCACAGCATGGACTCGCTGAAAGTAGACACACACACAAACACAGCAGCTGTGTCTCAGCTCAGGGGCCGCATCCTTCGGAGGCAGCATTTGAAGACTGATCGAGTCACAGCGGCGCGACTAGACTGATCCAAATGCAGCCAACAAATGTGTCCTTCCGCCCCCGAGCACCAGAGGCCCCACCAGCTGGACCCTTCCTGGCCCAACCTATCCAATGATACATTGAGATAATGGTAGAATTATCGGGGGGCCGAATAATTTATTTGTAAATTTAAGAACTCAATGGAACAGCTTACGATACACATGTTAAAATCAACATCTTTTAAACGTTTTTAATCAACCGAATGATCTCATCCATGGCTCTGTTGCTAGGTGATGACTGTGAGGACAGGATAGGCTGAAGACCAAACTGTCTCCTTTCGCTTTGGCCGACGCAGTCTAAGTATCCTTTGTCGGCTGCGTAGACCGGGTCCTCGGAAGGATGCATCCCTCCGAACTGAGACACAGATTGTCTTCATCCACCCTCTCCCTTTTCCTCAAACCTTAGGATTCTGTTAAAGTCAGTTACACCACATTAATAATAGCTTAGCCTCCATCTCTGATCTTTATAATGATGAAGACCAAAGTGAGTGACCACAGCGACAGACACCTCAAATGATGCCTTCAAGTCCGCTGTCGCTTACTGAGGCACATTGTCTCATTAAAAGAGAAGCAGCCTGCCCACTGTGTCTTTATACCAGTTGTGTCCCACCAGGTGAAACAAGGGAAGAGAGTGTGATTTTTAAGGACATTTTGTGGCCCTGTATTTTCTGTTCAGTTACCGAAAAAACGATGCTTGCTGCTGGAGAAGCCTTACATCAACAATATGTGGGCTTACAATGAGCATTTCCTTCAATTTAAAAAACATGTATTATTATATTGCACCCAATATTGACCCCTATGGCATCGCTTCTTAGACAGATTTTAACTATAGGGCCCTGTTACAGCAACACGTATTGGTGTATATCCTGGGTGTCACATAATGGATGTTGTTAAAGTTGAGGAAACATTAGGAGCAACTTTGGTCCGAACATCATTAGTTTTCTGACACAAGAGCGAATGGCGAGCAAGAATGTGAATGTGTGGACTTCCCTGCAGCTGCAACGCTACAACTGATGCTACACATTGTGAGACTCACAAAGTGGGAAACGACTGCATCCAGTGTGACGTACTCTGTGAACACAATACCGGGATGACACAGAATGTAAGAGAACAACAAAAGGATCAAAACCAACAATCACACGTCGCCGCCAAGTACAAAGCCGTAAGCTGCCCCGAAGTTCAGTGAACATACATCACATTGGAAAGCCATTTATAAACCTGTCAGCACGCAGACCAACCTCAGCCCCGCTTTCCACTTGTGTTATTTGTGGTTCTGGCTGCACTATGCCATCTGCACAAAATAAGCTCTGCATCGCCCCCTTCTATTAAAAGCATGAGCTTCGAGAGGCAGCATCCCCAGATCGCAGTGTCCTCTGTAAACTTCCTGCTGCACCCTGGGGTAAGGGAGAGTGATGCTGAGCCTCGCCGCGCCACAGCGAAGGTTCAGATGAGGCCAGAGCCAAGTGTGCGACTGGAACAGAAATGCATTGGTGGGTTGTAAAGATTAAGGATCAACACCATTGACTTTAAATGGACAACCACTGCCCACTTTTCTCTTACTATACAGATGCAAAGCCGAGATTTCCCGGATACGAACGCTTTCATCTTGCTGATGACACTTTGGAGATCAAGGGATGGAGCCCGGGTTTTGTTGGATGCACTCGACCAATCATGAGTCAATCATGAGTCAATCTCAGCAGTCAATCATAATGTTTTAGCCTGAATTATAGACCAAAACCTGAAAAAGCACTTTAACATAAATCAGTGTGAAAGGAACTGCCTAAAATGACTGACACCATCTTTGAGGAAAAATGTATTTGACTTGGATTTAACCTTTTTACTTCGGCCCATGTCACATCCGTTGACTCGGAGGAGGCATATGTAAAATCAACTTAATTTCCCTTCGGGGATGAATAAAGTAATCTATCTATCTATATACTTCAGCCAGCCACAAGGGGGATGATTTTTGCAGCCCATGTGGTCACCTACTGTACGACATACCATACCAACATATGTGTAATAACAGTGATAATGTTATTTGCTTCCTGGCAAGGTATGATATCCAAACATGATCTAATATCCCACTGTGTTATTTCAACGAAAAGCAGGAAGGAAAGTCTGTTAAATATTATATTCCCTGACCCGACGTTCTGAGCCCGGAGCAAAGTCTCCATCCACTTTCTAGAAAGTGACTCGATTGGAAAACAATTAAATTCCTCCAGTGAATACCGATGTCTGCTGTGTCTGCCTCGCCTCCTCCACAAGGAAACAAGTCGGTCTCCTGTTCCTCTCACTGCTCAGCTTATTTTAGAAGGTGGATCAGGACCCCATTACCCTCCTCCCTTTGAGCAACAGACCCCCTTTTTTTATATTAGCGGCACAATGGCACAGATACATTATCGGAGCTAATCAGAGTCAAATGAAGAGAAGTGGTGAAGTGAGACTGCAGGAATTGCCTCCTTCCCTCCTCCTTTGGCAGAACTTTTCCAACCTGGCTCTCTCCGTTTCTTCTCTCCCTCTCTTATTTCCTTTTCTCCATCTAAGCCACCACTTGTTTGGCTGCTCTTCATTTTTAGCCCCGGTGTTTGTCCTTCACTCCTTCCTCTCAAATCTCCTTTCACTGTGACTCCCTCTCTCACTCTCCCTCGCTCTCTCTTCCTCTCTCTCTCTCCCCCCCTCCACATCTTTCTCTCTTCCTTTCCTCAGGGATTGCCTGCTTGATATTCCGCCTGTGTGGCAGGGCGGCAGGATGGATTAGAGCATGGACAGGCCCCACAAACCACCCTGATCCACAGGACAGCTTTTCAATCACTCCGCCATTGCTGTTCCACCTATATAAATACAAGCGCAGTGAGAGAGAGACGCACATCAAGAGGGGAAAAACTGGAAACAATAGAGGGGGATGAAAACAAACAGGATGAGGACAAATGCAGAATTATATGAAGTCGCATTGTTGCCGTGCAAACAGGTCGAAATATGCCAGGATATAACCAGAGTTAGATTCCTTACCTCCATTGAGTCGGGGCGTATCAAGTGTCTGCAGGCACTGTGTGGAACACAAACCGGCTCAAAGTGAGAACAATGGCTCATTTGCACCTGTAATGGCTCGCAGCATTTTGTGCTTCACAATGGATGGCCTGAGTAAGTGTCCCTTCAGCTTTCTTATAAAAACAATACTACTTCAAAGGTATAAGTTAGTTTTTTCCTTCCTCTCTGTGGGTTTATTCTCTTCTACCTGGATCCTCTGGACTTTTATACCCATTTATTCAGAAATTACAGATCCCTCATGTGGGTAAAACGGAATTACTGCGTCTCCCTGTTTTTGTTTTGTATTGTGGATCAATAGGGTGATCTTCCAAGCCCGACATTAGGGGGCATTATAAAAAGGTTACAAATGAGGGTGTTTAGTCCATTGCACTCTCCTCAGGTACTTGGAGAGTATCGATCCATCGCGGCTCATCAGAATGTTTTGTTGCAGAAGTGACACTTGAACAGTAATCACCTTCAAAAGGTGAGAAGGAAAGATGGTGTGCTGCCGTATTAGTTTAAAAGCCCCGATGACCAATGCAGGGTAACACTGTGTTATTGCTTTGTATGATAAGTAGACATTGCAAATTAAAAAAAGCTCAGAGCAGTTAAATATCTCATCAGCTAAAGAGTAATTTTTCATATGTTGATTTTACATAAGAACAAAATCCACAGTCTCTACATCAGTATTCTTAAACTGTTTAAGCTGGATTTAAGATTTTTTGTTTTGAATTTCTTGTCCATCTATTTGTTCTTTTAACATCTTAGGACTGTACTGGAAATAAGCAGTTTCCTTTTTACTGGATTTTTGTTATGTCCTTAAAAATCAATCATCTGTTGATTGATTGTTTTATGTCTTTCCCATTTTATAGGCAACCACAGACTTTCCATGTACACAAATATGTTGGGATTAAATACAATACAGTTTAATGCATTTGCATGTATGAAATATATATATATATATTTTACATTGAATTACTTAATTAATTAGTTAATCTTTGTCCTGTGTCTCTTCCTTTGTTTGATGGGCAGCTGAGCTTTAGCAGGAGGACAGACACAGCAAGATCACACATGCAAGGACAATGAGGCTGCTCATTCAGTGTGCTAACTATATGAACAGGGCAATGGAACAACAATGGTTTAATTCAAAATGCAAGTAATACTGCTCATGTCTTTGACAGCTAGGCCTGTAATGGTGGCGAATAACAAAATGAGTAAAGGGAACAATTTGCCTAAGGTCCGAATCTCTGATATCTGAATAATCAAATAGAAAACAAAAGAAAATAGTTATTATCTCCAACCATTTGATTGTCCTTATTTGATGACATAGATTCTCTCATGTCGTGTTTTTCACTCATGTTACATTACATTACATGTCATTTAGCTGACACTTTTGTCCAAAGCGACTTACATTTATAGTACACTCAGCATTTAGGGGCCATTTAGGGGTTCAGTATCTTGCCAAGGACACTTCGGCATGCAGATGGGGAAGAGTGGGGATTGAACCGGCAACCTTCATGTTGGAGAACCCTCGCTCTACCACCTAGGCCACACCGCCCCATCATGTGCACTTTCTGACTCACTTCTATTGTTTTGGTGCAATACAAGTAAAAACTAATTCTGTTGACTTAAGTTTCTTTCACTTAAGTGATTAATAGAGTTGCATTTAATTAGCTTTGGTTTTGTTTAAAGGTAAAAAACAATGCCCCTGCTTCCAAACCAGTGTAAAGCATTAGCTTATTAAAGAGCCCCTTCAGGCCCATTTTACACGTGCAAAGTAACCGTTTCTCTTTATATATTAACATGGCTTACTGCACAAAACAGTAACTCTACTTCTCTACTCCTTTCCCTTGGGACTGGCTGCAGTAAAGCACAACCTTTAGCGGTGAAATAAAGAATGACATTCATCTTTTATGTATTAGGGGTGATATATATTTTTTTTAATGCTCATTTGATTCACGGCATCTCTACGTGATAAATTAACAGCCGATGTGAGGATGATTTCATAGTTCTGGGGCCCCGGCTTCACCTCCAGGTGGCGCAAGAAACCCGATCTGCTCGTGGGATCAGAAGGCCCCGACTATCACCGCCTGCTTGAAGATATTGAAAATTATCATTGTTGCTGTGTACTGATTTTGACATGTTCCACACAGAATACCAACCGGGAAATTATCTTCAAATTTTGCCTTTCAAGACATTTTCAAAGGTGTGCTGGGTTATGAATCTTCGCCATTACCACCGACCGGCCCTCGTGCATGCGTACATACACAACATTACTTCACTGTACGCAGTCTCCTGTATGTAGGTGGTTGTCACGGCGGACAGTTGATTTCATCACTCACAATGACGCCTCGACGCCGTTTGTCCCACAGCAGTAGAACTCTGGGAGATGGGCCAGCCATCCATCCACCTCTGTTGGTGACAGCTCATATATGCGACATTTAGTGCTCCTCCCCAGGGCACAGGAGGGCTAATGAAAGCTATGATGTCTCAGAGTGATTGGAGTAACCTCTAATCCTGAATATATGAAGGAACCTTAATAATATTATAATGCTTGGCCCCTCCCACCTTTGAGAGACAGATCTGGGTCGTAACACACTGTACATCAGCGCTGGTTACAGTGTTTGACGTTGATTCTAAGATTCTTATTTAAAATGGCCGAACATTTGATTTAGTTGCAACATCTCTTGTTTCATCTAATCATATTTGTGGTTTTGATCGGAGCAGCAAAGTGGACCGGATCCCGGTGTGTTGCAGCGATGAGTTGATTTGCAGATTAGTTTGGTCGTGTGTATCACTACATTACGACATCATCTAAAAATACAAGGTCCTCCGGTGAGCTCCTGTGTTAACCCTCTTGCCCCCTGGTTTATCGAGGAGTCAACATTTACTACTGTTGATAAGGGCAGGCACAGGTTGGGTGAATTGAAAACTAGGTGATATAAAGCGTTACTGGGGATATTCTGTCTTAAAGATTTAGCTTTGTGATAGACGGACGATTCAACTGAGCTGGAACAGGCTACAAACCCCGTGACCCTGAACAAGGGAGCATCACATCAAACCTGATAAAACATTATAAATATCACTTCACCCATCGTGTATCTGTGTATACATAAAAATACCTTTCAGAATGTAATGCCTTATAGAAAACAAGCCTATTTATGTACAAACATGGTTATTTTTCATTATTACTATCCTTGGGTCTTTGTTGTTGTTACATTCTTACACATCACGGTGTTTACATGCACCCTCACACGTAAACACTGTGCTGGTGGTGAGCTGTCAGCTTTGTGTGTCTGACCATGAAAACATTGTCGTGATTTGACGGATGATCCCTGTGGTAATGTGGAGAGAGTCTCGGTGGGAGTTGAAAAACACCTCATCCAGAACTGTGTCCGTCCAAGTCAGGGGATGTGATCTGACGTGTGACATGACATAACATGACATGAGTGGCTGACATGTTGAGGCATCATGACACACCTGCAGGCAAACCATCACAAACCTGGATACCCTCACAAGCATAAGGAGAATCAGGTTTCTCATGTAACACACACACACACACACACACAGCTCAGATTTCCACAATATGCGTTAATGGCGCCGGTTTAACACGTGTAATATTTCTACTGCAAGGTTTGCACTCTGGAACATGCTCCTGCACCAGAAGGTTTAATCTGTGCATTGAAATTCCACAACGTCTCTCTCTCTCTCTCTCTCTCTCTCATATGCTATTTGCTCTCCCATTGAAAGCCATTACTGTCATCAGACTGGAGCTGTCGGACTTTGATAGTGCATGAACATGTCCTATGCTGAAGTGTTGAGGGCAGGAAGCGAGTCAGTGACTGATGTGGAGAGCTGCACCCCATCCAGTGTCAGGCAGTGATGGATGTTCAAAGAATGGTCCAAAAACCCGGGACCGACTCACCTCACAGTCAGAGGCACTTTACTCTTCTATATGACTGTATATAATTATAATACTCAGTTATGAATGTCCAATGCGAAATAAAAGTCTCTTTATATTTGAATACAATTAATAAAACATAATTGAAATGTTTTAAAGTACACCTTGTCATGGTAATTTTGACAACTGAAAGAACTCATCGGTTTAATACCAAGATACAAACATTTACACGTGGAAGCTTAATTGTTTTTGTGCTAAATGTAAATAGTTTTTAATTTGTCAATAGGACTAAATTGTGTGGTCTACTCAATATTCAAATCGGGCTAATTTGTGTAGTTTTTCTTTCACGCATGTGAGGCCATTTGTTCTCGCTGTTCCTCTTCCATGTTTGACCTTCACCAGCAAACAGGAAAAAAAAACACAACGCTTCATCTTCCCCGCTACATTGAGTGATTGGGGTTCTGAAAAAAAATATGTTATGGATAAATGAAACGCCCCTGTCAACAATGCAATTTTTACATGGGTGGTCGTTTTGATTAAAATGTCATTGCCTCTGTTCATTTTCTCTGATGTTTCTGTTGAACTTTACACACTCCACTTGTTCAGTCCATAAAATATGAATTATCCTCACTGGCTTCACAAGACCTCCCCGAGTATCTACATGCACATGTGACTGCACTCACAAGCCGACCCCACATTCACCCACGTTCCCGTGGTGAGCTCACCTGTGACTTAATCGGAGCTTGCAAAAAGGAATTTTATGATGGGAATCATGCAGACGGTCACATATGTCTATAAAATATATTATATTACACACATGAAGCGTAATGGCATTGACGAGCCTCTCGGTCAGCAAAAGTTTACTTCGAAATATAACTGGCCCAGCACCAAAATTGTCGTCACGCATTTGAAAAGAACTACACTTTTCTTCAGCTTATCACTCATTAAAAAAAGTTTTATCCAATTCACCGACTCTAAATGATTACTTGCTAATGTTGTGCTCATTGTTGAGCACAAGAGCATTAATTCACCCCAGGCACACAACTGTGAAAGAATACAAATTAAAAGCAGGGCTGCATCCAATGATGGAATAAATGGAAAGGCACTTAAGAGAGGATGATGAGAATGCGTGTGCCTCCTTTGATAGGGCTCCTGGAAGAAATGGCTCTGACAGATATGGGCTGAGAAGTCTTGTTAAGATTGACACAGGTAAGTGGTAAAACGCAAGCAGGGGTGCCATGTCAATTAGGTGCATAGAAGACCGCTGTCGGACTGCGAGAAGCTCATTAACACCAAGGTCAGTTTCATCAGGCCCCCAAGCTGTCGTTATTCTCATATTACCAGCAGGGCCTGGAATAAAACGGCATATAGGGCATGCGTTTGAAAACCTCAGACTCGTATTCAGATCCCCGGTAACGGATGCAAATGCAAACAGTGCATGTCGGGACACAACACACACACACACACACACACACAACAAACAGAAGCCCATTTAGCCTCACACGTGCACAATAATAGGTGTTTAGCTGTCTCCCAATAGGGATTTTAAAAATGCAGAGCAGGTAGCAGGTGCTTGTTAAAATGAATATTGCTATTGTGTCTGTGTAAAACAATTTTATCAATGATTGCACATGGTTCCATGAGACTAAAGGCCCCGTTTTGCACCTGCTTCAAAGCAGCGCCAAGAATGATGCAAGTATCTTTGCTAGTTTCAAACCTACGAGGTTGTCATTTACCTGTCCACCGCCCACTACATTTAAATAGGACGTAAAGTGCATTGTTATCTCGATGCAGGGTAAAGCAATCATGCTTTTCTGAAGTCAGTGGCACAGTATATCACTGTTATTTTAAAGGCATATTATCAAGCTTGTAACATTGTCGGCTGCACAACGTGCAAACGCTCTGCTTGTTAACCTGCAACAGAGTCTGTTCATGTGCGTTTACGTTGTGCATGAGCAGATCCATCTCTTCGACAAGCAGCAAAGAAACACTCTCTCTTACTACCTGGCAAATACACAATAGTTTATCCAATGATTCCATAAATCTCTATCTGTCTGTATGTGGCCTGCATAACTAGAGAACCGTTCATCTTATCAGCTTCACACTTGGCATGTGAATTTGATAAGGCACAATGAAGCGCAGAGTTGAATTTGGTGCAATTTGAACAAGGGATACCTTCAATACTAATAACCTGTGGCAGTAGCGGCTACGACATATTCACTTAAGGCACTTTGTCGATCACCACAGCAGCACAATCACGACAACGACAACTGATTCTCCAGTTCGGGGTTCTGCGAGTCCAGCTTCACTTAACTTTAAAAAAACAGGTGAACGTCTCTTTGTGCAGCAGCGGTGACGCGGCTCTCGGGTTCTGTGGACCGAGTCCTGCAGACGCTTTGTACTCACTGTGGCTCAGCTACTGCGGGTCACATCAGAAAGAAAATGGATTTGGACACGCCCCAAAATGCACTTACACTGTCAACTCCAGTCTTTGTGCTTTGATCATTAAAACAGAGCCTTTACACTTGGCAAGCTGTCCACCAATGCAACCCGCCCTACACCAGAGTATCAGCGGCTTTAAAGGTAAAGGAATGATGGATTCACTGTCATCACGGCGTGCGTGACATTTCCTCCCCTAACGTTCTCACTGCATTTATCTACATTGTAAGCAATTCTTTTACATTCTATCAAGTCTTAATCAAGTGCCATAGTGCCTGCATACATTGGTGAACGCAGAATGACATGTAGTGTATAAAAAGGCAATGATGGAACCTTAAATCCATTGAGACAAACACAATTAAGGAGCCATCTCAGATGTCAAGCCCAATCTCAGCTGCAGTTTAGCCCCCTGCCTTCAAGCGCCACATCAGGCATGTGGGGGATAAACAGTTAATTGCCTGAGTGAGCCTGAATGGTTGGTGCACAAGCAGGCAGAGTGCCATTATCACTGATTGTGGGTAGTTTCGGGAGCCAGTGTTTCCTTATATCTTCTGACACCGGGCCCTTTCCTGTCTCTCCCGTGTTATTGGAAGGCGCTGATGGGGAATATATAACGGCCCCCGACAGGGTAACTGTCACCTCGGTGCCCTGAGCCTAGCTCTCGACTCAACTGTCAAGATCTAAAAGACAAAAAGCTTCTTGTTACAGTGCCGAGGTGCATGGCTACAGCTCAATTTGTTTTCAGGAGGCAGACTTTCACAGGGTGAGAGTCACCTGCCCGTGTCCCTGTGCTCTGTCTGCTCTTTTCTCTGAATTGTCACTCAACCTCCTTCCCTCCCTTCCTGTTAGTTTAGCCTTTGTCTCTCTATGGATATTCCAAAACAGTTTGTGTCTGCCATTCCACTTGTTTATCCCCTTCCCTTTCACTACCAGAATGTGGAGGACAGATTTAAACTCCAGTCGACAATGGAGCCAAATCCAGATTCCACCAAGCAGTGCAGTCTGTGCCCGTCTCTTATTTTAAACCAATAGTTTACAGAGTTGGAGAAGCAGGTGCCACTCACAAAGGAGAGAAATTACTCTCCAATCTTTTTTAATTAATCTGAAAACTAGTCTAAATAACAAGCTAGTAAAATAAGATGAAGGTAAAACAATTGAAATCTCTGATAAACAAACGTTTTTAACCTTGATTGAACAATATAAACTGTAAAAGAAAATCTTCGTGCTTAATAAAACTTACTCACTAAAAGCACAGTTTTTTCTGCCTTTGGTCTTGGTCTTTCCAGACTTTCCGATTTTCTTTGACCAGGTTTTGACGTGTCCACTTTTAAAATGTCAAGCCGCCCCTCACACACAGGGAGTGAATTAACGGTTGCAACACCCCGAGTTTCAAGGAAACATGATTGATGTTATACAAGAGACAAGAACAAGTACAAAGGTGGAGGGCAGGAGCAGATTGACTCTTTTCTCAAGTCAAGTAGTTATGTAAGTGGAGTTATTGACGTGGTCTTCTAAGGTCTTTGGTCTGGAGGGACAAAGAAAACCTGCAGTGTGCGATTGCAATAATTTAATTTCATGATTTTATGAGATGTTTGTTTTCTAAGTAAATCCTATTTCCATATTTTGCTAAAACATCTCATCCTGTTTCTGCTGCTCTGCTCGTTCAGGAAAAGGAATCACATCAGGCATCAAACTCAAAGTGACAGTATGAAAATAAAGTGGCACACGGGCGCAGTCACATGGAATTAGTCTGAAGGTTTCCTCTCATCTCACCTGAATCAAAATCAGAACAAAAAAACGGTATTGATCCCAGAGGCTACAACAGGAAGACCACCATCCCACTCAAACTGTTTTCTGCTAAGTTCTCTGCCTGGAAGCAAAGTCCAAAAACTTCAACCGTGTTTTTAACTTTGTAAAGTGAGATCCCTGCATAGATTTAAGTGTCTGAAGGTCTTTTTAGCATTGATATCACTGAACGGTTTGTGAATGGTGTTGAATATTGTATCTTTGAGTGAAGGGCTAAAGTGTACTTTTTGAACTGAACATGAACGTGAAGAAAATGTTAAGATTTCATGAAGTGCTGTGGAGACTGAAATGGAGGCGGAGGTGAAGGATTGCAGTGCTTATCCCAACACTTTTTTTAAATCGCCTCTTCACCCCCAGGAGAGATACAGTTTTAAAAATATCAATTTTGTTTTTGTTTTACAGAATCTCTCTGAGAAACATTGGCCCAGTTTTTTCTAGGCATAGCATAGCATATAATAAACATTTTAATTGGAAGTAATAATACTGCAGGTATTTTTCTTTATCAATTTTAAATGCCATTTAGGTGCCGAACTAAATTGAGGTCGCAACATAAATCCTAGAGGTTGATATTTCACATCCTGGACAAATGTACTAACAGTATTGTGTCCTTGCATTTCACTTGCAGATATTATAGGGAAGTAAGGATTTTAAACTGTTAGAACCTATACATTAAATATATATTTATATATATTTTTAGGAGAGAAATGTCATTTTAACAACCTCCTGGAGCATTTAATTCAGGGAATTGAATTTCCTATAGTAGCAATAGCATAGACGCCAGGATGGAGACAACATGATCGATAAACAAGGCATCATAAATGGTGAGAGAGCATTTACATCACACATCTGCATTCAGGACAAACTAGTTTCTATATGTGAACATGATCGTAAGAAAGAAAGGATAAAACATGAAGTGATGGATCAAACTGTGCAAATCTGTCTCCCGGAGATTTATTTGCATGAATTATATATGACTTAACTGCAACAGCAATTATGCTTTGAGGGAAATGTTTACGCACAGACCCATATACTGTAGTCTGGGCAACACGCGGTTTTGGTTAAGTGTATATAACGACATTGTGTCTGCTGCAGCTATCGTAACCCCAATGGCAAACAATTTCTGCAATTGCTGTCACAGCAGGTGAGTTATTGTGCGGTAGGATTGGATTGAAAAACTACACTATCCCTGTGTTGTTGCATCCTTTGTGCGTTTGTGAAATATATAAATATTTGGAAAAAAGTCCACTAAGTAGGGACATGGTGAAAAAGCTTCATAATCAGACGACCCTGCATTCTGCTTTTATTGAAAGTTACTTCAAATTGAATGAGAAGTGTCTCCCAGCTGAGGTTATGAGCATCGATTTGTAGATAATAAACATAATAATTAGAAATCTTTGAAACAATAAAGATGCAGAGGGAAAATTTGTGCATTTCCTAATGTGTTGTTAATTGACCTCCTTTGATTTTCAATGTACCTCACATAAAGGCTCAAAATGCTGTAATACAGTATCAGTCATTCTCACTTCAATTCATTTCTAATGATTTCATTTCTCTTTGACGCCCCCTCCCTTCTCCAATCTTATCCCACAGGCGCGGGACTGAATACCATTCTGCCTTTAATGGAACACTGATTGTTTTTCATGTTTATTCAAAACCCACGGGTCAGCAGCCTCCCGTAATCCGCTGTTTCTTCCAAGGACAATTTGGGGGATATCATGAATAAAAATGATCTTAATAATATCTCAGTGAAAGGACCCATGGCAACTATGAATACCATTAGAGCCTGATCAGAGGCTGTTAGTGTCACTTTTATATGGCCACAGCAACGGCACAGGGCCTGCATGAGTGACTCCGGAGGCAGGCTGTTTACACTCCTTTGTCATTGGTTCTTTCATATATTTTCTCATCCTCAAAGTACAGTACTCCAATGGGGTTTTTCTATGGTTTAATGGAGTTTTGATCCCTGCAGACATTGTTATGTATATTTCTATTAGGTGAAGTATTCATCTCGCTTCCCAAGTTTACCTCCGATTGAAAACGTGGAAGCAGAAACGTAAAGCGAAAGTCACCGTGTCTTTGGAAGTATCTGTTTGCCGGGAAGCAGGCTGCATGGAGCAGTCACCACGTTTTGCCTCCCTGCAATACCCTTGACCCAGATGGCAAAACTTCCAGGGGAGTTGAGAATTAAAAGAGCTAGAAAAATACAATTATGTGGAGGAAAAAATAAAATACACATTGGGTGATCAAATACAGTATTTTCCTTGAACTGTGGGGTAAGGAGAGTATTAACATAAAGATCAGTATAAGGTGGATATTTCAAGGGGTATGTCCAACCTGCATGTCACGTATGTCCCTCCTAGGGAAGCAGGGGTCACCACAAAGGTCGTCATGACCATACAGATTACACAAACTGTGTCACAGTGTCTCCATTCTGACATTCCTAAGCTGGATATCTGTTATTATGCATGGATTGGAGTTTTAACAGTGACCACGGCTGCTTTTCTGTTAATACGGTGTGAAATTAATCCAGAGGTCAAGGCCGATCTGTCCCGACAACCTCGTCACGTTAACATTTTTTTTGCTCCTTTTCTCTTAAGTATTCCTGCTTGTCCTGATCCATGTTTTATGTGATTTACGTCCTCGTCTCTTGACTTTGGGGCCTGTACTTTAATGAAGCAAGAGCTGCACACAGCCAACTGCACCGTGGCAATTGGGTGCGATGAGGAAAAATCCATTATCATACATTACGTGCGGGTGTGTGAGGGGTTGTAACATTCGTAGCCAATCACGACAGGTCCCACAGCGTCCCACTGTAATATACTGGCATCATGGTAATTGAGAAAGCTAATATTCTTGCTAGTGATTGACTGATCAGTACTGCTTTTAGTTAAAACCTGCAAAACCAAATCTGTGCAAGGAAGAAAATGTCCGTCCAGCTAACTGTGGAATTCTTTCAATAACTGAGATTCTAAGATTTCAAGAATAAAGACGCACTATAATAAGTATAAAGACATAATCCTACAACAGCAAGAACAGCAATTTAATGAGAACAAAATGTCATAAATTTAAAAGGTCAGAATATATCAGGATAAAGAAGAATAAGAAAGGAAATAAGAAGCATTTAAATTCACAATGCAACTGGTTTTCTATGCAAATGGTTGTTTAAAAAGCAAATATTTGGCCCTATGATGATTTGTTCTCCGGCGCTGTGGCCCATCAAAGACCACAGTCTTTTATAAAACACTCTGATAAAAACCGTCTTCACACGAGTCTTCATTTTGACAAATATTATGGAAAGACAATGTGTGATCTGCAGTGTCATGAGTCCCCGAGGCGTCTGGCTTAACTCTAAAGACAGACAAACATAAAAACCCAATTCAAGGCCAGTTCTCAGGTCTGTCTGCCTGGTTCGTGTCTCCATTCACTATTCTGTAATTAGCCACATGTAATTGCTTCCTGACACCTAGGATTACACTGTCTTTGTAATGCATTTGCTGTCTCAGTTATAGCAGGGTGCTGGATAAGCCTGTACTTGATGTGGCTTATCTTTTCACTGTCTTTCTCTTTACCCCTATTTTCCTTCCTTCAACATGTTCTCCATCCTTCTCTCTTAAGGTGTTTTTTTAACAATGGGGGGTAAAGCCAGCATGTTATGTAAGACGAAGACAAATGATAGACTGTGTGCCGATCGGATCTCTAGGCCGAGGCCACTTAGTCTTGTATAGGGTCCAAAGCCGTTCATTACGTTTGCAGCAAACAGGTGCACGTCCCCCCCCCGATCTGCTCATCTTTTCACTCTCTGTATTTGTGCGCTGAGACCTCGAAAGCCTGGGCTTGGATCTCATATCTCCAGACCCAGGGATATATTCTCCCAGACTCCAGGCCAAGCAGAGACGGCTGATTATCAGTCTAGCCTTGGGAAGATTTGGGGAACTGCAGAACCAGGAGGCCCATAGAGGCGATAAGCCGGGGTTTTATGGGGAAGCTGAGCAGTCCAACATACCCCAGAGGCATGTGTGAATTTACAGTAGGCCTGTCTGTCGAGGCGCAGTCAAACCTGTGTATTTTTTATGCTAGAATATGTACACATATGTGTTAGATATTTCCTGAAGGATATAAATTAGTTTGGTTGGCTGGAAACTGTGCTATAGGAGTAAAAAAACAGGATCTAAAGAAGGCTCCTGCTTCAAAAAGTTTCATTTTTGGAGCATGGGTGACTTGGACGCACCGTCCTATGTCAGTCTCGGTGTCATGGGAGTGAATACCCCAGTTTTTTATTTGCCACTGTTATACCGCTCTCTACCATCGCTCACTTCAAGCACAGCCGTTCTCATCCCTGCACACAGGAGACACCGTATTTTAGACTATCTTTGAAACTGTAAAGTCAGTGGGCTTAGTGCTTTCATATCTGCGTCGTCTCATTTTCCCAGAATGACTGTGGAAAATAAACAGTTTTATAAGCTACGAGAAGGACAAGGCTGAGAGAGCAATGGAGGAGATGCAGCGGAGGGCCTCCCCGTTACCTGTTCCACTTCCTTTGCCCCGCCGCTCCTTAGTCCTGTGTTTGATATAGTCTGGAGATGCCGTCTCAATCAATTTGCTTTACGCTACATTGCTTTAAGGGCTTAATGACGTGGGGAATGCGAGCAGAGCTTAGCGAGTGGGTGTCTCAGTCTGCGCTCTTGAGATACTTCAGTAAAAGAAGTGTTCTAACATCATCTTGACACTCAACCTGATTAGAGGAATAATTGGGTTTGACCGAGTTGACTTGGTGTGTAATGACATCAAAAGCATAAGTCTATACCCCCATATTTGTGTGTCCCCCTCGAGAGCTGCAGTTAGCACCAGGATTTGGAACATTTTGCCATCAAGTCGCTGCTCTTCTGTAAGAAATGGAACGCAGCAGGGGGACAAGTAGGCTGGATGATTCCTCAGCCAAACTGAAGGCCTCACATTACTCAGACAGCTTGATAGGAGATTATTTTAAGAGAACTGAACCTGCACACATCCATCTATAACCGGAAGATATAAAAAAATCACCACCCACACCGAGAGAATGCACACTGGTAGATATGTATAGGCATCTAATTTCCTTATATTAGAACTTCAACTTGTGTGTGCATGCATGTGAGGGAATCTAGGATTTATCTGTCTATTATAACCCATTACAAAGTCTTAAATAAACACATTTAAAAACCTTGAGGTGTCAGGAAATGATACTTTTCCAAAAATATAAACCAAAAGATGACATCCTGCTACAACACAAGCGGTTTGTTTTAAAATTATATTTGAATTCCATTTTTAAAAAAGGTATTCATGGTGCTGTCATGAGACCGATCCTCCAGGGAGGTGAGAACTCATGGTCACATAGAAAGTAGTAGCATGGAATTTAATTGCTGTGTCCCAGTTCCATACAAGCCCATGATGTACTGATTGTATATAAAACGTAAACCAGGCTATAGTATAACCAGTAGTGGTTATACTATAGCCTGGTTTACTTACCAATCTAACACAAATAATTGTATTTCCTCCTTGTGTTTCATGATTATCCCTGTGTTTCTGTTGTTTATGAGTTGTGTCATTGTGTCATGGTTGCTCACTCCCTGTGTTGTGTTTCCTGTTTTATTTTGTAGTTTCTGCTCTTTCCTCATTTTTTGTGAAAGCTTCCTATGTTTTCCCCTTGTGTGCTCTGTGTTTTGTCAGTTTTGACTTTTTTGAGATTCCTGCGTTTATTGTTATTTTTTCTGTTGGACATTAACTTAAAACTCAGCATCCTGGGTCCATCTGCCAAACCCAAACCTGACAGCCTGGTCTTCTACAGGCAATTATGCCTAAACCTCATGGTGACCTTCAAAGTAACAGTACACAAAAAACCTAATCAAGATCATGGTGATGTTTTAGCAGCTTTCACAATATGTTTTTCCAAAAACAGATGAAACATGGGCAGATATATGAAATATATATGGAAATTAAGCAATCAAAGAAATCCAGCCTCATTTTCGTATCTCTAAACTATTTAAGTATACACCTAAGATTGTCAAAAGACATTATTTTTTTTTAATATTCCTCTGGCTTTTTTTTTCTCCAGCCTGAATATTGGAACTGAAATAAATAACTGAACTGTTTCATCAAATGAAGAAAGAGAAGAAAATCTTCAAGCAAGAGTTGCAGACACAAAGCATCTAACAGATAAGTGTGGCTCTAGTGGCCATGGTGACATCTTTCAAGCACCTTTTATTCCCCCCTTATGTCTTTGTTCATAATGAGCGTTTCATATTACCGCTACAAACCAATTGGCACTAACAATAAGGAGTTACTTGAATTCACCACCTGGAGGCATTCCCTAACCTTAACCTAACCCCAATCAAGAAGAACCCCAGTCATGCATGATCTGAGTCTGTCTGCACTGAAAGCAAGTTGGAGATGCCCAGAACCCTCCTGAGTTAATTGCTGTAAATCAACATGTAAACTATGTAAAACAAATTGAAAACTCCTTTGCATGTACCAATAAGTTCATATTGATTTATTTGTTTTTGTCTTATATGAATCATTTTTGCTACATCACGTGAGCAGCAGATCTACAAATCTCCGCCATTCACCATGTTTTAATTTTGTATCACGTTCAAAACTGTGATTTCTGTGAATACTGCCTCTGGATTCATTGGACATCTTCCATAAACATCAGGGCTGTTTTTGTTGGTGTCCCCCTCTAAAGGACGTCAGTGTCAAGAACCCAAATAACAAAACTACCTCTCCTCTGTCAGAGCTCTCGTATTTTGACTTGATATTTGTTTAAATGGACAGAGACGAGAAGCTGAGACAGGGGAGGGCAAGCAGGCTGGTTATTCTTAGCAACTTCCACTTGATTATCCTCATGACTATTCATAAGACATACAGAAATAATGCTTTCTGGACTTTTATAGTATTTCTTACCAATACATTATGCATTGTATACAATGTATTCTGCATGTGTAAATGCATTAAAGGAGTATATATAATGCATTATATATATATATATATATATATATATATAGATTCATTCATGAAATATATCACAAATACGCCCATCAGAGATGCATCTTTCAGAGGTTGTTGTGTAAAGTCAGAGCGGTAAGAACTCATTCATAAAGAGACTGTTTTTCAGTGAAGAGATCTGATGGCCAGAGACTAAAAAGATGCATGCTGCTCTGCTTTCACACTCTCGACACACGGATGTCAAAGGAGCCAGCGTGCAGAGCAACACTGTATATGAGACACAGAGGCAAGGTCAGCCTAGACCAAGCTGCACAGGCCTAACTTATCTTTGAGAAGTTTCGCTGATTATTTTGTTGTAGAATAGAAAAGGGAATATTTGCTTCATTGAATTGCGTACAAAATGACCTGTAAGATTTGTGCTATACTAATATTTGCATAGTATAATTAGCATGATGCATAAAAGTTGGAGTTGGTAAAGAATTGCCTCGATTTGTATTCCTACCTTTCAAGTTTTCTTGCAGCCCAAAGAGTATTTTGGGTTCATAGTGCTGTGATGTGACTGTCAGGAATGATAAGCCTGTCTCCTCACATAGATGTCTCCCGGTGCATGATAGATCTTTTGATGCACATCATGCATGCACGTGTTGACCTGGTTAGCCAGCCAGGGAAGAGCTAGAGAGAGACAGAAACAACTGCTGACAACTTGACACCTGCACCTCCCAGATCTGTGCCAGTAGGCCGACAGCAGCAGAGGCAGCAGCAGCAGCCTGCCCCCATTTGGTAGAATATCTCTACTTTCCCCGACGACTGAGACGACTGAAGAGGCAGGTGCAGTGTCCTTTGGAGCAAGTCGGTATCAGACATTAACAGCCTCATCTTGAAAGAGAAAAGGTCGACCATTCGGAGAAGATTAGTTGACCAGGAGACGTCTCGCATTCATTTAGGTGCAACTCAAAAATTGGTTGCACTGTAACCCCAATTAAAGTGCTGTCAATCGAGGCCATTGCTTAAGAACAGAGGATATGCACAAAAGATGCTGCAGCTGCACATGCTCCCTCTTAAAGGGGCTGCAAAGCAGGAAGGGATGTCATGGCTGCTGATTACAGAAAGAGTAAGCTCAGAACCTGACTTGAATAATTGGCAGAAAAAGGAGAGACAACAAAAAAGACACAAGAAAACACCCGAAATTAAATCCTGGAGCTGTTTGCCCAAGATCCTTAAAGACAAATCCTGCTGATGGAACAGTTTGCGAATCACAACCGCAAAGTTCAGAGCTTCTTTTACAGCTTTCTACTGTTGTGCATTAAATACATCCTTCTCTCAGTCTGCCCATCAGGAGCCTCAAAGGCAACTATTTTAAAGGAGGCAGTGAAATGTCCTCAGGGGTCAATAGGTTACAGGCTAGACTACAGGGAATGTGTTTCTCCGTTACACAAAGCACTCACTACATTTAGTGTTTCCAGAAAGGAGAAGATAAGCTTGCCTGGTTTCTGAACTCTGTGTAGGAAGTTACAAGAGGCAAGCCTGTCCAACTCAGCGATGCATCAGAGTTCTGGCATTTCCAAACCTGCTCGTCTGCAATGGGGAAATGTTACGGACGTTCAGGGCCGTGGAGAGTGACCTGACTATCCAGGGTCGAGAAGTGGTTTTCTTCATGCACTGGTCAATTTTGAGATTTTGGGCTAACATTCTTCGAGAAGGTTTTCTCTCAGACGACAGAAGGAGAAACATAATGATGTTTCTCCTACTACAAAACTAATTTAAACCTGCAGATGCAAATGGAGAATGTAGCCAGATATCTCCTCTTCAGGGGCACTTATAGCAGTTTTATTCAAAAAACTAATTTGTGATACTTTCTAAACTGGAGTTTTTTCAGGTATGATTCATAGCCTGACGTTATATAACATCTTGCTCCTGAGAAAATGACGAGAATGTACTATAGTACGAGTGTTATTATTTTCAGATTTAAGGGAAAGATTAAAAATAAGACCTCCAATATGTCAATAAAATCTAGGTAGAATTTTAAACCTTGCTTTATCAAGGGCTCTGATTTCTATGATGGAAATTAATGAAAATGTTATTTTAAATGTAAAAAGTCAATGTTTCAAAGTCATCAGCGGCAAGGTTACAGGTGATGTAAGTTGAACAAGTTTTCCTGCTCAGCTCTGTTGGGCCTTAACTGTCAATGCATCAACAAATAGCACATTCCTCTCTTTCTCCCCATCTTGTTCTACACACTGTTTGCTCTTCTGCTGATTCCTTGACCGAGAACAACATGTTGACATTACTGCGGTGATGTCAATCATCTAGTGGAGAACTGATGCTCTAGAGATCGATAGCTGCTGAAAAGTAGATAAGGAACGCAGTGATGGAGGAGGAGGAGAGCTACACTCTGCCTGTGACTCCTGGATAGAGGTCACCATGGTTTATCCACTTAAAGCTTATTAATTACCAGCCAAGAGAAGCACATCATTACAGACTCTTGCTCGCTCCGTAATAGTTTGAGGGCAAACGCTAAGCTTGTTTACAAGGTTACGCTGCATGTTGTGTTACAGTTTAATCTGTATTATCAATTAAAACATGCAAACTTTTGTTTTTATGTGATTCTGTCGATGCGTATTCCCACCTGGAGACCATAACCACGGCTTTTACAGAGGCTGTTAGATCATCGAGCTATTCTCTGTCATCTGTTCAAAGGCGGGACAAGCGTGGAAACGACTTTGCTGTTGTGTGTCACCAGTGGGTGCAAAGATATGTATGCAAATTGTAGATGCACATTTGGTTCCTGTAAGGCAGATGTTCAATACGTCAAGTCCCTGAGTGAAAGACAAACAAGCATCCATGAGCTGCATATGAGAGGTTTATGTGAGGTTCCTGAGGACCATGTGGTTGTTTAGAGACATTCAAATTCATGGCAATTTGTTTTTTTTAACCATACGATTGCCTTTACACGCAGTACATGGCATTAATTCATACTTATTCTACAAACATGAAGCCGAGTTGTACGTCATATATGTTGTGACACACTACGCAGCATGTTACCACTGTGTTGTACAGGGATAACCACTGAAATACCATCAGTTCCATTGATTTAAACTGGAAAAAAGCTAAGAAATACTGAATTCTGAGAAATGGCATCATAAAAGAACAGTTTTTTAAATGGACATGTAAAAAAATGTCCAGGTTTAAGCATCACAATGCCGAGGAGAGACAGGAATGTCTCTTCCTTTGTAATTTTCATTGTGCTTTGTTGTGTAGTTTTGGGACCACCGTGACTTTCTGTTGTCCTGTCTGACATGATTATACTTAAATCTTCAATACTCCTTTTCTGGAGCTGAGCCCTTAGGGAAAAAAAACTAACAATATTTCAAATAGCTTTATCCCCCATTGTCCAGTAGTACTTATACCTTCCATCCCATCTGGCAAACTGTTTTCTCTGTTGTATACACGCTCAGGTCAATTTGTCATTGCATGAAGTTGATTTAAAGGACAAAAGAAAAGAGAACCAATATCCGACATCATTATTTTTGTTTTAAAGGTCATTTCAAGGTGAAAATGCAGACGTGGAAGAAAACAGCTAAATTCATAATGATACAACTGCTCACTCTCCTGCAGCCCTTGTGTCCTACACTTGTCAGAAAGTGGGCTACAACGGAATCATGGCCAACAGAGAGAAGAACTGCTGAACTAGATAAACAGGATGAAATCTGATCACAATGGCCTTGATGTCTAACTCAGAGATTTGGTGCAGGGAACCGAGGGACAGGATAAGGGAGGACACTGACAGCTTGTACCCTCGCAGGCCAAATCCTGACCCCTGTTGTCCTTCCAAGTGAGGGAGCGATCCCAGCTGATCAACTCTGTGTTGTCTGTGCCCCGTCTGGCCCACAGATTCCCGTACCCTTGTTATCTCCCTTTCTTTTGCTATTTATAATTTTTATAACCCACATTTGGAATAAATTATTTCACCATTCACTTGATTTTATGTCCTTTTTGGGGTTGTTGTCCCTGAGCCATCCTTTTGAAGGCGAAGTGCATCAACTCTCCATCTGAAGTCATACTGTTGACTGGACTCTATTTTACTGGCCATGTGACTGATCCCAATGGACTAGTAAACAAAAGAAGCACAGGCTATTTGCATTGATTTACAAATGTATTCATTTGATGTTTGTTTTTTGAGTACAGTTATTATTGTTGTGTAAAAAAATATGTTTTTGTTATGGAACAAACAAAGACAACCATTATGGTTAAACCAAGATAATGACCGGATCAATGTATTTGACAAATCAATACAATTGTCATAAATCAATGATGTATTTGAATGCCATATATATATATAGATTGTTGAAGGATTTGAACATCTGTCTATGTACTCTGTCCACATCCTCTGGAAGGATTGGCTAAATCTCTACGGAGTCTCTCTGCACTGGAGATTATTAGCCCATCTGTGGCTCCAGAATGTCAATGGGAACAAATATGAGTCTGTAGGCACAGGCTTCCTCCCTAGCAGTGACATTTTTGAAAAGGCACGACATGCAACATCAACACCTTCATGAGCTTCTTGTTAGTATGGGACATTTCTGTGTTCTTGATGGAGGAAGTTAAAAATGTGTATTGATGGTTTTATTTTTCATTTTTATCTATACATTTAATAATGTTTTTGTGTAATTTCTAAATTTGGTTCCAGCTGCAAAATCAGTTAGAGTTAGCACTGCTAACGTTCGGAAACCAGTGAGAGATCAGTTTCACAAATATTCTGCATCAATCCATCTAATCCTTATCATTTGTCACGTTGACTACAGATCTATTATCTTTGTAAGTACTTTCAACAGCTGCCACAATCACAATGTCTGGCTTGTGGAATAATATACCGTATTATACAACAGCTTATAAAATATTTTACCGTGGCCGATTTTCTAAACTGCATGGCTTTGTAAGAGTATTTTCTACAATCAACACAAACAGAATCTGAGGGGAAATTTTAAAAGAAAATGGAAATATGTGGTGAAAATAGGAGCAGACACCTACTCAGCATTACAAGGAAAGTGGCTGCAGTGTAAAATATAGCACAGTAAAGGAGTCGCATTGGGTAGCCTCTCATTACATTTTAATGATGTGGCTTCAGAGAGGCCTTTAAAAGCTGTCTGTCTCTTTGGGGCTGCATGATAATTGAAAAGAGGTTTCAAACTGGTGCATGGAAGCCAACAGGGATGTGTCTGAAAATAACCCCCCATTTTAATGAGTTTGTTCATTAAAAGTTTAACAATTTCCTCCGAAAATGTAGACAGAATTTCATGCAGAGAAGGAGGAGCACACACAATGGAAAATTGGAAGAATTATATTGTAATTTAGGCCTAATTCATGTTTAATTTTCAAGGGGTGTTATCAATCACAGTGGATCATAATACCTTCAGAAAAAAATGTAGCTGGGGGTTCTTGTATTGGAGCAAACTCACCCCTCCTCCGCTATTATCATGATGAAACTGAGTGAAATTATGATATATTATAATTCTATGTTATGTAAGCTGCGGGGACAGAAAATTGAATATTGTCTCTATCTTTAGCATAACAAGCATCATCTATTTAGTGTGTAATACTATCAGATAAGGAGATGACATAGCCTAGCTGGCAGTGGTAGGAGGTAGCAAAGTACATTTACTCAAGTGCTGGGATTGAACTTGACTTGATTATTTTCTTTTCATGTCGTTTATAACATTTTGGATTTATACGACTGAAAACACAAAAAAGCTTCTTGTTACGTCATCACAGTAAAAATAAACACATCCAACATCACCCCAGGATGTTGCTTTTATCATTTTCACTAACTATCCCTCCCTCTCCTTCTTGTCCTGCTTTCCTGACAACCTCTTACAATCAATCAAATCCTGAAGTGACAAAAAGCAGCGGATTTCAACAAACATTTAAGAGCTAAGAGTAACATGTGAGTCAAAATAGTTTCAGCAATAATTACAAATTGTTGTGTTCAAAATGTCATAACCTACTTTACTTCAGAGCTCCCCGTAGCTTCCATTTGAAGGACCGCTCCCGTCGCCCACATATTTAAGGGATAAAGAATTGAAACTGAAACCCCATTAGAACACATCCCTTCATAATAACACTCACTCTGCACTGGTGACTGCCCAGATTCAGTTCTCAATTATCCATTGATAATTGCATATGACCATTCCATGGCCACTGGATGAATTAAATCCAATATCAAATGAACGATAACAAGAAGTTTGATCTCAACTGTGAGTTTATTGAGACTCAACTATATGTGAACCAAATGCTTGAACAAGGGAAATAGTTACGGTAATGTGAAATGAATACCCATTGCTAAAGAATATTTAACTGTTTGAACCTTTATAACTAAATGGCTTTACTTATCGTATGTTATAACATTACATAGAAATTACGAGACCATATTTGTCGGTCATATGAACTGGACTTATACAGTGACGAGGGCTCCATGTATCTTCTTTGGACAGTTGAGCTTAGCCGTAGAGAATAGATAAGGAGCTGTGCTATGTGGGGAAAGCTTGGAGCTACTACCCACTGGGCTCCTTCTGGGGGACATGGACAACCAACAGGTAGGAGACAGGGGGGTGGACCCAGAACATGCTGGATATATATATCATCTTTCCTGGGAATGTCTCTAGATAACACAGGAGGAGCTAGAAAAAGGTTATTGGAGAGATTGACGTCTGGGACTATAGTTAGCTTGTTCTACTGCCAGCGAAATAGAGAGTGGATGTGTCGATCTTCAGTCAATCACAGTTTGTTTTGTACAGAGTAATTACCATGAAGAAGAGATATGATAACAGGCGGAGGATAAAGAGAAGAAAACAAAGCTCTCACATCCACATGTCTGTATTGACAGATAGGAACGTATAATCCCCCTACTGGAGCGCCAAGGCATTACCAACAGCTAAATTAAACATTTAACTTAACCTAGCAGTTTTTTAATGTCACTTTACATTACAGTAGAAAATGCAACAAGGAATTACTAAATATGATTAGCTTCAATTAATTTAGCCTTTCATTTTGCTAAAAAGGAATTAGTCTCTGCTGTTGCATGCATCATGTGTGAACCTCAAAATAAAACCAGTGACCAAATTCTAGACAGTTATTCAGTGTAAATGTTCCCCATGCAGAATCCAATGCGAAGGGAGCAAGGGAGGAATCACTGACTTAACCAACATGGCTCCTACTGATAACAGTAATGGCTGCATTTTGTTGTGTCAGTGTCCAGACATGTGGTGGTTGCATTACCTCAGTCCATCGCCCTTTCCTTCACTTGATACCACTGACAAAGTGAAAGATATATCCTGTGTTTCAAAGCTTTCTCCTGGCAGCGCTGTCAGACTCACAGGTCAGAGTTTGCCAGTATAAAAAGTGATATGATGTGTTTGGAAATGTTGTTATTACAGCAGTGTGTCATCAACTGTGTGTGTGATACTATACTACCGGACTACAAACCACAGCATTGATCTTATCTATTTCTGAGGGGGTTAGTGCTCAGTCGGTTAACGTCACGCCTGGCGGTGGCTTCATTGTTAACCCGGAGGATTTCTTGCTTTTAACAGAATTACTGCCGGCAGTAGGTGCAAGGGCAAGCACGGTAAACAAAGCATTGACATTTGTTTTTGCATTTGTCAAATGTTTTCAGGTCACGTTACCTCTTGCAGTACCTTTCCAAAGTACAGTACCATTTCTTCCAGTGGTGTTTTGTTCCAGAGAGTAATTTTTTTTCCATCTCACTTTCAGGTCTTACAGCAACTTAACCATCTCTAATCTGACTTAACAGTGGGCAGTGCAGTGGTGAGTGCTGGGGATGGTTCATTGCCTTGGAATAAGTGCTGTCTGAGATCTACGATAAGAAAAGAACATTAACTAGAGAGGGGGTTGTCTCTTCCTTCGTGCGGCACCGAGCCCGGCTCTGTAAAATAACACTGCCAGGGACATCTGTAAGCTCATCACATGAGTTATATTTTTCAACGTTGGATTGCTCAGAGCCTTTTTCCCTTTTGTCTACGTCAATATGCCTGCACTTGTTGAATCAAACATAAATCTATTGTATAAAACAATGTCCATGAAGCACAGTTCAGCTGTGTAGTCCTTTAAAATTATGCTACCTATTGAGCTATTTCCAAACTGAATTAACCATATGTATTTGTTATATATAACGCATAAAACTATGTAAGTCATATTATAGCCTTGTACGTATTACTGACACATTGCTTTACCAGATTGCTACGTTTAAAACCTTCTTTTTCGTAATCTAATCATAATAGTTTAAGTCAAATGCACTTTCTTCCGTTATTCTGCATTCATATTCTCATATGTTACCTGTAACACAACTAACTGAAGTGTGTTAATTTTGTTGGACAGTGTTATTAAACCCGCTGATCCTCGCTCCTCTTTTCCCGCATCACTCCGCGAGTGCGTTTGGTCCCTTCCACCCCTTTCACTCCAGGTCTCTATATCTCACACAGCTAATGTGACATTTATCTGTAATTAGACTCTTACATATTTTAATAGAAAATGATCTCCCTTAAGGTCTCCCTGTCATTTGCATGGGCAGCTCTGATGATAATCAGGACCTAGAAAAAACATTCTCAATGACATGGGCTGTCATCCCAAATTAGCAGGCGCAAAATCCTTATCATGGGAGTGACCTTCCAGAGCACCGCTCAAACTTTGGCAGCAAGCGGGAAGAGAATGGTCTTTGTGCTGCATAGATAACACGTACATTATTATTTGCATCTTATCATATGACCTTTATGGAGCTACAGTACAGTGTATTCGATATTTGTACAGCCACAGTACAGTGTATTCGATATTTGAACAGCTACATTACAGTGTAGTATATATTTGATGAACTACAGCACAGTGTATTCGATATTTGTGGAGCTACTGTACAGTGCATTGTGTATTTGTGGAGCTACAGTACAGTGTATTAAATATTTGTGGAGCCAGTGTACAGTGTATTCAATATTTGTTGAGATACAGCACAGTGTACTCGATATTTGTGGAGCTACAGTACAGTGTATTTGATATTTGTGGAGCTATAGAAAAGTGTATTCAATATTTGTTGAACTATAGCAGGGTGTATTCGATATTTGTGGAGCTGCAATACAGTGTATTAGATATTTGTACGGCTACAGCACAGTGTATTCAATATTTGTACAGCTACAGTAGTGTATTAGATATTTGTGGAGCTACAGTACAGTGAATTCAATATTTGTTGAACTACAGCACATTGTATTCAATATTTGTGGAGCTACAGTACAGTGTATTAGATATTTGTACAGCTACAGTACAGTGTACTAGATATTTGTGGAGCTACAGCACAGTGTATTAGATATTCGTTAACACCATTGGAACTGTAGTTTTAGTTGTTGTTGCATTATTGTTTTGTACAGAGAACCTTGTATGTGCTGTTCAGTATATTGGTATATTTTTATGTCTAATATCAAGACTAAGGCTCACTTCGGGGTCAGAGGCTCTTTCCTTCTACTTTTCTCTCTCTTGCGCGAATATGCAGCAGCCAATCTCTTTGTTGACATGAAGGTCCATGAATATTCTATGTGAAGAAGTGGGTTTGCCCTGCCTGCTTGTTCCATAATGCTATTCCTGTGAGGGTTGCCATCGTATGAAGGACTCCTCGCGAGCTGAACCAGTTGGTAATGAGTGATCGCATGGCCATGTGGCATGCTGTGATTTAAGAAAAAATCCTCACAGCAGAGCGTGTTGCATATTGAAGTTGAGCCAGTCAGGAAAGTAAAGGTTGACGTTTATTCAAACAGGCACTGGTCAGCTGATTGGTGTTTATATTTAAACATATATATTGATTTTATTCCACAGTTCATCATTCACCACTGTCTCCATCATAGTTTTTATAGCAGTTTATGTTCCTTGCATGCAAATAAAGCTGTTTGCCCTGGGTCACAAGATGTCGTCAAGTTTTATGTTAATATGGATTCATGAATGAAAGATGAAAAGAAAGACACGAAAATAAGTTAAGATAATAAAGTGTGACTTCATCCATACTTAACAGCCATCAACAGATGTGTCAGCATTTTGAACCAGTTTGTAAATAGTCCAAAAACAATTTGCAGAGGAAGGTGAATAGAGAAATGTTACAGTCTAAGACAGATAATGCAAAAGTGTCATATTATCATCTAACCTCTTTTATGATAGAATGGCTAAAGAGTTTTAGGCTTACAAGAAATATACAATTAATTCCCATCAGGATTACAAAGGTAGATGTATTTACATTGGGTATTAATATGACCTAAAGGTAACAAACATAAAATACACAGTAAAATACGTAGACTAAAACCCCGCACACTACAGTAGAACATTTAACATGTTTTATTGACTCTACAAATATCTTAGCAAAAGCCCTTAAAGGTGAAACACGGTTTTATAAAAGCTTACATATGTACACACATGTTTATAATGCATAATATTGATATTTTGGTTTGTATTTAAATACATAATTTTAATATCAAAACAGAAACTGGTATTGGTACTAATACAAATAGACCTGTCTGCCAGTACAATGTTTTACATAGTCCACATGGCCCCCATCTATTTTATTTATCCTCTTATGTGCGTAACCCAGCGCTATCCTTCCGTCCCTTATCTTCAATCTCTCCTTCTCCATATCGGGGGAGCTCTTTCTCAGGAAAGATATTAGATGAGTGAGGTGGTCGAGTGTGGCAGATTGGGAGTAAAATCCGAGACAAAGCAATTGCGTTTCATATTGAATTGGGAATAAGGGACAACATGGACTCCCCCTGCACACCTCTCATCGTTTGGATTTTCCACAGAGGCAGATGAAAGTCCAAAGGAAATAGAAAGGCCTTATCACTCTGTCAGATAACCCCACATCTCAAAGGCACCAGTCCTTCAACTCTGACATTTCTCTTTTTTAGTGGAGAAATGCACTTGGTCTTCATATTAACATTTAAAGATGCAAAACTAATAAACATGCAGAACACTGCACTGTGGTGTGTGTGATTAAGTATTCTTCAATGTTACACTGACTTACATCATGATGTTTTCTCTCTTTATGAGCAAAACCAGCCCTGCCGCTGCACCTGGAAAAAGTAGCATTCAGGCACACAGGCGTGAAAATACCTTGTTGCTCTGTGTATACTCACTCTGTGGATTTTGTCGTAGTTTCTTGGCTTTTAAATAACGGGAGAAGAATAAACGGCTCTGAATTTCATAAGCAACACAACACAATGCTCTTTTAAACCCACGTGGACTTATTGGAGATGTCCTCAATCAGTGTAAGTCCACTTAGTCTACACTAGATGCCAATCACGATAATACGTTTTACCATTTTAAATTGTATTTATTGAAATAAATGAGATTGATATTGTATATTATAATTTAACTCTGAAAGAGAAATAGTTTTTCAATGATTATTTGAGGTATTACAGTGACCTTATGCCACAAGATCTCAGTGCCACTAACACAAAGGGACATTTTCACATATGCATTGCGGAGATTAGGTAAAGTGTGAGGTGAAGTTTCTCTTTTAATATTTACTGTTAATTTGAATTGCCCCTGATTTAAACCCCGACTTATCACCCCTTTGGTTCTGCTGCTCCCTGACGCCTCATGTGATCCAGTTGTTTTTCCAAAAGCCCACTGTCTGTTTGGCTCTTCTTTCTGGATCACATCTGCCACAAGTCTTTAGAGACGGATGGGGAAAGAGAGAGCGAGAGAGAGAGAGAGAGAGAGAGAGAGAGTCAGAGCTTTGTGAGCACCTCAGTGCCACATCTGCTATTACATTGGGAATTAACTCACATGCAGTTTGCTGTGTAGAGCAAATACTA
Organism: Pseudopleuronectes americanus; assembly: GCA_038501795.1. Lineage (NCBI taxonomy): Eukaryota > Metazoa > Chordata > Actinopteri > Pleuronectiformes > Pleuronectidae > Pseudopleuronectes > Pseudopleuronectes americanus. Next base: position 7,135,863 of record CM076720.1, read on the forward strand.
ACATAGGGTCCATTTGCTTCATTTTGGAGTGGACCCTCAGGAAAGAGAAGAAATCTGCATCACGGTACATTTTTTCCACCTCTGCGTCAGATGATTGGCATCAAACTATGACACCTCGTTGGAAGGCCTGGAGCAAAAATATATTTGATGAGGGCATATTTGACTTATAGTCCCGATTCCGTTCCAACAACCAAATCTCAAATGGTAAAATATTAAGTTACAGATTTGTGTTGTCATGGGTTTTTTAAAGTAAAATTAAAGTAAAAACCCATTTCTGAGGTGAAACCCTCACTACTACAACTCTGAAGGACTAGCGTCATTTGAAACAACTTCAGGCTTTGCAGAAAAGGCCAAAAATGTCCCACGTTGACAGAGGCTTAGTAAAATGGCACCGAGGTTATTCTTCTATCACAGCTAATCACTTGTCAGCACTGGTTTCTTCAACTGTTCATGAGATGTGTTTTGTTTACAATTCTTCCATGTGCACTCAACTTGATCTCATTTCCTTTAGCATGACAGCTCTCTAATCAGATAGCAGATCTTCAAACAGGATTTAAGAGGAGAAACTCCACAGAGACCGAATATGGACTTCTGAAACCTCTAGAAGACAATGGAAGTTCACATGGGGATAGAACTAGTCAGAAATCTCAACAAAATGAAAGCCTTGTGATCTGACAGGAAAAATGATACCGTATCTAAACGATCAACTCAAAGGTCTTAAGGTCACAATAAGATCAAGCACGGTCATTTTTTGGGGATTAGGGTCAAGATCACTTTGAATAAAGTTAAAAGAACTAATTACAGATAATTTGTGCTGCAATCAAACACTCCTCTACAATACATTAGTGATCCAAAAGAAGCATTCTGACCTCTGTCTGGTGTTTAAATCTCTTTGGACACTTCTGAGCCAACATTCACTTCCATCTATGTGAGCAAGTGCTGTCCCTCTCCCTGCCGGTCTTTCATCTGAAGCAGACAGGGTTTGTCCAAGGCTGACATTCATCCCGAATCAGCCTTGGCAAAAGTTGCTATAAAGGGCAGCCCTCTGTTAATGACTGGGCTGTTGTTCCTGTTACTGTGCAGAATCAAAAGGGGGGATTTAAAAAGAGAGAGAGAGAGAGCTTATGCCAAAAAACATTACCACCAAAAAGTCCCTGAACAAAACCGGTCTAATACAGAACCATTAGGTAACTCAACATGTACCTCACTGACGGAGAACTGCTAGAGCTCACACTGCCTCAGTGAATACTGCTGAAAGCCACGAGCCACTAAGTGCAACAATGGATTTTTTTTTGATGGAATTACTTTACTTTGTTTGACTGAACTGGGAATATGTTAGTCTGCCAATACTGTCACATATCTGGGTGAGATGGGCCACTATGGAGGAGGAGGTAATGCTTTAGATCACAGGTATCGAAATGTACGGTTAAATAACTCTTCAATTACAATGCAATCTTTTTTCCGAGCGATCTACCAGTATAATATGTACAAATACATACATGGGTAACAAGACTCATACAATAACTAAATCATAGTTACCGTATTACTGCTTCGGTAGCCATATGCATTCTATTACTGCAGGATATGTTGTGAAATATGCTTCTGTATCACTTAATAAATAAAGGAAAATACCCAAAGTAGCAATAAGGTTCAATTCAGGGGTGATAAATTCTCTAAATGTTGCTCTCAAATGTCCACCTAATTGCTCTTTACGTAAAGCACAGTAATAATAGGTGTTTAGTGCTCGTAATAACTCTGATATAAGTTCTCTCCGGGAACCTGCATTGCTCTCCCTCTTATTAAATGACGCATATGTGCAGACTGTACTGGTTCACGGCTATAAAACAAAAAACCGACTAACTCTGGTATAATTTTGTGTGTATAAATGTCATCTAAAGCGCAAATTATAATACTTAGCAAAGTTACAGTTGTCAATCACAATCTGACATTACTAAAAAAGAACTTGCTATTACCACTCATTTTGAAAGAAAATGTCAGTTGTAGAACCCTTGACAGATTTAACAAAAGCCCAATTCTGGAACACTTTTTTGACAAATGTCAAAAGGTGTTTGGAATTGTGCTCTGGTGCCGGCTGCTCCATAAGTACAGACACAGTCTTCACTGCAGGTGGAGAGCAGCGTGGGAGCAGGTACCGTCCTGTTACAGGCTGATTATCGCAGAGGTGTGCGACCTGTCACCTTCTCCTTAGAAATCCACCTGCTCTATTATTCTGTCAAAAGGGAGAGAGGACGTTGAAATGAGGTCTGCAGCGCCGAAATGTATAAAGTATATCTCAGATTATCGACTTAACAGATCACAAACCTCTTGACTTTCGCTGGTGTTTGCTGAATAGAATTGGGTAAATCTGCACCTCGCAATTTTGGATTGTTTAAAGTCAAGTTTTGAGGCAGAAGTTCAAATTTTCATGCAGGAGGATCTCCAGCATGTTTTTATTTAGTTTACTTTTTACTTTGAATGTTGGGAGGTTGTTTGTGCTTGTTGTAGATAGGAATTGTAGACAGATAACAGGAAACAGAGGAGAGAGAGTGAAGTAAAGGTCCCTGGCCATGGAGTGGAAGTGATCGCCCTTCAGAGGGAAAGTTAAACCAAAGTCAATGGGGTCATACGTCTGCCTTTTACATTATCTCCCTGTTCCTAACCAGGCATTTAATCTGCCTAGCTTTTAACCCGTAGTTTTAGTTGCCCATAGCTGACCTTAGGTTGTGGTTTACTTTTCAAAACCATCTGTTCTTAATCTTATCCATAAAGGGATATAGTCGATTTTTTAAACTTTGCACCAAATATGATAAGAACAGTGACAAAAAATATATTTGATGTCATTAAATGTCAAATAATGCATTTTTAAAGAAGTTATGATCTGCTGTGTATCTACCTGTACCTGTGATATATTGTTGGGTCTCTCCATTGAATACAGTGTGACTTCTCCATCTGATAGACATTGAGTGGCTTTTCACGTAACCTTCATTCAACCGCATCCCTCCCATCGCCGTTCCTCTCCTCCCTCCATTCCTCCCTCCCTCCCTCCCTCCCTCGCCTCTCACAGGCCTTGTTGACCTTATTACAAACATTTTGACCTTTTTACCGGCTGGTTTCTCCGGTTGCGGACGAGGGCCCGTCACAGGTAAGTGATCAGTCGAACAGAATGGCTGACAAGGGGCTCAGATGGACGGGACAGTGGGTGGTAAGTTGCTTTGGGGGGTAAAGGGCTCGGGCTGTTAAAGGCTCCTCAATGTCAAAGATGCCGATAGCGATGAGGAAGAAAGACGCTGAGAAGCAAAGAAGAGTGAGGGCAGCCAGCCATGCAGTTCGCCGGCCAGATGACCCCCTCTCCCTCGCTCTCAGCAGAAGGATGTGCCTGCCAGCGACTCAGTCCATCATCTTGACTCCAACAGCTGAGCAACATCTGTTCATTAGACTTGACAGATGAAAGCGAGGCTCCCGTAAAGATGTGATGAGGAGAACGAGAGCGAGCCCCACACCATATATCTCTCTAATAATTACGTGGAGCTCGTGTAATGTGGCGGCCCGGGGTATGGCGTTGTGTTTGCAGCCCCTCGTGCGTGTGGTCGGTGCACCGGGCTGCACAGACAGGTAGCAGGAGAGGGAACCGTGAGGGGTAATCGAGGCATTGGCTTCATCCGTCACGCTTATTTCAACTCTATTGTGCTGCGCTGAAGGTCTTTCTCTCCATTACATTGTTTTGTTGCTGTTTTCCCTCAACCTCTGAAATGTCACAGGGAAATGGGCATAAAGCATTGACATGGATGAGAAACGCTAAATAATGCAGCGTACCCAACACACACACACACACACGCACGCACTTCTTATTCTTTTCCCCGCGCTCGTGTGTTTGCCGGGGACAAGACAGAAGGCAAGTAGCAAAGGGACACGCTGGTTAGAAACACTTCAGTGCACATACACGTTGGCAAACAGAAACACATGCATCTTGTGCACGTTTCTATGTAGAACTCATTTCAATTTTTAATACAGTACTCCAGTTCACGACCTCGCAAGGAAAAGTGGAGCCTTCAAATGACACCGACAGTTACACCTGATAAAAGCTTTTCAACCTGGAGTGTTTTATCATTTGTGTATTTTTATTTATTATATGTTCTTTTATTATTTCTCATCTTTTTATTTATTTATTTCTTGGTTTCTTAAAATGTTATTGTTTTGCCGTCATTTACTTTGTAGTCGTTTACAATGTATGAGTGCATTGGTCTCTGAACTTATTGATTCTTTTTCAAACCTTTTGACAGTAGCTTGTTTGAAAGGTGCTTTTTTTTAAATAAAGTTGCGATTGATGGAGGAAATGAGGTAAAACCTAAAAATGCACATAGAGCCTCACATGTTCTGTACAACAGCAGTTGATGCCTCTTTACTGCTGCACATAAACTTTAAACTTTAAGGAGAAGGCCATGAATGGAACGAATCTAATGCTATCACCCAGAGAAGCAGGTCACACCGTCCAGGACTTCGACAAATACTGTGGCTGCGAAAAAAGGAATTTGAAAGAAAAGGTCAGCGAGGGCACGACTGAGACTGAAAGGAAAAATAAGTCATCACTATGGCTATCTGAAGTTCAAACACAACACTCTGTCCATTCCTCTCTAGCGGGATAACTGTTTGTGTGTGTGTGTCTGTGTGTGTGTGTCAGCCTTTTCTGCAGGGGATGGGCATGGCCGACTCATTTCAAAGGGTTGTTCATGTGTTTTTGACATTTGATGATATGTCTTTATTTTAAGGTTTGAGTAATCACATCCCCTACGTCTCGACTAATCTTAGGACTTTCTATTCTTATTGTGATACTTCGAGCTTCTGCACTACCTAATAATAGCTTCTTGAAGTGAATATACTTTGATATATGACTTTTTAATGATAATATAATTATAGCCAATGGTTATCTTGCAGGTTTCCTCCACTTGCAGATCTCTGGTTGCAACAACTGAAGACCATATCAAGTGTGCCATTTTAAAATCGAACCCATTGTGCATTGAAATGTTTATTTGTTATTATATATATTTAGTATTTTGCTAAATTCATTGGTTTGAATCAATGCACGACAAAGGGTTCGGGGATTTACAGTCACTCCTCTTTTTTGGGTTTCATTTCCTGTCCCGTGATTTAAAAACGAATCTGCTATAATGTTCCTCAACTCCACAGGTTTTACTTTATTCACAGATCAAAGCGGTGGTGACTAATGGCTTCTGACCGCGATTAGTACCGACCCAATCAACTGCATGATTTCATCTTGTTGCACATAGAACTGAGGGACACATCAAGGAAAGCAGCCGTCACCACAGCTCCTCCGTGCAGACGCTACCTGTTCGACCACGCTTCACATATCAGAACCGCAAACCTCTCACCTCACAAGAAATCTATTTTCTCCTTGAGTAGTTTCCTTCTTATCTTTCTACATGACACTAAGTGAAGCTCTCCTTTATAAATTAGATAGTTATTTCAGGGTGCTGAACATTTCGCACAATTGGAGAAGAGGCTATTTCTCGCGGCGTGCACGGCGCTTTAACGCATTGCTGACATTTTCTTTTTTGATTTAGGCCTGGCATGCATTGTTGTGTATCATGGTCCTGGATTTAATGAATGACATCTTCAAAGTTCAAATACCTGTTTTAATGTCACTGGATTCAATATGTTAGAGTTATTTTCGGTATATGATGCACAGACTAATTCAGACTCAGCACACCTCTGGAATTCATCAATCTCAGTGACACATCAGAAAGAAATGATAGAAATTATCAACAGTGCAACAAGAAAGGCAAGATCCGACCTGTCAGACGAGCCAGAGAACAGGACCCATATGACAAGCTCCTTGGCCGGAGCAGAGCACATGGACAGCTGCAACCTGCTGTGGCCAGGGAGGGTTTGCCAATGTGGCAACCTAAGAAACATCTTGTTGCCATTGGGTGAGTGAAGCTCTTTTCCCTGCAGGTTCCAGGACTTAAGCCCCGGTGAGGGGAGGAGTTTGGAAAGGCAACGGAAGATGACTCGGATCATTGGGCCAAAAGGATCCTGGAAACCTTTCAGCGATTCAAGGGGGTGAAGGCAGGACAGCAACCAACCGACTAAATCTCAGAAGAGATTGGCAAAATGCGATCGACAGAGGATATTGTCAGAAAATAGAAAGAAGACTTTTGAGGAACTGCTAAGCTCCATTGAAACACTCTCTTGGCAAGAGCTAGACCTGGTATTCAGAAAGTTTCAGAACCTGAAATCAACCCATTCAAAGCACCCAGAGTGGAGCTCAAATCAAAACTGCACTTGGTGATTTCTGCTCTTGCTCAGACCTCCATATGAAGTACCACTGCAATTATGTGAAGAGGGTGTTTACAGTCAACAAGGTGGCAGGAGGGGCGATGATGAGGAGAGATTTCAACGTTGGATTGGAAAGCTGCTCGAGGAAGAAAAGACTTGGAATTGGGAAGTTTTGCAGGAATATACTTATTCTTTTTAGTTTTTTGTTGCATAAAAAGGGTAAAATAGGTGCAAAACTGAGGATAGGATACCTCTGAAGAAGATCCCTGCTCCTTGTGACAAGCATTAAACATACAGAATATGATAGTATGAAAATTGCTGTGTTGATAAAGTATATGGTTCACTATCAAACACGATTGCTCAGCTACCAATGCTGGCCTTCATTTCTGTTGTGCCTCTTCCGCTCCCAGACAAACACTTGGCAAATTCAAATAGAAAGAAGCTCTTACTTCCTTTTGAAGATTGCTTTTCTCTCACAAAAATCCATTCTTACCCAAAGCTTCTTTAAAACGTTTTTCCTTTTTTTTTGTTGTTTGTCTTTACCTTCAACACTCTAACAGAATTCCTCACGCTCTCCTCACTCATGTTCAACTCTGCTCAGCAACAATTGTTTGAAAGCCCCGGTGCACGTTTTCAAAACCTGAGCTGCATTTCTCAAGTCTCTCTCCCTGAAAGCCCAAAGGCTCTGCCCCAAAATAAAAAGGAACAAAGCAATCGAGGCAGAGACGGGGGAGGGGTGGGATGCAGCTTATGCACTACCGTGTCCTACCCTAGGAGGCACTGTTGCACTGTTGTTCCCAAACTGAGGAGCGCTGTGCTGCAGCCACTGCCAACTTGTGCCAGCTCTCTTGAGTGTGGAGACAGATGAAACATGAGGGGAATTCAAGTATGAAACACAGACAAAACAGATCTGAAATCAGGCACATTAATCATCATAACCGTTACCAAGCCCATAACACCGGAGAGCTCAAATGTAGTCAATGTTCATCACACCTTCCATACATAAATAGACACATACTGTCTAAATACACCAAACCTTTGGAGTACAAAATGTCAAATAACTGGACATACAGTATTTTGAGAACAATACAGGACAATGTAGAAGTGATGTTGGTTTTGAAAATGTGGCAGAATACACGGCAGAAATCTGGTGCTGAACCATGCAGTACATCTAGTAGAAATGCTTGATGTACTGCATGGTTCAGCTCTAGATTTCTGCAGTACATTGTGTACAAATGCATAGCTTTCCTAGCTTCACAGTTTTTTTTTCATACATCTTATGTCGAGATTATAACGCTGAAAATGTGGGAACCTCAAAACCATTAAATGATCAGAAAACCAACTCCTGAAATGCATTAGCACCAAAATGTTGTTCGAGCACGAAAGTCAATTTTTTGGAAGTGTTTACTCGGAAGGTCACATTGGGAGAACGTGTTACATTCTGGGGCTTCACACACATGCAGAGAGCAGGAAACTTCAGACTTGTTTTGCTGGTCTGTGCCCATGACAGAAAAAAAAAGAAGAAGAAAATCTGTCCCTGTGTCAATGTGCCCTCCGTCCCCTAGAGCTCCTGCGCCATCAAAGAGTGACAGCCCTTAGTTCTTACTGCAGCGTGAGCATGAGCGGCAGCCACTGATCCTGCCTGGAGTGGCGCCACTGCAGTCCTGGCGATGCCCAGAATTTATTTCACGACACAAAAGTCGGCGAAGAGGATAAATGTTTAGCTATGTGCAGAGAGGAAACAGGCAGATCTGGTAACGGACCCAAACAGGGGCAGGGGATGTGTCTTCTTCCAGGGCAACATGCCAGCTGGAACGCAGCTCACAATTACAGCCTTCTATCCATTTCACATTAGCTGGGCTCGGTTTCTGCTCTGAGCCGGGGAACGAGCCTTGAACAGCTGGTTCATGAGGTGACACATTTTTCAGGACACAGATAACACCTCGTAATTGCAGGTTGGATTGTACATGGAGCTTGGCATGTAATTAGCTGCATCTATAAAGGTCTGCAACATGTTGTATGGAAATGATTAGGACCTCATCAAAACGTACTGAGATCGCACTCACATATAACCCACCAGGCCTCACAGTGACGAAACCCCGTCATCCTAATGTGTTTTTGCCACATTTATAGCATATTTAATTACTAGAGTCTACAGGATAATATTCACATGTAGCCTGTAGGGACGGATCCAAGGGGGCAATGGCCCCAACTGAAATCTGATTGGCCCCTGAAGTGCCCCTGTGCTGTCAGTATAGTCTATAAACAGTATGAGTTATGAAGAAATTCTATTTCCCAATCTCTTTGAAGAACACAATGGGCATGAACAAGCAGCAATTTTCAAAACATATTTAGTGATATGTGAATTTGAAGGCTATAGAAAGTAAGTAAGTAAGTAAGTAAACAAGGAATGACCTAAATATGCACCTTACTGAATTATGTTATATTGTAGATTATATACAATTGGTCCCTGATTTAGAAACACCCTAAATCAACAAAAGTCAAAACTATGTGCATGTGCATAAACCTTTTTTAAGAATTTCAAGACACATTTTGAAGGGTTTTTTATAAAGAGTTTATAGTTTCACTGATGAAAAAACGTTTAATTCTCCCATCATGTTTTTTTTTAAAGTCATTATATATAAAAAAGATGTTGAGATCATGCAGTGGTATAATCAAAGTCAGATCTTCACAAGGAGGTTATACTTTCAAGCCTTTGTTCGCCCGCTACAGCTCCGCTCAAGAGATGCCTTGGTCTGTTGCCCGCTGCCGTCTCCTTTCTACACCTTACTGTCACACCCCCGTGATCCTACTGGCACGCAGTTCCCCCCCCCACATCTGTTTGCTCTTCCTCTTGGGCCAGACAACATCAATGTTTGCTTTGCCGATTTTAACATGATGCCAGGGGAGAGGAACTGTGGCATTTTATATCAGCTGGCACATGGAAACAGATTGGCAGTAATACCAGGGTTTTTACGAATAGGCTAATTTATGCAAGAAATATATCTGGTACTTGTGTGTTTTTATGTTTTTCTTTCATTATTTGCCGGCATCTGGTTATATTATTGGATAAAAAAAATACTAAAATAAAGTTCCTGTGTTTGGTGTCACAGGGTTCATCAGGATTATTTTTACACAGTGTCTGTGTGCCTGAAAAAAGACAAATCTCAGTGTAGCGATATGGAAATGGGGAAAGAGGAAGGCAATGCAAATCTAATACGATAGATTACAATAATTGGTTCAGTGTTACAGGTGTGCAGAAACAAATACCCCCTGGCGTCCAATCGGGGATTCCGTGGACCAGCTGTAAGGAAGACGGGCCTGTGTGTTGGGAGTTCAGTGCCTCGAGGAAAAGAAGACGGAGGAAGTGAGAAACGGATGGGAAGAGTGACAGGGAATAAAGGCTGTTGGCCGTGGTGCTAAACAGACCGAATGGACCACACCAACAGATGTGCATATTAATAAACTGGCTCACGGTTTGATTGCTAAGTTGCCTTTGTTGCACCATCTTGAAGAGAGGCTTGATGAGAAGATCATGATGCATATGGAAGAAATCTGTTTTTTTAAATACTATTTTCCTGCTTAGAATTTCGTATAATACACAATTCCACACACTGCCATGTTGAGTTGGACATTTGTTAGTGTTGTTACAGTTGCATAGTACATACATTACAACGGAAGGACACACATCAGATTCAATTTAACACACTAAAGTCTAAGGCATGTTCTTCCGTTAATCTTGTTTTTCTAGTTTCCATTTTGCAGCTGTCTCTCAGAAGGTAGAGCGGTCAGCCTCTCTCAAAAGGGAAGGTTGGTGGTTTGATCCCCAGCTCCTACAGCCTGCACACTTAAGTGTCCTTAGGCAAGATACTGAACCAAGGCTGTTCCGTCAGTTGTGAATGGTGCATGATGGCACAAAAGGGCAACATACAGTAGTGCTGCATGAATGGGTGTAAATGGGTGGATGTCTCATATTGTGTAAAGCACTTTAAGTGGTGAAAGAGAAAAGTGCCGTACAAAATACATTTCATTTGCCATTTACCCTTCATCATAACCTTATACTTAAAGAAGAAGAAGAAAAGCAGTTGTCAGACGCTAGGACAGAAAGGGTTTCTAAATGGAGCCACACGCAGAAATCAGGTGGAGGTGGAAAAACCCAATAATTATGTTCTCTCTTGATAACAGTAGTACAATGCTGCCCCTATAGCAGTACTGCTCCAGACCCTTGGGAGGAGCTAATTCTTTGTGGAACCTATTTCCCCTTCTTCCTCTTCTGTAGGTAGATTGAACATGATTTGTAAGAAAATCCAGATTATTATTATTAAGGTTGAATTAATACTGTAGTTGATAAACCAAGACATATTGGAAAGGCTTTGGTGCTCCGGGGCCACCATTCATATTTCCATTTTTTAATGGCGGAGTTGAGATTCCGTTTTTTTTTCTTCTCGTTTTTCCCAGTAAAATTGAGTAGTTAATGAGCCAAGTGCTTTGAACCATTTGTCAGTGGGAATGGTGGGAAGCACTGAAAACAAATGATTCATCTGAGGTAGGGTTTTCATTTGAGCTGTCTCACTTTGCCCAGTGAGAGTGAGTGGGTGCTTGGTTCAGCGTTTTGCAGTCGTCTTTTTTCTTTTAGCAAAGGAGTGTAATTGAGGATGAAGAGCTCCGACAGCCAAGAAATATGAATTTCCTAAATATTTTATAATGCCAACGTGAAGGGGGCAATCTTGAGCTGCCAAATTCCAATCATTGTCAGACAGTGGTGGTGTGATTGGATCCAGTTTGTTATTTTCAAAAGGAACTCATTATATCATCATTTCTTCAATTTGAGTAACTTAAGACCGCAACAGTTAAAAAATGATGTGCAAATAATACCTAAGAAAAAACAGGCTCTTGCACAGGTTTGCTTTTCCCCCCAGTAGATCGAGATGTGGATCTTTTTTCTAAATACTTAAGTTGACAACATTTGAATACAATTTGGGGAAATTCTGATGTTTTCTAAGAATTCTTTATGGCTACGTGACAATAAAGTTTTATACAGAATCTTAGCGTTGAAGATAGCCCTTAGGGTAAAGAGTTACTTTGGAGAAAATGCTTGATTAAGTTATTAAAGATTGTAAATGAGTGATGTTGCTGTCACTTCATTGTTTATCACTTCATCATATACTTTACCTCTTCTCAATGATGTGCACAAGCAGATCCAATTATGTTTTTATCTGTTTCTCTATAATCTCCCACGTCTGTCTCTTGGTTTGTGCTGTCAAACCAGAGTTCAATTTTTCTGTTAAATTGGTTTTATGCTCATCAACTAAATAAACTAAACATAAGTTGTTTGTCCATTTGTTTTGTTTTTTGGTTCTTTCAATTCCTTGGTTTATGACAGACTCACATACTGTGTATATAAATAAAACAGCAATCACAGACACTGATAACGTTTGTTGATCTCTAAGAGATTAAGTACAATTAGCATGCTTACAACTAATACTACAAGCATGGCAAATAACTGTAAGCAAATAATTAAAAACTGCTATTGGCATGTGAACAGAGAGACCCTTGTGTTGTGTTTTTAAATATGTTGTTCCACAGAGAGGTCCATTATGTAAAATGGGCTATTTATAATTACACCATGTCTTTAGAATGTGGATTCTATGATTAAGCCCTTAAATTTCACTGGTCCTCGTTTGCCAGTTACCACAAAGATATTATTGTTTATCAATCTATCTTACATTTTATATCAATATGTCATACCTAGCAATGAGGTCAACCACTAACCCCCAGTTGGGTGAAAGTTTCTGTCCGTCCTTTGCTCGGAGCTGCTGTGAAAACTTTTCTCAAATCATTCTGAAGCTCCAAAGATCCTCTCGCTCCAAATCATTAGACTGTAAAGTGCATTTAGGCTGTAAAGAGCTTTTCTAAGAGTACTCTCAGAATGTGTGTGAATACGGCCCCTGGGGTCAGTGAAAGACCCGGGTAACCTTGTGACTGGACGGTGGGTCACTCCATGATTCTGACTGGAAGTGTTCCTGGCTCGCACATAAAGAGATTAACTGGTGGGTTATTGTCCTCCTGGCCAGCTGCGACTAACTCTTTGGCAGTGCTTCTGCTGCTGCCCTGGCCTCTTCATGCAATTTCCCAGATTATTGCAAATTTCCACTGTGCCACCTGCACCTCCTCCAGCCGGGCGCACTGGTGCTCTTTAAACCCTGGAATGACCCTTTAATGGCAGCTTTTACTGCCACATTGGGCGCGCCTGGATTCCTGGTGTGTGTTTAATATTCTGCTGACAACATTCAAGGCTGACTAATGCAATTCTGCCTGAGACAGCCAACAAATGTTATTTGGGGAACTTCAGGATAGGACGGACATGCAGGGAGAGGTGTTTCAAATAAATAATGCTGAGAATATAGAATACAATTCAAATAGTCCCTGCATAAATAGGAGTACTTTCACCTAATATATGTTGGTATCACAAGCCTGTGCACCTCATGCAACTGGGTCCCAGACATCTTTTCCGTGATCAGCATTGTGGCTCAAAAGACATGAAGGAAAAGAGAGAGGAGCAGAGGGTGCTTGTTTTAGTCAAATTATAATTTAGTCTGTAAAATAAAGTCTGAGGATGTATAATATAATTCTCTTTCATTATTAATTTGTTAAATAGAGCAGTAGATGTTAGCAGTAGTGGGATGTAACAAAGTACATTTACTTTGTTACTGTACCGAAGTAAAATTTTTGTATATATGTACCTTACTTCACCATGTGGAGGTATTGTTGATCTTCGGATTAGTGTCCACAACCTTTTTTGTCAGAAGTGTGAACTTTGTCCGGCAGCCACTTGTGAGCTGATCTGAAATATTGTATTTATATAAAACTGGGGGTTTATATCCTTCGACCCACATACTGGGATTCGATGCCTCAGTGCAGCACACACTGGACACACCATGCAGACACGAGCAGCAGGAGAGTAGTTCTATGGCTTTCGTGCAGACTTGATGTGTGTCGACACTGGGAAATAGCACAGGGGTGAATCCTGGCATCTCCCGCATCATTCCAAGTGTCCCTAGCGGTCAAAAAAAGGGGCCCATCTATTGTGCTGTCTGGTGGAACCATTACTTTCCCCTCTGCGTGTTTGTGAATATTTCAAACTGCTTGTTCCAGAATATGTTGGTTCTGAGAAAAAGTCAAAGAAGTGAAACATCTGCACAGCTTGAGAAAATATGAAATTCAATCCAAAGATTCAAAGCAGCCATCCCCCCTCATGGTCGCTCTTCCCGGTGTTAAAGTATAATTCAAATGAATGTTTCATGAGTCGACCCATACATAACAAAACAACTGCTGGGCAGAGACGGCCCAGCGCTAGTCAACCTCGATGACTGTCAACATGTTGCTTAGGTCACCAGCTGACTCCGTGAACACAATGCTGCCCTGAGAATGGGCGCTGCAGCCATTTGTTCTCTTTAAGGAACATGGAAACAAGCTTTGTAACGGAGATGGAGAGATGGCACCGACCATGACACGTTCAGAGAGCAAAAGCTAATCAGTCTTTACCATAGCTGCCGCTCCAATAGACGGCAGTTGATCATTTCAAAAAACAATTCATTTACAAGCGCTTTCTCCTTCTCTTTCGGGTTTGGTTTTACCTTGGAGGCATTCACACTTTAATCATCATTACCATGATTGTAATTACCATTCACATCATCATAATCCGAAAGACATTAAACAAGTTGCCGCTAATTCCTCATGACAAAGAGCTTGGGTGCATTCACGGACTGCACTTTGAGGCTTTAAATCGCAGTCCAGCCCTAAATGGTCGCTCAGGTCCCAAATGAAGTTGGCACCTAGAACTGACAGACCTTTTAGCCTGTTACAGCCACTACAATTACAACAAATTAAGAAGAAAAAAATAATTGAATCGGTCATCAGCTTGACAGACTGGGATTTAAAGAAAAAATGTATTAAAAGAGAACGACAGCGTTATAAGTTTTGTGCCTATTGAGCAAAAATGTCAACGTGTTTGATAGATTTAACATAATTAAAATGTGCAAAACGGGACCCGAAGCTGACCTCCATCAACATTAAAAATAAAGAGGTCATAGTTTAAGGGACGTAACTGTATTTTAAATTGATGAATACAGAATTTCCCTAATGGAACATTCGGAAGCAAGAGTTAAGAGTTAAGATTTTTTTCTGACCCCACTTGAGCTCTTAACATTTAAATGTCTTCCAAAACATCTCCTGAATGAAATATTAATATAAGTGATTCAGTAAGTGATGAAGCATTAATACATGCATGCAAGTGTAGCCTAGTGTACAAGCAATAGTACAGCTCTGCAGTAAATTACTATCTTACATATCGTATGGATGGAGAACCAGGTCTCTCTCTCTCTCTCTCTCTCTCTCTCTCTCTCTCTCTCTCTCTGTCTCTCTCTCTCCTGTTGTTATTCAAATCAAAGATGAGTTGGCACTCCCTGCGCTCTATATATCACAGTAGCCGCGGTGCCACAGGGTCCATCATCTCCCTTGGATCCTGAACCACAATCCATAATTTACAGCTGGGATGAAGATGTATGTGCTGAGATCGTGAGTGCACATGCTGTTCCGTCATCTGTGGGACCGAATACTGTGTAGTTTTATTTTAGCACATGCTTCGGGGTGGAAGAGCATCTTAACGTCACAGACTGTCAGGTGCTGACATAACAAGAGCAAAAAAAAGCTAACACATAGTAGTGAAGATAAATCAAATAAAAAAACACTACCTTATAATTAATTGTACATGGTTATATTATTTGTGGCCCATGGCCGGAACACTGCAGTCTAGATTTTTAATCGACTGCAGGCCAAATGCGAGGGTGAAGGAAACAGGGGACACCTGTCAAGAAAGGCTGCTCTCAAAAAGGCTTTTTTCATGGGAAAAGGCTTTGATTTTGACAGATGCAAAGGTTGTTCACAGAAATGAAAAAGAAAAAGAAAAAAGAACAACATGCCTGTGGTTATGCCCTGTGTTTGGTGCAAATCAATCAGCAACCACTTTTCTTTTTCTTTTTTGAATTAAGTTCTGGGTAATTTGGTGCGAGGATGTCAGAAGCATGTTGCTTGTGTAGGAGTTTGACGTTTTGGGGTCGCTGTCTGCGGTGTTGCTTGCAGCGATGTTTGGCACAAATGCGTTAGATTAACTAGCAACAGAGGGAAGTTTCCGAGGCGGGTTTTTGTAGAAATTGCCCAAAAAGTTTGGACAAAACACGTCAGTAAATGAGAGGAATCGATTAGAATGTATGGGTAGCTTGAAAAGTGTCATCCATTGGAACCTGTGTGATAAAAATGTGACTTCAAGTGCTATCTTCCAAGAAGCAATTAGCAATTACCTTGTCAAGGCCAAATTAAGTGGATGACAAACACTTTTGGTGAAGTAATTTGAATTGTTAGCAAATGTTCACGATTCACTTTTTACTAAAATGTCCATCAAGTTATCTAATCTGATCACATGTGGATTTCAGATATTAATAAATAATTTATGCAAACAGCAATTAATAAATCCCATAAGATTGTAAATGGACACATTACAACAAGTAATATACTTTAGTTTGTGCTGTTGCTGGTGGGGCCAGAAAGTCAGTATAAGTCCATTTAATGCAATGTAGGTTGTAAAAAACAAAGCAAAAACAGAATGACAGAATGAAAGAATGTGTTTCTCTGAGCCGTGTTGTTGTGAAACATACAATCACGCCCACTGTCACAAAGCAGGACAAGTGCTGTGAGATCTGCATTCAGCGCCTCTGGGATTGGGAGTAAACATCAGGCCAAACGAAATGTGGCAGCTCACAAAGATGTTGATTTATGGTGCCCCTTGTGCCCTCTGCACCCGGATCTGTCTTGAGCATCAGGCTGCATTTGCAAAGTTTGTAGTGAATATGAGGTGCCAACCACCCGTGCAGTCACTCAAGTCACCGAGTCAAGTGTATATGTGCCGCAGTAATGGAAATCAGAGTGCTGCACCTAAATTATGGGTAAACAAGTTTTCCCCCAAATGAGGATTGAGCTGCCATCAACCTACCACCTGCTCGTGCCAGGCAGATATTAAAAATAAACAAACCCTTCCTGGGTATTTCAACAGGCCAGACAGGCGAGGTGGAGGTAGTTAAATAGGATGGACAAGTGAAGGATGAAATGAACTGCCTGCAATTACAATTTCTACCTCTCAGAGATTATGTGTTTTTTATTTGTTTTTCGGATCTTCACTGTTGATTTAATTGTCTTTGGATGGGTAAATATCACTGATAACAGTCAACAGTCGGATGCTTCAAGTGATAAAATAAAAGTTGCCACGGTAATGGCCTTAAAAACGTTATGGTACAGTCGCTTCTGTAAAAGCTAATAAGCAGAGAGGAAATGACAGTGTCACACTCCAGCTGGAGACAGCGAATTCACAGCTCTCCTGCAGCTACATCCGCCTGTCAAGCAGAAACAGAGTCACCTCTGCATCCATCTTCGTGCTTTCCAACTCTCTGAGGTCTCCCCTGCTATAGTTGGACTGACCACCGTGACTACCCGGACAAATCCCGGCATGCTGGTGTATCAGTGGACAGGTGGACCTTCAAGTGGCCCTGCTGCATCGCTGACCCGTCAAAACATCCATAAAGTTTTTACCGGCCCTGTCAGTCTCATTACTGGACCGATCTGTCTGCTCGAAATCATGGTCCCAGCTCCCCCTGCTATTGTTGGTAGTGGCGTGTGCCTGAATCTGAGCCGCTTTGTTTGGTTCCTGTTCACAGAACCAGGGCTGTGTACAAACACAATATATATTTTACACATGCTCACACAGAGTGGGTAGCAGCTGAAGTGTGAGGAGACGTTCACTGACTTTGACAAGAACTGGATTGGATTAGAATCGCTGACTTTACCTTTAACTGAGCAAGGACATGGTTTTCTGAATGTCATCAAGGTACAAGCAAAACAATCAAGCAGCACGACATGTTCAGGATCATCTGAGCCAGTCACCGAGACCCGGACACCCACATCTTTTTTATTGTTACTCTTTCCTCATTTACTACACACAACACTCTCTGAGTTAGTTTTCTGCATCTCAAGACTTCTTCGTGCTTCATTCTACTTGTGTTTCACAAACCAATTTATTTCTTTGACCTTCTGTACTAAGATAGATTTCAGAGCAATACCCCAATACAGGCAGGTGTAGTTAAGGTTTTGCTATTGTAGTTTATTGAGCGAGCACATCCTTCTTGTACATTCTCGGTACAGGTCATTTAAGTGTCCGGCTGCAACAACAAACACAAGATCAACAGATAGTGAAGAGAGAGTTTTTTTTTATTTTCACCCACATTCTCATGCAACTTAACATTGTAATTTAACATTCAGCTCTCAATTCTACCGTTGGTGCAATGTGGCAGTGACTAAATCAGTTTGAAGATGCACTTGGCTTGTGTAAGAGATTAAGTTGTTTACCACAGTACATGTATGCATGTTCCAACTAAATTACTATTCAAGTCACCGGTTGACTGTCAGGAGTGGTCCCGCCCTTTAAGCACAGACAGTCACACATAATCGTCCTTCACAACTGGGATTCTGTCAGGAGAGATTACAGGGAAGAGTAAGGTATAGCTATTTTTGATGGAAATACCTACAGTGGGAAGACTCTGGTGGTTATTTAGCAGTATAGTAGAGGTCTGTAGTGGCGCCTGTGTAAAATATCACCTCCACTGCCAAACATATCACCAATAGCCCTCCCTCCCTTCATGCCTCGGCAGACAAAGCAATTCACAGTGAAATGAGACATAAAAATGAAAATATTGTCTGCAGTGGCTAAAAGCAGCGTGACTTAAACTTATAGGTAAAGAACAAAATATTCCGAATTTTCACGTTTAACCATTCCTTTAGTGTTTTAAAGAGATTTTCATCTAAGTCAAAAGTTAAAGGGAGCTTCTGCAGGATCGTGATGTAGGGGTTTACTAAGGAGGCCTTAAAGAGAAAGCCTCTGTCTGAAAGAGACTATTTCAGACAGAGGCTGACAAGAAGTGCTGAAGCAAGAGAGATAATCAGAGAAGAGATGTGTCTTCTGAACTTTGGAGCATGTTAACATTTTTGAGTAACAACCATGATCAAAATTATGAAGGACATCCTTTGAATGTATTGAGACAAATATACAAAATCAAAATGTGTTTCTTGGTCATTGTTGTTGGTTTCTAGAGCCAGAAAAACAGTGTTTTTGAAAAGGATGAAAACAGCAGTGCTGAAGTTCTTTTCTTAAAAAATCCTTTGTTCACTTTACATTTTATCTAACAGTATAATTATTATTGAATTATAGATATCCAATTATTGAAGCAAAAGGTCATGTTATTATTGTTGTTTATATATTTGTTTCTATTCTGTGTTAATTTTAAGTCACTTATTCACCAACAGGGGATTTGACACTCCTAGGAGAAATTAATATAAGAAATAATTTAATTTGCCAGAACCCAACCAAACTTATAATTGGATTTCTATTCTTTTCTTTCCTTATATTTGAGTTGTTTAAATTGTATTTCCCAGCCCCTTAAGTGTGTGACTATTAGAAATAGCTAACAACTATACAGCAGGTGCTGTAAAATCACTGGATTACCTCAACGGACGCTCAGACAGCTTTAGTCCCAGGTTCGGAGACAGACCCGGACAAATAAATTAGTCCAACACCCTTCACAATGAATTTGACAACCTCCCTATTAGTGGGACGGTTTCTAAGAATAGTTGAGGACAAATTGGAGGAGAAAATACCTTGTAGCAAATTTAAAAGCAATGATGTACCGACCTCTTTAAACTATAACTTCCTTCCTTTGCTACAATTCAAGATGTGGTAATTAACCACCCCTCTGTGGACATGTGTTTACAGTTTTCCTGACTCCTCACTCTTCTTTGGAGCACAGTGGCCGGTGCGTGCCCTCCCAGCAGGTGGGCACGTGTCCGGTCTCTGTTATCTCTGTCGTTATTCATGGCAGCAGGTGCTTTCTCTGACATTTGTGGGGCAGGCCTGCAGCCTTTGTCTTCCAAGCTCTGGGGAAGTGCACCAACCATGACTCCCCTGCACCTGATCCCCTGCATGGCATATGTATTGGTCCATTACGCTCCCGCCCGCCCTCTAATGTCCCCGCACCATTGGAGGACACTGATTACGTAAACTGGAGGCCAGGGCGATTAGAATGCAGAGAAGCACTGGAACTCCTTATGCATTTTCATATGAAAGGCATTTTCTGGAATAAAGTTCAACATCAGAGGTTTAGATTAATGTAATTTCTGCTTTGATGCTGATGCTCTGCATTCCTCGGAGACAAACTGGGCGGTGGAGGAAGAAGGGACTCGAGAGACGAGAGCTATTTGATTTATCCCACCACTTAACACAGCATTTCATTAAAACATAACAACCGACTTGGGACCTTTTCCCAACTTATTCTCAGTATATATATATATATATATATATATATATATATTGTCTTATTGACTCACACTACATATTTAAACCAGTGGTAGGATATTTTAACTTTTTCACTTTAAGTCTGGGCGCTAAGTATGCCTACTTTTGTATATTCTATCATCCATGGCAAATTAGATCAGATGCATGAGGAAATAAAATAAACTGCATTAGGTTGTATAATTATATATTCTTGGTTAAAAAATCTAATTTTAAACACACAATGATCTTGTGTATTTATTTCAAACCTAAAAATGTTTTGATGCTACGTTTCTGCTTTGATGTTACATTCAACATATTTAGAAATTGCTACATACAGAAAAAATGCACATTCCAATGTTTACATCACAGGTTCACTGGGGTTTTGCTAAATATCTCATTAACTGCTCTCCGCTCTTACTCTGCAACCATTCAATCAATCAGTCAGACACCAAACATCTTCAATTTGTAAAATTGTCTTTAAATGATAGATCTACATTTTAGAGCAGCTGTGATTGAGGAACTATTGCAACATATTGTAGATTTTGTTTGAATGTTAGACAGTGAAACGGGTTGTTTCACAGAGTTATTCATTTATAAGTTATTACTCTTGTCATGGGGAAGCTGCACTGTTTGATGTATTGAATGAAGTACTGCATGAAATGATCCCACTTAAACTCAGACGTAAGCTGGGACGTTATTGTCTTCAAGGAACTCCTTTAAAATACTTGAGAAGATAAAAATAGCATTTAAAATATTATATTTTGTTTAATGCCATCATAAATATTTTTTCCCAGCTTCCCCTACATTTACAAACAGCTGAATATCATACATACAAGCAAACTTTATCTAGATTAGCCTGTAGCCTACATTGAAAAATATTGTTCACTTTTGGTTTTATGAAGAACTGGAAACTGATGTTGAGCAAACATCTCATTCTGGGGCCAACTGCTCTACTGCATAAGTGAATCTTCCATCTGTGCTAAACCTGTAATAATTTATATTCTTGGCCCCTTGTTGACAGATGACACAAGTTTCAAATACATTATTTCTTTGACATATCACTTTTTAAGTAACACTATTACACTGACACCTGGTGTCCACACTACTTGGGATTTTTCAAGCACGTAAACTGAAAACTTTGGGAACATTACCCTATTTGAGTTTGAAAACTCTGGGACTGCATTTTTTGTTAGGGCAGAATGGATTTCACCTGCAATTCTAGATTGAATATCGTCATTAACTGAACTTAAAAGTGTTGCTGCCACTTACTGTCAGCTTGATTTCAGTCAAGGAAATAAATCCCTGCTCTTGATTATCGCCAATGCTGTTTCTTGTTTGTGGTCTTTTCTTCAGATAATCAACCAACTTAAAAAAAACTATCTCCTGCGTGAATGCACATGCACATGCTCTGATTATGATCATGTGATATGCGTTTGCAGGTGTATTATTATGGATAGAAATGACTTCTGATAAGGAACTAAAATGCTTGTCTGAATGGAGATCAGTTTTGTTTTAAAACTTAGTTTTTAAGCTGAAATTTGTTGTGGGAGTCTAAGTTGTTACCAAACAGTTTCTTTACTACACATCCAGCACTTTCTCTCCACCTGGTGCGTGCATGGCCAACCACTTACTCTATTTAAGCTTAGTGTTTGGTCTACTGAGAAAACAACCTGGCCTTTTAGCTGCTCAGTGCAACCCAATGATCACCAGCTACAGTAACTGTAACTGTATTCGTTTGAGGTTTAGTGCAAAGTGGTAACAATGGGCTTTTAGAGCTTTTATGCCGAATACATATCAGCAGGTGAAATAGATAAGAGCAGTGAGCGAATCTAAACAGTAAAGTGGCTGCTCTGGCAGCTTAACAAGGAGCGTGAGACTCACAATGAAAGCGTCCATACCTCAGGAAGCACCAGGTTCAGATGATATTTTCTCTGTGGGTTCACCACTTCACAGTGTCATATTGAATTGGCATAGTATTCCTAGAATGTGAATTGATCCAGTGTTATTAATTCATATGTATTATAACTCCACTAAGCAGAAAGGTCAACACATCAGAGAACGATTTATACATTCAACAAAGTCTTTATGAAAAAAGGATGTTTTCTTCTGCTTGTGTGAAATGACAGAGTTCATCCTGTGGCAAACGGAAAGCGGCCGATGACCGAACATCATTCTGAAAAGGTAAAAAGATATACGATTCTCACAGGAGCAGCCGATGAAGATTTCACTCCTATTGCAGCTTAACTCAGCTTATTTTTCCAACTAAGTTATAGTCCTTATCTCCTCTATGCCATATTCCATCCCTCCTATACTCCTTCCCATATCCCTCTTCTTCCCTTCTGCTGATCCAGCGTCTCAGCATTCCTCTCCGTTCACCTCCATCTCTTCAAGCCCCGTCCCTCTCTCCATGCCAGCTCCTCTGACACCCTGCATTACTCTAGCAGCAATGGACACTGCTGTTGGACGGCTTCCCAGCGCCGGACGTCCTCCAAGGGGAGAGAGTCTGCGTGTCACAGCAGATTAATGCCTTGCTTGCTGACTGATCAACTCCCCGCTGGTCCGTGTGCTGTGGCATGGCCCAGATAGGGAGTTGACGCTATCCCGACTCATTGCCACTCAGGTGGTCTGGCCCGGGAAACTGTGATCCGTACATTTAATCTTCCAGACAGCGTCGCGCTGGAGGAGCGGGGTGCTGCTGTGGAAAAGGCGTTTGATGGGTCTGCGAGCGGCAGAGAGCAGCGAGTAGGAGGTAATCAAGCTAAGTGGCTGTTTATGAAGAAAGAAAATGGTGAGGTCACTACTTGTGTAATTTAGCTGCGAATGCAACACAAACATTGTGGGTTTAGTATGTGTGCGTGGACACTTTCTTTCCAGAAATAAGATTTGAAAGATTATTTAGTATTTTATATGGGTGTTAGGCAGATGAGATGCACAGACACAGAGACATATGTCCCACCAATGGTTAACTCATCATCTATATGGAGATACCTACTTGTTCCATGCTGTCTCTTAACACACTAGTTCTTAATACTAGATAATGAACACCTGAGTATGTTTGAATATGTCGGGAAATTACCGGAGCCCCGTCTCCTCAAGCACCTTCAGCCCCTAATTAACCGTAAGGGGAAGTGAAATGGACAACATGAAAAATCTCACTGCTAAAAAGCCGCCACAATAGTAAAATAATAGGGGGTAATCTATAATCATCCCTCACCTGAAGATGATGATGTCTTTTCTAACTCAATCACACACTTGCATTAGGACAATTTCGTCCTTTTTCTATCACACTTCATCAAACAGGGCTCGGGTGCATACTTGATCCTCCTCATTAGCAATCACTCCATCACTCACTGGTAATGGCCTATCAACATTGTCTCAATGACCAAAGTTACAGCTGGGGGAATGAAATATTAACTTATAATGTTAACCCAGGGTCGTGTTATAACATTGTGGTAATCAGATCAGATTGAGTCAGCTACAGGCATAAATCAAGCACGACTCTAAAACAGTGGAAGGATAGTTAAAAAATAAAGTAAGGGGCATGGAGTGATTAAAAAGTTGTGCACTCACCTGACTCATGTTTAACTAAAAGCTGGTCAGACCTTGGAAAAAGGAATAAAGATAAGGAGAAGAATTTAAGAGTAGTTTAACACAGAGACACTGCAATGGGGAAAGAAATGAGGAAATAAGCAGAACCCGAGGCAGGCACCTTGGTTTGTGTGTCTCACCATTACCATAAATGGATGCTGACTGCCTGCAGTCAGGACCAATACACTATCTATAAGGGCTCATTTCTCTCAAATTTACTTTGCCGCCGGTGTGACGGACGATCCCTGGTCTTAGCAGCACAAATCAGTTCACTTTCGCATACCTCTCCAGGCATAGCCAGAGGTACATGCAATGAGTGTCACCTCCCCACCCCCCGCCTTGTCCTCTCCCATTACCCTCACAGATGCCATGGTAAATGGCTGGCTTGAGGTTACAGACATGGGGCCTGCTGCTTTATATTCATGTCAGGATAGTGGAGTATCGGGAGGGTTTGTTCAATACAACGGCCACGCGAGTAACGCATCCTGCAGGCTGGGGTGAGGTGACGATTATAAAATAAGGTGAAAACTATTATCTGTCACCATCTCTCTCTCGCTCTTTCCCTCTCATCAACACACACGTACCTGCCAAGGAAGCACTTAAGCAAACCTGGCATAGTGAATATATAAACACCTATACACACACACATAATTTTAGAAGCACGTTTAATCCTTAAGGGCGTCAACCAATGTCAAAGAGATGCTTCAACTGCCATTACAATGAATCCTCATGTCATTCGAACCTAGTTTTTCAACTCTGTCCTCACGGGAGTTTTTCTGTTTCAGAAGAACTCCATCTATGCTCTGGATTCATTTTATTACACACAATAAAAATGTGACACCATCTTGACGTGCGGTTTCTTTAACTGAGTCATTATTTCTCTGATGAACTATGTATTCAGTAGAGTGGTCTGGTGCTCAACAATGCAAATGAGTTACTTTAATAAGCAGCCTGTTACAGTGGCTGGTGTCTGCACTGACAGGAAGGACCCAGACGTAGAGGCGCGAGACAGACTGATGCGCCGGAGAAGCTTTTAATAAAAATAAACAGGCTTAGAAGCAGACAGGTGGATAATCAGACCGAGGAGCTGACAGGAATAGTCAACAGGAAACAAGAGGCGGGTAGACAGAAGGCAATACTGGGAACAGGTAGCAGATGTCCTGGGGAAAACCCTCAGGAACAGACACAGACCAACTGACAAGGAGTCGGTGCGGCGGCAGGTGTAAGTATTGGCTTAAGTCGTCGGGGAACTGGTTTTAGGTGTGTTAGCGGGTGGAGGAGCACGGGTGATCGAGGATAGAGAACCAGTCGGCAGATTGAAATGGGAAAATAAGGTGAGGGGACATCTGGTTGGCAGAAGGAGGATGCCAGGTCTGGGGAGAGAACACGGCCTGGGAGGACTGAAGAGGGTCTGGTGACGACAGCCGGGTGGAGCAGAGGAAGCAGATTGTGACAGATCCTCCCTTAAAGATGGTGTAAACTATAGGAGAGAAAGACTGTAGATGTTGTGCGACATAGCTCTGCTTCAGAAGCAACACCCCCCCAAATTCATGCACATTGTTGAGGCAATGACACATTGGTGAGTTTCTTATGCATTCTTTCTTATACCTAATGCGAAACCAACATGAATATGAATAGCATCCGAAGACCAAGGAATGAATACTGGCAAGAGTTGTTTTGATTTAAAAAAAAACTAAAGTGAAAGAACAGAGGCCAGTATAAATCCGTAGCTTTGCTATGAGAAAGATAACTTCACCTGTCCTTTTTGGTTTATGCATCTAACAAACTGAGCTGGTAATTGGAAGACACAAGGGGAAAAAACTCCACACAGTTGGTCTCCAGCCTTCTTGCCTTGACGTGACAGTGCTAACCACTGCCCAACTACGCTGCAGTCAGTCTATCGAATTAGACCTTGTTACACTAACACAAATTAAAGGTGTGTAGTTAGACGAGATCAATGACGCTGAAAGTAGAGGTGCTGAGGTGACCCAAGTGCTAAGGGAGTGTAACTACAAGGTAATAACATGTTTATAACACAAATCAATGAATACAACAGCTCTGTAGTGGTTATAGGAAACATAACATCCATCCATTATTATTTTTTCTGGAATATTTGCTTTCATTTATGAACATTAAATATATTTTCCAAGTATCTGATGCCCATGTACAAGGTGACATAGAAGGTATAAGTATAAAGTATAAAGTGGTTCTCTCAAAAACGAATCCACCTCTGATGTCTCTATGTACACTATCTATAAATGAACATACACACAACCATAAACATTATCTGTACAGCTTCTTTGAAATGCATTTGCTGTATTTTTACAATGTTCTAAACCAGTGTAAAATGTTTCTCAGATCAGGAATGTTCCCTTGCTGCTCTGAATTTTACATGACGTCACTGTATGGAGTCTCTCAGCATCTCAAAACTCTGACTGACCTCCATCGTCCCTGTATGAGAGGCACTACAAACACGAGATATCACCTGATTGGTCGGATGAGATGTGTATCGTGAATATTTTATGCGAAAGAAGATTTAAAGCTGCATGAGTTCCACACTGCTGTGTAATCACATTTCCTGCTGTCAAATTTTAACAGCAAAGTTTTGATGTTCAAAAGTGCTGCACACAAACTTCCACACACACACACACACACACACACACACACACACGCACACACGCACACACGCACACACGCACACACGCACACTCGTACAACTACTGCTGCATCCCAGACGGGGCCGAACAGGGAGTTGTCTTCTACTCGCGCTCACCTTGTACTCCATTACGAGGTCGAGGCCCTGCACCTGCTTCTCCAGGTGTGAGAGAAGACTCCAATGATGCACTCTTAATGACTTGCCAGAAGGAGAGGGCAGTCCATGCAGCTGCATACTTTACGGCCACGTAAAGGCGGTTCATTACCATCCATCTTCGTATATGTCAGGATTTAGAGAGCATGCTCAGCTTTAGGCTTTCCCTTGTTGGGAAAGAGATGTATAATCAACAACAACAACAAAAAAAAGGGTGTTTATCACAGAACATGAGTGAACACCGGTGAGGCATGAAACACTAATAAAAATCAATCAAACGTGCAACTGTGTAGTGGGAATGTGCTTCCTTTATAGCTTATTAAAAAACATTGGTAACCAGTAACAATTTCCGTGGGGGTCATCCCTACAGCGGAGTAATTGATGCCTCTTAACCCGACTTTGGAAAACAACATTATCAGCCACTTTTATGCAGATGAGCCTAGATTTAAATTCTGCATTCAGGCCCGCTGTGATTTTGCACCACCAGCGCCACAGGAACTTCTGTATCAGATAATTTACTTTATTAAAATGGATGATAAATCAACCCGTTCATCAACAACAATATGCTGGGGTTTGACTTTAGATCAGGTGCAGACTATACCAGTGACGGCTTCAGAGGTGTGCCCTTCCTTTGAGTGACTGTGGCTCTGTTAAACGCTCCCTACTTCCTTGTCCTTTATAAAAAATATAGCTGCAGTTTATAAAAAATAAACTGCAGCTATACTAAGGTCAGAGCAGAAAATAACTTCATGAATTAATTGCTGAGCGTGTCGTGCTGATCAATCGTTCACTATTACCACAGCCAGAGAACGCTGAAGGCAACATGTCTATTCATATCTGCCAGCAGCAAAAAAGGCAAAGTAGCTTAACCTGTCGCTCAGGTATGGACTACATTCAAATGCCAATGTGTCCTGGGTGGCACAGATGTAATATATGTAGATAGATTGCGATATGGAATTATATTTATTTTCTTAACACTATCTTTATAGTAAATTAGTGTCAAACACTAATTTCCCAGAGTTAAATGTCACTGTTCTACTCGCCATCGAGCTTATTTAACATGCCACTGAGTTGTTATAAGACATTGGAAATTATCATTTCATCAACAGTTAGTGAAAGCTGTATATTAGTCAAATTATATTTCTGTCTTACACACACTATGTTTAAGACCCACAGATTTCCAGCCAAGTTGAAATCACGTGCTTTTGAGAGCTGTTCGAAAAAACATCTGCATGTGTCTTGTAGTCAGTTCATTGTAGATTTTGGACATTTGCCTTGGATCTTACCTCCTGTTGTAGAAACCTTTGCTTTTGAGACCCGCTCGTGTGCAGCTAATATTTGATGATATTTAGTGGAATCAATTATTCCCTCTAGCTGCTTCTTTTTTTTCTCCAAACACATCTTTGGTGATTGTAGTCACAGAGCACATTCTCATCTGACTTCTGCACATGAACCCTATTTGTGCCTCAGAGCTGCACATGGAACCTTTGCACATCAACTCCTGTAGCAGCTGGATCTTTCTGCAGCTCCAGATCCCGTCCCACTCCCACAGTTTCCCCTCAGCTGCCGCCTCTTAATGACATTTTAGTGAGTGGAAATTTCAGACTGGAATCACTTTGATATCTCTTTTCCGAGCCCCCCCCCTGCATTGTAGGCTTCAATTAGCTTCATCAAGATCTGCAGCCAGTTGTGAAGAGCCGCTGGTTGTTCATTGACGCCACAAGGTTTTGAAGATTCACAGAATATCAGCACTGGAAATGCAATCAGCTGACAAATCCCCAATGACAATTCTTGATTCGCCTTTCAAGTCCTAATGAATCAATTAAGTCCCAATGAGTTCTTACACTGCATGTATTTGTGAAGCGAAAAACACAATTTCTTCTTATTAAAGCTCATGAAATAAAAAATAGCGTTGGATTAACACATGAAGAAAAACCTAATTTGATATGACCTCCATGGATTGATGTAAATAGGGAGTGACACACACTTCAATCTCCCATTTTGAGAAGGCCATCAACGGTGTCGGCCCTAATCTATGGTGATCTAAGACAGAGCTACACTGTGGTGTATGGCAGAAAACTTCTGTTTTCTCTGTTGTGTTACAAAACAACTTTAGCTCATCAAAATGTCGGTCGAAAGTTCAGCCTGCGTTTGGCCCTCGCTTGTGGAAACCGCAGAGCAGAAGCCCTGGAGCAGAGATCGGACCAACCGCAAACTCTCCCTCTTCATCTGTCATTCACACAGCTAGCTCCAAGTACTGTGCACTCCCCCCCCGACACACACACACACACTTCCCTTCTTCTGCTCCGACCTTCAACCCTGCCGTCTGCGTATCACTGTTAACTTGTCTACTTCTCCGGCCCTCACACTGCTCATCTCTCCGTTTGCACCCTGACCCGCTCTCCTCAGCCTGAGCTCATCTCTGGTGACAGCAGCCGATTGACATTAATGACACCACAGAATAGAAAGGTTAATTAAGACCAACCGTTTCCTGCCCGTTCCTCAGTAAACATCTGCTGCACAGCTTCAGTCAAACAGAGACGGACTCGAGTCATAGTGAAAAGAAAAATATTGCAGCAAGGAAATATAAATAAGAGTATATAAATACCCTCCAGGCCACAATAAAACTCTGATCCCACTCAACACACATGAGCACACTGCAAACCTTAAATGTAAAGACGTGTGGTGTCATGTTCTAGTTGTTTATACAATACCACAACACAATATTAAGACTTTATATATATTTAATTGCTGTGGTGTGACAATAAATCTAACTTTCAGGCCATTTATGAGACAATCACATTAAAGTCTGTCATCATATTGGGACCTGAGAGATACATTTTGAATGTGTGTGGTGGGATCCACTAAGATGAGCTGCTTTTTCCATTCATTTACTCTGTTCTCTGGTGAAACAGTGGCACAGTGGTGATGCAAACCCCTGCACAAAGCTGATAACCTTGAGGAAAGACATGGTGGAAACCACTTTGCTTTAATAAATATCAGATCAACCGTTCTATTCTCTGTCTGTTTGGCAAGGAAAGTAAATTACTGATTGTGTCTCAAGACATTCATTCCTATTTGAAGTATTTTCTTTAGTGTTTACAGCTCTAAAAAATAGTTTTTTCATCTGTGACAAAAGGAAATGGGATGTAGGTAAATATTAAACTATATAGCTGTCAGGTTACTCAAACAGTCCAGACCAGTGCAGCACCTCAGCAAGCGGAGAAGGAAGTAAGGCTGCCATAAAATACATAAACATAAACAAACATCTAAATATGGAGACTCAAGGGGGTTTTATAGCTACTCTTTATCTTCACATTAATTCTCCCTCTGTCTTTATCTCCGCCGGGACTCTCCGCTTTGATCTCTGAACCTGTAAGGTTCACACACAGAGCCCTCATGACAGCGAGCGAAGAGGCAAGTGTTGTGCAAAAGGCAAAGTGAGGGGGCTGAGCGGAGGATTAGATGCAGAACATGGACGTCAAGGGCAGAGGAGGCAGATACAGCTGGGGGGCAGCCTCTCTGAATATGGGTAGCTTTGGAGCTGCTCTGAAACCAAACAGCAAATGCTCCAAATGATGAAATGATGGAGTTAACACTAGAAAATGCATCAGGAACGGTTGAGTCCCACAGTGCATCAGAGTTGTGGACGGGATGGAGGTTATCGTATTTTTCTGGTATTTTGGAGAAAAAACTGTTTAGTCTTGCCGAGAAAAAAAAGGAAACACTTCATAAAGCATACTTTTGTAGTAATGTTTTTTTCTATGTAGTAACATCAGTTGTCTGTTTTCATTATGATCCTGTCATAATATATTACCACACAATAATGAGTCAATAGAATAGAAGGTACTCGGTGAACCATAGCAGGCGAAAGTGGTATAATTTCCATATATTCATTATGAAGACATTATTTAATAAAAGTAAAAACAAAATTGTGCTTTCACTGTGCATTCCTTTGCCTGTTGTGATATTCATATAGTAATAAATGTTGGCAATTAGTTGTTAGCTTTTCCATTCTAATGGGCTGTCAAGTCTCCACTTCAACTTGTTGGTTGGCCATTAATAATGTGCATTTACAACAATAATAAGTTGTTGATAAATACAGGAGCTCTGCAGCTCCTTTCCAGAAGGTACACTATAATTAAATAGCAGCTGAAATTTTTCAAATAACATTCATGGAGGAGGATTTGTTTTTTGGGAATTGGATTTATTTTACAGCCCAGTAACCCAAAAGCTGCTCGTAGCTTAGAAGTGACCTATTTATCACTGCTCAATGATTTATTAGCCATTAGCCATATAAACACATAAAGGGTTGCCTTATTAGAAGTTGGCACCAACGTGTGTATTAAAGGTTACCAGCAGAAACTTTGAACAGCTGCTGCTCCGGTGGTGCTTCAGTAACATGCGGGACACACGGCAGCACAGGTATGTGATTGGTTACAGCCGACTGATCATTTTAAAGTGGTGCTTTCACACGAATGGTAAAAATAAGCGAGAAAGCTTTTCACGTGGTGCGTCCCGGCTCCGAGCTGCTTGCTGTGCTCACATGGATGGTTAAAGTCAAGCAATGCATGAAGCCTCTCGTTTAAATTCGGCGGCGATAATTGGACCACGACTCGTTCGGAGCCTAAATGCACCCGCGATGGTGAGAACAACCAAACAACGTCTGTAACCGCCTGGAATAGAATACATCTTCAATAAAGGTCACATTCAAATGACACATTTTGTCAAATCAGTCGGGTTGGCTTTTGGCAGTAACTGAGGCATACAGTATAACCGGAAAAATCCATTGGGCATGCTGTGCCACAGAATGCCGGAGTGATCACCATTGAGAAGCATCGTTGCACGCTCATTCTGCCATGCCTTCACATTGTTTCTCATCCTTTCTTTCCTATTGCCAGAGGATTAAGTGATGCCTTATACCCCATGCCAAGGCCTTTCTCCAAACAAACCGTTCACAAACAGAAAAAGCAATCAGGCAAATGCAGTTAGCGTACAAAGAGAAGCAAATGCACGACTGTAGATGTGAAAAGACATTTTAAGACTCAACTGTGCTTGTTAGCCCCGGCATGAATATTCATTTCCCCAATTTTCCTACTGTGTGTGTTTTATTCATTTCTCATATCATGTTTGTGTTTTGTAAACACAATGGAAGGAAATGCATTGCTCCCCCTCTCTCCCCTCTTTCAGTGCCAAGGATTGTCATGTCGTCAACTCCTGATAACCATCGGTCTTTACCCTTTAAAGACAGGCCTGCATTCTGGTTAGATGTTTGTCACCCCTGTTTTCACAATTTGTGATTTCAAGCTCGGAACTCAGGTGGGAAAGTTTACCGCCATGATGCACAGCCCCAGCTGGGACATGACGCTACGGTTCTCTGAAGGCCACTCGCTAGAGTAATGAATGAGGACGTTTAGCTCGTTCTCTCTCATTATTGAACTCATCCATGCTTCTCTGAGAACATTCGTCTGATGACTACCACAGAACTCATTTAGGTGAATCAAATGCTTTTTTTGTTCTGCCTCATTGTTGTCTCTCTTTTAGACCAGAAATTATCTTTGTTGTTTTTTCTTTCATTGTGACAGGTTTATGCTATGAAATAGCATAAACCTGTCACTTTGGGTATTTGTTCAGAAACTCTTGATAATGTAATAATCGTTTAGTCACTGAAAGAAACGCCTTCACCTTTAGATGAAACAAACATATTTACAACAAATTCTCAGCTTTTTTCCTGTGTGTGTATGTGTCTGCAGATGGCAGCCGACCGACGAAAAAAAATTTGATGCAAAAGAAAGGGTGCATATCCCCTGTTAGTTATCTGTGGGTATAGTTGACATGTGCGATGAAAGAACCTTTACAAATACACGAGGTTAGAGACACTGGGAGGGAGGTGTTGAAAATTCATGAGACACCCATCCTGCTTTCACAAATGTTTTCCCTTCTCATCCATCTTGGATGCGCGTTCGATTAAAGAATAGCTTTTATTCTCGAGTTTATCCATTGACATGTGCGTCGGCACATGCAAGCAAACACAAACGCATGTCCACACTGCCACCCCGGGGGTTTGTGTATTGACTTGATAGTTGCCAAGCTCAGTAGTCATTAGGCGGTCAAGCCTCCCACCATGTAGGCGGATGAAAGCTCAGATTCATTAACATTCAACACACAGTGCGCTCCCCAAGTGCCGTTTCTAGTGGCTTTAAGTCATTGTCTCACTTTGATAAAGTTTAAATGATTTTGTTGAATCTGCCTTTCAGAATTTTTCATACTAATGAAAGTTCTTATCTCTTTTATCCCCTACAAGGAGGAATATTTCATGGTCACAGGAAAATCCCAGAAAACAAAAGTGTATAAAAGGTCCGACCTTGCTTTTCATGCTTCTTTAAGAACTAATTCAACAATTCACAAAATGTAATGCTCAAATAGAAATACATATCCGATAGCCACAAGGCACCAGCAAGACCTTGGCACTAGAACTACTTTGTAGTTGTAGACTCGGCTCAAAACAGAAACAGGAAATCTGTTGCATTGACAGTATCTGTCCTTGCTGAGGGCAAGAATACACGTTATCCAGATGGCAAAAAAAATTGCCATGAGAGTGGCTTTTTGATTGGAGCATTTTTTTGTTTTTTTGGAGTATGGGCGAAATGGAAGTCCGTCCCATTTTCTTGATGGTTCCATTAAGCACTAAATCGGTGGTTTGTACATTAACGCTAGACACTTCTACACTTTAAACTTCGTCTTGGCCTGGCTGTCGCTAGGAAACCATAAATACTTAAATATGTGTACTAACCTGTAATTTCTTTGCAACCAGGGCTCTATTAATGTACAGGTGAAAACCTAGCAGGGGTGCAAATGCAGGCGCAATCATGTTGATAAGCCGTTGGCATGACCTCCGGATAAAATCCAGAGAATACTCTACTGAGTTTTCCCAGAGTTTGCCTTTCACACATGCACAACACAGCAACAGGCTGACACTAGCATTCAAACATGCATCTCTGCCAGAGGAAATACTGAGGATCCATGGAGTCCAGTGCAGCTTCAGTCATGCAAGTCTATATTCAGTGCTTGCGCCGCATGGCATTTTTGTGGCTCCAAACTAGGACTGGTTGTTTCTAGCTTCTTAAGATCATAGAGGTACAAACGAAAAACATAAAAAAATTAAAGAAGCTTCTTTGTTAGCAAAATTTAGCTTTTTTCACTTTGATTCAATCATTTCTGCTACTGCACATGTTAATGAACATTATACTGTTTAATGCAGTTATGGCAGCATCTCTGCTTTCTTTGACTGATTGGATAATTATATCAACAGCATATTGTGTAATGTATGAAGTTTTTCCCTTTCAGTTGATTTAAGCCTCATAGTTCTCAATCAGCAGAAGGATTAGTATGTGCATTGCATCTGCAGTCTCTTATGTAAAGGACGGACTGGTTATATTATGCAGGGGTCAAACAGCATGGGAACCTCTATTAATTAGTCAAATCTTCTGATACACAAGAGATTTTACAAAATCAGAACACGACCTCACCTGATCAGACTTTCAAACTACGACACTAGGCTCCCTGAATCATCAGGTGTGTGCAGGTAGATATGTGCTGATCTCAGTTAACGGTCTTTTGAAACTTTAATTAATTAAAGTAATTAAGTCATTAAACTCAATTGTCCCATGGTTAATCAAAGCATTGTTTTCTGTCTCATTCGCAGCTTTACTTTGAAGCCCTGTTAGTTTATTCATTGATTTAAACATTTTCTACTCACTGTTTTGCAGTCGTGAATCACATTCGATAATGAATCGGCTAAAAAAATATTCTAATGTTGAATTGTTTTTGAATAACCTCTATAGTCATTTAAAATTTCAGAAATAGAAATACTTAAGAATTTCTTTCATACCCAAGGCAGTAGATCGCAACGCTATGAAAAGATGCAACAAACAATTCAAACAAAAGACTCTGTGAAGGAAAATAAGAATCGCAATGCGTAACGTCTTGTAATAGGTTTACTTAATTAGAGGTTGAAGCGCACATTAGAAGGAAAAGGACATTAGTGCAAATTGTTCTGCGAAGTCTCAGACACTTCCCTCCACCCGTCCATCATAACTTCTGTACATACAGGTTGTTAAAGACAGATTACAAAGGAGGGTAACTGCAGGGGTTAGAAATGGCTGCACTTTGACTTTGAATAGATTCGGTGTGTAGGATTGAGTGGCATGTAGGAAGTGACACATTGTATTACTCATTTCTTAGAAAACAGTTGCATGAAAGGATCACTTCACACCAGGTATGGACAATACAATTTACAGACGTTGTAAAGCAATACAAATGTGTCTTTCTTACATAAATTACATTAAACTTGATTGATCGGCACTCAACTGAATCAAAGCTGAAGTTAATTGCACCAATTCTATATGTCAACAGACTTAAATTGAGGTAATTGGTTCAATACCCACTTTCTATTTCATATTTAGTTGCTCTGGGAGAACATACCTTTAATTACATTCATTATGATAAAAGTGAGTATAAAAGTAAAGAAAAGGAAGATAACACAACCATCTGCCTGGAAGCTGCATATATTGACACGTGCACAGGTCACATCTTCTCAATGACTTGAAGCCACAGGGGACTGCTTCTTACTGTGGAAATATCAGACATTCAGGATTGATCTTGAAGATACGGTTGACGTCTGTCAGTCTTTGTGGAAGCTTCCTCCCCGGGGAACCTACCTTCTGTTTTGAAGAAAAAAGGCATATGGGAGCAAAAGCATTCCAGCTTCATCACACACACACCTGTCTCTGCAGTGGATATCTCTCTTGTCACTGATGGTAATATCCATCAGAAGTCAGCTTATATCCTTAAGTGTGCCATACTGCTCAACAGATATGTAGTCTTCCAACAGGATTAAAAGTTATTTGGATTAAGTAGGCTTTAGGTAACTCAGGGGATAACAGTGTGTGGAGGCCCTTTGCTTACATCTCATGGTGAGCGCATTCTGAGGCATTTCAAACAACCATTGAATTGTCGATGTTCAAGGTGGATCCCTGAGACCTGCACTACAGATTGTGAACGTTTCTGTTGGTATTATCTTCTCATGACATTGGTCTTTATTGCATTTGAAGATAATCATCTCTTGTGTTGTACAGATTAAAGATAGAGCCCAGCGAGGCCGTTTGATTCAGAAACACTGAACAACCTCATCTTCACCTTATTGTACATTGTGAAACATTTCATAGATACATTGAAAATCCTTTTTTCCCCCTCTTACCTTGATATATCGGAAAATGGCAGATTAGGAAGCTCGCAAGATAGTTCTTTATAGGTGGCAATAAGTTTCTCAATTATGAGAACAATTTCGAAAAATGAAAAGTACATTTTCAGGAGCATAGTGAAGGTCGTATTTCATTATTCCCTCCTATGCAGATCACAAAGACCACATGTACTGTGATGGACAGTACCCTTCTTGTTATAGCAAGGTAGAAATATGTGAAAGAAAAAGAAAACACTTTGGAGTAGTCAAGGTACAGAGAAGGACATTCCAGTACTTTCCGTGTATGGTCATGCTTAAAGCCATCATTTGTTAAGTGGATGAAGTTGGAGCCCAGTATTTGTATCTTTCAGATCATAGCAACACAAATCAAGTTTCAAAATATGGTTTTAATGTGAGTTACCTGTGGTACTGCAGTATCGTTCGACGGTTAAAATGTGTGGAGCTCTTGTCACCCTCTGTAGTCTCTGTGTTCAATGCATCAAACACCCTGCTTACTTCTGCGTTTCTCATCGGGGTTTGTGCACCGAATTTCAAAATCGTGGAAAATATGCTCAGCATCCAGCATCGGTTGACTGTAGATTCAAGGTAATTTAGTTTCATTCCTCCATTCTGTGTTAATGACGAGTGAACCCACCTATTTCTCAACGTGCATCGCTCCTCTCTGTTATGACTGCCTTGTCCAATGTGATTTTGTTTATACTCCAGATGTTGGAAGGATGGAGCTCAGAGGGGCATTTCCCCTTTAAAGCTCAGCTGTAGTTTTGATCCCTCCCTAATAGAATGGTTCAGCTGCTTCAGGGATCAACATCTGCCGCGACTCATATCGCAATGAGGTGACAGGTGCCACCGCGCATTCCTGGTTTTATTAAGATAGTCAAGGCCAGGCTTGTAATCAATTTGTTGTAATAGTAAAAGGCCTTTATACAACTGGGCTGGTTGAGGAGAAAGGGACAAATTGCTGGTAGTTCAGTTTCAGCTGTTCCTGGAAGCTCTGCAGTTATAAGAAAGACGACATGCTGTGTTTTGTTGTGCACTTTATGTTCATGGCTTTCTGCTACTAGAACCATCTGACTACACTGGTATAAACCACCCCCTCATTTTGCTAGTAATAAAGTGATAAGAGTGCAATAGTTCTCTAGTTCAAATTCATTTTTGTATGCTGAGGAGTCATACTTCTACATATTCATACATTAAACTGTAAAAGGGGCCAGTAGAAAACGACAAAACCGTCTAACGAGACAAAGATTTGTGCATTTGCTCCATTTTCAGCACGCTCCCAAAGAGGCCCAACCGACCATCTGCTGTTTCGATAAACTCTGACCCCTATGCCTCTCAAGTCCGAGCATGCCGCCAGAGCAGATCCATCCCTACAGCCGGCCATGTTGTTAATCTCTGTGCAGAAGACAAGGAGGTTATCATCACATGCTAACGTCAAGGGACGGCCCCACTGGCAAGAGGGACTGGTTTCACTCAGGGCACTCCCATCCTGTCACATGCAGGACACACATTGTGATTAATACATTGTCAAGGTGCAGCAGTGTGACGATCTTGATGGCTTTGCATCCAGGGTCTTTAGGGCTTTTGCCATGTCTGACCAACATCAGATGGGGCAGTGGCTTTGTGTTGTGTTTTAGGTTGTGTGTTTCAAAATGTGTGAAAACAGTCGAGGTAACGCGTACATAACTTGAGTTTGTATGTGTTTTTATTCCAGTGCAATAACTGTGACACACAGAAAGAAAATTCAAGTAGAGGTTGTAATGCTCGAACCACCTCAACTGGCTTCTATCTAATGCGTAGGAGGAGGACTTTACTTTGAGCTCTCCCCGGTTGCCGACCTCCTCGCCCTATCTCTCAGGGTGAGTCCAGCCACGCTACAGAGAAAACTGATTTCGGCTGCTTCTATCCGCGATCTCATTTTTTCTGTGCCTACCCAGAGTTCATGGCCATAGGTGAGGGTCAAAACGTGGAATCGACTAAGGTCCGTCGCATTCCCAACCCACGATTTTCCGGCAGATAGCTATGGCCAACGTCACCAACTGACAAAGCTCTCATTGTATGCATAGAGCACATAAGCAATTCTGAGTTTCTCAAACAGGACACTTTCCTCACTCAAGCTGCACCTTGAAACTGGGATGTTTCCGCCGGGGTACAGCCAGAGCTCACTGGAGGGATTATATATCCCATCCGGCCTGGCAGCACCTCAGCATCTGTCAAGGAGAGCTGGGAAACATTGCTGGGGAGAGGAACATCTGTAATACAGTGGCTTGCATGTTGCCTCAGATAAAGGAGAAAAAAAAGAGGATGACTGAATGTGTGGGTGGATAGATGGATGGAAGGTTGTACTTTAAAGTGTTTATCTCTGATTGCTCTGTAGCCTCGGAAAGCACTAAAATCTTATCTTCAACATAATCCCCGATACTGACCATTAATGACTGTAATTTGTCTTCGTTGCTAGATCTTGTCAAAGCAGCTTTATTTTAGTGCTAATGATCTTAAAGCATCTGGCTCTGCATAAAATGTATGTTGAGCCGTGCTGCTCGACTTGCTGGATCCTGTGTGGTGCCTAAAGAACTCTTCTCTTCTGACCTGAATTCTCCGGCTCCTACAGGGGCGGTGTTAGTGTACCCCATTAGCATTTCCACTATTTCTTTGGGGTTTTGGTGTAATTAATTTAGAAAATGAGGGGATGATGTATAAACCTCTTAGGGGAAAATGTATGTGTCCTACTAATAAATTATTAGCACAAGGAGAAAATAAATAAACACGGATCCTGCCTATAAAGGGGTTTTAATATGTTTCTTTCTGGTTGTAGTGTGATGAAGATAGTGCTTTGTGCTGTGTTATGCCATGCCGTGTAGAATCCTTCGGTGATGGAGTTGTCTCAGAAAAAACGAGAAGCTGTGAGTGGCACATGTCTGAGTTTGACTTGGCATAAGCATAAAACCTCTAAATGGCAAATGATATGAATAAAATCCAGCTCTGATTTTTTATCGCTGAAATAATCAAATGAAATTCATAATGGCTGTAGCTGTTGGTTAGGCCATTGCTGCAGGAGTGCAGAGCTTTGTGTCCAGAGAGCTGCCACAAGGCACTCAGCTAACAACTCTGGGAAAGATGCATGCTCTGGAATTCAATGTATTTGTTTATTGGCAGCGATTCAGAGGGTGGGAGTGGTGCAGCTGAACCTGGGACAGTTTATAGACGGGACAAAAAGCACCTCACGATAGATAACGGATGTTAGCTCTGTTTTTATGCAGTTGATGTGTTCTAGCCAACCTTTTGGCCTCATGGATTTCCTGTTGTTGTATAACTTTAATTTGCTGCTGTAACATCTCAATGTCATAATACTAGAGTTAGTCCAAAACTTTTGAGTTCATTCCAAATTTATTTTACACAGGTACTACCTCCAAGAAATTCTACTATTCCGAGTTTATACATCTGAACTATCTGCCAACCATATACATGAAGGCATTCCAATCTTAGTGTTACAAACTCCCTTGAGAACTGTGTGACAAAGTTTATCATGACTGACATGTTTTCCCCTCGGGGCTTACCGTAGCTGCTTGTGCTCGCTACTGAGACTCTTCAGTGCTACAACTTCATTCAACGTGAACTCAACTCCAGTCTGCTCGGGCTGCTGCCGACACCAGCTCTCAGAGAGACTTGCTGCTCATCACCTCCTGTGCATACTAAACTGCAGCCGGATATTATATACATTATTTAGGTTTTCTGTGGTCAATGTATTATATATTTTTCACTTGTAAAAACTTCATTATTTCCCTGATAGCAGAACTAATATGGCCCGGATCTGGCCCGGAGCTCCCACAAGTTCTAGCCCAGATCTGTAAAAAACGGATTCAGGCCACTGTCTTTTGTCGCCTGTGATTGTGATGATTTATACTTATTTTATATTGTCGTAAATTTTAAAACAATCATAATACTGACAGGCACTCAATGTGGCAGCAAGTTCAATGGTAACAGGACTTACAAATAATATGCAAAAGCTAACAGGCACAGAGTCTAATCTCTAACTTTCCTAAATTAACCAATCCCGAGAGTCTCTATGCGGACAGAAGGTTTACTAGGTTATCTGGCTTACTCAACAGTTAGTGCCACTTGAGAACCCTATAGCCGTGTGTGTATGTTTAGAAAATGGCAGTTGAATCAAACAATCCTCTTGTGGGCAGGATCAAAAATCATTGCCCGAGGCCTACCCAAAGGCTTTAGACCGGAGCTATCCCAAGAGGTTTATTTTCTTAATGCCGAAGCGCTGCATAACAGATTAGCAAATTCCGTCAGACAGCACAGATAAAGTGAAAGGACAGTGGACGGCAAGGTAGGAGGAAAAAATGTGTCACTAAACTAACATAGGGGACAGAACGTAAATTCTTCTGATATTCTGCTTCAACTGTGTTCTGATTTTACGAGAGGATACAATGAATATAAGGCAATACAGTTTATTGGTAGTTGTTTAAGCTAGGGATCAGATTTGTTCTGCTTTAATGTTGAAAGAAGTGAAGAAGAAAAGGAAGTTGACCATCAGTCTATACCATACTTCACATGACACTAATAAATACATGAAGAACTCCTGTGATCATCAAAGAGTTTAGGAATATACACATTTGAGGAATGCACAGATCATCTTCAAGGGTAAGAAGTTGCCACTGTTCACCATCTTGCTAGTTTTTAACGTCATTGAATGTAAAAGAACAATACTTTTGTAATCCTGGTTTCAGTGAAGTCAGTGCAAGTTAACCAACTATAGCGTCTTGTATGAGTTTGCATGTTTCACTGCTTTGCACAATCTTTGAACTGTTCATTGGCCACTCGGTGCCCTCGGTTGGAGAAAAATAACCTTAAATGAATAAATAGGTAGTCTGGGAATTGAAAGGACAACCACAATAAACTTTGTTACACAGCATTCAAGTTAGTTTTTATTACTACTTTATCTCCTTGCTGGAGGCAGTAGGATACAAACCAGTGTAAACTCAAACTTGCAAAAGAAAGTGCTCCAGCTAAGTGGGTGCTCCAGCAGTTCACTTTAGGACTTATACCCTTAGGTGTGAAAAAGGCCTTTCTGCTGTTTTTTGACGCTGCTGAGCACTCATTCAGCTCAAGGTGTTTGAGAACCGAGCAGCACAGTGGGGCCAAAGAAGTGGACAGGTGAAATCTGGCACTGAGAATGAGCAGAGAGAGAATTTGAACGTAGAGCAGGTTGTTGGGGACGAGCTACATCTTGAACAAGACTGTTAGATTGTTGTTCAGACTGAGGAACATAAACAAACCCTTTGATAGTTATTACTCCCTCCAGAGGAGAATATAAAGCTGAGTGTTCCGTGCAATGTGTAAATAACTGAACAGGCTTGATATTGCCTTTTACCCCTTTTTATTTATTGTCAGTCATTTTTATTCAATTGTATGAGTTTCCCACATTTTCTCAAGTTTTTGTCTGGTAAGGCTAAAATGAGGAAAGTGGTAATATAGTTCTCACTGATTACACATACGTAGCAATGTTCCTGTTGATTTAAAACTGTTATATAGTTAATATGAATTGTGAAAACTTCAATTTATTACCTTAGATTTTTAATGGTATATTATTTTACACTAGGATCTATAATATATAAATATTCAATTATTATAATACTTTCAAAAGCTCTGCCACATCTTTAAAAAATATGAGTCAAGTATTTTCTTATTTTAATCTCAGTACACTTTTTTCAGTGATTTTATTCTTATTCGAGTACAGATTTGAATACCTTCTTGAATAAAAATACTGTTTCTCTGTTTCAAATACACCTCAGTGGTAATTGGCAGGCTGAGCAATGCTGAAACTGCTGTATATATCTCTCTTTGAAGTGATGCACAGGAGCATGAAGTTACTGTTAATGTTCCCAGATACTTTCTTTGTCTTTGATTTTCTTTTATAAGTCCGTAAATCCCAAAGTTCATAACATCACTGCTGTCAGATCAAGGTTGTGTTTGAATTTGGCATTAAACAATTGTTGTTGCCAGCTGCACACTGTGAAGGATTGTTTCTATTAAAACTTGGCCTCAGCAAATATTATCAGTGAATCCTTGGAAATTCACAGAGGAATAAAGACCGAGAGCATTTTTGCAGATCGGAGAAAACTGTGACATTGAGAGCGAAGTAAAAGCCTGTGAACATGAACAAATCAATGTGTGCCGGCCTTAATATTGATTAGATATTGCTGTAAATAGCATGTGCAGGATTCTCTACTTGCATGTGGTTAGGGTTTTGTTTTTCAAATAGCTTGTTTTCCTCACTTTCTGTGAGTTTGTGCGTAAAGAATGACTAAAGAGAGAGAATAAGAAATGCACTTCTTTCCACCAAGGTTCAAAGAACAGCATTGTGACAGCTTGGGTCTGGGAGGCAGACACCCTCTCAACATGTAAAAGGTCATGGTTGAAAATACTTTGTTAAAGCTTGTAGTCGGGGCTGGCTCAGGTGAACCCTGAACCATC
Source organism: Pseudopleuronectes americanus (assembly GCA_038501795.1). NCBI lineage: Eukaryota > Metazoa > Chordata > Actinopteri > Pleuronectiformes > Pleuronectidae > Pseudopleuronectes > Pseudopleuronectes americanus. The sequence continues at coordinate 7,177,731 of CM076720.1, forward strand.
CCCAAGGCCCTGCTCAGACCTGGCATTAACATCTGTCTCTGGGGACTCAAACACAACAGGGAAAATCCAAGTTTGTCAGTTTACACCTGATGCTAGAATGAGTCTCATTTATCTCCTTTGACCACGTGTCACCATTCCCCTGCTCTAAACACATTTATCATTATAAGGCTTGTTCCATTATCAATTTGTTTGTGTGTGATGTGTATATTCACATTCACTCAGTCATTAAGAACAGAGGATACACAACAGCTCCTCCTCTCTTCCTCATCTTTATCTTGTTCACACCATCAACCACCTTCAATTCGATGCTGGGCCTGCATTTATTGAAATGTATGAAAAATCGAATAACAACTCACAACGGTTGTTGTAACCACTGATACCGGAGTGTCCAGTCATTATTTGACTGACTGTAGTGTCTCAGGGTCTGAGATATCTGTATTGGGACTCCGTCTTCCTTTTAGCTACTAGCTTGGTATAAAGGACTGTTGGGAAAAATAATGGTTAAGCAAATTCTAAGACGTGTCTCATGTGTTGAGTCTGTTTCAAAGTCAAAGAAACAAAAAACACGTCTTGTCAGAGGAGACTGGTAAAGCAGCAACATGCTCTGTAAGAAAATCTGTGCAGCTCAAACTCACAGCTTTAGCTGTCATGGAAACACAATAGATATTAGGAGAAATGGCAGAGATGATGGAATCATCCCGTCCCTCGAGAGATGGAGAATGAAAATGCACAAAAAACCTGGATCTGGAGGTTATACTTCACTTGACTTATGGGTTTTGACCTCTGTGATCTTTCATCTTTGCTGGGGCTCTATCACTTTCTTAACTTCAATCTAAAATAGTCCTTTAAGCTTGTTAAAGCTATTGCACGGGAGGAGCCTTGAAGAAGATACCATTCATGAATGTGAATGCTTGAGCGGCGCATGCATCCCCCACTGGTATCTTTTTAGATTTGCAGGTTTGGTTATTTATATATAAAATAAATGACAAAGCAGAAAGTCTTATTTATATTCTTTAAATTATGTATTTCATTGATCAAAGTAGGGAAAGAAGGTTGAGAACAGAAAAGATCAAGCTGTCTAAACAGGAATATATCTATGTCACTGCTTAACCGCAGCTAAAACATTTTTACTTTGCAAATATCTTTAATTAAGTATATATATTTTGTCTATAATCATCTGCATTTTCCCAACATTTTAGCAATCAATCATAACTAATGTTGGACATACAACTGGGTCTCATGAGGTTTCTCAATCACAGCCTTTTTCTATAAAATCAGGTAGTTGCTGCACAAATGGTTGTACAACAGCATAAGTGCACATCAGGGAGTTCGTATCCATCTGTCTATCTGTAATACAGTAAGGCTGTACTTAGGCCCACTTAGGTCCAACTTGCTGCAGTCCTTCGATGTGTAATACGAGTTTTTTGCCATTGGTAGTAAACTGTCCCTGTCACTCCGAAGTCTGTTGAGCATCTGATTGTAATATCCAACCGCAAGGAAGCAACAGGTCAAGCAGGGTTCAGACAAAAACTTAGAAATAATGTTCGGGTTTGCATCAGGTTAGTTTACATCAGACAAATAACAGGGAGTAAATGTTAAGACTTGGAAAAGTAGTATGTTTGTGTCGGGCTCGGTTACATTGTATTTACTCAATTGGCAGATCCTTGTCTACTAGCAGCCCAACAATTGAGGGACAACAAATCTTCAATGCAGTTGTAGGTCGTGGGGAAAAAAATCTGTTCGATAAGTGTTGGAGATCAGGTAAAGAAGTGCACCAAAGTTCCAGATAGGTTGGTAACCCCTGCTTTGATAGCATTTGGTAGATTGCTTCACTATTTTGGAACTAACCAACTCTAGCAGTCTGGACCGGGATTGCTTTGTCTGCAAGGGCGGCGATGCTGGAGGCCACTCCTTGGAGGATCATGGTGGCCTGCATGAGCATGAGCCCGTATGATTGCATTTAAGTAGATGGGTGCAGTGGTAGCAGTCACTCCGTAGGCAAGCATTAGTGGCTTGAGTTGGATTCTGGCAGCCACGAGTTGCCAGTGGAGGTTATTGAGGATTTGAGTAACGTGCACTTGCCACCAGCCAGTCACCTGTTGTCTTGGTCTCTGGTCAGATTGTGTCAGGAAATTTGTGACAAATACATTTCATATGTTCCTAATTGTGTGTCTCATAGATGGTTGACCTGAGGGGTGGAGGAAGGCTTTTAGATTAGGATGTTTTGTTTTATGCTCAGGGTTACCATGATGTCCATGGCAGTATGATGAGATGCAGCATCAGACAGCCTCCGTTCTCAAAATGAAAATATCTATTCTGGCATGGCGTGTAGTGACCTGGGGTATTCCTACCATATGAAAGCTGGAACAATAATCTTACAACACAGATAAAGCAGCAATTCCACATGGAATAAACTGCCAACTGTAAATATACCCCCGGTTTTAGTGATAATGATGTATGATGTGCTGCCTCTTAATTTGAAAGAAACAGAAGAAGGGATTTTAAATTGTTTTACCCCAAGTCCATTTCCCAGCTCTATAACAAACATATTATATCCTTGTCTGTTGATTGGTCTGTAGTCCAGAGCGATAGCAGGACTAACAGTCAGCACTGGAAGAAAGTAGATACATGATAAACTAGGGATGTAGAGATCACATCTACTCCATCCATCCCGTCTTTCTGTTTCTCGCTCAAAAAAAAATCGAATTCAAGGAGCACAATCACGTCTTTAAGGATGTCAGCCCATTTGTATTCTAGGCTCCCGCCGTGTCTCCTCACTTGTGACTGAGCACAAGTGAACGAAGGAGAGTGAGCAAGGAGGGAGGAGGGCAGAAAGAGGGAGGGGGTGCGTGAGGCAGAGGAAGGATGAATCTAATGCGTTGCAGCAGAGAACTGTGACAGACCGGGCATTTATTTGAGCAGAGACTCCTGCCATAGCAGCAGCAGCAGCGGCGGCGGCGGGAGCAGCGGCAGCTCTCAGCACCGCTCTGTCACTCATTGTCTTCGCCACAGCTGGAGACAAGGTGGACGCGAAAAAGGCGGAGGCACACGGGAATACGCTGGGAGCCCAACACTCTCCAAGAGCAGCAATATGTTTTGTGGAATACTATGTTGGCTTATTCAGCTTTGCCTTGCAAGGTGTAATTTCCCTCTTCCTCTCAGTGCTCTTCAAACCATCTATTACCCTTTCCTCTGTCTTGATTTCAAGGGCTATTCATGCCATGGGAAAGTGTGGCTTGAATGAGAATCAGTGCCGGTCTCTCTACAGGTCAGACATTAGTAGCTGCAGAAGACTCAAGAGGCATTCTGCACATTATGCAAATCTCCCGAGTACTCCTCTGTGATCTCCAGGGACTTTACCACAGCTCCGCGTCTCATCTACTGGAAAGAAGTCTGGGTAGTTATTGGTGACAGATAAGAAGTTCGGCTCCCGACAGGCCCCAGCTTTTCTATTCTTTTCCCTTTTCCCTGTATGGCTATTGAGTGTTTGGTCAATGTGAGGGTAGAACAAAGACGAGAATTAAAGGAAATCGAAGTCTTGCTCCTTCGTAGGACAAAGAAAACAGTGACTACGGAATTCTGTTTTTGTTGAGTTCCACTGTTGGTGAATCTTGTGCCTTCTTCCTGAAGGGCCACCCAGGACTAAGATGTGAAACACGCTGGTGAGTAATACAAGTTTTCAACTCTCATACAAACATTTGCAGCTTGATGGACAGTGCACAGACCCACAGGCATTAAAACATCAAATATCAATGTAAAACAAAGTGTTGTTGAATTGTAGTCATCTGTTCAAACTAAGAAATGTATTAGATTTTGTCTCCCCAAAGAACTGACACTGGACAAGGTTTGTGTTATAAAATGTGACTATATTCAACACCTTGCCGATTGTGCCATGTGTATCCCCTCTGCACTATTGTTTCTGTTATTCCAAAGTATTTTTCATTCTGTCATTATTGCCGTAATTCATTCCATGCCTGCAGCGGAAACTGAGGATTGATGCCTTCCATTTATGCTAACGTGAAATTGACAGTTTAACTGATTCATGACCGGGCTTCTCCACTGAGATCAACTTCTCGCAATTTTGTTGCTAAGCTACAGTTCCATTATGCGACAGTAATCATACTACCTGTCAGGAGGGACCTGATTTACTCCGTTTGGACATCAGCATAATTCATTACTTTGGGTCTGAGAGCTTGTTTTGAACAGTTTTGTCTGCATGTGTAGAGGAAAACATCTGTTTAGCTTGTCCTTTCAGGTTCTTGGCTGCTTTGTGGCTGCACAGAGCTCACTTGAATTACTGTATATGCCTACACAGTCAGCATTGTGCACGGTGCAGACGCTGTGGAAGCACACACCAGAAATCAGGATAAGAGACAATAGTGCACAGTATCTGCATATCTCAGGTTATTCAGCACTTTAAATAACATCGCTTGATGCAACACGAGGCGCGGGACATGAATAAATGTTGGTAATATAATGGTTATTGTCTCAGCAGTAACTGTGTGAATCCATAAACTACTTTTTCTGCTCAGGTCAAAAAATAAAATGCTGTTGTCTTAAGTGGGGCTTTACCCAACAACGAATTTGCTTCTGAATAGACCATCAAGCAGCCCTTTATGGAAATGTAACATTTTGAAGTAGGGTGCATTGGGACATTTAGGGTGAGAGCAACTTTTCAATTTATATAGTAAACAAGCAAACTTTAACCTCTAAGCTAATGTGTGCTAACCCCGCTACGGATGGATCAGAAATTTGCAATACTATATGTGATCACACAAGATAAAACCACCAACAATATTGCATTTTGCTTCTTTCTCAGACTCACCCAGAGTCAGTGTAGCCAGATGTACAATAATTTTGCTCTCTGTACGATCAATCATACCAAAATTTCCAATGACGTATATTTTTATTATTTTGTGACCCTTGGTATTATCGGTTAGAATCTGCATAATAAAATATATGTCACGTCTTTTCATGCATGTTGTGATGATGAACGTGAAGATCGACCCCTAAGTCTGTATCTCCTCACATGACGTCTCTCCAGCCAATCATGCTTGCGATGATGAATGTGACGTGACTCAACAAAACCACTCAGCTGAGTTTGTTTCCTGCTCGTCGCTCATTTGATTCAAAGAGAGACCATAACTCATACCCACGCTGTGGTGAACCAAAGTGTCACTCAGCCATGACCACTTGGAACGGCATCTTGGAGCAGTGTTTCAAACCAACTGCACTTTGGAATCTCGACCCAGCAGTCGGTATTGAGTGTGCCTACCTTTGCTCTGGTCTTGTAAGATAATTTTCCTCTAAATATGATAATTTTAAGCTCCTGGTACAAAACTTCAACATTTCCCATCTGGACACGCTAGCCCTGGGTCACCCTGTACCTGTCATCTCCACCAAGTGAACAGGACAACTTGATGTAGTGGAAGGATTTGACCCCAGAGAGCCGCGTGATGACCAGGAGGGCTCACTCTGCAGCTGCTTCTGGGGACAGAAATTATCCCAGAACTAGCCGTAGCTGTGAATAGTTCGGCTTGAACAATTCCAGCTGACTGAGGAGTCTGATGATTTGAATCATTGGCTTTAAGAGAGCAACCTTAGTACTTAGAGATGAACGCCGTCTCTATTCAAAACCCAAATGCCTCTTTTCTGTTGAAAAGGCCATGTGATCCATATCCTGGCAAATCAATGTCAGTGACAGGTCCCCCTCTTCTTGTTTAGTCTTGTCTAACATCTAACTGTATCAGCTATAATTACACATTGTTGTAATTGTCAAGTACTAAACAGATTGAAAATCAAGTGCACCAAACACTGGTTTCCTGTGTCCTCGAGGATTGGAGTACTCGTGGTGGGCGGTTTCTACTCTACTCTATCACACTCCTTTGTCACCCACAGGCCCATTGAGATAAGAGGGACCATTGCACACACACATTTAGATTACACCATCATTTGTTTGCATGTGGCCGTTCGAGATGCTGGACAAGTGCAGTACCCGTGAGGAAGCATGTGGTAATGAGCTGTGTGTTCGACCCTTGAAGCCACTTCTGATTCTTGAAGCCCTGAGGTGGTGATGAAAGGCTGGTAACTGCAGTTGATTAAGATATTAGAAAAACGCATTCAACCGTGAAAAAATGAAATTTTATGCATCGTCAAAATCGGAGAAAACATACTTCAATTAGTTCAATTGATCAGGTCTTTCCATCAATCACTTGAAAAAGTGAACAGGATTTGATTTAAACACTTGCCATTCATTAGGAAATGGGTGTGTGTCGCCTGTGATTGTGGCAGACAACACAGCCTGTTTGAAAGATTGTGATATTTCGGTACAATATCGTAATCATCGCACATGAATGTTTTACCATTACCCAGTATTCTTCCAGTTGCAAACCACACTCACTACAGCAAAAATAATACAAAACTGCATAATATTGGCTCTATGCTCTTCTTGCAAAACCCAAACTGCACTAAACCGGCAGCCTGACCGAGCGTGCCAGCGCGGAACAATAGACCATCAGCCTTTCTTTTGAAGCTTAATCCAGCGCAAATCCCAAACCAAAAACATTAGTCTCAGTGGCAAGCATATGTGGCATATATTATTGAACAAGAAAACAATAGGAACAGCATCAAATACAAATGAGAAACAGGAGCACACCGGTGGACCTCTAGAGGGAACCACAGCTGGCTTGATGTGTACTTATGCTACACCACTGATACCTACAAAGCAATTATTCAAATACAGTTACTGTACTAACATATAAAATCATGTTGTTTTACTTCAACTCTACAGGCAAATGTATTTTTACTTTTTAACTGAGTAAAATGTATTAAATCAGCTCGTATTAGAATCGAGTTAGAATGATCCTTTCATATAATTATTTATGAATAGATTTCAAAAACAAGGGCTTCGTCAGTATAAAGAAACATACACGTTAATTACAAATTACATTATTACACAACAATAGGACTGGGAATGTCCTGCAATAAAAACACAAGGGACAGAGATAATGACCGGTCCTACAAATAATCATGCATTTTAAATCAAAGTCATATAAAGATCAAATGTAAAGCACACAACAAAAAGGAATCCCTCAATGTGCAGGAAAATAATATCTTTAGATCAACAACAACATGGTGTGACAACATGTTGTTGCTCCAATCTGCACTCTGCTGGGTTTGCTGTGATTCATTATCCTGACGCTGGCGATCTCAACACCCCTCACAAATTATTCTTAATTAATTTGTTGAGTTTGCTAAAGATTTATGACATCATCCCTGGCACATTAGGCACTTCATGCATTGTGGACCAATGTGAGAGCTGATTAATATTGAACTAGACTAAAGCTGGAGTTAATCTCTATCGGGCTGCATAGAGGTGAACCCGCAGGGAGATTTCTGAGATTTGTGCGGCCGTTTCTATTGTAAAGTGTAACAAGGTTTATTGTGAACCAACCCTGTGACAGGACTTGAGTCAACCAATAAACAACCCTTCAAGGTTACTCATAACACTGTTCCCTGTGTAGGTAAAGATACTGTGTAGTAAAGATACTGCACCTATACCGTCTCTTTGGAGAGGATGCATCAAGGAGATTGACAGAGGAGCCATACAGATGTAAACCAGTGAGAAATCTAAGCTGTTCGTGAAAAGACGCCTATTATAAGTTTCGAAAGTCATAAAGTTGTCCTAACCTTAGATTATTTGTGGAGCTACACAGAGATTGGACCAATATATCTAAACCTTGACTCATCTGGTCTAACCCTTTTTTCTTTTCCTCCCTATCTGGCTCCGAGGACATCAGAGTGCGTTCTCATAGAGATATTTTGCACCTTCCTCTTGTTCTTATCTGTTTGGCCTTCTAACTCAACCTTGGATCTCGCGGTTACTGCAGAGGAGAAAAAGGAGCTCTGTCCTATAACACGAGTAAGTGGTGGATTTGGAAACACTTTTGATGACCTTTGTGCACTGTCGAAAGAGGTCCAAACATAAGACAGTGCTCGCTAAATGAAAGAGAATAAAAGTATTTTTAAAGACCGGATCTCAACAAAGAAAATCCCCATCCTTGAACAACGACAATCGAGATTCACAAGGTAGATAAAATAACTTTTCTTATGGGTCATATACTTAGAAGTTTCACAGGGCTTTCACACCCACCTTGTTCTTTGAACTTTTCAATTTAGTCTGAACCAAAACAATAGGTCTGAAAGTTTTACTCAACCAATGGCCAAAAGTTCACTTGGACCAAAAGAGGTGATCTCTCTCCAGATCAAATTTAAACTGCGTTTTGTTCATTTTCACTGTGAAAAAACATTGCAGGAAGTTGAGAGAGGATCAAACAACAGAAGAAAAAGGTTTGAACAACTAGGATGTTCATTAGGCAGATTTTAAGTGCTGTCTAGTACTCTGCCTGAAGTTAATGACACTGACAGTGATATCATATTGATATTACAGCGGAGACTAAATTGAAGAAGAAACGTCTCTTAAAAAGGCCTGGTTAATATTTGTGCTCATCTTTCATTTGACGTGATATGCTGGTATGTTGTTGCCTTTAGTGCTAGATGAAAAGTGATGAGGTCACTAAAGTCAGCAGGAATCACTCTCTGGGCACCATGGGCATCCACACCAGGATGGCAATCAGTCCAGCAGCTGCTGAGATCTACAGTCGGGACTCAAGTAGTGGGCGAACAGACTGACTGATATTGCCAACCCTAGAGTCCTCCCATTAGAGACAGATTTATATCTGATCATTGCTCTGAGATGCCTTCAAGCCAGATGTGTAGCGTAGAAAAATACATTAATATACTAATATTTTAGTTTTTTTAATGATTTGGATGTAAATTGAGGTAAAGTTACTCTCTGCCTGAACAAAGATCAGGGCCCTGTCAACCAAATTGAACCATCTCCTTCGGCTCACCATACATTACCCAATCAAATCATGTTGTTTTTAACCAGTCTGAGTTTACAGGTGTCCAATGACACTATGGATGTGCGAGTGAAAGAGAGAGAGCGAGAGAGCAAGAGGAAGAAGGAAGAAGGCGAGGCTGAATTAATGAATAAAAAAAGCTATAAAGAAGGTTTTTATACCTTTAGGAGAAGCATTGATCATCAGTGTTGATATCGTGGCATCATTCATACAAAACAACCTTTAAATTGTAGCAGGTCAGAGACGCAGCATTCTTTTGGCGTCCCTAAGCCCGGACAGAACCCAGTCCAGCTACCCACCTGTCACTCACTTCAGCGACATATTCTTTCTTTATTGGCACCGATTGCTAATTTGAAATCCAAACCCAATGAGACATGTTTAGAATCTCAACAATCTAATAGGACAGGTTCTCCCTATGCTAATGCAGACAACCCTCAAAAAGGTCTCTTCCCCAGGCATTCTTTGTACCTGCCGCCATCTGGAGTAGACATTTCAGAGTGTGGGCATGTCTGCACAGGTCACGTCCGCTCTAATTAGTATTTCATCATAATTACACTGAGACCGCAGACTGACAGCTCTATTTAAACCGGTGTAATGCTGCAGGTAGATAGTGACTGAATGAGGAGAAACGTCATCCTATCATAGTGGGAGCAGCCACTTAATGCTGGTAACAGCTCATTTCCTGATGCTGGAGATATTTGAAAAAATGGAATGAATGTGATAGTTGGTCATTCCAGCTGCAAATGGAAACCGTATAATGAATATTGAATCAATTAAATGTATATTGGATGATGTAATTCACCTGTAAATTATATGTAGATTTCCGGGCCATGATACTGTCTCAGTGAAAACGTATCTTTGGTAATTGCCATCGAAATGTGTCATCAGCTTCACCTACTTACAGTTGTTGTTTACCACTTGACAACAGGTGATGCACACATAAGCCCCGGGGATGCTGTTCCTTCAAGAATGAAAACAAAGAGAAGTGCATGGAAACAAAGGAATGTAGGTTACTACAGCGATACAGTAAGACGAGCGTCATTGACAAGTGTGTTGAGAAACTCTGGATGAGAAAGAGGAGGTGCACCTTGTTGGAGCTGGGCCATTACAATTCTCCATTGTATAAATTCTTCTTTTGATTAAAACACCTAAACAAGGCCATTGCATCACTCTTGTAATAATTTCGAAAATATCAATTAAGGTGAAAGGCATTTCCATGTCCGTTTCTTAATAAGAACATTTTTTATTAATTTGGATTGGCACACGTCTTACTGACATACAGAACAGCTATTTCTCAGTCCGTTATAAATCAGTTAATATTGTGTGTCGCAAAGAAATACTGATTTATTATTGGAATGGGTAATTGGTGAGGGTAAAAGCAGAACCCCAGGCAGTGTGGGTGCAAGGTGCCGTCTAATTTTGATAAATAATGTTAAGCACAGTCCTGGCACAATCTGGAAAAAGGGGCTAAATACATTATTAGTCAACGGACTATATTATCCTCAGATGAAGTTGGCGAAGGCTTTCATAGTGTCCAATCACATTAAGTCCTCTCATCCCCTTTAAGAGCAGCTGACAGTTTCCTAATGGGCCCAGAGCAGAGACCAGACCAACGTCTGGAAGGTTTACTACAAAATCCCAGAAGTGTATTTTTTCAACAAATCATATTCACAGAGTTATATTGAATAGGGTCAGACTGCTTTCCATAGTATGTGATGATTTGCATAAAGGCAAATGGAAAGTTGAAAGATTAATGTAAGATTAATAAGACCAGTTTAAATAATAGACTTTCTTTTGAAACAAATACAGATGTGTGTCCTTTTTAGTAATAAAATATCCACATATTACTTTTTGTGTATATGCATTACCAATTGTACTTTCAGTAACACTTGTGAATATTTAAAAGTATAACAACAGACTTTATTTCAGATTTGAATCTATTCATCTACACGGTTTTAAGGGTTTTTATAATTTAATTACATTGTATGTGCAGTTACAAATTATTACCAAAATGAAAACCAACCCATAGATATATGTATAATATATTTAATCCCTGCGTGATGAGATTACAAGTGAATCCAAACCCTTGATGTACAGAGTAGTATGATGCATCTATTTAAAAAACCTCTGGCAGCGTCTCATCTCTTGGTTTTAGGAACAGCTACAGTGGAGATCAGTGGAACCAGCTCTCATCTGCAGTGTTAAACATGTCCATGAACTGTTGCTTAGTTGTAATTAATGTACCCATTAGTGAATAGGTTTCCCTTTGCTCTGCATATCTGCTCAGTGCTAACAGCCCTATGAAATATTCTGTGTGTTTATTCTTCAAAAGGAAACTGAACAGGGGATTTTCTAAGAATAAAACGATCACAGTCACGACAACAGCCTCCCATTCTGACTGTAATATTGTCAAAACAATAATAAATGCTGCGCTGAGTAAACACGGCGATGTCTATTATTCGATACTGCGGCTCAATGTCACGAACATTGCCACTTAGTCTTGCATTAGGGTCAGACCGCAAGCCAGCAGCCACTTGTAAGTACTGTAAGATATTCTAATGAGGCTTAGAGAGTCATTCATTTCTCAGCAGAGGTACCGCGAGCAGCATGAAACATATGGAGGGAAAATGGCAAACCAGTGTTGCTGGCAATTCAGCTCTGATTATTAAGGAACACCTGTTTGGCTGGCTGGCGAGGCGGCTCCGGGTCCCGCTGAATAGCAGCAGGCTAATGAAGGTCTCCTCAGCTTAATTGTTTGAGCTATAAATAGTGACGGATAGAGGGATGGAATGCGACTTCACTCTCATCCATTTTTTTTTCCCCCTGCCATACATGCAGTGAATGTGCCATTAGCGGCGTGTTGTTGTGGGTTGTGAATAGGCCACGTGAGGCAATCGTGTAATAGCCATCATTAGCAATTACAAAAGAGTCATTAATAGCAAACAGTCAACTTTGGTGGGGGTACATGTGCAAAAAAGTGAGGGCTGCTGTTTTGAAGCCGGAGCGAGACTAATAATCTCCCAACAAACATTGAAGGTGTTTATTATGAAGGTGAACAGCAGCTGTTAGATTAGCAGCCAAGGCCTGTTAAAGGTCTTTCTCATCAGCAATTCACTTCATGGCCAAAGTGATTTCTTCTTGCGTTGGCCCTCACAGACCCCAGCTCTCTTATTCCCTCTGCTGTGACAGAAGCTCATTTTGAGGGGAATTAAAGGCAGAACACAGCACTGATTGCAACATTACCCATAACTGTATCTCCAAATGACTCCCTGACACAAGACCTCAATGAGAATGAGGCAGGGTCACCTGATATAGTGTTAAATAGAGTTTGAAGCATTATGACTGCAGCGTGCGTCCCCCGCTGTTCGGCGAGGGTCACCTTCGTGATGTGTTCGGCTTGCAGTGTTTTTTCAGGTCGACCCTTTTAAGAGAGAACGGGGGTTGACAACGTTCACAATAACTTAATGATTCACGGCGAGAAAGGAAGTCATTGTACCTTTGAAATGTTGCTTTTCAAGGAGCAAAAGAGAGAGAATAATACGGCTAAAATGACCAGAATCACCTTTCTTTCCTCAAACAATGTTCCACAAAATCATTTTTTTGGGGGGTTGTAATAGGGCATTATAAATCCATATATATATATATATTCTGTATTTGCAAAATAAACTTAAAAGCGCACATAACTCTGTTACTGTATATATTATTGTTCGATATTGTTGTTTTTTATATTGTTGTCTGTAAAGTGCACCAACCACACCAAGGCAATTTCCTGTATCTGCAAATATACATGGCAATAAAAAGAATTCTGATTCTGATTCTGATGTGGCATAATACACAGACTTAATACTATTTTAGGATAAATAGGACATATTAGCTGAAAAAAACACTAAAATGGAGCCACTAGACGGCTGTTGCTCCTCATACAACAGTCCAATATATATCCAGATGCATGGCCCATGATAGGTTTCAAGATTCACCTTGCATGTGCTTTATAAGAAACCGATGTGGCCCCCAGTGTCAGCAATGAGCACCAGTATTCCAATTAATGGCTGTTCTGCGTATTTATTGAGGCTAATAAAAGCCTAATCCTCAGACACTGCACTAAGTCAACAGAAGAGGGAAGATGAGAAGGGAAAATACATGCTGGGACCAACAATGACAAAAACAAACAAATCAACCAAATAACCAGCATTTTCCAATCAAGTGAGTAATTCAATCAAGCAGAGAGAATAGAGTCTAGTCTCCAGTCCTTTGTTCACACAGATTCGAACGTAATCTGCTGCTGTGGGATAATTAAACTGCCCCGGCCACCGCTACTATTATACCATCATAGTAACCTTGTGCCTTAACTCATAGAACACAGACACTGAATGTTGTATAAAGAGTCACACGCTGCCTTTTATGATTTAGATTTGTATTTGCACGTGAAGAAAACGAAAGAAAAAAAATGTATCGCTCTCTATCCATCAATTATCTATACCGCTTATCCTTTTGAAGAGCATGAGGGAAGCTGGAGCCGATCCCAGGAGGAGGAAGTCGAAGTACCTGCAGAAAACCCATGCAAACAAGTGGAGAGCATGCAAATTACACACACAAAGACCCAAAACAAATCTGGAGAGCAACCCTCTTGGCCAATTAGGCGATTTGGCATGAAGCTACAGTGCTAGCCACCGCACCACATGCTGTCCAACTAATGATCCTGTGTTGCTAAAATCAAAAGGTCAAACACGGCTCGGCCAGTTGCTGCACTGCAGAAAGATACGTGCAACCAAGGCCATTTTCACAGAGAGCCTGGTGAAAACAGAGCTTGGAGAAAACACAATGTATTACTTACGTCATCTGTCACAACTACAGGAACCTGTACCAAACAGTTATGTTATGCAATCCCTGTTGGATAGCTTTTCAGGCCAAGTGAAGCATCTCTTCAATTCCCTGAATAAACTGGGAACATTTGTTTGACAATGGTATTATCCTGGTTGGGTGGTCCTGGTTTTCATTTGATCCCATTTGGTCATAATTGGTCCTTTTTTAATCGGTTTCTGAAGTGGTGATATGCCTGATTATCATAATTAACACTGAATGAAATGATTTCGTTCAGGGGCAAACTGTAATTACACATCATGTTACGAGTCTACGGCCAATATAAGGAATACAAGAGGTTCAGTTCAACAGCCACAAGGCAAATACTTCAACTCTGACTGACCCTCACCCTGTCTGGGATCCCTCAACGGCTTTGCACAATTTAGATGTCTGGTGTAATCCTGCTTAAACGCCACTGCAATTATTTGATTGCTCACAAGCAACCCCCCTTGTACCTGCTGCCATTTCCTTTCCGGTTTCTGTCGAGGCTCCCCACAAATCAACTTATTTTGGAATGATACATTTGGGAAATTGAAGGAACCACAGCGTTATGTAGTATAACCAAAAAGTAAAGGTCAACAATCACAATAGAACGAGAATGAAATAACTTCTCTACTCCTGTCACTTGTATAGCTACTGAAACACAAACCCACACACACACATACACACACACACAGCCAAGATCATGAGGAAGGAATGCTCTGGCTTCTAATGCTGTTTGTGTTGGCCCTGACCCTGAACATTCTCCTACAATCTTTTTCTCCGGCTCTTGGCATTGTATTATGCATGAGTTTTAAACATTCAGGGCTGTGTGGAGCCTTTCCGAGTCCTCTTTGATGTTCCCGCTCTCTACTTTCAGTCTCCGGATGCCAGTGTATTATTATCCTGTAGGTACAGATACATAACTGTGTAAATATACACAAATAACATTATTATGACATTTTTTTTTAAATGAGCGATCTCAGGCGAGAGCAGCGAGAGATGGGGAAAGAAAAGCAAAAAAATATATATAACCAAGGTATCGGTAACACAAACAATAAAGTTTTAACCTCCGTCAGCAATCATCGGAAATGTTTTGTGCCACCGCAAAATCCAATGAAACAGAAAATTCAATTGTTGAGTAGGTTTTGTGCACACAACACAGAGCTGGTCATGTGGCTGAAGTGTCAGTGGGATGAACCATTCACATGCAGGGGAGCTGTAATGAAGCGAATAAAAAATGGACTCTGCTTTTAGTCGATGCTGGAAGGGATTTCTTGTCAACAAATAAGTAAAACTTTTTTTAAAGAAATCAATTCACTTGTATAAGACATGACTAACACAGAAACACATTTAACATGAAAAGCAGGTGGTTTAGGCCTCTCTCCTTCTTAGTTTTCTGACTCACAGCATGTGATGGTGCACGTGTTTCCATGTTAAGGAGCTGGTAGCAGGCAGTGGGAGTCGGACTCAGATTTTGAAAATGGCCTCTGCCTCCTCTCTGAGACCCCCCCTGTCAAGCACAACAGTTTGCCAGGGTGTATCTCAGAGAATAGGAAGCTAAACATCTCCGGCCTCTGTGTGGGAGAGAGAATAAATAAATGGAAAATTGTGCCACGGGGTATTTTCCGTCACTGGAGGAGTGTGTGATGTTTAGCGAAATGCCGGAGGAAATTCAAACCCCTATACTTGGAACATAAGGGTCTGGGGGAACTGAGCAAAATTTCACATTATGAACCCCCACAGGCGTAATGTTGATGCAGTAATTATTATTAGTCTTTTAGTTCATGTTTGAAACATAATAGAATAATCACTTTCCAGCAGTGGAGTCTGGCATTATCATCACAGTACTACTGATTGTGCTGTTGTTACAGACACCCTTTACATGGTGCCACTAGGTCTACTTAAGAGCCCATACATGGGAAACTAGCATAATAAAATGACAGTCAATAAGTAGAATATGTATGCAGTACTAAAGAGAAGATTATATATTCATGTTTATGTCCATCAAGCACAGAACAGTCGAGGCAAAGACTTGTCTGGATTAAACAAGCGAACATTTTAATGAAGGATTTATATTTGCACCGTCAAAGGTGTCTTGTCTTTTTTCCAGAGCTTCGAGGAACAATAGATGTTTTTTTTCTACGTGAGCATTACTCTCTGTGGTTTCTGAATTTATTCTGTTTGAGTGCACGTGTCGATGAGGGAGAGAAACAAAGATGCAGAGGAGGAGAGAGCAACAGTTCCTAGCGGCTGAAATACTAATTAACCTGCACCCATATCACACTGAATTTACAGCCAGACCTACTAAAGGGAATCTGAGGGTTCAGTGGTAATCCATGTACAGCATTCTTGCATCATCAGCACACATACTGAACTGGTTTTACTATAAATTCAGTTTATTTGTGTTAGCTAGTTCTTTGGTTTTTAATGTGTTTCGCATTTTAAATGTTCAACCCATATAATCAAGGCAAACTCTGGCCTCATATGCATATTTACAGCAAAATAAGGAATTAAATAATGTATGAATCTATTCTGACTTTGCATCTTCACCCTAAGGCTATCAAATGAATGGCATGCGAGTATATATATATATATATATTATTGAATAACCTTAATTATCTGTTGAAATCCTCCGATAGACTTCGATTGATAATCATCTTTCTGTGGCCCTTGCAGGACTGTAATAATAATAATAATAATAATAATTTCATTGCGTTCATGTGTTGTTGGGCTGTGTCTTTGAAGATAGGGCCAATGGGGGGGGGTTGAGATTTATTGGCTGTCAGGTTTTCAAAGTATAGCCTGCTCTTGATAACGTTAACCCTATAGCTTTAAGGAGTAGTGCTGTATTTGATCGATTTGAGGGGTATTTGCACTTTTGACTCTTTGTGTGATTCTATAAAACTGTGTGGTCTGGTTTGTTGCATTCACGCCAACCCCGGAATCGTATTATTCAGTTAATTATCAGCTTCATTAGGATTGTCATCAGAATCAGTCACTAAATCCAATAATTCCTACAGCTTTTCCTCTGCCAGACGCCGTTCTAAAAAGGAGATTGGATTGTCGCTTCAGAATAGACTTCCATTCCAAAGACAGAAATAAGTCTGAAGCCTACAGAGTGCGCCACTGAATTAATTTACTCTATTGTTGTAAAATGCAAAGAGCCTCATTCAAGCCTATAATTAAAGGTGCATAGGGTTTGCTGGAGTGCTGAACTCTATTGACTTGGGAAGGATGCCGGGCTCAGCCCCATCTATAAGAGTAATAATGCAGACTTTCTCTACATTCCACACTATCACCCACATCCATCTGCCTCCTCTGCCTCCTCTCCCTGTGTCGTGAAGGAACTGGGGTTTGATATTTCGGGAGTGTTACTGTGGAGAGTAAATCAACTTAGGTGTTTGTCGAGATCATCCACTGCCTGTTGTCCCTGCACCTGCAGTATTATCTTTAGTGCCTTGGACAGGGGAAGAGTGATTGGGACACCGCCGCTGTGTACGCCACCGCCTGCAGAAAAGACCTCAAGGCCGAGGGATCAGGGGTTGCTTAAAGTTTGTCTGGCAAGCTTTCTCTCCAATCCGTGATACAAAGCCTATTTTTATTCCAGCCGAGATAGAATTGTATGACTTGACCTGCACCTATTTTTCACCTAATCCTCTGCTGTGACACCACAAATAGAGTAATGTGTGGATGAATCTCTCTGCAGCCCAGTCCCTCCCTGCCATCACGGCAGCCACCACACAGCAGCAGGTGTTGTGATACTGGCCCCGGGTACAGAGGGATCACAGAGGATCAGTAATAGCAACAAAAAAAAACTATAACCGACAACTCACTCATACCCAATCACAAAGCTGGTGTAAAATTAGCTAGGAAAACGCGATTGCAACTTGCATGACTCAGCAACATGATTTCCAGCGAGTCCTCAAACAGTTGCAGATACAGCTGGGTTTAATGGAACTGTGCTTAGCACCATGGACAGCTCCCTCACTGCTCACAGCACTCGAGAGGCCGCTGTGAAACCTGGGGGTGAAATCATACATGTCCGGCTTATTCAATTAGATATGAGTCATTATGATTATTTAATTAATCGCATATTTTAGTTTTGCACAGTTCATTTAGGCTTTTTATTTTTTTTTAAATGTACACATCCATTGAGGCACTTAAATCCAAGTATTATGAATGGGACAAAGGTTTTTATAGTCACTACCTCCTTTCCTATCCCTATAGTGATATATAATTATGAGATCAAAGAAAGTTAAAGCAATCGCACATCCTGACACAATAGTTACACAAACTGACCATTTATTTGTGTCATGGAGGGAACAAGGTTAGAAAATGGTTGTTACATTTTGTTGTGTTCCCTGAGTCTGCATGTGTCATAGTGGTTTGGAGAGATGTGGTGCAGTCGTTGACGATATAAAATCGAAATTATGCTAAAATATATACAGTAGTGCGTTGTGTATGTATCACGATGTGCAGTGAGTGCAGGCATCTTGCTTTGCCCTCTGAAGCTTGTAGAAGCAGTTCAAGGAAAAGCCTTCATAAATTAAAATAATGGTTTCACACTGTAACCATATTTCTGTGGCCGCAGTCAGAGCACTCAACATTTAATTTACCCGGTCTTGTGGTACGGATGTTGACTCAGGGCAGAGGTTCCTGAACTGTCCCCCTCGGGCCCTTGAGGTGGTCGCAATGCAAAAACATTAAGTGCTGCCGCAGACACACATACATGCGCTAATGGATCTGTCCAAACACTGACAAAATTACAACACAAAAGAACACAATTTGCATTTATTTAATACATTCTTGCTAATCAGCCAATGCAATCTTGATTTCGTTAACATACACAACTGTGTGTAGGAGCAGCAGACTGACAGGTGATTTAGTTGAGTTTGTGTCTGTGTGTGTGTTCGTGTGTGCAGCAGCAGCATAATCCTGCACAATGCCCACAATTACATTTGATGATTTTTTTTTGAATCATTACTCTCAATGAGTTAAGTAGAAACTATGCTTGGGGCACAGCTTCTCCAATTTGGGTTTAATTTTGGAGACGGCCACTTGGAGATCACCCTCAACATTTAGTGGCAATCTGTATTTATTCTTAATGCATCTAATGTATTTTTAATGAATTTTAATGTCAGTTCAGAGAAAGTCTTTTTGCATAAGAGCCAAATGGCAACAGAAGATCCAACAATTGGATCCTTGTGGATGTTCCCTCCAGTCTGAAATCCAGAGCTCAGCCAACGTCTGCTGCAAATGATGATGTCGCTAATCTGTCGTAACCATCTCAGGGGTCATGTGGGGAAACAGACAATTGGAAGACATACCACGTTATCTCTTTTATGTTTAGTTATTAAACTTAACTGTGTGTGTGTCTTTTGTAACAGATTGTATCTAAAGTATAATCATTTTTACATTTTATATTATTAGCACAGTGTGACTTTAGGAAACTCAAGCTCGAGCTTCATTTGAGGATTGTGTTCACGTTTCCCAAGTCAAGGATTGATCATTGGTAAGATGTTGACAGCAGTTGTAAATGATATAATACAAATGGATATGGCACCAGGACCTGGTAGTTATTTAGGTCTTAATTGTGAGAAGCATCACAGGTACAGAATAATTATCTCACTTTAGAAAAGGTGTATGTTTCCTTTCTGCCATTTTCAGTGTGTGTTGTTTAAGGTCCTTTTTTAGAGCTTTATTATTCCTTCATTGTTAGGATGCACAAAGCTACACATTGGGAATCCGACCCTAAGCTAATTCAGCATGGAAGTCTAAAACCACACTTTCTATGAAAATGCTTCTCGTGGATCAAAATTAATCTGACTCCTACTGAGAGACATTCATATTGGTTAATTAAAAACCAGGATACTCTTCTCTTCAACCTTGCAGAGCTGTACATGCCGCTCTGTGCAGGTGCATGTTGTTTCAGTCCATCCATCCTGTTCATTATTTTGATTATGACTTATGAAGGCTTAATATTGAACTGACTTTATAGGATGCCCAGGTCACATTCAGGTAAATATACATGGCCCAGAGTTTGCTGAATTCTGATTGAAAACAAAGTACGGCTTTTATTGGCAAAAGCATTGGCATTAATTTTACATTCGGCATTGGCAAGCTGAAATCCACGCTCATTAGGGCCTGTCGTTTTTCCAAAAACAGTTTTAAAGCAAATTCACAAGGTTTATAAAACGTGTCAGAGAACATGACAGGAGGTCTGCAGTCGCTTGTGTCCTGCTGTGTCTTACAAATTGTATTCATTGGCCAGGCAGCTTCCTATTATTTAAAACTAATTGCAAAAAAAACTGACTCTCTACATTCGTTCTTTCACATACCGAACTGAGATGTTCATACCCTGCCTTTCTTCTCATTACAGCAAAAAGCAAAACTTATAATGGGATAATTAGAGACAAAATAATTCTCTGTGAGAAACAAATCAGTTTCTTTTCTTAGAAATAAATAAAATGTTGATAAAACTATGTAAGTGAGCCTGGAGTAATGCACTACTGTATGTGGGTCACCATAATCTTTTGTGACTCCCGTGGCCCTAGTTTCATAAACGCAAGATGTGAGGCGTGGCCTTAAGAAATTCACTTTCCTTATGCACAGTGGGTTTTCTTAATATCTACACCAACCAGTATTTCAGCGACTATTCACAAAGCTGTGCAGAGTCTGTGATATACGCTCCATCCGCTGCAAACCAGCTCAGACAAGGTCAACGGAAAATGTATGGTTTTGGCTCTCCTCCCTACTTAAGTTGTCAGAGACTTGCCCGTATCCAGGACAACACAGTTATGTTTATGCTTTTATTTCATGTATATATATATATATATATAATCATTTTTTTAATTTGAAAAAGGGTAAAAAAAAAGTTCAATTTTTAGTCAGGTATTCTTCACCACGTGACCACAATCCTGTAAAATCAACACAAGCAGATTGGCACATATGTACGATCATTTTAAATATTAATATTGGTAGTCCTTTTTAATGTGATGTGTAAAATATATTCCTCTGATCTGACCGTACCTTTGGATCTTTGAGAGGAACGGCTCTCCTTATGTGACCCTTTGTAAAGACAGTCAAATGCAGGAAATGAGCAAATGATCGTTTTGCATCGATCAATCAGAACTAATGGTAGAGACAACACTCCAGACGTGTATGAGCACATCCGTTCAGTTCATAAATCTGTCTCACAGATGATGCATATCTCACACTGCTCCCAGCTGTGGTGCAGGTGTACCACATCCCTCTTGTCAGAATCAGGCTCTTAAGCATGTGACAAAAGGGAGACAAGTGGAGAGTATCAGATAAATGCAATATGGAGTCGGCAAGTTTGAATGTATGCGTGTCTGTGTGTGCTAAATCCAATAATCCATCACTGTACATGTCTGGTTCCCAAAAATATGTTTGTCATACTTTTACACCATGAATCTTAACATTTTCCAATAAAACCCTTTGCTTTTACTGTTATGTAACCTCCTCCAAGGCTGATGATCTGGGAAAAGACCAAAGTCGAATAATAATTATCGGCCTAAGGTATTTTGGTACCAGGTATGAACCAATTTATACTCAAATACTGTTCTTTGTTCTGGCAAATCCATTTCTAGCATGGACGTCCAATAGGAAGAGACTTAGATCAGGGAGGTGGTTCCTCCCAGTCATGCCCCTGTATACTTCTTCATCAAAGAACTGTAGGTTTCCATAGCGACCCCAGCTGGGTTGGCTTGTTAAAAATAATTTTGACAGCCTATTCAGTTTTTTAGTGTATGTCTATTTCTGGAAGTACAGTAGCTACTAGTATGTATACACAGTTCATTGCAGTGCACCAGCTATTGATTTAGGTGCAGCGCAATAATACACCTATTAGACCTTTTCCTGACAGTTCTCATAAGGATATTATATTGTACAATACCATTTACAACGTTTCCTCGAAGATCGTGTGTGTGTCTGCTCGTCTCTTGTCACTCTTCACACAGACAATCACATTTCTTTAGTTATTAATCGATAGTGTCACATCATGAATCTGAATCGTTCTGGTCACTTTAACACTGATGTCCCGGCTGTGTGGGTCTTTTCTTGTGTGTGGCAGAGAGTGCGCACATCAATTTGTTTAAATACTTGTCTTGTGAATTCTGCAGCTAATCAAACACAAAGTAAATGTCAGTACTGTTCAGGTCCTAATAGCTTGTGATTAGTGTTGGTGTTTTAAAGTGACAGTGAGCGCAGGTCAGCAGGAGTGTAGAATTCAGAGAGAGACTCTGAAACAATCCAAACCAACTGCTGCTTCTGCTCTGATCCTGAGTCAGCGGTGATAATCCTTCTGTATCGGCGGTCTGTCGTTGAAACCCTATATTCACACTTTTTGACGAACTCTCCTCATTATCTCCGCTTCACTGTCAGTGGGTCAGTGAGTGGGGCGGGGCCAACCCAGGGCCTGGGTGTGGCAGAGATGAGATGAGGAAGCAACACGACCAGATCAAATCCAGAGTCACACCAGCTAAATGTTTGGCGCATCGGTGCAACAAATGTTTAGTCTCACTTTACAGATGTCCTCTCCTGACTGGGCCCACGGGGTGGTGGCTACATGCTACACTTTTGGGCTAAAGCTCAACTGTCTCGTGGGTGAAGGCCTGTTCAGGAGATCGCAGCTGCTTTTCCCTCCCTGGTCTGGGACTAGGACATGGCCCCACTTTACCCTTTTTGAGCAAAGACCTGCTTCTATGTTTCACTTTCATCAGGGTTCTATAAATCATGGTTAGCAAGGACCTTCCCCCTGGGGCCAATCTTCCTTTGGAGACCCTACCAGGGCCTACTGCACCTGACAACACAACTACCAGGATCCCAGGGACACACAAACCCCCATGTGACTTTGAGGTGGCGATTCTCTGGGGTTGAGAGCCCTGGTTAGCCTCCTGCAGATATGACCTGACCTTGAGTAAGTGGAAGAACATGGAGTAATGTGTTTTTCTATCTCTGCTCATAGTTAGGAAAACAACTACAAATACCCCTTAGATTTCCAGAAGGTATTGTGAAGATTTACTTTCTGTACAAAGGTAATTTGACTTCATTCTATTTCCACCTCCTCTCAGTTTCACCTATTGTTTTCTGTAATGGAGCGGGGGAAACCATTTTGAAACCGGGACCGTCATGAGCAGTAAAACCATCGAGGATGCTTGAGGAAGGCAGCAGCAATATCCGGTTAAAATGTCAGCAAGTGGCAGTAACATAATACTCCCACATATCGGCGCTGATCCCAGTGGGAAAATGTAATAGAGCTGTGACATTTAAAAAACAATGCTAAAGAATATGGAGCAAACAAGATGTACTGGTTCGATCTGACGTGCGACTGCGGTCCCACTTGCTCCTTTGCCATGCAAAAGGCTACAGTGTAATGGCATTTCAATTATATCTGTTATGCACAAGTTTTCAATTAAACACAGACACATTATTTGTCCGGTCTTTGTATTTTCCATAGGGACTGTTTTTGTTCTCCTGTCTGCCCGTAATAAAACGCACAAAAGCGCCCCAGGAGTGAGGAACATTCATTTGACATTGATGAATGGCTTGTTTAAAAGCATGAATAGCTCTCGACTCCACAGAATACTGGTGTGCCCACATAAGCGGCTTGATCATGTGGCATGTAATTGCCTTGGCGAGAGACAGTCGTAATTGTTTTCTAAACAGAGGCGAGTGTCTTTAAACCACTGTTGACGATGTCTTGCACAATGTCTCTCGCTGGCTGGAGATCCAAAGTGTTTGTCCGGCCCTTGTCGATCATGTGGCCTGTGTGCAATTGGGCATACGTGCGTTTGTTTTTGTTTAGACTATTAGAGAAGCAGAAAAGCAACCATACATGAATAGAACCTGCAGTCACCATTAGTGGCTTTGCTTTCCTTGCCAACATTATTGATGGTAGACAAAATGTCTCCGAGGCTTTATGCTCCCATGTGTGATGGAATGAGAGAGACGGCATCGTCTGTGAGAAACTAGTTCTGCTTATCAGTCAGCGCAGCTAGCCATAATAAAATGCATTCTGTTGCACACTGTACATAAATGGCACGCTGCAATGCCTCCCTTGACCTGATTGCTTCCCCCTGCTCTGTCCCCTGTTGTCCCTTTTGACAGAGGGGCTTGACAGATAGATCACAAAGATGCACAATCATTGCATGGTAGGGACTGGGATGGAGTGCACCCATTATTCTAAAGCAAAGCTGTCTGCTGGGGCAAGGCCTGCACGCCACATGGTGCCATGATAGATGGGGACCATTAATCAAGGCAGGACGGGGCCCTGAGATTGATGTTCAGAAATTCAAATGCTCAAACAGCATTTGGAAGATTAAGGCTGTGTGGGCAAGGTTAGGAGGCTACCTTTCTGTTGAAGAGAAACAGGTGTGCCGGTGCAGCCACCTCCCAGGGGGGACATGGAATGGGCGTATAAGAGATGCACTGCCCTATAACTGTGCTGCTTTCAATGTTACTTTCCCCATAAGGCCACATTCCGTATTGAATCAGATGGCCTACATTTGTCATTGTCCCGATGACTTTTTCTGTCCATCTGGCTGCTGAAGTCGTTTCAGGAACAAATACATTTCTTTTTTGATACCAAGCGCTGACATTAACTCATGGGAATACAACCGTTCTTTTCATCGCCGTGAATACATGAATTGACTCTGCACATTTGACATCAAAGGCATTCAGAAAATATAAAATAAAGTCTGTCATAGATGAAAATAGATGCAACTTTCAAACAATCGCAGAACAAGCAGGTTTAACCTATTTCAGAAAGCTTTGTTGAATATTTGATTGAGATTTAGTGGGGCCTTTTTTTGTTGCTTTGTAAAATGCATAGCAAAATGCTCAAAGATTGCAGCCACCATTTCAAATGAGCAGACTAAACATTGCTAACCTCATTGCATTTCTGGGTCGTTCTTAACTTATCAGAGCGACCGTTGCTCCCTCGCACTTTGCCAACAAAGCACGTTGCTCTAAATAGGCTGCAGCATATATAATGACCACAGTGAAATAACTAGAAATAGTCATTTTGCACCCAGTTTTGCTTCGGTTCATTTGTATCTTGGCACAAAAAGCACATTAGTGATGGCAACCGTATCTTGTTAGAATTAACAGTTGTATTTGGTCATTATTCATACACAAGCAGAAGCAAAGTTGCACACTATGACAAAAATGCTCTTAGAAAAGAAACTGTGTCAAAGCTACTGGTGCTTATGAATTCCTTTCCACCTTATGAGTGATAGTAGTACTCCTGGTACTCTTAAAAAATATGTAAATACACTTCAAATAATCATTGTGCAGAGCAATTAACACAACAAAGTATAATATTGAGGGAGAGCTTTGATCTGTAATACGCCCACCATCACCTGAGGTACTATGACATTAGTGGGAGAGTTGTGTATTGTAAACAAATCTATAATCAGATGCTAGAAAAGATTGTGGCCTTTTTCTAGCTGTGAAAGAAAAACTGTGACAGAATAATATTAGTGTTAGCAGCCACAACAGTTCAGTTCAGTTTCTGTCTGTGGACGGTTTGTTGAAAGATGTGGTCGTAGGTTGGTCTCTAGTCTTTATTTGCTTTGCACTTTGTTCACTCGAAAGATTAATTGAAACCTAATCAAATTTAGTTTTAGTGTCGTTAGCCAACCATCAGTGGGGCTTTAGTTGTTGCCAAATGAGGAGTGTGTTGTACATTTTATTAAATTTTCAATGACAGAACTTTACTCCCTGTGAAGATGTTGGTCTTTTGGTTTAAGACTTTGCCTCTGGATTGAAATGTGTGGTCGTTGTTCATCGGTTTAGATGTGCAGCAGTCGTATCGTGTTTCCTTCAAAGTATGTGTTCAATTTGCAGCTGTTACATTTGAAGGCTCACATGTCACGGTACTTGAACTTTCGTTTGGTACAAACACACAGTACCAAAATAAAAATGTTCACAAAATGCTAGGAAAACATTATTTCCACAGACACACAGCGTTGTGTTTTGAGCGTTACACATTTCGCCATGTTGCAGGGTTGGTTAGACATTTCTCTGTGCTTTCTCTTCAGGCACAGTGAGTCATGCTGAAAAATACCTACAGCATTTTGTGTTGCAGCAAATGTAGTACTCCCAAGTTTAGTTTCGTTTAATCTTATTTCAGTCTGCTGAACTATTTTTAGTCGTCTGTTATATAAGACATGCTGTGCTGCTGTAGGACGATGTCCCTGTGACATAGATGAGTTTGTCAGAATCCATCTCTGAGGCAGTTTTGACAATTACTTTTTCCAAAACTTAGGTCTAAAGAAGTCCCAGCAGTCCCGATGGTGAGAGACAGACACATATTACTGCAGCTCTATTTTTCTGCTGTGACCTGCATTCATTAAGCATTATTTTATTCTGTGAGTGCAAACCTTCGTCATATTTAGAGAGTGACATCTCATTTTCTCTGCTACTATCTAATGTCAACGGACAAATCAGTGGGAAAGGCTGTGACCATAATGTTGCCCCGATGATTTTCTGCTGTCAAAGTTGTTATCAACATGTTGGTGTCACACATTACATTCACACAGACACCACAGATGTGGCTCTGAATCTGTAAAACAACATATTGTCTGCGCGAAATGAACAAATTAAAACATGCTTCTGCTTCCGCGAAGCAACTGAAACCAATATAAAATATTAACGCAATTGTCCGTGACGTATGTCTGTCTGCATCAGTCCCTCCCCAACAGGTGCTACATTAGTATGTGTGCGTTTGTGTGTGTGGATGTGCGCTCAGCTTAGAGGTTGTGTCCTGCAGAGTAAAGAGCGGAAAATTCCTCTTAGTGTTTTACAAATAATAGTAGAATAACAGACAGCAAAATACATTAAGAACTGCATTGGCATTGACAGATCGGAGAACACCCCCAATAGGCATCTAGACCATTGAGCAGTGAACATTAAATAGTCCACTGGAAGCTGCGTATTCAACAATACGTTTTTCCAACTAATGTCAAAAGCTCTAAATCCAGTTTCAGTGGCCGACATTGTGCATACATGGTTTATAAACCAAACTTTTGTTATAACCAAGTGATTAATTGCTCTCAAGGGATTCCTGCTTACTGTCAACAAATGTGGATTATATCGAAAGAGCAGAAAAGAGACAATATTTCACTCAAGAAGGAGTTGACTGTGGCTGTAGTCGGAATAAGCCCATGCTGACTGGCTTCTTAAAGAAATCAATGCATCAATAACCAAATCCCTAATAATTATATAATCATATCATATAATTAGTTGCGTTAATTGTTACAGGAAAGGGATGAATACATAAATACACAATTATAGATGAGACCTAATGATTCATAAAGTCTCTGATCAGTCAGGCACAGGTTTTTCAACATTTACTCAAAAGGCACAAAGCATCTCATCCCTCTTTACAATAAGCCAGTGTATGGTAACAGTCAGTAGCATTAGAAATCCTTGGGTAAAATGAGCCATGTTTGCATCTCAAGGACAAACAGAAGTACAGATATGTTGAATGGGCTTCAAGAGACTTTGGTTGCGATTCCCCTCTGTGCATCCAGCTAAGGCGAGAAGTAATTCAGCGCAGGCAATAAAGAACAAGATAACTAGGAGAGGCAGCTTGTGAATATGATTCAAACCCAGACCAGGGCCACATCCAGGCAGCAAGCAGTCAGCTGGCTTTGACAAAATGAAATACATCAGGGAAGCCCTGAAAAAAAAACAGCTTTATCATTTTTATATTGTTCCTGTGACAAGAAAGACCTTCAGCAACTCTAAACCCATCCACAGAAGCATCATCCCTGGCTATCTTTCCCCCAGGGAGGACTTAAGCCATTAGAGGAGACGGAGGGAGAGAGAAAGATACAGAGAGCGAGATAGAGGGAGAGGTTATGAAGTGAAAGCAGCCAGCACTTCAGATGAATATTTCCAAAGGGAAAGTGAGAGTCGAGGTACAAACATCCATCGCTCACAAAAACAAGCCTGAGGGGATGTGGAGGGGATAAGGCTGCTTTCACCCCATTTTATATTTTTATTCACTGATTCGACAAACTATAATCTTGCGCATACATACACACAAACAAACAATGTGCTTGGCAAGTTTCCTGGTGCAACCGGATCCTGCGTTTATTGATTTTACAGTGCGTAGCCAGCTTTGTGTCCTTTCAGCAGCGATTTGGTCATCTAGTTCTTTCCATTGATAAGAGCCAAGTCATAATAGTTGTTCTAACCCAGCAGCAGTGTCCTCCTTCTGAACCCAAAGCTGCACATTTTCCTGGTAAACAATTATACTCGTTATAGTCCTTAGTCAGTAAATCCATAATATATCATTTTACAAGTAAACAGCAAAAATTGAATTTCTTAATTGGTCGTTCTTTAAATATTGTCTTTATTTCATGACATTTTATAGACCGATCAATACATCTGAGAAAAATAGTTATCAGTTTAAAATGAACGTAAACTTTAACTGAGTTTGACCACAATGCAAAAAATGTATTTCCCCCTGGGATCAATGAAGTATTTCTGATTTAATGACAGTCATAGTCAGCCTTAGCAAAAGCATTGGTAGTAGCTTTAGCAGGTCATATTTGCATGTTAAGCTAACATCTAACAGTTATGCTGTTTCAGCTTGATTTAAACACAAGTAAGACATCTATAGGAAATACAAAGAAGAAACACACTAGAGTAGTTTTTTACAAGGGGCTGTTAGTCTTCTGTGCCTTTCTGTGACATCTCCTTACATTCATTGAAGAATGACCACTGGGTCAAATGTTAGACCAGAATTCAAAGGTACCATTTCAATCACCATTGGTGCTAATCAGGCTACATGAACGGGAAATGCTACAAATTCTTAATGTTTATGCAGGTACACCATTTTATTCCACTGCACGGCCAACAGTTGTTTGCATTAATCTGCTGAGAAATATAGCAATGCACCAGCAAAATGTATTTGATACAAACATTGGTTTAAACAGATGCTTTCAAGTCACTTGTTGTGCCTTGTTGTTTACACGAGAACTCCACAGGGTACTCATGAATTCAAAACTAAAAATCATTTGACTTGTCGATCTGGTGTTCTTCTAGACTTCACACATTCTTTGATTGTGTGTTTATTCATCCAGGTACTTGGGGAAGTGGTATAGATCCGATCTCTGCGAAGAATGGCTGCATGTTTAACAGCAGAACGGCACCGGATGAGGAGGAACATTACATGATTAGCCGGCCCCCACACATCAGGCTCATTGTTGTCTTCCTTTTATACTGTGCTAATAGAGCACACGCTGTTCTTTGGACGTCTTTTCATGATATCTGCACCATTATGCACTGGACCTCCCAGCTCCCACTCTGTTTGAGAGCGGGGCCACCGTCCGTCTGGCCGCTCGGTGACCCCGCCGTGCTCTCTCTCAGCGGTATCTAGTTAGTCCAAATTGCTTCTCTTTGTTTCACCATTTTCGCCCCACATCTGTAGAAAGTAAACAATGTGGTATTGTAATGAGAAATGGCAAGCAGGGAGAAAGGATGGGATGAGGCTCCCGAGACTGTAACCTCCTTGCTCTCTTTTTCTCTCTCTGTATTTCTGTGTGCAAGTGAAAACAAGTGGACTGCCAAAGGGAGAGAGGAACCAAAAATTGCTTCTGTTGAATGCACTTCTACGCCTTTATTGCTTCCTGTAATTGCTTCTCTGAGCGGTAACTGGTCTTCTCTTGTCCATTTTTTTTAGTTTTGCTGAAGGATTGTACCCCTGCAAACATGGACCAACCCACACCTGAGTCATGAATCCTATTTGGAAAACAAGCCGATGAAAAAATGTGTGCCACATGACGTCAGAGAGCTTGTTAATAGGGGCATATACCGAAGCAGATTAAAATTTAAATGTCATTTATTTACTAGATATGTAGATGCAGAGATTTTTATTTTTCAAATCCGTCATATTTGATGAGAAAACCTCAGAGTACGTTTCAGTACTTAATGTGAGTAATGCTATAATCCAACCTTCACAGATCCATACGTCCTCCTCCACTGGTTTAATCTCTCGCTACCATATTTCAAATTATAAATCTGCAGCTTACTGCTTGAGAGTGAATAATAGCAGATGCTATTAATATGATGGACTAGGGCTAACATCTCTTGAAAGACACTTAAGGTCAGGCATGTACCACCCAATTCTTATTCTTTGTTATCTCGTTGTGTGTGTCAGTGAGAGTGCGTACGTGGTGTGTGGATGGAGCCGAGCAATAACACTGTGAGGGTTAGAAGTTTAATCCCTATCGGGAGCATTGATGCTAATGATGCGTGCACTCAGTCTATGATGAATGCACTGGAACTCAAACACGGAGCGGCCGTGCGGTGGCATATGTTAAATAGCTAATTTAAGAGGAAGTAGAGGTAAGCCCTCCTAGAATGGCTTCATCCTTGTCTCCAGGTGTTCAATAAGAAGGTTTTGTATAACACATGGATATCCAGGGATTAGAGATTACTGTCACTACAGTGGATTTCCTTTTGCTCGGAAACCGGAGAGGCAGCAGACTATGACTATGAGAACAGAGAAGATGTGCTGGGGAATGAGGGAGCGGGCAGGAGAGTCGGGCTCCGTCACACAGCGTGTGCGTGTGTTTGAGATGGCCAAAAACACAATACAGCCAAATATAGGTGCACAGATGCTTATGTAATACCAGGTTAAGGCTCTCTGTAGATGCAGAATACAAACATGTCTGCATCAACCTCCAATAGGCTGAATCAGAAGATATCACAAAATCAGAAACGTATAAATTGTATGCACACCTTTATATTGGTATAGATATTGTATAGATATAATTAAAACACTTTTTATGGTTGACTCTCTGCTCTCTATATAATTAAAATCCCTGTGACAGCTCTGTGGAGCTTCAAAAGTAAAAGCCACAGAGGAGTCAACCAGAGTTGTGTTATAACAACAGCTCAACAATATTAAAACATTATGCAGCATATTGCAAGTCACAGGTATCATAATTAAATGCATGCAAGCAATGATGCTCATAAATTAATTATAGCCCAAAGCTCATTGCTAAATTAGCTTCTTTTTTTTCTTTTCCATTCGGAAGTAATATACTTCCATGAGAAATAATGCCACACCCGAGCCAAGGCTTGGTGATTTGCATCTATCTTGTATAACATCAGTGGTGTTTGACATATCGTGTATGAATTAATCATTTTGACCTTTAATTACAGACTATAAATAAACCTGCTCTCAAAATGAATGCTTCCGAGGAAGTAGTCAGCTGATGCGCTTGGCATTATGCTGCATTTTGCGTGGGATTTAAAGCTTAAATAATGACATAGCGGTTTCATATTTTTAGAGGAAATATCCACTAATGGTATTTAGCATTGTTTATTGATTAAATGTCCATGGAACAAACATTGTTCGAGCTCGCTCTGCTCCATCTGAATTCATATTCAATGAAATCTACCGAAGCACTGTACACATCTTAACACATCCTAGCTGGCATCAGTCATTTATAGGTGGTTGCCAAGTAGTCGCCACAAAAGATGCATTCACGAGTGTATTTGCTTTCAGAAAGGGAGCAGTGCGGGAGGCGGTGTTAATATTTCAATAGAAGCATTAACATTGCCAAAACCATATTTGTCAAGAAGCTTTAAGTGGTTGTGGGTTTGTTGCCAATGCATTCTTCAAATTTTTGCAAGTGTTCTCATGTATTACCCCTGACTGGTAAAACATACACTGTGGCTGTGCTATGAGCAAATGTATTCTGCAATGTCCTACTAATCAGAATCTTAGATTTGTGTCCCTCTTTAAACTCTGGATTACTCCAACATCGCTTCAGAACACATTCCTTGTAAACCCTCCAACCTGGAGCAGTGGCCATATAATGGGAAATGATGCTGCTGCTATATAAAATATATATATGTATTGATTCATATTAAACGTACAACATTAATCAATGATTTGATTTATATTGTATCAGTTTTTGACTTATCAATACAGTTTGCTATAATCTATGTATATGTTAAATGTATGTGTTTTGCGTTTAATGCAAAGTAAGAGTACTTCAAATTTCGTAAAGCTATAGTAAAATGTGTGTATTCAGGTGTCAATAGAGCCACAAGCGGGTCAGGTGAAAATAGGGCAAACCTGTTAAAAGACGCAGGAAGCATTAAAGGAAATTGTTATGCCCTATAGTATTTGTTGGTGTTCCCTGCTGATCAGGTAACCTTTTTGTTTTAAATGAAAAATTAGAGTCATATATTACAGTGTGTGAATGTTTGTGTGGTTTATTTACATTAGCATGCATGTACACTGGCACCTTCACAACCAGATGTGCTCACTTTAGATTCTCTCAATACTCACAAGAGCACAATGCATGAGCTCTACCAGCCCCATCTGCTGCACAGAGGAACACACTGTGTAACTGCATCATTTGGAAACACAAAAGCATACTGCTCCATATAGCAGAGCATTAGGGTGTGGTTTCTTATTCCAGTGACAACTTTCTTTGGAATTGATGGAAAATCAACATCTGAGTGCATGTGTGCACATATAAAAAACAAAATCACATTTATTTTTATTTGTATGTTTTTTCTTGAGACTACCGAGCCCACATTGAAACCTGCAGCACACAAATAGTTTTTCAGCAGGTGGTGTTTGCACACTGAATACACCATGTCTCCGAATGCCTGGGAGCAGCAATCTACCCCAGTCCTCTTCCTACATGCCCATCACTGCTGCTGTCAGTCCTGCAGTGGCCTGTCACTTGCATTTTGTGTTTTAAAGCTGCTAATTTATTCATCTTTTTTTCAGCAGGCACATTGCATTTAATTTGTGATGAAGGAACTGGAGCAGGAGACAAAGTGTTCCCATATTATGGTTGCATAAAACTGAAGTTTTTGTATAATGTATGTATGAAGATGAGATGCCTCCTGGCTTTGGAGTTGTTTATCAGCAGTTTTGCTGGAATAAAAAAGAAGAAAAGCTAAAAAGAAGAAACCAGTTGCCTTCTGCAAACTGTAATGTCTGAGATTACATATTACATATTGCAGTTGGCATAAAATTGTGTGTTTTTTTTAAATTCAGTATTCTAAAATATTAAACCATGATAGTGAAGAACATCACTGGAAAACATGAACACATGGCCGTGCCATAACAGACAGTGATGCAACTAGCTCTTAAGTGCATAACCGACCCTTTGATAATTGGCCTTGAAGCAGCCGCATAATCAATCTGCTGACAGAAAAACAAACAGAGTAACATCTTAGTTGTTTTTAAAAATGAACCCCTGACACCCATCCTCGTGCTTTCCTCCAAATCATTGAATTTGTAAACCTGCCGTTGGTAATTAAGTTTTGTTTTGGATGGCTGCACATCAAGATGAAGCATTAATTGGCGCAACATTGTAAAACGTGCCTGAACCATTAGAGGCTTGTGCATTTGTCAACAAAAAAAACAAACACATACACAACAAAAACTGTTTTGATCAAAATGTTTTTGAAAACCTCCATAAAATCCTAAAATCAATGGGAAATAAAGAATCATAGTAAACCTTTGGCAATGACCTCATGCATAAACTTGTTTTAGGCCTGTTGCGCATGTCACACTAAATGTATTAGTTCATGGAACGTCACCTTTCCCATTCACTTTACATCTCGGCACCAAGATGCTCTAAAACATACATATTGAAATCCCGAAGCACTATAGTATGAGACACAGACGCACAATGATAGACATGTTTATCGCTCAATACAACTATTGACCGCTGCCGTTAAAAGCTGCAGCAGAAAAGCTTAAGTTATTCCCACACATTATCTTAACACCCTGCAGGGCGATGCAGCACCTGTTGAAAGTGTGTTAACTCTACTTTGATGAGGACGATGTCGGCAGTAGCTCTTCATGCAACCATTCAGAAGATGGTGCTGCTCAAGAGATCCGTCCAGAATCAGTGATTCTTGGTCAAAAACAGTAGTGTATTCTCCTTTTCATGATCACTTACTGTCAGGACACACTTTACAGGGCAAGTGCGAACTGCTTAGGCAGATATACAAACCCAACTGAATGGTACTTTTGAAATGTCGGGTTTTGTTATAACCTAAATTTGTAACTGAATTTGCATAAAGTTGGAAATGGTTTTGGCAACTGTTGAAAATATTCTCTTCAGCTTTAGACACTGGCAAAATTTATAAAATACCCATTAAAAACTATTGCTGTTTCATTATTGCTACTTTGTTTGTTTTGTTTATAACAATTATTATTGCAATGAAGACAAATTAAGGAATAGACAAATACTGTAAATTGAGCTACGATTGGATAAATAAAAATACAGTAACACTCATATTTAGACTTTTTAATTGTAATAAACTTTGAGACATTCACGGAAAAGATAAAGCACTTTTTATTAACAGTGATATAATAAGAAACAATATAAAATTCACTGACTAAAGAAATCATAATAATGAAAAAGATCAGACTTCATTTGATAAAAGCTTTTTTATAGAGATGTTTCTAAAGACGAGAGATAAAAACAGGTAACCGGTTCTGCTCGTCTAATCTCTTCTGGCAGATTGTTCCAGAGTGTAGGGGCCCTCCCGGCATAAACTCTGTCTCCTTTGGTTTTCAGCCTTGATTTGGGAATGGCTAGCAACGCTTTACCAGAGGATCCCAGACTGCGTCCTGGCTCAGAAGCAGATGAAATGTAGGGAGGGGCCGGCCCATGTCTGGCTTCAGAAGAAAATAATTTGAAAACCCTCCCTCCTTACACTGGCTGCCTGACTGTATAGATGGTGGATTGATTTCTGAGTTAGACCACTATAGAGGGAGTTACAGTCGTCGAGTTAAGAGGAAATAAGGGAGTGTCTGTGTGAGAGATAAGATGTAACCTTAAACGATAAAAGCGCTATTTCACAATCTTCTTCATTTGAGGTTCGAAGCTCATGTTTTCAACAAAGACCACACCTTGATTTCAAGCTGAGGATGGGATATCATCTGGATCAAAGAAAATGTATTCTTTATTCATCAACCAAAATAATCTTGTCAAAAGTTGTTGTTTTCTGACATTGGCCACTTAGATTCAATAGAATCAGCTGTGGATCAACTTAAACATTCAAATCATCGGACAAATTTTAAACCTTTCCAGGACACACGTAAATACTTTTTCCCCTCATACAAATTTCCAGTCTGTGTACTTGGCTCCACCAGAAACATATTTTCATCACTGAGTGCTGGAACAAACAATCCACCCCACACCACACACACACATATTATATTGTCTGCATCACATCACTGCACATGTCAGGCCCATTTTCCCACTTGATGCATTATGTCTGCAGTAGGTCGGGGCAGCAGGTCAGACCCTCTCCAATCTGTGTACTGATGTGCACTAGAAAAAAAAGGCTGACTCATTGCTTTTGAGGGAGGCAGAGAATGACAGACCACATTCCCCCCCGCTGCTCCCTGGAGTGGCCCAAAGAGGATCGTATCAAGTGAGAGCTGTACATCACTGCCTACACACACTGATGGCTGATGTATGGACAAGCACCCGATCCACGTTATTCACTGTAGCCATAGACACAGACTGAACATACACACTTTCTAGTGATGGGATCACGCAGCAACAAGATAGGTGACATATTGACCCCCCCCCCTTACAGTCCAAAGCTGTACGTGAGAACGCAAATACCCGAGTCAGACATTCTCCAGATAATTTCCTGCCAGCCCTCTGGTGGTGAAATGCCCAGATAAGGTCAGAGTGAGCCTGTGTGAGAATGCAACAGGAAAATGTCTGGAAAATACTGAGCTAGCCGATGGTTGCATGGATGACATTTCTACAAAATGACACTGGAAGATGAGAAATATCTCAGGATGAAAAGTTGTTGCATGTGCTTTCTTCAGTGGAACGTTAACGGCAAGTCCCGCCTCCTGCATGTTCCACCCATACGCCACCCCCCCCAACAAGTGTACCAGACATTTTCTTGATGTGAACACATCTGACCCGAACTATCTCCTGGAGAAAGTCCATACCCGATTTTGCCAGACTTAATGTCTGCAAATCTCTGAAATTGCCCACGAGTTTGATTGTAAGTTTGAATGGTTGTTGTTCTCCGTGTGTGTGTCAGCCCTGTGCCAAGTAACCGACCTGTCTGGGGTGTTTGCTGCCTCTCGTCCAATGTCAGCTGGGATTGGCTCCAGCCCCCCCCCCTGCAACCCTTAAAGGATAAGTGGTACAGATAAAGGATGATTGGATGGATGGATCCACTTTAGTCTCACAGTGTAGCTTGTGTGTTTGATAAAAGCTTCTCATTATTGAAGATTTAGTAATAAGCAGAGACGGATATATTTATAGAAATTTGTCTTTGTATCATGGTTTCACATTTTCTTTTTTATTTAACTTGTTGTCTAGGATTGTGTTGTGGCAGATTGTTCTACCTAGAGAGCGTCTCCACCAAACGGTCAGCGAGGTGAAACAGCCCAGTGAAACAGTCTGGACCTTGAGGCTCCAGCCCGTTCCCCCGATGCAGCTTTGCTACGCCCCAGAGCTCTGGACGCCAATATGTCGCTTCCTATTAGATAAGGAGTGGAGCAGAGACACAAGAGCAGCGTGACTATCGGCAGGCTTTTTCAGTCCAGAGGGGATCCGGCCTGCTGGGAGGGATCCTGGTCTGGGTTACAGAGAAATATATAGAAAAAAAATGTGTAATCATAGTGGAGCCCTCATCCCTGCACCAGCACTTCTTTCTCTGTCCATTCACTGTTTTTGCTCATGGATAAAGCTACAAAGCTCAAGACTCTTTAAGACGCTTGGGATCAGGTGGAACATGAGACGCACAGCGGACACATTAGCAGTGTGTTGTATTCTCAATTTTGTGCAAACCTTACCGACAATATTCAAATGTGTAGCGCTGGAGGGGATTGCGAAGCAGGAATCACTTCACGACTTTCTGGGGATGTTTTCATATTCGTGTACGAGACATGAGTTGGAGCTTGAGTGAAATGTTTGGCATCAAACTGTGGTGAGTAAAGAAAAGATGAGGCAGGAGCGGATGAGGGAAAAAACCATGAACTAAAGATGAGCAGATGTTTTCACCAAGTGGAACCTGGACACGCCCGTATCTGTTAGCAGGTGGCCCGCGACTCAACCCGACACACATGCTACATCATCAGTCTCTCACATCCAAAGGGTTATGGGCTCGTTTTCCTCCTGTTTTGGTTACTGAGTTGCCTTTTTGGAAAAGCATCTGTGAATAGTCCTGCAGCTGTCCATGTGTGTCCTCAGCCACGATGTGCAGAGATGATTAAAATAGATGTTAAACCATTAGATGGTAAAAATACTGTGCAAAACATTTTAAATTCAGATTTCTCCGGCGATAACATCATTTTATTGAGGCCAAGGGAAACGGTGCAACAGCTAACCTCTTTCCATTAAGTGATCCCGTTCTGTTGAGTCTTTCAAGGCCAGACTGAAGACCCACATGGTCTCTCAGGCTTTTCACTGCCCTTGTCTACGTTATTTACTTATTTGAATTAGTCCGTTTAGCCTCTTGATGAGTTTGGACTCATCTCAAGCTTATCAAGGCTCTTACTATTTTGTTACTCGATTTTGTTTTTATCTTCTGTTATTCAATTTTAACTTCATATCTTTGATCAACGCTTGTTTTAATTAAATGTGCTTTAGAAATTAACTTGATTTGATAGTTAAGTTCTCACCTGCTGCATTTATTTAGTTTCTACCCGAACTTGTGAATATAAGGATATTTTTACCTATCTTTACTGAATAATAATGATTATTTATTTTTGTTCACTTTCATTGATCTTTATAATTGTAGTAAAAGGTGTAGTTGTGTCACAATTGCTGCAGCTCTGTCTGTCTCTCTCTTGGTCGTCATGTCTGTTCTATGATCGGTGTATCATGCACAGCTAATGTCTGTTTCCTATGAAGCTCCTCTACCAATGTGTTTTTCTTCTTTTTTCTTTTGCTTGTGGACTCGTGGTGCCAGTTCATTATTCTCTCCTCTCATTTCACAGCTTCCTAGCTTGACTGGCTCCTGAGAATTAAATACACTGTTTGCTGGTCTTGTAAACACATCACTGTCACATAGAAGCACTTTCTTTCACATCCAATTGTCTACGTGCGTTCTATTTGTGTTTGTGTGTGCACGCAATCGCAGGCTCATTTAATTTGATAAGTTTGCTAACTAGATCATATAAATGTTAGATTACAATCAAAACTGTAACAACCGATAAATATTCATATTTAAAAAGGGACGGATCATGACTGGTAATTAAGGAAGGAATTATACAATGGTGTCTACGAATTATTAAAATGTCTTTTGTGTAGTATTTTGAATTAAGTGGACTATTTCTAAGTCCAACATTGGTGAAGAACTTTGTGACTTCTATGCTAAGCCGAGTTATTGTAGTTTAAGGCTAATTCCAGTTGTGCTTTCGAAGGAAGTAAATTCTTAAAACGTTAACAACTGACCCGTGTAGGAAAAACAAGGACGATCGTGTCAGGAATGTGTTTCTTCACCAAATAAGATACATTTTGAAATAATAAAACACATAAAAAGCTGCAGAGTGGATGTGATTTTTTTTTGTGGTGCCTCTTTTTGATGCTTATGCTATTACGAGAGGGCAAAACCTCTCTGAGGACCCAGCCGCCCCGAGACAAAGCACTAAATCTGGGGATTGTCCTTGGAAGTTCCGGTCACCCTACTAGAATATTAACACCTCATTTATTCCTCCTCATCCATTACAAAGGAACACGCTGTTGCCTTTGCATTAATTAGTACTTCACTTACTTACTGTGGGTTTCACTTTGTGCCTAAAAATACTGTATATGAAAAGTATGATTTGAATGCAGATTATAATGCATCGAGCATCGTCGCTGTAAGATTAACATAAATCAGTGTTGGGATCTAACAAAGCACATTTACTTCTTAATTAAAGATATATGAAAACTGGACCTAATTAGATTTAATTCTTGGGTATTTTTCACTTTTACAACACTACACAAAGCAGCAAGTATCTTTACGTTCTATTCCATTGCATTTTTACATTACCTGCCTGTATATTGTCTTTTTGGTTTAGTCAGAGCAGGTAGCTGACATCTGGCCCCGCCATCTTCAAAACACTGAAAATAGAATGAGAAGAGGCCAAGACTCAGCCGTAATGATGTGGTGGAAGAAACACAACCTGGTACATAGGGGCCAGTGTTTGGGAAACTAACAAAACAGTAAACACTGCAACATAACTAACAAAATGGGTCCTTGGGTTCTGAAAGGTAACCGTGGAAATATAGTTCCCAAGCATCACCCACCAAATCTATCAAAAAAGATTGAATAACAGAAAAGTTGGACCTGATCCATAAAGTAGTGGAAGCTACAGAGAAAAGGGCAAACAACAAATTCTCAGGAAAAGCAAAACCAACAACACAAACTCAGCGAAGCAACTGGAGGTGTTGACCCTCCGACAGCAAACAACCAACTACACGAGGAAACCAAACCTTCTTCTGAATCCTCCCAAGCTCAGCTGATTGCCGAGTTCCCAGTTGCCCCCAGTTGCTCCCAGTTGTTCCTGATGATCTGAGGAACCTGTGACCTAAATTCTCCATATGATCTCTGCGGACACAATATACATCTTAATCTATTTATCTCTACTTTCTCCAGCAATGACTTAAACTGACTGTGAAAAGGGAAATACTGAAAAATGCCTCTATGTTGTCCAACTGTGGTCAACAAGCGGTTTTAAACCACAAAAAGAGAAAAGAAAATCCCTCATGCCTCTCACTTCTCACCTGACTGGTGTTTTGATATGTTGTGACATGAAGGTCGCAAGGCATTACAGCAGTGCCTCAAGGAGTGTCTCACTCAAGTTAGACAAGCGAAACCTATGCAGCCGCTCTATGAATACGTTTTACCCAATCCACTCTCTTTATGCGTGTCTCACTTTTTCTCCGGCTCGGACAGAAATGCTGATATTGTCATTATTAGCGTCAGTTTTACGCTCCCATCTTTCCCCCTCCTCATTCTGCAATGTCGGCTTAGCTCCTGTGTAATTATCCTAATGGAGACTGACACAGGTGGAACATGTCAGCGGAGTCAGATCAGCCTCTTGCTCGCTGCGTTCGATTGCCAAAAGCGCGTGTCATCAAAGGCTCACTCGACTTGTCCCCCCCTCTTCATCCCTGCCAGTGCAGTGAGCCCTCTTGTGATAACCATTCTGTGATTATCATAATTGTAATTATGCATAATCTCTGTGCCCAAAATGTTTGGAAACTCGACACAGGCACCTCACAACATTCTTCTGCAGCCTGAACAACTGATTACTTCCAATTACAGCTCATTGCAAACCTCTACCGTCACTTTTGTCTCGAACATTTTTCCTTAGTTTCTGCTTAATATCGCATAATGTCAAAATCATATTTTCAGGGGGCAAACTATCACTAATCCAGGCTTCCACAACTTTGTCGGGGACCTTAAACCTAAATTGTGCAAGATTAAAATGGGTATATTTACCCAAAATGCACCAAGTCCTTTAATCACTTCACAGTCAGAGGCATTAATACCTTGTGGGGTGTTCTTTATTTTTGCAAAGTGGGAATTCATTCAAGATTTTAATTAAAAAAACAGATTTTTAATTACAGGTATTAAAAAAATTGGCAAATTGTGCCTGCTCCAAAATGCTCCCACAAACAAGTTCATCACAGCGAATTTTGTGGATTTAAAAGGAGCAAACGCCTGTGATTTTTTCGGAGGTGTAATATCTTTGCAAACACCTGGAAAAACGCGGTGACTCATCACCATGGCGAGCACATCCTTCACAGATCGGGTTGTGTTTTTCCAGAATGTCCGGCTTATGCATTGCACTTGATCCACCGGAGGCAGAGGGCACACAATACCTCGGCGCGGCACAGCACAGCCGCCAGAGCCATGCGACGCAATCACTTTCATTTGCATCCACATGCGACTCTGGCTTTTGTTCGCCGACTCCGCTCTGTGGATTGCGATAAGCGCAAAGAGCTAAAAACAGCAGGATTAGATGTGCCTCTCCTCCACATGGATACCAGGCTTCTCACCTGTTTCTATGGTTGCCTGTTTGTGCACCTTTGTCAGGGAAACACTGTAAAACACAACACAGAAGGCAGGAGGAAACCGTTTTCTGCTTTTAATACTTAACCGAAAAACCTATATATCGTAACAACCCAGCCGCTTTGCCAGTTGTCCTTGAATGGCACTGCATCACATGCTTTGTAAGTTTTATAGTTTGTAAGTTTCACTCATTTTGGTAGAAATAAGTCCAGAAGCTGATGAGAGATGTTTCACCCCTTGACTGGAAAATGTCACCGATAAGAATTAGAATTACCGAGCCCCGCCGTCCACAGTGTGTCCCTATATCTCTTAAGGGGATTTAGAAAGTATTAGTGATAAATAAGTGGTCTGATTGATTCTGGGTCACCGCGAGGGGTTTGTTATTCATTTTTGTGGACACCCAGGTTGGCAGGACTCCAGTATTGATTCCCCGAGCAGGGGACAAACAACAGGCTTATACAGTGAAGTTTCACAACAACAAAAATCATTTTATTTACCTGCATTCAGTCACAGGACAAACAATAGAGGCTCACACAAGCTATAAGAGAGTCCTCGAGAGTAAGGTCAATTTGTGAAGCACGTTAAAGCGTCACCATTCATTCACTTACTTCATTATTATATTTTTGGGCTCTGTCTATAGCCTATAAGAATCATTGGCGAGTCAAAGGCAATCAGAATCGTTTAAGTAGAGACAGTGAGGAGGTCTGGATTAATATTCTGTTAAAGAAATACAAGATCATCCACAAGCAAGTGTACCATTGGAAGTATTGAGCCCAGGTAGATTATACTTTTATTACAGTTAGTACAAAAGAGCCTATTACCAACAGGCCTGTTTGGTGGCAGGGATGCTGTTTGCAGTTTTCTCTCTGAAACTTTTTTAGTGACCTGCATTGAGTGATCCGGGTCAGGTAAAGATTTTCTGCAGGATTCAGTCCACAGAACTCTGAGGCCACCGCTGCTGCACAGGAAGCTGTTCACCTGTTTATTCAATGTTCAGACACTCTCGACCCGGAACGCTGCAACTGTAGAATCGGTTATCGTTGCCATTCCCCACAGCATTTACATTGAGTCCCTGAAGGTATATCACGTATCACGTGTCCAACGTGCACCTGATTCAACAATAGACGTCTTTGCGGAGAGGCGGTGGACTAGTGGCAGAAAAATTGGACTATGGGCAGAAAGTTACGGACACCAGACTGGAAGGTCTCTGGTTTGACTCATACCTGGATGGACAATATCTGGATCTGTTCTAAAGTCCAAAGAGGACTCTCCCTACCCCCACTGTCTAAGTGCCCCTGAG
Organism: Pseudopleuronectes americanus; assembly: GCA_038501795.1. Taxonomy (NCBI): domain Eukaryota; kingdom Metazoa; phylum Chordata; class Actinopteri; order Pleuronectiformes; family Pleuronectidae; genus Pseudopleuronectes; species Pseudopleuronectes americanus. Next base: position 7,219,860 of record CM076720.1, read on the forward strand.
CAAGGCCCCTTACTCCCCCAACATCGGCTCCCCGGGCGCCATGCATGGCTGCCCAGTGCTCTGTGTGTCCTGCTATGTTCACCAGATGGGTCAAAAGCAGAGGACACATCTGCATGTTGTGTTACTGTGCATGTGTGTTTGGGATCAATAAAATGTATCTTGTGTCCTTCAGAATATGTGTAAGAAGATTGTAGCTGATAAGATGAACGACTCTCCAGGTATTCAAGCCACATGCAAAGGGCTTTGGGGAATTATTTGGTTGATAAATTAATTAAAATAGAATAAAACAAACTTTAAATGAACTGAATAATTATATTAATTTGATCTTGATAATTTGGGGATAATTAGAGTGTTCTGTTAAAAGTTATATCATGTTGTTCCTGAGGATCTGGTTCACCTCAGACTTTATGTATTGATTATTCATTGAACCCGCTCTGCATGCGGAACATAGCTCATACTTTCCAATGTTGTTTTTCGGAGCGCAGGATCACAGTGTTACTAACCTTATTCATCACTGTGCATAATGACTTCTAAGAAATGTGGCTTCGGGTTTGGATGTTAGGTTATGAATATGAATTTTAAAAGAAAAGTCGATGTTAAGGTTGTAAAAGGTTTATATGATTTTATATTCAGCACAAAGCTTCATTGATATTCCCATTGCACACATTATTTTGGGTTTTTGCATTCAACTCATAACTTCCCTTTCCTTCAACACATCTAGCCCGGCATTTGTATTCTTAGAGAAAGAGAGATGTAACCGTAAAAATGTCACAGTACCGAGTTATTAATCCTTATTCTCCTCAGCCATAAGTCTTTCAGTCAATTACTTCATTTTCTATTCTCCCTCCTGCTCTTTGCATTATTCCCATTTGTGTCCGGAATAATTTGTTCCTCTCTTTTCTCTCTCTCAGTCTCATCAGTTCATTCGTCTGTTTTCTAATTACAATCTTTTTTTATTCCCCACAAAACATTAGAGTTGAGCAAGAGCACTGTGAACATGGAAATTGATGGGCTGAAATGTTCTTCTCGACAGTATCTCCAAGGAAAACAGATTCTGAGGGAAATAATCCTGTCAAACATCCTTCTGTTGGTTTTTTTCCCTCTGTTTTGTTGTGTATTATCTTTATATTTGGTTAGACAGACAAAGATGTTGGCAGCTAAATGGCAGTGCATTAATTGGGCATTTAATTTTGCACCCAATAACAAATTCATGCCATTGAAAAAGTGAAATCCTGAGAGGAACGAGGGTTCAGGCAGTACAGACGTGTTTATGTAGCTCTTTCTTTTTGGTTCTCTCCAAATCTGCTTAGTGCTGCAGCTTATACACAAAGGAATCTCTGGAAACCAAATTTAAAGGCTATTCATATTAATGAAAGTAAAGTTTAAATTAAGCTGAGTTGTCTTGATGTAGAATCAACTTGTCTGGCCTTATGTTAACAGCAGGGAGAAACCCTTGATGTTCCGTGTATCCCAGCACTGTGTATCCCGCTGCTACACAATTACCTGAATAACACTTCATGTATTTGTTTTGGATTGTAGGAAGAAAAAAAGGAAAAAGATCATTGAGTTACCCAAAAAAAAACGAATTCAAAAGCAAAATGAGCCAAAGTGGAATATTTGAATTAGAAGCACCACTAAAATTCAATTAGGTTTCCTCAAACACACAAGCTGCTTTGCTGGAGGAGAGGAAATATTGTGTGTTTTATTCAGTCCAGCTCTAATAGACACTTTTTAATACCACACGTCAGCTCTTGTATGAACCTGTTTCAACACCATGAAGAACTGATGAGGATCTTTGAGCAGTTGTATAGTATGTTGAGTCATTTTTAAGTGTTAGGTAAAAAAGAGAGAATAGTTCAATTCAATCTAACAAAGAATACTGAGGGAAATTATTTATACAAACGGGCTGCAAATTCAAAATATTAAAAAAAATTATATTACGTTTTGATTTAACGTAGTGGTCACATACCCTGTAGTGAGAAAAAGTTGATTTGAATGATGCAGCTCATGGCGAATTCTTTAGGATTTGCCTGAAAAGAAAGAAACACATGAAAACCCAGTCCTCCAATACAATGTGAGGCCCAAATTCAATTACAGGCCGGCTTATCCATTGAAGCCGCATGTAGCCTTTACCCCCGTGTCTGGAAGGTTAGGTCTGTGGAGAGTCAAGCTCATTTTGGTGGGTACCCTCAGGAGTAAAGGTACCGAGAAGCCTAGCCCACAGTGTCTATTAAAAGAAACCCATAAACTTTGGCAAATAAACACTTCTGTTCCCCACGGCCCTTTGGTTTAATGGAGCTTTGATTTCTCCCAGAGAACGCATGTCCTTGAGTAGAGTACAGAAGGGTCTCATCTTTAGATTTGAAGACGTGTGACAATCATGAAACACAAATGAGAAAAAAACAATACATGTGAGATAACGCATTGAAATAAGAGCTGAGGGAACGTCGGAGCGTGGAGAAACAAGCGAGCCCCACTAATCATCAGGTGCAGTGCAGACCACACTCACATGGTCCCCCGGGGGCCCGGGCTGGGGGAGAGGATGAGAGCAAGTATAAACTCCTAAGCATCTAAATCACAGTCCCTAGATCCACAGCAGAGTCGGTTAGAAAGCATAAGGTCAAGAGCATCAAGAAAACATGTCCTGCCATGTTCTCTAAGTAGTACGTATAAATCTTAGGTCTGCGATATCTATTTCTTTTTCAGTATTTACTTTCCACTGACTACAATAAATCAGGGTAACCGTGTTTGTTCTCATACATTATTACTGTACTCTAGTTTTATCTAGGCTCATGTCTTTATTGTATTTTTGTCTTATATCTCCGGGTTTATAATGTCAATGTCAGTTGCAGCAGTTGGAGCACAGTGTTTCAGTCTCGTAGCTTTTGTGTTTATCGTCCTGAGCACGAAGAGCTACTAGAGGACTCTAGTTGAAGATGAGCTGAGTTAAAGATATGAGATGTGAACATTTCTTCATTAAACAACTAGACCTATGTCATATATTTAGTCGATATGTGTACTTGCATATTCCAAAGGGTTCACACCCAGAGAAATCCCCAATGTTAATCAAGTTAACGGGACATTTTTAAATTGCGTCATAACTGCTTTTTCTCTGCTGTAATGTCCAAGGCAAATGACAAAGGGAAAACACTCTGCTCGCCAATTAGCCAGTCTGACATTATATCCTTCGACTGGTTGTATTGGTCACTCATAATGGGTCACTGTTTTTCATTGCTGTTTTCTTCGTAGAGTGAATAAAACATTGACCTGAGACACGTTTTTTAATTTCGGTGGTGGTGGTGAAGACAACAAATCCCATGATCTCACGCAGCTTCATCAACGTCTTCAAACTCAGTCTTTGGCTTCAGTTCTGATTGAGAGACTCAGAGCAACCAAAATGTCATATCGCCCATTTAAGGGACACGTTGCTTTTTTCCTTTAGTGATTTGACACATGAGTTGAGTTATGTGTACACTTCTCCTTGCAGGTGAGAGGTGCACACTGGTTTCCCAAAACAAAGACACCCCCGCCGTTTTTATCCAATGAAAGTAAATCGAGTTGGCACAGAGCGCTGCTGTGGTTGCAATGAAAGCCTCGCCAGCAGTAAACACATCCTGAGGTGCAGGGTGTCTACTGGAAAGAAGCAAAGTCCACTTTCTAAGCCCAAAGAGTGTTATTTTTCTAAATAAAAACATTTGCCAGCGTATTTTTTGTTTTCATAATATAAAAAAAAACTCACAATTATTTGTGCCACACGTATCAATGATCATTTTACATTTCCCAGCAAAATGGAGCAATAACAAATCACACAGTTATAGACCGGCCTTTGATTTAGTCCTACCTGTCACCACAGCATGTCTTGACTGTCAGTCCCAGTCTTATCACTCCACACAGTCGTCTGTTTACAGGAGGGAAACTATCAGCTCGACTTTAATCACTGACTGAGGATAGTAACCAAGTTTGTGGAAGAAACTGTGACTACTGCTAACTTTAAATTAGCATAGCATAGTAGCATTATACTGCTACTGCTATATTTAACAATATCAATACGATCATCTAACAGCCGACATTGATCAGACAGGATTCTGCTGTGGAAACTTTTATTTCCCCACACAGTGCAGAATGAATGATCCTCTGATAGCCTAAGTGAAAAGAGGACACTGGGCACAGTGGACCGAGCAGCAGTGAGTTGTTCAGACCACTGGAGGGTAACACGGTAAATATTCATAAATTCATTAGGTTATCATTTGTGCTCAGTGTAGTCAGTAGCTCTTCTGGCGGCAAAGTCTCTCCTCCATGTAAACAGTATAGGAGCAGGTGTGTGATTGTGTGTGTGTCTGTAGGGTCAAAGAATTCCTCATATTGTGGGGACCTAATTCTGTTTACATATCATATTATGATGACTGTTTTCCTTATGGATACAAAAGCACTTGATATATATACTATCCTTTTAGTGTTTCATAATTGTAAGTGTTTTTAGGGCAGGTACAATATCCAACTTACTTTCATTCTGCATTGTGTTTCTGTGTTTTAATTGATATGTTCTTCCTTGTGTACTGTTCTTTGTCGTACAATGTACTGTTCTGCAACTGCTGTGGCACTTCGGCATCAAATTTCCCTATGGGACCAAAAAGTATATTAGATTTGCTTTGGTTTAATGTAAATCATTTATTCTAAAGTGAAGCCATGTTTTGAGGTCAAGGTTAGGCAAGCAGTAACTATGGTCAAGTTTACGGTGAGTCTTCAGGAATCAATACAAGTCAATGTAAAGTCCTCTGAAGTCATGGAGACTCGAATGAGTGTGTGTGTGTGTGTGTGTGTGTGTGTTCATGTGCATGCGTGTGTGTTGTGTACATTATTCTCATGATTCCAAGCAACATGTTTTTAGGCCAGTAAGCCTTTGTAAAATCATAAATGTGATTGCACCTCAATTTTGAAAGTACTGCTGTGAGTGTGTGAGTTCGTGTGAGTGTGTGAGATTATGAAGCTGTGTGTGAGACCAAGTATGAATAATCTCTCACAGCGATGAATTAACCTAGAAGAGCTGTTGAGTTATGTTCAGGGAGATTGCACTCATCACACAAGAGCTGAGGAAAGTTTGTGTCCGTTCATCTTTCATACAAATACCCTTTGGCAAAATACACTTTCCAAAAGCAGCTACAAGTATTTTTAAACAAACCATCCACTTTGTCTCTTACGTTTTGCAGTGAAATACAATACTGTGTTTGTAACTCCTTCAGAATTGTCATCATTTAAACAACTGAGTGTCAGTTTAGGACGCATGTCTGATGTGAACATGGGTCGTTTGATATGAAACGAGCAATCCTGTTATTCTGCTGTGCACACCCTCGTTCAAAATGAAATATTCAAAGGTATCGCTCAACACTGACAGAAACAAAAAGTCCAAATCTGAGTTTGTGGAGCAGGTTTGAAGTCCTCGTCTTCTCCCTGCGTGTGTCCGTCCTCCAGCTGTCCAAACACCTGCAGGTCTGGTGGAATGGAGACTTTTTAATAGCCCATTGATGATAAATGAGAGTACATGTGTGTGTCAATATGTCAGCCCATTCAATAGACTGCAGATCTGTCAATGACAACTCTCTGTCTCTCACCCACCTCCTGCTCCATGAGCCCTTCGGTCTTCCCGTGACACCAGAAGCATTTAAAGCTGAGTTATAAACACACACAGTAAAAGATGAGTCATGGACATATTGGTCTAAACTGAATGTGGGACCTTATGTCTTCAAACTCTAATCTTACCGGAGCTTTTTTTGCACCTGGATCATATTATTTTTTTTACCATAATCCTCCTGTGCGGTGTCTTGTACAACATTCTACTGACAAATTAACGACCTCCAGCCCTTAATTACTTTTCAATCCATAAACAAATCTCTTGTGGTTGATTGCAGCGGTGGAATATTGGCATTTGTCGGCGTGACCCGACTGATTGCAGGGCTGCCACATTTTGCAAACGCTCCGATGAACAATCGCCCCAAAAAAAAACACAGCTTTTATTGCAAGGATGTGACCTCTTAGCTTGATTAATGGCTTCATTAGGATTTGAGGCTTTGGGGATGACAGAGCCGATTACATTACTGCATCCTCCTCATCATCATCGTTTCCACCATTTGTTTTAATTAAAGCGAGTGTGTTAAGCTGCCATTTTTAAATGTCATTTTACGGTGATGTTTTAACTCGGGTTTGACGTATGGGCACCGGCTGGATCCGACTGTTTGAAGTCCGACCTCGAGATTCAACCACATCAGCTTATCAAGATTCAAGATTCAAGATTTTGATTATCAAATGCACAACAATAACATTAAGCAGTCGCTGGCAGTGAAATGCTTGAGTCACAGGCTCTCTTCTAGCAATGCTCAAGTAATTACAACCTAAAAAATAAAATAGAAATAGTATAAAATAGAATATCAAAATTTTAAATAGAAAATAAAGTATATATATCTAAATATATATATAAACAGCTGAAGAGAATATGATACAACAATAGTGCCCCAGGTTTATTTAAGCATATTGTACCAAACCTGTTCTCATGCAGACTTTATAAATAGTTTGTAGTTTAACAATGTTAGATAATTGAATCAGGGATGTTCATCAGGTCTCAACTTGGAGGAGCAGTTTCTGTCCTCCTGTGGAATCTGTCTCTGTCTCCCCTCAGCCTGCTGGGACGCTTGTTGCACCTCAGCCCCGACACCGGCTCTCCTAGGTGACTTTGACAGAGACGTCTCCGAGGTTGGGCTGGAATTGAGGCGGGCGGAGAATGAGATGCCAGCTGCGGATTTACACGCCTCCGCCGGCTCACTGCACATCATTAAACCCAGAGGCCGCTCGCAGTGGCTTCATCTCTGTCCCGGCCCACACAGGCTACATCAGGGGCCCCACACGCTGATTTATCTCAGCTGTCTCTCTGACCGGCTTTTTCCCACCCAGAGAGAGATGGGGGGGCTGATGAGATTTACGCATGTATATGAGATGAAATTCATTTTGGGAAGAGCACATGCTTCCTCCGACAGAAAGAAGCCTTCTTATTTTTTTTGCACGCTCCTGTCTCCCGTTCTCTCCTCTACTCAGTTTCCCACCACACACACCAGCTCCATTCCCGGGGTGAGGATCAGTGATGGATGTTCATGTGCACAAAGCCTCTAAAAATACCTCATTGGCACCGGCATTAACTCCCTCTGTTCTCTATTTGCCCATGATTTCTCAGCTTGTTCTTACATATGGCATAACTTATGATGTGCTTTGGGAACTCACATTATCCCCCTCGGTTGGTCAGCGTGGTTTTACTGCGCTGTTAACTTTTTCTAAATTGGGTGAATGTGACAGTAGATGAAGTTGAGCTGTAAACGTGCAGGTCTCATACAGGTTTTGCAGGTGTGCTTAAAACAGAGGTCCTCCACTAACCTGAAAATGGTTCTATCCCATTATCCCAAGTCCACGTTCCTAAGATACCCCAACTTGCCCCTGACAGCCATCGCCGAAGGTGTAGGAGGGATGGAGGATGGAGAAGTGGCTCTTTAGTGATCTTGAAGTATAGAAAAGTGTTATACAAATACAAAACATTCACCATATGCATTTACAGATGCAGGCAGAGACAGAACAAAACATTGCGGCAATTAGGAAACAGAGAAGAGAATTTGGAGATATATCACGGCCTGAAGGGGAAACACAGTGTGAGCTCGGTGGAAACTACAACCTCAGTCCAATAAGAAGTGAGATTCCTCAATACAAGAAAAACTTTTGGTTTTATATGCATATATTTTGTCCTGTGTAGATTTGGCTCCTTTCCTATTGTCTCGGCGAGGGCAGGGCCGTCAGCCTGGGAGAGATGTGTGTTACGATGACCCTTTCAAATCCAAATGGAGAAACCCACCAGCAAGTGACTAAATCAATAATATGTTTGGCAGTAAATGAACGGCAGAGACACAGTTTGTATTGATTTTAATGGACGATAATATATTTCGAATGGCTCGCTTTGAAGTGGAACAGGGGCAAATTGTAGTGAGGGGGCCATTAGAGCGGGCGAACCAGCAGCTGTCACTGTGTTTGCAGTAGAGGCGACGCAGCCAGAAGAGCCTTGTGCCATATTCTCATCTAAGTTGCTTGTATATTATCCAGATTAATAATACAGGAGCTGGAGCTGCGAGGAGCCGTCTAACCCTAAAGTGGCTTTTCACAGCTGGCTACACTGGTAATCTCGTGGTGAGAGACGTGGATCTTTGGTTAAAGCTCATCATGGGAAGGTCTGTTTCCAATGGAACTACACGCTAAGGCTTTCAACTCACCGTAAGCCATCACCACTGTGACGACATCCATCACGGGTCATTGGAACTGTTATGATTAGTTTGATTGTTTATGTATTCTTTTCAATCCAAAGCCGTCCAGTTTTCTCGGTGAAACTACCTTTGTAAAGAACCCTCCTTGGTGCAGAGTAAAAATGTTCAAGAAAAGAATTTAGCATAAATAACATAATACTTGATTTGTGCGACTAAATTATCTGAGTACAAAGCAGGAGGACCTCATTTCAGAGCGGACCTTGACTCTGTTCATTGTGACGGCCCTGCAGCAACGTCAGCCCTTCTTCAAGTGCCATAGTCCAATTCTAACCCGAGGGGACGACCAACCTAATAATGTTGTGGTTTAAAAAAGAATAAAAGGTTCACAAGGAAGTTCTGTGTTGGAAATTTGCCGCAAACCGTAAATCATTTTACAAATTAATTACTTTTTCTGCTCGGTACATGTTCCCCTCGGGTGATGTGAGAGAAATCGCAGATGAAAGCCGACAACACACCAACTGCATCACTGTTGAACCAAATGACATAAACGTATGAGGCTGCCTGCCATCTTTTGTTATTAACTGGATGCGTAACAACATTTTAACACAAAACCAAGACATATATTTTTTTCTACTCTGGCCCGTGGGGAGGAAGGACATTATTTTTAACAAGTTTTACAATTTTGATCTTTCCATTTAAGCACAAATAACCAGTGTGGGTGTATTTTTCGTAATTGTGAGTTTGTAAATCCCACAAGGTGACAACGGCAAAGGGATTGTTTTCATCACAGAAATGTTGCGTACTTATGGATAGACAAAGTAATCTCTGCATTTGTTCCACATGGAATGAACAACTGCTGTATTCACTTTATTTAACATAACATAACACCAAAGTTGATTGAAAGCTCTGCACTACAGCATAATAATTTAGGAGAAGTTCAAATATGAGTAATCCTCTCGTTCTGGAGACACAAAGCAGCCGCACACAACTAAACAAGTTCTAGGAGTAAGACTGGATTGGGTTTAAGGTTAAACACGTAGTGATCATGGTTCAGGTTGATTAAGTTGCCAGAGAACGAAAGTCAGACAAGTTAACGTCCTCATTAGTGTTGGAAACAAGTTTGTGCCTCTGGGTGATGTAATTAATGCACCTTTGAACAGACATCATATTAAATTTCGCTTAAATTTGTCCCAAGGTTAAGAGGCTGACAACACTATTGATGCAGGTAAACGTGTCCACAGTATTCCTCCAATAGAGCTTCATTCCATTTTCTGTCATTAACTGTACGTTTAGTCAAATTAACTACCTCATCCTGCAGTTAGAGTAATTGTTCCACAGTGAAATTCAACTTATTTAGTGTTGGGATGAATTGACTGTGAAATGAAAAGCCACTTTAGCAGGCACTGGCCAGCTGGCATTGCTTTTAGCGGGAGGATTCCAAGCTTTTTCGATTTTCTTAACTTGGTAATGATGCGAAGGTTTGGAGCTTCATGTGGAATCTAACTCAGCAAAGAAATGGTGTCAAACGTGTTGTATAGTTTATCAACAACAGACCAGGTGTTGTTTTGCGTCAAGAAATCATTAGTGTTGTTGAGTAAAATCCATCTTCTAATACTCACGATTGATTTGTGCTCGGCTCACATCCAACTTGTCTCTGTGATGGACTAACGTTAGATTTTACAGGCAAATTAAATTATGATGACATGATAATTTTTTCCCCCCTAAATTATTGCACATTTTTGAATGTTTGATGAACGTAGACTTGGACACTTGCTATCTTGTTCCCGTTCAGCAAGTCTGATTCTACATGAATTACTCTCTCAGGGTCTCGATCCAGCTGACGCGTGGCTTCTCATTCCCCCACCACACACACACCACTTCTGACATTCGGTATTCACGGTGGATGATGATACCACTCGTGGAGAAGTGTCCCGTGCAGGCCCCTTCTCACTCCCCCCCCCCGCCCCAATCCCTCAGTTTCACTTTATCAGCTCAACGTACAAATTGGGGGCTTAGTGGCTTGATGGCAAATTGAAATTCATTGAAGCATTTACATGACATTTAGCAACGGTGGCGTAATGCAGGAATAATCAAACATGTGTCAATTGGAACGGATTCGCTCTGCGCCCCGTGCCGTCTCATCATTCAGCCAACGCAGGCTAGCAAGGATATATTTTTACATACAGAGTGTTTGTGCATGTGTTTATTTTGTGTGTCTAAGCGTTTATGAGAGTGCATTGTGTGTGTGTGTGTGTGTGTGTGTTGGGGGGTGTATTTGATGCACATACATGGTTGATTTGGACTATTTGACATTTGATAAAGTTCTGTCATGGCACGGAGACGGTTCCCTCGTGATAACCATCAATGCAGAGGCCGGTTCATTTGTAGGCTACGGTGAAAACGCTAAAGACTAGGCCGCTTTAATAACGATGGCAGATTGGCTACTGCAGCTGGTAATCGAGTGAAAAAAACTGAAAAATCCATTGGCCGGTCTTGATGTCTTGAGATGTCTTCGCTGCATGTCTTTAAACATCCTTATTACCGCCAATTTCCATCTGCGCCCAGTGCAAAAAAACATCACTGGCTCGATTGCATCAGGGGCCTGATGAGGCCGCGGCGTGTCCATCAGTTCCCAGTCGTATGAAACCAATTTGGCTTCTGGCCCGGTTTTTGTGACGCGTCAGCTCTGTAAGTGAGGGAAACGTAAATGTGTGATGATGAAGCAGTGCTCAACATGAAAGGAGTTTTTTTTTAACCCGCCGTGTTTATATGAAAACCTTTTTCCAGCTCAGGACTGGAAACGAGAATTCGGATAATTATTGTGACGCTGACAACTGCATTAAGTCTGGGAATTAAATTATTGTAATACGTGTATAGATATATAGAGATATACATTGTACTGTATGTGTTTACATTTAGGATTTGTTTTTAACCCAACTTTGATTTAATTTTAAAGATTTACTGACTATATATGTATTCTATTACACTAATTTGAGACTTTTCCATGTCTTTTAGGTCCTAGAAGTCAACAGAACTATGAATGATTTGGGTTTATCAATGACAACCGCCGACATCTGAAGGTCTGACGGGTGAGTGAGATAATCTGAGATGTGGTTTCACATGTTGGTCTGAATCACATGTTTCTATCCTGTTGTGTGCTGTGGATTTGTGGGTTCTGAACAAGGGAACTTCAACAAAAAGAAGAACAATCAATATACACAATTAAGGTTTTGGATTAGTTTAGTAAGTAATTACACTGCAATGTTGAGGAATAATAACATTTTATCGAGCTCCTATCTGCAGAGCATCGTGTAGGTCAAGGCAGCATCAGTCCCTAATATTTCCATTACAAAAATGAAAAATGTTTTTTTTGGTGTTGTTGTTGTTATTGTTGTTGTTGTTGTTGTTGCAAGTATCCATCTGAAATAATGTAAACCCCTTAAACGAACACACCCACCTACAAAGAATCACAATAAATCTTTCTCTGTTCTACCAAATTACAAACAGCACCCCCAGTGTGCCAAGCGCCTGCAGCTAGAAAACTGCTAAAGGTGCACATGGCTGTATTTTGTGCTTTTCTTTTCTTTTTTTATTGATTTACTTTCCCTGGATGTTAATAATTAAAAGGAAGGAACACGGTTGATTTAATCAGTCATGGTCTAATCACCCGTTAATCTCACCCTGCAGTTGCATTTCTCATGTTTGGCCTCAACATTTGCTAAATTTGCCGGCGTGCATTATGAATTCATAGCGTTTTTCCCGCCGCCTGGAGATCGAAGCCGACGTGTGCATTCTTTATTTAAAAATATGGAATTATGACGGACGACGGGAGGATTACACGCGTTCCATTTTTCATCAGTTCAACACACATTTACAGCATTGATTGACATTTATTTTGGGGGGGCTGTTTTGCATGCATCATTCATGAGAGTCGCTTCACCTCCCCTTCAAACGGCCTTCAGAGAATACTGAGAATTGAGCATTTACACCTCCCGAATGGTGAATTGTCTGTGTTGCGGCGGCCAACCTACAGAAGAGATACACAGCAGAAGTTAGTACGGTATCAGAAGTCAGCCGGTCACAAGTGCGCACACAAACGCGCACACACACACACACACACACAGAAATTGCATTAGAATGATTGAAGAATACATGAAAAGCACTTAAATTGAAAACGATTGGGAATTTATGTGTCTTTGCAAAGCCTTTCAGAATCCTTTGTGCCACCGTCTATGGAAAATTACTACGCGTCAGGACGAGAGAAAAAGACATGGAGAGGATTTGAAAAAAAAACAGGTGCGAAACAGAGAGATTAAACCTCATGTATCTGCAGAGCAATCCAGAGCCAATATAAAGGGGCAAGCAGGTGTTTGTGCTCTTATCAGGCTGGAGTCATGCCATATCAACCAGCGCCTTTGAAACATGAGATAACGTGGCCCGATACCCGGCATTTGATGTTGAAATAGACTGATAGATGCTCGCCGAGTGAGGCAACGGGAAAAAGTCTTCAAATTTGCATGGCGCCTTCCCGGAGATTAGGTTTTAAGGCCTTCAACCATCTGTGATTATTCTGTGCCGAAGATGCCGCGGATTGTTATCGCAGGGATCAGATGCTTCAAGTAGATGGCTCTATGAATTATTTGGATTGCTTTGCCTCAATTATACATTACAGTACGTCTGCTTGACAATTCTCCGGCGGAGTGTCGGTTGAGGATTTTCCTGTTTCTTGAATTTTTGAAAAGTTGCGACGGTTAAAAGCGACATAACTGGTAATTACATTTAGTGGGCGTGTGAATGAATCATATAGGCGGTTATAACGTCAGCAGGGCGATGTTACACTTATAAAGAATGTTCTAAATTCTGTTATTTAGATATTTTTTTTATATTTCAAATGATATATTTGATAATGAGGTGAGCTTTTGTATTGTACATAATTTAGCCCGAGAATTGAACAAAATACTTCAGCGATATAAATTTCTTTCAAAACTTTTCTGCATAAATCTGTGTGTACTAACAGGATCTGGGGTAATTGGTTGGATAAGATGTGTGTGTGTGTGTGACACAAGCTGTACTCTATTGTTTTGTTGATGCACATTTAAAGCAGCTTATGAAACAGGAAGTCACACAACATGCTGCTGATGTGAACGGAGACGGGTTCTCTGTTTAGCTCAGTCCTGCGTCTGTCATTCCACATCTGTTCAGCGTTCTCACTCAGCGTGCCTCCTCCGCTCCGTCTCTCTGACGGCGTGCATGTTGAATGAGTGTGCATCAAGTACAACAATCACTTTAAATGGAAAGGGGGAAAATATAAGACTAGTATGTTGAAAAAAAAAGAGCGTGCAACAGTATCTAACTCTCTTTTTCTTTAATTTTCCAACTTGTCCTTTTCTGTGTTAACTGTTGTGTGACTTACAGCCATTAGGTTCATGGTGTACTCTATACAATCTGCACATATGGAACAGGCTCCTACAGATTGTGCTTTAATCAGTTCCTGTCCATATGTATCAGATGCACACAACTTTCCAAATAAAGCTTCATATTGTGTGCAGCATATGCAAGGATCCAGGTGTTCTGTGTGTGTGTGTGTGTGTGTGTGTGTGTGTGTGTGTGTGTGTGTGTGTGTGTGTGTGTGTGTGTGTGTGTGTGTCTGTGTGTGTGTGTCTGTGTGTGTGCCCGCTGCAGCTGGCTCTCTGCTGCATGCTCCTCTACACTGAGGCACTCGGACAGACCCCTTCAGCATTAATTACTGCGGCCATTAATCAGACCAGCACAGATAGCTGTGTAATCCCTCTATAATGCAGTTTTCTGGAGGGGGCCACCAGTGTTAATTAGATTTGATTGCACACTGGTATGATGCTGCACACAGAACATCTTAAAGTAATAATGAGAAGATAGATCAATTGGTCCTCTGTGGCGTTGGTCCTATAGTGCAGGCGGCTCTGCGGTTTAAATAAAGAGCATAACTTTGCCTCTAAGAGCAAAAGTGTTCCATTCGAACTGGGAAGCTGGAATCCTGAGGTACCAGTGGGAACTTTCCAACTGAAATGGCCCCTCGAGTCTGGACACATTCATTTACACACTACCTCGCATCACCAGGGTTGAAAGTTGTCGTCATAAACTGTTTATTCGCAGGTCTGTCTCATTTGTGTCTCTTTAAATCGGTCACACACACAGAGCCGTCCAACTTATATCTGTGGACGCGTCGCTACAACTTTGTTATGCACTTAAAACGACTGAATGCGAGGACATCAGATGGCATCGCTAATAACTTCCAACTTGACCCAGGACATAGTCAGTGTGAGGTAATTTCCAGATCTGACGTCTGAAATATAATGCTTCCTCTCCCATACCAAAATCTAATATGTGTATTTACAGTGGCGTCAATATTATATCTCATACAAATAAATCATTGTTTGTTATTAGAGCATAGTATCTCTTATCTTGGCTCGATAAGACTTTTTCAGTTTCTCCTAAAACAACCGAAAATATGAACACCCCAATAATGTTGTACATTATTTCATAACACTATCTGTTTCTGTTGTTCCTCATCGTCCTATCTGAACTTTTTGTTTTTGTTTTTTCAGAGCTGAATTTAGGGCAGACGTGACGAGCATTACTTCCACAGATGTTCCCAGTGTTTGTGTTATGTTGAGTCAAGCTCAGCCAAACACATTAAGCTTCCTGCACTGATGGAACTCTCTGAATTACTATACAGTGCACAAACATAATTCCAGGGTTTTGCATACAAATAGATATCCTGGATACAGTTCGGTGAAAGACTTGATGTTCAAATTTGGAAATAACCCACTGTGACACTTAACACAGTTATTTATTCCTCCTTCTTGTTCTTCCTCTGTTTTTCCCACTTCTGCGACATTTAAAAAAAAATCAAGCATGAGTCAGATTTCTCTTTTTTGAAACTCTAAAAAAATGCAAAAGTAAATGTAGTCCACATCCTCAACTCCAAACAGTTAGCAAATCCCAGCCTCATTGATTGTATCTGATTTACATATATTGGAAGACTCCCACCCTCTCGTCCTGATCCTGCACCGATCACCATTGAGTTTGGTCACTTCACTGGTTCTGTTGGCTGTAAAGTCAGAGCTCATATTCCCATCTGTCTTTACCTACTGGCAGAATAAAGAAATAAACCAAATAAATTTCCTGAGCTACTGCCTAAACACAGGCGTTAACCCTGCGTTAACGTCCTTTCAGTCATTTGCACTCAGCAGCTGAGGCAACACGGAGAGACTGCTGCTATCTGTTGCTTCACCTCTGCTGGAGCGACTGCTGGTTTCCTGCCGGGGGAAAAGAGAAATCCAAAAAGGCCGTGTGAGGCCAGGGAGAGGTGGGGCGGCCATCTGGACCAGGATTTGTATGGAGGCCCATGTGGTGTTGTTCTGCCGCAGACTGACTCCAGTGCAATATTTGTGTGCAGGGTCAGAAGTTCATCGCATCTCATGGTTCTAACATCACTGAACCGAGCTTTCAGAGTGAAACGTGAGCATGAGTCACCACACTGAGGTGTTGCCTTCAAGGTGCTTCTTTAAAATATTGAATTATGAAAGAGTCATTAAAAAACATCATTATTAAAACATGACTTATTTGACTTTGGACGCCTGGTAGGTAAACGCTGTTGGAGTTGCATAATATAAACCATGAATATTGAATTAATTCATTTAACAAAACGCGGTCTCGTAACACTAAGGTGCAGAACCCCACTTAAATTGGAGGAGCCCCAAACCTGATGGAGAATAAACGTAATAATGCTCTTAAGGTTTATTGTAGGACGCCGCCATATATTAAAGGCTGGTTCTTTTTTTTCTTAAACTCGGGTATGTTATATTTGATTTATGTTCACAGTTTGTGAGTCAGCCTCAGAGTCATTGATGGTAATGAGTAATGAGTGTCTGTGTTGCGGTGCTACACAGCGTTTTATAGCTGGAGGGAAACATACCATGATTCTTTTATTGAGCTCTGCATAAGCACATATTTTTGACAAGGGGAAACGATTACATTCAAGCTCTTTGTGTGTCGTGTGTTGTGTGTGTGTGTGTGTGTGTAAGAAACGAAATATGAAATATTGCACCGACAGTGACCTTGACCTGTCCTCTTGGTTGCTGACTGAACATGTGACCTGAACAGTTACTCCACATTGTGTTAGTTTAAAGAAAAAAAACAATACAGACAAGCAATATAGATGCGTTAATTTGCAACACATAATGCCGTCCTCACAATTGCCCTTGAGTTCATGTCAATGTGAATCTTCTTGCAAAGCTTCCCCTCTGATTCCATCCATACATTTATAAAAAATCATGCTTATTTTGGAGCTGGCAGGTGATTACTGGTGGCAGCGTTTTCCTTTTTCTTCCAGCATCACTTAGTCCCCGGCAGCATTAATCAATGTGGAACGCTCTCCCCAACAAACACTCTCATTAATGCGTATATAACCCGGAGTGAGCACACTGTGCAATGAAACAGCTTCCAGACACAGAGAGCATTAACCTGCTATTTGTCTCCATCTTACTGTAGCGCTCATATCGATTGGTTTTGCCTGTTTCTTTTCTCCCAGTGTGGAATGTTGGAACGACATTAAACAAGGAAACAAAACTCACACAGGGAACTCAGCAGGCCAGGAATTAGACTGTGTCGATATTTATTCATTTTATAATTACAATCCTAATTATTTCCTCTTTGAAATTAACATATTTACTCTGCATTTACTCTTTTATATATTTATACTTATTTTGGAGATGTTTAGCCACACTATTTTGTATTCCACTGTAGAAACAAAGAGAACAACACTCAGTACAAACTCCAAAGTGTGTTTCCTGAACAACTGGCCGACAGTCCCCGTATTAAACCACATTCTAATGCACTCGATCCATTTTATTGCAATCTGCATCAGATTGTACACACTCATTAAAAAGTCCCCTAAACTATTATTCACAGAGAAACCAACCAACAAATAAAATATGCCTGGTCTCCTAACGTTAGAGAACTGAACAATAAACCATAACAAAAATGTAATTGGTTCTTATATAGTTATGTGTCGATCCATTCAATAGTTGTCATCCTGCAAACAAACAAAGCTCTTTACTAGGAGATCCGGATAATGTCCTCACACAAGTCTTATCACAAAGGGATAATTTATGTTTGCTCTAAAAAAATACAGTGAACTGAACATGATGTACATTTCTCAAGAAATCCAGATTAAAGTGCCACATATATGAACAGAAGATGATATTGTGCGAGGATGAAGCATTGTGTATCCTTGGAATGTGATGACATGACACGACGAGACGTTCCTTGGAAATGTAAAGTGCTCCGTGTTGCACAGTGAGCTGATGATTCAGAGGGCAGAGGTTTTGCTGCCTCCGTTGTTGTAAAACGCTCCTCTTCATCTTCCCCCTTTTGTTCTTTATTTCTGTCTCTTTCACAGTTTTTCCTGTCACCTCCCCGCAGCAGCACACACACACACACAAACACAAACACACACACACAAAGAGCCGTGCACCTGCCACAACAGATTGATTGAACAAACAGAGAAGTGTGTTGCATACGCTGAAGGACACACGCACACACACACACCTCCTGTAACCGGCTACACTATCTCTGTGTCCTCTATCTGGAAGGTGCCGGGTGTCTGTGACGTCCAGCTTTGTTCAGGGAAAAATTCTACAAGATCTTTTATCTCCCTAATGCTGAGCTGCAGGTTCGGTCACATTTCCCTCACAGCTGCAGGTTCGGTCACATTTCCCTCACAGCTGCATCGGCCTCTAACGGCAGCGAGAGCTCGTCCGAGAACTTCTGGAGTTGGCAGGGTGCGGGCTTCTCTCTGAAGTCAGAGGTAAATGGAGCAAACAACGACAGTGACAGGGCCATTATCAAGGGGGGGTTCAGTCCCACTCTGCAGTAAGTCTGACGGAGTGCTCTGTAGGTCAGAGAAGTGCAACTTACCCACAGCAACACTGCAGTTAAACAGTTCAGAGCATATTTCATGTTGTTTAAGACATAGATTATGGTCAGACGCGCTCATATAATTGGAGTTTATTTGAAGTGATTAGTGTAATCTTTTGAAAAATCTATTCAAGAAAGTATAAATATGCTGTAGAGTTTATAAAAGTTAACTTATAGCGTGCTTAAGCTGTATTAAGTTAAATCAAAATCAAAATGTCATATATATATATGTGAAAGGTTTCATTCGGCGCATAACAAGAGCCTTTCTCTTTTGCTTTTAAATGAAATATATATTGTTTGTACATTTATTTCTCAAAGGCGCAGTGCATTTCTTATATTCACTCCATTAATTCAATGCTGCACTCATAAAAGGAATGTTTGAGCCGCAGCATTTCTGCAGGATTGACATTAAAGAAAGGTTTATTGTTTTTATGATGCCATGTTTTACATAAGGGAACAGCAGATTAAAAGTATATGAAGGGTGTATAATTTAATAAGAAGTGTTACAGTAGCAGTCATGGTGTGTAATTAGTGCTCGAGGAGAGATGTTACCTCCACCAAGGATGTTATGTTTTCAACGACCTGTGTTTATGTGTTTGTCTCTGAGCAGGATTATGCAAAATCTAGTCAACAATTTACTATGTAACTCGGTGGAAGGATACGATGTGGGTCGGAGAAAAACACTTAACATTTTGGTGCGGGTTGGAATCAGGGGGCGGATACGGGATTCATTTTTTGCTTGTTTGGCCGTTGCCATATTTCTTAACATTTATTGTCATGATGAAAAATAAAAAACGTATTCAGGAGAGTGATATTTCTCAGTGTGTGCAATCTGGTGGAGCTCCAAATGAAAATCGAGATCTAGTGAATTAAAATGTTGTTTTTAAAGCTGCTGTTTGGTGGTGTGCACTGCAGTTGAGTGCATTTCCTAAAAACGTACGCATAAGGAAGAAATTAAATGAAGAAAAAAACAAATATCCACCTTAAATAATTCCCCGTCTCACTTGCAGTGTTCATCCCATCATCTCAACACTGCAGGATCCTGCACAGATATATCGTGGGTCTTTGTGCCGCGACTCTGTCTTAGAGCTGATTTACTCTCTCATGTCAGCTTTAGATCACCGAGGCCTTGGTGGAATCTGATTGAGCTCTGATTGGTTCTTATCTGAGCATGAAAACCCCTAAATTCTTCCATGTTCTTATCCTATGTGCAATTTATCGCACAATGAGATATTTATTAGTGTTCAGCAGGAATTTGCATAATTCCATGTATTAATATACTCCTTATATTATGTCATCATATCGCCATTCGGTGAAAATGCAAGAAGATGCCATTTATTAGAGTTTTGAGGGACCCAAGTGTTCAAACACACACACGCACACACACACACACACACACACACACACACACACACACACACACATACAGTGTTAGTGATGTCAAGGGAGAAATTGCTTTTCTGGGACCCCTGCTATACTTCAAGGGTCTCACTCAGGGCTTCTGTGGCGCCTGTTTAGAGAGGATTGCCTTCCGTTTGTTTGGAATTTGAGGAAATCTTTCTGTTTTGTCATTTTAACTTTGCGTTATTAAAACAAAAATGTGCGGAGAACACCCCCCCCGTTGCCTCATATAGGTCATATGATAAACACAGCGATGCCCTGTCAGTCAATAAATGGACTGATCATGTTTCCAGTGGCTGGCTCGTTGGATTCATACAGTAAAATGATCTGATTAAAAATAAGGACATTAAAGTGGGCCACACTCAATCTAAATAATCTAAGGCAGCAGCTTGTGCTGTGTGTTAAGGATGTTGACACTGTGGGATATAGCTCGTGCACATCTACACTCAATGGTTTTCAAACAGCTGCCCCCCTGAACGAGAATAAAGCATTCGTGGGGAAAAGGTCTAACTTCTCCTCGCGACCCATCACCCACACAAACATGTCCTCCTTTCAAACGGTCACCTTGCTTTTATAAGCAGCAGTTGAACAATAATTTTAAATATTTTCTGTCTGTCTCTTTTTCTGCTCCAGACTCTCCATGTGTAAAACACTTAGCCGTCTAAATCTCATCCCCTGTTCATTTTGATGCTAATCCGTAATTCTGCAGAGAAAGGAGAGGCTCTCTGGAGCCGAGATCAAACGCCCGGCTGAGCCCGGCAGGACCCAGGTGCTTAAACGCTCTCACATTACCACGGTGTAAGAGAAGCTCCTTCCTAACTCGTGATCGGGTGAAACACTGACCCTCACTGACAAACAATGACAAATGTAGTGCTGATGGTGAACAAGGGAGACAGTCTTTCAGGTTTATTGGACAAGACTGTGGGCCTCGTTGTGGTGGCTGCGCTGAGACTGTAGCTCGCCCCTTAACAGAAATATTAGCATTTCAAAAAGCCGGCTGAGGAAATGTTTCAGAGTTGTCCTCATCATCCAGGTGTGCACTGTAATCCTCTTCACACACGCTAATACTTGCAGGAGCATTATGTTTTCTCCATGTGCCCCCATTGCTGTTGAATGTTTGTGATCAGTTTCTTTTAATACCACAGGTTGTCTAGGCAAATTATACAAATGCTAAAAGAAGCAGATATTTGTTCTTGATTCACACTGCTGTACTAAAACCACATATCCCTAACCTCAATTTAAGCTAACTGTGAAACTCCTTTGACCATGATCTGTAAATCCAAGACAAGATTTGAAAATATAATGCATCAGAGTTATGGGTTTGGTGGGATTCATGCAGGGGACGATTAATCTGAAGTTAAGTTTCTTGTGACCGAGGTTAATTGTGTTTCTAAATCAGTAAATGAGGTATCGTTGCGATATAAGATTTAAGGGAAGGAATAACCTCAGTCAGATTAGTGGGCAGACGCTCTCAGCCCCACCACAGATCGCACCTCAGCGTGGGAAATGTACTAATCTCCAATGTCATCAGTCACTGTCTGAGATATTCTCTTCTCAGAGGAAAAGGATTAAAATCCACACTTTTATCCAGCTTAATTTCCTCAGTAGTACCAGCAGGGTTTAAATTGTTTTAAATCCACCTAATGTGTATGTGATACAAGCTTTTCTTTATTTAATCCGTTCACTAATATCTGAAAAAATCAATTCTGAGAAATAGAACTTCCCTTTAAACTGAAGAAAGTGCATTTGCTTGAAGTTGGAAATTCTTGATTTCTTACCTACTGTTTTATGAAACGGAGAGATTCCAGAAAGGGAGCAGCAGAGATTGTCATCCTCAGTCTAAGCAGTTTCACACTATTAAGTTACCAGCATCTTTGCTCAAATTGCTTGTTTGCTCAAATTGCTATGGTAGCAGCTGTCTCACAGGGGCACTTATCTCCACTGGAACTGCATATCTACACATGATTACAGGTTTCAATCACAGTTGGACGATCCACTACCAAACGTGAAATAAAAAAAAAGGAAAAGAAGGGAAATAGCAATAGGTAGCACATTGTACGCTTGTTCTTGATGTGAAACTTTCCCTTGTCGTTGATGAGACATTGTTTCTCCATTAAAAATGTACACATTGCATTTAATTATGTTAGCACGAATATGCCAAAAGTCTGGTGCACTTCTTTTTGCTTTTCTAGTGGGGTGATGTTTAGACATTTTTAACGGTCCCTTCACTCGTTTCTATTCAAAAACATAATTGTGGAGTGTACTGTTGGACGAATGGATCTGGGTAGAAATGTTTTAATGATGAGGCTTACGGTGTAATAAGCAGGCAGAGGTTTGGATTGAGTTATCACGTGGATACCCGACTGTCGGACCTCTGTAGTATAGGGACCAAAGTCAAATCACAGTCTTTGCTTTGGGTATGTACGTGATGGAAACATTTGGTGGGTTGTACTGATGATACAGAAACAATTTAAAGACATTGGTCAATATGCTACAATATTAGAGCACAGGTGACATATTCTGCTTTTTCAGATTTATTCCCTCTGGCATGTTATGTCGTTTTTTCTCGTGGATGTGAAAGGTCATGCAAACTCATTTCTTGAGCTTCTCTCACAGGAAACTCCTGAAGCTCCTGTAACGCCTCGTCAGTGTAGTTCAGCCGATACTTCTGTGTTATGTGACATCACAACGTCCCGCATTTGCATAATACGAGCCCAGCAGCAAAAGTCGAGCAGATCTCCAAACAGTGTCAGGTAAAAGAGATGAAGTCGCCATTTGCTTCACACGCTGGAAGTGTTGGACCAATCATGTCAGAGGGGACCAGCCGGCCAATCAGAGCAGAATTGGCTTTATCAGGAAGGGAGTGGGGGGGCTTTAAAGAGAGAGAAGCTAAAACCAAGTGTTTCAGTCCAAGCTGCAGCAATGGACAATAAGAGATTACACAATCAAACATTAGACAATTTAAAACCTTTACAAGTTCAAAATGAAACAAGATCCTGGATACGAGCAACATGTATCATGTTTGAAACAACAGGTGGGAGAAGGGAGTAAAACAGGAAGACCAACTTGTGGGTCCATGTTCTCAGTGTCACTGAACACAGTGATCAAGAATGACTAGGGTTGCAAAATTCCGGGAATATTCAAAGCTGGAAACTTTCCATGGGAATTATCGGGAATATACGGGAATATACGGGAATATACGGGAATATACGGGAATTAACGGGAATTAACAGGAATAAACTGGAAATTATGTGGGTAATTTATACTAACTGTATTTACCTTGTCATATACAGACCCTGAGGAAGCTTTGGGCACTTGACTATATGCTTCTGGATCTTTGTGTCACACGTGGCATCTATTGCACTTCTGTCCGTCCTGGGAGAGGGATCCCTCACATGTGGCTCTCTCTGAGGTTTCTACTTATTTTTACCCTGTTAAAAGGGTTTTTAGTAGTTTGTCCTCACTCTTGCTGAGGGTTAAGGACAGAGGATGCCACACCCTGTTAAAGCCCTATGAGATGAATGTAATTTGTGAATATGGGCTATACAAATACAATTTGATTGATTGATTGATTGATCTTAACATAGGTCTTTGCACAGTATTTGCAAATGTACAAAGCCTTTCCTTCTACATTGGCTGGGGTGAAATGTCTCCACACATGAGATAGTGCACGTAGCATTGCTCTGTAGAATAAGATGAGAAAAAATCTTGTAAAAAAACACTAAAGCAATGCCAGAGATATAAATAGTTGGCCAATTGGAATCATCCTTAAAAATATTTTACAATTGATGGATAAATGAATAGAAATAGGCTAGATGGACAGATGAACAATCCTCAATCAGCATGCTAACATATTTAGGCCAGGCCTCAATAGCCCTGCTGTAATGTGCAGGATGCTGGCAATTATCTGTGCATGTGATGGAGAAATGCACGGTGCAGGGTTGAAATTCAACGTGCAGCTTCTGCTGCATTCCATACGTCTTTAAAATAGAGTTTTGAATGATTTTTTTAGTGCTCAGCGTTTAATTTGTGTATATTTTTTTTTCAAAATTCCCCAAAATTCCCGAGCTGAATATTCCCATGGAAACTTTCCGAAAATTTTCCGGAAATTTACCGGAAATTTTCCGCCCCTTTGCAACCCTAAGAATGACTCATGCTGGGTTTGTTTCCTATTTTTTATTTTAAGCCCAGTATTTATAGCAGCCTGAGCTCTCTATGGATTAAGACAAAGTCGGCATTGGCCAGTGTGTGTACATCCTTATTTGGAATGATTGACTTTTCCTCTTTGTACAAATCAATACAGATTCAGACATAGTCAACCATTACGTTTGTTTTTTCTTTCTAAAATCCAGCTAGAATTGAATTGCCATAGAAATCTGCTCTGCCATTTCAGAGGAGGAAGAATCACAACTCATGGGGGAATTGTTTGTTTTTACTCCTTCTGTCCTCGTAAAAGTGGCACTCGATTTGTTATTTGTGTCAATATGGACAAAAATCTCGATATTCACCGTCCACTGTCGTCTAGAGAGTGCCTCAGAATAAGTAGTATCCAAGGCATGTGCACCACTTTCGGCAAATATCCGTACAATGCAAAGCTCAGCATTTTAGAGATGTAAAAATGTGTGTGACTCAGCCGACAGTGGTGATATAAAATGATGATGATTCGTGTGAAATTAAAGCCCTATGCTGAGGTGTCCACTTTATTTCACTCTTTTAGGGGACATAAAGTCCGTTCTGCAGCGCCGCAATTATCAGTTTGGAGTCTTATTTAATTTACCCCAATCTCCATCATCTTTCCTAAATTATGCTTCACCTCATTCAAACTGATTGCATTAATAGATGTGAGCCGAGCGGATCAGCAGCCGAGATGACTTCTGGTCCCTCTCAGAAGAAGTGATGAGATGTAACAACATTTCCTTTGACTTTTCCCTTCACTTCCACGGCTCCTGTGCCCTCATCCTCGAAGTCCTTATTAATCATCTAACGCCTCCTGTGACTTATACAGCTTGAATGCAGATGATCACACTGTGCATTTGAACGGGGCTTCACTTCACTCCACTTATCATGGGACAAGATGATAAATCCTAATGCAGTGACAGAAGAAGGAATAATTATTTTACTTTGCAGAAACTTAAATTGGCAATGTCAGGCTTTCGTATTAATTTCTTTTTCTTATAAACTTGACTTTGAAAGACAAGTTTTGCATCAAACCCATCACAAGGCCAAACACTTCAATGGGACCAATTGAAAAAGGCTATTTACAGTTGATGATGTTGCAAATCATTAGAATAAAACTTTGAATTGTTCATTGTTTTTACAGTCAAGTGGTAACGGTGCAGTCAGGAAATAAAAGTCGACACAAAAAAAACTTATTAATAAGAATAATACTATTGCTTAATATATGAAATGCTAATCCAATACAGTCCTTCTTTTGTGTTTGGCGTGAATAAGACAAATCCACTTTCTCAACAAAAAGAAAAAAGCAGTATACATATGCTATACATACACACACATACGAACACATTTTTTCAGGTATTTATATACATATTTGTGAATTTAATTTGAATATTACGCTCTTTAAATTAGCTGTATGAGCCTCTGCTCACTGAAACCCAAATCCCGACCTACAAGCTGAAGAGAAAATCCTCCGTCTGCCAATCACGCACAATTAAACCCCGGGGGGTGACATCACACATCCGTCAGTGAAAGATCAACAAGGCAACAAGGGAAACGAAACGGGCGACGGTTTTGGAATTCAAATCCATGCCTTGGCCTGGCCTTGGATAACAATGTCCATTTGTGTAGCTCTTATGTCATCCCTCTATTTCCCTGTCAACTTGTCTCGTTTCATAGCCGAGTTGGATTATGGCCCAATGTGGCTAATGTGGCATGAAATGATGAGGATGCTGTGTAATGCTTCACATCACATGTAAAAGATTCCCTCTAATAAGCATATATTATGTACTGAGATGCATTATACAGGAAATGTAGTAACCCAAATGTAATACATTGAAATATTCATAAAATTGTCACTTTAAAGTAAGCCAGGGATGCCAATAAGGCATTTAGGCACATTAAAATGAATGGCATTTCAAACTACATGTTAAAAAATTGAAACCAGAGGATGCTGGATGATGGGTTTTTCCTCCTTCGTGTGTCTTTAAATGGATTTGATGTGGACCTCCCTGCAAAATCCTGCTTTTCCCTTCCAATAGAAAGTCATTCGATGATTATAGTGGGGGAGAATTGCCACAAACATGGAGCAACCTGCCTCACACAGGCTATCACATGTGGCCCTTTCTATGAGCAACATTTAAAATAAATGGTAAGACTGAAAATGTGTGACATTTTGAGTTTTACAATGTACTTATTGTCTTATAGAGACACCCTGCTGTGGCTACACTGGCTCCTTTACATGTGTGATGTCCTCTTTTCCTCCGCTAAGTTACCACCTTACACGAGAACTCACAAATTGTGAGAGACGCAAGACCAGAAGTGCTAAATTAAAAAGCTGTTAAGTGTTAAGTGATCATAATTATGTAGAAGTGTTCAGTGGAGACTTTGAGGACTGCAGCACACCGGCCGGGGTTCTGCTACCGCTCACACGGGGAGTAATTATCCACAAAACTCTTCTGGTTACTTTATTCCTTGAAGAGGTTCACAGCCTCATCACACATCCTCCAGGTGTCCATAACAAACAAAAAACACTAGCTAACTTGCACTTCGGCCAAATAATCAGAATTAGTTTTCGAAAAAAATCTCTTCACAGAAGAAACTCCCCCTTTTTGAAGCAGATGCAAGATGTTCAAGGAAAATGCTGCATGTGAAACATCCATCGAATAAAGCAACATATACTTTGTATTAGCAAAGAGCTCCACGCAGGTCAGTGGTAGCTTTCTGCCGTTCTGGGATTCAAAGCGTCCCCTGCTGTGCCATGTAGATTCACGCTGGGTGCAGCTATAAATACATGTCATTACCGCTTGCAAATGTAGAAGAGCACAAGCGAAATGGAGGCTGAGACGAGCCTGTTGTCGTGGCCGTGTCAAAGCGGTTCAGCGCCGGTACTATCATTTTGTGAAATCTCAACAGCAACACACTTTTCTCACACACACAGCCGTATGCTGTGTATAACCGCTTGACAGAAAATAAGTGCAGCACTAACAAATCTATATAGGACGCTGACACCACCCGATTAAGCATTTTTAGACGGAAATTGTGCCACTTTTCTCCCCCTACATTCTCGAGCCGTATCTATCTAAATTAAACTTGTCATACTCCAAATGAGGCGGCTGTCAAAATAGCAGAGTGAGCCGGCAATGACTTGACATGGAAATAAATAAAATATAATGGATCAGGTCCTGGTCAGCAAAATCAGCAGCCATCACTCCTGCTAGCCCGTCCTCAACCCGCCCCAAAAGTGAATACTTGCATAGACTCAGCAGTGCCAGGCTTACGTATGAGGATTAGGTTGTCAGAACCTTTATTTATCCCCCAGGGATAGTCACGGAGGTACAGGTGACCCAAAGGGTCGGCACGTGGCTTTACACAGGGATTGAAATGAGCCATTGGTGTACATCTTCTGGGCAGCTCCAAATTTATGGCTCCTCTAATTTCCTCTACAGGGCAAAGATTGGTGTCCGATTTGGCAGAAATGTGGGCCTGATATATGTGAAGCAAGGCTAGCAGAAAACGCAGAAGACAAAAAAATGTACCCTCAGTAAAGCCATGATAGTAAAATCTATAAGCCGTTTAATAAATTTTTTCATATTTATACTATGATCTGCCAAGGATTCATAAAGTTTTTTGGAATTAAATCAGTTTTTACTTAATGGATTTTCAAAGCCACGTTTTAAATATTTCCTCGGTTTGAATATGAATAAAACATATATTTCGGCTTTCACACCGGCTGGCGCGAATCCTGCTCTCTCTGCCCGAAGGTTCAAGATGCAGAGATTTGGGGCGACTTTATAATTCATGGTCCCTCTCCCCGTCATCCGACACACAGGAAGCACTGATTGACTCATCTTTTGGATGAAAGGCAAGAAGCATCTCACAAAACTCGAAGGATAAAACTTTTCCATTAACACAAACCATTCTGGGAACGTTTTAACACGTGCCATCCATGGAGGGTTAGAGATATAAAAGTCATGAACACAGAGTACACAAACCACAGAAGTGTAGATCAGAGCCATAGAAATTATGCAATTAGGGCGAAAGCGACATCTCTCAGCCTCCCTTGAGGAATTTCCTTTTTATCACAGACAAGCTGCAAGGCTGGAGATTTTCAGACATGAAAGCACAACGATAGGTATGGAGCACTTTTGCTACAGCGACTACACCACATGTTTAATATCTCAAATGGATCCATTATTATCATGTGTAAAAACAGGCAGAATATTATTTTCCATTTTCTGAACTGTTCTTTCTTTTTCCGTGAGTCTCACACATACCCCAGCTCCTGCAGGATTAAAGGGGTCTGTTATAGCCTGCAGCAATCAGACACAGTTCTGCCTCGAAACATTATCGCTGGAAAATGTTAAATCACTTTCTGAGCTTAAAACATGAGCATCAGGGAGGTGGAGCAGAACCTCAGAGTTCTGCTGAAAAAATTGTTGCAGCAAAAATAATTTAGTGAAAAGACAATCGAGGAAGAACGTATAAGTTGTACGTATAATGTGAGTTTGAGAGTTGGCTTCGGAAAGTATTTAACCCTAACCCTTTTGTGTGCTCAGGGAGGATTGCTTTTTATTCTCATGTACAGGATAAATTGGCAGGCAGATAAGTCCCTGATGTGTTGTGTATTTTGAACTGAGATAGTAAGAATAACAGATACTACACTGTCTTACAATAATCTGATTTAAATAAGCTATGCTCAGTGCACTAGCTGCCAGGGATTAGGAAACTGGAGACTTTCTTTATGTTATTTAAAAAGTTCTGCTCACGAATTGGTATTTAAACATTGTCTTGTTCTGTCTTTCTCTTTTACGTTCTGAGGCAAAATGTCTCAGTCCACTGCATTTGTGTTTCATTGATCTCCGCGTAGGTTTTTGAAGTTATTAAGTTTTTTGTCCAGCCTCTGCTTATCTTAACAAACGAGACACCGGGATCATTGCTGCCCACAGGAGTGTCTGAGGTTGTGTGGATTTTCTGGCAGGGCCGTAAACGGTATTTGCAATTTTTTTGTGATTATTTTTCTCGAACACTGTGATTGAAAAGAGGATTAGGAGGTGAAGGCCTATAACTCCACTGCTTGAGATTTAAGGGACAAATAATAAAATAATAAATTTAAGCTAAAAAAAGTATCGGATCAGTGTCTAAAAAACCTAAAGACGGAGAGAGCATGTTGATGTGACATTTGGAAATACATTTCAGTCTCAAGGTAAACTGTGACGATAATTCTAAATAGCTATTGTATGACAACTCCACTAGAGCAACACTTTTATTCACTTCTATGTTGAACCTTGAACAATGTATTATCTTTCTACATTTTACCCATTTTGTCTGATTTGGATTAAATGTCCATTGGCAACTTGGTTCTGTTAGTTTCCTCTGTTTCAAAAAGACAAACAGACACTTTCACCTCCATAGTTTGGGGCAGCGATGGTCACCGGCTCTACTTTTCATCCTGGAGTCAACAGTGTTGTTTACCCTTTGGCCCAATGGCACCGGAGCGTCTGTACCTACCGGACTTTTACCTGAGAGAGCCTGAGGTGTGCGCTTGTTGCGGCTGTTGTGCCAGACACAGAATGAGTCAGACTGAGCGATACAGGCTCTTGCAAGGCCACTTTCCCACTGGCGGGTCCTGGGGCTTAAAGTTACATCGCTCCTCTCCAGAGGCTGTGGAGTCAGAGCAAAAGGAAACAAGCCCAGGGAACAGATGCTTTTTGGATCAGGGGTGTGTTTGGTTGGGTGAGGGTGCGATTGTGGTCGTGCTCTGTGAAGGATTCCGGTGTGTCGGGGTTACAGAATGTGCTTTATCATATCCAAATCTGCTTCATTTTTAACAGGTACGGTAACTCTCGGAAATGTTTGTGTTGGCACGAGGCATTCATCTTCACAGACTGCAGCCTCAAGCCTGAGGGGATTTTTTTTTCTTCTTCCCGAGCTGATGTAGCTGAAGTGAGAAGGATGGATTATGATTATGACAATTCCGGATTCAAAAGGCAAAGGATTCTTGTGGCGAAAAAACAAGTTGCGGCCAATCACTTCCCCTGCAGACCAGGTGATCATAGCGTATTGTCCACACTTTTTCCTTGGCAGCCGATCCGCAGCACTCGGTCCTAAAGCTTTATCAGTGATTAAGCTGATCCTCTGGGCTGACGTACGGATTTAAGGTAGAGGGACTAGTCAGTGAAGGAAACTAGCGCAGTACAGACGAGGGTTAACTGGAGGTCATTCATTTTATAACCGATGTCTTAAAAAAAACTGATATCTCTTAACTTATATGTGAGGAAACCAGAGGTATTTTCAACTCTCCACTGGAATGCCTGCATATAGAAGTCCCTGGAAGGCGTCCTAATCAATGCCTGATTCACCCCAACCGGCTCCCCTGAGAGCAAATGAGCAGGATCTCTCCTCTTTGCTATTTTTGGGATGTGTGATCTCCCCGCACAACCTCTTAACGTAAACCTTTTCAGCCTTTGTGGGAAACTTCAAAAGCAGTGAAACGCAGTGGCATGCAGCAGATTGTGAGGTAATCATGTGAGCTTTGGCTCCGCGCTCAGCTCTTTCCTCAACACAGCGGTGTGGCTTATAGGACCGCAGCGGCTGCCGCATTGAACTGCCTGTTGTTGTTTCTCCTTCTCCATCTCACCTGGGTCACCCGAAGATAATGGCAAACTTCTTCAGGGGAGAACTAAAGAACGCGGCACCTCATGAAGGACGACCCTTAGACTCTGTGGAGCTGCGTCTTATCTCGACTCCATCACATGATCTCATTCTCCTCTGATGTGTGCTGCTAGCCTCATGAAGCCAGTAGAGCCGTATCATTTGGTGGGAAAAGCATTGGTGCCATCCTGAGACCGGGCAATTTCTATTGGTTTGACTCGCACTTGAATTTCTGTCCATGAAATTCGCAGAGAGAGAGTGGGTCGAGAAGCTGTGACCTGTCTTCTAATGATGCAATCACAGCAAACATTCAGCTATTGTAGCTTCTTGTCCCTCATGCCAGCTGCACGGGAAGAAATGCATTTGAAATAGAGACGGTGATTGGAGACGACAGCCGTCTTCACACTTTGACACATCAGTCCAGGGACATGCTATGACATTCAGCTTGCAGGTAGGGCTAGGTAGACAAAAGGGCACAGTGTCCTCCTGGAAAACGTACCCAGCACAGTCATACACAAAACACTGACCGAGAGGCTAAAGGAGACAGAAGAATCAGGTGCACACTACTCTGAGTTAAGGAGAAACCAGTTTATTCTACTTTACGTGAGGGAATATTCCAACATTCTGTGAAGTTTGACCTCTTTCTGTTATTCTCGGAGACGGATACACATTGCAAGCTGCTTTAAAATGTGTTTTTGAAATATAAAGTATTTTGTAATGGTAATGGAGTCACTGAGGTTCATTCTGCTGAAGGCTCTTGTGCAGGAGCAGTGCCCTCCTCCATCGACCCCCTTACACAGAAACACATAGCTCCACACGCTCTGTGGTGATTATTCAGGCTGTAGTTACAATGGAGAATCAACCTTTATATATTTGTATGGGGAGTAATGCAACTTATTGATTTACTCTCCTAACCAAAGTCCCGTGAAAGGTGAATGCAGCATATCAGTGGTTACTGATTGGGGCCGTCTCGGATCTGGACCTCTCTGCTATCGAGAGGTTGTCAGTTACCCTTCCCGGCTCCATCCTTTTACTGCTGCCTGTCGGCCGGGCAGACTGGACAGAAGGTCAGAGGGCTGATCTGTGCCAAAACTCTGAGGATTTAACCCCCCCTCCCCCTCCCCCATCCCTCTGGTTTTTTCCCTTTCAGATATGCAGATTCTGGACCTCCTAATGAGGATATGTTACTCCAGATACCATCTGTTCTTCTTTCACCCCATGTGAGAAAATCAAGCACATGTGACATCACTCCAATGAGTCCGATAAATCAAAGTCATGTGGGCAGTTGCCCTTTGGAGAAGTGTGTCACAGTCTGTCTATGTTTCCTTTTGTGTTTAATTCACCTAAAAGTGTGAGGATAAGGAAAACAATCATTCGGCAAATTGAATATTTTCAGTTAATTTGTGTGTGTAGTGATAAACAATCGTGACACTGTGAGGTCGTCTCTGATTTTAGAAACGTCTGAACCACACGCTGTGGCGGCAACCCATGTGGCCGCGATATTCACTCAGTTAAAAGGGATTAAGGGAAGGAGGTGGGGAAGAAAAAGGAATAGTAACTTCAAATAGAAGAAAAAACATTGTTTGAATAATGAAATACATTTATCAAGGGATCAGACTTCTGAGGCAGGCAGGGGTCTGTTGCTGGCCTCTGTCTTTTCAACCCGGTCATGCTATAAATATGCAAAACTCTTGTTTCCTTCCTTTTAAGAGTCCACTGATCACAAACACCCACCTACACAACCCACCCACACACAAACACACACACTATCGCTGACCTCAAAATTAATTTGATGGATGCTACTGTTGGTTACAGAGAAGAAAGACAGGCTTTGGATGTGCTACAATTTGTATTTCAGTAGGTTATATGTGTTACATGTGTACTTCTATTGCCATCGTCTTACAGTTTGCAAATTACCTAAACATGTGATTCTTCATTCTGCCGTTTATTTCCACTGCATCTCACAGTCAGGATGGACACCTCCGCCTGCTCAGTGCACACCAGTGTTATTCCAATCAAATCGAGTCCTGTCTGTGGGCATGAACGTCCTCCCTCTCCCAAATAAGAAATGACAGCCGAGGGGTTGTTGCTCAGGTCGGCCAATCAAAGAACAGCTCCGGGACGTTTTACAGTTATTAGCAGGGCAACCTATGCTGGACCGGGAACAGGCCAGGAGCATCAGAAAGAGAAGAGTTAACCTAATAGCATCCAGTGGTCATACCTCCTTGTGCAGAGCAGGATCAATGGGAAGCTAATTACAGAGTAATGGTTAAGTTGTTATAGACACCGAGAAACCTGATAAAAATATAGCAAATTACA
This sequence comes from Pseudopleuronectes americanus, assembly GCA_038501795.1. Lineage (NCBI taxonomy): Eukaryota > Metazoa > Chordata > Actinopteri > Pleuronectiformes > Pleuronectidae > Pseudopleuronectes > Pseudopleuronectes americanus. Next base: position 7,252,655 of record CM076720.1, read on the forward strand.
TGAGCTAGTTTTTAAGCCAAGAGAAACAGCAGTGATCGACTTTGATAACTAAACTTCTCACCATATTTACTGTCAAATCAATTTAATCTCTTAGCATACATTACACAAATCTGGGATATGAGCCCTAACCCTATTTAAATACAAATAATCCTCCAGATTAACTGTGACAATACTTTAATACCAAGAGGGGAACTTGCTGGACAAATTGTTACAGGGCTCCTTTAAAAGACAATGTTCAGTGTTCAACAGGCCCTGGAGACACATATGACATTACTAACATGCCAGTTATTATAAATGAAGTACACCTCTGGTTGGTACTTCAAGGTAACTATGGTGACTGACCCTAAGACACAGAGACATTGGTCTTATGAGTATTTACTGAGGAGTTTGACCTTGGGTACAGAGGTCTTACAAATACTACATATATACCTGAATAGGCTTATACCTGAAGAAGGAAACATTCTGACCTCATGTTACCGTTAATAAATGTAATTCTCCTTTTATTAAATAGGTCAAAAATGAATATAAACAGTTTACAAAACAGGTAAATGCTGTTAAGGCTCGGTTAATATTTCTATTTAACTTTCTTTTCTTTATTCTCCAGGCATTTTACCTCTGTCCCCTACATGTGCACAGATCAATACAATGATATGAACGACTTTGAGGTGAGATTTTACTCACAGTGCGTCTGTAACACTGATTGTTACCGAGGTGGGTTCTCTCGGCTCGGAGCACACGGTCACAGAGCTTCCATCACAGATCTTTATTGATATTAAACAGCCGCAGCATAAAGATGCCCCGGCTTCACTGGCGCCCGTTCTTTCTACTTCCTCCTGTGATGTCCATGAATCTACACTTCTTGTCTCTGTGATTCCTTGGTGCGTCTTTCTCAGTGCCCCCCAACCCGCCCCCACCCGAGTCCAGCCGCTACCACATTAATAGGAGCGAGTGATTAGACAACCAGGGACCTCACCTGGCAGTGTCCCTGCTGAGGCAGCTCCACGCCGCCTCGCTCTCCTCCAGCTGAGTGCCCGAGCCACACCCCCCCTCCACAGTGTCCCATTATCCCAATTCAACATTTATTTTATTCATTTGATTCACGTCCTGTGAGGCTTTGCAGAGCGGCTCGCAGATGAGGCCGTTCAACATGTGGAGTCTGCCGCTCAAAGCTGAACTTACTTCCAATCTTTTACTCGCAGAATGTAAATCTATTAAAAAAATATGAAATATTATTAAATTAAAGATTCACATGTTACTTTTTAAACTAACTGCACATGTTAGTTTCAGGAAAATGTGAATCCAGCAGAGCTAAGAAAGTAAAACATTTTCAGACAGGCCCCATAACAGACAGAAAAGTCCCATCATTGCTCTCCTGTCATACTGCTTGGCCAGAGTTACCCGCAGTACTTCCCTGATGAGTTTAAAAGGGTTAAAGTGAATTTAATAAGGTGTAAAATGCCAAGAGCAAGTGCTTTTAAAAGGCTGCAGCCGCTGACACCTGTGCCATTCATTTGGACTGTCCCATTTGAATTTGACATTTAGGTTTGGCCTTCATCCCACAGCGGAGTAAACATCTCACAGTTCCAAACCTGTGGGCGTCGTGTGTGGCACATTGGATCAAAACAGGCAGAAATGTAGACATTCAGAAACAGGCTGGCCCCAACACAACATCCCCGCTCCACAATACTGACTGCTGGCAGTGCCTCTGCTTGATTAAGATTGTTTTGGCATGACATCAACAACACAACATCATGTAGTTTCACAAATATGAATGTGTGTTTAGTGACGTAATTCGACCGGAGACAAATAGACCTCTGGGTGGCTCCTCCCATGACATTTTATAACATTTGTAATGTTCCCTCATTAATGGACGGGGACACTTGACATCATGTTTCTGAACTCAGTTTTTAAAGACCATACAAAGCAAAGAATGTTGTCTCTAAACATGCAACACATGTCAGTGAGGGATTATTGTAAAGAATGGTAAATGTGAGGTAAGGAATTAAGTTTGACCGTTTTTACAGCATTCCTTGGTTCCTGATTTTTAAGGGGGCGATGTCAACTTATATACATTACATATGACACTGTATGCAGTGGAACTTAATAATGGACAGTGGCCTGCATCGATATGTGGGCTGTACCTCATCGCCAATGAAAATATACATTTAACACTTTTTACTCAAGCTAAACTCTATGATCACCAAAACAGACATGACACCATAGCAAAGTACCACTTCCCCATTTCGCTAGGACTAGGCTTTGATGAATCTAAGTATCAAACTGCTAATGAGGCGCTAACTCGAGGGCCAGCACTTCACAGCAAGAGTAAATTGTTTTTCTTGTCAAGTTTAAACCATTTTACTGCGGATTGTTTGGATATTTTCTCAATTTGTCACCAGAGTGTTTCACACCCTCTCCCACTGGTTCAGACATTTGAGTGATTTGGTGAGGAGCAGTTGGTGGTTTCAAAGAGCTGCCTTTGTTATCTTAGAATGGAAGAAAAGATATAGGCGTCAGTTTTAACCTGTGGTATGCATCAGTTCTCTATAGCGTGAAGCTTTGTGCCTTTTCTCACTCCCACCATGACAAGATAAATCATTCACTTCCCATTAACGTTTTGGCGTTTCACACCATGGAGATGCTGGGACGTCCTGCATGACTCAATTCATGATGTGGCCCAAAACAGCTGTTATTGTGCAAGTTAATGCATATGTAACCATGACACATTAGCAACAACACTCTTTGTCTTTTTTTTTAATGAGCAGTGAAACTTATAGATAAACAAAAAAAAACGTTTCTCCTTTACGATAAAGTCAGTTTACCACCATGATAGCAGAAGTTCATGTGACCTAAGTGTATGTCCTGCAGTAAGCAACTTGTGGGTAGATGAGGGGGGGTGTCATCCAGGTTTTAAGTTTGAATCAGGTTACACACTGAATTCAGAGGGACAACTTCACTTCTTCCACATTTTAAGTTTGCAACCTTTTTTCTAAAGTTGTTTGAAATACTTTGCCCCTACTCCTGCACTCAATAAACCAAATGACGAAGGGAATTTTGAATTGAACTTATATTTTTTGTGATATTGTTTGGACCAGATTAAGAAAGGCACACAGCTTCAAGGTTGAGTTGACAATGAATATCAGAGTAAAGCAATGAGGTTGAATAGCCTGTCTGGACTGCTCAGACGTATTGTGTCAGGGCACAGATCTGGGGGGAGGCTACAAAAAATATCTCCAACAGCAAAGGTTTCCAAGAACTGAGTGGCCTCCATAATTCTTTAACGAAATCATGGAAATGATGGAAGAAGCAGGACTCTAATTTGCTGGCTGTCCAGCTGAAGTGATCAATTGGGGGAGAAGAACCTCTCTGAGAAATTTAACTAAGAACCTATAGGTCACTCTTGCTTATCTCCAGAGATCTTGTAAGGAGAGACATCCAGAGGGAGAACAGTAACTGCACTGAACTGGGTTTTATGTAATACTGTCCAAATGGAAGCTCGTCCTCAAGGAACCCCACATGAAAGCATCCAAAGGATTAAGGACTGAGAAACAAGAATCTCTGTCTGTTGAAACTAAGACCGAGCTTATTGGCAACAGCACAATAATCATAACCTCAAAGCCAATACAACCCCAGGAGCTGTTCAGAGGCAACCTATGAATATCCATGAGTGGCCCAGCCAAAGCCCTGACTTGAACCCAATCGAACATCTCGAGAGACATGGAAATGGCTGTGCACTGACGGTCCTTATCCATTCTGACAAAGCTTGAGAGGATCTGCAGGGAAGAATCACAGACAATCCCTAAATCCAGGTGTGCAAAGCTTTCTGTGTCATACCCATGAAGACTTGAGGCTGTAATCACCCACAAGTGGCTTCCACTAAGTACCAAGCAGAGGGGCTGAATACTTACGTCATTGTGACATTCAGTTTTTCCATCACAAAATATTGTTTTTGATTGTTTGTTGAAAATGGAATGTGTATCTTTGGCACCATTATTCAGTATTACAGAAAAAGTCTCTCCTTCTGTATAAGTTTTCATTACAGACTCATAATTTGTAACCTTTTAATTAAATAAAAAATGCTACCAATGTCCACATCTCTCGCAGGGAACCGGATCATTAAGCTGTGCTATTTATCAGTAATGATGACTTGCATGGTCAAATCTCAAAGCCTCATCTGTCCCCTGTTGCTTCTGATAACATGTTTTCCTCCTAAGGACATGTGCGGCACAGGATCAGCGATGTTGATGGTATCTCAGGCTGCTCTCAACAACCTTGTGTCCTTTGTCCCTCTTTGTCACATTAAAAAGCGACAACGACTTTGCATCATTGTATTTGAGTGAATTTTTGTCAGAGTAAAAAGAAATCCACTTACCTTTTTTACTTCCCATTGTGTTTCCCTTCACAATTAGTTCTATTCCACTTCATCCTCTCTCTTTTTCTCGCCCACCTGACGTATGATCAGGAGCGATCAAAAAATGATCAAAGGACAAAAGAGACACTTGTGAAGCCCAGAGGGTAAAAACAATCTGCATGTGTGTGTTTTTAATGAGTTGAGATAACAAGAAACCTTAAATTGTCATATTTTTTTTTAAATCAAGTGTCCTCTGAATAGTAATAATACTATTGATTACCTTTGCATAAGAGAAGCATGTCAGTTAGTTTTTGGCCCTGGTCGCCATGGCTACACAGCAGCATATAGAGGTTTTGCTCTCAGCATTATTGTTTTTAATTCCTACATTGGCTGTCAGAGCCTCAGATGAAGTCAAGATACTGCGGTGAGCACAAGCAAGAACAATCTGATGATTTGTTAGACATTAATAAACAAGCTCTGGAACCATATACTGTAAATACATGGATGGATGAACAGACGGACAGGAAGCAGTGTGATTGGGAGAATGATTCATTCTGGAAAAACAAACAGGTCAATACAGTATGAACATTTTAGTGCATAAAATAAACAAATATGACTCTCTCTCTCTCCCTTGAAGGTTCAGGGTATAAATCTCTCTTTACAATAGAATGCAAGAGAAGCAAGCAGGGCCTGAATTCACAACACTTTCATCTCCCATTATTATATTGCCCTTTCCAGAAAACGACCTTCATGTTTCAAACGTGACAACCAGGCTTTCAGCTAATGCTTGGATTGTTCTCTAGATTGCTTCTTGCCCAAAGTTTTCCAGACCACTGGTCTAATCTGCAGCTTCCGATGAGCTAAATCTGTTGAATCAAACGCACTTAGGTATATATAAACTCAATATTTAGCTAATGGCTTTGATTAATTGTTACTTCGATCTCTAGTTGCACCAAATCATTCCACCATTTAGGATAATCTGGTATCATCTCACAAAGCAGCCACAAAGTGAGTAACAGCCTCGAACAGCTTGTTACAGAAACGAGGCAAAGACAGATTGGCGGCAGCTGCTCTGTTGTTTGTGGCCAAACAAAATAAAGCAGGTACATCGTATTAACCTGGAGATAAAACTTGAGCCTCAACGCAGAGCAGGTCCTTGCGACAGGAGTGTTGGCAGGAGAAGGCTCGTTGAAGCAGCAGCAGCAGCACATTGAAACAGAATAAATGGTGTAGGAACAGCATTGGTTCCAGATGAACGTCCTCCCCATCTCCATTTGCATAAATGCACAGTTCTCGCTTTCTTATTCCCTCTTCTTTCCCTCCACATTGGTTAAAGCTGTTTAGTTGCAAGTTTCTTTCCTGTCTATGCAGCAATGCAGGGATTCTCACGCATAACTATCTCAAACCCAAGGGGTGGCAGCGCAACGTTCTCGACACAAATGTGACTATTGCAAAACTGACATGAAGTCACGAGTTGACATCATATATAAGACTGAATTTACACATCAGAGCCGCTTCTACAGACTCTATTCTCCGCGGAGGGACAGCTACACAGTGTATGGAAAGCACTGTCTTCATCAGAAGCCCCAGATTAGACATGAAACCGAACAGATTTGCATTCGCCGCACACATTTGTCTCCAAATGCACATCAAAACGTGTGCGTTCTCCCCAAGGTTAAATAAGAAGAAGAAGTGTTATTTGTCAATTTGGAGTAATGAAAGATGCCAGGGTTCTGAACAGTGAACAAATCTACTGACAAGTTCGTTCATATCTCTCGAGAACTGGCCGCCTCCAGATGAAGTCATCAATTACTAATCAAGTAGAATCTAAAAGAGGGAAGTTTTGGCAATAACGTCCTTTCACCACACTTTAATTTACAGCTGATCAAATAAAGTGGGTAACAGAAGAATGTGGCTTCTACACATTGAGTTAGTCTTGTGTTTGTTAATCTAATTTTCGAAAGGCCAAGCAGAGGAGCAACATCACCCCCTCTCCCCCCACAGTCTAATGTACAAGACATAACAGAGTCAAAACATATTCAGAGTCTGAGCTAATTTCTTTCTGTAAAAAAAAATTCCCACTCAGCATAAGAGTTAGCAGAGTTTGAGGGAGTGGAAGCACAAACGGTCTGAGAAAAATGTATTTAAAAAAGTTATTCGCTGAGGTGAAGCAAATACCCCCGAGCAAAAGAGGCTCTAAAACATACAAATAACCAGAGTGCCAGGTATATGTTTTGTAGCCATGCCAGTTATTTGGACTGGGAGGATTTCCCAGCAGTTTCAAAGGCCACACGCTAACAAACACTTTGGCTTTGGATGGATGGGTTCTTGGAATATCCACATAAACAGTAAATGCACGAGAGAGACATGTGATCACTCTCCCGGGCTCTCCTGGCCTCTCTTCCCCCCTGTGTTTCATCCAGCCTTCATTACGCCGCAAAATTAAGCATTTGAGACATAAAGCTCTGTGCTCTTAGAGACCTCTAAAGCTTTTTTCCTCTTTATAAATGAATCCAAATTAGTCCCCCAGCAGGGAAGAAATCTAACCACCTGTACCAAGAAAACCTTTCAATAATTCACTAATGAAAGCAACCAGACTCACAGACTCTATAGTTCACACGACATTGGGCAGCAATACTGAAAATCCAAACTCAAAAATACTCTGAAAGAAACTGGGCAGAGGCAGACGGTCAAACTGAGGATACAGAAAGAGGACCTCACAAAAACGACTTGGAGCATAGCCACTAAATACAGAAGGGAGCAAGAGATAATTGGACACAAACACTTTGGGGCAGAGAAGGCTATCATCAAAGTAGGAAAGATAAAAAGAAAAGCCAAAAAAAAAGGAATTAAAACATCCAACAGACACAAGGGATAATGGCCACACAGGGTGCATGTGCAACACGTGACGGCAATGTGAGGTTTCTGGTGGGACTCCTGTATTTCCTTGAGTAAAAGTTGGCCTATGTACCCAACTAAATGCCTGGACTCTACAGTACAAAGCCAGGCAGCACTGTGCAGTCTTCGGGAACTGAAATAATACCAATAAAAACCTTGTTAAGACAAATTCACTCAACCAAAAATGCTAAGAGATGCCTTTAATGGTCTGTTTTTTATATAGGTACATAAAGCACGTTTTGTCCGTCTCATTTATATGTCTCCTAAAGTTAAAAACTACAGAACTTTTACTTTCAACAGGTACAAAAATCATTGCAAATATTTGACAGCTATAGTAACTGTGGAGAAGAGATTTTCACAGACTTATCTTAAGAAAATAGTTGAGACCCCGACTCCATTCGGGCAGTATGGCAGCTCTGATGTGATTACGCGATAAAAAGCAAGACCTCAAAGGTCACTAAAGGGCAGCATGTACACAGACATGAGTATACTAAAGTTACCGCACGTGACAGTATCCGGTCATGACAGATGAATCGGGGCAGTGATGATGTGTAGACAAGCAGTCCATCCGCAGACTCTTAATCACCTCATGGATAAAAGCAGAGGGTGCAATAGAAGATATCTCATGAGCATTCCCTGCTACCCCTCTGCCGTTTGCTGTCTTTTGGTTGCTGTGCTTAGCTAAACCCTGGATCCTTTCCAGTCTCCAGCAAATATATTGTTTGGCTTTGCCTGTGGAATTTATGCCATGGAAGCTGGTGAAGAATGGTCAGAGGGAGGCGGACAACACTCGTCTAACGCTCATCTGCGCGGGCGAGTGGAGCTCTTCCCTTCCTCCCGTGTCTCTGTTTAATTATGTGAGATCTGCAAGCTGCCATTTGCCGGTATCGATTGGTTCTAACTGTTACACACACACAGCTCTGGCCCCTCAGGATGATGTCTGGGCAGTGTTTGCCCACACCGTGTAGTAATTATCGGCTCACCAGCTCTGTTGTTCAGGATGTGAATAAGTGTCTCAACTACAGGTAAGCCATTATCATCCATGATGGGCCTCTCTTGTGGTTCTGTGGGCCAGAGGAGCCGCAGAGAGAAAGAGAAAGAAAGCAAAGAGCAGTGAGGCACATCACTGCTCTACACCAGGGTACTTTCACAGGGTTTATGTGTTAGGCAGAGGGGACGGACAGGGAGAAATCAAGACCTAGTAAGGCACGTAATTCAGCCATATGTTGACGTTAGATTCTAAAACTGTAGGAGACATCTGAAAAGATCGAGACGTTGCCAGCAGCGCCTCACCTCCTTCCTGTGAACTCCTTCCAGATAATGTGGTAGGAAGAAGAGAGTGAGCCGACATGGGCACGACATTATCAACAAGTCATTTCACTTGTTAAACTGTTGGATTCTCAAGAGAAATAGTTGCGTTCATCTTACTCAGATAGAAAAATTAATTTGTTAAGCATTTTTATCATGGACGATTATTTTATTATGACCCATCTTTTAAATGGGCTGCCATATAAACACCGCTATACTTTACCTCACTTTCTCAATATATTTGTATTTACAATGGGGTCACATTACTTACACATTGTGTAATAAAACCGAAGGTGTCACCCACAGAAAACACGTGTCTCCAGCTCCCGTCGGCTCTGCAGCGATTCTAGGTCAGTGTTTTGGTTTTAAACCTCTTAGTCCTTCAGTTACCTCTCAGAGCTTTCCTGTGTTTAAGGATTCGCACCAGACAGTTCCTTTCCAGACAAATAGCTGTGAGGACCCTGCTGTACACTCCCAACTCAACACCAAGCAGCAGAGACACAAAGTTAGCAGGTAACTTGAGAACACCAAAGGAATTAGATACTAATGAATTCAGATAACTACTTCAGGAGTTGGTGGAAATTGCAATTACTGTGTAGAATACAATACAGAAACGATGTATTTTGAAAGCTTGTTATTTGTCACTTCTTCTGAGGACTGGGAGAAAGTAGAAGTATAAGATAGGGATAAGATAGGCAATTCCTCATTATAAAGGACAAGTTTTCATTTCATAGCTTAATGTGACTCATGGAGGTGCACCGTTGTGGTGTTTAGAGAAGGAAGCATAAGGGTTCATTGTCAGTTGGTCTTTGTAGTGTCTTGGCAATGAAGTGGTCAAATCTCATCAGCCTGATCCCAGCATGCAGCTACCTTTGTTAGAAATATATCATTCAGACATAAATTGTCCATCTAATAATTCCAGAAATCGTTGTCTCTCCGAACTAAGTCGAGCTCCAGCGACTCCGTGCCACAGCCTTCCAGGGAATGGGGGAGCTTGTGGAATAAGATGGCGGAGTCAGGCAAGTGAAGCGTGGTCGGTGTAGCTGAAGGAGTCAAGACTGGAGAGCGGGAAGGCAGGTGAGCAGGCAAGTGGACATGGGCTGGAGAATACACAAGTAAGCAGTGATTACTAAGAGGCAAGAAACAACTAAACAAGATCAAACATTCCAAGTAGGAGCCAGAGAGCATAGCACCATTGAGTGGACGGAACAATCCAGGGGTTTTCAGTACTGGTATCGATCAGGAGATGCAGGTGAGTCCACTTGAGTGGGCAGCATCAGAGAGAGAGAGAGAGACAGAGAGAGGGAGTAGCCTCGCCCCCCAAAACACAGACAACACAGAAATACAAGGGAGAACACGAGAAAACACCTGTGACACTTTGAATGAACAGGCGGCGGCGGCTCATGGGCTCGAACACATCAATGTCAGTGACGCTGGTGATCGCGACATCAGGCACATTCAACACAACAGAGACCACAGCTGCTTCTCCAGTCTGGGGTTCTTCACGTTGAGCTCCACTGAACTTTTGAACTCCGAGGACGGTGACGCAGCCTCAGGGTTCTGTGGACCGAAACCAGCAGCAGGTATTTGACCGGCTCAATTGCTCACTTTTTTTCAGTTTCAGAAAGGAAGCTGCCACCAACATTGGCACAAGCCAAGCAAACAGCCCATTCCAAACAGACAGGTTTAGAGTGGGCACAGCACCGGTAGCATATCAAATAGGCCGAGTATTGCAGTTTTATCTCTTTGGTTGGAAACAGAAGAAGTTGGAGAAACCCTGATGCGTATATTTCTGCTTATCAACTAGAGGGAAACCGCTCGCTAACTTCTGTTCACTAAAGTAAAACTCTAACTTGCACAGTCACTAAACCAAAAGCATGACCTTGCCTTTGCACAGTACTGTGGTAGGGGAAGGGCCACAGGGCTTCTGTTGCAGGAGTGATTCAGCTTGTGACTTGTCAAATCTGAGTTCACGGCTTGGCTTTAGGTAAAAAGCCCTGCACGGCTGCAGCTGCGGCTGTGGGACTGCAGCTGGTATTAAAACAAATCTGCTGTCTTAAGTATACAATGCTTAGTGAAGCATGTGTGTGTGTGTGTTTGTGTGTTTGTGTGAGTGAGTCAGCGAGAGAGAAGGAACAGTAAGAGAGAGAGAGGGAGAGGTTTGTTTGACTCACCTACTGTCAGCCAAGGACACTGTCTATGTTTATTAATGCGCACCGCTCATGCATTTGTGCACGCATTTAATACCAGTGAGCCTATTGGGGGGGACACTAGGAATTTGCTGTTTGTAAATAATGCATCATGCTCTAAGAATGCACAGTTTTGGATCATAGTAATACTGTTACACTCTTGTAAACAGTCTCATCATAGACCATTATAATCGCTGCACTGTCCAATAATGAGTTTAAATGTAGAAATGTGGCTCTTAATTAGTACAAAGTGCTCATTAATGTAGTTTCAGCTCTGTGACAGTCGTGCATGTGGTTAGTCAGCAAGGTCAAAGGATAGAAACAGAACAGGACGGCAGCTTTGTCCTCTAATTAGTCCCGTCCGCCAACAAGGGCGGGGGGGGGGACATTACGCAGTGTGAGGGAGGAAGCACATGTTACAGTGAATACAAAAGTCACAAATAGACATTGATATCATGCATCTGTTTTAACTGAGTGTCTTTCACTTTAGTTTCCAGCTCCATGGAAGATGCAGGGGATGTAGATTCACTCGTTACAGTTAGAAACAAAATAGATGAGGCAATTCTAAACAAAGAGCATAAACCAGGACAATGAATTTGACGACAATCGAGGGGGCGTTCCCGACCTGAAGTCAACCCGGTGCCGATTATCTGCCAAAATAATCGTGAGGTGTGAGCGGTTTACAAAATAATCGTAATGCTTCCGATTGAGTCGGAGCCTTCCCGATGTCGAGGTACGACAGAAACCTGCAATAGCGAGGAGAGAGAGCAAGCTGGCGAGAAGTGTCACCAACCAGACGGTGCTTACGTGTATAACTGTGACCAATTTTTTGGGGCAATTGTCATTTGCCTTTTAATTCAAGGTTTATTTATATTGAGCGGATAGCACGTCCCAATTGGATTGCAATCTTGTGCACTTTCCTGGGCCCTTAATACGAAAAAAACTAATGTGAAGCAGATAAGATGAATAATTCTAAAGATATGCGTTCCAGGTACACAGATTTCTGAAATAAGTAGATAGATAGTACTAAATGCTCTGTACACAAAACCAGATTTAAATTTTCCTCCTACTTCTTTACTGTTTGTGAGCTTCCTTTGTACATTTAAAATATTTGACTGAAGGTTAAACTACGCATACAAAGATGGTTTCACTCCAGCCATCATTGTTCATGCCTGTATATGACACCTTCATTTTGTTATCTTTACAGCTGAAGAATCCTTTGTGCATGTGGGTTCTGTATCGAGTTTGATCGCATCTTGCATTTAACCGGGTGTGTCACTGAACATGTCACGAGCAGAAACATGGATTCCTCTGTGATACAGTGTGTAAACTGCAGAGGCAGCACGTACCTGCAGCTTTGAGTCTCTGAGGTGTTTCTCTGTCTCATGGGCCACAGAGCTCAGTTAACACTGGGCTACACATCTTGAGTCTACAAACACACATGTGATGAATGCAAAATAGAAGCCTCTCTTTTTTTTGTCTTTTCTCGCCACTGTCTTCATTTAAATTCAACGTATGAGCTGAAAAATATTCCATTTGAATTTGGCCAAATTCAAATTTCTTATTGGCTGGAAATGGGAGAGCTGTGAAATTGATTAGTGGAGTGAACAGAGGTGTTTAGAGGAGATGCGGTGATTAACAAGCTGAAGTAAATAGGATGCATGCTTGAATGGCACGTATGATGTTTATTGACTTTCTGCATGGCTCTGGACACAGTGGTGGCTCTTTCATGATTCATGTAACACTTCGGTGGAAGCACCCTGCACATCAATCAGCTAAAGGGAAAACACAGGGACAAGGAACCGGAGAAGAGGTGTCGAGACACATTGTCCAAAGAGCTGTTTCAGAGGAACTTTGTGGATTGAGCTATATATTTTCACGGCCTGTGCGTATGATGTTTTGCCGCTCTTGCACAAAATGTTCTTTACCGAGGGTTCCAGTTGTTCGTTTGCTCCTCGGTTCAGAGCGTAGTTGACGTGTGAGGTATTTTACCGTGTCTAAGCTGCTTGCTCACCACTGGTTTGTGTATAAACTATGAGCTGAAGCTAATTCACGTTGAACCGTGACACAATTCATGAGCTCTGCCTAACTCCTCCATCACTAACACCTCAGCGACGTCTGAGGCAAGAATTGTGTTGTGCTGTTTTGCTGAAACCGATATTTAACGGCACAGGAGAAACCCGACTATTACTACGATGCACTCCCTGAGCGTAAAAACCCCACAGCACTTTACGTCAAAGTATCCAGGCTGTTACTCAATGATCCCGGTCAAAGTGCTGTAAGCTTGAAATTAGAAAAAACAATAACCGCCGCGAGAACGGCGCTGAATTACTCATCAACCTGTCCAAGTATACTGTGGGACGTATAAACCTTGATCCGAGACATTGATTCTCTCTGCGTTTCTCAGTCTGTGCATGCACCAGCGCTGTGCCCCCCACTTCACTCTGGGGATGGAGCTGTAGTAAATGGTAAAGAGGAGTTTCAAGGCACAACATGTCTGCTTGTCCTCACGGGGAGTGCGAGGAATACAAAGTCACTGATGTCAGGATCCAGTGAAAACAAAACGTAAATCCTCTTAATTTTCTTTTTTTGTGTTTTTGTTTAAATACGGTGTTGTTTGTTGGCTGTTATATTGTTAATACTTTAATGGTAGTCTGATTGTAGAAGGTGCCATGCAAACTGCGGTAATGTGGAAATTAGGTTTATGTAAACTATAAAAACAGGGTTGGGCAATAAAGCAATATCAATGATTATTACAATTACACGTTTTGCTATTTTGTCAAGTATTTGTTTTTAAGTTTACAAACCTTCACTAAGGAGCCAGATTCGGTCTCTCAACCTAAAATGATTAACAACCTACATGCATGGTGATAATTATCCACGTTTATTGATTTTATCTTGACATACTTTAAATCATCCATTATCTCTACCACTTATCTCTTTGTGGTTGGCGGGGGAGCTGGAGCCGATCCCCCCCTGATGGGAGACACCCTGGACTGGTCACCAGTTTATCTCATACATTTCTTCGACAGGTGGGAGGAAGCCAGAGCATCCACGGAAAACTGAAGCGTGCACGGGGGGAACATTGCAGACTCCTGGCCAAACCAATGCCTCCAGAACTCTGTAAAAGATTAGATTAGAAAGATTAGGTCAATACAATATGGAAATTACAACAAATTGATTATGACTCTAATGGTTCTAACAACAAAACAAAAAAATACAGCTCGGAAGCTTTGCATGTATTATGTCTGACCTCTTGTTAAAGAGGTCAAGTCCCACTCACTTGTACGTCACAGCTTTCAGGAGCTCTGGTTTTGGTCTTCGAAAGCATGTTGTCGGTGTTCTGAAATATTTCAATGATCCCAATTAAGAGAATGGCAGATTTTCCAAGCCCCGAAACACAACCAAGCCAGGTGTGCACCAGCGCTATCACAGGAGGTACGATATACACCCGTCCTGCAGAGCGGCGACCAGAAGATTATCAGCATAGGCACAGTTTGGAAACTGTGTTGGAGCAGATACTCTTCTGCGTGTCAGCCAATAGCGAGTCTGAGAGGGATTATGGCAAAGGGCAAGGCTTAAATTGCTGGCAGAGGGTTGGGAGAAATAGCTTATCACTTGTATCTGTGGGCTTTGGCACAATGTTATCCACACAGGGTCGGTATGAACTCCTCCACTTAGATGAGACACAGACCAGGAGCAGAAGCCCCCCCAGCGTGTGGTGTGCTTGTTTATTATAGAATCAGGAGCTTTGTTAATGATGCAAACAAATCAAGCCATGGAGAATTACAATGTTTGTCTGAGTGTGTCTGTCTGATCCTTCCCTTTCTTCCTCCTCACTCTCCGTTCCCCCTTTGAAACAGGCACAACCTCCACAAATTCTGCACCTTGTAACCACATCCAACTCTAATACACCGACCTGGTAATACATATCCTCTCATAATGAAACTTAATTACACTCATTTATATTGTATCTCCGTCAGAGAGGTATTAAGATGTCGCGGCACTGCTGGAGTCTTAAGTGTTAAGTGCTAAATGACAATGGGACCTTTTGTGTTTAAAGTACATGTGGTATCTTTTTTAAAACACTCCTTCCATCTGACCGACGGTTAACTTTGATGGAAAGACTGCAGAACAGTAGATTTGCAATCTGTCCTGAGAGGTAAAGTTGCAGGTCACTCACAGGAGCTGAAAGTTGTCCTCTGCTCTCCTGACTCTGTGTGCTCTGTCCTCACATTCCACTTGTGAGTCATTGCTTCTTCTTCTCTTATTTGGCACAGGGATCGGTTCGCCCAGCCCACCTCCCTCCTCCTCCGAACAGAAATACAATACTTTAATAATGTTTCCTTTTTTTGTATTCATACTGCAAGTGGAAGAGATCAGCGTTTTTTCTTTGTTGTTTTTTTTTATTTTGCCAGGAGCTTTTCTTGGTGCAGAGCAGCAGTTTGTGAACTGAAGCTAACAGAGAAATGCCTCAAAGCACTGTCTGCGTTTGACACGGGACACCACACAAAATACCCACCGGGGTTCTGGCCACGCCGGTTAAACTCCGGCTCCGGTTCATCATGTTGATCGTCCGACATGATGAAGTTACTCAGAGAGAAAGGAAGACTCTTGCACTGCAGGAGTATTTAAATGTATTCAAGTGGAGGAAGAACATCAACTAAAACCAATTTTAATTGTGCCTGTCTATCCTGAGATGAAAAATCACTGTGATGGCAGAGTAATAACGGATAAGTGCAATTTAATTTAATTTTAATGTGTGGAGGAGATTGATTGTACTGTGTGTGCGAGTGTGTGTGTTTGTGTGGGTGCATATTTTGTTACCTCTAGGACCATTCCAGCATAAACACTTTAGTAGTCAGGAACAGTGAACCTCACGGGGAGCAAATCACCATCATTTATGACGTCCTGTTTAAGTTAAGGGTTAAGATGTTACTTGTGTTTAGGTTGAGCTTTGAGTTAGCAATGGATTTTCCTCATTTTGTGTGTGTGTGTGACTGAGAAGCGCCAAATACTGTACAAGTGTTGGTCCATTGCATTAAAAGGTCCAGTGTGTAAGATGTATTTGAAATTGATCTATTGGCAGAAATTGAGTATTTAATAATCCTAGTGATGTTTAGTTTGTTTCACTAAAACTGTATCAATTGTTTTCTTTACCCTAGAATAGGCCCTTTATATTTAAAAACGTTAGATCTACAACAGGAGCTGTTCCTTTCTATGGAGGCCACCATGTTTTTTACAGTTATTAAAACTAGACAAAGTATACCTTTTAGTTTTTACGACAATTTAAGGCTACCACAGGCGAGGTTTATTCAGCTGCAACATTTAAAATGGTTATAAC
Source organism: Pseudopleuronectes americanus (assembly GCA_038501795.1). Taxonomy (NCBI): domain Eukaryota; kingdom Metazoa; phylum Chordata; class Actinopteri; order Pleuronectiformes; family Pleuronectidae; genus Pseudopleuronectes; species Pseudopleuronectes americanus. Next base: position 7,268,745 of record CM076720.1, read on the forward strand.
CTCTATCAGTATCATACAGGGATCGTTATACTGTATAAAAACAGATTTTATATTTAGAATAATCTAGGTATTGTGTTCAATGACCATCAGAAGGTCAACATCCATCCGCAGTGTGCCACAAGCTGTGCCATGGCAACAAAACACCTCAACCAAAGTTACCAGGTTTTTTATACGACAACAGCCATCTGTTGTGCAAACTCCAAACCAGATCACATGTGGACTGACTGGAATCACTGAGCAGGTAACAGACGATTTGGCAGATTTATAAGCGCGGTTAAAAAGGTTAAAAAGTAATCATGAACTGACCATTTAGTCGCTAGGGCGATGGGAGAGGTGGTGAATCACTTCCCAGTTATCCACTGTGTTTAATGGTTACAGTTTTTTTCATGCGGTGTCACATCTGGCTCCGTATTCTATTCCTCATCTTGCTAATCTCTTTAAAATAGTGTTAGCTTGCCCATTAGACATTACCATAAGCAGCTCAAGCAGAATGTCATCATTTACCAGTCATTGATTCTTATTGTCCGTAGTTAACCAGACTGTAAAGTGACCTTTCTCGACGAAAGATGATTAAGGTAATCAGGAGTGAACTTCATGGTGTTCAATTATTCCCAACCTTTCAAGGTGATACCTCCGAGTGGCCAAATAAAGCTCTAGCTGGACTCTGTCTCTTAATGTTGCATTTCCTTCTCCAAGAAGATTAGGAGGTGTGTGACATTTATGATTTCAGCTGTTCTTCCTGATAACTGTTGACAGCCAAATCTTTCGGGCCCGATGCCATTTAAGGACACGCGGCACAATCAGTGGTGTTTTGGTATCTCAGGGAGTGCACGTGCTGCATGTTGAGCACCACACAAAGTCAAACCACTGTAAAAATCTCATGCTCTCACTCGTCTTTGCCATTATTGCGACACTGTCCCGGACAGACATTCAATTTAAGTGGCTCATCAACCTTCGTCCTTTTTAATTCGAAGATAGCCGGCTAACAATTCAAACACAACCAATAAAAGGTTCAGTTCCTTGTAATGTTACTTATTGATTATGCGGCCATGTTATGTTTTCCTGTTTATCAGGCAGGATGTGAATGGATGGCCCACTCAATCCCCCATGTGTCTGAGCAGAAAGACAACCACACGGAGGATTAGAGCGAGAGAGAGAGAGAGAGAGAGAGAGAGAGAGAGAGAGAGAGAGAGAGAGAGAGAGAGAGAGAGAGAGAGAGAGAGAGAGAGAGAGAGAGAGAGGATCAGCAGTCACATCCAGATGCTGCAAATCTGCTCTCTGCCTCACATGTGAATAGGTACGCCATTGTCTGGCGCACCGCTTGTTGGGCATGTACAGGGGCACAGCCGAAGAAACGACAAGTGATGTTAAACCAAATCTAAATCTGCTACAATACTGGATTACAAGGTTTATGTCACGATTATAGCTTCATCCTCTGATTGTCACTCAAGACCTTCTCAGTGGTGAACTTACTGAGCCTATAATGGTCGTGCATTATTAGACAATTCTGGCCGCAAATGTGGGAGTTGTCGAAAGATGTAAAGCGAAGTGACGCCGGGCGATAAGTGGGAAGAGAGACACTGAACCACTGTGCAGCCGGATGAACTTCATGACAGCTCCTGGTGGAAAACATAACCCAAGTAGTGGCAGTCAATACACCGTTTGCTTATTATATTCATATCAAATTTAACAATGCACGCTCAACATGGATAACAGTTACTCACCCATTACGAAAACCCTCGCGTCAGAAATCTTGCAGCTCCCGCGGTGGTTCGTTATGCATGGAGTCACTCTGAGGGCTTCCTGTTCACCTGCAGAGAAAACAGCCAGTCATGCTTGACTTGGAACATCTGACTCTATTGTGGCAAAGCATTTCTCCGGCAGAGAACGCACGATCGAGGTCGGGGCTTTTCTCTCTCTCTAAAAAAGTTGTCTGTCACCGTGATGAAAGAGAGAGAGAGAGAGAGATCGCCATTAGTAAAAACCCGGCGTGTGTTTAAGGCATCAACACTCTCGTCAGTTATTCATTCCTACAGCTGTCTGGAGGTGATATTTTACGCTGTTATGCGGGGAACTCACATAAAAGTTAGTCATTGGAGATGAATTAAAAAGTTTAATGAGTGATTGAGGAAACTTCTAATGACTAATAAATTCCGGCTTAATTCCTGAAATAAAAGAGTTCAGCATGATCATCTCTTGAGTGCTCAGTACTTTCTTCATTCACTCCTTATTTATTTTTGTAAATAGCATGGGGGGGTCCTAATCAGTATTCATTGCATAGGGGTAAGGGATGTGGAGCTGCTGCCACATGTTGAGGTCTTTCATCTTCGGCTTTGTGGCCAAAGGATGGATCATCTGTTTTTTATTTCTTGTGGTTTGATCTTAGTCTTCTTTAAAGTTATCTGCACCTCAGAAACTTTATGACCTAAAACTGCTGCAGTTGGTGGTTTGTGTCTCTTAGAGGCCAACAATCTGTTCATCGAAATCTGTGGTAACTGATCAAATTGTGGCTATTCTGTAGAATAAGAACTAAATTCTGAACTGTAACCTACACTGTACATTATTTCATGGCAGTTGTGGGACCCAAGGACGCACTGTGTTGACCCCTACCGATAAATACACACATGTCTGTCCTGCTGTCCATCTTTTTATGCTGTCGACAATTGTTCATGTGAGAGTTTAGCAAAAACAGAAAAAGCCACTCATTTAAAACACTTCCCAGGGTTCCCAGGGTTCCCAGTAACACGGCCTCCATGGTTTAGGTCTATTGGAAGAGTGATTATCAAGAACAAAGAAACACAACAAAAGAAATAAAGACATTTCTGGGTTTTCTGTAGGAATGGGTTTTTGCCTGTCGGGGAAATGGTATTGTTACAAAAGCATTACTCTTCTTCACTTTTCTTTCATTTCTGATGAAGACAGGATGTCATATTTTAAAATGGGAGAAAATAGCATCAGGCTGGAAGTGCTCATGTGTTGCTAGTGTGAGTTTACATGTTGAAAGATGATGCTCCGTGATAGGATAAGTAATTATGTTGATTATTGTGGCTCATCAGCTGATGCGTCCCACATCCTTCATTGAGTGTGGGCCTTCTCATGATTCAGCTTTGAGCTGCAGCCAATATCAACTGTTTCTGTGTATTATGCAGTTGTAGTGGCTTAGAGCGTTATTAGGCTGAAGCATGCTTTGAATTATTTTAATTTAGCCCAGATACACGGACAAACTGAGGCCCAGAGCCAAAATGGCCTAGAATGGAAACTACAAACCCCCTCTTCAGTGAGGAGCCCTATGGGCCAAAGGAAGCGTTGGGTAAGAAGTACAGTTAGAGATTAGCGTGGATCAAAGTAGAGATTAAATAGGATGGCAAACATTTTGATGCACCTAATTATCGAGCCCGTGAAATGTGATGAATTGCCTTGAATCTCTGAGACATGGTGGCTGAGGTGTTTGTGGAACTCGTCCCATGGAGTCGGCGTGCCAAATGAATTCTGTGGTTGAAATGTTCGCTTGTGGAGAGTACAGTGGAAACGGGGCAAGGCTAAAAAAAAAGGGATAGCAAATATTAGACAGAGAGAGACAAGCATCCTACGCCTCACATCCTGAGGAGGCCCTAAGACTGATGAGCAGACTGGAAACGGGTGACACACTCGCAGGCCCACGGATTCACCCCTCCGTCTTCCCTCTCCATCGCCTTAACTACATTATTTCATTGTCTCCGAAGCCCTACAGGATATCGGTAGTGATGTCTCATCCCCTCCAAAACAACATCATGAATAATGAATGCCAGATCTCAAAATAAATAACACACATTATTAATGTATTCCGAGCCTCCTTTTAAAAGAGGGTTGGCTGCTGTAGATGCCACACGACCCCCTTTTTCACTCAGACTCTGAACAGGTACGTTTGTGAAGAACGACAGAGTTTTACAGAGTCTTATTTTCTAAATCAAAAATAACTTAATTCTAATAAATATCAAACACAACAGATGACACAGATTTTAAATATCAGTCTGATCATTAAAAGGGAATGTTAAATAAAATGGTGCTTATGTTCCAAACTGCTCCTATTTAGGATAAAGCCGAACTGCAGGTAAATGTCACCTTCAGCTGAAACTCAGTAATGTCATATAATAACAGAAAGACTAGGGCTTTTATTTTGTACTTAATTTGTGCTATAACTAAATAATTCATTACATTTGGTTTTAGAAATTGAAAGAAACAATGTTTGATTAAAAAATAATAAATGAAACGGTCTCAAACTAAAAGTCTCATTTTAACTTTGGAGCAAAATGTAGTAAAATGCTGTTGTTAAATTCAGCTTGTGCCAGAGTACAAATGGTGCCCGACATCATGGCGTACCCAACATGATTATTACATTATCTTATTGTATCCCAACACATGTTTTATTCAAGCTCTGACAACATAATATTCTCAGAGAAAGGAAGAGATCTCTGTGCCTGGAGCCATCACTGCTGTTTCTCCTCTCCTCTGTCAAAGCATCAGCTTTTCAGGGAAGTCTCCATAAAGTGATTAGAGTGATTAAAAGCTTAGTGTAATAAAAAGTGTATATACATCATGTTAAAGCCTATATCGCCGCGTCTGTAATTCACTTTGTTAATGTCAGGCAACCTTTACTTTTATGAGGATGCTGAAAGCATAACCAATAATCTATACTGGAGCATTCCCAGAAGGTTTTTTCTTACTTGTCCTCACCACTCCAGGAATAACTGGCCCCTTGAGTCTTGTATGTATCTTGCCCTTTCGGGGAACAAGGTCACATTGTTTACAAGGGCAGCAGAAAACCTCTTGAACATTCTCCAAGGGCAGAATGATCTATACCATGATTCGTGAGGTCAGATCAGTAAGACATAAACTCATGCCTCACGTTTCCTGAAAAGATGTATTTTACAATTAATGCTCTTATGTAGCCATGCAGTGCCGAGCGTAATGGATTCCAGCAGCAATATCTCACCGAGTCTCAACCAGCCGATACTCTGTGGTCTCAAAAGCTACATAAATCTGGATAAAGGGCTCAAGCGATGGTTCCAACGCGGCAAGTAAGACCTTAAGTAGTAAGTTGTGGTCACCGGAGTGCCACTCACTCCCAGGTGATCGAGGTGTAGACACAATAAATCAATACCCTTAGACAAGGTTTTCATTCAGTGGCATGGGGGGGGATTATGGATGACAGCACTCGCAAAAAGACCTCCACGATTACATGTGAATGACATGGATACACTGTAGATTTGAAAGGTTTAACACCAACACTAACGCACCATCAAGAGAAGTTAATAGATTCACTCGCTTGGCCTGTTTCAAGAAGAATGTGAGCTGAGAAAAAAATAGAGTGAAAGAAGGGGGGTGATGCTACTGCATGATTCCTCCGCCGACTGGAAAGCAAGAGGGCGGTGCTCTTCACTGGCAGATGCCAGACACACAGGCAGGCAGGTCGACAGTTATGAAGACAGATGAATGATGCACTGAGGGGAAATGAGATCAGGTGTTGACAGCTCGACGGACAGATCTCTGGTCTGGCATTCAAATGTTTTCTCACATCTCCTATCACATGGACTGTGAATGCACCCCCCCCCCACACACACACACCTCAGCCCCAACCCCAACTCCAGTTACATGCTCTCATCTGCAAATTCGTCTTTTCTTTTAACATTATACGAGTTTAGCATAAAATGTGCAGGTTACCTGAGATAACTGCTTAACAGGCGGTTGACTTTCTGACGACGTGGCAGCTGCCATGCGTCAAGTCTGCAGGTCTGTGTGTTTCATATTTCATAACACAGAGGCAGTGGTTATGAAGAGATAAAACGTGGAGAGACTGTTTCTGCAATGTCAAGATCCAGATATTACACTTCGTATTCACTCCACTCACAACTGCACTGTTCATGGACTGTCTCTGTAGGCTGCTGTCTCTGTATTGTGCATGCACACAAACACACACACACAGACACACACACACACACACACTCACTTACACTATCTCAACCACACAAACACATATGTATATAAGCAATGCGACAATCGGCCCGAGGCCACTCTATCACATCACCATAGAGGAAACGGACGTGGGGAGTCGGTAGGTGGCAGTGGTGTCCCATTTGCAGGAGACACATGGGAAGACGCTCCCTCACTGTCTCCCCTGTTCATGTGCACCTCTCTCTCTCTATACCTCTCACGCAAACACGCACATACACACACACCTAAGCGCGCGCTTAAGCGAAAGAGTGCGCGCCTAATTTGCATTTACTTCCCCTGTTTTAAAACCTGACCAATGGATTAGAAGGATGGGGGCAAAGAATCAATTAATGAATGCCCCTTTTCAGGGTGGGCTCCCTGCAGCGGAGGTGAAGACATTTTAGGAGCCCCAGAAGAGTTCACACAGAAACACAAGGAGGCTTCTGAGAGGAGGAAGGGGAACAATCCTTCCTGCTCTCGCCGCTCCGGTCCTGCGGCTGACGACAGCGCCACTCCACCTGCAGAGAGTGGCGGAGCAGGCTCACTTGGAGAGCGCAGCTTGTCAGTGGGAGGGGACCTACACGATGCCCCACTCGCGCTCTTATCAATCCACTGTCCGTCCGTGCTGCGCCGTGCGTTTTATCTGGGTACGTAAACGCTGAGCGCGCCGAGGCACTGTAAAGCGCACCGATGGATGCAGCCTGCCTGCGTGCGCACTTTGCACCGGAGTGATCACATTTGGAGCAGCTTTACGCACAGGGAGGAGAAGGAGATCGGGCTCTGACGACTTTTGGATAATAAGCCCTTGAGCAGTTTCTTCCCCCCCGTGTTGTGTCACACCGGTGGACAGGCGAGGTGCGTAGATAGAAGGAGCGCGAGCGCACAAGTGATGACTGCCTTGGGTGAAGTGGAGCACCCGTCCAGACAGGGTTAAATCGAAGCTCGGTGTGGAAACCATGAAATAATTGAGCGTTTGCTGAAGACTCATCGCGATTGAAGCCGCTGCCTGAATAAACCACGGTGGTTTCAAAGGCTTCTTGAGGATACCTGCTGGATTTTTTTCTCCACCCCTCTTTCCACGGTCAATCCCAGATGGACACATTCTCCCACTCGATAATTGAGAGTGGAGCAGTCTAAAACGAGAGAGAGAGAGATCATCTTTAATCCAAACAACTTTACCAATTCTCCGACGTACAGGATACACACTTAGTCACCAAGCTTGCGGGACTTCTGTCGTCGAGGTAACCAGGAGGGAAAAAAAGAGATACCAGCGTCTTGATTTGCGCACTGGGTTGTGAGGTGAAATTTAATCAGATCCAGCAGGGTCGATGACTAAGAAGTAACGGGGACTCTCAAGAAGAAAAAAAAAGTTGCATTGGAAAAATTTGAATAGCCTCACCTCTGCTGTATACACTCACACGAAGGGCTTTTACAGGATGTGTGCGCCTGGAAACTGACCGCATGACGCTCTCCTTGCACGTCGTGGAGAGACTACTTTTCTAAAACATTAGATTTAGACCAGAGAGAAAAAAAGGAACCGCGTGTTACTTCGCAGTGATCCGGCTCATCATTCGGAGAAACCCAGGAAACACAGTTTGTGTATCCAGACCTTTCGCATCCCGAGAGTTTCAACCCTGGCACTTGTGGGTGCCTGCGTGCCCTGTGCGTCCTGAGGGGGGGGTGAAAAGGGAAGGAGACATCCGGATGCTTCTTATCACCACTGTGAGAGTTATTCGCACGGCATCCGGACTGATGTGTGGATTACATACAACGTCGCTTTGAGAGAGGGGGGACGCGGTGTGCCTGACAAGAAAGTGTCACCGCGGATTCTGCACAATAGCCTGAGAATTGCGGATGTTTTGTCGATGCAGTTTTTTGGGGAGGGAGCAGAAGAGGGACCACTCCTGCAGACCTCGGCGTCTCCTAGAACAAGTAAGTTAGTGTTTGTGTCTTAAAAAGAAAACCTGTGATGGTCTTCCGAGTACCAATGGCATAACCCAAACTACCCCTTCCAGCCCCTGCTCCTTCCTGTTGAATCCCCAAATATGGCAGTTATCTCTTTTGATGGCTGCAGCGATAGAATCAGAACCAGAGCACTGTACCCCCGGTGCCGTTTCCTTACTGATGCTGCGCCCTCTAACTAAAAGATCTCTAATCATGCGCCGATTTGGAAGATAAGGGAACAGGGATGCGCGCTCGCGTGGGTCTGCCTGCGTTTCCCCTGCGCGCCCTTGACTTGAGTGCGCGCGAGCGTCACGCTAAAATGTCATGGCAAACAATGGAGCTTAGATTTACAACAGAATCCTCCACTGAAAGCAACTGGTTCGCTGCAAATCCAACACACCTGCAGCTCATCCATCTGCATGCGCTCAGCCATTACGCATCTGAAAATCTGCCATATTTAGCGCGTGTATCTGTCTGCTATAGTAACCTTCGAGAGATGTTTTATGGGACATGTGGAATATGTATTTTAGATATTAGAAAATGATCTTATCTGTGGCATGTCTGACATTTGCCTGAGTCTCAGTCATTGGTCAGTTTGCTTTTCTCTCCCTTTTTTTTCTCCATCATGGTTTTACACAGCCTGAGAGGGAGCTGTCCCTCTTACGTGGTGCTGAAATTAAAAAATCCGCCGTCTTCCTTCTGCCTCTGTTCGCCTGCAGAAGCCATGGGTGTTGTGGGTAATGGCTCAAGAATCTGAGCTACTAAACTGCTGAATATAATCCTCTCCCTATGTAAGCAACAGATAATTCATTAAAATATGCATATGTGTCATACAGAAGAAGTTCCAAGTCGGAATGCAGCATTTGTAGTTCAATTTAACATGGACCCTTTTATCTATCCATCAATCAATCAACCAATCAATCAATCAATCTATCTATCTATCTATCTATCTATCTATCTATCTATCTATCTATCTATCTATCTATCTATCTATCTATCTATCTATCTATCTATCTATCTATCTAGCTCTAAATTAAGGTGTAGGAATATTATGGGATGAGTGCTCCACTGAACAGAGGCTACTACAGACATATTAAATATTTCATATCAGTGCCTTTGAACCTGACAGTGGACGAGCTTAAAAATAGACGTCTGTCATGTTGGTGATAAACCAGTGTTGGTTGTAAAAGGACACATAGGGGTTGGCCGTCACTCTTTAGAAGAAGAAGAAAAAAAGGTATCGCATCCCTCACCTGTTAAAGTGAGAAACGCCACCCACATTATTCACCCAATGAAAGAAAAGCTCTCCATGTGATGGAGTGACATCACCTCTGGGAGACAAATTAGACTGCTGATTTGATGTTTTGGCCCTGTCAGAGGCCTCCGACATGATGAATCCTCCCCCTGTGTTTCCAAGATTGCAGTTGTTTTGTTGGCAGCATAGGCAGAGTGATTCAGTAAACTCCAGAGACATATTCCTCTTTTTCAACGCTTCTTGGGCCCTCTGTAGGTTTGAGCTGTCATCGGTTATGAAGCTCCAGCCAAAAAAAAAGGCGCAGATGACGTCAAAACAGACTGAATCAGTTGGAAACTGTGGCCCAGTGTTTGTTTATTTATCTGTGCTGGAGTGACAACAGCTGTATCCCCAGTGCCTCCCCATTAGTCCTTCTGAGCAGTGGGAGTTAGCCCTGGAGCAGGTGCAGCACAGGGACCGATGAGGGACTTCCTGCTGCTCACACAACGCCAGTCCTCAGCTGATAATCTTGCTGCTATATAGACATCTGCTTTATGTCCAATTCCTCCAACCATTGTTGTCTGACTTATCTTTTGAAAATCATTCCGAGCAGCCGTGTCAGAAAATTAATGAACTTGTCAGCTGGAAAAGGGCACCACTGCAATGAGGTGCCCGGGTCTTGCAAAGCGACAGACTGTAAACCCATGTTCGCTTCACACACTCCCTTTGTCATTTCTTCCCTCCTCAGCCTGTGACTCAGTTCAGATCAGGGCCAACACTTTGTGCCATATAATAAAATGTTCATTTCCAAAATCGGATTAATCTCTGTAAAGCCCAGCTTAGGACACCATTAGCATTCATTTCTTTCACTGCCGGGGACTTGTATCAATAATGGAGCTACCCCTACATTTTTCATCTTCTCTGGGGTTTCAGAGGTTTCATTCAATGAGAAAGGGAATGACCACTGTGATCTGTTATCTACTCCCTCGCCTGTTGTATTGGAGACCGGCTGTGCGACGCGAGGGGTCTGAAGGAGCTGGAGGCCGTGACGCTGGAGGTGAAAGAAACCTTTATATACGGCCACATAATGGATCACACATGCATAATTCAATTTACAGAATGTGGACATTAATTATGATAAGGATAATACATTTGCTCTTAAGGCCACGTTTAAATACTGAGTGTGTTGCATCTAACTGCCAGCGGTAGGCTGAGGAGCATATGTCCTACTGTAATTAGCAAAGGTTAATGCACACATTAATGCGTCCTTATTACTCAGACATTTCTTCCCCATGTATGAATATCTGCTGGTCGGAGAAGGTTTTAGCACCCTGGAAAATGTGTCACATCCACTTAAAGGGGTGGTACGGTGGTTCAGTGATTAGTACTGTGGGCTTACAGCAAGAAAGTTGGTTTGAGGTCGGGTTTGAGCCACAGAGCAGATTGTTAGTAAGACTGAGTGTGAATGTTTTTCTTATCTCTGTATGTTGCCCTTGCAATACACTGGGTGACCTGTAGTATGTAGGATCAGGTCCAGCTGTCCCACGACCCTTACAGGACAACCCGGTACAGATAATGAACGGATGGAGGGATGGATCCACTAAACCGGCAAAGTCCATTGAGGTTTTTTCAAAAACATAATCTATTTTTCACCCGTTGGTTCAAATCTCAATGATGTTCAGTTTCAAAGTGTTTGAACGATGAGGTCAGGGCGGAGGCAGCAGGGATGCAAGTGGAAGCTCCTCCAAAGTGCATCCCGGCTGATGAGTGCTACTTTTATCCACAGGGCGAGTCACGTGGCGATTAATCATGCATGGAGGTAGCCAGCAAGAGATTCACCTTAAACGAGTTGATGCTTTGGTGATGCTTTCGTGAGCCAACAGTGAGCGGATGAGCTCTACTATGAAGGCCAATGACAAACCCCCATTGAGTCTGCATCACAAGGCAGCCAATGAGAATGTGATTAAGAACCCGCTTTACCTTCTTTTGTTTAAATTGACCTGCATCAGACTGGTTGGCTGTAAAAAAAAATGCAGCAATTTGTCACTGCAAGCTCACTGTCACAATAACATCCCCATGTTGTCTTTTATTGAGAAAAACGGGAGCTGGTCCCAACTCCACCACTGTGCATCACCATCTGAAGCTGAGACTGCATGTTGCTGCATGCTTGTATAATGTATAATCTACTCCATCAGCCAGACTGGAGCGAGCGTTTTGGGGCCCGGCGCACACACGCAGACAGACACGAGTGGTATCTGCAGTAGACCCACTCATTAGTCATCCTCTCCAACGTGTCCGTCTGAATGCTCTGTGCGAGGGGGAAAGAACAGCTGAGCAGGGGGACGGCTGCAGCACATTCCGCCAGTCGATGGTTTAATCAATCGGTATTACGGCTCAGCCCATCCATCTCGGGGGAATAATCTGGGAGACATCATAAACGTGCCATTCTGTCATTCTACAGGCCAGGGAGCATTGCTTCTTCCCCCCTGTCTCACTCTCTCTCTCTCTCTCTCTCTCCATGGCCGCCCTTATCATGGGAACAGGAGGGGATTAAATAGAATAGAGATGAGTGTGCAGGAGCATCGCGAGTTGTTTGCTTGTGTTTTTTATATCTTTTTGCGTTTTGAAAACAGCCCAGCTTTGAATATTTTTATGTGTTTTTTTCCTCCTGCTGCTGTGACTCAGGGCTAAAAAGGAATTCTTCCAACTCCGCCACTATCTCCCCGTTTCCTCGCTTCCCTCGTAAAAAAATTGCAGCGAGGAGCACTGACCTGAATTCGGAATGCATCATTACTCACCACTTGCTTTACATCACCCACCTTGCCAGTCGTGATGATGGAGTCTATTTTGATGTGGTTACCCCCCTCCTCCCTCTCCGCTGCCAACTCTCTCCCTTCTTGACCTCACCGCGATGTCCCATAGCACTGAAATGACTGTGACAGCACCTGAGGAAGGGGCCGATGTTACAGTTCCATTAGTAACAGTTTGCATGAGTACAGTGCAAATACTCACAAACACGCACACACGCGGATAGAAATTATACATATGGACTACAGAGGAGTCATTCCTCCTGCCTTCAGGGCCCCTGGATAAAGTCTGTCTCAAGTGATACTGGCCCTGGCCACCACATCATCCTGCTGCTAAATTAAAAGTTTAAATGGGCCTGGAAAGACTAGTGGGCTATCTCATACTGCCCCTCTTTATTTCCTCCACACTGAACATTATGGAGATTTGATATTTAAGTCTGCCTCAGAGAAAAGTAAGCAAAGCAAAGACAACCCGAGGCAGGGATGGAAAGGAAACCTCTCTCTCAAGTTCCGTCTACTCAATCATTTCTTGTTGACAGTGGGATTTAAAGTAAAAGTTAAAAACATATGAACTGAAAAATACCCTTAAAACTGTTTTTTAGTGGTCGCATAGCAACAGAGCCATGACTAGCACATTCCTTGGCAGCTTATGAGCTGCAACCCAAAATATAGGTTGTCAATGGACATCAGCCTTCAGCGACAAAACCAGTAAGAATGTGATGGTCACGCTCCAGGCTACTTAAACCAGTGTTCACTGATGTGTGGATCTAACCTACATTTGTTAAAGTGAATAAGTAACTATCTCTGTCTGAGGTAGTGACGATAAACTACATCTGTGTCATAGAAGACTCCAGCGAGTGGATGTGGCTGCGCGGGGACTCACGGCTTACATGTTTACTTCTTGTTTTGGGAATGAAAAGAAAATGCCCTGTGGTTGTTATAAATATTTGACCTGTCGAGGGGCTCCTCCCTTTGGAGAAGATGTTGTACCTCGCTCTCCAACAAAGCATTTCACCGTGATCCACTTAATTTTCTGTACAGTTTCCTCGGGTGAAAATCATCGGAATGCGGGAAACGTAGAAGTAGGTTGGACTGAAGGGCAAAAAAAAACACGGTGGTAACCTTGCTGCTGTTGCAAAGTGCTTGAATCCAAATTTGGCAGGAAATGAAAAACTTGCTCTTGGAGAATACATCACAAAGCTCCCATATAAAAGAGCAACGCGTTCAGTCGACATCATCGGGGTTTGACCCTGAGATACGCTGCACTAACACAGACTACACTCATCTGACTTTAGAACACGCAGCTGCTCACTCTGTGGTCAAGACTTCACATAGAACGAATATTAAGATGATTGTGAATTCAGCTTTTATCATATCACGCTGCATGTTGCATGTGCTCCTGCAGACCAGTGTAGTGAACACACCCTTTTTTAAAATGAATGCAGAAGCCGCATGTGTGTGCCCTCCTTAATTCTCGTGCCTTCTGCAGAGCCAGGGGTGCAGGATGAGCGTCTGGGATGTGGGCATCTCGGTCGAGCGTTGCCGTCTGTCTCCCATATCTCCTTTTCAACTCATGGACCCGATCAGGCAGGCAATCAGATGGCAGCTCAGCTCGGGCTCGCAGCAGGAGTCTGGTCATAAGTCAAAGCTCCACAATACAACACAGCGTGCTCACAGCCCAGCTAGCAGTCACACACTCTCTGTGTGTTGAGCCCTGCGGATGCTACAGCTTTGATCATTCCGAGGGAAGAAAAAGCCCCCAGTGTGCACAACCCCAGATTCTCACACCTATAAAGACACAGCAGTGTGATTAATCACAAAGCAACACACCTACTGCTAAATATGTTTCCCTCACAAAAACCTGAGATACAACAGACTACACTCAGTCCAGTGCAGATTTCTGTGCTTAGGTGTATCTATCTGTTTTCACTGAGCATGCATGTGTGTGTGATATGTGTTTTTACATGAGCGCGTATGTGAGTGAGTTTCGGTATCTTTGTGTATTTCACTCACCCTGTTCGTCTCTGACCCTAATGTGTCACTCAACCTGGCACCTGCATGTAGGCAAGGCTGCCCTGCTATGATAGTTCTGATCTGACAAGGATAGACTTACACTTGATTTAATCTAAATCGTCTCAATGGAGTCTGCTGAGGTACTAGTCTGTCTCAGTGCTCAGGTCAAGGCCTTGTGACAGCGGCTGTCAGTCCCTCCTCCGGTGCACGCGTGAGCGAGAAAAGAAATGCTTTGAGCTCCGAAAAGGAGCCGACTCCGGGAAAAAAAAGGGAATTGGGAGAGCTCGCTGATGCTTGCCTGGTTAATGGGTAATCTCCCTCATACACAAACGAGAATTAATCCTGAACAGATGCCACCTCGTGTAATGAAACCCCTACTTGTTTCCAAACACACAGCTTGTCAAGGGGAGATGAGGAAAAGCTTTATTTTCTGTTGGTCCTGTTTTAAAGTTTTAAGGGCTTACGTTAAAGCAGCCTCGGCTCTTAATGAGGCTGCCTTGATAAAGGCCAAAGTGAATGAAAGACAAATACAAGAGTAGATAAACGAAAAATTCACAACAGCTGCCTGAAGGTCTCATTTACTGATATGTTAATCTAAGTCAGCAGGTAGTATTTCTCATGAATGAAAAGCCGAAATGAAATTGATGAATAGAAGTAGTCAAGAGAGGCAGGAGAGGAACGTAGCCAGTCATGCTTGATTGGACGAGGGGAAATGTGTGTGCTTGTGTGTGTGTGCGTGTGTGGGCATGTGTGTGTTTGTGTGCGTGTGAGCGTGCACGTTCAGCCCAGTGGCTAGTCTCCTGCAGCCTGTGCCAGACTCCTCAGCGTTTGGCTGCAGCCCGTCTGTCACCGAGTAGAGAGAATAGTCACACAACATTCCAGGCCTTGTCATATTTAATTTCCTTTTGGTGAATACATTAACATAATTTAACCAGAGACAGATACAGTATGTTCTAATGAGAAAGTGCATTGTGTTCAAATCAAATGTTTGCTCTGTGTAAATAGGACAGTGTTATAATGTATAATGCTTATTTTTTGAGCAAAGAAGAAACAACCTGAGCAGGAATATCTGAGCTCAGACACATTGAGATTGGGATCTTTCTCTGGTTGGTTTTAAGAGGGGACATGTGAGATTAAGATCTATTGATGCAAAAATAAATGTACAACATATTTCTTAACCATGTCCTACTCAATCTGCTAGTGAGGTAAGATTGTTCGAATAATAACAATCAACATTTTTCAAGACTTTTCTAAATGCAGGGTTTCTACACTCGCCTCGATGGGCAAACATTCTTGGCAAATAAACGAGCTGATTATGTTTTAAGACGAAGTGATTTCTATATCTGGGAATGTTTTCAGAATCCATGTTGGACGCACAGGTGGAACCAAGCTGTTGCTCATGACGTAGAAAGGGCCTCACGTGGTCAAACCCAGCAGTGACTGGGTCGCGTTGGGGGTGTGGAGCCAGTGAGGGATCGGGTTGTCTGCTAAAACATTGACTCCTTTATTTTGTGCCTGTGCAGAGGACAGCAGGAACCTTTGTGAATAAGCTGGAGGAATCTCTTTAGTCACAATTTCAGATTTTTTTAACCCTTATCCTTATAATACCTGAAACTTCCTGCTAGCCTCCTGGATGAAACACAAGAAAGACCAGTTGCTCACATATGCTTCTTCATCTCCTGGCAGATTTCCAATGACCCGTATTGAGTCGTTTCAATGCACCAGATGAAGAGATTTGTTCACTAACGTCACATTATTCTGGATCAGATGATTTTCGGTCGGCTGCTCAGGTGCACGAGTTCTAAACGGTGCGGAGTGATTATTCTCGAGCAGCCGTGACCTCCTCATCCGTGGAAGAGTCCTTGATATTCCTTGTTTGTGATGGTGCGGTTTGATCCTTCCCCGCGCTACAGTCGGCTGCAGTGATATAGTGATTATGTATAGTAACGGAGGGAACATTCCGGGCTCTATGTTGACTGCTAATTGGGCTCCAGTGTAATGACTGTGTCGTATTAATGACCCAGATCCAGCTCATTGTAATATTCATGAGATGTGAGCATTGCCTTTTTCTCTCCGGGACGGCACGGAGCAGAGGTTTATGAGTCTGTTGTGTTGATGCGGATGCGTGCGGGGGTGCAGCGAACAAAGGTTGATCACTGTGTACGGCTCCACTTCAATTTATTCATTCATGTTCCTGAAAAGCGGTTGCAACGCTCGGAAACCTTGTTCCTATAATTTGGTTTCCCCCCCCGATGTCATTGATATGAAAAGGTGTGTGTTGATTCGATTCTGCATCTAATCTGCAGACGAGAGAGTTCTGGGGGTAACCGTCTCTCTCTCTCTCTCTCTGTGTCCCAATGTGCAGGAAAACAGACAGGGGGGGAAACAGACTTGAAACCAGGTGGTCTGGTTCAATCGTCCGTTTCAAAAGCAAATCCACAAAGAGCTTCTTTTTTTTTGCAGAGAGCCCCCTGGGGGACGTGAGCGTGTGTGTGTGTGTGTTTATGGAGGTATGGGCAGGTGAAAAGGTTCCTCTGTGCCTGATGAAACAGGTGGGACCCCTACAGTCACTGGCACGCTGTCCTTCCTCTTCCCCGCCCCGCCGGTGCGCTCTGCATTTACATAACACTAATCGGAGCATAAAAGTGAGTCCAATTCCTTCTGTATTCATTAGCTTAATCTCTGGGTGTTTCTGTGTTCGGCGAAGGCCCCGCCGTGTCCCTGGCCGACACCGCCGCACATTTCTCTGCTCCGAGGCACAATTCGACTGTGCCTTTTTTTTTCTTCTTTTTAGCGACACTTGAATTGGAACGTGGCATTCTGTGGTTAAAAGAGGTCGTACGAATGTGAGGTGCACCCCGCGGCTAAGAGGGATAAACCACTCCATCGAGGAAGTAGAGAAAGGAACAAGTTCTACCCCCGTTGTACCGTGGACAAGATCACATTGAGCACGGCTGCTTGACTGATAAGACAGGACAAGGGCTTTTGAAGGACAAATGCTGTTACATCCTGATCGCGGGGGGGGGGATGCATATGTCCTGAACCGCTGCCTCACCATTTCCTTATCGCTGCCGGGCGTTGAGGACAATCAACCACAAACTCCTGCCCCTGCTCTGCACTTTCTACGTGACTCTAATTGAGAGTCCTCTGCTCTTCTGTTTAATTTCAGTGTTCGGTTTCCAAAGATGAACCTTAATGGCAATCTGTGTTTCCTTGTACGGAGTATTACAACGCTCCTAACGACAGGGGATGTTACGCTGGCTTCTGTCTCCCAAACACAAATTAGATTTTAATGAAGAATGAAAGAGGCTCTGCAAAGTCTCCGGCATAATGTCAGCTCCAGCACAGTAACTTTTCTGCGGGGATGAGGCATTCATTATAGCCAGTTAAGAATGGCAGCTATCAATCTTTAAATGAGCTGTATAAGTCTTATAAATTACACCGCGATTGCAGGAAGCACGGCCATAAATGTCAAAAATGCAAAATAGAGGACTGGGCAAACGGGGTGAAGGAAGGGAAGGGTTTTGAATTTTTTTTTCATCCACCCCAGAAAGCTGGAAATCACCGTCCTCTCATTTGACGTGAAAATAGAGGACTTCATTATTGTGGAAGGGGAAAGAGAGATTCACCGACTCTCTGTGCTGACTTCTCTGTGCTGAAACAGGAAGACAAATCTTTGTAAGACTCTTCTGCCATTTTTGTACTCATTTGTTCCAACATCAAAGCATTGTCTGCATGTGATCGCTGCCTCTGTGCAAGAGCGCCACTGTTCTGTACGCTTCAATGAGAGAGTCCGGTGTACATTGATGAAAATAATTTTTTTTTAATGTAGACAATTACATATTCTTCTCTCCGTCAAAGGGGTTTGTTCCTTTTTGAATTTGCCTAGTTTGTAATTATTACAATTTTGTTAAAAAGTCTTTTTGGCGAGGAGGTATTCCAACCGTCATCGTCATGGCAACTGTAATGTGACACATAGGAAGGAGTCACTAAGGCAGTGAGCTGAACTGTCGCTGACATGGAAACGTCTTTGCAAAAGTTTATTGACATTTGCTTCTACGATTAAAACAGTTAATAAAAGCCCTTGAGGGAATCGAGTAGAGCAAAGATGTTATTTATTGATCCTTATTTGATTTCCTAACTTTATTTGGACTCACTCTGATATATAAACACATAGTTCTGCTCTGGAAAGATTCTGGAGCTAGTGAATCCAGCATAGATGACGCTGGTCCCAGGCTGACCAGCTAGTCATCTACAGTATATAACAGCATATCAATGGGCTTATTACATTCAAGCCAAGTTGCAATGATCTTTAAATCAGGAGTTAACTTTGTGATTTAAATATTATGTGCTAATTTAATTGTATCACTCCGTTTAGGTATTTTTTCACAAAGACGAATAAAGAAAGTTCCGAAAGAACCTTGAAGGTTCCTCTGATTTCATCTGAAGGTGCAAGGCCCCCTTTTAAAGCTCTGTGGAAGCAGGTCAGCATATTGTGTGTTGGCACTGAATAAATGCATGAACAGAACTTCCGACAGGCACATTATTATTAATTGTATTTGCTCCTGAAATGCGCCACCCATTTAGTTTAATGCTTCGCTCACCTTGAAAATGGGTAACGGGCCAATAAGACCGCTGAGTTTGACTGTGGCCGCTGCGATGCTCGGTGTGTTAGACCTGCTGGTGAACCCAGACAGCCAGTTGATGTCCACTTGCCAGATGCCTCTCTAACCTGCCGGGGTGACATTGCAGTCGATCCTTCTTTAACTGTGTCTTTGGCTGTCGTTCAGCTTAGTGGGATTTAGGAACCGTCTCCACTGCCCCCTCACTAGATAATCAAGTGTCTGGCGAAATCCTGTTCCTGTTTCTGGACCTTGCAGTGGAACTGTCATTTGGGAAGTTTCTTTATTTTGACCATGTCTTGCATGCTGGATGATAAATATGCAGCTTTTGGAATAACCTGAAGGTGCAGAAGGGAAAAAATACAGACAGACAAATAAAGAAAGCTGGAGGGAGTGTGTTAAAATGGAGGATTTTGCTATGACATGCCGTGGGGGGAGCCCTCCCTCTTTTCAGTGCAGCTGAGGTCCAATGTAATTTGCCATGTTGCCCAGGGGCTGTTACCGGATTTAAAGACCTTACAAAATGTGCTAGATCACATACATCAATACGGAAATAAAGGATGTAGGACTTTATGTCTGATGAAAGGGAGAGATCATGTCCTGGATAAGAAACAGTTAGTTATTAATGGACACACATTTCTTATCCGATAAATTAATTTATATGAGGATGTGCATTGGAAAAGGAGTAAACAACTTAAAAAAGTGAAGATAAATTACTCACATCCTTAATTAAAGCTACAGATATTTTTTTTATATATCGAGAATTATGAAAACCGTGAGCGACATCAAGATAATAATAAATAAAAACCATGCTATTAAAAAGTAGAAGATATGTGTATTTCATGTGGATAAGTGCACATGTACATATGTGTTTTGCAAGGGGGGGGGGATATTAAACACATGCATTGACTCGTGAGCAACATCGCTAAACAGGTACTAAAAATATAAATCTCCATATATCTCTAAAGCTGCTGTCAGTAAACGCGCCCTTCGGCAAGGCACTATCCCCCCATGTGACTCTAGAGGAGCTTCTCATCTGTCATCAGGGCTCTACAGACTGTACTTCATGCTGGGGATGAAGGTTGAAAGCTAATATATAAAACTAATTATTGAAGGAGTGGAAGCTCAAATATTTCAAATTATTCAAGTTTGATTTTTCTTTTAATACTTACTATTCCAAAATGAGTTCCCATTATTTTTGTCTCGCCACCAAGGTCGCCTCTTCCTGTCGAGAACTCTCTCATCCTCTTCACTCTGTTTAACACTCGGAACTCTATCTTCCTCTCTCATCTCCTCCATCCCGCATCACATTTCATCCTTTCACTAATCTCAATGAGCATTATGCCAATTAATTGGTTTAGAGAACTCTTTATCCACATCCTCCTCGTGTCCCAGCCCTTGCAACGCCTTGTCCGGTAACCTGTGTGTCTTTTAATCACACATGGCCATTCCAGAGGACGCGACAATACCCCGGCTGATTTCTGCTCCACTGTTCCCTCAGTAATGGGGAAGCTAAAGACGGCAGGCTGCTGGGCCACCGCGCAAACAAGGCAGGCATCGGGGTGAGCCAAGCTCCTTCAGGAAGTGAACACATCAGCGCTATTGTTAGCACGTAGCGGGAGATTAGCGCTGACGGCTGCGTGTGAGCTTGCAGGCTTGGCTGGTGTTCTGTGTCGGATGCTAACACGGCCCACCCCTGCTGCCGCTGCCACCGTGTCACAATTAGCCGGAATAGCGGCAGACATGATTGCTCGCCCCCGGTGGCGGTGCAAGTCAATCCGTCTCCAGTTACTGTGATATCGCCACTCCGGAGATTATTATCAGCATAATGAATCCTGCGCCTGTTCTCACCGACCCGATTATATACTTAGCCCGAATCAGGACGTACACTGACCATTGTTGGTTTCTCCTCCCCCCCCGATTTCTGAGGCTAACAAGCTCCAATAGACACATTCATCCCAGAGTGAGTCATCCAGACCAGATAGTTAATAGAAGGGCAGTGCAGCCAAGTCCATAGACATCTGTAGAAACTGTATTTAGGGAAGAGTTGGTAGGAAATGCACAGAACACTGCAGAAGCAAACAGCTGTTTGTACCTTTTATTGTCAGTGTGTACCTGTTCCCCAACACATAAATTGTGACCACTGCCACAAAACACACACACACACGCACACACACACGCCTCTGACTGATTACAGTGCATGATTAATTAGCAGACAGATTGCTAAACGGTGGTGAACATGGTTTGATGTGCAGAGGTAAAGACTGGACTCTCCATTGAATACAATAATGTCCTCTTTGCCCTCTTCTCTCTCTCACTCCTCTTTCTCTTTTTACTCATCCTCCTCTCCCATCTTTTTTTTCTTCTTCCTTTCTTTCTATATTAAGCTCTTCTGGGTTAATCATTCCTCGAGGACGACAGCACCACAGTGTCACAAAAAAGATGACACACACATGCAGTCAGGTTCTTGTGCACCCACTTCCAGTGATTACAGACCCTTTAAAGCATAACCGCAAATCTTACCGCCGCACCGTCTTCAGTGCGGCACACTTCAGAGGAGGTGAAGAGTTTGAACGCTCTGTCTCTTTCTCGGAGAACCAGTTCACTTGACCTTAAACCTCATTTAATCCTTATGTGCGCCTGTCCTTTCTCTTCGGTGCCGCCAGAGGGGTTTTCTGATCTTCATCCTATTTGGTGGCGTTCCTTCACCTCCCCTAACCTCCCTGCACCCTGTTTTGCTCGGCTGTGTTGCGGTGCCCGGTGGGAGACGTGTGCTCTAATTCATTTGTTTGCATATGGGGGATGTGTCCACCTCTGATGGATGGCTTCGCCCCTCGCAGTCCCTCAGTAGCGCTGGGTTTACAATAGAATTTGCTTTGGGTCTCTCGAAGGGGCTGCATCCTCAAATAGAGAGAGATAAATAAAACACCTCCACACAGATACAGCACATACAACAAACTGACATGCAGTTTTCCCCCGCTGTAACCGCGCAGATACATACACACACACACGCACACACACCTGTTAAGGAGCTGATTACGTGTCTACACACAAATAATTACACAAGCATGCTCGATGCATTATTCACCAGTGCTTTCACATGCAGGACATGAACAAAATAAGAACTAGCTGCACAGGGAAAAATAATTGGTGGGAAAATTAGTATTTTGATGCCATTAAAGTCTTCTGATGTCTTCACATGAATTCAGTGGTCGCCAGTAATCGTTTAGTCTGCTCCATGTCCAAATTAGTCTGCATGGAGACTCTCTTAATCAATGTGGTTGCAAACTGTGATGTGATGTGACTGCTAACATGGAGTCTCTCTCCCTCTCTTTCACACACACACACTCACACACACACACACACACACACACACACACACACACACACACGCTCCCAGGATCTCCAGCTGTGTCCCTCAGTCAGGCTTTTGTTCGTCTCCAGCTGAAGCTCTGTAGTTTGTCCGCCACCAGTTTGTCAGCAATTAAAAGGTTTAGTGTCGCAAGAATGTGTGAAAATTCAAGAAATGAAACGTAGACATTGAGTTCAATGTTGTGTCACTTGGAGAAATATCAAGAAATGTCCCTAGTATGAGTGTTTTAACATCTGTTCCCGGTAAATCACATTGAAATCCATTCTGCCCTTTGGCCCATTTCGAAACCTGTCACATATTAGGTGTCTCTGGAGTCTCTTTAGGTGCCCAGTAGGTAAAAAAAAATCATGGCTGGTTGAAGTCACAGTCTCTGACGCTGCTTTGCTGCAAACACAGTTGTGAGTGCCGTGTACAGCTTGTAGCACTGAGTGCTCTGGTGTCATCTGTAATGGGATACGTGTTCCCTGTTCAAACGGGGACTCGCGTGCGAATCTAAAACAAAGCAGTGCAGCTGTTTGGATCCAAGCTTTTTTGATGCCGAATTAAATGAACAAGCAAACAAGATATTTCTGCATCTTAAAAAAAATAAACTACAACACAAAGGCCAAGACACCTGTGACTCTGCAGGGTGAATGGCCGGCAAGGGGGGTGTACTTCTTCGGTTCATTTCTCCTCTTCTCTCTCTCTCTCTCTCTCTCTCATCTCTCTCTCTCTCTCTCTCTCTCTCTCTCTCTCTCTCTCTCTCTCTCTCTCTCTCTCTCTCTCCCTGCCTGCCTCATTCTACAAACCTGAGTACCCTTTCATGGACAGGGAGCACCAGTAGTATTGTGGGAGAGCATCCTCGCAGTTGTTCTATTATTAAATTCCCGGTTATGTAAACCGCCAGGAGACGACACCAACGAATAATGATTCACCGTAATTCAATTGTATAACAGGCCTATTTCGACGAGGAGAAGATCAGAGGTGGTGCATGTGTGTGAGAATGTGGAAGGGGAGGGAGGGGTTGTTCGTTTTCCAGCTCGTTGAAATAGTTTCCTTGGTGGCTTCCAGCTCCTGTGGACAACCAGTCTAATGAAAACCAATTGGAATCTGATTTCAACCACAGAATCTAGAAGGTGCAACCCTAAAGAGTGGCAGCTGACTGATTATTAATTATTAATACACAATGAATTAACTCTGTAAGTCTGTGTCGTCCAGTATGACCAGTAGCTAATTCGAGTTAATTATAATACTGTTATCTCAACTTGTGACATAACTGAGTCAGTTTGCAGTTTTTGTACTGCTTCAATATATTTGACCCTTTATCCTTTGCCCATACACATTCTATAACATAGTTAGCAGCACAAAGTGTAAAGTGACAGTAGGAAGGGTAGTTATGTGGCTCGTTCTGATCTTTGGTGACTCATCTGCTCTATGTGGGTTCAATCTGTCCCACTGTGGAAGTAATTCCTCTAAAACGAAAAAGATCTTTATACCAAAAGACAAAATAGGTGTTGACCGTCATTATTGACCCACGTGTTCTCCTTTTATCTTTGACAGCTCAATTGGAACAGTCCCATTAGGTTCTCAGCAAAATTTTCCTTTGACACATGGCTTTGTATCTGCCTGGCTAATGCTTCAGAGGAAAATTACCCTTTTGGAAACGGCACACTCTCCGTACCGCTGTTGAAAACACGTATTCCTGCCTCCGTGCAGGATGTGTTAACTGTGAGTGTCTCAAGCTGCTTGAATAAATGGCCAGTCACTCTGGTGTCAAGGGATACAAATGTCGGTGTTCAATTTTACCCTCATGCTATAAGAAAATGTGGCTTTTTCTGAATTTGTGGCAGCAACATCGATCAAATGCAGTGAAAAGCTTGTCACCAGCTTCAACATGGTTATTAGAAAAACACAAATAGGCTGTGTGAGTGATTGCTCACACAACTAAACCTCAGTGGCATTTATGTCCTTCAAATCTGACTGGATGATTACATTTCACCACTTAGTCGTATTCATTCTGTGAAGAGAAACAAAATATTGCTATATTACTATAAACTATAAAACATCATAAGGTACCACCCAGCCATGTAACGACTGTCAGAATCCACTCAGCCATGCAATGTTTTTAAAAATCATCTCATTGTCCTGCTTGTAGTACAATGAGTACCCCAGTTCCTCACATTGATGAAGCCAAATAACTGTAAACATGGGGGCATCTAGAATCCTGGATCAGTGCATGCACCTCCATGTGCAATCTTGTCCTATCAGATCAGCAACGACAAACCACATCAAGCAAAATCCCAGATTTCTGTGATGAAGCCTGGAACTTGAGAAAAGTAGGATATAAAAAAGAAATCTAATAACCTTTATTTTTTTTATTATTATTATTATGACGTGTTAAGTCACACAGTCTTTTTTTAGTCATGAGACGCCTCCGGGCGATATATCTCCGATCTTTCTCAGCTCTCTATTGACGATTTACTGTAGCGGGGACGACGAGTGGATTTTAATGAAAGGCTG
This sequence comes from Pseudopleuronectes americanus, assembly GCA_038501795.1. Classification (NCBI taxonomy): domain Eukaryota; kingdom Metazoa; phylum Chordata; class Actinopteri; order Pleuronectiformes; family Pleuronectidae; genus Pseudopleuronectes; species Pseudopleuronectes americanus. Next base: position 7,293,207 of record CM076720.1, read on the forward strand.
CTACGGGCGTTCCATCCGGATCCTTTCACACATTCCTCAGTATAGGTCAGAATTTATGCCGTGCACTTAGAATAAAAAAAGATAAAACACTGGCAAACGGTAGTAACATTTTACACAGGTCACATCGTGCCATGCCGTCTGACCTGGCAGTTCTCCCGAAAAAGAAATAGAGGGGAATCGCAGCTGCTGTCTGGCGCTTTCTCTCCCCTTGCTCGTTTTTTTTTCTTTTTCTGCTTGCTCTCAAACACACGTGTTACCCCGTCCATCCATTCCTCAAAGGGGGGAAGCATAGTCTTAGTTTTCATGTTTAATTTGTTTCCCGCTGTGTCTCCTGTGTTCTCAGCTGTATAATCAAAGCGGTTTGATCTCTTCTGTTACACACACTGTGTACCCTAACCTAGTTGGAGAACATAAGACCGAGGGCAAGCCACAAGAAAAGGACGTTTCAACAGATGTGGCCAGCTTTGTGTTTTGAACTGCTATTTAAAATAATGATCAATGCATGACTTGAAAAATGAGAAGAGAGAGGGATGAGTATAGACTCTTCAAGTAGAAACAACTGCTGTACTCCGAGTGTCTGAGCGAGTCAGTCTGATCATTAAACCTCGGACTAATTTTGTGACATTTGCATCTCTGAGGAGATCAAAGAAGCGGCTCCGCGCCGGCACACGTGCAGCATCAGAGCCCACGGTGAACCGCGTCGGGAGCACTGACCCGTGCTGAGGGTTCGGCTTTGATAATTAAAGTTCATTGCTTTTCCATTGCTCCTTTTTTCTTCTAAATTTATTTATAGTGTAATTTAATTTGGCATGGTGGGGACAAAAAAATAAAGTGCACTTACGGATCTAATTGATGCTGGTTGCCTCTCGGTCCTGCATCCTCAGCATTTTCTCCCTCTCCAACCAATGAAGTTAACTATAGGCGGGAGGGGCAGGGGGGGGTTGAGTGCCGTGGAAGATAGAGAGGAGGGAGAGAGGCGAAGGGAGCGGCGGGCAAAGGGAAGAGAGAAAGGAAATAAGGAGGTTATCGTGTGGGGGGTGGTGGGGGGGGTGGCGGCTGGGTAGCAAATTTGATTTCTTCTCTCTCCATTGTTAGCTCGTGGCTTTGAGAGCAGTGAAAGCAGAGTCCATTTTCTTGTTACTGTTGTGAGGGAGATTAGCAGAGGGCTAGGCTTGTTTCTATTTGAGGAATAATGACGAGTGTGTCTCTACACAAACCCCCACTGCACTCTTTCAACAGGACCCACATTAGTTCCCCCTCTTCTCTTGCAAAGCATGTGATGGTTGTCATGTTTTCATCTAACAGATAGAGTCGGATAGCAGAGCGGGGGTTTGCGCTGGGCCTGTTGCTCGGCTCTCAGAATGTAGATAATATAACAAGTGAATGTCAAACCTTTGGGGGCTCTCGTCAGGTGAGAATCCAGGCACGAGAGCTCTGCTGCTGAGGAACACCTTACTGTAGCAACCATGTTATCCTAATTATGTTCTTGCTGAAAACCTGAGATGGTACCAAGCCTGGATCCCTCCCTATAGATGGTACAGAGGGGGAAAGGGGATTGCCTCACATTGGTCAGAAAGTACGAGCTCCCTTGCATACTTTCCGCTGCACTCTTATTTTTAGCATCTTGACTTTTCGCAGCTATGGGGAACCTCCCAAATGACCTGGAAGTAAGGATGCTTTTGACACCTTTGTTCATTAAGAGGAATTGGGAGCAAGGAAGGCAGCCTTTCATGGGCTCCCATGACAACAGCGGTGTACCTGGAACGTGCCACAGAGAGGCAGCTTTACAAAGCTTCTGTGGCCCCACTTCTCCGCCTCACAATAATTCACTCTGGTCCTGGCGGAGTAAAGGTGTCAGCCGCTGCGTTCACACCACCAGGTTTCATCGGAATCGAGATATTGAATGATGAAAGGAAAACACAAGAGGGGATGGGGGGAGGACAAGTGGCTCTTTTAATGAGTGTGATGGGGATGCTGTTAATGAGGAGGGCTGCGATAAGACACTATGCCTTCCCACGTAGAGACAGACAAGCCTGGGAGGAGCCTGGTGAACAGCTCGCCTCAGCTTGTGCTGGTGCAGATACGACCGAGCGAAGCCAGGCAGAGCTCTGCAGACCACAGGAGTGAGGGATGAATCGAGTTTGACTGTGAGGAAGGTAAAGACGGCATTGCGAATGAGCAGCTCCTCTCTTTCCTTCCCTCTTCCTCCTTCTCCCTGAGAGACGGTGGCAGCTCTCTGGTGAAGATCAGAACGGTGGGAGATGGGAAGTGAGCGGGAGTGGGAGAAATGGGGGGAAGAGAGAAGACAGCGGCCCCAGGAGGCTACATCTCCAGTCTGTAATTCCACTGGGGCTTTCCGCACAGCTCTTAAGTTTCCATCTCCAGATGAAAAATAAATAACCTCTTCAGACGGCCTCCCTCTCCTCTGAGAGAAAAAAGGGAGCTTTCCCAAGGGCAGTGTTCACTTTCCATGTAGTTATCTCTCTGTCTCCATGCTTTAACTCCATCATTCTTCAAAAGATTGTCTCATGAACACTCTATATGTACGATAGATGCAGATGACCGCCACGTTTTCATGTTGCAGTTGGAAAGATGAAACAGTACTTCAAATATTAATTAACATACTCTAGGAACAGTGCAATTAACACAAGTACCAGTAAGACTACAGAGCAAAGAGCATTTCTTATTTCAATTGTATATACATAAATCCAAATTTTACTTTTTATGTTTGGTTGAGAAATAGCTTTTTAGATATATTTTTAGTTTTTTCCCATCAAAATTCATAAACCGGCTAAGGGACATGGGTCAGAAGAGAATCCATTGAATTCAGTCCACTTTCACTTTCTTTAACATTGCGACACACAGGGCAGCGACCATCACAGACTTCGCAGGAAAGATTCAGGCATTTTAATGGCTCCGATATGTGTCTGCAATTCGATGCAGATTAAAATAAAAATCTGGATCTGTACATTTAAATGTGCTGACTGTGGGGCATCGGGGGGGTGTATGCGCTCTATCGACTGCCATTATCTTCTTCATGATGACTTACTTTACATCCCCGTGGCTCCTGTCTGCTACAAGCCTGCTTTATCAGCTTTTGTCACCATACTGCTTTGTACATGGAATAAAGGACATTAACTTATCTCTTCATGCATTCGCTCCCTGTGCAAGCACGACTGGCAGAGCGTAGCAGCTGCTGCTTCCAGGCACCGGAGCTAAAGGCTAGTCCGGCGCGAGACCGCCCTGGAAAGCAGTGTAAGAACCGATGGCCTCGTCAAGAGAGAGACTCGTGGCCGATTGTGCATGACGAGTGCTTCCCCGCAATCTGATCCGTCTCCTGGGCTCACACGCGAGCGGCAGAGCAGAGGGCAGAGGAGAGGAGGGCCCTTGCGTTTGTGTGTCTGTGTTTGTTTGTCCACTTTGCGCGTCTAACACAAATCATTCATTATAAGTCAGCGCAATCATTGTTTAATAATAGCTTTCCCATGGCCTGCTGGCGCAAAACCGTCACTGTTACGCTCTGACAGTTAACATGTTAATATTATAAACTGTGGGGACAGCAAATGCAAATGTTTCCCACTTCTAAATATCTATTAAGACGTAAAATGCACAGACGCTCGTATCCTATTTCTCTATCAGCCTCTGCCCGTGTTTAGCATGATAATGTCCAGCGTTATAATCCGGTCTTCATTTCACCTCCTTCCACTGGTTATATGTCAGCATTCCCTTTGTTAACTCTGCTATCAGCTTGGACTCCTGATACCTGTAATGAAAGCTCTGCTCAGCGCTGATATCGTTTGGTAAATCCGCTTAGGATCCCGAGAGCTGAGCACAACTGGGAGCGGGGCTAGATACTCTCCTATATGCTCACACTCTCTCCATCGCTGTAGCCTGATGACAAGTCTTTTGTTGGATTCTGCACATCGCAGGGAAACGCGTCTGCGTGAATTTTCAGAGAGCTGAGGGGAGGAATTGTCTCAGTGTGTGTAAACAGACATGCGTGCACTAAGAGGCTGTTATAATGGTGTGTGTACTGGGATCTTCCAGATAGACTGAACGATTTGATTCGTCCATTAACTCTTTACATGCGTTTCATGTTTCAGGGATGTGTGCATACTGTCTAGACGGCGGTGTAGACACAAATGAGCATTCACATGTAAAACCAACACTGAGGACTCAAACCCTGCAGCTGTCTCTAGAGAATGTAATGTTACACTATGCTATTTGAAGTAATGAATTAAGGAACACAATGTAAATGTTAACCCGGGGATACAGCGACTGAATGGGAACATTCAAAATCAATTGCATCTTCTTGAAATCTAAGATTTATGAACTGCAGCAACGTTCATTGAAACATTCCTCGTAAATTGTGATTTCTTATTTGCAAAGTTAGCACATGTGCAGGGTTAGGGATAGTTTCAGGGTTAGGGTTAGGTATGGCATTAGGGTTAGGTATGACAGAAGAGTCCATAGAGTCACTAAAATCCAAATGTTTTATCGTTTTGTGAGTGCAAACATGTTATGTAATGGTTTTGCACTCTTTTCTTGAGGATTTAATATTGCCTTGTTGAAATTGCGAATATTTGGCTGTTTTATTTATCCAAGCACAGAAAACACCAGAGAACAAGACTCGTGGTCTAGGATCACAGACATCCAAAGTAAATTATACCAGAGGATGATTCATTTCAATATCTCCGCTCTCAATTCTAGCACCAGTTAAAAAACATAACATATTTAGCCTAAAATGGAAAAACGTCTTCCTCCAGTGTGAATCTGTCCTCTGAGACAGTGTAGACGGACATTGACATGAGACGAAAGGTCACAGGGACAAGAATTAGGATTGTGATGTGCAACATGAATATGTAAAGCTAATTTTGAAAACATTATTGCCAAGCAAAAGGTCAACAGGGGGTCATCACAATCAAGCTTAATCATCCCTTGGAGACCATGAATATCTGCTGGTTATTAAATGTCACGGCAGTCAGCCATCAGGGTATTGAGCCAAATGATCAATCAAGGGATGTCATAGTCAACAGAAAATCTGACTGAACCGACAAAGCTTGGCTGAAACGGATTTAATCCGCAAAAACTTTAAATTCTGATCCAGATTTTTATGAGTTAGCTTTAGTGTTTTCTGTTTTGTTTTAATAGCATTGTTCGATAGCGACATTTTATCATAAAGCAGCTGTACCAATGACTCAGTTCCTGCATGGATCAGCTGAAGCCGTCTATTTAATTCCTGAGGAAAAATCAAATTCTCGAGTTCGAGGGAGGTTTCGGCACGAAAGGGTGATGGAGGAATATCGGGGCGATCCAATCAGAGGCGAAGTCGGGGGCAGGTTCTTCCACTTCAGCTGATTCTGGACAATAATACACTCAGGATTGGGAATGAGATGAATTATAATCCCGGAAGTACTCTCCTTTCTCCTCCATTAGTGTCTCACCAGCTTCGCTCACATATCACACTCATTTCCCCAAAGATTTATATTTTCCTCTTTACCTCTTCCTTACCATCTTTTGCCCTTTTCCTCGACTCCAAGCACTCTCCTCTTCCCTTTACTACATATTCAGTCGTATTCTCTGTTTTCCAGTGATCATGTCCCATGTAGTTTTTCTTTCCTGTGGTGCTTGATAATAAAGAAGAACTGGAAGCCGTCAGTTGTACTTTGCTTCCTATTGAACAATCTTAATTGATTTGCATTACATGTGCCGATTGGCTTAGTGTGTTTCCGCGTGCTGTGTCACCCTGTGTTAGCATTGGCTTCCTTTCTCATGCATGTTTTCCTTCAGGGGCTTTTGCCAGCCTTTCATACGAGAGCCACACATTGCAGGGGAGAGATTTCATATTAGTAATTTGCTTCTCTCCCCCTCTCTGGCGAGGAACCATGCAGTCGCCGCGTCTTTCATCTCTCCTGCTTTTCCTCAAACTACCTCTCGCTTGACATTTCCCCCCCCCGCCTCCTGAGTGTGGGCTATGTGTCCCTATTTACCTCCCTCTGAATATTCCCCTCCTCCCTTCATCCTCATCGTGTTCTCGCCCCCAACAACCATAAACATCTCGGTGTAATTCTCTCATCCTTAATAACAGGGGCCTCGCCAAAACAGATCACAATGTCTTCAAAGACTCGCTCCACATTTTTTGATGGGGCCAAACCAATTACCTCTGGCATCACGACGAACTGACAGCCGACGACGTATGCTGGTGAAAACCCAAAACGACAGGAGGGCGACTGTGAATCCATTTCGCAAGCAGATGAGTAGAGGGAAGATTTCCTTGTCAGAGGTAATTAATCAAGGCAACATGACGAGACCGAGCCGAAGAGCCGAGGCAATAAAACTCTTCAGTCAATCCACCTTCTTTCCTCTTCCCCTCTTTTGGTTTTCCCTCCACCGGCCATTTCTCCCCCTCCCTCGTAACGTATCTCATCCTGTCCCCTCCTGCTTCGAAATCTCTTTGGACTCCAAATGCTAATTCAGTCAGCCTCTTAATCAGACATATTAATTCCATATCTCCCCTGATTGCACTAATTCCACTCCGTGATGTGTTTCCGGGCGGCCTCCCTCTGGTGCAGCAGAATTTTAAAACCCGCAGTGCTGAACTGCGACGTCTGCGAAATCCCTTTCTTTTAAACAAATGTGTTGACAACAGTTGCGTGGCAGGGATAATGTGTAGGGCACGGCTCCACGCGCGCTGTAGTCTGTGTTCTATTATGTTTTGCTGTTATCCTTCAGACCTACAGCCCTTTCAATTCGGTCGGACTTGTAGGCAGCCGTGTTTTGTGTCAGTCTGAAAAGGAGCACATGTAGCTCTCCTATTAAAATGAACAGACTTCATCTTGTGCCAGTTTGCCAATTCCACAAAAAAAGGAACACAAAAAAAATCTGGCAGAAATGTCTGCTGCCTGAATCACTTTGGCTAAACGACACATTGCTGTGGCAAATCTGTATATTTTAAGAAAGTCTGGTTGTCTGTGGTCGTTTATTATTTACAGTCAATTCATTACACATGTATTCCTGTACAATTACACACACAAGCGCACAGAGATAAACAAAATATGCCAGAAGAGCCCGTAAGCTCTCACATTGTCAGACGACAAACGGAGTACATGGCTGAGACGTGAACTAATTAAAATCATTTTAAAGTACTGATTTAGCTTTCTTCAGATTTAATTAAAGTCACAAATCATGTAATTGAGAGCATTACAAAACTGCTTTCTTTGTTCCAGATAATTGTATTCCATCTAAATGCCTCCTTTAGAGTCTGTTCATTTGTGGTATCTTGCCTTTTTTTTATTTTCTTTATATGGCTTTGAATCCGTGTTTGCATCATGTAAAATTAAACAATAGAGACTTTTTATAACCTCTTGATGAGATCTCTCTGCCTCAGACCAATCTATCTATCCATCTATCCATCTATCCATCTATCCATCTATCCATCTATCCATCTATCCATCTATCCATCCATCTCTCCGTCCTTCTCTTCCTTGTTGCCCACTGTCTGGTCCCTCAGTGCTGTGGCCGAGCGAGGGCCCTCTACAGAGATGGATTTACTATTAGATAATGACGAATGGCAGGCGCAGCTGAGCTGATTTCAGCACTTACTGCTCCTGTGGGAGCCTCCACTCACCACACTGCAAACCACACAGACCATCCCCTCCCGAGGATCGGACGAGCGGCCGTGCATCCCATTGATTCCGCCTGACATGCATTTCTGGTCATTTCCAGCCGGTGATGTAGTGTGACCCGCGGGGTCAAGATATGCTGCGAACTGGAGGAGGGCGCATTGACACACAGCCGTGATTTGTTGGACGCCTTCTCTCTCGGAGCAGGACTTTATCTCTGTGAGTTCACGGGAGATAAAAACGAGAGGTTAAAAAATGGCTGAGTAGATCTTTGATGTCCTTCAGACCAGCGGAGATATAGAGATAGTACTCTGGGTTTATCCTCCTGGCTGATGTTGACGATGCAATGAGATAGTAACTGCTGCCCTGTGGTCTATGCAAATCACAAGGTGACAGAGATGGAGACATTTCCATCTTGGCCAGCACATTGGACAGCAAGAACCAATCGGCTGTTTCTCTGCATTGGGAGTGTTTTTCCATTAGTAGCAGTGGCACATTAATGAAAAAGAATATGTTGGTTGAACTGATGCAAAGTTATGATATTTGCAGCATCAACAATAATCAGTGCTGTAAATGGTTGGGCCATACAAGTGAGCACAAAGCTTTACACTGTCTGTGTGTGTTTCTGTGTGTGTGTGTGTGTTTGTGCTAGGAAGGTGTGGTAATTGATGTGCTTGATGATAACAACAATGAGGATTATCCGCAAAGCCAATATCCATCATGCTTTGCACGTATAATTTGTCATTCTTAGCGAACTCAAGAGGAAGATGCTTCCTCAGTTTACTTCCACTTCACTTCATGTTTTGATTATGTCACTTGCATCACCCGCTCACCGCGTCCACGTCTACACATTAAACACAAACAACTTATTGTCTTATACCATTTTATGTGCGTATAGTGTACGAACACTGTAGACATTGAGACTTAAACAGGAGTCGGCCCAGTCACCGATTCCCCTGTAAACACTTGAACAATCTTGTAACAAATGTTGTGTGTGTATCCACAGTCCGATAATGGCTTATTCCACAGAGCAGCCATTGTTTTCCAAGAACAACATTGTCAGTGAACCTCACTGCTGCAGAGGGTGACATGTCCCCTCACTTAGATTAATGTGGGCCCCGGAGTTTATTTTGGGTGAAACTCTGATGCATTGTCCTTCTACTCTCCTATTTACTCTCTAGTATTATAAACTCCTCGTCTGTTTGATATAAACCATTTAAGTTTATTTTACGAATGTAAACAGTATAAGCAAGCTATTCTCTAAAGATTTACATCCTTGTTAGGAATACATGGGGCTCAGGCTTTGTGCATGAACATGCTGGAAATGTTGGGGGGCAATGAGGCCCAGATTAATGCAGTGCTGGTTCTGTTTCCTTAATGTGCTTTATTGACAAATATAAAAAAAACTGAACATTAGCAGCGTTATCCATGGGGGGGGGGTGAAGACAAGACTCTTTTATGACTTCACCCAACCTCAGCAAAAACACAAATGACATGAGAATTGTCTCTGGGTTGTTTTGATTGAACCCGACCGACTGCTTCCAAGAGACAACCGTCGTTTAAGCCCTCTCTACCGAACTCGACTCCATTTGTCATCAGATGCACATTAGATCGGCAGAGATGTGTTTGCAGTGTTTACGGCCATTAGCCGCTGGTCATGTGAACGTAATGGAAGCTCAATGTGGAAACAGAGACGTAACAAACCGTTATCTTAAAGCAAAGTCTGGGGCTCATGATCGGCCCACGCAGCCATGTTCCACTGGATCAAACACACACTTATTTGCCCTCGCAGTTCCTGCTCTGCGCTAATGGATGGCAGGCGAGATGGAGAGCTTTATCTCCATTTGCTTTTGTCCCCATAATTTATTCAGCAGGGACCATCGTCTGTGTTGTGCGTGCACGTACATATCTGTGTGCACAGGCTGTGTGTGTGCACGTGTCGGTGAGGCTTTATGGCTTCGACTGTCCCCCTTGTCCCCTGGGGGAATGAGCTCTTTCCAAACTTACAGTAGCAGACTGTAAAGCCCCTCTTGTTAGATAGAGGTTCTCAGAGGCCCTAAAACATCAGCATCAGCAGAGTGCTGAGGAAGTGGTTGAAAGGAAAACTAACAGGATGACTCAATGATTATTTAGAAACAGTAAAGAGAATTTTGAATTAGATGTACTTTGTCCTGGGGGTTTAAAGATTGCATTTTTTGGTAGAGGAGTAGATACATCATAATCTTTCCAAAACAGTGCATTATTTATGCGCTGTACTCCGCAGAGAAACAGAAAGTGCCCTACAAACTGCATCAGTGTAAACGTGTTATCTCTTTTCAGGCCTCCTTACATTCCTCCTCTTGTCTTTTCAGGGCCTGACTTACGGTGGATTGGTTGTTAACATGAGGATGATCCGGACGCCTTGGAACTGGGATTGAATTGGCAGGTAAGAGCCGAATGAACTGAAAACCAGATTCTCCTTCCTCCCTGGTGAACAGGACTCGTGCAGACACTCTTGTGTTCTCAGATTAAAAGAAAGACAAAAAAAACACATACCATACAAAATCCAAACCGTATTCATAGCCTCTGAGGTAAATATTAAATACTCTAAACAAATTATAATCAGCCATTTTTACGAGGGCTACCTTTTATTTCGAGCCACAGATAAAAAAAGAAATATTCCGATGTGGACAAACCTGCGTCTTCAGGCCGGAGTTTCTCAGAGAACGGACCTCTTCAGCCCAAATAAATCATCCTCATTATCTCAGCAAACTACTGCTGGTACACTTCATAAAATGAGGGAACAGGCCACAGTCCAGAGGTGTCGAATTCAAGCGGATTGGAAACTATAAATCACCAATGGTTTTTTTCTTGTCATAGCTCCATGTATACTGGGATTACCCTTCAGCCCAATGTTATTGTGAAGAACGTGGGGAAAGTTTATCGAATGAACTGCCACTACAACTATTGAATTAGTCAATGAATGTCCATTTAGAGTTATCATCACATGTGATCAGATTATAAGTATAAAAGGAGGTTACCCCTGCCTCTGTGGGTCTCGAAGGTGACAGCACCCATATCTGGATATTTACCTCCACCGAGGTTAAGGTTTCATCTGCATTTGTTTGACTATTAGTGAGCAGGACTATTTAGTGTGTTGTGATATGGGTCAGGAGAGAACTCATTAAACTCTGGTGTGGATCCTGATCAGGGGACGGATCAAGTAATATTTATTTTTTTACCTTCTTTAACACTTTGATGATGTTTTTCACCATTTTAGTCGATCTCTCGTAGAGAAATTCATTGATCTGGATTTATTTTAAACGCCGTGCTGTTGTAGTTTTATATTTTTGTACACTGGGAGGAAGTGAAGACATCTCATTGTGAAAAGGGCGATGTCTCCCCTATATTAACAACTTATGGTCATTAGATCATTATCTGCACTTTGATTGTCAATCAGGCAGAGGGCTTCATGATCAGGTCTCTGAGAAAGGAGTGCACTGCATTAGGTCACATTCTAGTCCCAGTAATCGTGCATTTATCTGAAGTATTTATGTATATATAGATAGAATCGTCAGGTCAGCAGATTCCCGACTATATTAAATAGTAAATTAGTTTGCTGTTGTTTTTTTGGACACACCTGAGGTTTGTTTAGCTTTTTTTTGTAGTAAATCTTTGTTAATAAACAAAAGCACCTTGTATCTCCCATCTACTCCTGCTTATTCAGTATCTCCTTGTTTCAAGTTCCCCCCCACCCCACCCCTATATGGGTTTGCAGTAGTACAGTCATCCACCTTTATGTACAGTCACTGGGGACAACATACAGCTATACCTATGATTAACATATAGGGGTTAAGTTGCCCAGTTTAACACCGGCTATACCCTTCAAAGTATTATCTAGTTCTTCTCTGCTCAAACCATCAAGAGTGAATATTTCTTAATAGAAGTCTTTTTTTGGCAGTTGCTCTATGAGGGGCACTTGGTCCTCACTTCCTTTCGCCTGTTTTACGATCACGCAGAGCAATTATTGAATCTAACGACTCCCACAAGATGTATAACCACACATCCACAACAGTGATTACCAGGATTGTGGGAACCCGGTGGGTGCTCCAACACGTAAACACAGCTCACGAGAAAAAACAAATACTATTAAAACATATTATCATAATTATTGTTTCTCTTTGTGTATTTAGCCTTGATTAAGAGCTGTTTGAGAGCGTCATGCCTGCCTGCTCTGTTGAAACACTTTTTTATTCAAGGCCACAACTGTGTATGGTGATTCTGTCAGAGAGTTGAAAACAAACTCTGAGTTGATTTATTGGTGAGGCCATAGCTTTGAGTTTTTAGCTTTAATTTGAAGTTCTGTTAGTTTTCTGCGTGCTGCAGATATACGCTGCAGTCATCCAGATGTGGTGCTGATTCACATATACACCCAATAAACCTTCAGCTGTATCATAAATATTGTCGGGTGCAGTGGACTTTAAAAATTATGAACATCTTTTACAAAAACATACAAACTAAGAGCAGCTTTGCTATAGGGAGAGACTCTGTGTTATCGACTCATCCAATCGCAGCGCAGGCCTGAAAGAGAAGCAGCGTGCGGTCACTGCCGAGAAAATGGAGAAAAAAAAAGGAACAATATAAAGTTATCGAAGTGGAAAAATAAGAACTTTATGACTCACAGCAGTGTTTCTGCCCACCTCTGCTCACATTGTAAGAAGTCTATTTTCACCTCGGTGTCGGGCGATTGTGTGTTTTTCTCCTCTTTCTCCAAAGAGGGCTGCCGGCGTGCTCACACAGTTGCGCCTCTGGTGTGAACAGCTGCAGCCCATGTGTGTAACTTCCACCACACGTCTGCTTCACTGGTTTGGTGTGAACCACTGTCACTGTGTCAGGGAGCTTCCACTCGCAAACACTGCTCCTCTACGCTGATTATACTGTTTGAGTGTGTCGGCCATATGTTGTCATAATCTCTTCATCTATTATCCTCGCCACAATAAATCACTCTGGAGTTTTTCCTCTTCTTGTGCTGCTGTGCATTAGACTCTCTCTGTTAGCTCCGTCCTGTTGCTTTGAAAACTCCCATATAAAAGTGATGATTGTCAAATCCTCTTTAGAAGCCTAATGGCTTTCAACTTATTTGATATGACTCCCATGAATAGTTGCTTTTGTGATTCACTTACTTCAAAGCTCCTTTTTATGTGGTGTTTCTCTTATTTGATCCTCCCTGTGTATCCGTCCCAGTGGGATGGGGCATATTGAGTTTTCTTCCTGGAAATTATATTGAATTTGTCCAATTGATTCATATGTTTGTTTTTTATTTCTTGTCAAATGCAGCCTTTTCCTTCGGCAACACATTTCTGAAAAATGCTAGTCTCATCCACCTGCCTTTGTGTATTCACTGGTGGTAAATAGGGTAAATGTGATTTACAGATACTTCTGTGCACAGAGGAACGTTTGTTTCCTGGATACCAGCTTCACGGTTCTTCACTTTAATTTCGGCATCATTTAATTACAGAGTAATGTGATGGATTAACGAACAAGGACAGTCAGAGATAGTTTAATATCCTGTGTTCCTTTACAGCTGCAGAAAGTGATATTGCTGGTTAAGATGAGTATCACTCTCCATTCTCTCGATTTCAGTGAGCTCATACTTTTAATAAACATAATTTCGAGTAGTATCACCAGTTGATGTCTGGTGACAGGATGTATGACAATGGGAAATTATTGTTATACAATCATAGGTGGCACTAATAAGAGGTTAGGAGAGGATTATCTTACCGAGAATAATTATGGAAGTAATACTGTAGTACACATTATTATATATTATTATATACTAGTATAATATATTAATCTGTTTGTGTATTACTCCACTTGCTGATTATTGTTAGGATGGAAAAACGCTAACAGGCTGTAATGAAATGCTGGTGAGGTTCTTTTAATACCTGCACCCACCCGACCCATTATGAAAGTCAATCTGCAACACCTGACCCATAACAATATAAAGTTGAATGTGGTTAAATGGGTTAAACCGTTTGTATTAATTTATAAAAGTAATAGGATGGATTCTGTCAAACTCACACTGTGTGACCACCTTCCTTCAGGTCATTGGATCCACGCAGCCTCATGAAGGCAGCAGGACTCACTCCTTAATTAATCCGCAGCCTCAGACTCAACTCTTTAATCCGGGGGCGTCGCCGAGCTTCATTCAGTTTTCTGCTGTGTTTTATCTTTTAGAAATACCTCAACGCTCACACTGTCCCCTCGACTTCTGAGATATGATGTGACAATTTCAACTTTAAAATGCATTAGACTGCTGACGGGATAATATAAACAACTTCATCATGTTGTGTTTTCACATCAGGCAACCTCAAACAACCCCATCCCCTGCAGACTTTCACCCTCATCTAAGCATGAGGACTTGGCACCGACTATGAATACAATTATAGTCTCTATCAGGAGGTGATAAAGGTATACATTAGTAAGTGATGAAAAGTATATGCAACAGGTCGGATCGTACTTTCTTGTGCGAATATGAATCGGAAAGAGAAAGACGACGGTTGTTGCTGTGAATAAAACTCGTCTGATCTTAGTTTTCATACGAATTCCACGCTTCATTAAAAATAATTGGGCAAACCACTGTTCTCTGTTTATTGGAATCTCTGTAGTGACTTGCAGTGCCAAACACACAACAAACAAACACACACACACATACCATGGACATCCAAGCCCAAAATATCAAAAATGAAGATTATTTTTGTATACATTTTAATTAACTGTTACCTTTAATACTAAATTGAATCAAATAATTATTCATGCATTAATGTAAGAGCTTATCAGAAATCCCTGTCTGTCTGTCTGTTACTCGTATATCTCGAGAACAGTTGATCTTATCGGCTCCACACTTGGCACATGAAGTGTTAAAGGAGCCGCATGTTGAATTTGGTGCGATTTGGACAATATCAACAAACTTTGAATGATCTGAAGCACAGGCCAAGCAGCCATGTTCAGAACCACAAGTTGCTGTTCACATGAATCAAGATAAACAATTTGATTCTCTGTTATTAACGATGTGTTCCACAACCTGCGGGTCAACCTACTCCCCGGCTACCATTGTAAAAGGCATCCAACCCATTTTATTTGACATTTGACTCCACTTATTGCTTTTCACGCTGTCACCTTCTCCTGGCTGAGGCTCTGTGCTGCTGACCTTCAGACTCCACTGATGTTGACACGCGTACACACCGACACATCAATCAGGGAGACATTACAAGCGTGTGTCCTTGAACATTTCAACACTGAGCCCGATCTTAAAAGTCAGTCATATGTTCCGAGCAGCAGAACAGAAGGTGTAGTGTTGATCCAGTTCTGCTCTTTTAACTCACTGACACACTGTGCTGATGTAATACTTCTCTCACCGTAAAAAAACACAGCTATTGATTTTTGTAAATCAGCCCCGTGGTTCTCCGTCTGGATCGGGCCCATCCGAAGGGATTAAGGGTGTTCAGGATTTGAACTTGAAAGTCAGACAAATTAATTCACACACTCAATCTTAGCAGACACTTCATTTGAGCATATCCAACACTGCAGCCCTCCGTTTTATTTTGCTCTGCTCGGTGAGATAGCATCAGTGCGCCGCCTATCTCCTCCTGATCTCACGTGTTCTCTTGAGCTTGGACTCAATCGGCAGGAGGGGGGAGGAGGGGGGGCTGCCTGGACGTCCGGGTTCACAGCCTCAGAGTGACCCCCCCCACGCGGCTCGGTCAGACTCGGGAGTGATGCATGCTCACCCTGACCTGTCCCAGACACCGCGGAACTGACAGCAGCATTAAGGTGGCGACTCTCTCATCCTGCATCCTTGAGGAGAAGTACAGCAGCCATTTTCTGCCCCGGCCTCTGTGAAATGTTCGCAGGGTGACGAATGGTTTTATCAATACCTCTTGTCACCTCGAGTCCTCGCCACCGCCAACACGCTGCTCACTGGGAACCGAGGAGGCTGTTGCGTGCTGTACACAGCTTGTGAAAGTTTGCACATGCTGAAAGTACACAACACTGACGCACATATATGAATAATGGTGTGAAAAACATTGCATAGGAAGGACTGAAGATGTATAAGATCTATTTTATTTTAATAATAAATCATCAAAGGCACCATTGACCTAATTCATACTGGACACATGGTAAGTGGTAAAATGTGTGAACATTTGGGCATTGTGTAAAAATGAATGTTCAAAAGTGAGCATCTGCACCAGATCATGCAGAGTAAGATTAGATGAGATAAGATCAACTTTACTGATTGTGCTCCAGGGAAAAAAACAGGGAATGAAATAACCTTAAAATTCTAATTAAATACAAATGCAGACAATATAGATTTAATTTAATTTACCCCTTTCAATACGAATGGAAACGTAATTTAGATGCACTCCCTGTAAAGTGTAGTGGCGCAGGATGATTGCATGAGGATGTATGCTCATCCTCGTGTCCCTGCACAGGGTTATTGAAGGCACTAGACAAGCTCCTGATTGGACACTTTTCTCCAAAAAAGCCAATTGAAACGACAGCGGCTCTTTCATCTGGGAAAAGTGTTGCTGCCGGGTGGGTCGAGGAGGAAGAGGAGACCAGTGGCTCCCTCTGTGTACAACTGTCACACACCTGAGTTCAGAACTAGAGATTCATCAATATGTACTGCAAGAAATCGTTTGCATTGAAAAGCACAGGGGGGCGGGGGGGTTGTGTAAATAGAACAGGTAATCCTTTACTAGCATTCACAACATGAACTCAACCCAAACACAACAGGAGTGGAAATAATGAAGCACTCGAAGTTCAGTCTCATTCTCTGCTGTTTTCATTCAATATGAATCATCTCAACAGTCACTCAAACAAAGGGAAAGCTCCATTTAAAATAACGTTTGCTTGCTGTTACTGCACTTAGATTTTTATTTGACTTCGACTTTTCAGATTTATTAAGAGTTTAAAGGAAATTATTTGCCAGTAAGAAACTTCCACAAGTGTGTTTTGTGAAATTAACTCCTCCATTGCACATACAGCGAAAAAGGATATTTCCTAGCGATAAGAAATATTTGCTGTCTAATATTCAAACCGTTGAAAATTTACAATATTTGCACCGTCATAGTTTAGCTGATGGAGGAAGGGGGAGTAGATAAATATTAGGTCTTTAGTAGTGCTCATGTGTTTTTTGGATGCGTAGCTCTGACCAGACATTGGATGGGGGGGGACTTTTCCTGGAAAGCCGTTGAATATTCCCAAGGAGGTCCCTTCTTACCGTGTGCCCCTCGTCACTGTTGTAATCCTGACAACTGTTCAATGCAAAATCATCGCGGAGTCAGGAAATGTTTTCAGTTTGAGAACAACTGAATGCAAAACATGTAATTACTGAGTAATGACCAAACGGATCATTACTCCCTGTTTGTATCCAAATGATTATTTTTCTCTAATAACCTTTAAAAATCCAAATCCCAAAGTTCACGTAAGGTTTTTGAATCAGCACAGTCCAATAAACACGGCACTCGGTTTATTGAGTGCAGTGATTCGAATTTGGGCCGCGTACCATTTATCTGCAACATTCTTCTGACTGGAGACTCTGGTTGTGTGTTTCTCTCCGTCCTCGCCCCCACGTTTCCCAGCAAGCTGTACACTCTCCAGCTCAGGTTATTACACAACAGAACCTGAGATGCACTTTAATGTGTCGACTGGATTTTTTCTATTGTGGATTGAGGAAGGAAAGGTTGCAGAATATTGCGGGATTAAAAATCACTGAGTCTATGAATAGATCCGTTTTACCCAGTTACTCGGATGTATTAGATTTCCACTGTTCCCACAAAGTGGTGTCTGTTATGAAAACACATTTAACTGGACATGGATACGGGAGAGCATCCTGGTATTATCTTAATATAATAATATAATATTAATACACAGAGACTATACTGCACCACCACTTCAAGCCCACTCTGTGCATTTAGCATTCGGGTACATACACTCCAATGTTCTGGGAATGCCCCCCAGTCTAAATTGTGATTAAAAGACAATATCTACAATTATACAGATGGAATAACCTTTGTTAAACCATGGTCACCAGTTGGATCCTAATGTAATTCAATGGCGGAACCCAGTACAGGACTTACAGTGGCCAAAAAGACCTTGAAACATTAATTTGACCCCCAACTACCATAACTACAATTTTACTTGAACTCACTACTGCTTGATTAAATTATGCAAAACCCCCACACCATTACTTCCTTGGATAAAAGAATGGTTTTAAAATGAAGGATGTCTGAATTTTGATTAATCATTTCATGAATATATTGCTAACATTTGAATTCTTCAACCACAGCTGTAAGGAGTGTTACTATGGTAACGTCTGTGCTTTCTTATTGATCAGTACATTTTTTGGAATTGGAAATGCCTCTAAAAGAGGCTGTTTCATTTCTACAGGCTTCCCTGATTCCTTTCCTTTCCAACAATAGCTTGTTAAGAGCAGTGTTTGGGAGATGAATCAAATTGGTCTCAGCAGCTTGTTATGGATAAGATAGACAAGCTGTGAGTGTGAGGATATCGGGCTGTGGGCAGGGGAGCAGCTGTCAGTTTGTCACACTTGACTAGTTAGCACCAAAGTCCTCGGCCTGTCGGTTTCACTCCGCCGGTTAAAACAAGAGACACCGAAAACAGCTACAACGCGACCATCAGCTCGCTGTTAGGAGCAGATCTCTGTTCTCTGCACTCTCTGCTTTCTCGCTGACTGTGACCGGACTCTCAGCGGAGTGGAGTGAATGGAATTGAAATTTATTTCAACAGTTTTAAAGCTGCCGCAGCTCGAGCACTATAAGAGTTAGTTTTTTTCTACTGTGATACCACAACTTCAAGTATCAGTTTTGGCTCTGAACCGATCTGGTAAATTTGCTTGTAAGACTGGGAAACTGTGCCAAAAGGCAAAGACTTAAATATGAGTAAGCGCCTTGATGTTTTCAGCTTGGAAACATGAACACAACGGTCTGAGCAGTTACACAGCAGCTCCTGACGTGTGCTGGAGGGGTGGGGGGGTGGGAGGGGGGTGTCCTGTCACTACCTCATACTGCAGAAGTACAGCTCAAGATAAACAGTGACAAAGCAAGGCACCCAGAATACGAGGAGGAGGCAAAAAATAATAAAAGACTCGCAGAGGACTTCCTTTAATTAATCTGTTCATTGCACTGTTCTGCATGTTAATTCTGTGTCGCTGCAGAGAGAGAGAGAGAGAGAGAGAGAGAGAGAGGGGGGGGAGTGAGGAGAAGGCTTGAGATGCTCGTGGTGGGTTTCCCTCCCACACTGGAATCCATAAAGGATTCTGGTTTATATTTGGAGCTGTTGCAAGATTGCTGGTATTATGAAGAAGTGACCTGATTTGATTAATATCTCATTAATCTCCCTCCCTCCCTCCCTCTCTCTCTCTCTCTTTCTCAAGAATAGCATACAAGCCAAGCTTCCTCTGTCACACACGTCTCTCACTGTACAATCTCCTCAATCATCCTCCTTCTCCCTACATGCCGCACAGAAAGCCAAAGCCTCTGTCAGTCACTCTTCAGTAACAAAAGTTCATAATCAGCGGGCACTCGAGCATTAACTGACTGAAGGAAGCAGCGGCTCCCTCTCCCTCCTCACCTCTCGAGTGAAGCTCTGAATATGTGTGTGGGAGAGCTTAAGACAGGAAATGTTTGTTGACCATGGAAAGAGAGCAGAAGATAAGCAGCAGCAGCTACATCAGAACTATTTTAGAGGACTTAGACTTTTGCCCCACTAGAATTTTGTGTAGTCCTGCTGAATAATTCATTCTGCCTCTTCTGGCTGATTTAAAATGCAAAAATTACGATGCAGGCTGGAGAGTTACAGCGCCCCCGTGAAAAGGGCTGAGACTAGGACCCGGTGGAGATGGCTGTGGATCGCACTGTGTGCACTGGTGAAACCGGCTGCAGACTTGTAGCTGTGCACTCGAGCTGAAAAAAGAATGGTTGGACGAAACATGGGACCGGCCCAAGTTTAATGTCTTATTTAAAATACAGAATAGTCAAAGCCTTTTTGTTATTGAAGCGATTTTAAGTCACGTGTCGTTGGATGCAGCTGTAAGAAGATCTGAACACTGTGGTGGTTGCACAGGAGAGCTGAACAATATCCAGCCGGGCAGCTACTGTATTTATGAGTATTGATTAGTTGTGTCATGCAAAAAAGATGGGCTTCTTGTTTCTATGGCTGCCAATGCTAATTCCCATCGGCGTCCTTTAAGTGGTCTGATGGCAGATCCTCAAGGAGGGTTTGTGGGCTGAGGAGTGAAGGGGTCGGTGGACGTGACTACACCCTGATGTAATGAGTAGTGCACCACATATGATCCCTGTCTATGGACCTAAACAGCTCATTCATACCAGGCCTTTTAACTCTGTCACTGCATTTAAAACATATGCTGTGTTTTGAATATAGAAAATACTTGTGAGGTGTGTTGTTATGTTGTGCAGCTGTTGTACTAATGCTGCACGAAGGACTTTACAGGAAAAGGTCAAATGAGATGTGTTGAACTCAGCATGCATTCATGTGTAATGATGTTGCCAATAAATAAATGATCTCATTAGACAACAGTGAGTCTGTAACAATCACAATTATTTCAGGCATAAATAGACTTTTTTCTCTTTTGTTGGCTTGTTTTGTTCTTTCTTTTGCTGATGACACCCGCTTTCACATTCCTCCACTCGCTGGCAACTAAAGTGACAAGCTGGAATCTTCTAATCATTTCACAAGACGTGTGTCTTTTTGTATATGTAGCCATGGACCAAATTCCTCCTTATGGCCATTCTCAGTGGGAATTATCTCAATTACGAAAACCAGAAATCATTTCAAGATGGTTGCAGCTTGTCTTCAATACTGCTTATCTGGGTCATGATTTACTGTCTCCCTACCAGAGACGGCTGGCAGTTGATAATATGTTAGGACAAAAGTTCGGAGGAAAAAAACACATTCTATCCTTAATCTCATTCTCCTTATCTCCTCTTCATCTCATCCCTTCACCGCACCACGTGAAATCCAATTTTGATGATTTCATTGTCCGTACGAGGACGTATTGTTTTGCTTTGTAAATCAACTTCATCTTTTCTGCTGCCACAGTTGTGATTCCGTTTTGCTGATTCATTGTTTATGTATTTTCAAGGTTTGATCCGTTGAAAAGGAGGACGAGTAAACAGCCAGATGCAGAGATTTCTTATCTGAGAGAAGGTTATTTACTAATCATGAGTTTGCAGGATAGATTGTAGTTGATCAAGTTTTTGATATAACTTCACCTTGAAATATCTGTGTCTGACTAAATGAACGTGTAACCATAAATATTCATGAAATGTTCAACTATGTGTATTCTTATTCCTGACAGGGTCAGTAGAATACAAAAAGAAAAAAATATCCTACCGTACACTAGATTAGAATTTATTAAATTGTTTCATGCAAAGGTTTTAATTTCTAACAAATTAAAGCCGTAATTTGAAATGGGATTTCAGCCTCTCGTTTGATCCCTGTCACATTTGTCTCGTCCCCAGGAGGAACACACTTTCTTTCACCAGCCTCCGGCTTTGGCTGCTTAGAATTTGAATTTTGTAATTGAAGAATTAATGGAGACATTAATCAAGCAATTAATCAGTAGTTACAGTAATAGCCTGACGTTCACAAGTGAAGCGCTTTCTTTTGCAGATTAATCTGTGTCAAACATACAGTATAGAGGCAGAAAACACTGTAATCCCACAAGCTTGGTTGTGTTGCTTCTATTCTGTTCCAAAACCAGCTGCCGAGTTTATGTGGTGACACAGTTAAAAATATTTCAAAGTGAGGTTGCAAAATCTTTTTTTGATTTGTTGTGTGAAAGTGGGTCAGCACCATAGGTGTCTTGCTGCTGGAGCTCACTGGAACGACGCTCCGCCACGAGAGAAAAGGAACATTCACAGTTTACATAATATGGTAGAAATTCAAATAAATATTTGAAACACTACAAACCATTCCACCTTAAATGTTGCCGCTAGCTGCTGGTAGCTTATGTTAGCATGTTAGCCTTTAAACTGATTCTACTAATTTAATGTTGACTAATGAAGATGAAAATACTTCACCCATGGTAACTTACTGACAGCAGCATAATATTATCTACGTGAGGAAATCATTCACAAAGTAATTTCAACATTTAATAGAGTGATCTGTTATTGTTGCTATTATATGTAAACTGCAGGGACAGTGGTTTATAACTTTTTAAAGCAACAACTTGTCACAGACATCCACCTGCATCAAAGATAAACTCTTAAACAGTGCATTGTCACATATTATTATTACAGATCAACATTGAAAAGGGATTCTGATCTATTTACAGCAAGTGACAAACATTCATTGTAACACTGCAGAGTTGTGTTAGTTTCTCTTCTTATTTCAGAGTCAGTGACAACAGACTCTGTGCAGAGAATAACATTGTTAATTTTTGATTTCCTCACAAGAATAGAACTGTTTTGTTCTATGAGCCCTCAGAGCCTGTGTCTCTTAGGGCTCATGTGATTATTTTGTTTCTTTCTTGGAAATGGAGATGTGAAGCCATAAATCAAATTTGGAAAAATACTGTAGCTATTTGTAGGTCAACAAAACATGTGAACTACGCAAAAATATTAAATACAGTTTGATTACAGCTTGGCTCAATCTCTCCCTGAACCTCTTTCCTCTCCCACTGAATCCAGTCTCCTCCCAGTTAAATATCAAATATAGGATAGAATGCAAAAAACTAGATGGTTTCATAGAGATAAATAATATTAGAAAAACATGCAACATATATTGATCAGCATTAACCTAGCTCAATAATTAAAGTGTATGCAATTATTTACTCAGTATTCTTGTATATATTTGTTTTCGAATGTCATCTGTTCCCCCCCGTTTCATTTTGCCGTGCTTGTGTCACATTCCTGTAGCACACATGCCTTTGAGGAGCTGTGAATTGTAATCAGACCTTTCCAGATATCTCAACTTGATGGAAGGACTGGTGGGTGGCATCCTGACGAGTGTCCTTATTATTAATGTCCCCCCCCCCGTCTCAAATATAAATCAAAGGACACAGCAGTCATAGCTGCTTGTCTTCCCTCCTTCCTCTTCCTCTTCCTCCTCCTCCTCCTTCTCCTCCTCCTCCTCCTCCTCCTCCTCCTGCAGTGTTGCATCGCAGAAGTTGCCAGCTTCATTGTGATTTTGTTTTATGTGGCTGGGATTAAGAGTGCAAGGACAGTGCACCCGGAAAACAGAATGGGATACAAGGCACTCAATCAAGATGCAACTTTGTGTGTACGGGTCCAGGGTATATGTGTGTGATTATTATAGGCTACGACAGATACTGTACAGTCATAAACAGAGTGTGATATGAGGCACTCAATCAAGAGGCAACTTTCTGTGTATCGGTGGACAGTGCTTTCTTCTGTGCAACTACAGATACACACATCTGAGGAATATTGTTTGGTGAAAACTTCTCTGGGATTGCAATCTGCTGTATATAAAAGTCTATACTGTAAATCCATTGCATATTATAGATAAACATTCGATTGACTCATATTTTTCCTCTCTCTTCTTTCTCTCATTATGTTCCAGTGGGCCCAATCCTCTTTCCAAAGAGTGGAAGACCAGTCAACGAATTATGAATGTTAAACAAAATGACCTCCTATCAGCAGCAGCAGATGATGCGAGGTCCTAGGTGGAACCGGGCCTTGTCCGACCCTTTGCTCGTGCTGCTTCTGGCCCTCCAGCTGCTGGTGGTGGCAGGGCTGGTACGCGCACAGACGTGCCCCTCCGTCTGCTCCTGCAGTAACCAGTTCAGCAAAGTCATCTGCACCCGCCGAGGCCTGCGGGACGTGCCCGATGGCATCTCGACAAACACACGCTACCTGAATCTGCAGGAAAATCTCATTCAGGTCATAAAGGTGGACAGCTTCAAGCATCTGAGACACCTGGAGATCCTGCAGCTGAGCAAAAACCACATACGCAAAATCGAGCTGGGTGCCTTCAATGGACTGGCCAGCCTCAATACCCTGGAGCTTTTTGATAACCGCCTCACCACCATCCCAAACGGGGCATTTGAGTACCTGTCCAAACTAAAGGAGCTTTGGCTGAGGAATAACCCCGTGGAGAGCATTCCCTCCTATGCTTTCAACAGAGTGCCCTCATTACGGCGGCTGGACCTCGGGGAGCTCAAGCGACTCACCTACATTTCTGAGGGGGCCTTTGAAGGGCTGAGCAATCTACGCTACTTAAATCTGGGAATGTGCAATCTGAAGGAAATTCCCAACCTTATTCCCCTGGTGAAGCTGGATGAACTGGAGATGTCGGGGAACCAGCTATCTGTCATCCGGCCTGGCTCTTTTAAAGGACTCATCCATTTGCAAAAGCTGTGGATGATGCATGCCCAGATCCAGATCATAGAAAGGAACTCTTTTGATGACCTGCAGTCGCTAGTGGAGCTCAATCTAGCCCACAACAACCTCACCCTGTTGCCCCACGATCTCTTCACTCCTCTACATCACCTGGAGAGGGTGCACTTGCACCACAACCCCTGGAATTGTAACTGTGACATCCTCTGGCTGAGCTGGTGGCTCAAAGAGATGGTCCCAGCAAACACGAGCTGCTGTGCCCGCTGCAGCTCCCCCACCCACCACAAGGGCCGGTACATTGGCGAGCTGGACCAGAACTACTTTCACTGTTATGCTCCTGTTATTGTGGAGCCTCCCACTGACCTGAACGTGACAGAGGGGAGCGCTGCAGAGTTGAAATGCAGGGCCAGCTCTCTGACCTCAGTGAGCTGGATTACGCCGAACGGCTCCATCATGACACACGGAGCGTACAAGATCAGAATCTCGGTGCTGAACGACGGCACGCTGAACTTCACTAACGTCACCATGCAGGACACCGGCACATACACGTGTATGGTCAGTAATTCTGCCGGGAACACGACAGCCTCCGCCACGCTCAACGTGTCCTCGACAGAGAACAGCAGCTTCAGCTACTTCACCACGGTAACAGTGGAGACCATAGAGACGCTGCAGAATGAGGGCTTCACCACCAGCGTGCAACAGAAGGTGGGCCCCACCCCCTCGGCTGGCGCGTGGGAGTCCGTTTCAGCCACGTCCACGACGACCACCACCACGCTGCGGACCACGCTCTTCACCCGCGCCACGGAGAAGACGTACACGATCCCCGTCACAGAGCTGGGCGGGGACAGCCTGCTCAACGGCCTGGACGAGGTGATGAAGACCACCAAGATCATCATCGGCTGCTTCGTCGCGATCACGCTAATGGCCGCCGTCATGCTGATTATCTTCTACAAGATGCGCAAACAGCACCACCAGCAGAACCACCACGCACCCCAACGCACTATTGAGATCATTAACGTGGACGAGGACTGTGTAACGGGGGGCCCGGGCATGGAGGGCCACCTGACCCTGCCCCCCCTTGAGCATGAGCACCTCAACCACTATAACACCTACAAGAGTGCGTACAACCACGCCACTATGAACTCCATACACAGCTCTGCGCACGAACCTTTGTTAATCCGGGCCAGCTCAAAAGACAATGTACAAGAGACCCAGATCTAATACTTGTTTCTTTTTGCAAAATGAGACATTATAAAACTGATGGAATTACATAAAAAACTTGACTGACAGGACATTACTGAAGACTGGATGTGAGGATTACGGCTCAAACGATGGAGAAACAGACTCGCGTTTTGGCAAATCAGTGGCTGGTGGTGTTTGTTCATTGACTTTTGGGATTAGGGTATGTCTACTGTTTCAAAAAGTGTCTTTACAAAACAGAAGTTATTTATTTAAGAAAAAAATATTGTGGTTAAATCAAGAAAAACTGTATTCTGCGATTATTTTTTCAGCACTTACTTCATGTCTTTCTTTTCTCCCTCTCATTTCATGGGTTTGGTTTACTAATATGCTTTATGCTTTGGAGGCATCTGTCAAAGAAAATGTTGAAGCAAAAATGTCGAAGCAAATTATTATTATTTATTTTTGTACACTGCAGACTTCAGGATCAGATGAGACAGAAAACCACATTTTCCCCACGTGTGAAAGGAACCTAGAGCACATTAGTGAGTTTCTCCAGCTGTGAATCAAGTGATGAAATCTTTGTGACCATCTATAACTAAGATGGTTTGAAGACTTGTTCATTATTTTCCCGCTGATTGACAGAACGATCACGAAATTTGGTCATAATTCACGACTTAATTATACCTCTTACGTACATGTTAGGCACTCTGCACTGTCATCTGTATACTGAAGATCCTTAATGAGTGGAACACGTCCTGATTCTGCAACTGTGCAGGTCAAGGCTCACCTTTAAAAGCATATTTTAAATCAATTTAAATTCTATAGATAAACTATGAAAGAAACATTTGTCTTTGTTTTCCTAATGGATATGCAAAGTACCAATTTATGCCCCATGTCCAGTTGTTGTGACTCAAATCCCAAGCATCTCAGAGACCTGATAACAAAAAGGAAAAAGTCACTAATTGTATTTAGACCAATTCTGATCTCTGAGGGTCATGATACTGGAGCAGCTCTAATGGGTTCTTTAGAATTAAGACGATTGTTAATAAGAATACAAATACAGATGTAAAATGGAAAATAATTCTAACTTCTGGATAAAGGTTCACTGCCTTTGAATGTTCCAAGTGCATAATGGCCTCCCCTTTCACTTAGGATGCTTTGAAACCGCTGCTGCATGTGAAGACGATTGCTTTGAAGCCACCTTTTCATGCTGGGGACCCCTTACCTCCTCCGCAGCACTGCAGGACAGAGTGCCGTCAGAAGCAGGCCGGTGAGCCGGAGAAGGAGCGTAAACCCTTTATACAGCTGTCCGAGCACATTGCCTGTCATCTGTGTGCCACATTTCGGCATGGGCAGTGCTTGGCGGTCCCAGATTCACACCCTGCCCCTGCCAACCACAGGACTTGGCCCCCGAGCGGGAGGGCTTATGCTGCAAGAAGCTTTGGGGGTGAATGTCTGGGATCGGGCATCAACCAGATGTGTGGGTTGCATCTGTCTCTCCCCCCCCCACTCCCTTAGCGACAACAAGATTTCCATTTTAATTGATGTGCCCATGGGTTTTGGATGGACACAGCTCCGCAGGGGCCCATACCTTGGAAACCATTTCAAAGCCCCCCCCCATTAGAACGGTGCCAGGTGGCAGAAATGCAGAGGTTATGCAGACATTTGTCAGATTCTCCAGGTTTTATTTTTAGCAGATAAGTGCAGCTTTGGTCCCCCGACAGTAAAAACACAACAAAGAGCTTGTTATTGTTGTCGTGTTTCATTCTGGTTTGTCTTTTACATTATATTGAAGGTTTAAGTTAGAGTGTGGACGTATAAAGAGGAGAATACCTCATAAGAAATACTGTTACAGATAGTGACATGCATTTTTTTTGTGGAATCACAATGCAAAGCCCTTACATGAAAAATTGGAAGTGGTACTGCACCCCAAAAATAAGAGGAAGTTGTAGGTTTCGGACGTTCTTACATCTTGGGTCTGAAAGGTTTCCACAGTAGTCATAAATTATCGACTCCGTAATTAACATCTCATTTCATTGCTCCATGCAGGGCAGGTTTAAACTGGCAAAATATTATATAATAATACAAATTAACAACAAAAAGTCATTGGATGGACATAAACTTACATGAAGTGAGTGCATCCTACTTAAAAAAAACTAAAAGACAAATATGCTTCCTCCTGTAGCTTCCCGTTTAACATATTCCAAGTACTGGTGAGAATTAGAGAAAAGGATCAGTACGTGTTCTTCATAGAATCTCATTTCTTCGGGATAAAAAGACTTGAATGAAACAAGATAATAATCTAAAGCCCTATTCCTACAGGACTGGTAATACCTTGGGTCCTCCTGTGATATGTAATGCAATAATTGCATATGTTAATAATCCATGTCTACAACCTATTAAGTGAAAACTCTGCAGCAAATTGCCTTTTCATGTTTTTGTCTAATACTCTGGTCATTTAACATCGGTCATTTGTAAAACATGTATTTTGTCTTATTCCACATTCCCCTAGATTCACCTTCCAAGGAAAATTTTAATTGGTAATAATGGAGGCTGTTGTGGACTCTATCAGTGGGAAATTGAGTGTGACTTTAGTTACTCTGTATGGAAAACCAACTGTTCGTTTCAATATGATTTTATGATCAAGACCTTTCTAAGTAAAAATTCAAATTTCTCACAACATTTGTATTATCTCTGAAAGTGTGGAGGGCAGATTCCTAAATAACAAGAGGTCTCAAAGTGATTTTATAGTCCAAACCCAGTGACATGATTCTGGCCCATTGACACTATTCACCCAATAATTGCACTTCTATGGAGTCTGGCACGTTTGTAAACCATCGACCGCGGATGTGTGTCATTAAGTCTGTGTTTAAGTTCCTGGTGACGGGATGTGGATCACAGTTCTACTCAGTTGACATAAGAGAGTGTAACCATCTTCCCCTTTTTTTGCCTTTAGTTGGAGGTAAATCGTCTGAAAATTTAAATGGTAAATTAGTTGCATTTTAGTCGAGCTGTCTCATGTGTGTAAGATATCTAAATATTTTTGGTCAATGTTCTTTTTTTTTCCCCACATTATTTTATTTTATTTTCCCCAGAGGGAATGCTGTTCTAGTGGTAGATTTATATTAAAAAATTAAAAAATCATTTTGAGAATAAAACTAAACAAAAACAGTTTTTTTTATTTTATTTTGATTTTACATGTGCCAACAACCTGTTCTAAAAGTGAAAAAGAGAAACATGCTGTAAAAGAATAAGAGATTGATTTTCATGTAAGCATTCTTTCATGACCTTTAAAAAGATATGGAGATCGATTATAGAGACCAGAGTTTGTAGTTCATACACAAAATATGGTTAAAATAAACTATTGTTGTTTTTCTGTATTGTCTGATTCTTGTTTTCATCATCCATCCCCAAGAAGACTGACAGAGATGTAACAGTACGAGTCCGAGATTTAAAAAACCAGAGCTTTAGTTCAGTGCTTTCTTCCTATCAATGTTCACACACATTTATAATCTGCAAACCAATATTCACCAGAGCCTTTTAAACCTTTCATTTATACATTTCAATGATTATAATTACATTTACCATCTTCATCATGGAAAAACTAAGACCAAATATATAATAGAGAATATTTGAATACTTGAATGTTTTATTTCCAATTACTTCACTCAAGCCCTTTAAATTTTGTATGTGTATGATAATGTAGATTCATTATTAATATGATATTGTTTTTAAACGCGGTTATATATGCACATTGAGTGTTGTTACAAGGAATCCAGTATAACTTCACAGACTGACATGCAGGGATGAAAACACATAACACATAGCACACCACATGCCGGCACGTATAGAACACTCACTGTAATGTTCTGCCATCTGTCACAGCGTTACATCAAATTGTGCTTTTACTGTTTTTAACGGTTCAATTGAAACAACAACACCAGAGCTCGATGTGAGACTGTGAAAATTTGCGAGCTTTATTTACCACTGACACGATTTCTTTGAGAGAAACTTTAACAACTTTTAAAAACAAGTTGGTAAGCAGAGCGAGAGAAGGAATAAAACGATGTGACATAAATAACACTGAAGGTGTCACCGAGCCAATTTACACCACTGATATAATAAACGTGTTTCTTTTATCCTTAAAGCTTTATATTCTTATTTCCTTTGTTGGCCATTTTTAAAGTCAGAATATTCACTAATCACATCAACTATTCAAATAAAATAGCATTTAAGTACTTCCGTACAGAATTCACAGTAACAATCAGTGTGTATAACAATCATATATAAAGTATAACTCATAAAAAAACAGTCTTATCATCATGCATCTTTTTGTCCTGTTGTTTTAAAACTGCACATCCCAGCACGATTCTTATTATCCAGTAAAATCAGGTCATTACACTGTTTAGCCAGCGTGTGAAGAGCTTATAAAACTGCATGAGTGAAACATCATGTGTTTGGAATCCTACACAGAGCAGATTTCAACACAAGCTGAACGAGACGCGTTCCACGTTCTCCACCATCAGCATTCATGAGCTGCTGTTCAACTTCGCTAATCGGCCAAATAAATTAAGATTCTGATCGTCAGTGATCGCGTCATATCGCACAGGACAAGCCAACAGTAAACATTTGGACCAGGGAGTAATTGCCATCATAGTATATGTTAAGGAATATTTGAGTACTTATAAAACTATATGTTTTTATAACAGAGCATCTTAGAAATAATCAGGATTTGTTTGTTGTTGTTTGATTTCCCACCATCGCTCTTTCCCCCTCTTTAAATCAAGCCCCAGAGAAAAGTGAAATATTGTCAGAGTCATATTACCTGTACGGCTTTGCCTCCAGGAATTTGTTTCACATTCTCTCTTATTATTTACCTCCGCCAGCCAAGGAGGTTTTGTTTTCGCCCCCCTCCATTTTTCTTGTTTGGTGGTAAACAGGATTATGCAAAAAAAAATCTAACTTGGTGGAGAAATGGGGCCTAGACCGAGAAAGAACACTTTCAAATTTTGGCGTGGATCCACACAAAGACAGAGATCCAGGATTATTTTCACCTACCAACATTGTGAGGCATTTTATTTCATCAGTTTCCCAGAGAGTGATGCATTGATCTTGATAAAAACCATATGAAAGGGACGGATTTCTCTGATTGTTGAGTTATTGAATGTAAGGGGACCGCTGGGCCTCGGTGGTGGTATCTGCTCTCCTGGGTTCTAGCTGCTGAATGGAATACGATTGTTCTAGTTATTCCAGAAACAGTCGTAGTTTCCACTGATTCGTCATCATCAAAAGGGACTTTATATGTGTCTACCTCATGGTGGCCCTTCTCATAGTTTGGTAAATTGAATCCAAGGCATTGTGCATTTCCCACATACGCATTCAGTCGTACTTCAGCTAACGCTCATATAGACCTACTGAGAATCATCACACAACGTTAAAGTCATACAGAGGGTTGTTAGTGTCTGCAGATTTACTGTACGACTGATGGATTCAATATAAAACATTTAGTGCTGATCTGAAGAGCTGCAATACGGCCCTGCTAGCCTCCAGGTAGTCCATGAATTAATCAATTACAATTAGTCGATCAATCATGGATGTGCTTTACCTTGCCCCCCCCGCCCCCCTACCCCCCAACCTCCCCCAACTGTGTGTTAACAGTCTTCAGTCAATGAGACAGATAGTGTGTGAGGCAGGAACAAGAGATCAGGGCAGGGTGTTCATTTGCTTTTCACAACAGGAGGCTTTGATTAGATGCACTGTGTGAATCAAGGGTGAAGCTGCTGCCCCGACTGAGCATCAGTCAAACCAAGTGTATATCAAAAAATAATCCCATGCGATGTGGGAATATGAAGATGTTAACATCAGTGTATTAACTGGAGTGTGGAGGGAAAACAGCATGAAAAAGAAGATTTGCTTAAAAAATACATCTTTCATCAGATATATCAAACATGAACTACTAATGGAAACATGAAACATTGAAAAACATGTTTAATCCTAAGAATCCATGGCTTTTTTTTCTTGCTGAATTAAAATGTTTCTCTTGTGTGGGAGAAACTGTGAAGTTGTGAACTTACACTAACAATCCTGTCTGCTAAACTCATTTAAAAGTTTGCCCTTTGATTAAGTACTTCCACAGAGAGGTCACCTCATATCCGACCTCCTCCACCTTGGTTGTGTTACTGTGGCAGCCAATCACCAGCAAGCCACAGGACGCAGCTCACTCCTTGAGGAACAGTTGCATTATACTGTATGACGCCGACTCGCCTGCCCTTTAGAGTGTATGACAGATTGGTTTTATATTTTTATACATTAAATAGTTGCATTGAAAACACGGCCCAGGGCCTGTTCCACTGGCTCCTCAATAATGCACCATTAAACTCCTCATTTTCTTATTTATTCTGCTCCTGAGGCTCGGGCCAATTAATGGGTGCTTAATGCCAGGGCTCTGTTTGGAATGCCCGTGGGTTTTCTTATGTGTATAATTTACAGTGGTGTTGGATAGAGAACTGTGTAGGAACAGTATTTCAAGGGGGTAAGTGAGTATTTTCTTACATTACAAATCAAAAACAAACATGTACTTTATTACAGTAATTGGTTGTTTAGAAATTATACATTTATAAAGCTATGTTCATTTCAAAAGCTACTGTATAGAAACCAACATGATCTGCAGTTTGTCGTGTAAAGGCTGGAGATACTGAGAGTGGTGAAACAACAAAAGGACAAAACAACTTCACTTGGCAACGGCCAGGAGAAATATAAATCTGTTTTTGAAGCAGCTGCTATTCGTAGAGGAACTCACCCCGGGGTCAACTGCTCTACATGATCGCTTGAGACTGTCCAACATATTCAAGATGCAAGTAAACAACTTAATAATCACCAAGGAGCGGTTACATATTAAGTCAATCTTGTTTTGTTTTTTCCAGGTACGCTACAGATTCATAGAAAAAAGTTGGAGAAAAAGTCATTTCAAATTGAATGATTTGTCTGATCTGCCCTTATTTTCACAACGGACCAGATTTCTAGAGATAACAGTTCCTTTTCCTTCAGATTCTGCCTCATGAATCAGAATGCACCCGAGAAGCTTCTATTACAGGACTATCAAAGAAGATGTTATATAGTAACACTGAGTTCTACAAGTTGCAGATGATTAGCAAGGTGTCTGTGTTTTTACAAGTTCACGTGGAAAGGAAGTGTTTTTTGATCTGAAGTCAAAAAACTCTGTATTGTAGGCTAAAGATTTTTACCCCATTTAATGACACAGACTGTTGATTGTGGAGTAAAAATCCTGCAATGTTGTAACAGTCGCTGCTTAAAGTGTGTTCCCTGTCCCCAGGTCTACATCATCAGGTATAGGATGGGAGGGATGCAAGCTGCAGTGCAGTCTGGGAGCTGGATGCCCGCAGCTAGCTTTTAGTTCCTGGCAGTGGGGGATCGAGCACTGCAGTGAGACTGGGACAGGAGCTGTGGCATCACATCAAAGAACATGAGACGAGGCTATCGCGGAGAGGTAAATCCCCTCGTCTGTCACGTTGCTCTTTAATTCACCTGAAGAAAGTGATCGTCGGGTTATGGTGCGATGGCTATTTATACAGCCTGC
Source organism: Pseudopleuronectes americanus (assembly GCA_038501795.1). Classification (NCBI taxonomy): domain Eukaryota; kingdom Metazoa; phylum Chordata; class Actinopteri; order Pleuronectiformes; family Pleuronectidae; genus Pseudopleuronectes; species Pseudopleuronectes americanus. The sequence continues at coordinate 7,325,990 of CM076720.1, forward strand.
ACCACGTGGGCTGCAGGGTTCATCCCGACTGAACTACTTCATGCAAATTTCCGCGCTCACTGCTCCACAGGGGAGTGTGAGCAGGTCTGGAGAGCGCCTGAAGCCCGAGAGATGTATAATGTGAGACATATATATAAATATAGATATCGCTCATGTAACAGGGCAACAAAAATGAAGTTTATATGAGAGAACCGTACTTATAAAGCAAGATGTCGTTGAGAATTTACTTTCCCCTCGATAAGGAGATCCTAGGAGTGGAATGAGGCAACATATTTATTGGGTTCTTTAGAATAAGTTCACCAGAAGGACCCTAAAAAACCGAAAGCAATGAAAATTCATAATATAGACAACCCTGGATATATATTATATATCCAGGGTTGCAACTTCAATTCCTTTAAATATATCCCTAACAACTCAAAAACGATTTGGGATTCAACACATCTGAATCACTTCACTATATGTTTTATGACCGTTAGCTACCGTCTGATGAGGAATGAGCCCCAAAGGACAACAGCCAACAGTTTTCAGCATCTGGTGTAGATAGCGGACATCCGGGCATCGATTTAGGTTTAACCTTCCTCCACACTAAACACCAACAGCGATACTTAGCTAATGTCACCTCAGTCTCCACGTGTGCTGCTAACCAGCTGGAAACCAAATCCTGCTCAAACGTGATTGGTTAAACTAGAAAAACAGAAACCAGAAGAACTCCAGCACCGAAAACAGTGTCCCTTGCTTATAGATTCTCCACAGAACAACATGCTTCTTGTCTCCAGCTCCCGTTGTCTCCTCCAAAGCAGCACATTACTTTTCCAGAGGACAGTCAACAAGTGTGATTACAGCCACGGTGACATCCAAGTCCAACAGTGGAGCTCAGGACATTGAGGTTAGTTGATATATCTGACTGGTGCCTCTGTTCTGTAACCAGGACACATCTGTTAGAGGATGATGGAGGAGAGCCGAGTCACAGCGAAGCTATTGTCACCCTCCTGCTAGGGGAGTACTCACATTCTGAGCACGCAGCATCCTGAAAAAACCCTCTCCATCATAAAGCGTCGCCTCCCTATGAGGAAGATTACTTTCTAAAGGGTGTGTTTTTTTTCCGAGTCTGAACTACATATGCAGCTCCCAGCTGCATATGTAGACGTGGCTAACCAGCCATGTAAAGACAGACACCCAGTCCCCTGGTTCTCTCCCTGCAGTTATATGCTCACATTTACACACATGCACAACAAAACACCGTAATAATGGTTGGGTTTTGTTCTATGTGGGCGATCATGGGAGACAGTGTCGGCTGCAGCAGTGCTCCGTGTCTGTGTGTTCCCGTGGAAACTGTGATTGTGGGATGCACCGACTGACCCTGCTTCGTGCCAAACAATTAGTCACGCTCAGAGGCCTGTTTTTCCTTTAAAATGTGCATCTCTCACAAACTTTTACAGATCCTACTACGTATTTCAGACATTTTAATTACTTTAGTAACATTTTTTATAACTTTTATATCGGTACCACATTTCAGGCAAAAATTGCTGTCGTGCAAAACGTATAGGCTATAAGGATAAACCAAAAAATATATAATATAAATATAATATTAAAATATATTTTAATTGCAATGAAAAAGTTCATCAATCAAAAGCAACATAATTAACCCTGATATTTTTTCTTTCCATCTTTCAGAAGTTGCTGTAGGAAGCTTATGATGCAGAAACTGAAGGATTTTTATTGGCTTATGTTTAATACGTTTTTAGGGAAATATAATATTGCTCAGTTGGGCATAGTTGTGAGCATATTTTTGTTGTATTTTGTATTCACGCTGTCTGAACACATATTCAAAACATCTGAGGATGCATTTGCAAAAAAACATCTTTGGCTGGTATGGAAATACACAGCTGCTTCCCCTCTATATGACAGTGGGAAATCTTTATAGCTCCAGTGAGGGTTCTCCTACTTTTGACACTAATCAGCAAATTGGGGGTTTGCGGCTGGTATATTTTAACTGTCACATGCAGTAATACTAATGTGAAAGTAATCGTAGGAGCAACCACATTGTGATTGATGTTATAACACATGAACATTTGTGTTCATCTTGTCTCTTATACCTGAATCGTTCCTGGTAATTTTCCTGTAAATTCATTTATCCAAGCAGCCAGTGTTTATTCAACCAAGACGGACGTACAGCTTGACAATGTGGACAATGCAAATAAGACTTCAACTTACATTAACACAGGTCCTTAAAAACAACAACTTTTTATGTTCTGTAACAAAATAATCAGTTTCGCATATAAACACTAAGTTGCTTTTTCGTATAAAGCTTCTAAGTTTAAAAATAAACTGTTACTTGTTTACTCGTTTACTTCTCCTTGTATAAAAGACTGTCAGTAGTTTAATTAAGCAGTGAATTTGGACTGAAAACACAGAAATGCACGATAGCCACCAGCCACTGTTGCTTGTCTCTAAATCTAAAAACATCTGTGCTTCTTTTATAAAGTGATGGATTTGTACAGGTTTCTGCAGTGGATCCAACATTTTCAATCCTGATAACACACAACAAGGTTTCTTTCAAGTAATTTTTCAGTCAAAGCAATTCATTATTATTAAAATCAAACATTATGAGACGTATGGAAAGTCACCAGGTGCTGTGGGGGCAAATGGGAAACTTGATAGTCATGTACAGTGTAAATGGGTCATTACATTAAAAGGAACGATCAATAAATTGAAATAGAAACCATCTGTTTCTGTCAGCTGGATATTAAACATACTGACGCAACGCTTAATCAGACTATTCTTTTTTTGAAAAACTGTGACCTTGACTAGAACACGTCATTCTGCAGTTCAGGCACCGCTGAACACTAGGGGGCAATCACAACTCTGGGGAGCAAAGATGGAAGAACCATTCGAGGGAAAACTGCTTTGAAAACGTCGTACACCATTTGGATGTGATTTTAGGAATGTAAATATACAGATTAATACCAACATTACACACTGTTATAACTCAAGTGATATGTTCAGTGTGTGTCTTAGCTGTGTAGCTATAAGAGCGTTCAGCAAAGGCATAAATATACTGTGTAATATACTTTGTGTGGCCAGTGCTTGAATGAGAGATACATTAAATTTATGTACTTCTTGCAAACCAAAATGTTTATTCAAAATAAAATGTATTGCATGTAACTTTTCTGAACAACCTGTTAAGTAAAATGCAGTATCCTTGCTTTGCCCCCTCTTAAATGAAAATGTAGGTTGGCCCTGTACAACAATTGAGGCGTAACATTACCGGCAAACACATTGTAGGCACTCACTGCTATTGTTCCCATACTTTTTATTCAGATTAATGCTGCAACAAGTGACACATAAACCGAGGGCTTCATTACAAAGTAATTCAATTCCCTGATGACTCGTATCTGTGGTAAGTATTCTGTCCTCTTTCTGGCGCAGAGGTAAATATTCCTTACAGTATCTTGTGTATCTACCACTAATGTAATTGTAAAATGTGAATTCATGAGTCATCCAGATCCTTTGAGTTATGTGCACCAACAATAATGAGCGTTTTAGGGTGATGAATAATTCAAGTGTAATAAATTCAACTTAAATGGTTATGAATACGGGCGTATAATGCTCCTGCATAATGACACACATTGAGTGATTTGATATCATGGGAGCTTATTTCCAATGCAAGGCTGAGGTGAGATACCGGCAGAGAGACTGGGCTGATTTTATGGTCCGTGATGATGACTGGCAAATGAGATTCCTAAAAATTGCCAAGATCCATTGGCCTGAATCCCTGCGAATTGGGTTCAGTGATTAAATGTCAGGAACAAAGGAATGAAATGCTCTCTCTTCTTTAAGTATTCTTACAGATGTGTTTGCTGCCAGGTGGGACAGCCAAAGGAAAAAAGTTGGTACTGTAAATGACCTTATCCCGTGCCCTGGTCTTGAACCTTAGTAATTTCCTAGCAAGAGCAGGAGGAGATGTGGGCTGGGAAGACGTTTTGTTTTTGTCTGCGTTTGTTTGTCTGTTAATTCCCAGGACAATGCAAAAAACAATATACTGGAATACCACAAAACCTGGTGGAAAGATGTTGTATGGCGTCAGAAATGAGCTCCTATTACATATGTGCCTCCTTCAACATTGCGAGAGGTATTTTTCCACATTTTCGTCGATTTCTCTGAGAATAATTTATGGATCATGATGAGAAAATTAGTCACATTTAGGGGGGTTGATATTCATGAGAGCGATTTGTGCAGATCCAAATTAAAACCCAGTTCTAGTGAATTTAAATGTGGTTTCATGAGGGGAACTGTTGGGCCTTGGCAGGGGTAAAAATCTACTCAGATACTTTTGTTACTGTAATACTGGCGTGAATGGTTTGTGATTAGTGCTTTAGCTCAATTAAGTTATTGTCTCCAAGCAACTTTACTGGAAGTTTATTGAATTTATCCATCTGATTCTCTGACCTCTCTCAAACGGAGTTAAAATCCAAAATCATCGAAGCAAATGGTTATTTCAAGCAAACACAGAAGTGAAGAATTCTCCTCAAACATGTGCACATGTACTGATATAGATCAATACCACAGGCAGAAACATCCTTCTCCTCAGCATGACTCACAGTCTATTTAAGGTCTGAAACTGCAGATATTGTACGAGCTCCTCTTTTGGGCATTTCAAAAACATCATATTGGTTAATGGTTTTGTTGAACACTCAAAAGGAATAAGTCAGTAATAATAATAATAGTAATAACTCTATTTGAATAGCACTTATCTAAACCAGCTTACAAAGGGCTTCACAAAATTCATGGCAAAAAAATGATGACCTAAAATAAAAGGTAGTCAATTCAGTTCTATTTCAAGCACCAGATCATATCATAATAAGAAACCTGACATTTCGCACAAGTATAACATTATGAAGACATTCAAAATGCATGGAAATTACATAATAATACATGTTATTTTACCGTAAATAGATAAAAGGCATTTTGACCAGGACACTTTGACTTTTTAGTCCCATATGGGTCAAGCTTAGGAAACACTCACTGTGTGGTCACTGCTCTCAGCCTCCAAACCCGACAACTCCAGTTTGTAACAGTGTCGGTGTTTTAGATAGACGGCCGACTCTGATTGGCTGGTTTTGCATCTGCTTGACCAGCTCCCTTCCCACAACTCTTCCCCTTCATAATGGAATAATCTTTATACCTCTGCAGACTCTTCATCATCGTAATTTCCATACTGTATTACATTACGCACTCATTTGTATTTTATTACATTTCAATTTTATATCGTGCTTCATTTTGTTACACTGTTTGATTAAGCACAGTAACTGTATTAAATTCTACACAGTTATTGCATAATGAATATCTAAATCTCACGTAGAAAGAAGGAAGGCGTCTCTCTGTAGACGTAATATTAAAACTCAGTCACTTGAGACAGTACGTGAGGCGCTTAAAGTGAACATCAGCTTAGTTGATCACTGACTGGTCAACTCCTGATCAGATAAAGTCTTATTTAGCTCTAAAACAAAGCTCTTTTATATTCTACACACAACTGTTTCATAGGGAACTTGCTGTGCCTTGCGAGCACACATCTGAAGGTCAGGTCTTCAGGGGGGAAAAAATCCTCCTAACTGTGCCAATTCATTAATCTGAGGCTCATTGCAGGAACAAAATGTAGCTGGATAATAAATGTCCAGATTAAAGGCTTTTGCAGCCCCAAAGGCATGAAATTTAACTGAAGTCAACCTCTAAATCTTTATATGATTGTAAGGTATTATAGTGAAACAGGGTTCTTTTTTTCTTCTATTTTCAAATAGTATATCACCATCCCCTCGAAAATAACTCTTATTGGTGCCACATTTTCTGGAGGACACAGGAACTTATCTGATTCAGGAGGTGGCAACTGCAACATTTGTATGTGACTTATGAGCACAGGGCAAATGTAAGGATAATAAACAATAAAGAGACAAAAAAAGACACGTTAATACAACAATGTGATGAAAAGAAGTTTAAATGAAATCTCCTGAATAGAAGGGCATGGATGCACGCAGAGTATTGAATAAAATCTGGCTCTCAAAGCTTAGTTTGCAGTTAAATACTCTGGTTAAATACTTGTCAGATGGGCTTCGAGCACTGCATCTATTGTGTTCGTGCCATCTCACCGCTTTTCCTTTCTCCCTTTGTTGGGTTGGGATCCGTTTGTCAGAGTCACTACATTACAGGACAGAGTCACTCGGCAAGTCAGATGGCTCTTATTTTAAAAAGCCCGACTTCACCTCAACCACAATAAAATAAAATAACAACAAGAGTTTCCAAAGCACGGAGCAGAGCTGTCGTGCACTTTCACATAAATTAACCTCCGACCTCAATGTTATAGATTTCCAGTTGTGGACCTTTGTTCGTGTCGGAGGTGGTAATGAGAAAAAGCATCTCCACAAATGCTGAAATTATCAATATACATTTCCATTTATGAGGTGATATCTCCCTCATGAATCTGAAATGCAAAACGTAATCAGGCAAACGCAGTCTTCATTACCACTGCCCTTTCTGCTTCCACACAAATCATTACATATTATTCCACTAAATTGTCCTTTGCTGGCTCTCACCACACACAACCACTTCCAACATGGGGAACTGGCCTAATTCTCATTTGCAATATAGATAAGCTTGATAAGTTTGGGTAATGATGTAATGTGGTTGTAAAATGTGTTGTTTTTTTCCTCCCAACAGTGAAAAGTGCATGAATCAGTAATGAAGCAGGACTCTGCTTGTGTGCTCAAACCCATTAACACGATGGCTGCCTCCCACATAAATGTGAAATTACAAATCATTATTTTGATTCCAGTCAACATAGAGTCGTCTGTATCGGATTTAAATTCTGACTCCATCGTAGATGCAGCACACTTCTGTACTGAGAGGAGGAAAACAAAAACAGCTCTGAGTAGTAAACTTGTCTTAGTAAATATCTCTTCGATTTCATGGTCTATATGATTTTAACGTTGACTCTTCACACACAGGATGACAACCTGTGCGTGTAGCAGTCTACGGGTTGAACCATTCCCATATGAGCTTCAAAATACAGTGGAATACTGGAGCACTGACTTCAGACCAGGGTTTTTCGGTTGATCAAAAGCCCAGTCGATTTTCCACTGCCTCGAGATAGCAATTCGCCGACATAGCGCCTGACCGCCCTTTGTTTTAAGAACAAAACACCCCTAGGCACTCGATGCTGCTCGAGTGCATTTGCTACGTAAACAACGCCGGGTGTTGTAGGGCCCTATGTCTGGTGGAGGGATGGATATTTTCCCATTGGTAATTATTCTGGACGCCAAAGATGCTTCACTTTCCCATTACACAACACACATAGATTTGACTGGACCATTAATGTAACAGCATACAATATCACACTATAAACAAACCAAAAGGCACACACAAAAATAAAAGCACACAAACAGCAGGAGCTTACACAAATGTATCACTAAATGCACCCGTCACTGCACCTTTTGTACGCCTCTGTACTAGCACACTACTTAACTCTATTATTCAGTTAATGATTCCTCTAGTTTCCTTCCCAGAACCACACGCCTCCCATTACAAACACAAACACAAAAACAAACATGACGTGAGTTCAGGCAGAAACAGGATTTAATTACCTTCTCACGATAAACTGATCATTAACTGACTAACTGTAATGAGCTGAGTGGCAATTACTGGACAGTGGCCACTGCCGCAATGCCAGCTGATACATGAAGTTTTTACGATTCTTCGATTCTGATATTTTTACAAGACATTTAAATACACATGTCATTATTTAGTATGGTGTAATATTACACAGGCAGTAACTAGTAAAAATAATTGACTACATATTAATTCCAAGCAAACCTCTGCTATTATAAAATAAAATGGGTTCTAATAGAAAATTTGCAATAAATTGAGTCATTATAACAACATTACCTGTGTTTGCCTTACTAGTAAAGCATGAAGAGAATGTATCTGATTTCAAGTTACCGCTTTGAAAGGAATAAAACAGGAAAAGCTCTTCCAATGGCAAACACTATCTTCATGCTCTCTAAAATAAAAGTTCTTTAGCGATTTGTTAAACCTTCTCTCAATAGTATATTTTCTATCAGATTTACATGTTTTTCACGTGTTTCTCCGCATTTACACGCAATGAAAAAACCCACAGAAAGGTGACACTACAATTCCCTGCATATCATTTTCATATGGTAAATCAAGTGCTGTTTAATTGCAACACAAATTTCTGGGATTCTGCCTTCAACACTGACATGGAAATCATGACAGGCCAGCTGCTCAGGGGCTGGATGCAGTCGGGCTTATACATATATATACATATATAAGGTATATGTTAAAGTGATGTGTGATAGAAAATCCACACTTTATGAAAACAGATGTAATAGATGTGCCGTTGCACTGATAGCGCACAGAAGAGAACATGGCATTGTCCAAGAAAAAATAAATAACTGATGCAATCCATTTCATCAGGGTCTGGGGAGCCATCCATCACACTAAGGTGGGCAAACAAAATGCAGTGCTCATGTAAATTGTTGCCTCCGAGAGCCTCTGGCTCCGGCTCGATCATTTTCATTCACATAATAACTTATTTGCTTCACAACAGCTCGACCACAATCCGCTCAGGGGGAAATGTAATGGCAGTCTCCGTGACTGAAGAGGCAGAGAGAGGGTTCTCTTTACATGCCACCTGAAATCAAGCCATACAACTGCATGGTAAATACACACACTGCTCAAACAAATGAAGGGAACAGTTGATCTTTACTGATGATTCTGAGAGTTTGGTCAGGAACCTTAACACCAGTAGCCTGCCGGAGGTCATTTTGAAGGGAACTGGCAGTGCTCCTACTGTTTCTCGCAGCACAAAGGAGCAGATACCAGTCCTGCTGCTGGTTTGATGCCCTTCTACAGCCCCATCCAGCTCTCCTCCAGTCCCAGCCGTTCTCCTGCTCTTGAGACTGTGCTGGGGTGACACAGCCAACGTCGAAAATGCACGTATGGATGAGCCTTCTTTGAAGAGCTGCACCACCTGAGCAGCAGAACACAAATCTAGAGAAGAATCAGTCAGGAAGATGAGGAGAGAGCAAACGTCTGTGATCACCGCAGGTACAAAACCCTCCCTTTTGGGGTTTGTCTTACCATTGCCTCCACTGCACCTTTGCACATTGATTAAGTGTTCTTAAATAGTTTTTTTTAAGTCTAACACATTTTCATATTTTAACTACAGAGAGTTAAATACAAACAAAAGAACAAGCAAAAGCAAGATGTTGGAATGGACTGTAAATTAAAGCAAGCTTACCTATTTTAAAACAGAATATCACACGCTATGTAAAATAATTAAGAGTGATCAGTCTCAGTGACTAACAACACTCAACATTCTTTCCACCTTTTCTTTTTAGAGTCATAGACCATGTCTCCGGTTCCAGGATATGAAGATGTTATTAAGAAAGAGGGCTGTCGTGGGGCAGTTTTCTTTTTTGCTGCCGGCAAAATCTTTTTCGACCGTGTCATTTTAAATTTGGTTTTGCCACTTTGTTTCAGAAAGTCTGGATGGAAGTGAAGTCCAAAAGATATGAGCACGATGAGCCATAACTCCTCCACATTCCTCGAGAAGCACAGATGAGTATCAGTCTGTTTCGACTTCTGTTTGGGAGGGAAGACTTTTTTTTTAAAGTTTTTCCAACTTAATGATATTTACGACTGTGGAAGTTGCTGCATATAGATGGTCAACATTATCAGGTATCTTCATGATGGACACTTTAACTTGCACATTAAAGTATGAAGTAAGTGTAGCAGGCTGTATTCATGTTGTCCTCCAACTCTAAAAATGAAAGATGTATTTTTCATGTTTACGAGCCCCCCACTTTCTCCTGCTTGTTTCTTCAGTAAAAAACAGGATTTGCATGTTTTCTGCAGAAGAGATGAAAAAATCTGGATTATGCCGAGTTAAGCCTATTAATGTTTGAAAGCTATAGATCTGTAATAAGATGGATGGGCTTGGCTTTAGCTTCAGTGCGTTTTTGAGATTGTAAAGGTAATCTACTAAAGACTCTTCAGATGATCGGGATCACAAACAACACTATTCATACAAAACACCTCTGAAACCTTAGAAGATCCTGCAGTGTCCCTGCTGCTCGGTTAATGACACTATGCTGAGTGGATTCTCACAAGGTGCTTTATATTCACTCCACATACTTTACAATCAACTTTTTGATTTTTTAGTTCTTGAATTATATGTTAATATGTCAATATCATGAAGGCTCTTGGTTTCCATGCACGTGTGGTTGATATTGGATTGATACAGCTACTACTACTACTTTGAACAAGGTCAAAAGGCTACAAAAATACAATTACAAACTAAAAACAGCAAATTATACAATAGAACATGATTTAAAAGTAATGGCAAAATGGTAAAAAATAGCAATCAAGTAAAAGCATGCTATCCCAATACCATTTGTCAACCAGCAACAAAGATAAACCCTAGAGGCACATATTACAGAGACCAGGGGCATCCACAGACACATGGCAGCCCCCAAAGAGGCTTTTAAAGAGCTGTGACTCTCCTTCCTTTGCTACCAGGAGAGTAGGCTTCTATTCTAGTGGAAGTTGAACAGAGGACTAAAGCAGGACAGGGTCAGAAATCCTGCAACAGATGCCATCAAAGAAATCAGACGTGTCCTGGCAGAGCCTCTGTTCTCTAGTCGTGAACACCTCTTGGTGAAAATCACAGCAGATGATATATAAGAACCTAACAGGGAACCAGAATGTGTATTACAGTGACATCTGCAGCCGTATCAGACTGTGTGCTTGGAAAAATAAATAAAGAATACAATTATAGCAGGGATACTTTTTGTACAGAGGGATTTTTTTTTAGAGCAAAACCAAAGCCATTGTACTGCTTGTACATCATTGTTAGGGCTCATACAGTCTCTGAACATGCTGAGTCTTTGACATGTGTGTAATAGATCTTTTTTTCTTGCTGTCTTTAAAACAGCATAAAAGCACTCCACGCAGGCATCAGTCTCCACACTGTATTTACTATTTCAGTTTACTACAGAAATCACAAAATATATAATTTATTCATTAATTAGATGACAAAAGAGACACACACTGTAAAACCCTTTATTTCTGTTAAGCCCTGATGCATGTCTGAGCTCAAAACCCGTTTGCTCAGAGCTCCAAGGCCACGAGCATCTCAACACGACACCTGCTGAGCTTCGTTTTCACCAACTCTGCAATGAAACTGTAAATTTTTACCCTCATATCTTTAACCGTTTATTTTGTATAAAATTATACAGGAAGGAAAGATAAAAAAATCCACATCCTGGGAATAAAAGTTATTTTGAACGCCAGCATTTTTAAACCTCAAACGAAAAACAATTTAGACTGAGGGGCCGAATCAGTGCTATTCACAATAGTTTATTACATGTACTGTTCTCTTTGTTGAAGGAGTCAGTCGAGAAGGATCATCAGAGCTGTCACTCACTGTGCTGCCTTGGACTGAGAACTGATAGTGATGTAGCAGAAGGATTCTTCAGCTGTCTGTGCCTTTTCCTCCTCATGCAGTGAGACATTGTTCGTTTCAAAGCAAACAGAAAAACCATTGACCTCTAACTCCAACATATAGAAAAGACTGCCAATTATTTACACAGCATGCCAGTATACAAACCTATCCACACGCTGAAGGCACTCTCCCTCTATCTTCACATGTTTTCCTCTTGTAACAACAGCAGGGTTTTCTTTATTTGGTATCAGTGCGCACCTCTTCACTGCCTTTCTCAGCATTACCTTGGGCCATGTGCAGATAGATAAAAAAACACGAGGCAAATACACCTCCATCCATTGGCTATACCACATATACAACATGTTCTCTGAGCATAGACCCTTCATCACTCGCTAGTTGATCACGTGACATAATAGGAATGAACAAGCATTCACATGTATCCTCTTTTCTATTACGTGCCTGTCTGTGTCTTCACGTCATCAAAGCCCATAACTTTAAAGAAAACTGTTTTGTGTAATTAAACAGGTATAAACACACACACATGTTTATCCAGTAATCATAGTGTCAAAACTAGCTGATAACTTTTAGCTAGTTGAGTTTGAGGTTAGCTCTTATATCAACGTTATTCATCATGCTTTGCAAAAACCTGACAATGGTCATTTTAGTCATACAGGACAGTTCAGACAAACTAGACATACATGGGTCATATGAGTTTAGGGACTTGTTGGGATACTAAGTGTCAAGGCAACTCAATCAAAACTTGTATTTTAAGTAGTTTTAGTAAACTATATTTTTGTTCTACTGCTAGGAAAATAATTTCACTGGGCTTGTTTTGATGCCTCATTCAAGTGGACAACATACTGGCCTGACGTTCATGTTTAAACAACCATCAGTATGTGTTTGTGCATTTTGCAAAACATAGGTTGTGTATCTGTTATAATATTAAATTAATTATACCAATAAAATCTATATTAGGGTGCAGAAGGCCTAACAATATCTGTCATGGATACAGGGCACTGTTGTAAAATGGAATGTCACCAATATGTTTGTCTGACTTCCATAATTCAGTTTGTGCCATTTGATTCCACTGTAATTTTTAAGGCACAGTTACATCACGAGCTTGTTCATTTTATTACTCCTCTGTGCAACTGCAAAATTTGAAATTGAATCCCTAAATGATGAGCGTGAACGTGATACCTTATCATAGCTGTTGCAGGGTTGCTGTAAAAGGGCTTTTCCCGGCATCATGCATGCAGGGTCTGACTGCACCAGGACCAGTAGCCTTTATCTCTACACTTTTCACAGATCTATGCTTTTAAAAGGATTTTGTCGAGGAGCATTTTTTAATGGTAGAGGCAAATGCTGGGAAGAGAGATGAAGTGGAACAGAAACTTGAGACAACATTGCCCAGAAGGGGTAAGCTGGAGGGGATTTGACTGCAGAGAAAAGCGTAGAGAGGGAACGAAAGAGAGTTTTTAGCTGAGGGCAGCAGCCAGTATAAGTCACTCTGTCATTTGGTCAGGGGGTCCGCAGAATGTTGAAGCACTTTATTGAACATGGCATTATTGGATACAGCTGTAAGATTCCATAAGCCCTGTGGTTCTCTCCTTTCATGTTATACCTCTAACACTGCTACTCCATGCCAGTGACCCAGGCTTTTTCATCTAGGCTCTGTGCACCACTGAGCTAAGCAGACATATTTAATACTAATTCACCATTATCCTCAACCAGGTCATCACAAATAACTTTACACAATAGATGTATGAGTGATGGAAAAGACATAGAATGATTGCCAGCAGTACAAACCTGAACTCAGCCAGAGAATGGGCTGAAATTCATTTAATAAGGTAGTGAATATGTATAACGTCTCCTTTGTTCTCAAAGCCTTGACCTTTGCCATATGATTTACTTCAATCAGCTCATTGTGTTTCCAAAGCTTAGACTCGAAATGCGTCACACAAATACCAAGTATTATGAGCACGGAGAACACAATTACACGTGATTTGCATGTTTGAACCAAAAAGGCTCGGAGTTATTTCTGTCTAAAGCCGATTTTGCATCAGAGGGAATCATCCTGTGCACGAGCAACCATTTCATATTTAGTCCTGCGATAGTCGGTCAAATCTCAGTATAGTATTCAGGTATAAAAAAGGCTATACTTATCCCGGAGTTAGGATACACACTTAAGTTTTATAATCTGTATTTCCTGTCACCATATTTCTTCACACTTTTAAGCAACATGTACATAATATGCTCATTATATTGACTAAACTGGCTCTCAATGTAACGCAATGCTTCCTGCCCAGAAGTGGGAGAAAACTTTGAGCAACTTGGAGGCTTTTAATGTGAAATATCACATAAAATATCATGAAGAAAAGAAGGAATCACATTCAAATGTTACAGTAGGTACTGATGGAATTGGCTCTGTAATGACTTTACCCTGAATGTCATATATATCTTGATTAGCTATTTTATTTCTTCTCTCTTTCTCTTCACCGAGCAAACAAAAGACATTGCTGAGTGATCTATATGTGATAGATGACATTTATAAAACCAAAGAGATCACAGATATAAAACTTATGGTAATGTCAGAGCATGTGAGGATCTCAGGGGTGATTCAGAAGCAGTGATATGATGCATTATGATATATATGAAAGACTTGTGTGCACACAAAGATATCAACTTTGTGTGATGCAATACAAATCTGCACAGTAGCTAAAGCACTTCAGCTAATGATTGGCAGAGATTACGTTATCTGTTATTAAAAGTAATTGTTAGTAGCTCTTTACCTATTTTCATTTAAACTTTAGTATCATGGGTGAGCTGACTGATCCAAATCCTGAGCTGACAGTTCACCTGCTCTTTCACATTTAATATTGTGTCCATGTGGATGAAACTTCACTATTTCTTCACATTTCACTAATTGGTCACAGTTACATGTTGGTGAATTAAACTAAATCAAACCTGTTATGACAAAAGGAGAGAACAAGACTTCCTGCCGAGTTGTCCTTGAGCTACAACAGCAAAGGAGCCATAACCATCTGTCACAGAAGAGTCGGCTCAGCACCTTTTCGCACGCAACACAGCGAGTAAAGACAGACGGACCTTTTTTTTCCTTTATGCCCATTTCACCCAACACATAAACTAAGCATGATCCAATTCCAGAGACGAGCCAAACCGAGTTAAGTCGTTCAAGAGGGCAGTGTCCAAGTATGATGAAGTAGTACATTTTAAATAAAGTGTACCTGCAATAATCGGCTGTAGAGGACGGTTAAATATTTAAGACTGTGTTGTTTTCTGTGAAAAACCTCACAGGTACACAATACATTAAGAATCTGCTCAAATACCATTAGTCTTTGGTGTAAAAATAACAGGATAAGTTGAAAGTAAATCACATGATGTCACACCAGTTATCTGTCTCAGGTTTGCTGCCTGCTGTCCTAGTCTTAAAGAAGCCTTATGGTTTACAAACCTGTCATTGTACTGGGAACCATACCCTATACAAAGACTTCTGCAACCAGGCAGGAGAAACCCATTCATGGTTGTTATTCCACATTACTGTAAATGTAAACTCATATTCTTCTTGCTGGTGACAAGAATGTCTTCTGCTCGATGAGGCTTTACACAAAGTTTAAAATTGTATATTTCCAAGTAACCTACGTAGTTTAGTTTTTTTAAACCCAGGACATCTATTGAAAGAAAGAACAGGTCGTTCAGTCTCTAGGGACATAATTGTTGTGTGTTAATAACTATTTATTTTCATTCAATCACCATCCCAATTAAGGGCTTTGTTCAAGCAGTGTTAATACAGCGGTTTCTTTTGTCTTTAATTAACGCAGTAGGATTTTCTGATGCAAACAGAATGTCTGGATTTCATTTTTTTCTCCTCCATTATTTCTGAAATTTCTTATCAATAGACTTCAGAAGCCCGAGAGGCGGAAAATAACCCTTTTTTTTATCACAGATGAAAAGAAAAGGGGCTTCTGTACATTATTCCTGTCAGAAGGGGAGAAGCTGCTCTGCCAATAGAAACCCAACAGAACAAATCGATGTGACGTAGACACAGGCTGAAGAGATATTTCTAAATACTGCCTATTGTGTATTACTATTTTTCAATTTAAAATATTGATGTACTTTTGCGTGGTGACCAATTTTCCTGCTTGCAATTTCATACTGAAAGGATTTGTAAGTATGTTCATTATGGATCATATCTTATCATCTACCGGTTTTATAATACTACCCACCGTGTGTGTGTGTGTTTTGTGTATATAACGACAGATATGTACTTGAAATCAAAAAGGAATAATATGTTCTAGAATGAATGTTCTGACCCACGAGCACCTAGTTCTACATGCAGTTATGCAGTGATGACTACTAAGTACACAATTACAAAGCAATGATTGCTAAGTATTTAAAGACTCGAACATAAATATGATGAAAACATGTGTGACCCCATCACAACATGGTTCAGAGTTTTGCTCAAATGTCCCAGCGTATAATTTATAGAGCGCATTGACCAGAAAGTGTTTGTTATGGATGAAAAGCAGTTGAATAGAAAACATGTTGTGACACATGACGTGAGTTGTTGCTGATGGTTCGACGGCGGCTGAGGAGCTTCTGTAGCAGCCCCATTAATTATAATTCCTCTTCGCTAACAACGTCAGTGAATAACAGACAGACATGACGTTATTGCCTTCATAGACAATGACCTCGGCTGACTGAGCAGCACCACATGTTCTACAACCTTGCATGTTTATACTCCATTAGTTTCCAGATTGTCAGCGTCTCTTTGTATCTTGATGTGACGTGTTGTATGTGGCCAGAAGAAGTGACAGTTAATTAATCAGGAGCCTCCTCCTACAACGGCAATCTCCTATGTGTTGGAAGTGGTTGTGCGGTTGTTGAAGGAAGATGTGGCGAGGCATCAAACACACACATCTCGTGTGAGCTGTGCTCGTTAAATGTTTCCCTCCATTTTGCTTCCTCGTGTGAGTCTTTTCTTCCGACATTGTGACGTTGGCAAATTAATAGATTGGTCCTTTCTACTGGTTTCTTCATCACTCTTCATCCCCTTAAATTTGGTGAACCTCCTTATTACTGCACAAGAGAGCTCAATGTAGCCCCATCTTATAAATCACCTGCAAACAAACAAAACAAATATATACTGTTGGAACGACTATATTGTGTAAACACAGGATGGATTATGTCCATCAGACAGGAAACCTGAGTCTCAGGAGGCGAATGCCCCTCACTGCTGTTGTCACACTCAGAGCAGTGGCTGCCCTTTCTCAATCCCCCACAGGTATAATTCTGAAAACCGTGCAGCAGCATATTGGCAGGCCTGAGACACGTAGTGCACTTGCAGCCACAGTGCACCACTAGCAATGACCTTAATCTGTATTCATCGAAGCATCCTGCTGTAGTTCTTTGCAGATAAATGCCAGTTGTCGGAAGACGTGAGTATGTAGCATCTGATTCTGAGAGACGGACAACAAGTAGAAAGAAGGACTTCTTAAAGGGACGGCTCCAGTCAGTGTGTGTATTGTGAATGCCAAGAGCTGCCTGGATGCCTGCCTGTATCGATGTGAGCAAAAACTTCAAAGCAACTATTCTGTGCTTCAACTCAAGAGAAATATTGGACATCCATCTTCTGCCCTGCTAGGGATATAAACAGTGTGGTAACAGAAACACAGGCATGTGTTCAATTTCAAACAATATGTGATGGCTCAGTTTCTTGGTTGACAACGAGGTGGGACTACATTTGTTTAATGGGGAAAAAGAAAGATGGTGGAGGATAGGACGTGAGCGAAATGTCGGCTTCAGATGAAGTGCCCGGTTCCTTTCAGCACTCTTCGTCTCTAATACAGACACTAAGGAGGCAAATCTCAAATGTCAAAGGCTCCGCAAAACCGCTGGCTATCAGACCCCACTTGAACTCTCTGCTTAGATTTTATTAAGGATCATGAAGGCAGCAAAAAGGAAACAGTCTGGACTTTGGGCTTTGCCTACGTTACCATTACTGCATTGATCTTTCTGAGCCAGTTTTACAGGCCTGTTCTTTTCCCAGTGACAGCAGGGCTGTGGAAAAATGTGTCTGCAAGAAAAACCATTGTATTGAAAAGGATTAATGCAGGTAATCCACTGACATAACTATTGGGGAGACACCCTGGCCTCTGGAAGGTCAAACCTTGAACAATGTCTTTATTTAAGCCTTTGATTACCTGGCAGGTAGATTTATGACTTCTGGACTCAAGTGTGAAACATTCAACCTTGATACAATAAAAATGTATGAAAGCGATTAAAATTACAACCATTAAAAATAAGAGGCAGATCTTTGAAAAGGAAATTGCGTAACAAAATACTGCTTATCAGTGGTATCTTTCTACACTGGCAAGAAAAGCCTTCCCTGTCCGAGTAATGGAACTCCAACTTGCTCCAAGCAGCCTGGGACCTGCACCTGTAAAGTGCAGTGGCGACCACGGCCTCATATTTCATGTAATCATCACTCTCTGATGGTACGTCCCTGTGGCCTGTTGTCACCTGTTCAATATGGCTGACCATCTGAGAGATTGACCCATTTATTCCCCTGATTTCATCCCAACTCAGCTGCAAGCTCTCGTCTTGGTGCTCGGCCTCAGACGTGTCCCGTTTTGCAGTGGATGGGATCCATAATAGTGACATCGCCACACCACTTACTTTAACAGATGCCCCCTCCAACATGGTACCTCCCAACATTTGTGGACTTCAGTAGAAATGGGATTTGACAGCATGTATAAGTGAATGAGTAGTCACAAGTTTTTCGATTGATTTTAATGAGTGAGTGAGTGGTTGGTTGGTTGTTATGTTGGTTTGGTAAGAGTGGTTGTTTGGATGATGTATTTTAAACACGGATAAATCAAGATCCAGTTGTAATAGAAACCCTGAAAAGCAATAAAAAGAAAAGATGAACATGTTGTTTATTCATGGAGACTTTTAAGGAATTTTGGTTGGAAAGTAAAGGCCAGTGAGAGACAGGGAAGCAACATGTATGTAAGCCAAGTCAAAACTTTCTTTTATCGTCTCATAATTGGTCATCAGTACCACAGAAAGCCACAGATTGTAAGGCTGTAATGACTCCGGCCTCGCAAATTAACTTCTTTGTCGAGACCCGCTCATAAAAAGGAGAAGGTCAGTGTCACAGAGACACCTGTGAGTTAACATTGTGAAAATGACAACTTTTATACAAAATTAACTTAAAAATCCACAGTTTGAAATAGCTGTGCAACATTGAGGTGACTTCTTAGTCAAACGGTCACAGGTCATATGGCTGTGTTACATTTGTAACCACATAAACAGTAGCAAGAGGCTGGTGGTGTAGTGGTGCTGGTAGTGTTTTTAGATCGTTTGATTGGAAACAATCATAAAACACTAATAAAAGGACACAGAGATGCTAAATGAAACCACAGGACAAGGCTGGGAGAGCCTGTCTGTGGCGTGGAGTATTTACAAACACCTCAATTCTGCTCTTGTTCTCACATGCTGAGATGTAATCCTTTCCGCTAAACCATGCTCAGTACGTCGATTCCACCAATTGACTGCATGGTGGGTGGTCACAGACAAACAGTCAGTTCACTGCAGGGATCTGGGTTTCTGGGTTTAATTGATATTAATATTGCATCGTGGCAGCAGTTTGACTGTTGTGCCTCTCGATTGTTGGGAAAAAAAGTGCGAAGTGCCCGCGGAGAGGCAAGATGGCCACACAAACACAACAACAACAACCGTAATGACGTCATAGGCTCGGCTCAGACGTGACATCTCTGTCGATTAGATCTCAAGGGGACCGCTGTAAATCCCGGGGACGATTTACCTATGATGCATAGAGACCTGTTGACTCGGACCACACTCAGGGACAGTCCGGGCTGCATGTGGACTAATGGCCACACCGCTTCCCTCAACTGACAACCAGGTCAAATAGATCCATAAAAAAAGACCTTCTAAGCGACCACAAAGTGACCACAAATGAAAACCCTTTAAATGTCTGTGTCGAGGAGCAGATACAAACACTGTATTGCTGCTCTTGTCGGATGTAATCCTATCCGCTGAACCTCTCCCTGTGGCTCCCCATGCTCTCTACGTCGATTCAACCGATTGACTGCATGGTGGGTGGTCACTGCAAACAGTTCACTGCAGGGGAGCTGGCTTTCTGGAGATAATTGATATTAACATTGACTGTTGTGTCTCACTCTTCTGAAGATGCAAAATGATGCCCCTCAAATCGACCCAATAGAATGTGCTCATAACCGGCGTTAAGGTCGTCTCAGTGTGATGTTGACCCCTGCACTTATTACCTCTAATGGGACCTACTCACAAACAGAATTGCCATTATAGCGTTGCAGCACCCTCAACATAAATCTTTTTTTTCTTATCAAATCAAGACACATAACCTGAAATCTAGGCTTCAGAAGTATAATGCCTGACCTACCGTGGATGCTCAGATCACTGGGGTTGTCATGTTTGAGACTAAGACACTTGATTATAAAATCCAGCCGAACTTTTAACAGCAGAGTTTTCTCATCATGATTCTTTGTAGAGTTTGGCAGTGAGCTCACATCGTAGCATCTTGGATGATAAGAGGCCTCGCTGACAGCCCGACAGGCACATCACTGTCAGGGTTACGACAGCTCGGCCTTGTTTCTCATGATCTGCCTGTCAGAAGTATCACGAGCATGCACACCAAGTGGCCAGCGGGAGCAGGATTCAGTGGAGGAGCTGCTGACTCGGCTCGTTTGTGGGTTTTACTGCAAAAGCGCAGATTGAGCATGTGTTCTTTTAGCTGGGTTTTATACCTCGTTGAATGTTTTTTATCTTCGTACTTGTCTTGTACGAGAGTCATATCATTCCAACACTTTTTGAGTGCAGCTAAGAGAAACTTTGTTTAACATTTAGTGATAGCACCTAACAGTTTTCTTAATTATCTGTACCCTATACATATATACATATATATATATTATAAAAAGTGTGTGCCTGCATTCCCAGAAAATATAGAGACTACGTTCAGAATAACACAAAATAGCCAATCTTCGTATTCGCGCCATCCTCTCGCCGCTGTTTGTAATTCTGCTACTCGCACTGCGTAACACTTTCATGCTGCCAGCGTGGTGCCGATTGCCAGAGACCTTTCTTCTGAAACCACCTTCTGGCCAATTATTTCATTTACCTCCCCATGACCGCTGAAGATCAAAACCGAATGTTGAACCTCAACCTTAATCTCACACTTTGATTTTCTTTTGAATTGACATTACAACCTCCAAAGGGCTTCAAGTGAGTATGTAGACCTTAACCTTTATTAACCGTCCTTTATTTTGTATTATCATCTTTGGTTGGCTTTCATTTTGCTCAGAGATTTCTTTGCTGATTATAAAGAAAAGGAACCAAACTTATCCTATTGACCCAAAAAGTCCCCCTTCCTATAATGTGAACATTTTAAGTGATGATACATAGTGTGATTGACATAATGTATTTACTGGTAAATAGTGGCTCTATGATATCACAACAATGTTATAAGCAGTTTTCAATAATAAAATAATAATATAATGAATAATGTATGAATTCATTACATTTCTTGAACATGAGCGACAGACTTAATGATTTTATTGAAAACCTATTAAGTGACTAAACACACGGGGGGGCGGTCGCAATATATCGAAAATTCACACTGGGCTTCGGGGGTTTATTGGTATTAACTTCACGCTGAGTCAGCGACTTAAGACGACTGCAGATCCAAGCTGTTAATATTGATTCAAGCACAATTATAGTTTCAAGTAATTTATTAATAGTCCTTTGGGTTTGTTATACACACCCAGTATAAATAATGTCGTTATGAGTTGACAGATACTAAAATGATTGAAATATTGAATCAAAGAAAGTTTGCTGGGTGTTAAATTATGAGCCCAAAAGCATCACATGATGGATGTGTAGATTGTGTGTTGGACAACAAATATTATCAAGACCAAACACATAGTTATATTTCTACTGTTTTTATTTTTCATAAACACTGAGATGGATCCTTAATCTCCAAACCTCTTCCCTTGACTTCCCCCACTCGCTATTTCAACTTGCAGCTCTCGTACGATCGGTTTATTTTAAAGTACTTCTAAGTGTTGTAGCTCACAGTGTGTTCTCTCTCTCTCTCTCTCTCTGTGTGTACTATTTATTGCAACACTCCATATGTAAATGCTACATCTGCATCATCCCGAGCACTGTCAAACTTTGTTGAATCCTCTTTGCAACCGTACTGTTAAAAACAGACTTTTCACTTTGTTTTCACAGCCGCTGAGAACTGTTTTTGGCATATTTCTGCATCTCGGACAGATGCTGCTGCCTCCTGCTGACTCACTGCGTGTGTGTGGGTGGAGGAAGGAAAGAAGGAAGGAAGGTGATTCAGAGCGAAGAATTCTGTCTTCTTTTTCTCCCCAAGACCGGAACAGACAGGGATTCGGTCTGATTGTGGAGGTCAGAGGAAATCTATCCCTGTTGTTCCCACAGAATGAATCAATTAATCATCAACAGAGCATTCAGGGTGGAGATTAGGGCGAAGGTTCAAATTTAGTGCTAAAGGTCTGTGGGAGAAGATGTGCTTTAGGTTTGCTCACTTATCCAATATGTGACCCAATGCTCATGCTTCATCCCTCACGTCCGTGTTCGGTCGAGCTGAACCTCCGCTCCGATAATCAGCAGAAAAATAAGATTCCTCTCTGTGTCCTGCTGATGAACATGTGTCTGTAGCCTGCGCATGGCTAGAATTCTAATGCGACCCTTTTGGCGCATGTCAGGCCAGCATGACATACTGCGGCGAGTTATAAGTGTCTGCTATCAAGTAGAACATTTGATTATAAAATGAACCTGACGAGTGGAGTATATTTTCCAGGCTGCACTTTGTTCCATGTCATATTTAATTTCTTCCACCATTTGAGATCCACAATTACAAGAAAGGGCCAGAATACTGCACTTTCTAGAAAATACAAGAACTTATACTGGGAAACAGTATTCAAATTCTGCATATGCTAATTTGTGAGCATCCTGCAATTCCCCATCGTTGTTCTCCACATTTTAGAGATGTAAAATGTGCAGTTGTGTGACTCTACAGTTTTCAGTTCATGGATGAAGTAAACAACGTAGAAAACAGCAGCATAACAAGAAAAAGCTTTTAAAATACAATACTTGTATAACCTCATAAGGCTAACAGGGATCAGGTTGACATGTTGGGAAAACATGTCTACCCTCCCTCTTGTCCAGGTGTGTTTGAGTTGTTGTTGTTTCAGGGAAGTGATCTGCTGGAACTTGTTGCTCTGCTGAGGAAGTGATTTCTTGGAATCTCTACTGTTTGCGTGGGAGCATCATGGTGACAGAGGAGCCACTGCACTGGAGGATACATATTTCCAGCACAGTTCAGCTAGCTATACCTCTATACACAATAAGGAAACGTAAATTATAAACCTAGGAAATATGTTTATTGTCCCAAAAACTACACAATTAGTCGTGTAATCTATACAAATGTTTTGTCATGTGTAGTTATTTGCATTTAAAATGTTCCTATCTGCTGTTTGATGCTTTTAATTCCCCGTCTTTCTAAAACAAGTGAATACTCTTGCACTGATTAAGGACAATTAGGTCATGCGCTTGTTCTATTTTCAGCAATGTGAAATGCAGGTTACATTTATGATAGCAAGGTGCATGATGGGAGTTTTCAGTTGATGCCAGAGTCAATATAACAGCATAACTAGGTCAAAACAAATCAAAAATAAGATTTGTCCAAGCACAAAATGATTCAAAATGACATTCACATATGACACCAATTTTATAAATCTGATCACTTGGGTGATAAATAACCTTTGATAATCGAATCAATACAATTGTTGTCTGTTTCAATTGAAGTACTCGCGTCCGACGCCCTTTCTTAGACGTTACTCACCCGTCCTAATGAATTACTGCCATTACTGCGACCCTTAATGTTTCAACGTCATTATCAGTCATTATGTGCTCACGCATGATTTTGCAGTGTGACAGTGATTATCACAAATGACTTGTTGGTATTGATTTGCGTATTAATTCTTAATGTGACAGCGGTGCGGGGCCTCGCGTGATAAATATCCAACGTATATTGCAGACAATCCTGGAAAGATGCAGATCGACACCGAGGTGCACATTCACAAGACAAACGAGGACATCGGAACCCGGCGTTCATCACCTCGGTGTCCTCCACACCCTGTCAACACCTCAGCACAGGAGTTTCAATCAATACTTTCCTCAAACCATAAAGTCTGGTGCCAAATATATCAGGTGAAAAAAGCCCACAGCCCCAGACAGGTATTGTGTGCGGGAGTCATTGAGTCCTGTGAGTCCAACAAACAGATCACAGTTGACTAGCGCGCCATTATTTAACAATTATTTCCCGAGCCCGCCGTTCTCCTCTCTCTCCTCATGTAATTCATATGCAACCAGGAGCTACCGGGCAATTTCCTTTTTGTGTTTTGTTTGAAAAATCGAATTATATCTTTCTTTCTTACTTTTTGTGTCATCCCAGCACCACACAGGGGTAATTTCCTGATGGCCTGAGCGACTGACAACAGACGAGCTTTTGCGAAAAACTAAAAAATCTGTACCGGAAAGCAGCCGTGACGCCTTTGGGGGGAAGGTTGTTGAGATGAAGAAGAGACAGCCCCCCCCCCGTGTCTAACGCTGACAGCACCCCTGACCCATGACTGTCTGTGACATTTAGGTCTGTGGTTCCCCATAGGCAGATCATTTCCAGCCAGCCTAAGGTCGGCCTCGGGGCACATTTGTCTAGCTCCGTCGGCCGGTAGCATCGACGAGGCACTTGGCTTTCGAGCAAAGCAATGAATTTGGTTATCTCAGTTCCCTCTCCAGCCAACCTGTCTCTGGCATCGTCACGTTATTGGTTCGGATATAACTTTTTATATAAACGAAATAGTACCACCATGACCATAATTCTCAGAGAGATATCAAGCATTAAGGTTTCTTGAAGATTTCTTGTTTTGATACCTAGTGTGTGGTTTATTTTCAAGGACCACAGGTTAGTTCATGTGTAAAGCTAATTTCCTCTTGGCTCTACACGCTTGAGATGTTTACTTTTGTCGGCTGCAAAAAAACATTTTGTCTTCACTAATGTGAGCCGATACTCTGTGGGACTGAGGACAGTGATGAAGCGTTTTGTCTATATCACTGTTTGGGAGCCTCCAGGTGTTGATCTGAGGGATGCAGACTGTAACATGTGATTCAAATTCACGGAAAATGCGCTGCACTGAAACATTATCTTTATTTGTTAATTCACGAGGCAGAGTTCAGATTAAAAATGTAAGTGATTAGATCTATATATTGAGCTAAATGTCTTTTCTGTTCGCAAAGACCAAATGATGCAGCTTTTAACCAGTGACAGACAGTGACAGATGGGTCTGTAGTCACCGTGCTTGTGTGTCGGACAGAGAAAGCGGGTGGAGCTGAAACCGTAAAATCAATAAATGAACAAATATTTCGGGGCCTTGATGAAACTGAAGAGGGTCTGAGGACATCAGCTGAGCAGGCGGCTCTTCACACGTGGCCCTGGACACGTTCACACAGCTGACAGAACGTGTCCATGTATCCCAGACCTCCACCGGATCTGGTCTGAGTGATCCGATCTAGTTTGCGTCTCAATGTGTCTCTAGTGCGTTCACACCTGAGACAGATGACAACACCAGGTCTGAACCGGAACCCTAAAGCCACAGAAGAAGAGACACACAGAGATTTGGAACAGAGACCTATTGCTTTGCTGGAGTATTTTAAACCAAGAGACACTGTTTTATTCATTTGTTGCTGCTGTTGAGGCTCTTGCATCACACCAAAACTGCTGAGTGGGCGACAACAGTTACAACAACAAAATTAGCGAGAAACAACAAACGTGATTGATTTCAAAAGCTGCACCTTTTTTGTCTTTTTTTTTACTTAAGGGCATAAAATATCTTGTTACATGATGATCCCAGAGCTACAGGGTCTTTATTCACCCAATAATATCTTGGGTTTGTCAGGCCTCTGCTTCAGTGCCTCCCTCCACAGGGGAGTTTCCCACTGGCTGGATCCCTGGCTGTAATGAGGTGGTAGCAGTGTCTGTGGAAGAGAAACACCATGAAATTGAACAGTCCAGTCTAATAAAACACCCTGAAAGATCTGGATGAGGCATTAACTGGTCGACTGATCAACACAATATGTCCACCTTAATGGATCTGATTGATTGATAACTTCTCTTTGTCATTAGGATCTGTCTGACACAATCCAGAACTCTAAATACGCCTTAGGGTATGAATTCATTGATTTAAAATACATATATTTGTATTTATAGATAGTATTCTTGTAATAATTTGTGTATAAAATATCTGTAACCCAACAGAGGACAAAAAAACTCTATCACAGCCGTAACAGTGAGTCTTGACTGTGTCGATGCCAAAACTAATTTGCCAGAAGAAAAGAGAGTTTTTCCTGAATTAAAGACTTGTTTCCCCCCCGTTAGTCAGAAACTGTTTTTCAGTTTCCCATTACAGACTGGTGTAAAAGCTATAAACCGGATCTTGCTAAGAGTCAATTACAGCATCAAGAAGCTAAGTTGTTAGTTATGTGGAGATTTATGGAGTTTAGTGAAAAATTTAACTTGCAACACAGTAAAATGTCTCTGCTGTGCTGTAGCCTGTACTTCACCTAAGCTGTTAGACGGATCAAACACAATATTCAACAGTTTGTCCTTCATGGAGCATGTTTCAAATGTTGTTAGATACCAATGCTGTCTTATTACCTTAGGTTGGTCTGCCTGCTGCACAGAGTGTGCACCAGTCAGTGCTTCCGTTGGCTCCAGTGCAGAGGAGGGTTTGTTTGTTTTTAGCTCTGCCTAGCACGAGTGGGTGGTGGGTTGACGGCTGCACACTGCTTATGTGAGCATTGCACGATCCACTGAAGCACAGCACAGGGCATTTTCAAAAATGTACAGAAGAATATGTGCAAGAGAGAGAATTAATGCATGTGAACTAAACCTGTAGAGTGGAATTGAATTAGCAAAACTTTTTGTTGAGGGGAATAAATTCATTTCTCTACCTGTCACAGTTTTTCACAATTACAGAGCTTTTTGAATGCTGCTTTGCAAAATGAATTCTGCAGTGCTCCTGCAAGTGTTAATTTGAATATTGTTAACAATATATGCACTCGCATGACAAATATGTATTGCAGTCAAACAAGCTGTAAATACAGGTACATAAATCATGTTATTAGTTGTGTGTGCATAATTCCTATGGTGAAACAGTATAGGGTCATGGTTGTACAACTATGACAAATAGTTTCATCAGGGTGTTTAAATTGAAGCAATAAAAGAAAAAGGGGGTTAACACTTATTTTATCTCAAATCCGACTGCAGATTAACAAATCAAAGTTCACAATACACAACAAATGCATCAGCCCTTTCTAGCAATAATGTAATTAACATGTTTTTGTTCTTTAATTGCTCCTTATGGCCTCCTCCTCTGCACAGAACATGAGAAAAACATAACTATCGAGTTCACTGATATGTTTAAAACTACCTGCAGTTCCCATCAGACACAGTCCATTGTATTGCCGAGTTCAGTGTTGATAAGTGTGTCTCCTTTGTTTTGCAAAATCTACAATCTTTTAATCCCTTTCACTCCAAAGAAGCTGTTGAATGTCTGTTTACTAACTTGTGTGTAAAGCATATATATATAGTAAAAGTCTGCTTTCAAGGATGACAACTTTTGTTTGTTTCAGAAATCCAGACAATTCAATGTCATATGACTTGATATAGTGAAATGTCAGATGCAAAGATTCCCTGCGGTGTCAGGGGCCTTTAGAGGTCTTATGTTTTATCAACCTGCCATCAGCCCTGTGGCGTGACTTCTAGTAACACCGATAAGACTTTCCTGTTTATACTCCATCTTCTGAAAAAAAATAAAAATCAATAGTGAAAATGAAAGGAAAAGGCCTCCAGCAGAGCCACCTATGGGCTTGTATTCTCATGTTGTCACATATGGTGAATCAGAAAACCGATCTGTTGAGGGCAGAAATAAAAGAATTGGACATCACTGAACGGCCTTATAATTGCATTCTCTCCACTCTCTGGAGAGGACGGACCCTGGGTGCCTGCCCAAGCTGCCTGCTTGTGTTGTGTGGATTCCACGGGGAGCCCATGTCTTTATAAAAAAATAGACCATCAGCCACAGCTTTAGGGCACGGGCTCTCAGCAATCAACCCAGCTGAATCCCATTCTAGCTAAAGAAAATGGGACTTATCGACATACTGTACGCTGCTGAGAAAGCAAATGTACTTAAACTGTCAATGACAAGTAGAAGTCTTGATTAGGGGAGTGTGCTGCTCGCAACAAAAGGCTGCAACACAGTGGAGGTAATGAAAGCAGAAGCTGGCTGCGCAAAAAAAAACTGTTAATGCTGAGTGGCTCTTTTTTGTCAATTCATAGAGTCGCTGCTCAAGCATCTCACCCATATCCAACAGTTGTTCAAGGTAGATCTGCTGCATCACAATGGCAGTGGACAGCCTCCAGTAACTTTAACAGGAAAGGATTATCAGATGTGGGGATGTGAAGCTCGAAGGAATCAGCTCAGATGAGTATCGACTGTTGCCGTCATGAAAGACCCTTTTTTGTGGTGTCATGAATTAATTGCTGCAACTACAATTAACAATTTTTTCGCCCAATTTAGCTAAATATTGTGATCAAATTGCTCTAAGCTGCATAAAGACATTTGGGAATTCTCTATGTCTCCACAAGTGGTGGGCTTATAACATTATTTTAAGAGAAAACAATGAGGAAATTCACTGGCATAGTTGTTACAGCCTTTCGTTAAATATGCAAACTCACTAAAAAGTTTAGACATTTTATCATCTTATTAAATAGATACAGTTAACAGTGGGAAATTGTTGCCCAATGGCTTCTTTAGCTAAATTTTGGTCTCCACCACCCGATAAGGGAAATATCTGGACTTTATGTTGTGTTGCTGGGTTAGTGATGTTTTGTTTGTTGTTTTTACAGAAAAGTTGCCAGCTATTTTTTGTATTGTATTTTATGTTGTTGTTTTTATATTGTTGTTTATATCGTGCGATATTGTTGTCTTTTATGTTGTTGTTTTTATATTTTTTATATTGTTGTTTGGAAAGTGCACCAACCACAGCAAGTCAATTTCCTGTATGTGCAAATATACATGGCAATAAAAAGAATTCTGATTCTGATTCTGATAAGTTTAAAACGATGCTGATCAAAACCATAAGATAGGACCAAAATAGCAAATGTTAGCAGACTCTATAAACGCCTTCTACATCTGAGGTTAACTATGGAGTTGAGTTTTCTTTTTATTACATCTTATATATAGGTATTTATTGCATTGCAAAAATAAGACTTTCGCTTGCAGGCAACTTCATTTTCAAAAGCTGACTTTTAGCCATATTGCAGATGCCGAACGTCGGCATTGAAAGCAAATAACATTATCTCCCCTCCACTGAGCCACCGTCAGCTCATCTGAATCAATATGTTGGCTTAACCGCCGGCTCACAGAGATTGTTTTGTTCGAGTCACTCAGGGAGAGAGAGAGAGAGAGACAACGCATCTCCTTTTACATCTCTCAGCTCAATGCTGCCTTTAGATTCAGGGTCTGTCAAACCTCGAGAGCAGCTGGGGCAGATACATCAAGCGACAGCAGACGAGAATGGAACAGAAAGAGAGTAGTGCTTGCGTGACAGCAGTTAAATGAGTTTGTGAATGACTGAGTCCAGATTCCTTTGACTCCTTGCACTGGAAACACCTTCTCAGATGCACAATGCAGGTTTTTCCTCACACGTATTTTTTTGCCCCACCACAATTGCTTGTATCTGAAGACAGGCCATAAGTGTCTGCTCAGCCTTCCCTCTCCCCGCGTTCGCAAGTGATTTATATAGCAGTTGGAAAGCTCGGTGGAGTGACTTATTGAAAGATGGGACTTTGAATCCAATTTGTCTCCCGTGTGCTTAGAGTGCACCCTTGTAATGTGTGCTGTCTCCAGGCTGGATGGAACAGGAATTAACCTTCCCTCTCTTTCCTCTGTCTCAGTACTTAATAATAAAGTTGGACTCCTTCTCACTGTCTTTTCGCTCAGTGATGTGCGGGACATTCCATTCTGCGACAGGGTCAAGTGTCACTTACTTTATTTTACTTTGGTCAAGGTCTAATGTCCCATCAGCCACGTCGGTCAGTCTCGATGTCCTCCAATGGTCAGGCATAAAATAAATGTGGTAAGATGGTCAGAAATAGGCTCCCTCAGATATAAGAACTAGGATTACCCAAAGATCTTGGGTCTTTTTTTTGGAGGTGTGTTCAAGAAGAGATCTGAAGAGTTTAGGTATTAAATAAGAGAACGGTGACAGTGGTTGAGGCTGCAGCCAGTATAAAGTTCCTTTTCATAGAGAATCAGGGTAAGATAACAGCTGAAACAAGACACAAACAAGTTTAACCAAAGCTCTATCCACCTCCGTTTTGTTCTTCTTGATTATTCAGTTTTCTCGTTCTCATTTACCTGGTTGAGCAAGTCGTCCTGCAGCAGCCGAAGGTTTGATTCCCATCAGACCCTTTGCTGTTTGTCTTCCCCCGCTGTCTCTCAGCCTTTAAAATCATGAATAAATAAAAACAAAAAAGATATATGTTTAGGTTTTCTTGCGTTTTGATTGTTGTATGTCTGTGAAAAGTGAAATGGCTAAGTTATTACAAATATTTGGTATTTTCTGTTTATTAAGCTTGATTAGCATCAATGCTGCGGCTGACAGCAGTGAAGTGTTCAAGATAAAATAAAACTGTAAAAAAAGTTTGTCAAATAAGTTGTAATGAAATAAATATGGAGAGTTAAAGAATATGAAAAAAACATGGAACCTGAGTATAAGTAAATCCTCATAAATGCTCAAAACAAAAGTCCCTTTTAAACATGATCTGTATATTATATTTTGATGCTTCTGAAAACAGATGCTCCCACATTGTGACCCTAAAAAGCCCAACCAGAGCATTTTCACTCAATTCCAAAGCAAACAAGCAGTGACGCAGTAAGTGGTTTAGCCCTCACAGTGACATTAATGGAACCTGATCTGCCTGCTTGTGCTGAGGAAACCAGTGCGTTCGTGCTCTTAGGCCGATTTATGTCAGAAAACTCGTTGTAGTTGAAAGGAAGGGTGTTTTCCACAACCTCTCTAAAGTCTTGATGTCACGCTGTCATAACAGAAGCTATTTGGGGCCTTCTCCGCTCATGGTGTCATAAAGTTATCTGAAAAATACAGAACAGAAATATATTTCTTTCAGCCTTACGTGGAATTGAAAACCTTTTCAGTGAAAATGACCCCGGGTGGGTAGAGGAGCAGTATGCTGTTATTTATAGACTGTTTTGTGTCAATTGGAGCCCCCTTGACCCTGTTTATCATAGAAACTCCAGGTGATGCAATGGGACTTCCTCTCACCGCGATGAATTTTAAAATTGACGGAGCTACACAGACAGAAATGTGGAAAACATGAAAGCGTGGCCTTCCTTCAACCTAACATCCATGTTCTGTTTCCCCGGGTGGAGCAGGCTCGATGCACCTGTGGCTGCAGGACTCGACTCCATATTCCTCCATGACACAGGCGGGCAGTGGAAAGAGAGAGTGTGTGTTTTCCCCCTGGTGCTGCCGCTCCTCTCTTGATGCAGGCAGCATTTTTTATCTGTGTAACAACGAATGGAGGAACTTTCCAAACCGTTACACAATCACAAATAACAAGTCAAACAATTCACCCTTGACTGCTGATTTATGCGATGCACACATTAACGCCGCAACCATTACTGCAGTGGCAGTTGTGGAGAACACACCCAACACTGAAAGCAGAGATGTTATGGTCAGCAGTCATTATGCAATCGAAAGGGATATAATTGTAATGTGGTTTTTATAAAAGTAAAATAAATGCAATGGTTTCGAAGCTTGTGGGTGTTAATTTCCATTTTTCTCACCAGTCTCTGCAGGACAGATTTCTGATCTGAAAAGACTAATGACATATGTTGTTATTTGCACAGAGGGACACAACTTAGCTCTGCCTACGAGCCAGATCGGTCAGTTATCTCCGTTTGGCACAAGCAACTCAAACTTAACCCCAACTGCTCCCTCAGCCTTTCCAAGGAGTTGAGCATCCGCCAGAAAACGAATGGATAAATGAGCCCGTGTGTCATTGAGCAAGTGACAGAGATGTATGGAAGCTTAATATCTGCCACTCTTTCCACCTCTTTTTGCATTTCTCAACATTCTCCAGCAAAAGTTTTTTTGGGGCATTGCTGCGGCGCTCTGTGAATAATTGAGCCGGAGAGCAGATGGAGGTGGTGCAAGGTTATTATTTAAGAACAAAAGGTTAATTGAGCCCATGGCTGATACAAAGAAATAATGCAGGGATAAGAGGAGGCTTGCCCTGTGAGTTTGGAAATCAAAACGGGCATGTGCAGGGGCCGCGTGCAATATAAGAAAACTTTTCAGCCTAAAATTCATTATTGGCCTCTGCAGTCATTATTTTGCAAGAAGCTGGAAGAGTCACTGCTTTGAATAATGTGGTGTTTGATTCCCGGACAGGGATCGAACACCAAGTCACGCTCTCCAGGTAATAACTCTTCCCAGTGATATTCTTTATTTGCTGTATTTCTCCATCACTCACTTAGGTTGAAGAAATAATCATAATAATAAGCTTTGAAGGTTCAAAGTGTACAACTAGAGAAAAGAGAAATTAAAAGAACAGCAATTACAACAAGAGAACTATGGTCTAATAATGAAACCAAGGAAAATCCAAAATAATAACAACACAAAATAAAACAACATATGTCAAACGTTCAAGCCGACCCCCCTGAGGGTGTTCATACTTTCTTAGTGCAGTTTGGATCAAAGCCATTTCTTTTTCTTTTGTCGACAGTGGGTCAGCAAGTTTAACAGCACTAATATTTGACAGCCTCCTTTCTAAGTTTTGTTCAATTTGAAATTCCTTCTATCACCACGGCCCCTGTACCTGCAGAGAGCTGCATGTCACACCGTCGCAAAGTCTGCAAGTTGTACCAGCTATAGTTCTTATTAAAGCGCTGCCATTCTTTGAGTACCCTATGGGAATAAAAGGTGGTATTGTACCATGTCTAATAGCAGGTTATTATCTCCATACCCTTATACTGTGCAGCACAGGAGGCTTAAATACTGCCTGTCGTCTACATCTGTTCTCTCTCCTTCATCATTCTCAAGTTTTTTTTTCCCACTTCCATCGTTCTGTCTCTTTTTCTTTCTTTTCATTTTCCATTGGTCACACCATCTTCCTGATTTTTAATATAGGCTTCCTGAGAGTGGATCTTTAGGCCCACTAGTGGTGATCGTGTATTATACTATTTCCCCCCCC
The DNA here is from genome assembly GCA_038501795.1 of Pseudopleuronectes americanus. NCBI lineage: Eukaryota > Metazoa > Chordata > Actinopteri > Pleuronectiformes > Pleuronectidae > Pseudopleuronectes > Pseudopleuronectes americanus. Next base: position 7,358,950 of record CM076720.1, read on the forward strand.
TCATTTATAGTGGATTAAAATTGAAATCCTGTCTTCTAAAGTATATAAGCTGCTGCCTATTGTCGGTCTTCTGCTCATTCTCCTAATCCCTGGTTGACAGCTTCTGCTTTGCAAAAACCTTGTGCGTGGGTCTCTCTCTCTCTCTCTCTCTCTCTCCCTCTCTCTCTCTCTCTCTCTCTCTCTCTCTCTCTGTCTCTCTCTCTCTTCCCCTTTCCCATATATTGGAGTGGGATGCCAAATTGCAAGCAAATTGCCGCTAATGTCATACAGAACACACAGCAAAAAAAGTCTAGAATGTTAAAAATAAGTATAAAGGCCTGAGTGTATAAGTCGTGCATTGAAATTCATGTATGCAAATTCACCCTTATTTTCTATTTTCTACCAAAGACCTTTCTTTCATATTGTGAATTCACCACCTTCCTCAGCTCTGTTAAATTCTCTCTCTGTACGAGAACGGGGAGAGAGAATGGGCCTTGATTTTGCCGATATCGCGACTTGCCCCCCCGCCGCCCTGTCTCGTGACACGTGGTTGAAACCAAGGTCACGTCTGCCGAGGGAGGGAGCTGTCTACTCCATGTTGGCAAAGACTGACGGAGGATTTCACTGCAACTTAAGCCACCCCCGTTGGAAGACGTTGACCTTGACCCGAGCGTCACATCAGCTAACCACGCCTGACTGGTCCGAGAGGCGGACTCACTCATCAGCTCCCATCAACACCTGCATGTGTGAGCTCGTATAAAGCCTACACGCACACACACACACACACACACACACACACACACACACACACACACACACACACACACACACACATACACACAAGTGGACACAGGGATTCACAAATAGTTCCAGTAGAAGTTTGATAAAATGAGCCGATTTAAGAGGTTAAGGAAACATTATTAAAATGCACACACAGTGAAAGAATGATGGTTTACATAATTACGATTTGTGTGCTCTTAATAAACATAGCAATCTAATTGTGTGGCTGACTGGTTCATTAGCTGTGCTGCAAGATGTTTTGTTCATCTGTTCATTTGCACATTTTGATTTAACATGTCAACAAGAGCAGTTACTTGTGTCTAAATCAAGGGACTCTACTCAAATTGCGGACAAAATCATCTAATAATCTGTAGGTTTACTGTAAGCATTGTAATAAAAGCTTTTTAGCGTTTCATTTTGCCTCTGCACTGTTGGACATTTCCCATCATCAAACCTGAACGCATGCTCAGTGTGACACATGTTTCAAGTGATTTGCATCCCGGTGCAGCTCACAAGTAAGAAGCTGTAAGTTGATGTTTCTCTTCTATGTCCGGCAGCAGAAAAAAAAGAAGCATTAAATAATTCATACACATGTGCAACCACACATGTTAGAAAAGAGTGTGCATGATCCCTTGTGCAGTTCGCCCTGTAATCACAGTTTCTTGCCCACTTGTGTTCTGAGTGTTTCTTGATCTCATGGTGAGTTAATGATGCTGCTTCCGTCTCTTACCGTGCTGTCCACTGCCATCAAAAAAGGTATGATCCTACAATTACCATCAATGTGTGATTGAATGAACTGTTTGACACATTTATGTATTGTGTACTAACGTCCACAGAAATTGCTGCTTAGATATCCATTAAGGTTTTGGTTGAAGGAGATACTCACTTGTGGGAAGTTTTAAGGGAATCTTAAAACTTCAAAATGGTCCGTATAGCCACTGATCTTCAGAACGATGTCACAAAGTCTGAAATATAGAAGAAGAAGAAGAAGATACATTGATCCCAAACACATGCACAGTCACACTACATGCAGATGAGGGAAATTTGTCCTCTGCTTTTGACCCATCTGGTCAACATAGCAGGACACACAGAGCACTGGGCAGCCCTGCACGGCGCCCGGGGAGCAGATGTTGGGGGAGTAAGGTGCCTGGCTCAGGGGCACTTAGACAGTGGGGGTAGGGAGAATCCTCTTTGGACTTTAGAACGGATCCAGGTGTTGTCCATCCAGGTATGTTTTATTGTCACTGCGAGGAGTTGAACCAGAGACCTTCCAGTCTGATGTCCGCAACTTTCTGCCCATAGTCCAGTTTTTCTGGCACTAGTCCACCGCCTCGCCCCAAATATGCTGCTTCTGATTGTCTAATTCCTTACATTGCTTTCAATGGAAAACCCTTTAACTAACGCTGTACTTCTGACCCCATGGGAGACAGAGTGCAACAGTAGAGAGAGGTTCTCTGAATAACTTTAAACCCGGCTCTGATTGTACAGAATGTGTCCTTCTCTTGGATCTACATTAAACGGCTCAACAATTCCCATGTTTCCCTTGATAAAAACAGTTGAAAGAGGGGAGATCAACTGAGCAGTCACTGGTTCATTCGTTCTTGGGAGAAACTGGGAGATCTAATGCGTTGGCCTGGGAGATTGGTCAGATGGACGAGGATCTGACCGCTTGCCACAGGGTGCAGTGTCACAACCACACTGAGGCCAACATGACCTTTTTTAGCCGTTTCTATTGTTTCTGGTCTCCTCTGGTTCACATGCCTCATCCCCCTGGAAAGCCACAGAGAGCAGCATACATCCACCCTGGGGCCTTATCTCTAATACAGTATTCATACATGCAGAGTCAGACAATTACGATGCAAGTGAAGCAGAAACAGATTTATTATGTATTATGTTAATCGGGCAAGTGTCTCGGACATGACAGCAAACATTCCCAAATTTACAGAATCTGAGCCGTAAGACTAGCCTGACGTTGTCATACTCACAATTCTAGTCAGAATGTGAGTCTGAGACCGCTCCATTGGGCTGTGATTATGGGGCGTGTTTCAACCGAACCAGGAAATATAATTCCTCTTCGCTCAATTGGATAGACCTACAACCAATCAGAGCAACGTAGTATGTGACGTATGTTAAGCGAATCATTGTGAGTTATTTACTAATGCCGGGTTCACACCTGACGCTGAAGCGCAGCGCCAAGCCTTAAATAACAGCTGGCTCCCATCCACTCCCATGTTAAACCTTTGTGCGGGTCACACCGGAGGCTGAAGCGCCGCTCTGCCCCAAAGCTGCCTCGCTCCGTGCAGCGATCGTTTCGGCGTCGAGTCTATTTTTTCCGCTTGACGCGAGCGTATCGCGACAGGAAACACACTGAAATTAATTTAAATACTTTGAAGTCCCCTTCTGTTTTCCTGGAGTTTTACCAATGACATTATTAAATGTCTCCCTCTGCCCATCCACTACAGCCACACAAGCAGTGATAAAGATAAAAAGAGAGAGCTCCACATAGGCTTGAGTGGAGAATACGTAATTTACCCTCCACACCCGACATTTAACGGAGCAAACAGCGGAGAAGTTCTTCAACATGGATGACATTAAATTAATAATTGAAGTGGAGAAGTGCAGTGAGTTGTATGATCCTCGGAACATGTTGTATAAAGACAACACCAAGAGAGACAAATGTTGGGACGCTGTTGCTTAATGTTGGAGCAACAAGTAAGTATACCGGTATGCTTGAATACTACTGGATCAACCGGTGATATTATTAGCGCTGCCCGGCGGGTCAGCGTCGCTTCAGCGTCCGGTGTTTAACAGCCAAGCACCGGCGCGATAGGGATTAGCGCGACGCGGCGCTTTGGCGTCGCCTCCGCGTTCTCTGTTCCTCTTTCAAAATGAATGCGCTGTCGATGTCTCCTAAAACAGACTCAAATACAGCATCTACACATCTCAGCTCTCCAGCGGCAGGCATTCTATCCAAGCCTACTTTGATGACGTGGTTGATTACGTTACTCTTGATCACCTGTCCATCATCGTATAAAGCCCGCCCTGACGATTTGATTGGATCGACCAGCTTCTGTTCGAGCATAGTTTCTCCCTAACGGAGCGACTCCAGACCGAACTTCCCGAACAACAAATGTTATGGGCGGGGCTAAGTTCGTCTGGCACCCAGGCTACCGTAAGACATGCATGGAGTGGAAACACGAATGTCAGAGTCAGTTGCCGCAGAGTTTCTTCAGACAGCCCACTTGTTAAAAACTCTGGATATAGTGTTACTAAGTGACACTGTGGGAATACAGCAGGACATTATCTGGAGAAGTCACCGCCAGATAGTGAGCGTTTATAACGTTTATAACACGTAAGAGACACAGAACTGAAAAGACAAAACAAATCAAAATCTGTCCTGATGAAGAAGAGGTGACATACATGTTCCATATGCAGGTGTACATGTGTTGAAACCGTTTTCTGTTTAAAATGATCATGAAATTTGATTCTTAAAGTCGGCTGTGATTGGCTGCAGCCTCCTCCTGCCCCTCAAAGGATTAGTGGTATAGATAATGGATGGATGAATGGATGACTTATAATTATTTAACCATTCCTCTTTATTACCATTTTTACCGAGACATCTACCTGGAACAAGGAAGAGTTATTCTCACACCTAGTCATTAATTAAGTGACATCAGTTTCTTGTGATAACAGGTAGCCATGGAACTCCCTACGCAGTCTCCTGTCTCACCTATTTGTCTTGGGAGGTTTTAGTGAGCTTTCAATAATCTATCTTTTTTTTTGTGTCACTTTTACGGTTCCTGGCTTCTGCGCACTCCACGCTCAGTGAGACTCTGCCAAGCGGCAATTTATAAAAAAAAAGCCTCTCTCTTTTGTCGCTGGCTTTGCTGCCTCTCAAAGAAGACGCTGGCTCGGAGTGGTGTCTAGAATTGGATTATCTTAAATACTTAGTTGCATTATTGATTTACTCATCCCTTCCATTAGCACATAAGTGAAAGAGAGGGATTCATACAGTATGCCAAGTTTATTTGTGGGGGGGGCACAATCATCAAAGAGCGAGGCTATAGTTCATCACACTAAATTAAGTTTTATCATCTGGCACAGGGCACGGCATTGAATCAAAAACACAACCTACAGGATGTGATGTTACAACTTAAGCACATGATTTATGCATTGCACAGGTAACAGTGTACATTTTGTAATACACACACGTTCTCCCCAATCCGTGTCAGCCTGTCTTGCAGTAACGTTAATGCACGACACAGAGAGCCCCGTGTTATCGATACGCTTCCTCTCCTGTTTAATCACACTTCGATGATTTTAATATTTATTTACCTTCGTTGTTTTATTCCTTGTTTTGTTGCTGCTCTGTCGCTGCTCTCGTCTCATATTCAAAAGTCAACCGACCTCTCTGCCGCCTCAGGAAGTGAAGTGATATCAGCGATACGTGACTTTGAGAGTGTAATAAATCAAACACCACTGTTGGCTGGATGGGTTGCATTTTGTGAAGTCACTATGCCTCTGTTTACCTTCTAGCAGATGTCAAATCCAATTAAGGAGCAAATACTGTTTGTGTATATATACGGCTTCTTTTTAGATTTTGTGTTTGAGTGTTAGGAGTCCAAATTAAATAATTTGATCCTCAGCTCTGAATAAAATCACAAAAAAGTCTATATCCGTCAGTATCCTGAGATTTCAATTCTGGTTTTAGGTTCATACTCTTGCCTGATAAGCCCATTTGGGTGCAATTAGTCAAACATGTATATTCCACAATTCCATCTTTTAACATCCACCACTCTCCGCCTTGTTGTTGGCATTTTGTGAGGTCAGATATTTACCGACTGGCAGGTGTTAAATTCAGTTTGTTGCCACGTGCTGTATTTAAGTATTGATTTGTGTAGGTTTTTCAACTTAACGCTATGTATTCATCTCATTCTACATGTACAATTAACCCACCAGGTATATGGTGCAGTAAGTTATTCTTCCAATGTTGATCAAATCAGACCATGATTGTACTAATATTCCTTCTCTTCTTCTTTATATCATAGTTTCCTTGGTTAAATATATTTTTTTGTCTGACTATCTGTGCTGGAATCAAATCACACAAGGTGTTTGCTAAAAATACTGCACACTGTTTTATTTATTTTACCAGGCTGTTCACCGTTCTCTCCGTGTTGATGCAGATGGAACATTTCCTGCTGCCACCGCTTCACATTAAGAAATAACCCAGCTGAAAAAACACAGAGAAACTTCTATCGTGAAGGAGTTTTCAGAAAATTAGACAAATAATTTGTGGCTGACTGTGATTGCTCATCAGAAATTTTGGTTAATGGATCGAGAAGCCGCCGTCACCCTCAGCGGCTTGGTGAAGTGCTGCGGGCAACAGGCTGCACATCTCCAGCTTCTCAGCGAGGCAACCGACTGCTGTCGTGTGGAAAACTCCGGGTAAAGCTCACGGCATGAACTCAGAGTCCAAATATTGACTGACCTCTCCATCGACACAATGTGAGTGTGGTCGGTCGCACTGTCAACAAATACACAAGATGCTGTTTACCGCCTCCAGGATTCTGTGTTCTGAAAATTGCTGTCACCAAATCTAAAAAAATATTCAAGATGAAAACCGTATGCCTGAGATTGAGTTATCCCACTGTATATATACCCAATTTTTTCTCGAGTAAATTTTGGAAGACTGCATGACATGAAAAGCATTAATAATCAGAATATACAATTCTGCCTCTTATCTTGGTCTGGGTCAAAGGCTAAGAAAACAAATCCAGAGATCCTTCACCCCGGACACCACATCTCTTCCTGGGAGATCCCAAGGTGTCTCCGGGCCAGATGGGGAACATAATCCCTCCAGCAGGTTCTGGGTCTGCACTGGAGGTAAAGTCCCAGGTGGACATGTCGGGAATAGGCTTTTTTCCCCTAATTTTTATGATTGTACTCTTCTGTATCTTCAAGTGCTTTAAATTCTGAGGGAGAAAACAAAACAGAAAAAGGTATAATTCTGGATGACATCTGTTGAAAAACAAGATCCAGGGGTCCTGATATAATTAAAACCCATGTAACAGTGTACCCACAATTAAAATCATGCCAACCTAAAATTCTCAATGTGCTTTTTCTGCTTTGTGCCTCAATGTTTCAGCTCATTAACTCTGTAAAAGTGTTGGTGGAGCCCGGGTCATTTCCACTAGCCCCCGGTGTGTCCCTTATGCCACACCATAATGACGGATACAAAAAGAAGAGTAGGTACCGATAGCAGCCGTGGAAGCAGTGGCCGATCGGCTTCACCTGTCTGGCCTGTTTGACGGAGTGGTCTTCTTTACTCTCTGCTTTTAGAGGGCACCGAATAACAGTCTGTCAACAATGTCTAGACACGAAAAAAGAAAAAGATGTAAAAAAAATGGTGATTTAACAACACTTAATTTGAGAATCTACCTCTTGGCTTTAAACGATCAATACTCTGAAAATTAGGACTCTGATGGGAGTCCTTGACCAATGTTGTATCCATTAGTCAAGGAGAGGCGTTTTTTGTCCAAAGAATTAAAAAAACATACCTTTTAGCCCCCGGAAAATGATTTGTTGGCTCGCTGTCATTGGGCCTTAAGTACCATAGAACATCAATTTGGCCGAGGAAAAGTATTATAAAACCCTGCAGGAGTGCAATACCAACATAGCAGCTTTAGTTCTGATCAGTTTGTGTTCAATAAGCCATGTAAGTTATATCTTTGGGCCATATGCACCATTTACCACATGGGTCCCTGTAGGTTCACATTCAGATGACACATTACATAGACCTCTGCATTTCCTCTGGGACATTCGTGCCACATTTTCTAATTTACTAATGGGCCACTTTAGGCTCACGTCCATTTTCTCAGAGTCACACAAAAGCCTGAATTGCAGAATCATTGCCTGAAGTGGGCCACATCTGTATTCTACCTCCATCTCAGGTTTTTTTTACCAAAATCCCGTCTACACAAGATCATAACAACAATTTAATGTTGAATCATGGCAATCGATAGATATGTGTATTTCATGAGTACTCATCAATGTTGCAATGCAGCAAAATCAAATGGAAGCAGGTTATCAGCATTTTTATTTCATCTAACAGACAGGAGAGTTTTGCTGTAGTGCCCAGGTTTCAGTGTTGCGATTCAATTTGTATCTGTCTCTCTCTTTTGCATTGTTTTCTTAGGTCAAACTTTTTAATGGGGGTGGTAATTGAGACAAGAAGAGCTCCTGAACCTCGCCTCCAGTTAGTGTTCTGTCCATACATGAAGTATCTCATAAGAATACCCTCCACTGCGATGATTAAGTGCATTGATTTTCCTGTAATTGCTATGCTTGCCCTTTTTGAGGGGCTGCGGAGGGGGGGAGCCGTAGTTATTAAAAGGAATAATGGGTAAGTGCTATTTACGATACACTGTAAAAAATAAAGACTAATTAGGTTAGTGAGATAGAGAGATGCATCAGGCCCCCCCGAACATGAGGCTCCTGGTCTGTGATTAGTCGCCAGCAACATTGCACTGTACAACCTGAGTGAATTAATTACAGACGGGATTTATTTCACTTCCTGCTCTTAAAAAATAATGCACAGAGAAGATGACACAGGTTGATGTTGTTTTTCAGCAGGAACGTACTTTGTGTACAAACATTTTCCATCAAGCAGCTAACCGCAACATCCAGCAGCTTATAATAAGAAACATGAAAATCACATACCAAACCCAACATGAGGTCCTACTGGTATAAAAACATGCTTTTATAATTCATCACAGTGAGGCTACAGATAGGAAGCAGTGGAATATCAACAGGGTTGTGTCAGACTTACTTTTACGGGGTGAAAATTATATTAACATTTTCGTAATTAGAAATTGTATCCATTGGTTTAAACATATGTAGTCTTTTGAAATATTTCACTTTAAGCTTAAAAAAATTGAAACTGCCACAACATGTTGGGTTCTACATCAGAGCCTTTTCTTGTTTTCTCTTGAAGCCATTGAACCAAAAATGACATTAAAATACATTGCACATGTGCAGCATTTGTTCATTAGCGAATGAGCTAAGATACGGCTGCTATTGCCAATCATGCTACTGTGGCAGACACACAAACAATCCTATGCGCATCACAAAGTCTATAACAAATCCTTTTCTGCAACTCCATCAACCTTCTTCAGATCTGAAGTTGAGATCGGCGCAGATTCCAGCAGCTTATTCTTTGCTTGGTAAATTGCACTGGCACGTTAATGTTAAGTGATGTTGATATTTCCAGGAAGGGGGGGGGGCTTCTTTGGATGGATAACTTCTACTTGCACCTTCCACCGTGACTCAACAATACTCTATTTCCACCCACTATATAATGATGCACTTGTCAATAAAAAACCATGTATGCCAAATGCTCTTTTCCTCATTGGTTATCATTAAACACATTTGATGGCTTTAAAACGTGTTATAGTTCACAGACGTTGTAATCACTGACAATGTGATAATAGTCTAGTTACACATTATTCCAAAAGAGCATATAGGATTTCTACTCCCTCAAATTTGTTCCCTACAGCCTTTCTCTCCTCGACTACACCTACATTTAGGTAACAACAGGAACCACTCAGTACGCTCGCAGTAGAACACAATATTATTATATTGAGATGTTTAACTGGGCCGTACCCTTCCAGAGCTGTCATAAGTAATAATACTGTGATTGAAACAAAATGATGACACCAGGGACTTAGCCTGTAGAGTTAGTAACATAGTTTGTGTGAGGTTGGCATGGCAACGAATTCCCTGGGCTTGAACCGTTGCCTCAGTTCGCCCCTGCAGCTGATACGATTTCTGTAAACACAGCTGAATGTAAAAGAGGATTATTCTGTTATGAGCATTTATCTGAAAAAAAAATAGAAGAGGAAAAATGTTTCTTGTCTAATGTTTATCAGAATAACCGGGCCAACCATTAGTGTTGTGGAAGGCAACACAATTTGTCAGGAAGTGGGTCATGACCAGGATGTCAGCCGACCATGTAGAGAGGAGAAACTTCCTCTGAGTCCCATTTGGGAGATAATGAATTAATGTGTGAAAAGAGATAAGTCTCTCAAACACACACACACACACACACACACACACACACACACACACACACACACACACACAAACCAACACAAACACACTCACACACACACCTTTTCTCTCACACAGTGAATCTCTCTCTCGCTCTCTCTCTCTCTGTACCACAATAATTTGAACTGAGGTTGTGGGATGTAAATGAAGAGGGTTTGAAAGATGTTGGCTATTGACAGTGATATGTAAATATAAGGTAGCTGTGAATAATGCACTCAGAGTGAATCTTGTTTTTGTGAATCATTGGACCGGTATCACATTTCTAGGCGATCATGTTATTGCTCATTGGTTTGTGTCAACGAGCCAGGAAGCACTGAACACAGCTTGTTGAACGCCGACAGAGAACAAGGACCCATCAGGATAAAACAGGTTCCCACAGCAGGGGCATTATTCAACCTAATTAAAAGAGCATCTATGAACGTTTACTCAGATGCTCTATGATTACGTTTGACAAGCAAACAAGGAATTCATAAATAATTAATTAGAAACAAATTGATGTTTTTATCCCCAATTATGTAAAATATAGACATCGAGTTAAAAAAACATATTTTTTTAATGACAATTGTTCTCTGTTGAAAGGTAATTTGAACATTATAATCTCAGAAATTTTCTTGATAGATTAATTTGATTACACAGGTCAAGGCAAACTTAAAAACCTTCACTTTATATTTAATATATGACTTAACGCTAGGCCTGACTTTTAAAATCGTAAAACAGCAGGGTTATTTTTTTCAGATGTGACCAGGAGATATTTTGAGCTGCTGTGCACTGCAGAGTTTTTCACTTTAAGTCAATCAATTCCCTCCAGTGACACAGTAATGATAGCGTGTCCTGCGTATCAGTGGAGACAGACGGCAACATGCTCAAAACTGTAATCACCATCAGTCCTGCGCTGCTCTGTCAATGCTCACTCCGACTTCCAAAGTTACTGCTCACTAACCTTTGCGGGGGACAAAATGGGACTTCTGCTGTCACACACATGGCTCAGGCGAGTGTACAGAGTGTAATTACAGGCGTAGACGAGCTGTTAGAGAAGGAAGGGCGGTCGGTGATGACAAGATTACTGTTGGCGTGCCATGACATGTACAGACCACAACAACTTGACAGAAAAAGATTAAGCAGGCAGGCAACATGTAAACAACCAAAACCTGGATGGTTTGTACACAAAGTCATACGCACAACTTGAAAGGGTTGACGATAATATGGGAAATGCTTATAAGTGAAGTGTGTAGCAGGAAAAATAATGTTGTCTGCCACCGGCTAATACATCTTTGTCGTTATGGGCTTTTTAACATCATTTTGTTATTGACAGTTTCAAGTAAAATTGGGGACATGTGCAGGAGCGGAGAACGAGACGGATAAGGTAAGATAAAATAAAACAGGATAAGATAAGGTGAGGAAGATAAGAAAAGTCCCACTATGGAGACATTTCTAGTTTAAAAGCAACGAAGGAGAAAAGGATAAAGACACATCAGCAAAATGTCACAAATAAGTAAAGATTAAATATCACAACAGAAAATGTACACAGTGTGATCAGAATACTTGTAATGTAACAGGAAAACACAAATTGCACCAAAAGGATTATTGCACAGTTTACCAGTACCAAGATGGGAGAGACACTGTCACGGTATGTGTATGTGTGAGTGTTGGGTTGACAAAGTTCCTCTCATTGCTAAAATGTGTTATTTTATCCGGACTATAATTTAACACATGTTATATTTAAATAAGTAACATCACTACAAGATTAAATTCCTCTGCTCCTGCCGACAGGTGGGCCTTTACGCTTCAAGGTTTTTAAACCCAAGTTTCAGCTGATTTGTAAAAGGTCATGTATTGTTCAACCCATTGTTATGGGTATTAGATGTGCAAATAACTAAAAACAGATTAAGAATGACATACAGTTTCCACACACCCCATACATATGCTACACATAATAAACCTTACACAGCATACCAGTCTTGTTTCCTGTTAATACCATTTAACAAATCCATATTTGGTTTGAGTCAAAGAACCTGAATGAGTAATTCTACTAGACAATGTTTTGGATTCAATTTACACATAAATATAATAACATCTATAGTCTGTATATTTTTGGACGGGTTAATTGCTTTGTCTGATATACACGACAATACTACACACATCAATAATCACATCAACAAGTCCTACATTGGAGTTTTTATAAATATTTTCTAAACGTATTCACAAATTTAAGTCCCAAACAAGCTTAATGACTCACTTAAAACTAAATATTAGAGGTAAATAAAAAATGTTTCTCAGATCATATATAGATTATCATATTGCGTGAATTAAGACTGTTAAGATTTTTACATTAAGTGGTTTACTCCTGGGGTTTGTATAATATTGAAGTCTTTATATCTAAATGTGAGTAATAAAAACCTCAGTAGAAATTCAAGTTTCGACGGCCAACAGAAATGTCATTTTTTAAAGTTCCCTGTTCTTCAAAGCTACCTTCATCTTCATCTTCCATATGAAGCGACTTCTCTCCTGCACACCTTTCGAAACCATGACAGGATGATTTCAGCTCTGTCCAACTCCTCACTCACAGCTGTAAATATACCCATTACCATGCAGATTGGTGCATTATCCTGTGCCATAGAATATTTAATTTAAGTGCGATGTTGTTATTTTCTGCATCAAAGTGGGAGACTTTAAAACATTCAGTCACGACCTCTCTGTCGCTGCTAAAACAAACGGTTCCCCCAACTCTCCCCGGAGCAGGTTAGCACAGTAACAGAGGAAATCTGACTTTACAGGACCGTCACAAGGTCTCAGAGTGATTTCTGTCCGACCTTTGCTTTGTCTTTCAAGCTAGCGCATCTGACAAATGGCCATTTCAGCAGGCACAGTATGTGGTCTCTATGCCACAGTGAATATAACTGTGCTATTTCCACTCTGGTATCATCCTAAACCATTGGTGTCCCTCCTCCGGGTGCGGTCCCCTGATCCCAGTCCTGACAAAGACCTGCCAAACCACAGCTAGTTCTGATCCCTGAGGCTGACAAGCCAATCCATCTTCCCCGGCGGACTTCATCTGCCATCAGCACCCCGCCCTCTATCAAGGAGAATTGAAATAGATATGTTGAAACATTCACCGCTTCCTCGACAATCATGACATTCAGACGTGTACCCCAAACATAATTTGTACTTCTTTCATTTGTCAAACTGTTGTCGTGGCTATCGTCGATTCTCAATGTGCACAGATTTACAAAATCAGACCACACAAACGCTTGAACCTTGATTCTCAACACATGTTTTGTTACTTTTACAAAAAACTGTCCATATCAGTGCAAAGGCAGTAAAGTATGACTGTAATAATTTAATTCCATACAGTATATTTAGAGGGCAAACAGTTAGGTCCTGAATGTTCACACTCTACCACGGAGCCAATAAGCGGTGTCAGGTTTGCAGCACTAACAGGATTAAGCACCAAGACTTTATGTCTTTTACAGCCGCTGCCAGGCACAGGCCTGGAAATAATGGGATCAGTTTTGTAGCAGTTCATCACGGATGAAACCACCTCTTCCCACATTTGCTCAGTGTGAAGCACCCTGCTGCATATAGGCACCCTGGTACATGCCCATAAATTGTCAACAAGTATTGACATTATGGAAAAACATGGAAATGTCTACTGTGCTGGGATGAATTTAAAAAAACACGTGAAGTAATTTCCACCACATGATGAACTGTTATGGGAGCAAAGGTTTATGAAAAAGCCTGCCAGTCAATCACCTATGAATTGTTAATGACAGCATTAACCGAACACAGTTCATAAAGCATTCATTAATTGGACCTGTCTATTAATCAGACGCCCTGTGCTTTAAACGGAACCTGCTCATCATGTTACTTTAAGTCTGGCCTCGACCGCCTGCTGGGGAAAATGTGTATGGCAGGAAGCTACGTGATGGTTAAAGGAAAAGACGTGTTGGTCTCCATCATAGACTGTAGGTGATGTATGACGATACATCTCCACATATTCCCATTGTACAAAAAAATGTGATTTTCAGTGGTTTACAGCCGTAGAATCGAGGTCGTGCGATACACATGCTTCACCAACTGCAATTTATTTGATGTTGAACTCTGACATTTCAGGGTTGGTCCATATCCCTGTCCAGTAACCTGGAGGAGGCAGAGTTTATGACCTTTACTGCGGCCGGCCACCATCATTGTTTGGCCTCATTCTTGGGGCGCTGCCATGTTGTCCACTCTGCTAGCTACTCCGTTTTTTTTGCTGCTGAGCAAGTAGTGTAGGCGAAAGTGTATTTATTGAAGCTACGTCGCTAAAGTCAGATTAGGAATGAATCGAAAATAATTTCGGGCCATAACATTAAGCAACTATCATTGCAAAGATTTTAAAATGTGTTGAAATCCGGATCCTGATTGACACTGCAAACTCAGGTGAAAGTCTGAATGAGCTCATGAGACACTTACATTTTGACACATTTGCATTAGAAACATATTGAAAAAAAAACACATCTTTGTCAGTAAAATAAGCTTTGGGATTTACTACATTAACATGACTAAATATAGGCTTTATATTAATATATTAAAGTCATTTTAACCAGCTGAGTGGCTATGTTTGTTAAAGGTATGAACCCTGTCTTACAGTTAAGATCACTCATTGTACGTTAAGATGAACGTGTAACTCATCACCTTCCTCTCCGTGTTTTAAGATGTATCTGAGCACTCTGCTGCCTGCAGCCATTTACTCAGATAGCACTAACTGTCATAACAAATTACTGGAGCAGCGCTCAGAGAAAACACTGTGGAGTTTTACATAAATTGTGTCTGAAAAGATGGAAAGCAAAGGAAGTGATTCAATGTTGTTTGGCAGGGGTCAGAAGCACTTTCTGAAGCTCCATCATCAGCTGGCAAAGGTGTAAGCACAAGTTCAACAGGTACATTCTCTACATGTAATATCTTATTGATTTTGTCCTGCAAAGAGTCGACATGTCTTTCTCAAGCTACTGTAGAAAATAACGGTCTAATGCATATCTTAAATGAGAATTTTTGGCGTATCAAAAAAGTTGAAATATTGCTTTTAACTTGAAATGAAGAAAACTCACGCTTGACGAATTTTAAAAGACCAACAAATCCCTGCTGTCATCCCTGCGTTTGCTGACCCTCTTCATCCTGGTATCTGTCAGGATTGTTTGGCAACTCTTTGGGCAAACATGGCGAAAATCATCCCAAGGGCACGCTGATTAGCCCAGGGGGGATTCTGATGGAATACAGTACCTGCTTTATTACTCAGTGTCTGTTTTATTACTCCATTATACATGAAAGAGGCTGAGGGCTCTTAGAAGCTTTCCTTCAAAGCAGAAATCATTGCCTCGCGTCTCGCTCATGCCTGTTTCCATTCAGGCCCCATCAATTGCTGTTTATTTTTTGCTCAATTTTTTTTTCCACCAACTGAAATGGAAGTCAAGCCGGAGTGGGGATTTATTTAAAAATGAAAAAACTAAAATTAAAGAAATATCTCTGGGTGAAAAAAAAATCAACGTCATACACATAGAAGACACTAACAAATCATGTGATCTCCACAGCACCTCGTTCCTCTGCCTGATCCACATGTGGCCTGAATAATGCACTGGATTTTTGACTGTGCCTCTGTGCAGAGACCCTCCCTCTGCCTTGTGCATGTGTGAAAGGAAAACTCCGGATAAAGTCCAGACCCAATCCTCCCGGCTTTATCCGCAAGTCATGTCTGAAAACACCGATACAGCGATGGAGGTGAAGTGCAAGGGAAAGATGGTAACATTTTGTGATCCGCTCTTTTCTACTAAAAGACGTTTGGATGTGGGATGCAGCCTGAAAAGATGGGTTTCCATGATGGCACATCAGCGGTGACATGTGAGAATAAGTTGTCATGAGAGCGCCATGACATGGAGCCAGGGAGTCCCAGGTCAGCACAGGGACGGATGCTCAGCACACGGATCAGACACGGACCAAAAGCTCTGAGTGGGGTCAGAGGCAGCATGGAGACGAGGAGGGTGTGCTGCTCCCCGGAGGCTGGAGGGAAAACAGGAAGAATGTGAAATGCATCAATTTGGGAAGGCCGCAGACAAGGGCACGGGCAAAGAGAGATGTAGAGAGAGTAGGGTGAGTCACCATCCGGCAGTTTGATTTCACTCTAATAGTATATATTACTTAAGTTCTTTTTTAGCCTGATTTAAAAATAGAGGCCAGCGTCTGACTCTGTGCGACAGGTAGACAGATCGCAGACGTGTTTCCCCGACATCAGGGGAGTGAAGGAGAAAGCGTCTGTTGACTTTTTTTTAGAAATTATTGGCTATGCTCAACTGGACCACAGGGCCTGAACAGGCAGAGCAAGTGTGACGCAATCTGTTATATGGGGTGTAATGATGCGTTCTGTCCTAGTTCCAGGAAGGAATTTAGCAGCAGCTCTGGAGACGTTCTTCAGAGTAACATTGAGGGTGGTCTTGGTGCACCCACACAACACATCATGAGCCTCTGAAAAGCTGTTAGTCAGGTTTTCACCCTTGTGTCATCATCAGTTTAACAGTTATTGTGTCGGGGGGGGGGCAAACGTGTTGATCTGAAACGTTTTTTTGTTTGGATATTGAAGGTACTCAGTTACATTTGTTTAGTGCACAACCAAAGATTTGCTAACATATGACAGCTTGGGGGAATGTTCACAGAATTTAAAGTTACAACTCTGGGCGAGACAATATGAACAAACCACCCTGTTGTCAACTGGCTGAAAAGAACAAGAAAAAGATGGCGGGTTACTCATCATGGGCGAGATGTGACCTCCACACGCTTCCTTTACCCGCAAGATCATACCTCTTCATGCATTTGCACAAGATCTCGCAGGTAAGTGAAGTGTGCACTGCAGTGAAGCTCGTGAGGAGGCTGAGTAGCAAAGCCAGGCTTAGTGTTGATAGCTGGGCAAGAGACAAAGAGTCAGACCTGGGCTGGTTTAACCTTTTCCTTATAGGTGGGAGGTGGTAAACGTAGCGCATTACCTTGGTGGTCAGAAATGGTTTTACCTGTTAGTTTACTCATTCTCATCTAGTGTGTATCCACTTTCATTGTTTTTTCATCTTTTCCAATCACACTAGCTTTTTGCGGCTTCTTTCTTTGCAATTCTTTAATGGCATCTGACCGGAAAATTTGCACAATTATTAGCATAATGATAGTGGAGAGATTTGCACGTACGTCTTTTGCCAATGTTTCTCGGACGAGAGGAATTGGATTTACAAATACTTGTTAACACTTTGATATGAAACATTTATTTATCCACCTGATTGAAATGCGCTTTTCTCTAAAATTGAGCTTTTTAGCAACTAGACGCTAAACTGTGTTCAGCATAGTCACCATTCATGTCTGTGTTATGTTTGCTGCTGGTCAGGTTGGGTCCAGTGCTTTTTCAAAGCAGCGAGATCAGAACAAAAATGGAGTTGCTGGGTGTAAAATTGAAACATTTTCAGATGCACACCTTCATTCAGCGGTCTGACCCCCTGGCAATGTGTGATCATTTTTTTTTAATGTTTAGTGGAGCCACACTTGATGCAATCTCCTCCCCACTAAAACATTTGCTCCACGTCTCCTGTAGCCACAGAGAAAAGTTGCTGCAGAGTGTTCCACCATCAATAAATACGATCCCATTCAAATTCATAAACCATGAACGGTATATCGCAGGTGTCGTTTCTTACCTCGATAACTGCAGTATGTGTCGTCCAGGCCCCAGCTCTTTGTTTCCTCACCGCCTCGTGTGGGTAGCAGATAATCCTTCATGTGTGTTTAAGTCGTGTTCATAGAGGCGACTGGTTTACAAGGTAACATTGTAATGAGTCTGCCTGGCTGTTCTCCTCATCTGATATGTTCCTGTTCTGCTGCTATTAGGGGCCCAAATCCCGCTATCACTGTGTGCACAGGGCGAGCCAGCTCCATCATTAATACTGCTCTTATCGCTGTGTCCAGCATGATTCTCATCCGAGGCTTTGTTATCAGCGAGACCCGTATCAAGCCGCGTCTGTCTTGGTGGGACATACAGCAGAAGATTTGCTACCGGGCATACTGTCTGTTAACTGTTGCCTGTTGGCTGAAAGCAAACATCCCAACCTTGACACAAATGATTCAATGAGCACAGTAATTGAGTGCCTCTCTCATTTCCTGGCAGCTACAATACAAAGCTGGTGGTGGGGGAGACAGTAGAGATACAGGAGGAGGAGGAGGAGGAGGAGGAGGAGGAGGAGGAGGAGGAGGAGGAGGAGGAGGAGGAGGAGGGGGTGGAGAAAGAAAAAAAGGCTCAGGGAGAACTAAAGGTAGGAGAAAGAGATAGGAGTGAGTGAGGAGGATAAGGCGTTGAGGGAAGGAAATGAGGAAGGCGACTGCAGTGTGGGGTAGGATGAGGAGAGGATCAGAGGCAGAGGACAGCGAGGAGAGAGATTGCATTAGCTCATCATCCCAGTGGACCGGGCTGTGCTCGGAGGTTGACAGTCCTGAGAGCTCCTGTCCTTCAGCCTTCCCATGTGCCGGCAGCATTATCTCCTACTTATTATAGAGGGCCGGGCCTTCAGCGAGTCAAATCACATCCTTCTTTAAACTTGCTTCAGAAATAATAGTGCCAATGTGCTATAATACCCGGCATGAGCTCCACTGAAGCGTGCTATTATCTCCAATTTCCACCTGAATCCTTCATTCGGCTCAAGTGGTGCAGTGGCAATAGCGATGTGTGAAATTATAGGGTAATTTCTGGTGGTCATGTCGCTGGAGAACCCGGTGCTTCTGTGCTATACCACTGAAAAAAAAAGGATGTTCTGGTTCAATGACAAACCGTGAACTTGCAGGTTCACTAGAAAATTGTTGTAATAAAGGTCATATCACAACGAGCAGACCTCTAACATGAAGAGTCGAGAATCAAGCGTGTTTCCTTCCATCCAAGGGTCCACTAGAGGCTGCGTGACCTGATTATGTTCTGGATTCCAAGGAGCTTGATGATGCTGGAAAGAAAGAGACTAAGAAGCAAAGCTAGTGGCACTTTGAAGCTTTGAGCGGCTCGATCCCAGTCTTCCCCATCTGCATGCCGAAGTGTCTTTGGGCAACATACTGAACCCCTGACTTTTCCCCAAGAAGAAAGTGTAACTTCAGTGTGGCATTTTCAATTCTTTGGACAACTGCTCACCGGACCAAATTTCAACATGGTGGGCATCGTTTCTCAGGACCCAAAGGAGCACACTGTCAATTGCACAGGTTTTGGATTGAGTATCACTGTTCTATACGTTACTAGACTGGGCTACAAGGGCACTTAACTGAATAAAAGCGTATACATGCCTGGGATTTAAGAATGGCGTGCTATATTGGGTTGTGCATTGGATGATGCACCACTCTCGTTGTGTAACCTTGCATTTAGTGGGGTTATTTGATTAGAGCATATGGATCCACGGTTTGCAAATCTGAGGGAATGGAGTAAGAATCAAGAGCAAGGCTTATAGACCACGCACACAGATTTCTTAACCAAGACCTTACAAATATAAGCAATGCATCTGTTCCCCCCGCCAGCACCAAGGGTCTCTGCACATCCATACAACTGGTATGTTTCTGTAACAGGTAATTTTAAAAGCTGACACTTGGCCAACGCAGGCCAAACTATCAGCCCTCTAATGACAGATTCTTTTAGAATGGGCACTACATACTTGTACAAATGGGTTTTTCAGATATTTCAGTCAGGATCAAAGTGGTAGACGGATTGAGCAACCGAACAAAGAGACACTACCCTTAGAGTTGCCTTGAGAAAAATACTACTGCGGCCAACTTCTCCAGCAAAGTCTCTTTTTTGTCCATCTTTAGACACCTTTTTGTGCAGTGTCCCATCATCCGGAACACCACAGCAAGGTTTCTGTTTTCTACCACATTAAGCAATGTAAACCAATACAGTTACAGTGGAACCTTCTAGCAGATAATCTAAGCAGTAGACAATAACATGTGATTGAAACAGGCAGATTTTAACACCCTTAACACAGCTCTCTTCTTTCCAGTAGACACATCGTGCACAATGAATTCTACCCAGATCACCGATGAAACCTTTCACAGTGTGCAGACGCACTGAACCGCATTATAATCATTGTATCAGAGCTGGTTTGGCTACTAAGTTTTTAGTGAAGAGCTCTTTGAAGAACTTTTCATTTAGTGAAGGGAAGAACCAGAGACATGCACGCCCCCATCTTCTACTCTGTAACTGGTTTGTAGTCTGAATGGCTGGGAAAAGGCCCCATTCACTGTAACACAAATAATTACAACGGTTGTGTAATTAAAACAACCTTTTGTGAAATGTATTATTTACATCACATGGCAATAAAACTACATCACAAATTTAAGGCATTTCTATAGATGTGTCCATCTCTTGTCTCACTGAATACAATGAAAGTGGTAATTACGCCAAATACCACATATTGGTAAACACAATTCATGCAATATTAATAGCCATCCATACAAACACAGTTTTAATGGACATCCATTATTTTTGTGATGATGAATGAACACACGCCAACGAAGCACACATCAGCCCATCTGAATGATTTGTGACACACACACACACACACTCACAGACACAACTACCACCACCACCTTTTTAGAGGCAACATGTTCGCTTCTCATGAAAATGTATTAACTTCAGTCCTCATTCATTAGAAGACACAATTAATTGTTTTCTTCCTCCTATGCAACATGACGAATGGATAACAACTAAGCATTCATCACATTTAAAATTACCGGCAAACACAATTAGGGAAGAAGCAATCGTAGGTCTGACTGCTAATTCCGATCTTCTCCTCTAGCTTCAAGAAAATTTTGTGAGGGGGTTTTGTTTGGTAAAGTGTAAAAGAGTAAAGTTATTTCAACTCAAATTTCAAATTTGGGTGGATATTCTCACTCTACCTGAAATAGAGGATAAATCATTCAAAATTTTTACATTTGTGTAAACGTGCGTCTATTTGTGTGTCGTTTTCATTTCCACCCTCACGTCTGTTTGAGATCGTCGCCCCTCAGGTGGGACCTGTCATGTTTCATTATTTAAACCTGGAGGTGAAACTTACAAATGTCAAAAAAGTTCAGGAAAAACAAAAAAAATCTTTCTCTGGAACCAAATCAAAACCGAAGCAGGTTAATAGCTTGAACTATGTTTGTTGTGTTTCTCGGAGAATGGAGTCAAACGCCTACGCTTTATTCTAAAGCCCGCGGAAGAAGTGACAGGCAAAAAAAAACAGAAGTCATCGGTAACTCAAACGGGAAGACGTACATCATGCTATGAATATGTTGAGTGCTGTGTGTGTTGGTGGGATAATTACAATGGCTTAATTAAGATAGATGTCTGCAACATGCACATTTCCTAACCCCGCAGAACATTCCTGACGTCTGTCTGCTGACAGTAATTCAATCTGCCAGTGCAGCCACACAGATGACAGGTCGGGGGGGCTGTAAGGAGAAGGAAGGGGCATCTCCCAAGAGGAAATGCCACCTCCTGCTCCCAGCTGCCTTATATGGTCTGAAGTGTGCATGTCCACACTGAAAAGGGGAATATCTCACTTATCAATCTCACAGCTTTTCCCATTTCTCTCTTTGAATTACAATAAAGATTCACATTACATCTCTTATTGATTAGTTTTCGAAGGCATCAGAACTAATAAGCCACGTGTACAGTACATCACCATAGTTACCGGTTGCTCCAATCATTGCGTCTGTCCTAAAAACAAGGGGACACAACATCCCAGATCAGAAGGTTTCAGCCGTTCGATAAGCTAAGTTCCCCTCTTGTGTTTACCTCTGATCTGACACTTGAACCAACAAATCTTAATTATTTGGGATGAATGTTGATTAACTAATTTCTTGCAGTGATTTGAGAGAGATGGTTAATTCATCTTTCAGATGAGTTGAAAATGCAACAGATTGAGCTGAAGAGCTGTGCTCGCCCACCACTTCATGAATCCGGACACAGAGAGAAAAGAAGGATGGAAGGGAGGCAACATAACAGACAGAAACAGGAGGTCCTGGTGAGATCTTAGATCAGCCAGAAACCGAACACTTCCACATGACAAACAGAGACATGCACCAATCCACACGCTTTAATCATACTTCATAGTCAGCACCAACTGTGTAGATGTTAACAGTTTCTGTTTGGGCTACAGTCTTTGCATCAGTCAATGAGTCAAATCATTAAAGTGACTATTATTAAAATGTATAGTGATGAATATTTAGCTGAAGGACTTGAACCTGAACTGGTTCCCACTCATATCCTCCTTAGCATCAGTTGCGGCATAGTGGAGCATTGAAAAGCTAAAGGAAAATTGAATTCAAGCAACAGAAAGGTTGTGAATGAAGACATGCACAAAGCAGCAGAATCTTTTAGGAGGACAAAAGTTTAAAATGTTAAAGTTTAAAAGTTGTATCACTGTCCTTGAAATCTGCCAAAGAGCTGACTCTTCAGTTCATGTGACAGAAGGAAAACATAACACGCTCAATTAAATTAAACTACATTTCATAGAACACATACATGGTCACTTCCAGAGGGGGAGCAACCCTGTTGTCACAAACCCTGGGGGGGGAAATAAACAGGAAATATGAAATGCAATCATAATTAGGGACCACCCCCCCGACACAGAAGCTTCACTGTACATAATATAGTTGACGATTATTTGATTTTCATTATTATCTCTCACTCCTCTAGTCTATCACACACATCTACTTTTCTGATTTCGTTACATCCAACCATATATTTTGAATTAATATTTTTCATTAACATTTTCATTTTGTATTATTTATTTTTGTATCAAAAGCACAATGTGTCATGCAAACATTATCTAACTAACCCTGACCTGACACTGCAGTTTACCACCTACCATTAACTGTAACTAACTTTCTAACCAATTGCAATACAAGTAAATAGAATTTAATTTTTACAGCCCATTTCCACAAATTACAATTTGTCTCATTGGCTTAACGAGGTGAAACAAGAAAACTACCCAAACGACTCTTTAGAGAGAGCCACAGGTGAAGGATCCCGCTCCCAGGACGGACACATGTGCGATAGATGCTGCGTGATGCAATAACCTCTGTCATTGTGCTTTGCCTAGCAACACATTTCAGCCCTTCCATGTGTGTGCTTTGTGGTAGAGGTAATGTTTGTGTGTTCGTGTTCAGCTCCACGTTGCATATGACGCAAACCATTTCACCCTTGTTTCCATTGCTTTTTGCTTTTATTTAGCATACAATTTTGTCGATGAATATTATTATAAGTGATCAAATGCCTTGAACATTACAATAGTAGGTCAAAAGTCTGGACAGGTATGTGGTAATTACAATATCCTATAGGGAATGTGCTATGGCAGGTTTAAACAGTTCAAACTGTAGTCCTGTTGGGGAAGCATCTCTTGATGGCCAGTGCAGAGACGATAAAGAATATTAACGTCAACTAATAACTCTCTCGCCGCAGACAAAACATATGAAAGTAAATTTGGGCAAAGGTCTCTATCCTTTAAGCATTATGGTGTGTGTGTCATATCCCTGTTTGGAGGTCACCAGCTGTCTCATAGTTGCCTCATTTCATTTTCTCTGCAGACTGAAGACAACAACAACAAAAACAAACTGGAGGACAAATGACTTTAAGCCAGAAATGATCTGCCAAAAGAACTGGAAAAAAATCGCTACCCAAAATAGACTCGAAACAACAGGTAAAGCATGTTTAACACAGGAGCTGCCTGGCGTGGACAAAAAGCATCAAGTCAAAGAAACAGACGCACACGTTGACTTGCGTTGAGATATTTCATCTTACTTCGACTTCACTCTCTGCAGTGTTTTTTGCATTTGTCAGACTAATTTGTCAGGCATCACGACTGCAATCATCGTTTCATGACAAACATTGGATGGTAAACACACTCAAAAGTGGCAACACAAAAGTGATGTATGGCACGAGCTGTGTTGGGTTGTGTAAGCGAACAAATAACCGGTAAATGGGTCAGCGAGTGTGTGAGTTTGTGTGTGTCTGTGAGTGTGAGTGTGTTTGTGTGGCGCTATGCATCCCTTCTCAGGCCAGACCGCCTGACTCAGCCGTCTGTCAGCAGGCAGATGGGAGACATAAAATGCTCCCTGCCTTGACAAGGTAGTCTGTCAAATTTAGGGAGAACAGTCACAGGGGTAATGTTTTGACAAGGCATTAAATGTCTCCTTTCCAGACGTCCTGCATGTCATTCCATTATATTGATGTACAGATACAGATGGCTGTGTAACGCACGCCTGTGGGGATTCTGTGTGCTCATGTCTTGACTCCTGTTATCCTCTGGCCCACGTTTACCTCACTCCGGTGACGGTTTCAGCCGTGTCCCTCTCAATCTCAAACACTGCTGCATAACGGAGTGACAAAAATGGAATTAAAAATAATAATTTTCAGATAATAAATGCAGGCCCAGTTCCACACGCCATCATTTGCCACTAGTTGCCTGTTCTGACTCCACTGCACCAGACAGCCTTGTGCGAGACCTCGATCTGCTCCCTCGCCTCTCTCCTGCTGTTTCCCTTCACCCGAACCCTCGTGGGTCCATCTCATATCCACAAGTCTGTCAAAGTTCAGATGTCTCAATTCAGGGCGAGACAATTATATCCAGTCTTTGCCACAGGGCATGCCCTGAGCTCCATCAGACCTTTTACCCTGTTTCTATCCATAATGATCTGTTTGGTTACCAGTGTTTTTTCCTGAAGTCTTTTTAAATTTGCGGACACCACCGGAGGCGATGCCCGAAGAAATGAGTTGTGTCGTCGTGTGCGAACGTTTCTACTGTAATTCTTTAAAATGATTATTATTTATATGGAATAGGGCAACTGCAGTTAGTGCAGTTTACATAGCTCTAAATTAAAAAGTTGACTATCGACAGCATGTGGACTGTGTTATTGTATGTTGCTATATAATAGCAAGTGGGATTTCAATGTCATGTTTAGTTTATAAAGCAGGTTTTGATTCTGCATTAATGTCAAGAAAATATTACATTGCTCTATTTATTGTAAGCTCACAGCTCATATTCCAAAGTGCCTAAAAAATGAGCTGTCAGGACATATTAAGCTTGTGATGTCACGATGACACGGTCACCTCCACCCAGTTATGAGCACAGCACGACCTCGCCCGACCCGTATTTAAATATAAAGGGCTCATTGTAAGATGACATCCATCCATCATGTGCCAGTATTGTAACGGCCCACTAACCCACCAGTAGCTTCCAGTTCCCCACACTTGATCCCCTGGGTGGCCTCATAACGCACTGTACCAGTCCTGGAGGGTCGATCAGCTGTGGTGAGGGAGCTGGAGGCAGGAGCAGTGGACTTTGGGCTCTGTGGGGTTTTAGATTTAGTTAAACACGTTTCAATAGTAGGATGAAGACTTTGACTCTTTGATGGTGCAACGTCAAACTGGGGGATTACCAAAGTCAGTAGGTTTCATCTCCCGAGGGACCATGAGTTTTATAGTTCGGCTTTTCAATCTTTCCGTCACTGAGAGTCGTGCAAAAGTGAATTAGAAGACAGCAAAAATGTGACATTAAAACCATTTTCAATATAGTTGTATTTGTTGTAAGATGCCAGACAGTCTAATATCCCACACTTCTTCTCCTTTAGGGTAGGCATGGACAGGTGTTGCAGCTGTTATAGCTCACGTCACTTAGGGACAGTAAATTGTCCAATCAAAACACAAAACAGCGGTTTCCGAACCCAGACCATGCAGAAATTAATTGTGTACTATTTTTAAACCAGTTCCTCGAAAGCCAGCGCTATTAATCGGGACATTCCAGGGACTTGTGATCACCAGTAAATGTATAAAGGCTCAGAAGCATCAGACTAATAAGCTCTGTCAACGTTCAGGGAAACTGCATAATGAATGTCCATTTATTTCTATACAATATCTTTGTCTGTGGCGCCTGGAGGATTGAGCTCCATCTCTCTCTGCTCATGGTGGACATACACGTTCAGTACATTGACCTTCACTAACCGAGGGGTCAGGAGGTGCAAGGGCTGCAATCACCCTGTGGGCGCTGGATGAACTATGCAATAAAATAAAGGGCCATGTCATTATGGGGCCATGGCACTGATTAATATTATCTC
This sequence comes from Pseudopleuronectes americanus, assembly GCA_038501795.1. NCBI lineage: Eukaryota > Metazoa > Chordata > Actinopteri > Pleuronectiformes > Pleuronectidae > Pseudopleuronectes > Pseudopleuronectes americanus. The sequence continues at coordinate 7,384,939 of CM076720.1, forward strand.
TGCACGTATTAATAAAATAAGACTGATCTGCCTTCATAATCACTGATTTAATGCATCGTACGTATAACTAACACCTGTCATGGTGCATGAGCAGTAGGTGCATGCAATGTTAACAATGTTAAAAAGAATGGTTCCTTCATCTTTGACTTCTACTTTCACTTATATTCCGCTGACTGCTCACTCAGCTCCGTGTTTGAGGACAGTGACACCAGAGGGACATTTAGCTGATGGTACAACAGTAGTTTTGAAAATGATTCGTTCAAAAGAACAAATCATCTTGGTTGAACAAACTGAACTGAATCACTTGCTGAAATGATCCATTCATTCTTCTATTCTGTTGAGCTCTGAGTCAGTTACGAGCGAATGTTCAGGGATACACCGACTCACTGAGTTAGTTCAATGAGCCTATTACAAAGTGGATGTGAGCCTTCGGTGATAAGTCAGCGGCTTAAACTGCCCGAATCAGGCCTGGCATGTTAAAGAGTGATGCTGGATTTATCAGGCACATAAAAACAGATTTCATCTTCCATATGCAGCTAGGGTACTTTTAAAATATCAAGAATTACCAACTGAGTTTTACATGTTTGCGTTTCCACTTCTGGAACATGATGACCGGTCTGTTGTGTTTCAGTTCACAGAGAGCTCCAGTCGAACACTAGAGGTTTCAGTGAAAACAACTGCTGCATACTGTACGTCACTGTCATAGAGGCCACTCATGGTATAGATCAACTCAAATGTTCCTTTGCTTGTCATCTGCAGCCTATGTTAAGTAAATCTTGTTAAACCTGTTCTACAGGAAGTGGAAGTTAATTGAATCATGCATCTTAATATTGCTACATGAAGACTGACAACCACTGTGGTGCGTTTATATTTTGTCCACCACGTTTTGCCTACGTTCTTCTTCTTCTTCTTCTTCTTCTTCTTCTTCTTCTTCTTCTTCTTCTTCTTCTTCTTCTTCTTCTTCTTCTTCTTCTACTTCTCCTTCTTCTTCTTCTTCTTCTTGTTCTTCTTATAATTATCAATGAGGCTATATAACAGAAACAGCTCATTTGCTCTCTACCTATTACCTAACTATATTTTTGCTGAAATAAAATTTCTAAGAAGAATCAGTCAGAAAAATCCTGTGTTATGCATATTCTCTCATTTCCAGGGGCTTACTGTCAGTTTTTCCTTTAAAGCTTTATATCAAGCTATATTTTGATACTGTGGCTAATTACTCGAAAATGTTTTATTATATATATATATATATATATATATATATAATAAACTGACTATATACTGAAACATTTAATTCAGAATAGTTCTGCTAAACCACCTTTTAAAAATGTATTATCAAGACATTTGCTCTGAGTACAATACAACTGTTTTAGTCTGTACTTTTACTTGACTACATTTCTATGTAAATAATTGTACTTCTACTTGAGTAAATTACTTCCATCCCTCTGTCCAGCCCTGAGCGTGGCACATAATAGGCATTCCCCTGAAGTTGAGCCAAATGTTGTCACTTCTCACCTGCTCCACACACTCATTCTTGAGACAGGCCTCGTCCTCAATGCTGCCGAGCAAATTGAATCTGCCAGTCAACAGAAGCACCACACTTATCTAATCCGACCTGTAATACTGGGCAATGCACTATTGCCTTTGCATAACACCCTCTCCATGTTTATAACCCCAGCCCCCAAGGTAGTGCTAAGGTATTGTCATTTCGCTTATTCTAAACCGAGGCCAGCTGCATCTCAAGCTTCCCCCTGCTCTCTCTCTCTCTCTCTCTGCTGCTTCCTGTTAGGAGTCTGTCTGTCAGAAGTTCTCTCTGGGGCACCACGACTAAAGTTCACATTACTCACATAATCACAAACGCTTACTATGTAAAAGCACACGTAGCCAATCACAGTGAGCGAGGGGAGAAAGATACACAGACCGAGTCACGGAGAATTCATTGCGGCGGGGCCTAGTGCTGTTCTGCTGAAGTCAGCAAGGGAGATGTTAATGCTGCTGTGAGAATTAATGGAAGTATTGGCTTACAAACATTTGGTGATACATTATTGTGGCTCCAAGCACAACCGGCTTCTCCAGGGTTGTTTTTCGATTGCAACGGCCGCAGGGGAAGCACTTCCTGTTTTAATTAGATACTAGATAAGCAAATAGTAACTCAGACAAACTGTAGGATCTGTGGTCAGCTGATTTGTACATCACAGGTATAGATAATCTACCATGTTCGGCTAAACTATGAATGATGACAGTTCTTTGATGAACGATTGAACAAACTAAAACTGTATGCAGCTCCGGTTTTGAATGGATTGTTTTTTACTCTTTCCCAAACTGCAAAAGGACTCAATCTGCAGGACCCTGAAGCTGCTCCTCTACTGCTGCACGAAGAGCCGTTCACCTGTTTACTCAAAGTTCGGTGAAGCTTGACGCTGAACTCGAAAATCAGCTGTTGCTGTCGTGGTTGTGAATGCACCGGCTGTTGTGATGATGAGTCCACGCTGCAGCTGCTACAGGGAGCTGGTTGTCTGTTGATTCCAAGTTTATTAATATTGAACGTACTGAGTCCAAATCGCACCAAAATCCACACGGCACTTCCATGGGCCCTTATTTATTCACAAATGAATCAGATGAGATGAAGATGGACGCCCAAAACATGTGCTCTTACGTATAAGTGGAAAGCAAAGTTGAAAGGACAACAAATGACAAGTTCTAAACAATGCCTGCTATCTAATGGTTCCACGGCCGAGCAACCCTTTGCACTGGGACTTTTTGAAGCGCTTTTCCAAATTGGCATCTAGTGTGTTGATGTCACCCTCAGTTACTCAAACACACACACTGATACTGACACTTAATTCGCAGCAGTCAACAATGTTCTGTTATGTCGCTATTGTGTTGGTCCAGTGACTGAAATCCAACGAGGATCTCAGTGCATTCAAAAGGAAGACAGAGGCGTCGGTGCAATGGGATCATGAACTGTCTGCTTCTCTTACAGTCATGTGGGCCCATTTGCTGCTGACAGCTGTTTGAGCTGGTAAACAATTCTAATGCTCCTCTATTACCGCTGGACTAAAAGCAGCTTTTAGTGGAACCAGAAACTTTACTTTCAATACAGAGGTTATCGAATCAGTTCTGTTTAGGGTGGTGGGGGCGGGGGTGCAGTGTTTGACACCGCGATATGCTGGCAACCTGTCCAGCGTGCAGGGATTTCAGCAATATGAATATTAGGAGTTGATTTATTTTTCCATCACAGGAGAAACAGAACTAGAAAACGCGCAGCTGATCCTCTGTGTCCTTTGGCATTTCCCACCAATTACCCCTTTGACAAGGAAGCAATGTTTGTGTAATAGAAAAACTTTTGTTATGCCAAAAGAGTCACTTAGTTACTCAACGGGTGAAATAAGTTAATTCATTCTGTTTTTTGTCACAGCAACCTGACATTTGACAGAGACACAGTGGAAGCTCACCACCACATCTTGATGTTTCTACTCCTCCTGATCCTTCCCTGGAACTTCTCTGTCTTTACTGTCTTACAGTGTTTCTGAAAGAGATGCTGTGGACTCCCCTAACCCTAACCCGGTTCGTACAGGTGTGATGAAGCAGTCAGTGATACAACATTTAAATAGACAGTGCTCTCAGTACTTGATCTGAAGATTCACTCATTGCAGCATGAGTCACTCAGAGAACATGCTGTGTAATATAAATGATGTACAGCAGATTCATTGATAAAGGTTATGTATGTGCAGCCTCAGAAGAGGAGAACAATCTAACTTCTCTATAAAGTCTGAATGGATCAGTGCTAAGTAATCTCAGAAATATAAGTATTCTGCCTGTTCCACACTCTCTGGCACAGATAAATGTCTCTTTATACTCAGTTTACAGTACGGTAAATCTATACACTCAAAAATGTACTGAAACATTAAGGATGCATTTTATATAGCAACAAATTCATTCTAAAGCAATAACCTGAATAAGAAAAATGGTTCCCTTCTCCTCGGTCATGCTCTGACCATTAACTCTCAGATCAGTTGTGATTACATCTAAGAGACATTGACGAGGCGTTTGGGATCCAGTCCCTCAGACCACATACAGAAGTGGTCCGGGACACACGTGGCCACGTTATGTTAATTGTGTGAATATAAACGTTTGAAAGACGGCCCACTGACGTCCTCTGCAGATTCATAATGAACAGTAAATATTTGTATGTTTCTCAATGTTACCCATGAATCGATTTCTTTGCGGCAGCCCGCACAATATTCAAATTGACCACCACTTATTGATTCACTTTTTCTTTTTAAATTCACAAAATCTGATTTCGCAGTGGAGCCTTGCGCAACGCATTGAATCGCTTGGCGCTCTCGCACACAGACAGACACACACATGCACACGACGGGCTGTTCCATCGCAGCCATACTGGGTAAAAAACAACAACACGTCTGGACCTGGCAAACAGCGATAGCCTACATGTTTATTTGCATATAGAACGGGGATGCGAGCTCTGATCCCAATTGGCCACTCGAGATTTATTTTAATGCCAGGTGTGACTAGACAAACTAATATCCGTCCACTTGTGCTGGGTTCACATGAGACGCGACTTAATGTCTGGTATGAGCCGGGCCAAAGAGAGGAGGATTGTATCTCCACCGTAGGCAATTTCCCTGGTGCTCCACATGAGAGAGCTGTGTAATATTCCAGGCATTTTTTTCTATTATGGGTGTCAACACTGTACAGTTCACTGAGAATGTATATGTGAGATGATTTATTCTGTTCGGCATCATCCTTCCTGAACTCGTGGTGATGGATAGTGATAAAAGAAGGTGTGTAGTAAAATGCAGTGGATTTCACCACTCAAGGTTACAGCGATCTGTAACACAATGCCATACAATGCAGTAAAGCTGCAAGCAGGGAAAAAGAAAAAAGAAAAAAAGAACATTCTGGCCTTTATGTCAGAGTGTTATTTCTGGTTTCTTTAACATTATAATAAAATATTAAAGCAATATACAGAAATAACCTGGAACCTGTATTCAGGAGCGTGTACTCCATGTCCAGGTATACTACACACTTCAGGAGGTAGTAGGGCTATGGAAATAGATTTTATTTTAAATTCACTTTTATAATTGGTAAAAGCAGAGGTTGGCAACCAAGTGCTATAAGCAGGTTTTTATACTAACGCAAAACTTCACCCAAAAAAATTGATTCATGATGGGTGTTAAACTAAGCCTAGGCACTCACGATCAAAAATAAATTAAACCGGAGCACAGAGAATGGCTCGGAGTGCTCTCAGTAATTGGGTGCAGTGAATGGACCTTGCTCACTACCGTCCGTTTGTGTGTATAAATATGGAATTTGTTTGTCAGTTGTTACAAAGACAAAGTTCCCTCTGATGGGGGAGCTGTCACAGCGCTTGCCTTGCGCACCCGGGGGTGTGGCACCGGCAATTTCGTGGTATGGGCTGTCCTCTTGTTCCCGCTCGATCTGTCAGTCACGTGTGTGTCATGTTTCAGATAACGTCCTGCTGAAAGAGGAAGTGGGAGGAAAACAGTGAGAGTACTGAGGTGGACGGGAGGCGGCAAATCAAAATGGCGGAGGTAAGGGAAAGAAAAAAATCGTAATAACTTCTTCTAACAATCAATAACCTGCAAAAACAGACAGCCTCAGACGGCTCAGAGCAAAAGATCTCATTCTCTGACTCATCATCAGTTTTCAGACAACATACAAACTGCATCTTTCTTTGGGCCACAACTGGCTTCAGGTCAGAGGTTAACAATGTATTTTATGACGGGATGTACAGTAAAATAACAGGCTCAGTTACCTCTGATGAAACTGTACTGGACCAAACAGCCTCAGGTGAACGAGCAATGTCCCCTCCTCCATGTTTTGGGTTATCAATGTCATTCAGAATTTAACTTTAAAAAATAATTTTATTTCCAGTGTAATTTGAGAAAATGCACAAATAAAACCTAATTTGACTATTGTAATCACTTTTATCAAAATATATTTTTAGTTCATTAATATATTTTTTTAATCTATATCGTATGTTAAGCACTTTGAGCATTTCTTGTATAGAAGAACATGAAAGCACTTTAAGATGCATGTGAGTGCCGGGTGTAAACAGGGACACTCTTCACAAATGCATCACACACACACACACAGGCGGTGTCTGGCAGTGTGTCCCTGATAATAGTCAATTTGAACAATCACAGAGTGCAATGATGAAATACAAAACTAATGCGTCTTACTCTGAAGGGTAGACATCCAAAGCAATGTTAACATGCCAGTGAAAGTGTATCTTCACTTGAGAACAGAACAGGGACATTCACCAAATTCTGCCCGAGGCCGTTTGGTCTGAGGCCCTCTGTCCTCATCGCACCTCATCTCCAGTCGGACCCTTAGATTCTGCTTTGTCGGACTCCGTTTGTTTGGACGCTGTTCGTCTGAGGCCGTGTTGTCCAAGGCTGATCTTCAACAGGAGGAGGGCCTCAGTCCTTCTTGTTCTCTTAGGCACATCGGTTATAAAGAATGAATCCGCTTTGTCTGAAGATCTTGAAACACATCTGCTGTACTGTGTCGTGTTTCTACCTCTTTGAAGACACACTAACAAGTGGTCGGTACAGTGAACATGCTGAACATAATGATGGACTCGGATAACCTTGCCGTGAAGTGTACACACAGCTCGCTAGCATGGAGGGCCACAAAGGGAGCCGGCCCCTAGCAGGGACCGAACCCAGGAAGTGGAGAGGTGATTGGAGATCGCGGTGCGCTCTTTGTGCTGTGACACGTAGGGGAACTCTTTGAAGATCAAACGCTTCTGAGGAGGGCACCGAGGTCCTGCCAGTCAGGCCCAATTAAAACCTCCTCGAGCCCGAGACACTCTAAGGAGATAATGAGAAAGGGCTTCCTCTAATCCTGCCTAATTATGTCGGGATGCAAGGTTGGATTGCGGTAAACATGAGGGAGAGGGGGGCGTCTCCATTCTACAGAACCGGTTGAGTTGACGCTGTCGCTGGGTTATGGAAGGTGAACCTAGCTGAGAACCATGCAAGTGCGTATAAGTCATTTTTCAATATATTTTATTTCATGGAAAGCAGCATGACTCTGTAAGTTCACATTAGAAGCAGTTGTATATAACGTGCTGAACACAAGTACAAGTGTGCTTTGCATTAGCTTCAGTTTCCAAGCTGAAATATCAAGGAGAAATGGATGAATATCCTCATTGCCCTCTTCTGGAGGAGGAGAACACAGCACAACATGTATGTGAGTTATATTGTTAAATGTTTAACAGCCTGTGTATTTTGCTCATATGACTACAGCCATATAATGGATTTAGACTTGGACTTGCAGTTTAAACCCTTTTTCTATCTCTGATTCAATTGTTATATCACATCTCATCTGTATTTACACACAGGCAGGTCAGAGTCATTCCATGTATTTTTGTTTTGGTATGAATTTTTTCACTAAACCAAATTACCAACCTTTGCACACACACTCACACCGAACAGTTTCCGGCAAAGTAATCAATAAAATAATAGTATTCCTCACGAGTACTTCATGTTGTTCTACTGAATCTCGTTTAGGTTTCTCGATTGTGATTCTATCATTTTATTTATCGAAAAAAATAGTTTAGCTCCATAATCGATTTCCCTGCAGTACAAAACTACTGTTTTTCTAGACCCAGTGTAGTTCAATTAGTTTAAGTCCCTGTTTTACTTTTTAATGTCAGTTTCTTACAAAAACACACAAACTGCATCAAATTTTAATTCAGCCCCGCCAAGGCGTTAATATGCCGGTCGATATCAGTTGACAAACAACACAAGATCTACCACATGTTAACTCAGCTAATTTAAATGCAAAAGGTCAAAACTGTAAATATTACATGGACATGTTTGACTTTACACTGAGAGCAGATAACTGAGAATGTAATGTAGGTCATGTTTAAACGTTAGGTAACTGATTTAAATGTGCCACATATACACAATCAGTTTAAACCTGGTTGTTATGCAGATTTCCGTTGATGTTATCTTTGCATTATAAATTTACAGACAGACACTGTAATTGTTAAAACGTGAACTGAATCCTTCCTCAAAGTTAATTATTCCACATCTTATCCTATTTCTAATATATTTATTTTTATTCATACAACATAATGACTTCCCTAATACCCTTTAATTTATAGAACTACAGTAGCTAATTGTTGAAACAAAGGAATATTGTGTATATTGTACATACTGTAATCACAAGTATGTATAATGCCGCAATCAATTTAATGAGAATTCAATATCATATTGTAAAGCAGCGGGTTAAATAGTCAGGCTGTTGTAACATATCATCGAAATTGACATTTATAAATATGCTATGCAAAAGGTGGAAAGTGATGCTGATTCTGCATTGATACTGGGATTATTGTCAGGAAGGTGCTAATTATACTTCACTGGGATCATCCTCCAGTGGGATGTGGTGCGTTTGTGACTGTTGGATATTGTACACAAACAATTATCTCTTCATTCGTACAAATTATTCAATCACTTAAATGCCCCCAAAAATACACTGCACCTACAAAATAAACTAAGTTTATCTAACTATCAACTTCTAATCTTTGTTTGTGAAATTTAATCAAGACTGATTGTGTTTTTAGGGTGAAATTTGTAAAGCAGCTGAGAATGAATTAGCTTCTATGGTAGATTTTATTTACTTTTCTTTGGCATAAAAAGCAACACAAAAAAACCTACTCATGACACATACTCTGCAGCTCAAGGCAGAATATAAAATGTTCTGAAAAAGGACTCAAATTATAGAAAGAGCCTCAGACCAGATGCACACTGAGCATTTTAACTTGTTATTATCCAACAACATAAAGCTGCTGTCACATCAACTCCACTTTTAAATTTAATTTTGCAACAAACACTTGCATGAATGTAGACACTGTGGATAGATACCATGCACATTGATACACATTGTTCATTTGCATTAATTCTGTACCTTCTGAATGTGCCAATGTGCTCCTATGGAAACGTGTCCCCCAACAGATGTGTGTATTCACAGTCTAACCACCCTCCGTCTGCCTGTGTCCAACATTTGCAGCGTGCACCAAAGCACCACTTTCCCATTCTGCTGTTCCTCCTACACCCTGACAGAGTGACAGCCCGTATAGAGGAACAAAATATCACTGGCTGTCAAGCAGGGAGTGAAACACAACTGCCTCTCTGCCTCAGGAGGGAGACCCGGTCCACAGTTTAGACCCGATGCAGTTTGGGACATGTATAAAATGATATCGATCACATACTGGTCACATAGAAAAGACTGTTTCCTCAGTCCTCTGCTCTCAGATACCTTTTTTTAATACCATCTTCCTGTACCACGACCATTACCATGCCAGATGGCACAGCTGCAGAAAAGAGTACAGACTCTGCCTGGTCCCCAAAAAGAAATTCAGTCACGGGCAGGAAGCAATAATTAGGTTTTATGTCAATTTAGGTGAGTCTGAGTGCTGTCCTTCAATGTGCGTGTGTGTGTGTGTGTGTGTGTGTGTCCTTGAAATCAGAGGGCACAGGTCTTGTATCCCGTACACAAAATGGCTCTGTAACAAGATGACCAACATGTTATAATAGGGACTTAGCGTAGTTCAAGGCTGCATGGCTGCTGTAATCTAATGGCTCTGCTGCGGACGACGAGGTTTCCTCTCACTGTGTGAGACTTTTTTTCAAGACGTTTTTTTTCTTTCTATTTTCTGTTCAGCTAGTAGGGAAACCTCCAACATCACCAGTTTTAGAAAATGATATAGACGATGAGTGCGTGGAAAAATAAAACAAACACCTTGAGAGTGCTTTGTGTGAGATGAATGCCGATGTACGTTAATCATCACGGGATTACGAAAGAAGAAGGTTCCCCTCAGTGTAAAACATCAAGAAGCACTCAGATGATATTACCTTAATGGCCTATTCATGATCTGTCTTATTCCTGCTATGTGGTTGCTCCATTGATTTTCAGCAGGGGGGGGGGCAGATTACTTTTTGATTAGCAAAGTGGAATCCACTCTACGCTTATATATAGAGAGAATTTTTATTATTTTTCCAAATTAGTTTAAATTGATCATTGCTTTTTGGCGCACAAATTAAAAAGACTTAAATACAAATGTCTATCCGGGTTGTTTAAGACCTGCCACTCATGCCGGGAAGTTAGATCTCAACCTCGGTTAAGCCATTATCTGGACAACCTGAAAACCATTACGAGCAGTGATGAAATGGATTCCCGCAGGGACGGCGGATGGACAGCTACATGGATGGCAGGTGATGAGGTGGACAGGGGAACATGGGGAATGGCTATAGCACCCATTCCTCATACTCAATTACTGCTGGTCTCACTGAAACCAATAATGAATTCAACTCATGGCGGAGTTGTCATCTCGATCATGGTTGGACGGGTGGGAAACACTTGACAGTTGCCTGGAGAGCGAGAGCAATGTGAGAGGTACTAATGGACACTTATAAGATGAAACACACAGCACATTAGAACAGTATCTCAAAAGCATTGTATCTGGGCTTAGGAAGTCATGCATTGAACAAACTGGACATAATTTATTTTGCATAACTCAGTTCAGTGGGTTAAAATCTTTCAAAAGAAATATATAGTTAAAACAGTCCCTGTGAGATAACATTATAACTTATTACATGTGTATAAGTCATAGATAAGCACTATAGAAACTGAAATTCTGCAAATTGAAATAAAATTGAAAATAGACAAAAAACTACCGGGGATTTTAACCCAGATTCCTTTTTGAATAGATCAACGTAAATACAGAACACAGCACTTTAAGTAAAAACAATTATAGATTTATTGGGGGATGAGGATTTTGTAGAAGAAGATTTTGAAATACACTCACAAAATAGAAAAGAATTGGGCCACAATATCTAAGTTCGAATATTAGAATATAAAATAAAGTAAAGCAAGATTTGAACTTTCTAAAAACAATCAGTCAAGCCAACAACATCAACATCTGTAAATCAATCCTTGTGATTCAGGTATTCTCTTCTGATATTAACTGAACAGTTCCTCTTTGTATTTTAACAGTTCTGACTCAACGTCAATGTACAATATGTCCTGGTTTCACAACATGCACTGTATTTCTTTTGCACTGTGTGATGTACAAATATCGGCAGGACTGCTGAAATGTATTGAATAAAACAAAGTATACGACTCACAGTAGACTTCCTCTGGAGATTTCTGCATCCAGAAACACAGGAGTTGTGATTTTGCTGAAGTCTAAAGACCCTCCCCTCCCAGACGTCCCTCACTCACGACATGCTGTTCATCAAAACACTTCACTCACAAACACAGCGTTTTGTCCGAACTGTCCAGGTTCACCTGAAGGCATCTCCAGGTCAGATGTGATGGAGCAGTTTGAAGGTTTTAATCATGTACCATCCATAACTATATGTGGCCTCCTCTGTTATCTGCAGCCATGTGTTATCAGTCATTGTAAAAAGCTTCTGAAGGAAATAACTACAGTGGCAGTTTTCTAATAATTGTCATTTTCTTCCTTTGGTTGTTGTTGCTGTCATTTTGATGTTCCTGCTCCAAATGTCTGTTTCCACTTCGGGAGCCTCAAAAGAATAAAGTCAAAGCGCAGATAAAAGAGAACAAGAATATAAAAAATTAAAGAGTTATCAATGTATTTGCTCTCCCTGAAGTGGTTGACTGAACACTGTCTCTGTGAGTCTTTGTGGTTCATATCTTTCATATTTTTTCTTATTGTTGTAATGTGTGTGAACCATAGACTGTATATAAAGATTGACTACGCTTGTCTACTTCCTCCCACTGTCCAGGAAGGTTTGCAATTTGCACATTTGGAGCCGGAGTGGTCGCAGTGGCACTGGCGGATGGAGCAACGGTATCGAGGTGATAAATGCATTCAACCAATCTGGAGTCAGATTGTTATGAATCGAATGACAAAAAAACATGAGCCAAATATACACCAATGTGGTAAGAACTACCTTAACTGACAGACACCATCTTTTGGGGAAATGTATGTGTACTTGGACTGTTAGGTTTGGTCTGTGTGGCCTGTTCACTAACACGGAGGAGGCTGGGTTTATGACCTGCACAGCAGCCAGCCACCAGGGGCTTTGAATACGCTTAAGTTAAATAGATGACCTCAAACAAAAGTATGTAGGATGTCTTATTAGTAATCTATTGACAACTGATAAAACCGTCTAATATAAAACCTTTAAAGCAATTCCTTTTTTTTGCATATGCCACTTAACTATCAGTCCTTGTGGGTCTGAGGCTCCTTTGTGCTTTGTGAGCTGAAGTCTCAGCAGGATTGTTTTTGAAGTGTTTCCATTAAACATGAGCATTCGTTCCTTTTGACCTAAATATGAATCGCTGGTGAGCCGTGATTCCCTGACAGTATTGTATTACAAGGTAAGTTAAGATTTGACTGCCCACACAGCAACTGTTGCTCTTTGGTTTCCCATCAGCTTCACAGTGATAACAGCATGTTGGCATTTATACACCACTAAAGCTGATTAATCTCAAGCCTGACAGGAAATGGTGTTTGAGTCATGCACACATGAGTGGAGGGGGGTGGGGGATGAAGTAGGCCACGAAAACATTACTAAATGGCTCAAGTATATTTTTTGAATGATTTCGTTCTGCCCCGAGAACTTGCAAATGGCCACTGGCGGTCGGCGCAGAGGGAAAATCAGCTGAGGACAGGTATATGGTCTATTCCATTAGACATGGAGCCTAAGTGGAGCTGACTACACTGTATGTTTGTCACAGAGGATAGACGACTGCCTTTCTATAAAAGGTAAATAAATATATAATAGCAGTAATCCAGGATGCAACGGCCATAATGTGTGCTGCATTAAAAAAAAAGCTGTGGTCTAAAGCCTCTGATAGAACTTTAATTCACCGTGGAATATGTCTCATTTATTTATTTATATAATCGGGCCATTTATTCATGTACTTCTGCAAAGATTCTGCTGAAAGACTGGATTCTCTTTGACTACAAAGCTCGGTGGGTTATCATGTTTACCGCCACCTATTAAAGTATCCTCTGCCTTTAAAACCTTGAAGAGATGACTAAATGTTTTTTTGGGGCAGGAGTAGAAATGAGTGCTTAAGCAAACTTCAAAAGAATAAAAGCACACAGGCTACACAAATAAAATAAAAAGTCTCAGCGTCCGCGTTTTCGTCTGCAAAGCAAAACAGCGAAAGAGACACAAAATATAACTTACATGTTATTGCAGCTGTTATTTTACTTATTGTGATGAATAAATAGAAAACTGTCGGCAGTACCGGGGCTGCAAATGGGAGTCCAAGGTTACGGCTAATACTAGAGCATACACGATTATAGAGTTCCTTAATTTACAAGTAAAAATAAAGTGAAATTTCCTTGTAAAACGTCTCCTCCAGGGTTGCGCTGCTATGGCTTTTTCCCTCGAAATACAACCAATGGTGGATGAAAACCAGTTAAATATAGATTTTGGCCATCATTTCAAATAAAAATCCCCTTATTGATATGACAATGCTCATATTTATACGTCTAAGAAGAAAAGCCTTCAGCCCTCTGCAGGTATTGAACCGTTGAAGCAGAAAACACCTGGGGAAGCTCATGTGACATTTAACAGTTGTACTCAAGGTTCATGTATAAGGAATGTAAGCCATGAATTTAACAATGGATCTGTAATAAATAAGTGAGACACCAAAGCTCCACGTATGATTTGCTCGAGCTACACATGAAACTCGCAGGCGATGAGAACACTGCCACCTGTTGACTTCGGAGAACCAACCCGGTTTTCAAGCATGCGGACATAAAGGCAGTTTAGGTCTTGGAATTGAGAAACAAATCAACTCTGTATTAGGTGATGTATTAATGCTTTGATGTTGGCTGAGGTTGGAACATCTATTTCGCTTCGGAAGGTTTTTTACTGAGTGAAATGTCCCAGAAGTATCTTAGTGGGAGCCATGATAAGAGCCGACCCAAAGGCTTCCCATCTTATCCACTGGACCATCCCTTACTAAAGGAAAGGAGATAATGTCGTCCCACAATTCCTTGTGGCAGCCAAATTAAAAGGGACAGATTTACCTTTTATAGTTAGACCACAGTAGACACCTGGTTTAGAGAGTTGGTGGTTTGATTCCGGATTCCTCTCGTCCGCATGTCCAAGTGTCCATCGGCAAAACACCCAAGCTGAAGACTGATGGCTCTGACTATCCGTTTGAATGGGTGATTGGTGGTCCATTTACCAATTAAATGTAGCGACATCACAGCACACGTGCTATTCCTGTGACATGATGCAACACTAATGGAAATTTCAATTACCATATTAACCAGTAAATACACACACTTGCTGTGCGAGAGCCAAAAAGTAGGAAAGAAATATGCTGCAGAGTGTGAGATAGATGGAGCTTTGCCTCATGCAAGCTGCACTTTGCAAAATTAGATCATTTCTTCTCGTGTTAATGTTTTGACTGATTTAACAAATTAAAACAAACATCGTTCTGGTGACAAATGCACATTCATGTAAAAGCCCTGAAAAACAAACTTTGGAACTAGGCCAAAGTTTGCCATGTAAGTGTAAGAAATAAGAACACAAAAAACCAAGGTACATCTTCCTTTGTATAGAAAAGCATTGAAGCCTTAGCGCCAATCAACTGAAAACTACACCAGTCAGAGGGGTGTGAGTACACTTACTCACAATTAAACATGTAAAGCAACACTGTGCCAATTATACTGTGCTTCAGATGTAGGTACTATTAAAACGACAATGTGCATGGCCGACCAATTAGGTATGGTTTTGCATTCAATTTACAGCTCGGTTGAACCACAGGTTTCTGGTTTCACCTTCTGAACGCGTTGTATATTTTGCTATAAATATACAACGCGGTCAAAAGAAACAATACGGATAATCACCAGACCTCTAAGGGCTTCTCTAATCATCCCTCATAGAAGAAAAGGGGATGATTGCTGGCAAAGGGCACTTTCTTGTTTCTTGTGTGTGTGTGTGTGTGTGTGCGTGTGTGTGTGTGTGCGTGTTTGTGTTTGGGAGGGGGGGCTCATCTCTGTTCTATAATTTATTGGGTGGGTCAGCCATCTCGACTGCATTTATCCTCATTGATTTGTTTAATTCTCAGGGGCCCCTTTCCTTCGACAGCTTTAGGGACATAATATAAAGGGGCTTGGACGTATAAGTCCCTCAGACAAAGGTATGGGTTCGCAAAGATTTGCAAAAAGTACAATGTATCTTAATTGCATTGAATGAATATTGTATTTCTGTTCAAATGGACATAGTCGGAAGGTATTTGATTAGTATTTGAGGTCATCATGCCTGTTTCTTATGGGAATCAGGGTCTTTCAAGAAAGTAAACATTCGCTGAGGGGAATTCTTTTTTCTCAAAGTATATTTGGCCAAAAAAAAGATTTCATTTTATCGAAAAACATTTGTGTCTGTCCTCTAAAAGAACCTGATCCTCAAAAATGGTTGCATTCCCCCTGTTGGATCAATATCTCACTGATGTCCGGAGGAGTGCAACGGCCACCAGTGCCCTCAAGGGAGCACATCCACAGCCCTGTGCTCAGCACTGGGCTCCCTGGTGACCCGCCGATCTGGCCCATGACTGACCTCGGAGCTAACCAGCAGGCCAATTAAGACCGGCTCTCTCCAGGGCCCACCTATCTGCACATCTGATCACAATGCCACACGGTCAAGCCGAGGCCCGGCTCTCGTTTACTATATGTCACCACGTGAAGTCACCAAATCCCACGGGGGTTGTATCCTAACCAGTTGGATAGCCTGGTATGAACAGTGTAATTACATCAGAGCTCTTTACTGTTTAAAGTCATGTTGACAGTGTGTAAGTACATGACATAGTGAAATATACACATGATGAAATACAGCACCAGTATATCTCATTTGAAATAATCACTGTAGCTCTGCCCTCTGGGTAAGATCTGTTTATCCTCTGATAGTGTGACGTCTCAGATGAATAGTTATTTATAGTTCTCTTGCATCACCAAACGTGAGCACTGCATGTAACAGTAATTGATATGGACACAGGGGAAAATCAATTCAAAATATATAAAAGATGTTTGTGCCTGTACGAATTATATTAGGTATTTTTACAGTGTTTTTAGTAAATTAATATAAGTGTTACTACAGTGTTATGTTTATCCCTCACAAGATTTGTGTTTTTTTTTAATGTATTTTTTAAATCCCACGTTAAACCTCAGCAAACTGGCATTTCATGGTTTGGTTCGTTGCTGCTACCTAACTGGAAATCTGGTGCGGCAGAGAACTGACAGTCAGCTTCTGCCCTTTGGTGCAGATTACAAAATATTCACCTCTATTAGTCATGCTAGCATTCCTGCAAGCTAACAGCAGTGTGTGACACGCTGTCACAAAGTGCGGTTGCAGGGGCCATGTGGTTGATGCAATTGAATTGGGCCTTTGGCCCTGAGGCTCTCACAGCTCAGAAGCTTTTAGAAAACATAGTTTGGCTACAGTTGAATTTCATTTACCTAGGCGCACACATCTGCAGGCCCTTTCTGTGAATGGGCTTCTGGTCATTGCTTTTCGTCTGGACGGCTTTTGCTTTTTGCCGTACACAGAATAATGGCACTATATACTTCAGTGTAGATATCCCTCTATACACAGATTCAGTAGAAGGTATCACTAAGCCTCTGCAGTTCCACAAACGTCTCAATGCTCTAACCAGTATTGCAGTCATATTGCAGCAACTGTGCCATCCACACGTTTTATATCAACAATTATGCTTTCATTTGTTGTCAAACTGATTTTAAGATCAAATAATTCACCAATACATACCTTACTAGGCATGTGCACATGACATTGCATATATATATTACAGGCTTCCATTTATACCTCTAAAGAACAAGCTGATGAGATGCAGCTTCCTCTTTATTTCTCTGGGAGGTCACTGTCCATTCAGACGGCTGGCAGCCGGCAACAGCAGTAAACTGTCATCTTAAAAATGAGCAACAGGCATCAGCATTATTTTATTGCCTATAAACGACTTTACTTTGAATGGCAGCATAATGCATTAAAGTGCTCAACTGCATCCTCTTAGACACCATGTAATGTCTTGGCACACAATAAAGCATCAGTTACACGTAAAAGAAACCCTCTTCTATCATTGTGTGTCGCTGATATATTTCACATTACAGCCTAAAATGTTCCATTAGCGCACCATTTGCTGCTGCGTGTTTCTGTCTGGTCCGCTGCCTGCAATTTCTAAGCTACAACACTTGAAAGGTTTTAGAATTCACTTTGGGCTGAAAGTGAGGTAAAACAAAAAGACTGTTACTCCTATTGTGTTGCTAAAAGTGACGCTAAAGCCCACAAGCAATTCATTTAGTGTACCACCAATGCTGCCACCGTACACCTCAGCATTTTACTAATTGTCTGATAGTCTAGATTTGGAAGATTTCTTTCCACAATCTGCACCAAACTACGTAGACCATTGAGTTTCTTCTTCCTCTTCCCTGAAGAAAGGGAACTGATTTTTTCCCTACTCCACGTTGGAGAGTCCTTACAAAGGATTAAAACCTGCACATCCACTGTTGTTTTTTTGTCTTCTTGGTTGTCTTTAGTAAAAAGGATCTGTAAGGATGAAAGCCTGCAGCCACTGGTTGGTTTGAATGCGCTGTAAAGGGATACACAAGTTCCTCTTCTTCAGTTGAATATTTGACAGCACAGCCGCTTCAAGACATGTTTGCTGCCCCACTTGTCAGTACACATCATTATAAACAGACCTCGGGGACCTCTATTATTAAAAAGCAAGTCATGTTGCCGTTAGTAAACATAGGTGTCGTGTAACATCAAGCAGGAATTAAATCGCCATGATATTTAAAATTTCATCTTCATGGAATTAACCATGATCTAAATGTAAATAATGTAGATCCTCAGTGCTACATTTCTGGACGCTATTTTACAAAGCGATGTCCAATTAGTGCATTAGGGCCATTCAGGACTCGGCATCTTGCCCAAGGACACTTCGGCATGGGCTGGGGATTGAGCTGTCGTCCTTCTGGTTGGAGGACGACCGCTCTACCCCTCAGCCACATTTCTCCTCCCAACTCCAGATCCCCACTCTAATGATGCGGCCAAATTGATCATTCTGATGTGCCAATAAGGCTGCTCCCTCGGGCCCCGCTTCACCTGTTGTTAGCAAGGTTCTCTGAGGGGTTTCTGTCAAGTGCTGACAGTGAGGAAAAACATACGGCTGCCTTCATCTGTTAAAGCCGCAGGAGAGCGATCCCTGGGAGGCTGGGTTGACCCTATCCAGCAGTCTTTAAATCACAAATTAAACAGAAATTGTTTTCCTACCTCAGGCCACTGGGCTTCCCTGATGTCTTCATGCTTAAGGGGAAATTGTCAGTCGAAGCCGAGGGAAACAAAGTGCTGGGAAGGAATGACATAAATGATTAAGAGAACCATTCAGCAGCTGTCAGTGGAAGAGGAGATCATATCATTTGCAACACTCCCCCTGACAGCCGATGATCTATTTCCGTCTTCTTTTTAAGTTTGTTTGGATTTATCTTGGATACAAAAGGGACTCTTTGGCGAATTTAACAGATAAATGTTAGAAAAAGTGAAGTTTGAATTCAATGACATTAAAGTATCTACATGCCCTTCCTCCTTAAAGTGACCCTGCAGCCCTCCCCTCCTCGGGATCATCTGCATTCACTGCTGAGAGACTGCTCTACGGAGAGTGCTGAGGTTTGATGGCTGATGGCTGCCTGTGGCCTGTTAGGTTCTGTTGCTGCTTTTTAGCTGTTTGAAGTGTGCTGCTTATGTGATGCGAGAGATGAAATATTCATGAAAGTAATTGAGAGCAAGATCTCTCTCGCTCATGCAAAGGTTAGTGTCAAACCGTAAAGATACTTTCCCCCACCTGCACAGGTCGTCTCCTTGCGTCCTCTACTACTTTCCCCATTAACATGTAAGAAGCAGGAGGAAAGAATTGTGCAGACGAACCCCTGGGATTCAAAGATTAATGCAGGAGAAAGTCAAGAGTATGAATATATACGGCATACGGTGGAGTATGATTGTATAAAAGCACTGCAGTCTGCACCGAGGTCTTCACCAAGGTACACGTCTTTGTAACGTTGTATATATTTGAGTTTTGAATTCACTAAGCAATTTCGGGAGCGCACGTTTGGCCAGACGTTTGTATGACATGCATACGTACCGTTGTCATCACTAAGGAGACGCTGCTTCTACATGTGACTTGACATTGACTGGGTTGTAGACAGGGGTACAGCTGACATGTCACTTCCGCAGGGTCTTTCCGTTTGAATGGAGTAAATGAGCGAACGGTTCATCTTGATAATGTTGTGGCCACTGTAATATCAATATGGTGTTAATACAAGCATCACCAACTTCAGTTGCAGTACATGACATTAGGTCGTCAGAGGCTAAAACAGCAATTAGCCCCATGAGGCGCTAAGGTTTCCCTTTCTTCCTCTGTTGGTTTAATGCTATCCAAACTTTACTGCAATTGGTCAATAAGGTCAAAATGATCCAAAAGGTGTTTTCACACAACGAACTGAACCAGTTTGATCCGGACCACCTCTTTTGGTTTGATTTTGTTCCCTTTTGTCTGGACTGTGGTGCGAGACAGCTTTCACACCTGTTGTGTTTGGTTTGGATTAAACTGGAAAGCCAAACAAGTTAGGTGTGAAAGCAACCTTACATATGGTAATCTAATAAAATATTTTGCCGTCTTACAGTCTTTGCATAAGGGTCAGTTTGAAAATCCACATTAAAAGGTACATTCTACCAAGACAGGATTTGATGCAAATTGTCCTGCTTGAGACTGGACTTGACATACGGCTATATACTGAGTACGAAATCCAGACCATCTATTGTTATCATTTTACCCAACAAATGTGATGACATTAGACAAATATCTCCCCTTGTTTTGTAAAAATGTTTATAATGACGGACAAATTAAAAATGGAGGGGGGAAAAAACTGTTATGTAAACATGATGCATGTCAATTGCATAATATTAAAAAAAATGTTATCTTCAGTTGTCACACGTATTGATACACGTCTTTTGTGTCAGAGGTGTTTGAAGAAAAGGAAAATAACATCCTCAGATCCATGTACATAGACATGGAGTTGTGGAAATTGGGGCAGCAAGGTAATCAGAGGCAGACAGAAGACACCAGTAGCTCCTCCAGGAAGTCACCAGCCACCTCGAATGGCTCCTCTTATTTCCATTCTCCACGCTCTGAAATCCTGTCAGCTCTCTCTCGGAGCAACAGCAGCTGCATTTCACGCTTTACTTTGTTCAAGTGAGAGTTGCCCACTCACTTTATACAGAACAGGGTGGTTGCATGCTATAGTGAACTCTGCTTAATGGTTTCTATGTCTTTCATATTTCAACGTTGTTATAATCTTAAAGATCTACTAATATCTTAACGTCAAAGTCAAGGTGTCTGTAGGATGACAGATTGAATAATATTAGATTGTGCTGAAAGACTTTGTTTTGTCATTTAAAAATGATAAAGTATATTATAATAGAATACTGAAAAAATATATCTCAACATCATCATGCTCCTCTCCTGTCCTTCCCATTCAACCATGGCTACTTGACTGGTTTCCTCCTTCCCAGCTCCTCAGGTGATCATTCATGTCTCTTCCCCTCCAGCTGAATAATATTCCTCATTGCACTCTCAATGAGCTCTATAATAAAACATTGACTCTTGTGACATTTGGATGATCTGGGAATCTCCACAGTTTGAGCTTCATTCTCCACTGCATACTTTTAATGATATGTGTGCAAACCTATTCATGTGGTGGGAAATATCCCTTTAATATAAAGTGGACATATCTAAAAACACAAACATTGATACCTTCTACTGAAATATAGCTTACTGTAGTAATATGAGAGTGATTCCAATCAACATGTTCCTTAATCAGGTCGCTGATATATTAATAATAGAATTATCTCTGTAGGGATTGACATGTATTTGGTTATGATAGTTTAGTAATTTTTTTATTTTGTAATTTACATGCGTACATATAAGAACAAATTGTAGCTTAGCATTATTCTAAGGTAGTGTTTGTTTGTCTTTGTTGTATCTCAGCTCTCGTTAACTGTTGATGGTGATGCTACTTCCAAAGGTACAAGGACACTGGGCACAGTATATATATATTTTTTTCATTCCATCTTTTGTTGCTGTTGTTTACCCATTATCCGGCCTGCCCACCTACTGTAACAGAGATATGGAGCAGGAACATCACGTCCTGTTATGTTTCTTCTGTGAAAATAGAATGCCACAGATGGAAGGATACTTTGCCCCTTTCAAGTACTCAAGTGTGGCTTTAAACACCTTTAAGAAGCACAAGTTATGTTGTTTGGATCGTAATGGTCACTGCCTTCTGAGAAAATGAAAATAGTCGCATATCAGAGAAGAGAGTGAGCTTCATGAACACATCCCAGCATTCGTGTCTTACGTCTTCACACTTTGCATCAGTTGGAACAATGAGAGACAGTAAAGGCTCTGTTCAGACCTATTCTCCTATATCCAGACTAAGTCTTGATCAAACTAGCTTATGTTTTCAGCCCTGTCCAAGTGTGTGGGTTGGTTTATTTGTTTGTGAGCAAGATTACACAAAAACAGCTAAACGGGTTTCAGAAAAATTGGTGAAGAGGTGCGGTAGGGTTTAGGGTAGAAGCCATTCGATTTTGATTCAGAACCGTCGCAGATCCAGGAACTTTTTTTAGTCTCTTTGTGAGACAGGGCGTTTTCATTTTCCAATGGAGCAATCAAGCAAATTGAGGAAATCTGTCAAATATGAGGTTGAGACGGCCATTTTGGTTACAAAAACACGAAAGAAACAGGATGACCACAGAGACGGCTACAAAGACGCACAAAATGACCACAAGGATCATGATCAGAGCCAGTTGTGTCATCGCCTACCTTCTGATCATTGAGACGCCTACATTTTTGGCAATTTTATAAAATGGTAGCACTCTCTGTGATGAAAACAAAGCCCCACTTAGGTCGCATGCTCTAAATAACAGAACAATTCTGGCTGTTTACATCTCCCCATGCATGTGGCTTTGTCGATATCAGACAGATATGAGATGGTTTCAAACAGTAAAACATTTGTTCAGGGTGGTAGATTTAAAAGCTTTTAATAAGTGGCTGTTGCTTGTGAAAAAGCATCCTCATCCTTTTCTTCCATTTGTCTACTTTGAAGAAGAACCTCCCTTTTTAAGTACCCTCTACAGAGCTTCCCTTTGTTCGGTAAGCTCTTGCTGGAAATCGTTGACACATGTAAAGATGCTAATGGGATGTACCAGTCATCCCAGGCAGGCGGGATCCTCAATGCTTTGATGTAAACATTTAGAGTGTCAACCCCATCCGTAGCTGTGCCTGAGAAAGCTCCAATACAAATAAGACTGTCAATCCTTTCTCTTTGTGCATGTGCTAATCTGAGAGACATGCCTCTGCCTTGTTGTTTACTCTATCGCCAAGTTACAAGGAGCCCCTGCCACTGTCTTACAGCTCTGCCACTGCCCATAGTTATCCCTGTTCACTTCTTATCAAAGATCCCTGAGGTGTGACACCAAACTATTCTCTTTTCCACTAATAACCCTCCACTTTTGTCTTCATCATTCTTGCATGAAATTGGCTATTAGGTGGTTCTCTGGGACCGATAGAGGCTTAATACTTTAATACAGTGGCCCCCGTGCACTGAAGAATATGTGTTGGGGAGAAATGCTGAAAATATGAATGCCTAGGCTCTAAAATACCTGACTGAGATCAACCTGAGTGATTGAACCCACACGCACACACACAGAGAGAAGGAAAAAGGACACTGGAGTGAGAAAAGGAGTAGAGGGAGAGAAGAAGAGCCACATGCAGCCTCCTGCGATGTGTCTTAAACCCCCATAAAATGGCTTCTAATCACTGCAGGGACATGTTAAAGGAACGAAGGGGTCTTTTCAGTTTGATTCACTGTGAGGCCGTCACCGCGGGTCTCCTCGGTCCCCGACCTAGCCCCGATCGCATTCACACCATCACATTTCTGGGCAGTTTTTTCGAGTTGCTACAACCCAGCTACCTAATCAGGAGCAGATAGAGACGGGAGGAATTATCGGTGCGATCTCGGCTCGCTTGGGTCAGTCATGATTATCAAAGCTTGTCTTTCTACGCCCACCGCAGATTAAATATATATAAAAAAGGAAAAAGGAAGGATGATGAATGATGGGGAGGCAGAACGGAGGAAACAAAAGAAAAAAGATGTGGATGGAGCCTGACTGTGTCTTTCCAGGTTCAAAGGAGAGACATAAATTGCAGCTTTCAAAATCCGCCTCGCCTCGCTTCTCTTCCCATGTTGCATCAAAGGGGAGTGCTTACTTAGTGACATAGCAAGTGTGACAAAATGACAATGTTACTCTCA
This sequence comes from Pseudopleuronectes americanus, assembly GCA_038501795.1. NCBI lineage: Eukaryota > Metazoa > Chordata > Actinopteri > Pleuronectiformes > Pleuronectidae > Pseudopleuronectes > Pseudopleuronectes americanus. The sequence continues at coordinate 7,408,367 of CM076720.1, forward strand.
GTTGACGGTCCAGTAATGGGAGCCTTTGGAAGAAGTAACTACCACATTCAAAGAGGGAATTTTTTTCAGACTCAACAACCACTGTGATATAGAATGATAACATCATTATGCCTGTAGCCGTGGGATACCATCTGCTGCATCTGAACGTAAGGAACAGTTCCCAGATTGTTATGAGCCGAGTTGCTGTTGTGACAGTCTTGCTTTAACCTAACATTCCTTGATTTGGGCCCATATTGATTACGGTAGTTTATTTGTTTTTCAATGCACTCAGAGCAGTATAAATATAACTTCATACATAGGACACTTAACGCAGATCAATCTGTGCTACAAGGTAATACATATGTATCTAATTGCACAGTAGATAGGTAGTCTTATATCTCACTAATGTATTGTCTGATTTTCCCCAAATGTCCGCCCTTTGTGACAATCTGGAGAGGAAATCCACTAGGCTGCGTTATGAATGCATTTTTGAAATGTCCACAATGTTCTAACGAATCCTAGAGTCATCGTCATAATCACCTAATCAACATGGTTGAAGGTCCAATCAACATGACAGTAAGGTATAGCATTTGGTCTGTTGGCTCACTGCCCCAGGGTCGCAGAGACAACGCTGCTTGATATTTCGGCATCATCTCGCTGCTCTACCCTTTGTAAACAAATAAACAACGGCAGGCTGATATTTATACATCATCCCAACGTCTGTTCTATCTCCTCCATATGTTAAAATGACCTTTCTGCGAAGCCAGAATGACCACGCTCTCCTAGCTTTTATAGGTGCCCATGCAGAAAACTGACTGTTTCATTTAAACGATCTGAAATAGCTTCACTTATTTAAAATACTACATACAGATAATGAGATAAAATAAACTTCCTCCATAATTAGCTAAATAGATTACCTGTATAGATTTTTAGATAATTAGTTTGCTGTGGCACAACTGTATAATAACGGCTACTTGTAATAGCTGAAGTTACACACTTACTACTTAAATCAATTTTATTTATGAGCAACTTTCAAAGATATTTAATTGCTGACCAAATCAATTGAGATGATTAAATCTTTTTTCGAAAAAATATTTTTCTTCAGCTCAGGGACAAAGTGTCAGATTCAACAAACATGTCTGTACCTGAACACATCGATTAGGTCATTGGGGTCGATAGAAAGGTGTGTTGATTTAACACAAAGAAAACATTTATCAAACACATCCTAGAGGGGTGTGGAAAACGGCAACAAGCATGCTGCATCTTGTGTGTTGATAAAGTAAAATACATTTAACACAGATTGTGTCATGTTCACATCCCTTTGTTTGTAAATCAAGTTTAACAGAAGTCACAGGTGAATGTTGGTAAATGTGAAATATCCATAGTTGTCAAGTCCTACAAGAATAGAACACAACTTGTAGCTTATGTAACAAATGTGTTTTAAAGATCTAAGATTTTAAGAATCTCCTGAAATTCTGAATAAATATTTTACAGACCCAGCATGACAAAAAGCATTAAAGCCATTTTAAATAATACAAAAGTTCACACAGACTTGTACTTGCACTGAGAAAATGTTCTACTTTTCTGAAAATAATAAGTCATTACTAATACATTTGTGTGTGTTTGACCCCTGCCAGCAACTAACCTGATCCTTGTGCAAAATCAGCAAGTTAATAATAATGAGTCAAATCATTATTATTTCAGCTTACATATGAAAACTACATTTCACAAACAATTACATGAGAAACCAGCACCACATTGCTGCTTGCACCTCAGTGTAAGCTCTGAATCAATGTACACATAGAGACCTACAACTGAAAGCACTGACGAATGAATGTCTTATTTATAGAGATGTGCTGCATGCAACCATCTCTGCTTAAGCTCCACTAATCGATATATATACAAAAATATCACATCATATGTGTGTATGTATGTGTTTTTACAGTGACAAGCCCATGGTGAATTATCCGTATCTGTACTGCTAGAAAACTTTTATCCATTTTAACTCATTGATTAGATTTTATGGCCCAAGGGAAAAAAGTTTCAGAGGTTTCAGGATATTGCAAAGATAAATCGAAACTTAAACCTGTGGGTCGGCGGCGTTGTGTTTCTCAGAAATGTTGCCATTTGTTTAATGCAGCCACAGTGGAGTTTGTTTGTAGCTTAGTTTGGCTCCTATAGAACCTTTCAAAGGCAGCCAATATGAAATGAAATACAAGGTAAACACATTAATGATGATTTTGTACTATTTAGGTACAGAGCTTTAATTTGTAAGGTCTGAATGGCTGCCAGGAAAAAGGTTTGCTGACCAATCAGTGGTGGGTTATTTGATTTATGATGCTTTTTGCTCCATTCATTCAATGGACACCTGCAGTAGTTACAATAGATTTATATATTTTTTTAAGCAAATATATATTTTCACTTGTATACACTGGATTTGCATTGGTTGCATTGGGTCCAGTTCTCCTCTTGGAATGCCATATATGCATTGAAATACAATACATATAAACCTGGTTGCCCAATGGTTTCTAACTGTATTATTACTTGAAACATTTACACTGCCCCACTTTGTACTTTGCTACACAAGAAAATCTTCTACTTGATTAAAAGTTGTTTTGAGCAACAATAAATTCAGTTTAGTACAATTCACCGGCGCTCTTCCTGGCAGTTAGGAAATGCATTCAACACAAAAAGGAACAAAGCTTAGAAAGAGGTCGGACAGACAAGAGTCAAAAACCAGGGCAGGCATCCAAACAGAAAAACAAATCCAGAGGGGTGCAGGCAGATACACAAAATCCAATTAGAACAGTCAAAATGGCCAAACGCAGGTAAATCGGACAGAAAGTAACTGTGTTCTGGCAACTCAAGAGGTGAAACATGATGCTATAAATACACTGGAGCTTATTAGCAAAGGGGAAAACAGTGAAACAGGAAACAGGTGGTGTAATCGCAACCGACAGAAGGGGAGAAAATTCAAAACAAAACGGGGAGACTCGAAAGTCACTGAAAGTCGTACAAAGGGCAAGCGGTGATAATAGGGTCCATGTGTAGATATGAAATAATGTAAACCATAATTACATTAATCCCATGTCTTTGTTAACAAATGTCACCTTGGTGGCTCTCTCATGTGAGCCTCTTGTTGTTGGAGACATGTGGGCTCGGGGGAAATCTGGGCTGAGGACAATATTTGGCAAGAGAGACATCTGACAATCCTCCAGCACTAAACCTGTCACACTGTCAAAGCACCAGCACAACTCCCATATCTCCAGGCACCGAGCAGCAGCCAAGAGTGAGACTACAAAAAAATACATATTTATTAGTTTCTGTGAAGTATAAAAGCGCAGAACTATGAAACTTAAAATATTCTGTTCCCTGTGAGTCTGAGGAGGAAACTGAGCAGTAACAACATTTTGAAGAGCAGTGTCAGCCAGAGAAATTCATGCCGTATCATGGCTTCAAATCTGTGAGTGAAATAAGCCGTGCCTCGTTACGCCAGTGTTAAATCATTTATTAAAAAAGGAAACTGCATCCCCTAATTCAGTGAAACTGCATTTGATACAGGCTCACACCTCCAAAGCTCAGAGGCCATCTTTCATCACACGCCTCTGCCATCCAAAGATGAGCAATGAGCCCTGTCTCCACTGGGGTAACATTTAAAATATGAATATGTCTTATAAGATATCCCGGAGGAGTATGGACAATCACAGGAGAAAATTGGGAATAAATGATTTAGGCTAAACTTATGTGATGTGTTTATGTTAATAGTGGTACACAATATGAAGTGTGTCCACAAATATTAAAAAGCAACAACATGTTTGTGTATTTTGAACATGTGTAGATTTGATTGATTTTAGGTTCACCTTTAGAAAGTGAACTGAATCCATCTTTCTATACTTAACGTTGGTTTGTCAACTGGTGTGCGTCGGATCTCGGCATGTAGTCGTTTCCACTTGAGTACTGTTCTGAATAAAATGCATATGAAAATACTTTATCTTTGCATTTGAATAGAGAAAATGACTGAAAAAGTTCACCTTGTTAATCTAATTGCCGTTATGGCATTTTACTGCCAGCAAAATGAACATCCTCTGCATTGACTTCAAAGACTATTATCTTAGTTAAAGCCTCCTCAGATGTGTCAGGTTTTTAGTTTCCCTCCAGAAACATACATAAAGTGTCAATGTAGGGTGAACAGAAGATTCATCTTTTAGACTGGCCTGGAGAATCCAATCAATAGATGGATGTCAGAAGAATCTATGTCTTTAGATACTGATACTGTCGTCGAAGTATGTATTTCCCCACTGAGTTAAGAACTAAACTATCCTGGAGGTCATCTACATCTACTTCAGCTTCATCATCACTTTTTTTTCAGCTTAGAATAGTTGCAGATAGTGTGTAAACACAGAGGCTGCCGTGCCTCGACGTTACCAGCGTCTGATTAGTATGCCTGAGTTGTTGAGGGCCGGAGCAACATTACCCTCCCTCACCAAACTCCGAGATTAAAACACTGTGGCTAAACTGATAGGCCTTATCCTTGTTCAGAATGTGCCACCTGAGAAATTGCTACCTGGGGGTGACATTTAGCTCCATGCCTTGGCCGGCGAAAGTGTAGGAAAGTCCGAGCATCAGCAGGTTCCACGTCCTGCATGTTGGGTCCTCCGCTGCACCTCCATCTGTTTCCCCGGTAATGCAATTTGCCTTTAATTTCCTAATGTTCCTCTAATCACCGGGCCGGGTGCACAAGGGCTAATAGAGGGGTCACAAGTTGAAGTCTGTCCCGAGGAATGGATTTAATGGGGAACAGAGAATGCAAACTGCATTATAAAACACAGCTGCTTCTGCCTGAGAGCAAACGCACTCAACGTCTGCGGCGAATCTGAAACTGTGTGTTTCACACGCGCTGTTGAAAGTTCAAGTCGTGCTTAGTGTGTGATGATGATTCAAGCTAGAGCCAGATGTAGAGACTCAATGTTCCATCTGGGTAATTACTGTACATACTGTGATTACATCATGTAGTTCACTGTACATTAGAGTGTATTGTTATAAGATATATCATTTTTCCATCAAGTATATAGGGTGCCAGAATGTTCCTGACCCTCGGTGGGGAATCAGCTAAGATTAGCATGTTTTCTTTTATTAATGAATAATAGATTAAAGAAAAATATTGCAAATATGGATATTTTGAATCAGTTGCCTCACATATAATTTGCTGATTTACAATCATTGAAGCAAACTGAACCATGTTGTCAGGTTTATCCTGGATTTTTATTGAATTAAGACATGAAATCCCCATAAATAAAAATAAATTCTTACACTAATCGACATATTTTCTTCTTTTCACAATTATCCATCTTCAAAAAACCAAACTTTGCTTCAGTTATGCTTGTGTATGCTGGATTTTTAGATCATTGGCGTAGAGCCCTGGAAGAACAGAGATGGGGAAAACATCCGCTGTGAGGAACCAAAATAAGCCGCCAGGCAACTGCATCTGCTCAGCTCCACGCTTCTCAGAGCGCCGGGCAAAACAACTATCGCACCTCATGTCCAGGCACAAACAGAAAGTATTTATTGGAGATGCTCTTCATGCAGAGTCGTGGAATGTTTGCCTCTTTTTTAAGCTTCTTAATCGCTGCGTTTGAAGTATCTTAGAATCTTAAATAGATGTGGGCCTGTAATGAACTCCTCTGAATTCTTATTTTTCACAGTCATTCTTCTGAATATTACCCAAAACCGTGTTTCTTTTATCTTTACAGTCCATTTTGCAGTGTGGTAAGTCACTCAAGAAAAAAGCTTGTGTGTGATTTTTAATAAGGAAAAGGTCACGTCCTCCACCAGCGGGGAAAGAGGCTGCAGACGATGCCACACATTCTCCTGGACTGAGTGTGATCATGTGATTTTACACAAGGCTAAAGAGGGCTGCTACGTAACCTTCATGCATTTAAGTTCCAGTTTTATTTTGTTTTTCACTCTCACTGTTCATGGAATCCAACTTCACTTCTTCCCGTTGTTCACATTCCCGACACTGCACTCACCTCACATGCCCCTCATCACCAATCACTCACCCAGTATATATACACCTGCTCACTGACCACTTTCTGCCACATTGTCCTAAGGTGCCGTCGGTTAATTAGCTCTCCTGTGGTTCTCCTGGTGTTGCTTCTGACCGTGTGACTTTTGCCTGCTCCCTTTTGGATTCATCAGCTTTTTTTATCGGACTGTGTACCTGTGGATGACCTTGATTTTTGCCGTATATCTCTTGTGCTGTCTGTGTTTGAGTCTCCTGGTTCTAGCATGGTTTTATGATTTCCTGCACTGACCTGAAAAGGACAGAATGTGATGCCATGTGTTCATTTCTGAATCAGTGACAAACGCATCTAAAAGACGTGGGCGGACTTTTTTATTTGTCACATCTCGGAAACATCGACGCAAGAAAACCAAATTGGTAGATTGGTCTCTAAAAAGTTAAACACAGGCTTAAAACGATGCCTCTGTGTTTTCCAGACATCAACTGATGCAGCACTGGTTATTCTGCTTCCACTTATCAAAGAAAATACATTCTCACACGTGATAACATTATCTTTTAATAGTTCCACTGAGAGGACATTTGCCAAAAGTGCTGTTAATTAACCCAAAGTTCTTCTACTAACCATGACAATGGTACCATCTCAACCACAAGGGGGTTCTAGTTGTAGTACCTGTACAATGTGCCTTTTTATTTGTTCACATTAGCATTCACATTCCAGCATCCCGGAAGGATTTGATGAATAAATTAAATCGGTTACTAAAAGGTATGCTGGCAAAATGTCCTTTCTGTCTGACTTTATGTTTATTAATACGACATTGAATCAAAAAACAAAGCTGCATCATGAATTATAGATAAGGCCACGTTGAATCGCTTCCCTTGATAGAGTCATTGTGATCATTTAGCCCTTTGATTCTGAGCTTCCAGAAGCTTTTTAGCCAATGCTCACCTATTAGAAAGAAAAGAGAAACGGCCTTGACTTTTGATGTAAACGAAAAAGTATATTCTTTATTCGGTAAATAAATCACATTAATATATATAAAAATAACACCATGTCAAATTGTAGCGGATGCAAATAGATGCCTCTATGAATAAATGTCCCCTTTATTTCCGCTGGCATGGCTGTTCTCAGGGCCGGGCGTGCGTTGCTGTTTGTTTGGGATGCAGCTCCAACCGGCGGAGGAGAAAGGGCTTCGGAAACCCCAGGCTCTTTAGATTGAAGGACTCCAGCTGAGTGGAAGAAGTTGCAAAACAGCAGGAGTCAATTTCGTGTGTCTAAGCGGGGCCTGCGCCTGTGGATATAAGGCACTTTTAGAATGGCCCAAACTCTGCTGGTGTGATTCTCTACGCCATGAGAGCAGTTTCGAGCACAGCGATCAAACAAACCTTGGTAGATGCATATTCAGAATCAGGTGAATTCTTCTTTTGGTGGATCACTCGGAGAGGTAGAACATATCCAGATAGAACAGAGAGGAGATATGAGTGATAGATAAGATGTTGTTCCCGCCTGTGGTCGACAAAGCAGGACTGACATGAATAAATGCATTTAGCCAGGAAGGTCGCATTTACATGTCAGCTACATAGAAAAGGGTGAGATGGTCATGTGTTATATTTGAGCCTCTCTACTGCAGGTGTCTTTGTACCCGATGGAGCGTAACGGGAGGCTTTTGGTTCCTGTAGGGTTTAAGTGGCTCTTGATACAAACTAACATGCTTGAAAAGATATTCATTCGTGTTTTTTACATGTTTACAATGGCTTGGCAGCATATATTTCAGAGGGAGGAATTATGGCAGGGTGCACGATTTCACACTTGGAACAGTAATTATTTACATATCTAGCAGTTGGCATTGAGGCGGTCATACAAAGATGAAATGACTAATTCGGGCTTCCTGTAAAGCTGCTGGATAAAAACACCATTCAAGTGATTTCCTGGTTGTTTGCCCGGAGCCTCGTGAAAGTTCACTCGGGAAAAATCTATACGTCGGTACACCTACACCCTCCAGGCTGCCTCTCTCAGCTGCATTAGGTTACACAGACAGGAAATCAAGTGTGTAGCAATGTAAAAAACTCAAGTTCAATATTTATAAATAATTTCTTGTAAATCCTACAGCAGCAAAGCCTCAATGAGGCGCTGGGGCAGAGAGTGTCTCTTCCAACAACCCACTGGGCTTCTGATTCATCCCTGTTCCGCTGCAGCACAGGTCACAGCCTCCACTCCACTTGTGTTGCTTTCCCAAACAGCGGCAAATCACTATCACCCGTCCCCAGTGATGCAAGAGGCTGCAGCTCTGAAGTGCGACATCTAAACATAAAGGTTTCCATTAAATCTGTAAAAAAATGTCAGTGACCGAAAGAATAACAGCGTGACTACTTCCACCACTAATCACAGCCTCTCATTATTTTCTCTGTGCTCTCCTGTTTTCTTCCCCTTGGTAATTTGTTCACAATTATACATTATATTTCATTTATAAAAAAAATATTGAAGTGGTAAAATAAAGATCTCTGAGCTACTGAGATTGCTATTGGACTTAGTATAAAAGAAAAATCTATACAAAACATTGACTGGTTTATTACAAATGTCTGCAAACATTGGAGCTTTTGTTGTTGTTTTTATCCGAAAGAATAGTTTCAAATAAAAGTGAAAGATGCAACACAGTTGATAAACTGTGTTAACATCTGCTACTGAGCTTAGGATGAGTCATCAATCCCCAGAAAATTGTCAAAGTCAAGTGCATTGAAATTACATTTGACATTTGTTTGAAATTATTTTGCCTCCACTAGTAGATTCTCTAATCTGAGTGTTTCAATGGGAATCAAATAGATTCTGTCATGAAGTTTCACCATCTTAAATCATGATATCTCCAGGCATGAGTGTGGTTCAGGAAAATAATATTATTCAACAACAGCACAAAATAACACAAACACCCTTCTGTGAGTAGAACCAGTGCTGTTTTTATGAGGCAGTTAAATATCAGTGTTATGTTTATTACGACGTGAAAAGTCAAACAGGAATGGTTTGATTCATGAGTGAATTTCACAGTGCAGGGTATTGGCTGATGGTGAATCGTTGGGACATTTAGTCCTATGATGTTAGAACAGTATGGTAAAGGGGAGGGATTGTTGACATATTCCCCGTTTATTTGGCCAAGAAAAGGAACTGAGACAGGTTTATATCTTAGAAAATAAAGATTGACGACATGACAGCTCCGAAAAGTTAAGCCAAATCATCTGGATCACCCCCTTGTGGCGCGCTGCAGTATGGTTACTGAACCCCACCCCTTCCATGTTGCCAGATTGAACATGAACCAAACAAAAAAAAGTACACATTAAATACATTTTATTGAGTCTGTATCACACTGATGTATAATTTAGCTTTCACTAAGATTGGTTTGGGTTGCACAAGTAAACAAAAATGTGCTAAAAGAATGGCTCCTGGTTCGAGAGACAATGGTTTCCTTCCTTGTTTTCTTGCCACAGCGGTGTAGCCAGATATTCCAGTGAGTGAAAATTGAAACCATTGTGGGGACTGAGCAGTGGCATTTTAAACACACAGAAGAGTGGCAGAGGTTCACTGATGCAGTTAATCACACAGTGTAGCAAGTAAAGAAAAGTGGTCTGATTTTTTAAAAAGGCCAAAAACCTTGTCGGACTGGAGAGGGAACAAAAGTTTTTCATTGATGATCCGGTCGACACACAAGACAAATCTCACAGCTCTGTGCTTCATCTGCTGGAGGATGAGAAAAGAAACGTTGTTCTTTCTCTTTTGATGCTGATGATGTCTCTGGAAATTACTGTCAAGGGAAGAACTCATTTTGTTAAATAAACGATAAATAAAATGGCTAATTAAACAGTTTAAGATGCAACTCAACAGTGGGATTGCATGACCCAAATATTCATTAGAACTTGATATTTTCATTGTGAAGGTCATTAGTTTGAAGGTTACTTTTGAGGTTTTGAAGCAAGCGCTCTGCCTAGAATAAAACATGAGCTTTATTAAACAGTGCGATGATTCACGTGTTATTTCTCTGTCAAATATGAATAATTAACATTTTTGTCTTCTCTCTAAATTTGAGAGTTTTAGAACCCAGCAGAAGAATAAATCCCACCAATCTGCCTTAAATGTTCTCCTGAGAAAAAAGCTCAGAGGAGTAATTCTCCCTCGCACACAGAATAGCCATTTACTTAACGGGAAGTGAGGTCTGTGACCTGTGGGTGAGATGTGGTTAGGAATATGCTGACCGCCAAATGAATTGCCCCTTGTGTAAAAGTGCAGTCTCAGGGCCCTGTGGTTTCTATTGGTAGCACGATAATGACTAATAGTGAGTATGATGGGCTGTATTACAACAGAAATATCAAACTTTTTTTCTAAATAAAGCGAAACAGTAAAATTTGGACTGAATACCACGTTTTTTAGTTGGATTGTGATAATGATTTCATGAATTATAGAAAAATACATTTCTTTTGTGCAAATATGCATAAAGCATAAGCCGCAATCAATTCTATGAGGATAAAAACATAAAATGACATTTAAAACAATCTAACCATTTACGTGATAGGATGGGGTCAGTGAATGGTTGCACACAGTTGTGTTTCGGGACCATTAGACAACAATTAAATTGGAACTAAAGCCTAAATCTCAAATGCATGTGGAATCCATTCAAAGGCAATAATCATGATTGTGTAATTGTGTGTGGGGAGATGTGAAAGTGTCGTAACTTAATGAGAAACTCAGACGAAGCAAAGATAGAGGCACAGAGAAGTGGTTTCCTCTCTTCCTCTCTTCCTCTCTTACTCTCTTCCTATCTTCCTCACTTCGTCTCTTCCCCTCCTCTCTGTACCCTCACACAACCTTAACTAGAGAAATAGAGATGATATGAAACGGTGGCCTACACCCCCTGTTGTGAGTTTTTTTGGTTCACTCTAGGCCAAACCTAAACTCTAATGCTGCTGTTTAATAGAAGCCAGCACACAGGGAGCCAGCGTGATCTCGTACACGGCACTAAAAGATCAAACCGAGGTCTCGTTACAACTTCATGATTACCAATTCAGGAGGCCTGGAGGAATGGTTTCGCTGCTGTTGATTCAGCATCACTGTGTGAAGCGGCTAATCAAAGTCTTCCTATGGGCAGCAGCCGAACCCGATAAGCAAAATCAGGGGGTTGTTCCGACTATAAATGAACCGCAGATAGATGCCGGTGCACAAGTTTCAGAGCCGTGGTAAGAAATTTTTTTATGTAGAAATTTATTTTTCATTTATTTAAATATAGTCCAAGTTGTACTATACAAGGCGAGCACAACACATGGACTGAAATGGGTATGTATAAAAATCCTCACTCAAAGTATGGTTGCATATCTCCTATAGCATTGGTTTCTGGCACGGTATGAATCTGCTGTCAGAGTCTGGATTCATTTCCCAGGCTGTTTTATTGTCTTGTTCCAGTAATAGACCCACTTCGTTGTTGTCATTTCAAGTGTTTCAGTTTGGTTTGTGTGTTTTGTTTTCCTTGTGACAAAGCCATACTCAAGCTTGTGTTTGTATATTACCGGTTTTCAGCTGATCCAGATTTTTTCATCTTGCAAACTCTATCCATGCCGACGGTCAGTGCCAACAGGACTTTACAACCCTGTATCCTCAAAATTACATATTTTGTTAATGTTTCCCAAAATTCAACATACCATAGTTGCCTTGTGCAATATTATAGACAGACGAAGAGAAAATACAAACTTGTTCTTTACATTAACAGTAGATAACTGAATAAGACATTCTTTACAGAAGAGGACAAATATATTTGTATCCAAGAAAATGACAAATTCACATTACACCGCTAATACGCATCTATTGTACAGAATATCTTGATTAATATATATCATTGGGTACTTATCCCCATATCCCTTTACTTATGTCACCTTTCGATGACTCTTTATTGAAATACTGGAAGTCTGAGGAGTAAAATATGCAGACTGGCACTGAGGTTTCCCAGGAATCTGTGTCTTTTCCCTTTGTGTCAGCGATGAAGTTTCTTAAGGTCTTCAACTCCTCTTATCTCCCAGGCTTTGGGCCGGAGAACTCTAAAGAGTCTCACCCGAGGCTCACCCCCACGGCCTGGGCCTCACACACAGCGGCGTGTCTCGGTGACAGATGGAGCTTGCAGAGAGAGAGAGAGAGAGAGAGAGAGAGATAGAGAGATGCCCTGATTGGATGCAGTACACAGGCCTGCTGAAAGCTACCCCACCAAATACACTTTGTTTGCCAAGAACCAAACTCCCCTGATGAAGCAGCAAATGCGTTTCTCGTGGTTTTCTTTTTACCAGTGATGCCTTAAAAGTTAAGTTTGCTGATTAGTGCATTTACATCATTTTATACAAAGCCTCTTCCCATCTGCCCCCGGAACATAAAGCAGGCAGCACTGAATCTATCGGCTTGTTTATCTATCAAAAATATTGACCAACTGTTAGCAAGGACAACGTATAGGAACATAACAATAAATTATCTAAAATTATATATTTGATTCATTGACATTTACTTGATTTTCTTGTGGGAACCTGGACTTCAGGAAACAAACTGGTCTCATTTATCTTTGTCTATATGTTAATATTGCTTCTGTATTTTATTTAAATACATGTATGTGACCGGGCTTTACATATGATTTATTTATTGTTTTGTTTTCCTGTGTTATTTATCAGACATTTTGTCGATTTCCCTATTCATGTTGGTAGAAATTATTTAATCTATTGTCACTAAACTATCAATTGGTTATAATTGAGAACATCTTCAGATGAATAGATGTTGCAACTCAAATTCCACATTCATATTATTGTAAACATTGTATAGAAGTCAGTGCATTAGCTCCCTATCTGCCATTCTCTTCACGTTATCAACTGGCTAAATATATGACTGTTGCCATATTTGGATTATAAAGCCAACACATGGCTGTAACTTGGAATAATCAAAAAAAAACAGGAAAAGGGAAAACAGCTTTTGATCACACAGCCACATCATGAGTTTTATTAAGCTAGCCAAGTTTTAATACACCTGCAAAAGTTGATCCTCCTTTCAACCTGATCCACCCATCTGGTGGACTGGAGGAGAAGACAATACTGATTTCATTTGCATGAAAGCCTCAGTGAGTCGGCTGCACAATTGGAATCTGCTGCACCTGCTGTTTCTTTGTCTTTTTCTCACACAGTAATAATTTGGGCCTGTTACCGCGTCCAGGATTATGTATTGTCGACATTGCTTTGTTTTAGTGCTGAGATGTTTTTCACCTATCAACAGCTTTGACGGATAGACCAGAGAAATGGCTCCGTGCATAATGACGGACATAACTCATTCTGCTACATCTCCTCTATTCTGAAACAGTGGAACAGCATTTTTCAGAAAAACCCTCCCTCCTTAATTTAAAGCTCAGTATTTCCTTTTGAAATTGGATGTTGCAGTGGGAGGCGACAGGAGGAAGAGCGAGAGAAACTGATTTATTTTCCTTCATCAGTTTCTAATATGATGTTCTCCATTCATTCAATTGTCAGAGGACGGTTACAGATGAACTATTCAATTTCAGCTTTGAATGGAAAAGTTCTACTTTGTTCAATAGAAGCGACAGAAATCAGGACATTAAATGATTTTGGAATTGTTTTTGAATAACATTGCATGCCTCTGAGATCTCTCTCAAATGAAATAGGAAAGCAAAGCCTGTCAAAGTGCTTCCTGCTCATCTCAGGAGAGCTGTTTATTTCCTTTTTCTACCTTATTATGGCACTGTGACTTGCGTGAGACATTAAAAGATTCAAAAGGAAATGGATGAGCTATCCAGTGTAGAAGCCTTCAGGGGCAGCCTCTCTTGATACACAGTGTTTATTGGAGTTAAAACACTAGTCCCCCTCTTTCAGTCAAGAGATGAGTCATGTGATCTGTGGTGACCACCTTCTTGTGGCAGTAATTGAAGGCAGATAAAAGAAAATCTGAAGAAAGAAGTTCTCCGACGAGTAGCAGCAGCCGCTGAATGCTGAGGAACCACCTGAGCAGTGTAAGAGGAGGAAAAAGGGGCAGAAAGAAAGACGAGTGGATGATGGATGGTGTTGATACAGGTGAAACATCCTTACCTTCCACCGTCTTCACTGAATGGTTCTCTTTCCCGGTGAAACACACTATCTCTGTCTATGAAACCTCTGTCTGTTTTATCTGCGGCTGGGAGTGTGGCTTGCTGGTCAGAGGGGAAAAAAACATTTGGAGTCCACCGGTCGTCTCTTGACCAGAGCATCAGAATGATAAAGTGGTCGTTTAATAGGCCGGGATACATACCGTCTTGCCGTAGTGCAACCCTCATTGCCGGAGGTTGGAGAAAGAGCAATAAAAAAAACAGGGGGAATCGCTCCGGAAAGAAAAGCAGCCCGGTCAGCATTGGAGATGTGCTCAGTCATGTGCAGGGTCGCTCCTCACATGCAATCAGTGCAAAACCGTGAACGTGGGACAATGGGATGTCTCGTCTCTCCTTCTTGGATGACTGAAAGGTGGAGTTTTTTTAGCTTTTCAGAGTTGACAGCTATTCCCCCTTCGCTTCACACAAAAGAAGAAAAGGAATAAACCCTCAGTGTACCTGCAGTTCACGTATTGTGAAGGTGGGTGGGGGGGAAGGGAGCCGACTTGGAAGACTCTGCTGCGACACCAGGCAGCACGGTAGAATAGATGGCCTTGAAAGAGCCGCGTTAACAAAAAACAGCCAGGGAGATGCATCATAGGGCTCTAGCTGGAGCATGGGTCTGTGCGGTGCTTTATCGGGGGGGGGGCGGGTGAACCAGGATTGGCTGTGCTTGTTTTGTCGTTCGTTGACTTCATTCCCCCCCTCCCCCGACCCCTAAAAAGAGACAGTCAGCCTCGGAGCGGCGCTGATAATCTTGACAAGAACCCATCATCTATCAGACGCATCTGTTCCCATGAAGCGTGCTGCTTTGTAATTTAATGGGACTGTTGTTAGTGCAGCGAGCTCAGCAGCCTCCTCGCAGCAGATAGGAGGGGCACAACACTATTTCAGCTCCTGCACTCAGAAGATGCGTCTTGACAATTGTCAGACCGCTAATAGGTTGTTTTACCATTTCGCTTCCCCGGTTGCATTTAATTAAAGGAACGCTCGGAGATGTGGACACACACTTTAAACTACCCAAAGAATGAAACTTCTGCAATTAACGGAAATAACTAGAGTATCTTAAAGCCCAATTACATCGATACCAATAAACAGCTTATAGCCGTTTGCGGGGGCAGCACTTTCAGCGGCAAAGCAAGGATCTTAAATGGCCCCAAAGTTAAGAAGCTTTTGAAAAACAGTACCTGAAAGGCTTAAAATAAACAAATAGACTATGAAGCAAAAGATGAGTGGAATTAAGAGAGAACCCAATTACATGGTGTCCTTATGTACAGAAATAATGGAAACGGAGGAGAACATTATTTCCTACTTGAGGACATCTCAGGGTTCAGCATAGCTCACATAGCTCCTGACACGGGCAAGAGCAGAGGCTGCGTTCAACTATTTCCTGGTCACCTCAGTTGGCTCTACTGTCCATTCTGTGATCAATCTAAGCAGAGCTGCAGGGCGCCACGGTCCCCGCTCTGCACGACAATTAGTTCCACAAATCGACTGAAGCCAATACAGGAGTTAACCAAATCACCAGGGTTTCACACAAAGTCCCTTTTTTCAAAATCAAAATTATCTTTTTAGTTCATATTCCTCCGAGGAAGCGGTGTCCATGGAAACACAAAGACTGTAACTTTAGGGGAAAAAGGCAAAAATCTGGTAAGTAAAGCTGCTTTCAGCGAACCAGTGCTTGGTGTACATCACAACAAATGCACTTTCTCCATGTAATGGTGATGCTTGACATGTTTCATCCCGTCAACTCACGGGGATTCAACAGTCTACTATTTTCAAATTCACTCACCAGACTTGAACGACAAAGCCGCTCTACCCTTGTATCCGTATGCCGCATCAGGTTTTTGCTACAGTCGACAAATGATACAACCCTCGAGGCTAGGAAATAGAAACAAGCAAAGATAAAAGGTGTTTCTTTATGGATCTAGTGGAATAAATGAGAGATGAATAGGTTTGTCAAAAAATGTGCCCACTTTTTAAAGACTGTGACGAACTGCAGGGATCTACCAGGACCAGCGGAGAACCCCAGGGTTGTGGATGTAAGAACCACAATACGAGAGCAGCACTGGTGAAAATAGGTAAAGAAACACTGCAAACCTAGTCTGAATACAATAAAACAGGGTTGAAAGCATGTTGTTATTCATCCGAGTTCAAATATCAACATACTTATATGGCTTTAATGGTCTATTTCTCAGAGGCACAGAAACAAATAAAAGAAATTAATCACTGTGAGTTTTTGTTCTTCTTTGGCATCAAATTCCCCCTGAGCGCACAAGTCCATGAAGCTCAAAGACCAGAGGCCTCAGTTATAACCGTTGTGTTCCCATTAAACAGGGCCTGGAAGTTCACGGAAGAATATGCGCATTTCCACGCTAACTGTGACTTAGGCGTACAAACATTTGGAATCGATATTAAAATAACTTACAGCAAATTACGTTCAGATTCCACTAAACAAGTTCCTTCACATTCTGAGAGTACGATAATTTTTTGGGCCTCCACTTTTGAATTAGATTATTTTTTCAGGCATGTTATTTCCAATGTTGGACCGGTGGAATATTTTGTTTGCGTATGCCTTGTTTGCCTTTTGTGCGCTTGTGCACTCTTATCATGAATCCTGCGCACTGTTTTATAAATGAGTCCCCAGAGCTGTGAGAGAGAGAGAGATGAAATAAGAGCGATTTGTGTGGCCAATGGAAAGGGGAAATGAAGGAGAACAGGGACACTCACTAGGGAGTACTATATTGAGCCGGACCTCACGGTGCACTACAGATCAACCTCCCTTTGACCCGAGGGGCTAATCACAATTTGAAAGCATCCCCTTGCCCCATCCCGCCGTGACCCCGAGGGCGGACTATGAGGCAACCTCGCGGGGGAAGGTGTCCCCGCCAGGCTCATTAGAAATGGATGCGGTGTTTCCGTTGGACACCCTGGGCGCGGGCGTTTTTTGATCGACTCTGCGAAAGGAGAGAAACCAGCGCAAACCTTGATGTATAGAACTCACGCTGCCCCGGACCCTGCTGATCTAGAGAGAAGCCCTGGCCAGTCCAGAGATGATCATTTTCTCTTTCTAGCGTTGAAGAAGAAGCATCTTGCCTTCTCCTCGTGGAGGTTAATACTGTGGGTCATTTCATTCTCGGAGGAGGAAATTAAACACAGAGCGTAAGCCTTGATATATCTGGGGTGCATGGCTCCATTAGTAATATCCCATAATACATCTTTGTATTTCATTATATCCTGCGCCTGCTTTTTGTCCCAGTAAGCAGTCCAGGAGTTAAATACAAAGATAGCAGTTACTAAGCAAATGGGTCGCTATGCAGTGGGTTTTCATTGTACACCCCCCCCCCACCCCCCACCCACCACCACCCTCCCCTTTTATTTTTCTCACTCAACCAATTGCCTCGCTCTCTGTGTGTGCGAATGCGTAAGAGCATCCTCTCTCTTTCTTTTTTTTTCTTCTTCTTCTCCCCCGAAGGGATAAAAGTCACCTTCTCTAAATCTCATTGAACAAAAAGTCACACAGAAAATAAAAAGCTAAACTCTATATTCTGCCTGCACACAGAGTTCAAGCCTGGAGAGAACAGGGTTGGCACTCAGTTCTCCCTCTGTCAGCAGGAATGGAGCCAGAGAGGGGGAAGAGAGAAGGAGAGAGTGAATCCTGTGGAAGAAGAAGAACTATTATTTTCCCAAATTACAAAGGAGTACATGTATTCTTGTTGGAGGCGATTGGCTCTCCGCTGCTCCTTAGACTCCATCACCTTCAGCGGCTCGCTCTGCCTCAGCTACTGTACATAATTCACTCCCTCACACTCCCTGCCTCTTCCTCCTCTGCGTGGCGCCTCATCCGAGATGAAGGAGCGGCACAAGTGAATCAGGTCGTTCTAAATCATTGATGAGACACGAGAGGCATGCGAAACCTGAATCTGAGAGGGGGGGGGGCTGGGATAATCTGCGAACAGGTAGCGCTGAAGCGTTTCGATTGACAGGTATTTATATCTCAAGGGCTTCGCTGAAGTTACTCTGAGCCTCTTTTTTTTCTGTGGCAGAGCGGTACCACGGCTGCTCTGGAGAACCGATATTTTCCACGAATTAATGATTTAACGTCACCTCAGCTGATCCTGTAAAAAGAGAAAGCGTGTGAAGGTATTTTCTTATTTCTTTGCTCTTTTTTTAGATCCAGCATTTGAATTAAAACCCCTGTTTGAAAAAACACTTGCACACGGCAGAGAAATGTCATTTCAAGCCGATGGAGACCACGTGACATCGATAGTCCAGCGTGTTTCAAAAGATGTAGGGGGGGGGCAATCATTGGCCTGACCACTGTTACTATGGAAACTCAGGTCTCTGCAGTTGATTGACAACTGGCACAATTGGAAGACTGACTCACCTCTAAGATTGAGGCACAGCTTCTCACTCGGTGGAGCAGGTCGAAGAAAACCACCAGACAGACGTCATCGACATGTATATGATAGATGTAACATTACTTTTTAAAATCTTTGTCAAACAGCCCGACTGGTGAATAAACCTGTGTGGGTTTAATTAAGTAAATATTTGTCTCATTCTTCTTGAAACAAGAGCTTTTCGGGGAAACATCCATCCATTAAAAAAATAAATGAATAAAGGTATTTATGTTTTCAATCCGCTCTATGTATTATGGAGCATTTCAGCTCCTCGCAGCGACTACAGATGCATCTTAGCTGGAGCTGTGTTTAAATTGTGCATGGACCCTGTGAGGAAAAGTAAAATGTGGTGCTAAAGTTTGAGGGGGAATAAAACTGGATGTAAAAGATTGATACAGGTTTTGGGGGCTGGAGGGTAGAAAGAGAGTAAAGGTCATTCCGGGCGAATGTGTGTGTGTGTGTTAGTGTGTGTTTGTGTGTGTTTGTGTGTGTTTGCATCTTTATGTGCATAGGTATGTGAGCATGAACATCCAAAAGAAAATACAATATGTGCAGGCAGAAGTAGAAATAAAAAAACTTAAAAAAAAACAATTTCAAGCTTCAACATTTTTTACATGAGTTTTTTTTTGTCAGTCTTTAACATTTGTAGTTTCACTGTTTCCTCTGCCCAGTAAAGAATTTTCACATTCACTCCGATAAATTGTGAAAACTAAGAGTCATTTAGAGAATCCCTTTTAAATGTGAAAGTCCACACTTGCCCCCAGTCTGTCCTCCAGTAACTGATGCAATCGGTTTCTCCTCTGTGTGTGTGTGTGTCTGTTGTGTGTCTCCTCTTTCTCACTGCCCGACCCTCATCACCGCACCTCCTCCTAATTTCTCCCCACCGGCCGCCTGAGGATTCATTACTGACCGATTCTCCTGTCCGCTCGTTTAAACAGCAAAATCTGCTCATCATCTCGCGCTCGCCACTGACTCGGAGTACATGCACAAACAGTGTGTTTACAGTTCCCCACTATAATGAGCTGACACTAAGTACAATATTGTCCACCTAATGAGCTCGTAAACGCAATATGCCAACATTCTGGAGGCAGGAAGAAACTGATGGAGAGGAAGTGTAATGCGAGGGGCCAGGAGAGGAGAGAAGAGCGCAGCAACGAGCCGAGACATAACAGAGAAATTACGTCTTCGCTAAAATGAAATGCAACACGTGTAGAATGCAATGCAGGGGTAATTAGTAAATGCAATTAAAACTGCTGTGCTCAAAACATAATGAAGTGATGAAGTTAATTGTGTACAATTTTCAAACTTAAAGCCAAACGGACTCACGTGGGATTGTTCGTCGTACTTATTATGTATTTTTCCAAGTTTAGCATCTGCAATTAATCTATAATAAACTTCTATGGAAACACTTCAGTTGTCATTGGCTTCCGATCTAGGATTGTTTGAGAAAGTGCTACAGTCGGTGATTATTTATCAGATTTTGAATCGTTTGTTTTTAGAGTCCAGTGGGAAATTTATCAACAGAGTTGTTACAAATTTATGTTTTTGGAGGATTGAGAATAAATGTGTCACATTTACTAATGATTAATTGAGCTAAGTTTCCCCCAGAGATTCATTAAAAACAACCAGAATGAATCCTTTCTGAATGGTTTCATCGTAGCCCTCCTCAGCACTCGCTTGTGTTTCTGCTACATCCCGTGACTGTTGAGTGTCATCGACATTTGAAAGCATTTCTCGCTCTCGACGCCGACTCACAGCAGACACCGACCGGAGCGGGGGAATAAAAGCTTCAAGCCCAAGTGCAAACCTGGAGTTTGTAAGAGGATAGAGAAGGTGAAGGATTTACTCTGCGTTCCGCCGCTCTCCTGCCATCTCTGTGGCTCCACGTCTTTAATCTCACTGCCTTCATGGGTTCATGACCCTTGAAAGACAAAGGAGTTAACAGTCAGGAACAATTGGACCAGGAATTATCTGAAATATATACAGTTTACTAAGAAAAAAAAACGTCACGCTTTCTGTCTCATGTTAATTTGCCCTGTCTCTACACTGTGGCCCTATCCTTTGTTCTGCATCATCCCCTCACCACCACCCCCCTGATTCACCAAACCCTGTCTAGTATTTCCAGTGGTTGATGGGTTAATCTCCCTCCCACCACCACCACCACCACCACCCCCCTCACTCTTCTTTTCAGCCTTATCTGGTCACCCAGGTGTATAAGATAGGCGCCCAGTGTCCAGCGTTCCGTCTGTAATGGTAGACTGTGTTGGGTGCTCAGTCACCCTGCTGTTTAACATATGCTGTGCTTTATCTGAGGGGGGGGCTGCGGTTATTATAGAGTGGGAGGTGGTAAGAGACACCGGTCCCCCGGGTGAACGTACGCCGAGCGAGAGGATGACGCACACAGTTATCCCAGATTTTTTTCCGACATCCTGGGTGATGGCGACGCACAACGAAAAAGACACACACGGCTCTGCAAACACTATTTTTTCAATTAGGGCACTTTCGTCAATAAATATCTCATATGGCCGACAGATATAATGTGATTCCCGTGCTGAACTCACTCGTACACCCGGCAGCTTGGAGAGCAACTGCGGCGCAGGTATCAGAGGTTAAAAGAGAGCAGCTGCTCCTCTAAGCTGCTACATCACCTCGCCTCACTTCTAATCGTACCTGTTCTACGCAGGCGCATTTAAAGCACGAAGGATGCTGCTGTTTACAATGCAGCGCTACACAGTGACAGACCTGTGCAGTTAAGTGAGTGGGAGTGAGGTGTTTAGGCTGCAGTTTGCTTACAAGCACAAAAAGGACTGTGACACCTGCCTCCCGGGGAGGGCGATAGCGTTTTGAACACACACTGCCTCTCTCTTGCACGGTGCCACACACATGCTAGTTGTCGTCGGCGAGCTCAAACGGTGCCTAGATACATAGCAATGCCCTGTTAAATCCATCATGTTGAGCTATTACGCTGCTGCTGGGGAGAATCACATGCCCCCATTCATCACCTGTGCTTTATTTCCTGCTAAAAATAAGCAGACAAATAATTAAGTCTAAGCTCCGAGGAGATTTAGGCATATGGAGATGCTCGGCCGGCTCGGACGTGTAGCTGAGATTTCTAATTCCGAGGGTCAGTTTGATCTTTGGCGTGTGCTGAACGTAATCCCACTATTTCACTACATCCCAAAGAACTCAAACGTGGGGAGAAGATATGACAGAAGCTTTTAAATTCAAAGGACTGATGTGAAACGCCTGATAAAGATTCATGCTTAATGACGCCCCGGAGTGCTGCGGTCGGCTAATTCAGTGTGGGTGTGCGTCTCCACGTCAACGGGATCCTGGTCGCGGTTGATAGGGAGAACGAGCCCGGTGGCTAATCTTCCTCCTCCGATGCCCACCTCTGTTGCACGGTATCTTTTTACTTTGAGTGCCTCCAATGGAAAGTTCACACACATCATCAATCCCTTTCTGCCTCGTGTCTTTCTCCAGCTAATTTCTGTTCATACTCTTACCTTCATGCTTCAGTTGCTTTAATCTATGTGATTGTACAATAACGCAAATTGGTTGTGCTATCGTTGGCCACTGATTGTGTTATCATATTGTTTTTATTTATATTATATTATTAATATTATTACAATAAGACAATTGCACTTCAAATAATCAATAGTGATGATCTTGTTGTTAATAATCTGCTAAATCTAGTGAATCGATTGATGCAGTCGGGGTTGGAGATGGCTTGTGAGATCACTGGTCAGTTGTGTAGTGCATCTGCCACAGTTAGCCAATCACTCTCAATCTTACGCTCTCAAGCTGCAGCAGGCTACTGACGAATGTGCCTGAACCTGTGCACCAGAGAATCCGGGCAGAGCCAAGCATAGAGCCAAGCATAGGCAGTGTGTCGACGGGATGAAGGGTGGCTACGTAGTGACCCCCTCCTCTTCCTCCCCTCACCAGCAATGACCTACACAAATCGACTTTGGCGGCTGACCCTGTTGTCAGGCCCGACAGCTCCCCATATGAAGTCGGGCAGTGGGGATCTCGTGACCTGCTTCTGTGAAATCTGATTTTTCAGAGAGCTGGAGAAGATTGATATAACAGTTTAATTAAATAACCCAATAGTAAACTCAAAGAATGGGCGGGGATGCAGCAGGTAGTATTGTCGCCTAACAGCAAGAAGGTTCCCAGTTCGGCCGGGGTCTTTCTGTGTGGAGTTTCCACTTGTCTGAGTGGATTTCACTGGTTTTCCTCCAACGATCCAAAGACATGCAGATTAGAGTTTCGTCTATTGGAATCTCACCTTTAACATCGGTATGAATGTAAGAGTAAACGGTTGTTTGTCTCTGTGTTGGCCCTGTGACACACTGGTGACCTGTCCAGAGAGCACACAGCCTATCGCCCAGTGTCTGCTGGAGGATGGATGGATGGAATGGGTTACACCACATCCCATTGACCTGGCTGTGTTTTGATTTGAATAATCCAATGATTTTTAATCTGAAACAAACAAGATTAATCTTTTAAATACACTTCTTCTGTGCCATATGTGACAAACATCCTCCACATGGTTGCTAAATACACACACACACACAAAGCAAATACTGTGTGTTCCATGTTGGACTTTGCGGCGGTGATGTGAACGTGTCGAGCTGTGGGACATGAGGTTTTATAATCTTTGCATGGTCGGAGAAGCAGAAGAAGAAGAGCGCTCCCTCCTCCACCACCTCCTTCCGTGACCCCTTACCCACCTTTTGAAAAGGGAGCTTTACTTGCATAAAAGCAGCAGCTCCAAGCAGCAACTGTGTTTATACTTTCCTCCCTCTCGCTCAAACTGCCTCCCCTGATAGCAAGCCATGAAATCAACACAGCTTTCAAATTAAATGTGAATGAAGAGTATGTTTCCCTAGGATTGCACGGCATGATGGTAGAAATCCCGCAGTAAATATGACTTTGGAGACGCTCTGGCCGTAAGATGGGAAATCTTCTGCTCTCGTGCACCTCACACAACCTCCGCCGGGATCCGATCCGTTCCTGAGGTTTACAGAAGGCATCGCTGTCCCTCTCCCTCTCAACAATCCTAATATAAATGGAAGATGATGGAAAGTGAATATCATGCATCAACATTATTTGTGCAGATTCATGTTTTTACACCCACATTTTTACAAAACATTCAAGTAGAAAGCAGCTGCGTATATTGTGCAGAGCAGTAGTTTCTAACTGTTTTAGTTGAAATTAAATTATCAAAGATTTGTCAGCGATTTGTTTTTGAGCATTTCTAACAAGTTTAATTTATTGCAAATAAAAATAGCTGAGTTTATCTTCATCAACCCTCTCCATCTCCACTTACTGTTGTGTCTTTGGGCCTGATGGCAGCATCTGAATGATATCAAGCACAGTATATATAAAGTGCTGTGTAGATAAATGTGAATGGGAGAATGTGGCTTGTAATGTAAAAAGCTTTGAGTGGTGGATCAGACTAGAAAAGTCAGACGAACAGGAAAGAACATGCATCAATACATTGCATTGAAATCAGAGTCAGGGACATCATGAGTCTATGATTGTACAGTTATATAAATCTGCAGGAAGCGTTCGTCTATCCGTATTTCTGTCTGTGAGCTGAGACAGTGGCCATTACAGCAGAGGAGGCAACAACCCTCACAAAGATCTTTTGATCGATTACCAAAGGTGTGAAACTAACATCTGTAATAATTAACCAGTCCGTGACGGATGATCTATAGAGTAACCAGCTAAGAAACAGCTTGTTATGTTAGTAAATTAGTGATGCTGGCTGTTGAGAACCTATGTTCTCTCACTCTCTGGGGTTTGACCTCCAGAGCTTGGCTATTGAACACATGCAAGTGTAATTCAAGGAGTCTGCTTGATGTTGCATTAGTCTAGGACTCAATTTAAGTTAATTTTGAATAAAGGTCTGTGTTTTATCATTGAGAAATGTGTTTTATTGCTTAGAATGAATTGCTTAATATGTATTCATGATTTAAATATACTTGTAGATAAGGATATAACCAGCTTTGTGAATTTTATTAAATGTAAAACAAACGTTACCACAACTATTTAAACTACTACAATGCTGTGGGTTTAGATTTTTCTGTATATTTTGATGTACTGGTGTGTTATAGTCTGAGTCCATCACATAATGTGTATTCAGTCTCCAGACCATCAAGTTGGAAGTCTCTCAGCCGGTCTCACTGGAGGACACCAGTGAGACCGGGGATTAGGTCCATGCTCGGGTTTGAGGATCATTAGCCAATTAACTGAATCATTTCCGTGCCTGAGAAACACAACGAGAACAGGACCCATTGATTTTCTTAGGTCTGCCCATCTCCTCCTTACTGGATCTATCATCTTGTCCTGTATTTGGTTGGCGGCGGCTCCCCGATAGCAGCGGCTGTTCAGCCAGACAAGGTTGCTATGCAGTAGGTCATCAGTGAGAAAGGTCTTGCCACACGTTGTTCCAATAACCAGCTCTGTAAAACCTTTTCAGATCACTGAGACAGACAGCTTGGGAAAAATCCTCAAAGAAAATAGAAAAATAGCAGAAGCCAAAGTCCATTGGCTTCTGATCTGCACCAGTGGCGGACTGGCAGTCGCTGCTAATTGCAAAGATTATGTCTGTGTTGAATGTATTCAGGGACGGAGCAGGCTGACCTTGGCTGTTCCGTGGGTGCACTCAGTACGTGTGGTGGGTTGAAGTGCGGGGTGGGGGGGGTGCTGTCTATTAAGTGCATGTACATGTGCAGCGAACAAGTGTGTGCGTGCACGTGTTCGTTATCCAATAGATGCACTTGGCTCTGAGCATAGACTCACATTAGCATCTGTAGAAGTGAATGTACAGACACAACAAAACACTTACATTCATGCTCAGGCATATCCACAAGCTATGGTGCTATCGCTGTCATTGGAGCATACAGCTGTCCGAGGACACAAATCTGACTGTGTGGCTCCGTCCTCTCTCTGTGTGGCAGCAGTTTGGCCATAAAAGTCAAAAACAAACACTGTATCATACGATATCTAAGATATTCTGCTTCTTCACCAACGTACTTTCTTACGTACGGGTGCAGTCTGCCTGGTGAGACCACGACTCACGTGCACCCACTCACTCACACCTACACACCACAAATCAATACGTAGGAAATAATGTAACACTCTCAGCTAAAAAAAAATGTAGCACTCGACCAATCATATGACACCATTAGGAGAACAATCTCTTTGAATCTCACACTGAACATGGGCTTTATTTCAGGCGTCTCTGCGAGTGATTTCTTTGTTGCCTGGAGTCAAGTAAATTTATAAGAAGAAGAAGAAGAAGAAGAAGAAGAAGAAGAAGAAGAAGAAGAAGAAAAAGAAGAAGAAGAAGAAGAAGAAGAAGAAGAAGAAGAAGAAGAAGAAGAAGAAGAAGAAGAAGAAGAAGAAGAAGTAATAATCATAATAGTAATAATCAAGCATATAAATGAAGATTGATTTCTGTTACAAACCTATTCTTAACTAGTAAGGCAGGTCAATTAAATTATTATTAAATCCTGGTTTTCGCATAAAAAAAGATCCCAGAACAAACACATCATAAATGTACTTCTCATTACATTCCAAATCATTACTACCAGCCGTATCCCAGTCCACACCCTTAAAGACCCTGTTACCCAGTAAACACCCCTCAACCTTTCCACAGGAAAAATCTCCTGAGCCACCAGCGCATCTCGTATTGATTCTTGCTGCTATTAGGTTTTTAAGGTGCATGTGCAAAATACATGAGCTCTGTGGTTTATGTATAATAAACCACAGGGGCAGAGGGAAATGCAGAAGCTTGGGGGGGGAGAGGAGGAGGAGGGGGAGAAAGTGATTTGCTGGACTTCTCTTCCAAAGACCACAGTGACCCCTGCTGGATGGGTCAAACTCCTGTTGCATTGAACTTTGAGTTTAAAAAAAAAGAGCCAGAAATAGAAAAGAGGAAGAGAAAGGAGAAAGAGAAAAGAGGAAGAGAAAGACCTTTGGAGCCGTTTGGATGTTTGTTCTCTGAAAGTGCATCATCCCAGTGAGGTCAGCAGGGGTCAGGAATACTTTACTGGACTAAAACGTGTGCTGCTGACATTTTGTGTGTCATGTGTGCGTCTTTGGAAGGGGCTTGCTTGTTCAGTCGATATGTTGTTGTGGAGAATGATTCACAATAATCTGATTATCTCTCACAGAAAATGTTAATGATGAATTACGCCCCCCCCCCAAAAAAATGAATCCGAGCTACCAAATGAAACAAATGTTACAGTTTAATATTAATTATTAATTCTCTCTAAAGCTCCATGTTAGGACTGATCTTAAAACTGATAGGTAAAAAAAACAAAAATTGAGGCTGAAATAGAAATACCCACAAGTAAGAAAATTGTATTTCAAAAACCGAGGAATGATTCATTTGCTGCAATGGCGGGAGAAATAAAAAAAAGTGAGCAGCAAATCACTGCATCTCCCCCCCAACTCCCTCAACATTATTCAAATGACTGACAGGGCCTAAAAAATTGACAGCAAAGAGCAGCTTGATCAAATGTGATCTGACTTGTCGCTAAATGTGTAATTGTGGCATCTATCAGGGCGAGGCGGGAGCGGAAACTGTCAGTGGATGTCTACCCCATGGGAGGACTAATGGATTTACACTACTGCCTGACAGATTTTATAGCCCTTACATCATGTTTTTCAAATATGTTTCACTTTTTTTTGCCTCATTTATTTGAAAGTTGAAGCCCAAACTCAGCAGTCGAAGCATGAAATGAGTCAAATAGCTTCGCCTATTGGCTTCCTTCAGATTCCTCCAAATGGATATAATGGTTATACCGACTCTTTTAATTTGGGGTTTTTTCTTGAGTTAAGATGTGGCAGGTTAGACTACATCCAGACTTTCTAATCGAAAATTAGTGTTGACAGGTGAGCTACCCATGTTTCCAGTAAACAGGTTGATGACTGAACGCAGTGAACCGTGCACGTACGTACACTCGCCGCACATCACCACTCTGTTGAGTAAACTCCACGAGGAGCCGTTGGGTGAGCAGGTTCGCCAGCTGGAATCAAATTAACAGTCAGATCACTCAGCTCATTGCTGTAATTTTCATGTGGCTTCAGATGAGGATCAATTATAGGGGTAGGACAACTGCCCATTACAAAGCTAGCATGCTTATCTTCTCACTTTGAGCCCATGGCTTTACAAATGAACACAATGTAAATGAGCGCACAAGAGAACCCCCCAAAATACTCATTATCTCACATTCACAAGCAATGTGCTGTTGGATATTGACTAAATTATTCTCCCTGCAGGGTCTCAGAAAGGTTATTTGGCGAGTAGACTCTAACTTTCCTTTTAGAGGGAATTAAAAAAAAAGCCTCTCAAATGATCCCAGAGCCGCCGCACTAATTGGGTTGTGTGTTTGTGCAATGTCAGATGCTATCTACGAATAATGACTTTCTGATAGAGCGTCCAATGACACAACAAACGTGGCGGGAGAGGAGAGCAGTTTGGACGACAAGGAGGAAAATATCTAAATGAATCCTTAATGAGCGGGCCTTGATGCCTGGTGCTGTTGCTTGGCCCCACGGAGCGCAGCTGTCTTCAGGCCTCCTGCCGAGACGGAGGAACCAGCTAAAGTGCAGTGCGTTGTCTTTGATGTCTTTTGTTTCCCGTTTGCTTTCTCTCCGTAAAATGTCTGCTCTAATGAACTAGGAAAAGCTGAACCTCATTTAAAAAGAAAAAACACCATCTACTAATCCATGAAGTGCTCTTGAGCGGCACTTCAATTATGTCTTTGCCAGGATCGGATCTGCGTGTCATTATGCAACATGATCTAAATTTAAATCTACGACTTCTCCGCATGATGCTTCTGTGTTGAAAGAAGTCAGACACGCCGGCATCTGGAATATCTGTCATTAGTTCCGACACATATTATTTAAATAAGAAATCGCCCGGCTGAGGCAAGTTATCGCCAACTTCACTTAAAAAGAGAATGTCACACATTTCAACTTTCCTTCAGCCGCCCGCTTTTGAATAATTTATTCAAACAGAAAAGAAAACAGTGTTTGACAATTTTTTTAAAGTGGAATCCAAAGCTAACATCTTCATGGCTGTCATCCACTGTACACTGTATGACTCATCATTACACAGAGTCTAAAACTCTCACTTAAGGGCCGTACGTCATTTTGCTGTGATCGAACATTCGGGTCATTCCTCTCGTTGGCGGGGGGTTGTGATTTGTCTGGTGTTGGGCTGTCTCACTCCTCTTGTGAGAGCAAAAAACTGCCTTCACATCCGCGGAGGTCTGATGGATTGTTTTCACCTTCAAGTTACTCTCATTATTTATCTTTTTGTCCTGCGCGCTACATTCTCATGGAACAGTTCTCCCCCTGTAATTTCCCACCATGTATCCCTCAATCAAGAGAGCGTGGGTTAATGAGACACGCGCAATGAGGACGGATGTAATTCACACCCTCGGACTGTATTCATTGGACAGTCTCCTTGCACCCTAACCAGGAGCGATGAAATGCTCACTCATCCATCCGTGTGGAAAGAGCAACATCAACACAGCGTTGAATAACTTCCTATCGGAACGAGCCAGCTGCTGAGCAACTCGAGAGGTGCGTTGCAAATTAAGTGAAGTTTATTTGCAAAGCATATTAAAAACTACCAGAATTCACCGAAGTGCTGCACAATGAAATAATGTGTAGAGAAGAAAAAGCCGAATAAAACAAAATGCTAGAAAGTGAATAAAATCAACTTCCAGATACTGGAAAGCCTGAGAAAACATGTGGGTCTTCATTTCCATCTATCCATTATCTAAAGGCTACTGCTTAAGCTCAATTCCTGCTTCTGAGTTGAAGCCACGCTGTAGCCCACACATAGACATGTACTCTGCGCAGAGGCCTATGCCATCCCCTGAAGTGCACCTCCCCAGAAATCTAGCTACGCGTCGACTGGAGACTCGCTGCCATTTTTAAATTGAGTTGCAGGAACGAACACGGACGACCTCTTTGTTTTCTTTGTTGCAGCTCTTTAAGAAAAAGTTATTGTTGTTCAACATCTATCAGCTCCAACTCCAACACTAAGACTCGCCATTGTTCTGAATTAAGCAGAGACGCAGAGAGAATTTTTAAATAAGCGGACCAAAAATCGGAAAACCCTCAAGACAAACATATTTGACTCAACCACACTTATGAACTATGAATGCTCTCCCCCATGTGTAAGCTAAGGACGTATCTACAGGGAAGCCTGGATGTGGAAGCCACACCAACAAAGTTGTAACCCAACCCCCATCTGTACGTCTTTCAACCCCTGCAGACATAAATGACATGCCAAAAAAAGATAAGGAAGGCCACCAACCAGGCCACTGTGCCGCAAAGGAACCCTTGTTAATGTATATATTGAAAATAGGAGACTAGAAATTGCTATTTCTCAGGTCCACAAAGTCTTCATGGTCACTTTCAAATCCCTGTTTTCTGTTCTGGTCTTTACAATCTCTTGAATCTCCACAGAAACACTGCAGGCAACCTGCCCTGCCCCAAACGGCACCCTGACAAATTGAACAACTAGCTGCTGAACATCGAGGAGCAAATAGCTTTAACCCAGACATGTACTCAAGAATGTATGAAGTCCAAACCAGAGATTAAAGGATAAAGAACGGTGAACCTTGCGTTTATCAGGTCACTTTGCTGATGTGGCCAAACAATGAACTATTGTTGTGTGAATCATATCAGGACACTGTGTCTCTGTTAGAGCTGCTGGTCAATCACAGGAAGTGCTTACACAAGCTGCTTTCAAACTCTCAGTTTCCAGGCTGGCACAGGAGTCAGTTCCAAGCACCCACGTGTGCCAGCATGCAGTCAGGGCTAAACTTTGTTTCTGTTACTGCCTGTCACCTGCTCCAAATCCTACCTGCCAATCATAGTGCTGCTCCCCATGATCCAAACTGTTGCCCTAAAGAATTAAAGACGATGGTGAGTGAAAAACAAATCCACATTTGAATATCTAGTAGTTATTTGGGCCTTAGGGTTCAGGTTTTTGCATAAAGTTTGTTTTGGGTTAGGAGCACTTATAAGAGGATGCTGACTTTGATATCTTAAAAGAGAGATTATCTCATCTAATATTTCAATTCTGTGCACATTCCATGAATCTTCTTTTTGTCTAAAACTGCAACAAATGTAATAACTTTAAATAAATAATGGAAATAGGATCCCCACACGCCTCGACGATCTACCACATTAACACTAAGTGGCCGTTTGTTATGGGTATTGGCTCTAATTTGCTCTTGACCTTCCACTTCTCATCTCATCCTCATCTACTTATCACTCACGTGTCCATTTTGCTCTCCTCACAATCATTTACAAAGCAGATTATCGCCCCTGTCTGTTTGTGATAAAATACCACGATAAAATGAAAACCCCAATAAAATGAATTAAAGCTTCCAGTATTTCTTCCCAATGCTTATGCTGGTATATTATCATGTTTATATGACAGCCGTCCTCCTGTAAACTCCAGTAAGCAGAAACCGAGGCAGTCAGCCTATAAAACATGCTGCCCTGCCTACACCCAAGTATTTATGGTCGTAGAAACAACAGGCTTTAAATCAGACCTCAAGAGGGACTGAGGCCTACGGAGGAGCCATGTTGTGTGCAGTCCTTCACTGCTCCCTCTGATGAGTTCATTTGGCATCACTTAATATATTAAGCCTACAAATGAATGCATGTATCTATTCTGATTTGTTATCCACGTATTTCTACACAAGAGATTTGCATTTGATTAATTTAATTTAAGAATTTACCTCATTTTGAGATTCGTGCCTTTGGCACAGCAGTGTCAGTTATCTTCAGAGATTTTTAATTCAGTTTGAGCAGTTGTTTGATCTCATGCTCTACCACAGATTTTCTTTGCTCTACAAGGTTAAGTGTGCGTCTTGTTTGTGCCTTGAATAATTGCTCTGAATCATCCATTAAAGTCTCTACGGCGCCATTTGTTAGATCCTGGTGAGCACATCCGCAGTGTCCTGGACATTAGGGAGGAGGGGGAGACCAAATGGTTCAAGAAGATACTCAATATATTTTGACAGTGGTTCAATAATGTGGCAGCCCGACGGACCAAGGATTCAACACATTTGATTCATTTTCAGAAGCATGTAGACAATTTTGTGGATTTTTCATTCCAAACGAATCGAAGTTTGGCTTCAGAAAACCCATCATTGCTATCGCCTCAAGTTCTCCACTGTATAAACTGAGCGTCATCAATTGTCTCTCTCAGCTCCGCTGTATCTTTCTTAGATTGCTTCTCTGTTTTTGTTCAACTCTTCTATCAACAGGAGCATCAGAGGAGCATTTATTGAAAATGGCCTCCCACCTGTGTCTGAATTCTCTCAATAAATGCCTCTCTGATCTGATGCTCCAGTTGAAAGAGAGAGATTCTCATAGAGGCAAAAATAAAATGACTGGATTTTCTTAAGCTAAACTTACATTCCTATACGATGAAAAGACACAATTGACTTCTTTCTACGTGCTTCCGAAAATAAAGACGTGTTGGAAATCCACCTCAGCTGCGATATCAGGTGACGACTGCTTTATTGAAACGGCGGCAAAGTGTATTGAATATTTTATCAAACCATTTTACCTTCACTTTCTGCTTATGTTCAATATGCTGCTGATATGCTCAGCAAGATCAGGCAAATGGAAAACATTGACACAGACATTTTTATTCCATCCACTAGATGTGGAATCATTATACAAAACCCCAGAAAACAGCCGGGGCCACTCAGACACTTCTTAAGTGCTCGGCCAGAATCTGAAATGCCACCCAGTGGTTTCTTATTGTTCCTCAAAGAATGGACCTTGACTAATAACGTCTTTCATTTTTGAGGACAAAGTATTTAAACCGACACAAGGAGTGTGCTACAGGGGGCTTGTTCTTGTTCTGCAGTCTTTCTTATTCTGGGATAAATGTCAAGAGGACTGTGTTAAAGCCTGTTTTATAGCAATAGTTTCTAAGCACATTATCTTGTGGGAACACAACATTGATGTTTGTTTTGTCCGTGTTGGAGGCAGAGCTGCAATTTTTCTATATTGATTTCAAATGGTATTGACCCCAGCATCATAATCTCTAGGCTACATTAATAAGGTAGGTCTTGTATATCTCATGTTCCTTAAGGGTCCAGTGTATAAGATGGCAGAACTGGAATGTAGTTTTTAAAATGATCTTTTACATTAGTGTGTAATCACCGGTAGCTAAGTTGGGTTTCACTACTTTTTCATGAGCCCTTGTTTCTTTTTCTAAAGGAACAGCCAACCCCAAAAGTGCCTCTAAAAACAGACACTCTTGGTTTTTCTTATGACATTAACCTCTTAAAGCCAACATAGAATTGTCTTTCCAAGTCGACATCCTCTTCTACATCTTCTGCTTGTATGGTTCCTCTTTCAGCCTGAGATAGTTGTAGTCTTCCTGACCTCGGCCCCTTGTGAACTCTGGTGATAGTCCAGAGAAACTGACTCGGACATTCACATTCTCCATATGATTGAATATAAGTTGAATATATATACTGTTAGAGGTTGAAGAGAAAATGGTAAATTCATCCTCTGTTATTTTAAAAATGGTGATGTGGTCAAAAAGAACATGAAAGGGTTCAAATTCATCACATGTTGAAAGATGGTTAAAATGCTAAAATTGTGTTTAT
Organism: Pseudopleuronectes americanus; assembly: GCA_038501795.1. Taxonomy (NCBI): domain Eukaryota; kingdom Metazoa; phylum Chordata; class Actinopteri; order Pleuronectiformes; family Pleuronectidae; genus Pseudopleuronectes; species Pseudopleuronectes americanus. Next base: position 7,441,584 of record CM076720.1, read on the forward strand.
CGTACATTGTTTAAATTGTTGTGATTTAGGCTATAATAGTGTTAATCTGGGATCCACCAAGTGGTCTTGATCTTGAGTCTGAGATCGATTGCTTGTTCTATGTGTTGTATATTTTGAACAAATACAATTAGAGTAAAGTTCTTACTGAGGAAACCACATCACATCGCATCACTGATTCTTTATCCCCATTTTCAGGGGTGTAACACATGTCTTGCAGCAGTTTATGAGAGATAGGGAGAGCTGACTGAAACCAACCACCCGTGGGTTTTTGTTTGACCCGCACATCAAACCACGTCCAACTGGGAGATTCCTTGGCGGAACACCATCGAAAAGGCCCATTGGCTCTTTGAGATCTGTTTGACTCCCTAATAAAGGCTGGTGTAGAAACAGTCTGTTTTTCAGTTTAAGGTTCATCTCTCCATGATAACTATTAAAACACATTCTCACACCTGTACATGTGTCCTATCCTACGACCACCTCAAACAGCCTCTCAGCTAAATCTTTTAAATCCAACTTCTCTGTTTGAGCTTTACCCAGAGATGACTTTTCTTTTAAGGACACAAATGGAAATTTATATAATTAAAGTAAGGGGTTGAACCAGGCAGACATAATACTAGGGGACCTAGACACCTATGTTGGCCAGTCTATAATTAATGTGCTCTCAGAGCTGTACCATCTGGTCTCAGTGTAACAGCCACTTCTGTAACAGGTTCACCTTACATTCTGAAAGACCTGTCAAGGTATTAATCACTAGATTGGGGGTAAGGCTTTGTCCAAACTGTCATTAAACCCATCATAAATCAACGTTGACTTTGCATACAGCACGTCCGGAATGGTAATCAATATACGCCCACCTCCACCTCACATATTCACCGCATTTTCTAAATCCTAGAGTGGATTCAACAATGAATGAATCTCTCCTAACATCTTCCCCTCTCTCGTTACCTCCATCCGGGAAGAGGTGAGAAGAGGAAAAGTGTAAAAAGAAGAGAATATAATAAGGCCAAAGCTATTTAGCAGCTTCAGTGGAGGATTGTATTTATTTCAAAGAAAAAGCAGAAGTGTAATCCAGTTAACGTTTGGGTGTCTCCGCCCTTGGGGAACAGGGGAGGGGGGCTTCACTACTGCAATGTTTAAGCAGTCATCATGGCCACACAGAGCAATGTACAGTCTCATTAGCGCTTAACAGCCTTATTAAAGTCCAGCTCCAAACCCCTTACATGACATCAAACGTGTTACATTAAATTGTGACATCTTGTACAAAGTTGTAGAAGCTATTAAAATGCTACTGCGAAAGGAAAGCGCTGCTCACAGAAGTGGGGGAAACCTATTGGATGTTTTCCTTTTTTTTTCTCCAGCCTTTTTTCTAAAGCTTCATTTAGAAAATTAGAGCAGCTCATGGCGATTGTGAAAAGCTTACCATTGAATACGTCCCTTGAGGAAGAGTCTTATAGTAAGTGTTCTTCCCACACGATCATTAACCATAAATATCAAAGTCTCTTGACCCAATCATTTCTGGTGTGGTAGAGCTAATGCAGCTTAATTAAAATCCTCTTAAGGATCACTATGGGTGACCTCTGGAGGACGCTGTCTGGATCATCACAGGCACACTTCCCTCATTAATAATCAACGCAAGGTTCTTGTACTAATAAAGCATTAGTCTTAGTTTGTTTTTTAAATCATCATCCTTTTCATGCTTTCACTTCATTTTAATGTGTGACATCAGCTGAATACAACAAAATGTCTGATCACTGAAAGGCAGGCTCTAATTCAGTTTAACCTGGGGATCATTAAAACAACACTTTCTTGATAACTCCATGCATGTTTGTTAAAATAACATTCAAAATAAAGACAATGTTCTTAGACTGAGTCTTTCATTGACCTTTAATGTAAAAAGTCTTTGTGGGTTCAATCGACTTAAAGTTGCGTGGTCCTCAGTCTAATCAGTTCAGTTAGGGTTTCATCTTGCTCAGGGGCGGATGAAGGGGGGGCCATGGGGCATCTAGCCCCAGCTGAAATGCGATTGGTCCCTGAATACCCCTGTCCTGTCTGGTCACGTATGAACAATACTAATGATAATAACAACAGGTTCACAAGGTGCCTGAACAGGGAACAGTTTTCAAATTATCTTAATGTGCACCTCACTGGAACAGCATTTGTAAATTATCTTTTTAGAGAAATCATAGCTCATCCACTGATTTTACTGTGTGAGGTTTGGAAATAACATTGGTTTGGTTTATTACCTTCTTATTGCTCAGCTTGTGACAGAATGTTTTATTGCCGGTACAGAACTTTCTATTATTTCTTTCAACCATATAAATGAGTTATTTTTGCATTTGTATATTTTTTCTATTTTACCTATAATTACGTGGTTCTTTCCAGGAAGTGACAAAAGAATACTTAAACAGCATTTGAGGACATTGTGTCAGATGAGAAACTAGTCATTTTATGGGGGGACAAAGACACAAAGATGTCTGTGTGTCACTAACAACATTCTCGTCTGCCTGATTATGCTGTTTGGGTTGTTTTATTTCTATCCTGGAGAAAGTTCACATATAAATCATGAATGGGGCCAAGTTGGGACGGCACCTACAGCTAGTGCGATGTCTCAGCTCTGACCTTCACAGAAGTCCTCTGAGCCACATTCACACCACTGCTCCGAGTCACTAACACACAACGTGGAGTCAGAGAATGCAAGGTGGGCAAGGGAATGTGGAACCCGGAGCTTAGTTCACATTTCTTTTATTAGATTTCTCCTCAAAATATATCAGAGACGTTGCGAATAGGAACAATGCCCGAGAGGCACTCGACCATATATCAATAGCAGTCATGGCATTTAAATGTCACACAGGATTAGATACTCGCGTCACCACCACACCTGGAGCTCGTCTTTACACGTCCCTCCATGAGCGGGGGGGGGGCTCCAGCGTCCTTCGTTACATCGGAGCAGTCCATAGTGATCTCCAGAGAGCAGGAATGAGCGCCAGAGAAGACAACCCCAATGCACAGCTCGCTGTCCAACCTGCACCTTCCTCTCTCCAGCCTCCCAACCTCCTTTCTCCTGGCAAACTATTTGGAGAGGGACAGTTCACAGCCGAGCCAAACCCCAGTTGTCTGGCAGCGGATCACACAGATGGGCCAGACTGAGCCAGCTGAACCCACAGGCAGCTGGGAGTGATGATGCAAAGGATGCTTCCTATCAACAGGATGTACCGTAGTGCAGAAGCTTCACAGGCTGACACACCAGACAGAGCCACTATAGGAGGGCCTACGAGAGAGAGAGAGAGACCCAGGAGCACAGGGGGAGCGAAGAGGGAGCAGCTCAATGAGGAGGGCCTCCGATCTGCAGAACGGAGGGCTGGGGTTTAGGTGGGATATGAGGGGAGGTAGAGAAGGGAAGCAGGTAATGATGGTAGAGGAAGAGCGGACAGGGGAGAGAGGGCGTCTGGTGAGGCTGACAGGATAAGGAAAGATGCAAAAAACAAAAAGGGAAACTTTGGAAGATAAACTAAAAACAATAATTTGCTTTTTTTTAAAACAATTGTTTCTTTTCCTGACGATATTACAACGTTTAGTGGAGATGTGATGAGGCCTAGTGTTGACATTTCATGCACTCGGCCATGTTACTTCACTTCTTTTAAACCTTTAATACATAATTTAACAGCAAATGAGACAGCAACCCCACACCACACACACACACACACTTATTTATCTTTCTCCACCTCTAATCTTCCTTTTTCCAGAGACCATAACTTACACACAACCAAAGATTCCCAGGAAAAAACAATATATACCCATCCAAATGTCTTCATGACAGTGCACAGTTGACAGGCACAGTTTGCTCAGCGGCGTCAGATACAGAGGAGATGGAGCCTTGAGGGCTCATTTGTTGTATATACAACATCATCAGCCGGTGATAATTACTGTGCTCAAGGAGTTTATTATAATCATTTAGTTTTTTGTTTTGCCCTCATCAGAGGGGGAGCACACTCCTCTGCGCTACCTCGTTTTCTTTTTGCTTCATTTTGTAATTCCCTTCATTTCCCAGAGAACCATCGGACATGCTCCAGAGACCAGGAGGGAGCGTATCACTCAGGTGTGGTTTACAGAACGTGTTGGAGGAAATTACTACAATTAAAGCACACAGTGCAAAAGCTGCACAGAAGATGGCACTCGTTGAAAACCTTGTGGTTGCATTGCACTGTAGTTACTTGAGGTTGCTGTTGATATCTCTGCCATTTCTGTGGCGATCACCTGTGGGAATAAGTATTTACCCAAAATAATTATAAAAAGAAACAGTTATATAAAATGATTCTGTTTCCACAAGGCTGATATCAAACCAGATGTTTACTGCAGGAGTGTCAGGTAAATATGTTTGCTATAAATGTCACATCGTCTATTTCAGTCACTTATCCGTGAGAGTTAAAAATGGTGCATATCATCCCCCCAAAAATTGGGCCAAGAAACTCAAGGTACACCACTGGTAGCCGTATAAAACTCTTTAATCCGCCCTTTAATCCATCCTTAAACATTTCACATCAGTGAGGGATGGATTTTTTCCTGTTCAAAAAGCTGCTCCTGCAGAGAGTAAAGACAGTTGGAGGGGCTGGCGTTTGAAGGGAGGTGTACTTGGTTTGGAATCCTTCTAACAATGCAAGAGCACATTTTTGCGTGGAAATAAAAATGAAGGGAAGCATGTACAGCATAATCTATGGTGACGGGATGAGAAAGTGCCTGGTACCTGCCAGATTAATTTAGCAGCTTGGTGGAAGGAGGATGTTTCATCGATACTGAGACAGAAAATAGACGATACGTGAGGTGCACCAGAATAGTGCTATTTCCCAAAACGCCAGCCAAACTGTTGTGTTATCACTGACTCCTGAAACCAGTTTCTAACTAATGTAATTTCCTCTGAAACATATTTACTCTTTCCATCCCTCAGTAGTAATATTAGCCTTTGCTCCTTGTCATGCGGTGAAGCCAAAACAATGTAGTATGTGTGCTTCAGGTAAAATGTAATCATGTCCTTGCAAGCACTTTAAATAAGAGGAAAGGGTTGAGAATGTGTGTGTGTGGTTGCGTATTGCAAAGGGCTGACACAACATACAATTTAATGTAATAAATTGTGTATAAAAATGTTTTAATTTGGGTTCCTAATAAATGTAGGTCTAAAACTGTCATAAAGTTGGAATTCATCTATACATATCACTTAAAATAAGAGTGAGTGGGGAAGAGTTGATGAGATGAATACATTTCCATATCCTGCTACACTTTAAAAAAGAGACACAAAATGACTTGTGTCAGCACTAAAGTGTTAAAACAACAACAGCTATTAAAGGTGTGGAAATGCAAAGGATAGTATGGACGGCCAAGCAATCCCAATAATTACAGGTGGAAAGTGGTTTTATGTCGAGTACAGATTAGCTTCAAATTTCATCAGTTCTTGGCTTACTTTGCTTTCAGGGATCAGTGAGCAAATCCAATAGTTTCTTAATTAATCTTCAGTCTTTATTATTCTGCAACTGTTCAGACTGGAGCTTAAAACCCAACTCAGAACTGCTGAATAAATATGGAGATTTTTAAGACACTCATTCTAGAAACAAGCACATGGAGGGGAGTAAACACAAGATGGCTTCAGATATCCGTCATTTAGCCAACATTAGCGTTTATGCTAAACCGGAAAAAACGAACAAAATGCAAGTATAGATTGGTATCAACCTAGAAATGGTGAACACTTGTACATCTTCTTTAACTTTATAAATACAGTTTTGGTGGCAAGCCAGATAAAACTTCTATTTATTTTTATTAGAATTAAACATGTAGCTCAGCTATTCAAATCAAAATCAAAAAGATTTTAGCATTCATGCATGGAAATAGAATAATAAAGTGTGATGGGGTAATGTAGTAGTATGGTATATTTTACATTATACTACGGATGAGTTGTGTACAGTGCAGCATGGTATAACGCAGTACAGTATATTATGCTTTGTATGTTGTGGTATTGTATGATTTGGGATGGCATGTAATGCTATGCTATTATATGGTGTGGTATAGTAAGCCAGGTATAGTACTGTGTAGTATAATATATTGTGGTATGCTATGATGTGGTGTGGAAGGATAAAGAAGTATGTGGTACTATAGGCAATAAATATTGTCATAAATATAATATTACAATATTGGGGATATCATACACCAAATGAACTGTATTATCTGACCTGGCACCAAGTTTTACTAAGACTATAAGTGTGTAATAATCTGCTCATCTAAAATGTAATTTCATCTAACTTAATAATTTAAACAAAATTAATTAAGGCTGCCCTGAACCCCATCCGCCAGACCCATAATACTGAACATTATAGCTTTTAAGTTTTTGGCCACTTCAGGGCAGGAAACTCTTTAGCACCCCCTCAGATACACAACCTGACGTTGGTTTGGAAATGTACAATATTCACACTTTCTAATATTCTTACCTCTATTTAAAGAATGGAATGAAAGAATTCGGTGGAAAGTCTATGCAGGTCCAATGTGACTGACCCTTTAAACATTGCATTTTGATTTATAATAGACTTAATACTGGTGAGTAGAGATATTAATCAATACATATAGACTGAAATAGGCTTTGCAAACATCAACATGACATGATATTCGTGGGTGAAAGTAGCTTTTCAACATTTTGGTTGAAGGCCTCTTTGTGATATAGGAATTGTTCTTGACGGACTTCAGCCTGGTGGTGCATTCATTTTTGGAGGGAGAGGGAACTCTGTCATAGAAGAGTTGCACCAAAATAATAGAAACTGCCATTCTGCTTGCCAAGAGTGGGAGCAGCGCTGGCATATGAAAAGACTACTAAAGGTTAGGAGTCCACTGGGGAATTCTGTGAAAATAAAAAATCACAAAAGAAGCGCAATAATGTTCTGATTACACAACAGTAATAATGAGAGGGGGACAGGCAGACACATGGGGGGGAAAAGGACGACGTAGACGGACCATTCAGCACATTTGACATTTGTAATATCGTTGGTGTGAGAGGGACAAGAAATTATGTCCAATTTTCTGGAGCTGACTTTGATTCGAAGGCTGCGATGGCCTCCAGTGGGCTGTTTGCATGGTAGGCTGCTCGGAGGACAAGGAGGACCAGTAATTGTTTACAAGTCTGGTAGCATGCAGCTCCATTTCATGGCCACACTCAGATTAGCAGATGTTTGATAGTGTCGTCAAGCCTTGGAGGAAGACATTAGACAAACAATCACATAGTAGAATGCACACAAAGTGGACGGATAACTCAAGTCAACTGCCGGAGCCCAGCCATTCGTCGCAGTCCTAAAGTGTTCCCCTCAGTTTTTAGTCACAGTTGTGTACCGTAAATATGTCCAGAAATGTAAATATGTCTCACCGTACTATCAAACACTGGGAAACATCATGAGGTATTCATCACATCTGTTACCACAATGTCAGGAAAGCTAATATCTGCGACCATTTCCTTCAGCTGACAAGTGGAATATAAATGGAATGGTCAAGGTCCTTAGCAGAAAGTTAACATCTATTACAGCCTCTGATCTCTATTTTAAAAAACTCTATTAGGCAGAGATCAATATGTGACAGCTCTCTCCTGCGCTGGTCTGACATTTATTTTTGGGATGGCCCGGCTCTATAGCATGAATACAAATAGTCGAGTGCGGCCGCAGCGTCTTCTGACTTCTCACATACTCCCGTTTAAATCAAGCCAACTCCGAACCTACCTCTCCTCCCGAGACAAATCGTCATCGGTTTACTATATTTGGCACAGCCAGGAAGACAGCTCTGATGTTTTATGGGTTTAAGGCTAAACCGCAGCATGTGTTCATGTAGTATTTATCAACCCAACCAAAGTGCCCATGTTTTTTCATCCAACATGCTTTCATACACTCGGCAGCCTCTGCATCTGAAAGTGGAAATACATTGAATGTAGAAACTGCAGCGGACACATGAAGACTTTCTTTCTTGTGGAACGTGAAGAAATTCTTTAAGGTGTGTGCGCCGTTCCTATTTGAATTTCAGGCGTGCCTGTGTAATGACCACCTGTGTTAGCCATGAATGTAGTGATCTATTCAAAATAAATAGAAGCGTCTGTTAAGCCATTATTACAATTCTCAGTATTTCAATAGAAACCAGCTGTGTAAGGTTTCTAGAGTGACAATAATTGAATGGTGAAAATGTAAAGGACGGCAATACTGTGCAATCTACTGTGTGTTTTGAGCGGGCACGGCAAACTAGGCCTGATCTCCTGCTGTTAAAATACAGGCTCATTCACATGGACATTAACTGTGCACGCACATACACAAACATACACAAACAAACACAAACATACACAAATTAGCATGGATTTGCATGAAAAACCATCCAGAGAAGAATACATTCAAAACATTCAGGCCCATTCAATTGTTTGATCGTGGTTACATTAAGCCACATAAATACAATAAAAACATAATTATATACACACACACAAATATATATATATATATATATACATGTGTATTGCATTTTTATATGCTTCAAATTACTGAAGGTAAACATACACACACTCAGGCGCAAATATTAAAGCTTCACAACAAACAATTTAGAGACAATATATCGTTTTTGGTCACAGTATTTCATAATTTGTTGTGACATTTACTGCGCATGTGACTCAGATAAGTAACACAATACATGTACTAAAACCAAAGTTTTCTAAATATACACCCAGCACAAGCTGAGCTGTTAATCGTGTAATTTGTTACAGGTAAGAATGTGTTTTGTCCTCTCCAAAACAATAACTGAAATGAATTCATTCAAAGGTATAACAGATAAACACTTAAAAGAGAATTACTCTCAAGAAGGCATTCATTGTAAATGGTGTGAAATTTGAATTGAATAAGAAAATAAGCAATGGGTTTCTTTATAGCCATCCCGGGGCGAGTTGAATTAGTGAATGTGACCACATGCTTATTGTCTGCTTTCAACTAACACATGAATTAAAATACGACTTCAATACATCATCCAGGCACGCTTTTGCTTTAAAGTGGGTTTATGTGGTGCCATATCTCTCTGTTACATTAAAAGAAGTGCAACACATATTCCGTAATGGGATCCCGTGCAGTCTTGAGTAATGAATGAATTCATTCTAAGACTCTTAGAATGAGCTTACAGAACGAACCAGCATTTGTCTTTATTACAAAACCCCACTAAGTTATACCTAAGAGACACATTAGCTGGTTGCACACAGCTTTATTAAATAGCAATAAGTCATTGAGCGATGACCGCAACAATGTCTGGGTTTTAGTTGGGCTAATATATTTTATAGTTCTTGGGGGAAACTGTATAAGCAGATGGGTTGTTGGCTCTGGTGCATGTTTCCAACTGTCACAGACCTTTAAAAGTAAAGAAAAGAATCAATTGCTCTGTAAGTTAAGTCGAGGTTGGATTCGATTTTTTATTTGTGATGTAAAGTTTTGTTTAGAGTTGGGTTGTACAGTCGGTGTGTGAATAGATTTTTCCATTCACACACCTTTTCTCGGACCAAATTAATTTCTTACACTTGAACCTGAAAACAACACGCCGTTTGAAAAAACAAAGAAAATGTCACGTCCGTCGACAGCAGCTCGACAGCTCAACCCCGAGCAGCACGGTGAGTAATGGGTCTTGTGGAGATTCAGGACTGCGAAAAGCTATGTAACCCTGTCGATCAATACGCTTGGATTTTGCAGAGTCTTGGGAGCGGGCGTGAAGAGAGGGAAAAGACTGTGCATCTGCCTGTACTGTTCAGGTCCCGTGGAGCAGGTGATCAGTCTCCGTTACAGAGGCAGTCAGCTCACTCTGAACTTTCTGCCAGGACATCTCTGAGCTCAGCTGAAGTCCTTCAGGCTCCCAGTGGACACCCTCCGTCACAATGAAATGCAGGTGAAGCCCTCACCACTGTGTAGGTCTGCAGAGCTGCCAGGGCCTGCTGCCTCATTATGGGATATTTACGGCCTATGTGCCCAGCACTGGGTATCGAACTGGAAGAGCACTTTAGCACGTAAGAATCATCTCACGAGGGTGGCCTCATTGAAGCATGTTGCAATTATACTGCATTAGAGGGTAACAGCATTATCAATTCTGTAATTACTGAGAGCACTGGTTGTGTTATTGGTCCAATAGAACAACAGAAACATTGATGTGGGCCTGTCGGAAGATTCAATATTATTGTTTATTGACTTTCAGTGAAATTGCATCATGATGATTACTGTATGTGGTCATTACATAAATTATAATTCACAACACGCAAGAGGAACACACTTAAATTCATTCATCAACTTCCAATTAAAAACAATGCATACTTATGAGCTGGGTGTCTATACAACTTAAGGTTTAAACTTTTAAAATACATTATGTGTAGTTTTAAAAAGAAGTGAGCCTGAATGTTTATTTACAGAATTCTGCAGCAGTAGTGTGCAAGAAACAAGGGAAATCCACACAGGGCCGAGCAGGAGCTTTCCTGAATGTTTCCAAACACATCCGAGAGTATTTTGTCTGCGTTGATCTGTTGTGAAACAACGATTTCATCAGCATTTAGACAGCCTCGCCAGTCTGGACTCAATAATCAGCTTCAAATGCAGTTTTCAGCCAACAGCAGCACCGTCATGAGTGATGCTGCGCTACCCTATACTCACAACATGTTTGAAAATTGTGGATTGCACGTCTGTTGCTCAGCACTATGAATACAACATCATCTTTTCATGTGAAGGTGAAGATGACCAATTTAAGACAAAATGTTTCTGGGAACAGCCTCAATGTTCAAATGTTTATATCACCTGTACTATATATATATATAGTACTACAGTATAGTATAGTATATATATATATATATATATATATATATCAAATTTCAGGCTAAAAGAAGGTATTTAGGGTATTTTTACTGCTGTCAACTCGGGACAAATTTGACCTAAACAGTATGCAAGGGTTAAACTGATGATGATGACTGATAAACACAAACAGGCCTAACTCTTAAAGCTCAGAGAAGTATCAGCTTTGTCAAGGATGTCCTCTCAAATTGTTTTATATTTGGATGAGCGGCCAGAACCTTATGAAAAGCATATAGTGCATTGTCATGCCTCTTTGTCATTAAGTAGTTGAAAGTGGATGTAGATGTCTGCCAGGAGCAACCAGCTCTTTTCAAACTCATTGGCATCAACTAGGCTCTAGTGATGTGTCGTTCGTGAACGACACATCACTAGAGCCTAGTTGATGGAGAACCACTGAACCTTTACCCTCATCAATGCTGCTAAAAACGTATCTTGATGATGATGTTTTCCTACACCTGACATCTATTGCACTTCTGTCCGTCCTGGGAGAGGGATCCCTCACATGTGGCTCTCTCTGAGGTTTATTTGTATTTTTCCCCTGTTAAAAGGGTTTTTAGTTGTTTTTCCTTACTCTTGCTGAAGGTTAAGGACAGAAGATGTCACACCATGTTAAAGCCCTATGAGTTGAATTGTGATTTGTGAATATGGGCTATACAAATAAAATTTGATTATTTGATTGATTGATTGAACTAGAAGGTTGTTAGTTTCATCCCTGGCTCCTCCAGTCTGGGGTCCTAAGTGCCCTTGGGCAAGATACTGAACCCCAAATTGACCCAGTGCCAACAGCATGTGTGATAGAAGAAGCACAGCATATAGTAGCCCTGTATGATTGTTTGTAAGTGGTTTGTACTGTAAAGCACTTTTCTCTCTCTTTATATATATGTATATAATCCATTTACCCTGTTTCTAATTAAAAATGAAGCATGCTGACATAGCTTTTTCCATGGTCAAGATTATTTTATGTATTTACTAACAATGTACAAAATGATAAATGCCTTTTGCAACATTTTAAGAGGCCTTTACACATTAGCTTCTTGAGTGCTGCCAATGTAGTGTCATTGAGTTCCAGCGGTTGACTCTCACCTCTCCAGGAGTCAATTCAAATGGTTCCCAAAGCAGAACATCGGTTCAAATCGACTCCAGGACTTTGGGTTTCATGCACTGCTGCTCTGCACAGCTTCATCTGCGGGTTGCAGCAGGTGCACAGCTCAAACCAATGAATATGCAAATCCAGCATCTAACGTGAACAAAGTAAAGCTCAGGGGTTGAAGAGCCAACGGCAATGAAAACATTAGAAAAATTGCATCACAGCATTGTAAACAAAAAATCTCTATAAGACTGCGGTTGACCAAGTCTGCATCTTGAACACTGTCTAAGGCATTTAGGGGATAAAAGTTAAATTGTGTGTAACCGCAGGACCGGCAGCCTGGGGAAAGAAAAGCTAGGAAGAAATAGTAAAAGGAGAGAAGTTAAATCAACAGAACTTTATATTATTGCGCTGTAAGCTGTGGTGACAGGTACAGTATTAGAGGCTGAGTCCTGGGGTTGTCTAAATGTACATGTGCGTCCACTTGTTCCGCCCACAAATACAACAATTTGCAAACTGTCTCTGAGAAAAGTGTCATATGTTTTTGTTTTACTAAACTGGGAGAGAACATACTGAGCCACGGCTTTACAAAGATGCGCTACATGAAACAGCATCCGTGTACAAACAAATACCTCTTTAGAATTCTACACAGCACTCCGCTGCAGCGTGTTTGGTTTCCAGGCAGCGCTGCATTATTAATGCACCCATCACCCCCCCCATTCTCCCAGCCCGAGAGCACAGGGAGTAGGGTGGGGACAGGGGAGGGGAGGGTGGGAGGACAAGGTGGGGTGGGGTTAAAAGAGAGAGAGAGTGAATATGCATCTAAAAGGTTGCTAATCACCCTCACTCGCAGCACGCAGCTCCGTTTGATATGAAAATGTGCGGGATTAGAAAGTGTTTAAGATTTCCAGATATGTTTCTTCGAGGGTTTTTGCCTCTGCGGATTGCACAAGCCTCCGATGTCATGACTTTGAGGATAAGTCTGGCGTTATTCAACATTTTTCTTACTGTCCACAAATTCAATAAAAAGACCAAAGTCAGGCCAGATTAATAGTGAGGACATTAATCCTCAAGTAACTGTATCAGGAGAGCATTTGATGGGGACGCCACAGATTAATGCATATTTGATCTGCGACTGAGTACCGATGGCAGCAGGACTGTTGACATCAAATTCATTCTGAAGACAGAAACATGTAGCTACTGCTACTGTTTTGTTTTGTCTGTTTTCAGATGGAGTGCTTGCTTTTTAACTTCCGTGCAGAGCTGGAGGAGAAGACGGGCTCTGCTCTCGTGTCTGTGCAGCACTCGAGCTAATGGAGCAAATTAGAGCTCTCAGGCTAAATGTAACGTGCAGGAGATAATTAGCTTAGCTTAGCACAGAGACCGAAAACACAGGAGGGGAAAAAAAGCTATCCTGGCTTTCTCCATGGTTCACCAAAACTGCATCCCATCAGCTCTCCAGCTTGCTAATGAATCACACTGGTGTGATTTAACAGGGACGTTCTTGGCAAACAGCTGCAAGGACTTCTTCCAGCCTGTGTGCTAAACTGACCACCTACCAAGGGGAAAAAACTTTTTACTTAGCTGTTGCTGCGAGAGTGAATATGTTTATTTTCTAAAACAATAAACTATTCCTTCATTAGGTTTAAGCATGTTCAACAATACATTTAACTGGTTTATATCAATAGCCATTGCAATCTTAGTTTTAGGCATAGTTAGTATATACAGATGGACGATTCGTCTCCAATCCTCCCAACTGACAAAAATGACAGGCTGGTCTCATCACAATTTTGTAGGAAATGCTACTAAAAGTAATGCACTAGAATTCGTATGAATTCGACGTATCGTGAGTCAGGAGGCTGTGCACACGTGACCTGTGCGCTTTTCTGTCTTCGTGAAAACAAAAAACATGGCTGACATTCCTCTAACCCTTACCCTAATATGAAAAATACATATTAACTCTGCACCACGGTGATTCAGCAGAGTGACAGCCGCAGGAATAAGCTGTTATTGAACGTACTGGTCCGGGAACAGAGAACCCTGTAGCGCCTCCCAGAGGCAAGGAGGGCAAACAGTCTGAGGCTGTGGTGTGAGAAATTGGGTTGTTAATGAACAAAGGTGTCTCGAACTTGGTCCAAAGTGAAACGTATGATTGTGTATAAAGCAAACAAACACATTTTGACCATATCTGGCCATTAAATACCACTTAAAACTGATTTGACAGATTTGATCAAGCTTGGACCTCAATTGGGGTCTAAGAAAGAACACCCCCAGAAGGGCCTGTGCTTGGAGAAAGATGAAATGTAAACACGTACGCGAACGCAGTTCAATTTATAGTTCTCTTTATGGTTCTTCCGGGTTGAGATTAGGGCTTAAAAAACATATTAGCGGTTTGTTTTGTTAACCATGAATGAAAATATTGAAACTGAAACATACATATCTCAACATAAATATCATCAAAACAAATTTTTATTAAGAAAAATTGCATTTTCCACCAAGAATACAGCAATCTCCGCCATCTTACATGATCAGAAGTCCGCTCAGGCGCACTTGTCGTTTGGAGCATTACGTAGGATTCTCTACGAAATGTAGCTCAGCCACAGCCACAGCATCGTGACTGACATCTATGCTGTCTTACTTATTTTACCACAGTGACTTATCTCAAGTTCAAATTAAGTTGTGCTACATTTCAGACAGATTTCACAGCCCAGCAATATTATTCTGCGGACACTCGAACTGAAGATCATTATCTGATGATATCTGACTTAATAAAAAGAGATAGCTGCTAAATCTCCTGGCCACATCGCCAAAGTAGGACACCTTACCACAATAAACAGTCTCTCTGTGTCTAATTAACGAACTGAGACATAGCTGGAATGTGGCAGAACCTGGCAGCCAGTGAGAAGGAGACAAAGACGTAGAGAGAGAGCTGGAGAGATAACGAATTCAATTTCCCCAGTTGCTGACATCATAAGGAACACATTGAGGACCCTCGCAGATTGGCATCGTGCACGCCTTCACGCTGCGGGCCGCCAATGGGAAAATGTTAAGGGTTAACCTTTGGCAACCCAGCGTTATGTTTTTTAAAAGCCAGCACATTTCCCTCATCTCCTTTAATTCCACATTTTCCAGGAACTTCATTTTTTATTCACGGTAATGGGGGCTTGGAGTAATGAATTCTCGCGCAGTCTAAACTATGTTCCCCTTGTGACCTCCTGTCTGTAAATGAACCAGTCAGCAGAGCAGCGGGCAGGAGGTCATTCTGGTGTACAGCCTCAGCACATAGCTCTGCAGGGAACGTTCAGGGAGATTCTCCCCTCCATCATCTCCAAATGGAACCTATCTTGTTTTGTCTTTTTTTCCTTCAACTAGTTTTAGAATCCAACTCGATTTGTTCTTATTTTTCTTGGCAATGAAATTGTGAGGCATCCACCGAGGACGTCAATACCCATTATCCTTTGTTTTTTATTCCGTTTGAGCAAACAAAAGAAAACAAAGCGCAGCGGCGTTGAGCTCAGAGACTGACTGTTGTCTCGTGGCTGTGATGTGCTTCTTGACCCATCAAGCTGTTAAGCAGCCACTATTTCCGTCCAGCGGACCTGAACGCTGAGAGCAGAGGAAAGCAGCCGCAGTGGGTGGTAGTGTGACGTCACCTTGTCAAAGTAGTCGGCCTGAATTTGCTTTAAGGGGAATTCACAGGGCTGTTGATCCCCCAAGGAACTTCGAAGGCCCCCATAGCCCAGTGCACCGGTGCTGTCATTGCCGTCACACATGGATCTGTGCAGGATTAATGGCGGAGGGGTTTAACGTTAAATACAGTCATCATTATTAGTGCCTTGAAAAGAGAAAAGCCGAACACTAACATGACAACAGTTCAGCTGATATACTGTCGAAAGCATACTGTCTGGCACTTTCAGGAAAATGGCAATGCTTAAAGCAGGTATGACTATAATACTCATATCCTACAATATACACTTCATCTCCTGTGGGATAAAAAATTATGTTCACACCCGGTTCCTTTCCAAAGCAGAATACATATCGGAGGGAATTATAATTACACGTCAATGTAAATCAACAGGAAATCCTGATCGAAACATATTGTTTGATGGGTGAGACATCATTGTCCATAAGATGTTCGACCAAAGATGACATTTGTGTACGTTTAATACAATATTACTACCCAGCACTGCGTTCCCTTAAATGCACAACTAATAATTATGTCTGTATTCTTATTTATCTTGAATTCCTTTATTCTAAATTGTGCCGAGCAAGTACAGGCAGATGACAGATGTCATATCAAAAGTGAATCTGGAACCAACTTATTACACTGGCCTGGAGTGAACCCTTGATTTAGAGCTGTTTAGAGTGTTTTCAGTTGCTCACATTAACATAGTCCAGGATTCATATTTTATCCCACTAAAGAAAGTACTGCCTGTTGTCAGTGTGCAGAGTGTGTGTCTGTGTACTGTGCTTAAAACAGTTTCCCTCTGACAAATGACAATCAGCTCAGCAAATCTGCAATGCAGTGGCTGCACCACAGCTAATAAACACAGCGGCTCAACGATGGTGACACCGAGTCCTAATGATGGTGCACGAGCGTAGAAGCAAGTAGAGAGAGCAAATTAGACCGAGTGTGGGGCGGGCTGACAGATAACAGAGCTTACATTTATATATTTATCTTAATTTGCAGTTTGTGACCGGCACATTGTTTAATAAGCATTAAAAACCATGCATGACAAACTTCACTGGATACTCAGTAAGCCTGTTTTCTCTTTAATTATATAAAAACTGCATTAACAAAACGTGTGGATCACACCCTTCACTTTGTTTAACACACAACTTTCATGTCGCGTTAACTGAAGTACATGATGAGGACAACGGAGGCTCGGAGTTCTTTTTTTATTATATGGGAAAGTTAGCTTGCAAATCAAGGTGGGAAGCAGACCAATAAACTGATTCATGAGCCGACTGACACAGACGATTCAAAGTGAACTTCTCCGCAGTGACATTTAATGCTGCCTTCCCCGTGTGGCTCGGAGAAAACAGGGATGATAAGGGTTCTTTTAATTATTTCTGCTGCTGTTTTCAACCCCATCCATTGCTCGTCTCCTTCAAATAAAATGATAACAGTTCCCCGAATGGTGATCCGGTGTTTATGGTGAAAAGGACCAACAGTATAATGAGTTGGATTTGTTTTTATTACTTATTCCATGCTCTCCATCCTCCCTTTCCTGTCCTCTCACTGTGCCCCTGTTGCCTTTTGTGTGTCCTTTACCTCGGGTGTAATAAAATGTCAAGTCTTGTACAAACAACGGCTGTCCAGTGTTCACTTTGCTACTGATGTTATTTTTTCAAAGGGAGATTTGGCAGTTTACTCCTGTTAATGTTTCTTGCTTGACCGATTGAAGAGACAGCCTAGAGCGATGAAAGTCACTGAGGAACTTGGCTGCTCAGTAAGATGGAGATGTAGTAACCGACAAAGTGGAAGTCAAAGCCCTGCACGGTGATTAAGTGAGCAAAGTCAAATAAAAACAAAGTCAAACAAAACTGCACACACATACACACACCCGTATACTTATGTGTGAGCATATATAAATATATACTATAGAGGTAAGTATAAAGGTACGGTTACTTTAAATTTGTATTTGATCTGCTCTTACTCAGCTCAACATGACCTTCTCAAAAGCAAACGGGATAGCCAACAAAATACTGTTGCAGCAATTATATGGGATGCCACAGGGTTCCATTTTAGGCCCTTTGTTATTTAGCCTCTTAAGAGGCGGGTGAAATTTAGAATTTGGAATAAATGTAATTGATGTGACATATAACATGCTACATATATCAGCTTTTTAGATCGATATATTATAGGAAGATATAAACTTTTAGTATAAAAAAATCTGTGGTAGTATTTTCTGGTAGTCAATTTTGTCCTTAATTCTTCTGTTTGGTTCTTTTAAAATTAACTAGCCTTCTATCCCTGTGATATATAAGTTGAAGGAATAATTACAAATTTTCTACATTCAAATGTTTCTTTATTTTGCTTTGCAGTTAATGAGGAAAGAAAAACTAATTGTTAGTTATTATTTCCTTATTTGATATCCCCGTTCTATTTACTTTGTTATTATTCTTTGCCAAGTTTTCTGATGAGATTAACAGATAGTTATTTGTCCTTGTCAAATATTTACGTGATGCCAACATTATATTCTGAACACAATCACATCTTGAGAGTATGTGTTACCATTAAACATGGTAGATGCTGTACTGAATCTCATTACTCAATAAAATTTGTTGGGAATTTAAAATAGATATTTCTGTTTTGGGGTTTAAGCTACATCTATCCTGCAGCCTGCCTTTTGGCAGCAACACAGTTATCGTTCTGTTTGAGGCTGATTACAGAATAGCTAAAAGGCATTGTTCGGCACAATGCGTAGAGTCTGGGTGGAGGGGCTTTTTTCTTTACATAATGATGGGACTGAAACTGGTTAATACACTGTTGTTATACATTTATAAATGAATATAATAAATATTCTGTTTTATTCCTGTTCTTTTTCTATTACAACTGAGAAAGTTTTCAAACACTTCCAATATAGGCATTGTTTTAACCAAGCTTAATTGCTTTACAAGACGAGGTTTGGACAAAGATGCGTGTTTCAGTATCATAAAGGTCAGAGCGTCTTCACACAAGTAACAGACTGTTTTATGTTCTATAACTGTGTTTCTCCATTATATTTCCCAAAGAAACAGAATCGTTTCAGGGGGTTCCAGCTTCAAACAGGTCAATGATGTAAGGTTAGCTTCAGTGAGGGTTTTCTGCGGGTCAGTGACCTGAACAGACTGTGCTCACAGAGGCAGGAAATGTGAGTCATGCTGGCAGAGTGTATATAAACACCTTTACCCCCAAAACATAGTGAGATGTCACCTTTGTCTTCAGAGCAACACAGACTAACTCTTTCTTTCTCCATTTCCAGGACAAATGAAAGACTGAATTATATTCTATTCACACTCCTGATGTACAGATAGAAAGCAACCAAGTTATTTATCCAAGTATCGTGCATACAATTTGGGGTATTTATGCTTTGTAAGAATTTAACTTGGCATATTTATATGTGACAGCTGCTGTTTCTAGTTGCTTTACAGACTATGGTTTTATATTCAGATTATACAACAACTTTATACGACACATTGCTGTGTGGTTTCACACTACACATCTGGCCACTTGAAATATTAAAATACTGCATATTATCTAAAACGCCGGAAAAGGCAATTTTCTGAAAGAGTTATTTTACTTCTGACATTGAAGTACCCTTTTGTCTTTAGTTCACGAGATGAATTCCAATATGTTTCCGCAAATGATCTTCAGGGCTTCTCGTCCTGATCATATAATATATATTCTCCATGCACATTGAAACTCATCCTCTGCTCAGTCCACTTCTTAATCAACCTCAGCCCCAGGATCAATAGCCTGCGAAGGACAATCCAATCAACCACTCATAATAAGAGACCAATTAAAGCATAATCCATTTATCCATCACCTTTAATAAGCATATTTAATTTCCGATGTGATTCCCCAGCCTCCTGACTACCCATAATGAGAATGCCTCGTTCAAGGGCAGCGAGGCAGAGGTGTTGACAGCAGGAACCCGAATCTCCAAATAAGGGCTCTTCCTTTGGTTCTCATTATGAACTCAGCAGTATCGTGTTGACCTGCGACAGAACCGGCTTCATTGAGATGCTAAGCGTCCTCTCACCTTCTGGGGAGTGAGTCTGTCGAGCATGTTAGGGCAATGAGGGAGTGCCCGTCAAATACTGCTATCTGAGCTTTGATGTAGCACTAAGTGTGTGCTTCTTTAATGGCGCCTGGCTTTAGTATTTTAAGGGGGAAAAAAACTCAAATATTGCTTCACCCAGACTGATGGAAGGCCTGATCGTCAACCCTAAAGTGTAAGAAACCACAACCTTTTCAAATGCATTAGTGCGACTATTAAGGATCACCTTGAAGACATTCAAATGCACAGTGATGGATGGAGCACTATTGACGGTTAGGCAAAATTGACAGCAGCAGAGATAAATATGACCTAAAGCCTGCCAAGTGCTGTCATAACCACTTGCGCCCACACTTGTCAGTTATGTCTATGAATTTATGCAGCTTGGGCAGGCATTATACAACAATTTCCATACCATTAGGTCTACGAAATTCAGGAGTAATTTTATAAGAATACGATAATCGTCAACCTCTTTTGACCCATAGTATACATATGGCAGAGTTACCACGCAAAGGATGCATCTCTTCAGAATATGGTTTACTTGAACTAAGATGCTTCCAGTGAAGAAATCATATTTTTTGGAGGAATAAATGGTTTATCAAGAAAAAACAACAATGTCAATGCTCATATAATTATTTTTCCGGTGAACAGAGATTTTTCAAAGTGTAGATTTTCATAATTCACAGCTTAATCGCTGCTTTGTTTAATGAGCGTGAGGAAGAAAAATCAACAGCAGTCATAGCTTTACCATTTCCTCTACGTGTGGCTTTCACTGCTAGGTCTAATTACAACTAAGCAGTTAAATTTAGCATCACTGCACCATATTAGCGTAAATCCAACACCGGTCTTTTCTGGTATTTGACGGATCTTTTATGTCGATTTCTCGTCCCCTACCAGCCTGCCATGCTTGTTTGTAGTTATTTTTATCTTGTTGCCTGGACAGAGATATTCTGTAAAACGAAGGTCATGTGGATGGAAATGAAAATATCCACTGTTGTGTAGACAAAGCCTCAAAGTCCTCCTCCCTATCCTTCATCAATTTTTACATTGGGATCTGTCCTTGGCTCAGGAGCTTTGTGAAGGACTCCTATCTTCAACAGGATCTTTATTGTGAGGTAGATTTTGCATAGAGCCTAATTTATTTATGAATTCCGTCATAAGGAGCAATGCTTTGTATTAGGAATCTTTGTGAATACAGACCCTGATTATGAATATTATCAGACGATTTGAATAAGAGGTGTGTTAAAGAGGCGATGTGATGGTTTGTCTCGGATAACACTTCACTTCGCATGTGCTGTTTGAATTCAAATCGTGAAGATAAGTTTAACCAGGTTTTACCACATATTAAACTGCGCTGACTTGAATTACACTCAAACTGTAGTGGCCACTCAAAGTTAGCACTCTCCAACCCTTTTTGCATCTCACACATACATACACAACACCCATACACAGACACACACACAGTTATTCAGAAGGGGTTCTCTCCAAGTCTGACATGTCACTGCACTCTGGCATCAAGGCCCTTTGTACACGAGCCGACACCTGGTCCCTCTCTTCATGCCAAAAGAGGCCTAGCGAGTGGGCTCAGATGGCTGGAAGAGCTGAGAGAATTTACACCGCCCACCGTCGACTCAACACACAACCATTCACAGGCCATTGGAAGTCCAGACGAGGACATGCTCCGGGGCCCCAGCACTCCGAGCTCCCCTCCAATCCATCTACACCTACCCAACACCTTCACAGGCAAAGAGACAAACACAAACATAGAGTGAGGGTGACAATGTTACTTACACACTGCAGCTGATTCACGCGTTTTGAAGCAGCCGCCAGACAGAGCACTCTACACTGCTGTGATAACACGGGTGTATCTAATGCTGTTAAATTAACATTATGAAGGTCAAAGCGGGGGCATAATTAATTTTGGATACGGACTAGTTCTTTGCCACTTGAAGGGTTTTGACTAAAAAATGTAGGCTTTTTTTTTGCCTTGATGCACCAAATAGCCGACTGCCCAAGACACCAATTTTGAACCCAACCTCAGGTTGTGTATTTAACTCGGGAAATGCTTCTTCTCCTTGTCATGCGTGATAATGCTGGGCTTTTTTTTTCACTCCGTGCCATTTCGAAGAAACAGGGGACAGTCTGCACAACCCCCAAACAAGCTGCTGCGTGTCACAAGGACTTTCCTCCACCCCTATCTTTGATTCATTTCCCAAGACCTTTCATGACCACTGCTCTCAGCCGCGAGGCAAAGTCTAAACTACATGACCACCAAGCCTCGGGAGAATTCTTCTCATACCCAACACATCTTTTCTGAAAACATATAAAAAAAGGAGCAATTTCCCCTGTACAACTGCCTCACTGTGCTCCACAGCTCCAAAACCACAGTAAGGTATTCCAGTATGAGCTTCAAAAGGAAAACACAGCACACATGCATTTCTCAGTATCCATCTTTTATCTTTGATGGTGATGCACCACTTCTGCAGTTGTTTTTTCACAATACAAATTCTAGAAAAAAAACCTGCAGACATAGAAAGAGGAAAACACTAAAGAAACGGACAGATTTGAAGCGGAGACATTTCAGCTACATGTTTAAGCCCATTAGTCACCATGATGTCCGGAGTAATTAGAGTTAATGCTGCGGTCAGGCTATAATAAATTGTTGTTTGTTATGATGGTTTCTGTCAAATTTGGCAATTAAAGTCCCAAATTCATAACATTGCAAACTACAGCTTGCTGTCTTTTACAAAGTGCATGATGTCACCAGAATGGAAACACTCGTGACTAGATCCTGGGAACAGCAATATAAACAAACATGGTATCCAAAGCTGTGTGTGTATGCTATTCGTTTCCAAGATCCAACTCTCAGCGATACCATCACCCTCACTCCTCTGACAATTTAAGCTCAGCTCCATCTCCTACAGTTTTATGGCTGCCAGCTGCTCCTGTTGGAAAACGTCAAGGAGATGACGAAACTCATCATGGAAGGTTAAGAATAAATCAAACCTGTATATCTTCCTGTCAGGACGTCATGAGGTTTTTCAAATTCGGTATTGGTTGCCATCCATTGTGATCGATTGTCGCACCCGATGCCCATCGATCGTGTCCCAAACCACCCTATACATGATGTCAGGTGCTGGGCTATAATTGTCTTGGTGTTGAGCAGTCGGCTCACAGCATAAAAAGTACCAGATACAGTATTCGACTCAAACCTACTCTGTGGTATGTACATCTTTCTGGCTTGTGTGGGCTGTTGTGTAGGCCAAACAGAGAAGTTGTTTACATGGCACCCATGGCCATTATTAGCTCTGCTGATGGGTGACTGTAGAGCTACATCCCATGGAGCTGCTGCAACAGTAGCTGATGAATAGCTACAGTCCCTGTCTGCCAACCTGCCTCCTCCTCTCTGCACATAATTTCAGTTTAAAGTTTTCCCTTGGCTCTGACACTTTTATGTCAGAGTTGATGTGCTCCATATACTATTATCAGTGAGGACGTCTGTGCACCTTGTTTTGGATAAGGGGGGAATTGCTTTGTCTTTAATTGTATTTATGTAGGTTGATACTTTTAGAATTGTGTGTTTGAAATGACTGGGAAAAAAAAACATTTTCTCGGATAAGTTTCTCCAAACCCAGAGTATCTTCTTTGCTCCACAGAACTTCAGGGGACATGTTTTCCCCTTCGTGTCCAAAAAGGCTGCCATTATAAAAACCACTGGAGTCTGTGTCTGCCTGATGGTTTTGCAAGGTGGAATCAATAGGAGGTTCTCTGTGGTCGTGGGCCACCTCTGGGGTTAGCTCGCCTGTGAGGATGGCCGTGCCTCCTCAGCTGTAAGGCTGGGCACTGGGCCCTCTCCATGAAGCAGAATGGTGAAGCGCACAGTTAATCTCTTCTCCCCACTGAGTCCCAGATGTGGCCCTGCAGGAAGGGAGGTGGGGGGGGGCATGCACCTCTGCTGTCACCACAGCCAAGGTTGAAGCCACATCAACACATCATTCACATATGATGCTTGCTCTTTATTTTAAGAGTCCCACATTTATTGTGAAGTAAATGCTTAAGGATTTAATTTCTGATTTATGTATGATTAAAGTTCATAGAGACAAAAACTAAACCAACATTAAAGGACTTTGTAGCTTTCTCTCCTTAAAATGATCAAACGCTAGATGTCAACAATCTCACAGTTGCTTTCATCTCTTTCAAAAGACATTGATTATTTTTGTAAATTAAGATTTTATAAATATTTAGAGCTAATAAGGTGGATTGAGTCCTTCAAAGTGGGTAATGTTTATTGAGTTCACTAGAAGAGTTCATATATCAAATATCAGTACATCGGTCTGACACATTTATATTCTTCAGTCAAAATCTAAATTAAACTTTGTAACTTACCAAACCAGAGAGAGAGAGATAAAGAAAAGTCGGTTCTGGTGACGATACAAAAAAAACAACTGAGGATTAAGTTGAAATTGAAAGTGACAAACATAAATTCATGATGACGAGGCGTGACAGCGCACTTCAGTGGCAGAAGAAACTAAATAATGATTGGCTCTTTCATTGATCACTGTGCATGTGCTCTGTCCTCTCACAGGCACACTTCAGTGAGACAGATGCTTGCCAACTGAAGGGCTTGAACCTCTGTGTCCTCTGTTGAATAATTGTCTCCCCTTTCTCACTGCCACCCTGCCGCTCCGAAGAAAAGTAGAAAAAGTTTGAATGAAAAATGGTCCATAGCATACTTTGGAGGATTTCAAAGTAAAATGTCCATATAGAATCAATTAGGAGCAAACAAATGCAAGCTCTTCAGTCGATAGTCCTGATTATTTTCCTTAATTTGTTTGCACATACGCTCTGAGTTCAGTTTGTAACCTCACGTAAGGAATCCAGTGAATTTATAGAGAGCCCGAGGAAAATTGCTCCCTGTTATCTTTAGTAATCCATAAGGTCTCTAAGCTACAGCATAGCATGGTCTGAGGCTCGGTTGCTAATCGCAAATTCGCAGAAATCTATTTAGAGAAAGGCAAATATCAACAAGTCCTGCACCAGCTTCTCTATTTTCTCATTAGGTTGATAGATGGAAGATAGCTAGCACCGAGCGAGGTGGAGGGAAGAACAGATTAGTCTCCCTTCACAAACAACCACATATCCTTGACTTTTAATTAAAAATGCCATCGCAATTAGACATGGTAGTTTAAAGCAGTGCCGAAATAAAAAGAGTTCAGGCACTGCTATAAAGGCAATCCGGCGCAGTTCCAGGAGAATAAAGCCATTCACTTTTCCCATTGTGAATCTGGGCTTCTTCTTTTTTTAAACGGAAACTTAAATCGGCTTATAGGTTTTTCACGAAAGCACTGCAGCAGGAGCAGAAGAGGAGCCAGAGAGGAGAAAATAGAGCTGAAAGTCATCACGCTGGTTACAAAGGACGTCTTAGATTGAGGTCAGGGGAGGGAGGAAAGCTATTCCATCGGCACAATAAATGAGAACAATTAATCAACAGTTAATGTGAATCACACCATTTATCCATCTAAACAATCTGGTTTCACCTAATCACATTACTGAAGTAATGGATCTGAGATCTGAAATACTTTGGAGGACAACAGCTTGTGTAGCGGCCAATGCAGAGGCATCCGACAAACCTAAGTAACAGCAGTGTTGTGACACACAATGTAGTGTTGTGTATGTGTGAGTCAACCAAACACATGGAGGTCCTGATCCTGGAAATAGCAGCGTGTATTGTGAAAACTGAAATATGTCAACTAGCGCGGCCTACTTAGATTTATTTTCTGGTTGAGCTCTCTCTTTAAATAGAAACAACTGAAAGCCGATTGCCCAAAGTGCAAAGTTATTTCAGAGGACGGTAGAAGGGCACTCAGAGAGCGCATACCTCCACCAAGGCCACTGTCCACTGTATCATCCTATTGCAAGTACATGTAAAGAGAGTAGATAATACCAGAACATCATCCAGATCTGTTTGTAGATAATAGCACTGTATATGCCTGATTATTCTTCTGGAGCTCTCTGCATTATTTCATGAGAAATTCCCGAAAATGCTGAAAAAAGCCTTGCAATATTAAACAAAGAGAGAAAGAATTCAAAGAGTTCTATTCCATTCACATCCATTCTGTATGAGCAGAAAGTGGAGTTCAACTCTAGTGAACTTTGGCAATATTCATTTCGCATTTGTAGGGATGTGCCCTTTATCGAATAGCGGTTCGTCTTTGGCTCATACTTCAACCTTCCTCCAGACTTCAAGAAAAATCCATTCTGTAGTTTTTACATGAAAACAAAAACCATGTTGGCAGAAGTAAATATTTCAAAGCAGGGGGTATAGACTTATAGAACATTTTTGAGTTTATTTTCTTTCAAGAAGAGAAAATAACTCATCACACTTTAGCTAACTGTTCTTCCTTCATCTGGTCATTAACTTTTAGTCCTTTATCATCTTTCACTGCAAACCCTCCTAATTGTTTTGTCCTTTCTTGTTTTTTAAAGTCTCCCTTTGTCACTATTTCATTTTATTACCTCAAGCTTCTTGTTGTATTACTCCCTGTTAAAGTGTTTCTCCTGCATGTGAACAAGTGGGAGCCCATTGCCAGGCTCATTCAAGTTTTTCTGCTTTTTGCAATAGAATAACAAATCGGTCTTGGTGATTTAGTATTCCCCCTGGATAATTGGTTTTCTGGAGTGGTGACCATGTGGAGATGAAAAACAATCAGCAAAGCTCTTAACAGATGCTGTAATTACCTGAGCAGACTCTGCACAGGCGCTTGAGCACACCAGAGGAGTAGATGTACCCTCTGCGGTCTACCACTTACAGAGAGGAAAGGGCAGAATTCACTCGAGCTCTGGCTCCGTCCTGACAAGCGGCGTAATGCACCATCTAATTGTACTGTGGATACACTGTTACTACAGTGAAATAATATTTAACCCACGACAGTTCTACCGACATTAAATGAATAACTGTACCCATCACTTTGAATTTCTGTGAGAGCACTGGCAGCTTGGATCAATGGGGCGATGCCTGTTTATGAATCTGTCTTTCAGTGGGTCAGTCATGCGGCTCCACGCTGGGATGTCTGATGAATTGCCACGAGGTTTGGAGCGTCCTCCTCAAGGCTGAGTTAGAATAACTTAAGTGATCCCCAAGCAGTACATTAGACTTTCACTGCGCCCAATACTTTTGTTTATGGCTGAATGCTACTAAAACTAATGATACAAGCATCAACCTCAACTGTAATTTGTGGTCATTGACGTTAACATACTAAAACGCTGATCTAGGATGTTGTCTAGCCCTAACCCCAACGGTGTTTACCTCCTTATCTATCTATCTATCTATCTATCTATCTATCTATCTATCTATCTATCTATCTATCTATCTATCTATCTATCTATCTATCTATCTATCTATCTATCTATCTATCTATCTATCTATCTATCGTCTAGTTTATCGTCAATGTTTTTTATTAAATAAAATTTAATTGGAGTTGATTACTGTTCACATGTGTTCCTTATTTATATGTTTGAAATATCTGACTTGCAACTACGATCATTTAGAGGTCTGCAATCCACACAATCTCCAGACCCAAATTCCCAACTTTTCAAAATAAAAGCTCAGTATTCAAGTTCCATATTGAGTAAAAATGTTGTGCCATGGAGACAAATTGCCAAACAGGACGAATTTCTATGAATATTGTTGCCATGAGGGAGAACAGCTGCCGTGACAACCGTAATTTCCATGACGATCAAATTGTGACGTACGCACGCCGAGTGTGAAGCCAATCCATTGAGAGATAGCGACAGACAGATGTTTGTGGAATAAGTTGGTAGATGATAGAGTACCTGTTACAGTTAACATCCTCGTTGTGTATAATCCTCAGTGTGAGGTCTTGATTAAAAGAAGGAGAACCGTGGATAATATATCTGAAGGTTTATGTTTTCTGTTTTCAGTGAAATCCCAACAAATGGGCCAAAATGTAGGTCAGGCTTGTGTACGCAGCTAATTACTGTCAACTACTGGGGGATGTTATGGTGCACTAATCTAGATGCAAAGTTGTAACCTCTGGACAGCAGTCTATCGTAACGGCCTAAATTAGCACTAATAATAGACCGATTTGAACACGCTCCAACCCTTGTTTTCAAACTGCTGAGGAATACGTTCTCTGGCCGCTCGCAGGTTGATCTGCCCGTGGGGATTCATCATTTTGTACAGCAGTGTGGATGATTAAAGGCTAAAGCCCTTAAAGGATCTTGAAGAAAGGAAGGGGGGACTTTATAAGGAGCTGCTGATGTTTGAAGCATGTGAGGGTCAATATAGGGCCATGCGGAGAGAGCTTGTTCCTTTCCTTCAGCTGTGTCTGAAATTCTAAAAGACTACTTCCTAGTAGCAGTAGTCCCTCAGCTACACTAATCAGCAACAGCAAGTCATAATGTGAGTTGACCTGGGAAAAATACAGCATTGGATAAAACTGCAGGCAGAATATTTTAAGATAGATGAACCAAGGTTTGGGAAAGGTGTATACATATTTAAAAAAAAATTATTGTTCAAGATTCTGAGCATCTCAAATTTCAAAATGTGTATATATATTACCATTATTCTTTATCTCATTATTTCTGAACTCAATCCTGTTTAAGCGAGTGTCCTTCCATTTTTCCATCAAACCAAAATAGTTCCAGATTTGTGGCAAAAAATCACAAATTTCTGGATTACATTTTCTTTTTCAATTTGTTTTGCCTCAATATCTCCACGAATATTGTGTCCCTTATATTGTCAGAAATAAAGGTTCAGCATGTTGTTAGTATATTCATTGAAAAAGAAGAGCATCACCATCCCCTGATTGCTTTGTTTGCCAATTGGTGAATATTTGTATTTCCAGTTATAAAAAAAGCGCGTATACCAAACACAGTCACCTGTATATGGTTATAGATAATAGCTGTCTTTACAAGTATTTTATTTTCAAAATAAGGGAAATAGAATTCAACCAAACCATTGAACGTTGCATCTATAGGAGTTATATTGTTTATTTCTACAATGAGGACTTGGTAAAGTAAGGAGAGAGTAGAGCTTACATTAAAGACCTGTTGTAAATGAGCCTATACAGAAGATTTCTTTACCTCGATCAATGTTTCAGAATCCGGGACACACGTAGAGATAATGACACTGCCTGCTCCTAACACACGGTTCTTTTCCACAAGATAAAACGATTGCTGTTATTATTCATGAATGGAACATGGAAGAACATCGACATTTTTTCATTATCTTCTACTACATATACCAGTTTGATCCTAAGAAAAATGCTCCGGCACATTTATTTTTTTTATCTTCAAGACGGTAGATATAGATAGATAGGAGATAGATCGTGGAGATTTCAGATTTATTTTTAAAATGATAAAAGAAAAATTTAATAATGAAAAATGCACTTTTACACTTCACTTCATGAGGAATACAGTTACAACTTTTAATCGTTCCTTCAAATAAACATAATTGTCTTCAATCCTAAAAAGTTTGGTGGGAGTATGAATAATGTTTTATAAGCTATTGATATTCAAGCATGGCTTTATAGATGGATTGTGAGAGTGTAAAAGTTAACAAAATGTCACTGTATAAAATATCTTGTTATGTACATTGTTGTTATTCTATAAATTATACAGACATACAAAATCTGACACGGTGCTGCATCCACTTCCTTGGATTCTGTCGGATTTGACAAGGAGTGACCGTAATATCTCACAGGAAACAAATCTAACATGCCGGTAAAATAAATTGTTTTCCTGACATCACAATACTGAGGGAAGTTTAGAAAGAGTGAATAACTCAGACATCAGTCAGCATCGGTCCTTCATCCTGTCCTCCCTCTGCTGCTGATGTGATTTACTGCCTTCAGGTACTGCTGCTGCTGGAGAGAGGACGGGTTGGATCGTCTCAGCCGGCCGCTCAGTCTCGAGGTGGGCTGATAAAGTATTAGTCGTGTGCTTGTGACGGTTTGATCACGCTAACAGTAACAAGCATAGTTGTGGTCGAGTGAAGAGTAACTTTCTCTGTGTGTGTCGGATGTCAGCACCTATCAATACAGTGTTGAATTATTTAGCCATGGGGCCTGTCTAATAGCTGGTTTCAGTAGGCGTCCCTGCAGAGACATAAGGGCACTTTGAATAAAACTGTGATGCCTTTGATCATTTTGGGGAAAATACGCACATAAATCCATTCATATTCTGGGGGAGGCTGCATCAGGGTACTGAGGGTTTGCATGATAATTATTTTCTGGATTGTAGTTTTTTTGGGGGGTTGCATAACTTGGAGAAAAATCTTTTAAACATAAGGATGGTTCCCAATGAGAGAACAAATCATTGACTTGTAGGAGATATTGTTAAATTAAATCATGATTTCTTCCCTGATAAGGCTTATAGAACTCATGAGTGTCCTAAATTTAGAGTAAATTTAAAATTAAAAAACCTGTTTGGATCACCTTTAAAATTGGCTAACCCCTCACCCTAACCCTATAGCTTGCTTTCTCTGCCTTCTGATAACAATACAAAGTACTAGATCTTGTAGTATAGTACTACGTGACCTGCTTCCCTTTTTTGTGCTTTATCCTTCCCTATCATTTCAAAATCAACTTTGATGAGTCAATTCCACTTTAATGATACTGGTCTTTCTTGGCTCTATCACCACAATCCATATAATTTCCATATAAAACAGAGGCTGAATCAGGTTTAGTGATTAAAACCACCATAACCACACACTTCTTTGAAAGAATTGTAAAACTGCAGATGGTAATAATATGATTCTGAAACTGCAAATGTTTCTCAATCCTCACATTAGGTTGATTACCGCTTTCCTTTAAATATGTTTCCAGACCAACTCGGCAAATAAACGTTAAATATATTATTATGAAAGTATGTTTTGTTGCATACCAAACAATATTTCTTTCTCCGTACATCATATATAATTATCCTGCAACTAAACATGGCAGCAAGAGCAAACTGCACTTTTATGTTGTAAACTGTAACATCGACAATGTATTTGAAAGAAATAAAACCAAATATTGTGTTTCTCATTCAACAACATCAAAATACTTCTGCACTTGACTGGACGTCCATTGTGGCTGCACACACAGCTGCTGACACACAACACATACGACCAAGGCTCAGACAAATATCAGCTCGACCTCTCGCTGCTCAGCTGGAAGACACTGTCACAAGTCGAGGTCCTGGTGTGGCTCCTCCTTTAATCACAGACACATCATGGTGACAGAACCTTGTGGAGTTTAATAAACAACAGAGACATTCGCCCCGGACCTATCTTAGGCCCGTAGCGTTTGCGTGAAGAGCTGAGGAGAGCTGGTTATTACCGTCTCATTGAAGAGGGACCCCTCAACAGCTTGTAAAGTTGCTTGGCATCATGTCCCTACGTTGACAGGCCGACCATCAGAACTAGACACTTTCCTTCGGAGGCTGTTTCAATTATTCACTCTTTCCTTCCAGCCGGCGTCTGTTTAAGAATGCATTTGTGTACCCGGGTTTATCAATGATATTATGCAGGAAAACAACAAGACTATTTAGTATATATCTCATAATAATGTATTCCAATTTTAAATATATTTTTTTCACATATAATGGTTTGCATGTATTAAGCAAATGCAAGTGGTGTTGTATATAAAGAATAACATTTATATAATATGATAATTACTACCAATTTAACATACTGGAAAAAGCACTTGTACCCTAGACCGTATTTAAATATACTATAACTGAAATGAGTCATGTATTATGACTTTATTGTGATGTTGTGATGTGTTCTTGTACTGTACTCTGTTTAATGCAGTGGTCTTCAACGTTTTTCAGGCCAAGGCCCCCAAACTGGTGGAGAGATGGAGCAGGGACCCCCTACTATATATATTGTTTAAAATTGTGTTTTATATTAAACTGGGCCTAGTGCCATGTATATAATAGCTACCCTGTTATTGTGCATTCAATACTAAGCTATTCAAATATTACCCATTTATAAACATACATCTTTCATACAACACTGAGCTTTTAAAGTAATTCACAGCTTCATGTTTTTATTTTAAACATACATGTAGAAGAGACAGGAAATCCTTTGAAGACATTGAATTTGTGGGAAAAAATTGGGTACAAAAAAAATGAAAAATTATAAAAAATATAAAAAATTGTCTAATCAACCAAGCATTTTGCGACCCCCCTGCAATACCTCCGCGGACCCCCTAGGGGTCGCGGACCCCCTGTTGAAGACCTCTGGTTTAATGCATTGCTTTATTACCGATCCAACAACACATGTGCCAAGACAGATTTAAGATCCACAATTTATCTGTCAGGCCAAAAGAGCAGTTGTATCCTTGAAGCACTGAGGCAATTCTTAAGGAATCTGCACATTATTTGTAACGTCTCTATTAGACTCTTGTGAAAAACTGACGGATATGCACACACACACACACACACAGATGTTACCATCACCACTCATATTGTTCCTGTCACTCTCTGCCTCTTCACTTCCCTTGTTTGCCGTCATATAAAACACACAGTGCAGGCTTATAAGAACAATACGGGGACGTTTCATAAGACTGTGGGAAATATATTGTTGCCAAAAAGAGTTGATTTAAACACAGGGCACTGGAGTTTCACTATGATTAGAGACAAATGGGAGAAAAGGGAGTAGAGAGCAGTGTTTAATGTCTTACTTTTTTGTATCAATTTCACATAAAATCAATAAGATATTTTAACTATAAAAGCCAATCTATCAACACTGTCATGAAAGCAGTTAACCTTCAACCTGAACGAGGCTCAGACTCGAACCGGCGGCTCGTACAGCGGCTGCGGCGGGTCGTCTCTTGCATCTGAACCACACACCTGGTGATGTGCTGCATCTGCACATTCTTTAATTTATTTCTATTGGTTGCAAGGTTGCTCTAATGGAGTTACGGAGACCCTTGATTGGTTTCCAGTGCCACAGCAGGATGATGGGTCTTCCCTCCCTTTGGATTACCACGGCCCCAAACCGCAGCAGCAGAGCGACAGGACGCAGCAGATGAGTTTGTGATCGGGGGGGCCGCCTTCAGCATGCTCCGTCAGCACGGTTCCACATTAACCTCGCATTCCCAACAACTCTCTGAGGCGTTCCTTCTCTTACTTCTGATCTCTCCCTCCTCCTTTCTTCTTTTTTTGAACCACGTTGCTCCTCTCTTTCGACATTTATCACAAGCATCCACATAAATACTCGATACACACATTTCCTTTAAAGATAGAAAAAAAAAGGAAACTCAAAAGAAGTTGATCTTTAAATATAGTTTCTGGGCTCTCTTCAGTACGTAAATAATTGATCACAGAAAGACATCAGGGGGTGTCGTGTTCGCGGCTATGTTGATTTCACACCAATTTCCTCACATATATATAGCCCGATCTCTGTGTTTACCCTGCATAAAATTAGCACCAACTGGACAGTATCTCCGGAGCGCAGCTGGAGACGAGAGCTGAAATACAGGAATTACAAATAGGGCCTTCAGTAAGTAACATTTGCAAAGTGTGAAATGGCTCGAGGAACGAGGCAGAGAGGGCTCAGATATCCCGGCAAGGCAGATTCCACGATCCTTATCTCACCACGCAGCAAAACAAGAGCCTGCATCTGACGTGAGATCAAAGCCAATGTTAAATGTCAATAGACCGAACTGAACATGTGAAAAAAAGTCAATACAAGGTAAAACATCACATTCAATGTTATATGCTGTTGTTTCTATGACTCTGCAAGCAACACAAATCTGGAGCAGAGTGTGCTGCTGGCCAAACAGCACAAATCATCACTTGTGTGTTCTACAGAGAGGAGGGGAAAGGAAGTTTAGAGCTTTTCAGCTTAGCAATACTGACAACACCTCAAAGAGTCCACTGCTCGATGCCACAAATAAATGTGACCCCCAAAGTTTTGTCTCAATACGTTTCTTTAAGTAATGTTTTCAGGGACGTCTTATCAAAAGTAAACACGGGATTATTCCCAAATAAACGACGACGTAAGATTAGGTTTTGAAGTGGCACGATATTAAAGAGCGCTAATAAATTGAGTCACTTCAGATTAAGGACAGGGCAGCCAAGGTGTGCCGTGCTGCCCTTACAACGCATTCGCCAGTTGGACGTTAGCGTGTGAAATATTCCAGTCGGAACCCCACCCAGTTGTTTTTTTCTCCTCCCTTTTCAGTTGTAAGTAAAAGATGCCCGGCTGCAATTTGCCTCTGTCAGGATGATGAATGGATCTCAATAATATTACAGCTTATATGGATATGGGAAGGAGCATCTCTACGGGGCCCGATCGATAAATCTGTGATCCTCCAACCAGCCACCCTCGTCGTGCCGGAAGATTTAGAGGCCGCACGAGCAGCCTCGAATACCCATACAGTAAGTCTTATGCAGATTAATAAAAATGTTCTTTAAATGTGCCCTAACTTGGTCCAATAATACCTCAGCTATTAATTCTCCAGGCTGACAGCCTAATACGTTTTGTTTTCTTGTGTGGAGCCAGCGTGTACAATACATCATGTTGTCCATGTACTAAAACTCAACATTAAGTTCAATGTCATAATTTGGTTCAGAGCTTAAATGTTAATTAAAAAAAACAAAAAACAGGGTGAGTTGTGGAGTGGTCATCCTCCAACCAGAAGGTTGGCAGTTCAATCCCAGTCTTCCTCAACTGCATGCCGAAGTGTCCTTGGGCCAGATGCTGAACTCTGATTGCCCCTTATGAAATAAGTACTGCTAATAGATCAACACTGTATGAATGTGTGTGTGAATGGGTGAATGGCTAACTGATCTGTAAAGCCCTTTGAGTGGTCCTAGATCTGCTGTGACAGAGAACATGTGTGGCGGGAAATATATTGTTCATGTCCTTTGAGTTTTTACTTTTGGTCCAATTTGCTAACGTGGAGGAGGTGGGGTTTATGACCTATACTGAAGCCGGCCACCAGGGGCGACGCAGATGATCTGGCTTCACTTTTGGGAACCTGTTATGTCGTCCATATTTATATACAGTCTCTGGTTACAAGCATCATATTTGAGTTATCAGCTGAAGTGGAGCTGGGTTCTCTCCAGCAGATTTTTTAAATCTCCCCGACTGAAGCTCGCCGTTCGTTGACAGGTGTCATCACAAATGGCCGACAAAAGGGAAACAGGCCAAAACACTATTATTCCTTCACACAGTCGGCCTGAGGTGATATTTTCAGATTGTAGCCCCTGCAGTAGAGTCACTGAGCAGCTAGAGCGCTTCTAGTTTAAACAGAACAGTGTCAGCTAGGGGTGCTCTGGATAAAGGGTGCAGCAGGTAAGAGTGGGTCACAGGTGAGTGTATTGTCTGCTGCTGCAAATACACTGTGTGTCGCCCCAAAGCTTGTTACCCCTCTATCGACACATGTTTTCTCTTTTATGTTTCCTTAAAGTTTTATTCTTCACCTTCTGTGGTGTATTTTTTTTAACTGTTCTTTGCTTGTGTTTGCCTGCAGGATAGTTTTGTGAATTTATTAATGTCTTTTGCTTCTTTTTTGGATCTTACCATCGGAAGTAGGCTACTTCATTTTCCTTAATAAAACTTATTGGGCATATTTGGGTGTTTTTAAATAAGCTTTACTTTTGTAAATAACATCTTCCAATAGTTAAAAAAACACATAGCATATTAAAAGTTAGTGACCACATTTTCAACAAAGTCTTGTATTTGAGAAATAAAACAAAATCTCATATTGGTGATGATCAAGATGAGTCATTCAGTGACCTCACCAATGATAAATGTGGCTGTAAGTTGTGGCTACTGTTGGCTTCTGACAAGACAGGGGCCAATCAGAATTCAGCTGAGGTAAGCGCTCCCATAGCCCCGCCCTGGATCCGCCCCTGCTCTTATCTATTAAATATATTATAATCAGTAGATAACATTTCTATTTCACATTTAACTAATATTTACTTCATGATACTTTTAGGGCTGACATGACTACAAATCAAATGCAATTTAATCAGCAATTAATTCAGCTTTTATTTAAACTATGTCACCCCTTTTTATATTAGAATAGTAAAACTACTGTAGTAATCATGGATGTTATTTATTCTCACACCCTGATGTTTGTTTACAGTCTGTTTTTCTGTCAAAGTGTAAAAGAAGAGGGTCCGCCTCCAGAGGTTTGAATGACTCGATGAGAAGAATTCAGTGTGAAATGGGATGTGATGCAGCACAGAGGTGTTCCAGTCCCACAGGCTGTGTAGTAAAGCGCAACTGGACTTCACTGACTCCCACCCGCCTCTCCTCCATCACTCTTTCTCTCTCTCCACCTCTGTCCCTTTCTTTGGTCCTCACCTGTGGACAACCTCCACCTTCTCTGTACAACATCCATTTTCCTTTGGCTACCCTCCCTGTGGAACCACGCTGAGAATTTTTTCTTTTCTTAATTATTGCACGGTAATAAATGAAGTCTGAGCGCCAACTCTCCAGAGTGGCTCATGCTGATCTACACCATAGTGCTTTACCAGAGGCAACGCTGCTCGCCCACATCAGTCTCATCAAGCGCTGTGGTTTCGCTTCACTTCCAGCTTCATATATATGAGAGCTTAATAGAGACTGATTCATTGATTCATTCCACCCAAACTGCCCCGGGATCTGCAGCAGAGGAGACACGAAACACAGTGGTGGAGAATGAGTGGGAAGGGTGGGCGGGGACGGAGGAAGATACAACAGATCTGTAGTCGCATGCTGAGATGCCAGGGATGATGAAGCTCCCGGACAGGCCACTGTGATAGATTAGAACCTGTCCTCTCGCAACAACCCCCCCTCACTCCAAAACCACCTCCACCTCCCTTTATTCTCACGCCGGCCTCCCGTGTTCTTCGTGTCTTATTCACTGACTCAAACATGATGAACGGGAGCAAGGGAGAGAGGAGAAGCCGGCGCGGCCTCAGCGGGACGAGGGAACGCATTGGACAAGATCAGATCCGGTCGGTCAAAGGTGAAGCTTGTCAGTCTCCCACTGGAGCGAGGAATGATATCAGCACTGCGCAGGGGACCAAGTACACTGTGTAGAGCACACTGTATCCCTCCTCTTCCCAACTGACGATGAAGATCTCTGCCACAACGTCCATGCAGGTCACCAGAGACCCTGGTCAGATCTCCTCACTGCTCTGGGTCTAATCATAACGCTCCACATCTCTTAAGGCCGCTGCTCACGAGGGCCCAGCATTTGCATCAGGCAGATGAAAGAGAATATGGCTGAATGATGAGCAGATGACACCGAGCACGCCGTCAATTTGCACGGATCCACCTCCTCGCGGTTCGGAGTCAGCTATCAGTCTATTGCAGCAGCTGACACTTGATATGCGACACGTTAGGGAGCCAAAGCACCAATTGAAGCCATTACACAGTGTTCAGCTCACTAATAGATTTATTAGAGGGGCTTTGCCGGCTTAATACAGAGTTTCCCCGGGAAAGGAGCGGATAGTGATCTTTGCATCTGCATGCGACGCCATCCTCGGAAAAAGGACCATAAATTAGAGCTGTGGGGCGAGAATGTGAACGAGATATCAGAGGAGAGACCCTTTCTTCCAGAGCCAGGGAGACGTTTGAGGTGGCATCCTGTGCAATCCCTCTTCCCAGAGACCATCACCACGCCTCGTTCTTAATTATCATCAGCAGAGAAAGGTCGTTATGGGTAAATTACCTCTTTGGCGTTTGATTATTCACTTTCTCCATCTGTCCTTCTTGTTTTGTGGTAGCAGGAAGCTCATTCACCTTTTCAAGTGGAGTATGTGTTTTATCTATCTGAAATACACAGCAGCTTTCCACTTTTTGAGAAGTTTTCAATATTTTAGAGCTCTTCATCTTTCCGTCTTTCCTCCAATCCCGTCTGATCCTTAATAAAATATCCTCAAAAGATGACACGGAGTGAAAATGAAGTTTCAGGCTCCATATTTGCGTTTATGGAAAAAAAAACGTCTGATAAAGTATTCTGACAGTCCAGTAAACTCACCATAAAATGTCTGTTGAACGTAATAGATTCCACACACTCTCTTCATTTATCTGTGTATATATGTTCTTCTCTCTCCCACACTGTGGCTCCTCGCCATGAATCTGTCCATTAACTTAAAGTATATGACATTTGCCAAGAGGATGGACCTGTCAGAAATAGTATAAAATGTTAACTTAAGATTTAAGGGCATTGTCACCTTTTGACATTAAGTTTCCTACGCGGGTTGTAAATGTTATCACTTTATACGACAGTGTGTAAAATGTGTAAAATGAAGAGCTAAGGTCATGCAGATGAAACCTGTGATTGTTAAGGTCTCAAAGATTTTTGAAGCTATCTGGATATCATGGTCCACATCAAAATGTTATTCAGAATAATATTGACTGTAATGATTTCCTCCTCCCAACAGCAATTTGGCCCATTATCGCTTAGCAACCACAGTTAAAACATAAGTGTCCACTAAACAAATAAAATAAAAAAACTGTATTATAGAAACGCGCTGTGTTTAGTGTACATGGGGCGATCGCTACAGTTTTATCTGATAATGTCTGTGACCTCTCAAACAGAGTGGGAAACTACTTTGTCTGGGATTTTTCTATCATAAACTGGAATTAACTGTAGAATGATGCTGACTTTAACATGAGGACAAGTTTCAAAGATTTTCAAAGTATCCTAATATCGCAGAAGCAAAGTGGTTTAACAGAGTCAGATAAATAAATGAATGAAAGGCTGCCTGTCTCCAACACAGCGTAGAAGAAGAGCAGACACCCTTTTGAAAAGCAGCAAAATATTTAAGTTTTAGTTTTTCAAGCAACTCAGCAGTAATTATTATTATCAGTGACGCAAATGTTTAAACAGGAAGTAACAGTCAGAAGAGCAGCTCTCTAATAATAACCCACCTTTTCAAAATAAGTGGTCACAAACATGACTACATCAGTCGAGGAGTTTTCAACCAGCTATTTTGTCTCGTTCTTTCCGAAGTCAGTGATTCATCGTTTGGAAAAAACGACCGTGAATTTAGAGTGATACATCTGCCACTGTCATTATTCCAAACAGTACAAATGCAGTGCTCGACTGGATGCCCTGAAACAGTTACCAGGAAGTGGCTCAGCTTAGTTGTAGTGAAGGGTCAGTGTCTATTTCAATATTAGTTTATATGGACAAAATCATCTGCTATATGCGATATGTTCACAGATTTGTGGATCTGCAAAAACTTTTCTTTTCTACTTCTGTTTAGTCTCTATTGTACACAAGCCTGAGTATTCATCCCCCAAAATTACTGCTCATTTACAGATCTGAGCATTTGTCATCCATTGCCTCTCACGTGCACCTCGGTGGACATGCAAGGCCAAACAGTGGTAACCCGATAGCCAGTGGTGTATGTGCACAATTTTCCATCCCTCCCCGCATTCGGTGCATCACCCCCCCAACCGTTCTGAAATGGCGGCGATGAATCTTCATTGCACCCAGTGGTGTGGAAAGCGGCCCTCTCCTAAATGACTATTGATGATGATGCCACGCTGTAAGGAATGTGAACACAGTATAGAAATGGTACGGCGAGCCCGGAGGACTGTGCAGAGTAGTGTGAAACAGTACAGATGGGATGGCAGGAAATGCAATCAGCCCAAGGGGATATTGGGCATTACTTACCAACAAACTATTAAATAGATCCAAGACGTATGTATGTGAAATCTTAGGCTTCAAAGTCGTTAAACAGACCTGGAAAAGTAAAGTGTTTCACTGAATACAGAGTGGCTGTCCCCTTCTTTGTCCACGAATGAAAAAGGAACATCCACATTGACAATTTTTTTCAGTCTTCAAATACATTTTCGATTTTCTTGTATTATTCACAGTCCTCCTGTCCTTCCTTTTGTGCTCGAGCAGCTGCCTGGACAGATCTGCATGTATTATCAAAGCCGGTAAATGAGTCGTATTCAACAACCTGCTCATTTTTGTTCACTCAATGCCCAGAGACACAACTCCTGCATGCAGGTAGCTTCGGAGTCTTATGTGCACAGGTGATATCTGCTCGCCCAAGGCCCATACAGCGTGTCCTTGGTTGTGAGAGACTGTGAAAAGTTACCCAGACAACGAGAGAATCATCACTTAACAAGCTTTGAGAAATTTTGGGGCCCAACAATACAGACGTCATCTCCAGCCACAACTCAGTTCAGTGATATAATAATATACGACCACTTACTGTGCGTGGATTTCTTTTGCAATTCAAAGGATGTCAGTCTTTTGTGTACTCAGTTATCGTTATATATGTGCAGCTTTTCGGGGTTTCCCGTATTCGGAATAATTTTAATTTAATATTTCTCTGTGAATCAATTTGTAACTTCTATCTTTATACAAGAGCTTAAAATGAAATCGCTGCAGATAACCTTTCCAGAGTATGATGAACACTGCTGTTAATAGCTTTCTGGTTTGTGTGTATTTCATTTATGACTTGTTACTGTATACTATCAATACCCACATCCATGTAAAATGGTCATGAATTAGAGTCACTGTTGTGCTGTTGTAAAATATCAGACATGTTAGAATCTGGTTCTTCTTTGCAGTCTAGTTTTTTCTTTTATCATCTATCTACTTAGTCCAGAAATCTGTCCGACTGTCCGTCTGTATGTGGAAAGTATATCTCATTGCTCTGCTTCACACTTGGCACGTGTGTAGTTAATGACCCAAAGAAGTGCAGTGTCGAATGTGATGTGTTCTGGACATGTGATACAATCCATATAAATAAACAGGAATAAACAGGCCAACAGCCCCAGCACTCAGTGGGGGCGGGGCAGGGTGACAGTCTGCAGAACGGGTCCAACATGTCTCGCTGTGGTTTTTTTCCGACCACATCAGACTGATGCAGGAGATGATCTCCATCAGGGCTACAACACTCATGGAATCAGTCTCTGTCTACATTCTACAACAAATTCAACAATCACCTGAAACAACATCCATTTTGTTGCTGCAATGCTTTACATCAGGCTGAATGACAGAGCCTTCGTTTTGAAAAGGGCCTAAAGATTGTGTCGGTCTTCTGAAAATAGCCGAAATGCAATGTATTATAATACCACTCGTTAATGTAAATCATGCTAACTAATATATGAGCCACACATGGTAACATTAATACATTCAAAATCAGTTTATTTTTATGAAAAACGTCGACAATGAAATCCCTTTAAGAAACTCATGGAGGCCCAATAGCTTAATTGCAGATAAAACAGATATGATGAACAGAAACACTAAAAAGTAACAGTATACTGTAGGCCTGTTTGATGAGGAATCACTAATGATAAGGAATCATTTTGAAGTCTGTAACTATAAAGGCTGAATGTATTTCCGATCTATTTCATTTGAATTTGTGCAAGATCACAACAAGGCTCCACCAAGTGTTTCCACAGTGACTCAGGCTGATCTACAGACTGCTCCTTTCACTCCCACTGAAAACAAGATGCTCAGTTTCTGCCTCAGCTTCTGCAACCAGTGAGACCAACCTCTGCCACTGGGTCACAGCGCTGACACCAGTGCCTCTAAGTCAACGACCACAGCACATTATAGAGTGTGACATGGAATACGAGAACATAATCAAGACCTGGATATCGCACAAATCTACCCACGCGACATCGAACACAGCGGCGAGCACCTCTGCCTCATCGTTCTCACGCTCCTCCTCTGTCTTCCATCGGACTGCTGGTGTTGGTTTGCGCGAAAAAGGAAGGCAGTCATATCACAGAAGATTTTCTGGAGGCCTTGACAGAACGGATGGGTCTCCATTACTGTAATGAGGCCACAGGAATGGCCGCCACGCTTCCCTCATTTACGCCATCTCAGTCGGCGCCTCCTCCGGGGGATACACTCTTTCCTCCATAATAACCCACTCAGTCTTCTTTTACTCCCCCTCTCTTATGCTCTCTGCTCTCATTCCATTTTTACTATCCCGGAAATTTACAAGAGGTGTGTACATTTGTGTTCGTGCATGAGAGGGAAATGTATCACACAAGACGCTCGAGGTTAATGAGGAATGCTGGTATGTGTCCAGCTACTGAACCTTTATAGCATGAACAGGGAGTTCATAAAATGCCCCAATTTATTACTTTTTTTGGGTGCCTCAATGGGAAAGTCGGGTATTTAAGTAATTTCTGTGGCATTTGAGGAAAATAATTTACTTTGAATCACCCTCCTCGGGTGGAGAGGAAGGAGGGAGGAAGGAGGGAGGACGGGTGGTAAAAGAGAGGTGAAAGTCTGTTTGAAAGTTTGCAGTTTACTCAGAGCTGACAAATAATTTGCTGCGGCTCACCACAGGAAGGAATTGCCCATTTAATCTGATTCACCCTGTAGGAAGAGCAGATTATCTCATATCGTGAAATGTTTACTCATTAGGCTCAG
Source organism: Pseudopleuronectes americanus (assembly GCA_038501795.1). Taxonomy (NCBI): domain Eukaryota; kingdom Metazoa; phylum Chordata; class Actinopteri; order Pleuronectiformes; family Pleuronectidae; genus Pseudopleuronectes; species Pseudopleuronectes americanus. The sequence continues at coordinate 7,483,666 of CM076720.1, forward strand.
CTGCTTTAAGCACATGCATCAAAAACAGGCACTAAGAAAACTAAAAGTACAAGTGTCTGCCCAAGTGTTTCATGTTCTGCACTGAGGTTTTCAACGGTTTTACGATGATTCCTATCTTTGTTCCATTGTAAACATTTTATCTTGTTATTTTTGGTTTTATGTATCGATTTAGGAAGTGCACCAAATACTTGCATGTCATACAAATGCCATGTAGTTATCACTTGCATTGACTGGATCAGTTTTCATCTGGCATTTATTAGTTTTTGGTTGGACTACATTTTGGTCTATTAGTCTGGATCGTTGTTCGAGGTAACTTTTATTTTTAGTTGTTTTGCTTCGGACTAAACTGAGAAGTCAGAACGTTACGATAAGATCAGATAAATGTGAAAGCACCCTCAGAAAACACCTGAAGAGAAAAAAAAGACGTCATTCCAGGGCAGATTTATCCAGGTTTTGAAGATCAGACTCTTACTTCCTTGTGGAAAAGTTTCCTTCAGGTGTTAAATCACTCATTTCAGCCCAGTCATCCATTTGTCAGTCAGCTTGCACAGACAACAGAGGACGAGCTGAGTTCACTTGTGCAGTTTTATTTGTTTTTCACCGCGTCGCGATCCTTTCAAAGATTACGGTGGTGACAGGGGAATACATCATCGTCTCCTCACTGAGGTGACTGGGCCCTGTTGAGTGGCTGCTTCAACGCGGTGTTTCTTTTTTATAAAACTGATTTTGATCTTGAACTTAATAATTAATTATTTTTGATGATGCTAGATTTTGAATGGCCCTTTGCTTGATGTGATTGTTTGCATGCTCATCGTCCTTTCCAAAGGTTTCCAGGGTCAAATATCACTCTTCAGTTGAGCCTACAGGTTCTTTTCCTCCCACATAGTCAACAACGGGATCATTAGAAAAAGAAAAGTCTGGACAAAAGTGTGCGTTGGATACTAATCACTGTAAGAGAGAAACAAGATTTAACACACACGAAATATCAAAAAAATTAGCTTTTTAAGTTTATGTTTGACACTGATTTTATCAAGTTTTCCAGTCCATGAGATAGATTCCAAATATAATCTCCTGATGCCCCGTCTTGTCACAGTCCATCTGTTCAGTTTCCAGATGGAGAATTGTTTAAGTGATTCCCACCATGAGCAGACATTTCAGGCCCTTGGACACTTTCCTGAAAAAGAGCTACAGAACAACTTCATATTAAGCCAAATAAAAGTTGTAGGAGCCTCATGTATTATTATATATTTTTCATTTACAAGATTGCAATATTTTTTTTGTGATAATTCATTTTAAAACTTTTGAATCAGGAAATCAAAGTAATAATATCAAAGACGATTTGTGTAGGGATAATATGGAGAACAGAGGTTTGTGGATAAATTGATTTGTGTTTGCTCAACAGTCAGTTTGCAAACGTAGAGGACAAGAAACTCGCCTTGTCTTGGAATTCATCTTTAAGCTGTAGAGAAATGAATCGATCAACAACATTGTGGGTTTTTATGAAGCATCCTCTCTAAGTGTGGGTTGCTGTAAACAACCACTAAGACCCATTAACTGTTTCTATGTCTGCAATTTAACTTCAGTAAATTAGCAGTTAGAAGAAAATGTCTGGCAAAGGAAACATTTTCAAAAACAAGCTATTGGAAATCAAACTTTAATTCCAGTTGGGAAGCAGGAGGAGATGATTTTTCAGCTTTTTGTCGGCTGGGTAAAAATGAATTGACATTTCTGTTCTAGGCAAAACGTATGCATGTGTGACCAATTTAACCAATTTCAGTGAAGGCACAAAACTGCAGGTTAATTCACTTACAGCAATTTTATGTGCATAAACATTTTACATGGGCCCAGATACAGCACAGCCATCAAGAAAGTGTAAAGGCAGCTCGCCACCAGCCTGACCCTGAGTCAGTTAGCCTCCAGGCAGCTAGTCTCCTGCCTGTTACCCTTCAGCCTGCCTCACATTTGAAATAAACAACATTGTTGTGTGTGACTGATGGAAGGGTGTAAGTAGCTGGTGAAGATATTAGCTGCAATGTTACCAGTACGAAGGCTAAGCTACTTTGTGCCTTAGACCTTGGTCTGGATTCAGTTGGCCTCAACACACAATCACTATTGTCGTTGTCCATCTCTTTATTGTACAACAAAAATGTTTTCAACCAGAGTTTTCATGGGATAAAAAACTCAACCTCGGGGAAAATGAATTGCGGAATATTTTTGTCCTGGTCAAGTAATCCTGTTGTTTGTTGTTGCCTTACTCCTCGTCCATGAACATTTCCTCACACTTTCTGAAGGACACTGAGAGAAGGGTGTATTTGTTTGAATGTTGATTTCAAATATCCGCACTCCCCCTTTAATCATTTGCTTACATTACAACTCACAGATAAATGCAGGCATTACATCAAAGTGATAGTAAACACAGGATTTATTTGCTCATTCCTTTAAAACACATTTTTAATACCATACAGTATGTTTTTGAAAGCACATCCACTTTGTTGTGATTCTACAAAATATGTATTTAATCTCAATCAAAATGTAAATTAAAAGCATGTGGTATTTTCCCCCTGGGGTACAGGGTCTCCAGAGTAAGATCTCCTAATTAACTCATTGCCAGAAGAAGTCCTTTTATCAAATCTCTCACTCATTAACAGGATGTTAATTTTCTGTGGCTGCGTAACGAGCCTCTCGCAGTTTTAGTAAGTGATTGCAACAAGATGTCTTTGCCAAACAATAAGTAAACATACTGAAGGATAATTAAGAAAAATCTAAATTCATGGTATAAAACGCATGTCCGTACCCAGTATAGTATCGTGTTTGACCTCTGACAAACTTGCACTGTCTTTAATAATTTGTAAACATGAGAAAACAATTAGCAAAAAGTGAATGTTGGTTTGTTAGATACAACATTTTCCCAATATCAATATTCTGCGTAAAGTTGCATGATACTGAAAATCGACATTATTAATAGTCAAGTAAGGCGGATGGCTGCTAGCTGGAGGCTTGAATTGCTTAGTTTCATTACATAGAGGATGTACTCTCTACTGGATCTGACCCCCTGGACACTGCTGACCTTTCTTACATACTGTGATTCAAAGAATCCACCACACAGCTCGGGACTGAATCCTTTTCGCACCTCTCACCTGACTCCACGATAAGGCAGTAGCCATCTTATAGACCATCTGACTGGAAACCGCCAAGTCAGCAGCTCAGAAACTGCTTGTTTTACTGGTCACAGATTAATGGGACAGCTGACCCTTTCGGCGAGAACGGTTGGCTCAGCACTTCCGATTTAGACGTTACACGAGCGACACCAGACTTCAACGGTGAGAGAGAAGCTGCTGGTGCTGTACGACTAACCTGTTAAACTCACTTGGAGAGTTGCAAGTGAGGATGGTGTTTTTAAAATGGAAGATTTCTGTCATTATGGGTTTGTTTGTGTATCAAATGTATGTATACATTAAGTTTGAATCTCTAAAATGTAATAAGGGATCAAGAAATTACAGACTGACTGATTACTGACTACAGTTTTGATAAAAAAAATATCATGAAAAACTTGCTGGACCTAAAGCATCAACAGAAAGGGGAATTAATGAGTCCAGAAATAATATTATGGTTATGGTAAGTTATGATTTTTAAAACTTCTGATGGAGTCTCCTGGATTTGTTTGTGTTGAAGTTTTGGGATTCAAAAAGTATCATATTTGTTTCCAACAGCCGTGTAGTACTTCAATAAGAATTTGGGAATTAGGAATTTGGTCAAATTTACACTTATTGACAAATAAGAAATGTCACATATCCAATAAGTCAGCATTTTCTTCTACATCAAATATTAATACCTGATTCATGTGGGCTTCAAACACATGGATTTTCATATTTCCTCTTTCCATCACGTGAGAGACTGTTTTTTTTTCTGCTGTGCTGTTGAAGAGAAAAACTGTTTGGTTTTGAAATGTGGGCTTTACTGCAGTTTACTTTACTAACTTTTTCCACATAAACTTTGTGCAATCACCACGAGTGAGTCAGCATCAGGGAACAACGCTAATTACTAATTATTTTTCACTTGTTCATGCTCTTGCTGATGGGACTGGGAGGGCCCTTGTTCTCTCTAAGCTGGAGCTTGGTGTTCTGTTTCCTGCTCTGTACGTACAGCTGTTCATTTAGGGTGGTGTCTGTTGAAGCTGCTTGTTCTGGGTCCTTCACTTAGTTAGATGACAACTCCACTTTAGTGAAGCTGAATCATCGGCAACATTATTTTCTATCTTCTAAATCTCAGTCTGTACATTCTTAGTAGTCACAGAATTTCTAATTGATGCAGTACAGACATCCCTTTCTCTTTGATCCCATTGTTTCATGCTGGGCTTAGAGTCTAAGGTTGAATTTATCTTTGATCACTTTCATTTCTTTTTATAATAGTGTGTACATTGTGGAGCCGTTTGATCAAAACTGTAACCGAGGCATATTCATACCCTGACAGTATAGACACTTGCAGTAACTCACACAAAAGTGCTCGGCCCATGAGTTGTTCTGTGACAACAAGCATCATTAGCATGCCTCTATGCTTGAGTGTTATTCCATTAGTTCAGACATTCCTCATAATGGCCCATGATGTATCTACATTCATCTTCCCACATTAATGAATGCTGTATAATATTCCTCAAAAGAGATACAGGCCGTAGATCAAGCTAAAGCATATAAGTCAAATGAGTGGTTGCCAACATGGCCCATCTCACCTTGGGCAGAAAAGCCTGCCACCAGATGAATAGACCATTATCTCCACTCCACTTTGAATGTCAGCCAACTAACTTTTAAAGGTATTGTCCAAAAAACATGGACCCGACAGTGGTGGGAAAACATTTTCATTTTCCAGAGCTACCTGGCTGAATGTCTGAAATTTCACATTTGCAGTTGACAGGGTTCCACTGAGCAGCCTCACTCAGGGACAGTTCACTGGCTGTGGCTCCTATCTCTCATTTTCTCCCACACGCGGCCCCCATACCTATTCACAGAACCCAACAAACAGCCGGGCTCCGCGCCGATGTGGCCTCCCCACTCACAACAACACAGAGTGCTGGCAGCCTCGCAACAGAGAATTACTGTAGCGACGGTTCACAGCAGGATCATTGAGCCAGGTGATGTATATTCGCTGCTATAAAGCTGTGGCTGCACGGCTTGATGCTGGTGATTGTAGGAGAGCTCTGGTCGGTAAACAGCCCGGTGTGATTCTGCAGTTTTATCATCGCAGTAACCTTCATTAGATGTGGTAAAAACCGTCTTAATTGGGGAGCTAAGACAACATGTAAACAGGATGAGTGGTGCAGCGTAACGAGCAGGATGGGGCTTCAGACTCTGGATCTGTTCTCTGAGCCCCGGCCCATGACAATGCCCTTTAGTCCTCCGACATTCATGAAGTAATTAATAGTTGACTTAGAAGGATTATACGACACCAACGTGCCTTTGTTCTGGTGACCTTGGAGAGGTTGATTAATCTCCCTAATTGAGTACTTGTAAACACTATTGTTTCCACTCGGTTCCAATGTCAATTTGCTCCTGTTTGTTGACGACTTCTCACCGAGCATCTTCAAGTGTCAGACCCTCGAGTGAAGGTATTATAGCGAATCTATTCATCTGCAAGCAGTAAAACACATCTAGACACAGCCTCGAGACCAGGAAACCTCCCCTTATAATTAATGGATTCAAACCAAAGGAAGAAAAATACCTTTGCTGCAAAGTGCCATGTAATATTTAAATTGTGTTTTTCAGTGTTCTCCTGTCTGTAGCACTCTGTATAACAGCAGGAGAAAATTATGCTAAATATTCATACTTTAATAGTATTTTCTGCATTTTGCAACGTGATGATGGATTTGCCTGTCTGTGCCCTCCTTGAAAAACCAGTTTCATACATATTTAATACGGACCTCTAAACAATTTTTACATTTTGTCAACTTCAATGATGCATGCCATCAAACTCACGGGTGCTTCGTCCCACCTCCTTTGTATGCACCACCCCCACCACCCCCACTTTGTTAAACCTGTACAGGGCTGCATTTGTCATGGCATCTTTTAAACCCCCCCGCCCTGCTCTAAATGGACGCCGACGGTGTCAAAGCACCTGTAATGGAGCGCGCTCATGTTTTAGTTAACGAAGACATGAATTTGAATGATACGATTGCAACACTCAAAAAAACATGTCTAGAGAGTGTTGATGCGCCTCGGCTAAGTGGGAGCATTAATCACGGCGTCCCCGAGGCGCTTTCAGTGCATGCTAAGGCAAATGTTCCTGTTCATTGACAGCGGTAGAAAATGAATGTGGCCCGAGACACACGCTCTGGAGATAAATCAACACACACATGAACACTGGGCTCGCACAATAACTCACAGCACATTCACTGATATCTAGGTACACCTGTGCATTTTGATGTATTTGCACTGTAATGCATAACATTTTTTGACATGGAAAACCCTTATCTTGTTCACCTCCACATGTGGAAATGAGGTTTGAGTGACGTGCATTGCAATGGTGTGAAATGACAGGAAGGAGAAAAGATGTCTGCTCCTGTTTGTGCATCCTCGGGAATGTGTGCCTCCTTAGTTACTGAGGTACTTTGTCCTGGACCCAAATTAACCTCTGTTAGTTTGTGACAGCACATTTCATCCTCACAGAGACACTAGGACTCAACTGGATGGGAACAGATGGAGAAAAAACATGCAATTTCTCCTTCTTCCCTCCTCATCCCTTTATTTTTAATTTCCAAGCAATCTAATGTCCTCTTCCATGTAATTCACAGGTAATTCCTTTGAATAAGACTCTTGCTTTCCTTCTCCTCCCTAAAGTTATCTCACTACATTGGTCACAGGAAGAAGATAACCTGTGATAAATGAACACTTACAAACACAGGATGGAGATAATATTAATAGTAGTATCAGACAGTGTCTTTCTCCAGCTGCAGCCACAGGCTATTCAGAGAATTCATATAAGAAAAACCTCATTAACCTGGATAAGAGAACTCTTTAACCATGTTCAGTGGAATTCCTGAATCGAAGGTTCTGAATCGAGTGGAATGAACAGATTCTGAGGAATTATTAAAGAGACCTGCAAACCTCTCTGCACGTTTATAATGATTATTTAATCTTATTCCAGATGAATCCTGATAGATAAATGGCTGCAGAACTCTGAGAGACTGTGCATCAGTTACTTTTTGAATGTGTTAAACCTAATTGGCTACAATATTGGACTACCTGTCTCATTTGTCAATATCTTTAAGGTTTGGATTCTCTTTACCGACCACATTAACATGCATAAGCTATTTACATTTAGGCCATATGAAAGTTTGATTTCAAATGTTTTATATAAATCCACTGGGTTTTCAGATATTTTTTAAGGAGCATTGATCACTCTGTTCATTTGGGATTTTATATGAAATAATTACGCCCGTAAGTTTAGCGAGCACAAACTCATCCGTGTTGAGTCTGCTCAGCTTTACGTTGTTTCAACAATTATCCGAAACTTTTTGAAAGTAGAAATGGGAAGTGCTGTATTTAGATACAAAAATGAGACTATATATCCATTCATATCTTTTTGCTGGACCAACATAGTATTTAATCAAACAGAGACTCTAAACTGCTTTAAACATTATGACAGATCAATAACATGGAAAACATTGTAAAGCTTGTGGGAAAAAAATAAAAACCGCTGAGGTTCAAAGTCTGTCCGTCGTAATTAGCCGAGATAACACCAAGAACTTTTTACCTCGCTCAAACTTTTCATTTCAGAATCCCCCCAAAAAAGGCCATTAATTACTTTTCGTCAAACCAATGAGGCAGATTAAATTTCACACAAGAGCCGCGCCTCCCCGTAGGAATCTTTTAAATCAGACAGTGACGCTCACCCCCCCTCACACTCCCGCCAGCTCCTTCACTTTTCAATCAAAGGTTACAAAGGTCCCCATTAAACTTTAAAATCAAAGAATATGACTTTCAGGTCATCAACAGGTGCAGCTACTCGTCCAGAATATCTGTGGCTCCGAGTCCTCTGCAGGAAAAAATCTCTTTAATACACTTTAAAGGATTAGTATCATTAGGAATGCCAGATAGTGGAAACTGAATCAAACTGGTACAGATGGCGCGATCGCCGCTGCCAGTACCTTGATGCTAATTACTGTAAATAGACCAAGAATCAGAGGACGAGGACTCTCCTGCATCTGTGCGTCTGCTTTCCTATAATCACGTTCAGATTCCATTAGCAGAGCCCTGTCTTCAGCAAAATGTCTACCTCATTAAAAGGCTCCGAGCCCGCAACACTTTCCCCGTATCCACTCCCACTCGAAAAACATACTCCTGCCTAATTCGTTTACCCATGCTTCCTATACACACCAACAGTATAATTGCGGTGGTAATGAACGCGCAAAAAGCAGCAAATTGGGATGGGAATAACATTAGCAACCCTGGCAACGCTCCTTCCATTGTATCACCAGCGTGGCTCAGCACTTGCAGATGTGGATGCCCCCTCTATACGAGCACCCAGACAAAGGGGGAAGCTCTTTGTCAGCTGCTGCTCTTGAGGTCCGCGTGGAGACTGCAGGGTATCTCCAAATGTGCAGAGTACAGCCGAAGGTGCCACAGTTTAAGTCACATGCTTTAAAGGAAAAAGCCCATTAGATGTTTTTATCAACATAAGAAAGAAGAAAGTACGGGGAAGCATCCAAAAAGCAATTACCCATAATATTTCAAAGTTGCCTAATGGTTTTCATTTTGCATGAAGGGGTTAGAGGGTGATATTAGAGTCAAAAAGGGAGCAGTTTTGATCACAGGCTGAAATGGATAAATGGGAGTGAGAGTAAAGGGATGCATAAACAGGCCGAGCCTTGAAGTAAATACGTTTCAAAGAGACAAGTGAATCAAACCCTGACATTAGAGCACGGAAGTGGAGATCAGTGCACAGTGCACTTGGGGAGGGTGAATTTAAAAGGTGCTTTTCATCTCAATGAGGTATCGAGAGGTATCGAGACGTCTCACAATTTAATCGAAAAGACAGAAGGAATGATGGTGCTAACTTATAAATGTTGAGCAGGTGTATTGTCTAACACATATTGTGTTAGACATGTTGTTAGCTTGACAACATTGTGCTGAATACAAAGTGAAGCTGAGGAGGATGGGGGCGTCATTTGGACATGAACCAAATTATTGGACAAAAGACCAAACTAAAGTTTAAACTTTATCATGGTGCTAGAGAAAAGGTCAGGAGACCTCTGGAGTCATTAGGATTCTCCTCCCATGCAACGATGGCTCTCTGCAAAATGTAAATCCAGTTCAACCCGTACTTGTTGAAATATTCAACTCTAATAAATACAAGGCAAATATTCACTCATTCTTTCAGGTTTTGTACCAACATGATCAATGTCTGAGTGGAGGACGACAGCTGCTTTTCATACCATAAGGTTAAAAGAAAAGGAGAGAAGCCTCTTAGAGAAGCCCACCCGATGGAGATTAACCCAACAGGAAATCAGCATCACCACTGGGCTGTACTTTCAAACTGTGCCCAAAAGACTCCCGCTGAGATTAAAGTGTCTTGTTGTTGAGGGGTGAAAGTGCTCTGCACAGGAGCCACACGATCCCAAAGACAGACAAGGGTATAAGACCAAAATTATTATTTAGGTTTGTGGATGGAGCTACAGCTCGAGTGAAGCAACGAACATTGAGCATAACACCGAAGTCAGTCAGGGAAAATAATTCTCCCGACCTGCAGAAGAAAATTAACTCATTCATCCTAATTCATGAGCACTCGGAATGAATGTGTGTTTTTTCGGGGAGAGTTTTTCTACCAGTTATCCCAGTTGTTTTGGATCAAATGTGCCCAGGATGTTATGATGCTGTTGCTTCTAGGTATAGTTGTGTGTTCCTATTACCCAATTAATGCTGTGCACTTTCCGGGCAATGAGGCAACAGCTCCAACTTCATACTGACTGGCATGTGCCTCTCTTTCAGAGGAGAATGCCACGGCAGGGATTAAACTGCATTAACTGCATAATTATTTCACTTGAAATAGATCATGACAAAACAGTAGAGCTCAGGCTGTGTGTAGAAATAGACTAGTACTTGTTCTAGAACTAGTAATACTACACCCATTGTATGTCTGTGTCTGTCTAAATCTGTCATAGTCCAAACCTTTCTACCCCTTCACACACTGCAACATAACATACTGTTGGATTAAAAGCTATTTCATGCATGCATGCTCTCTGCAGCCCCTTCAGTGTAATGCAATGCAGGAAGACACTGGGAACTATGATTAATGGCTATTTGCTTCTTGCAGTAGAGATGAAAGAGAGCACATTACATTTGTTGTAGAAAGGAGGGGGAGACATTGTCTCTCCAAAATGGTTGTTAGTAAATTGTTTTACTGACTTTTTGGGATTTGGAACCAGGCGTCTGGCAGCAGCTCTGAATCCTTGCTCACCCAACTTGAAAAAAGACTCACTGCAGGATGATTACGCCTCTCACATTTTCACAAACTGTCAGGGAAACAACAAGCAGAGGACACACAGTGCTTCAGGGAAAAATATGCATACTAAGATATTGTTTCCTTTGAAAATACATTGGAGACCTTTTGCTTTGGTATCTTTCCTTCTGAAAGATACCAAATCCAAATCTTGTATGCAATGCTACGCTCAGCACCGAATCCTGGGAGTAGGTTAGAGTGACACTGTCATTACTGACGGAACAGCATTAGTCAGCTATCGCTCACGAGTGACAAAACCAATTACAATCAAAGGGACAAATTTGGTTTAGGCTTGCAATTACATGTGCCTGATAAGCATTATTACTTGGCGAGGTGGTGAGTGTGTGCAGAATAATCTTGAAGGACTTTTAACATGATCCCTGTGGTTAGGCTGAAAAGTTATATATATATATATATATATTAATATATGTATATACTAGAGTGAAATATCAACGGTGCACATACTGTACCTCCGCCAAGGCCCAACAGTCCCCTTAAATTCATTAAAACCACATTACATCATTTCAGCTGCACAGTGGTGTTAGCTGCATGTTTTTAACCCAATATCGTTATCGCACTGTGGCTGAGAAACAGCTTTACCCCGATGAAACCACAATTAAAGCTGCTAGATATGCATTTTTATTTGGCTGTGCACCAAACTGCACACATTTCCTCTTAATGTCTGATTGTCTTCATACAGCCGGGGTGTGTAAAATGCTTTATCTTACAAAATGAAAGAAAGTGATTAAGAAAGTAATTTAAAAAAAGAAAGCAATAAATAATTAAAAATTTCACCCTGTTAACCTGATTCAACCCAAATGGCAGATTTCTTGGCCGATGCTCCATCCTTAATACAAACGTAATCATGGAAATCCATTCCGTGGTTTTTACATTCCCCTTTCTTGCTTTACCTCCACTCCTCTTTGTTTCAGTAACCACTCTGTTTGAACTGTCCATTTGAGCTGTGAATGATGTGGACTTCTTATTGTTGTTGTGCACTTAAAGTCAGGTCATTAAAGTTTGTCCTTTGAAGGCAGCTCAAAAACAGGTAGGCATTGTTGAAACTACAGGAATCCTTTTCAAATAGCACTGTTTGGACTAATTACTTCTCCCAGAATGTTTGCAACCATCTGGTAAATAGTAGAGAGAGAGAGAGAGAGTGACTTACGGTAAAACCTGTACTAAAGAGTTCCTTCCCCCAAGTCTGTATCAGTTGTGGCTGCTTGTTGTTCATGCTTGATTAAATTTGTTCATTGACTATCCTCAGTAATTCAACTTTTATCTGTGGATCATCTCATGGGTGCAGACGTCCCAGGAGGATCAACAGGGTCTCCAGTGGAAGGAGGTTTACTACTCGTTTTACCTCATTCCCACTTTTACAGGTGTACGTGCACGGAGAATTAAGTTTAAGTTACAGCATGTTACCGCAAGTTTATACTTCCCATTGCCAGTTTGGTGTTCACTGTTGGGGAAGAATTCAGCTTGTATCCTTGAGAGTGTCGACCACATTGGACGATTGCACACTATGACACAATTTTCACCATTGTTGTCTGCTCAATATGAGAAGTAGTTTATTAATTTTGCCATTGTTTGAAGCGTAACCATTCTCTTACCTTTACCAAGTGTTTCAGTTGTCTCTTTCGAAACATATTGTAATGAAAGTCCATTTGTAAGATTTGACCTGCGCTCGCACAACCCTACAACCAACCATTCAGTTTTGGTTGGATTAATATGAGTTGACCATCATAATGTTAAACAAATATCAGACACATTTTACAAATACCCTGTAGACAACCCAGTGGAACTCTGTATTTCCCTCAGCAGCTGGGGTGAATATTAGACTTTCATTGGTCAGGTGGACAGAAATCAGTGGATGTAAATGTTGCTCTTTATGCTGGTTGTGTAAATAAGCACCGCTTGCATGTTAGTTTTAATTTCACAGATGGATATATGTGACTACTCTGTCGTTATGGCCTCAAACAAAAAATGGGTTTAACCATATTGTATAGTTGTGATGATGAAATTGAGATGTGTAAAAACATTTGTCACAGATGTAGAAAGAATGTGACATTTTGCAGTAGCATTCAAAATTAATAAGGAGATATATGTCTCACAGAATAAACTGAAACGTTCAATGGCACCCTCGAAGATAAAAGGGAAAAGATGATACTATTGGCATGTGTGAAAGAGAGGTGTAAAATAAATCTGTAAATATGCTAATTATTTGAATAAATAATAATATAATTATAAAAGCCTCTTTTCAATTATAGTGTAACTGCCAACCCAGTGAAACCTGGAAATTCTATTTGATATGCAGCATTTTGAACAGATAACTTCACCATGTGTCTGGGATTTTTCCATTCCCAAATTTGTTATGCTTTGATATGAAGTTCAGGCATTCTGCTGGCTTCGACTTAGCGAGGGGAAAATGCAGTAAAGCAAAAAATATTTTAATCCTAGGGGTGCCATGCTGTAGAGTCTTATTAATATGTAATATTGCTGGATTACTGGGTATACAGGCAGCTTAGTATGTTTACCCAGAATAGGGCAATCGTCCATGACAAGCAGGTGTATCTGCCAGTCTCCAGCTTGCTACGGCATTAACAAGATCCTCACTCGGGAGCCAAACGCTGATCATCTGACAAGAGGGAGTGAGGGCTGTCGATTAAAGCTGATATGCATCCACATAAGTCCGGCCCTGTCAGGAGAAATGATGTTTGATTTGTAAAAACAAATGTTTAGATTGATTGAAGCTTTCATCTTGATCGAAAAAAAGGTCAAATGCAAAGGGCTTGTCTACATACGTTGACGGCTGTCGATGTAAAGATGACTCACGCTGTCAGAAAGGAAAGAAAAGGGCAAATGACAATTGTGTGGAGGGTTTTTGTCGACCTGCTGGTGGCCAGATGTGGCTCATTTTTCCCATGCAGCGTCCTTCAAGAATAGATGCAACACAGCTGCAAAGGTTGTTTTCAGGGACTATACTATGCAGTGATTTAAACTGCCTACACATGATCTCTAATAGTCTGCGGCTTAATGTGTTTCACTCCTCTTATGGCCCCACATCAGCGCTTGGCATTACCTTAAGTGTGTCAGTGGAAAGCCTCCCCGCCTGGCACCATCAGAGCAGGGCGAGGACTTTTGAATCCTGCCTGTCAAAATTCAAATGGACCCTTCGGGAGCGGTGTCATTGGTCTCCGTTCAGTCGATAGCTGGCAGCTCGGTCCCTTCATTGATTATCAACTACGAGGGAGCCGAGGAGGGACGACAGGCAGTTCTTTTGTTCCCATCTCCTAGAGGAGGACTGCCAAAGAACTCGCCACAATTAAAAATCTCAATACATCAGCTGGAGTTTACTTTAAGGTGGAGGCCAGCTGTTCTCCGAAGCGCTCGATGAAAAGGAGATAGCTGGATGTCCAAATGCATAGAGATGCTTACGGAGCCAAAAATTTTTTACCTGCTTAATGTTTCTTGGCTCGTCCTCTTCCTAGTGCTTCTAGTTTTATTTGAATGTGTAGGAAATGCCAAATCCCAAAATAGGGATTTAATATTACAAAATACTAATAGCATGAATTTAAAGAGAAACCGATCCTTCAATGTCAAGGAGACGGCTGATCTGACAGAGGGGAACCATTGTGCTGAGGTGGAGAACGGGGTCGTAGGGTTAAAGACAGCTCAGTGGCAAAGGCCAACAGAAAGGTCAGCGCACTTGTTGCACTTCAACCCCGCAGATGATTGCTCATCATGAGAATTAAGTCTCCTTGACAAAGCAGGGAGCCAAGTGGACATGGGTAGAGCCCGGAGACATGAACTTCATCTCGCTCTGTCAACATCCATAGCCTTCTGCGCAATGAATAAGCTAACAAGCTGTCACAACGTTAGCAGGAGGATATCTGGAGATTTGGATTCCGAATGCATCGCCCCCCCGATTTGCTGAATGTGCCAGCGGTCCCGGACAATGTGATGTGAATACCAATGGAGTTGGGTTGAGAACAACACAAAACAAACAAAAACGAAGAAGAAATGCAATGTCCACAGTCTGTTGCTCTTTTTTTCTACAACTAAAGAAAGATTGTGTCTGGGCGATTATAAAATTTCAATCCCACTAAAACAACTGGTGAAATAACTCCACAGCAATGAGCCAGGGCTAAAATGTGAGCGGGACTGAGGTCAGTTTTCACCCTGCGTTCATCACCTGTGTTTAATGTGAGCAGTATACACAAAGAAGGACTTTAATGGATAGATGCGGTGAGTGATTCAGGCATTGCATGGAACCTAATGAGGGATGGAACCCACAGAAACCAATCTTTTTGTTTTCCTCTTCGGTGGCTGCGGGGCTTTTCATAGAGCTGCACTGCCCTCCGACAGGTCTGAAAGGTACTGCAGCAGAGCCTCGGCTTCACTCAGGCTCTGATCAGGTCCCATTTTTTGCCTGTTGTGAAAATGTAGATACAGTAAAAGGCCTCAGAAGATTCCTCTGTGTGTGAACAGGCATGTTGCACACAGCCCTGAAGCCGAGTGGGGAACAAATGTGAATTGATCACTCCAATCAACATGAAATACGAGTGATGCCACGAGTCCTCTCTGCGGTATCGGGCTCTGCAGTGTTGTGCGTTCCATTGTATTTTAAGGGGCAAAATCAAGGTTTCATAGTCGATATCGCTTCGGCCATTAAGTGACGCATTGTTGTGATCACACAGGTCAAAACTCCACTCACAGGGAGGTATCTGTTGCAGGCTCTTGCTGGATTTGTTTTTGCAAAAGCAGAGTGAGCGATGAAATCATGGCGACGGTTTCATCACACGTGGGGAATCTTAAATCTTGCATCTACATCTCTTTTTCGTTATCTTTGGAAAGACCAGAAACACAGCGAGCGGTGCAGGCAGGCGTGTGCACTCTGATTTATTTAAAACCTCGGTTGCATGTTGATGCGTCAGTTTGATGGATGAACGCAAAATCTGTTTCAAAACATTCCGGAGATCATGCAGATCTGAAACAGAACTTCAGATGTTCGTTAATCCCAGGGCTGGGTTTTGTTTTCCTGCAGACCACATGTAGGTGAAGAAAACACACACATAAATAAATAAATTAATAGATTAATACTTTATATCACTGAATTATTCTTGCCTACTGTTGTGAGAAATTCTCCGAGTTCATATCCAAACAGGCCAAACACGTTGAGGTTTGCCTCCAGCAACATGTGTTCATTTAATACTTAATGCAGCAGTTTTTTCACCTCCCCTCCAGACAGCAGGGTGAAACACAGCAGATGGTAGCATCTGTAAACTTTACTTCAGATGTCACAGCACTGGAGGATCCCATTAAACGTGCAGGCTTTGTAGATTACTGTTAATATTCTACATAAACAGGGTAAACAGGTTCACTGGGGAGCAGGTTCTGAACTTTTAAACATAAACACAACATGAGTTTTTCTTTTCAAGCGATCCGATATTAGTTTTTTTTGGTATCTTACTGATCATTTGTCCTGTTTTGAGGATCCAATCTTCACTGTAGAGACTTTGGAATGGAGCAACTCCACAGAGTATCACAAACACAGCCAAACTTTAACAAAACAAAAAATCTTAAATATCATTTGGAGGTGAGAGGGAAGGTCGAAATACATACCTATCGCAAACTTTTTCTGCTTCACACTTTGTTGTTAAATGTTAACGCTCTGTTAACATTTAATAATAATATGATTAATACATTTTTTTATAGAGCCCTTTACAAACGTTAAAAGTAACATAAAATGCTACACACTAAAAACAGAGCACACAACATACATCACACATTAAAAGCAGTTGGGTCCTGAATGGTTGGGACAGGGGGTTAGCCCCAGAGGAGCGGGTCGGTGAGTTTGGGGGGGGGCCTGGTGATGGATGGCTTGAGGGTCAGGAGAAGGACTTTGTGTTGGATGCGTTGTGGGACGTGGGAGCCAGTAGAGATTCTGGAGAAAAGGGGTGATGTGATCACGGGAGCGGGTGAGCAGGCGAGCAGCAAAGCTCTGAGTGTACTATAGTTTATTTAGTACTTTGGATGATGCACCACAGAGAAAACTGTTGCAATAGTCAATCCTGGAGGTGATGAAGTCATGGATCAAAGTTTCAGATTCAGCAGCAGAGGAGGAGAGTGATGGGCGGGCTGTGTTTTTTGCAGGTGGAAAGAGGCCGCTTTGTTTACAATGTTCCAACGTTTTCCTAAATGCTTTGAATTTATCTCAAGAGGCTTGGAAATATCTGCAGTGTCTTAAAAAGTACAAGAGTCTAAAATTCAATCATTTTAATGGCAAGCATTTGGCTTGAAAGTAATTATATAACGTTCCAGGTCTTAAATACGCTCAGATAGCCGATGTCTGAATTATGTTTATGATAATTTAACGCTACATGGTCTTTTAACCTCTTAAGAAACGGGTGAAATTTGTGAAATTTGCCTAAAACGCCTGTTTGGGGACACCCAAATTAAATTGAAAGCTGTTCTTGAACTTTTGAGTACATGCTGTCTCTTTTGAGGTACTCTGACTTTCCCCCTGACAGTCGACCTGTACTACTGGCATTGAGTAATTGAAGTTGGCACACAGTGGAGTAGAAGTTTTTTATTTCCGCCTGAATATTTTTAATAAACAGATGCCTGCTGATGACTCTAGCTGGGACTTATGAGCTGGAAAACACAATGGGACCCTAGAATGGAGCCTTGACTAGCCCAAGTTCAAATTTGATAACAATACCACAGAAAATGAATATTTGACAGATTTTTTCCTAAGGCCATGTCTAGGCGTTTTCCACAAAGGCCATTTGGAGACTCCAACGGACCCTTTGTAACCATGGTAACCAACCAGGCTGAAAAGGCTAATTTTACACTTAAAATCATACTTTTATATAAAGGAGACAAAACCAGTCATATGGTTTAAAATGTATACAAATAAACATCTTTCATATATTTTAGCAACATGTAGCAGTCACGGCGGGGACGAAACACCGACGCACGGCGCTCTGGCACCAGCTGGAAGCTGTTGCGCAGTCATTTGCATGGAGTCTCTGTGTTATTTTCCCGTGTACCGTCACATTTCCATGATGGAAATTTAATTGGCTAAACGATACGCCAGTCATCATAACAATCTGTAGCAATTGGCTCAGTCTATACACGTCAGAAGAGGGGCAGGCTCTGTGCGTCAACGAGGGGCATCGTTGGCTCTTGTACGCTGTGGACAGCCCATGCCCGCCCAGTCCTGCTCCTATAGGGTCAAGTTTAGATTGACAGCTCACTTAACCCAATAGGAGCTGCTAGCTACCGTTTGGAGGGCTTTGTTTATATGCACACATAGTTAGATTGAGAGTACAACACAGAGGCGCGCTGCGGAGCAGAGAGCAGCTCCGTGTAAACAGCAGACTGTGGCTATTCTTTGATGAAATAGTGTGTTATGGAGTGATTATATTAGTGGATTGGATCGTCTGGACCTTTGGCGATGTACCAATACCGTTTTTGTTGGAGTTTTATCGATCTGTGGATTAATATGATGATTCTCCAGTAAGTGGCGACAACTTTTTTCAAATTTCTTGTCAGACTAACGCTGAACTTAGACGTTGAATGTACCGGCTGTGGGGATCGTATCTTGAAATGGTTTACATCAGTGGAATCAGAAGAATCTTAGCTTTCTAACGATATGTTGTATTATCATCTAGCTGTACGAAACAGTTCTTTAAATAAAAATGTTTGACGCTGATCGATAAAAAAAACACACCTGGTGGGCTTTCACGGCACGATTACGGGCCGTGATACCAGAGGAAGTTAAAATTATTTTTGTTTTCTAAGAGAAATGCTTTGGGGAGGGGAATTGGCCAAAGGGGATTTGATTACATTTTAAACATTCAGTTGGCTTCAAGGATGACCTGACCAGAATTTGTTGATCAAAGGTCAAAGGTCAAGGTCACTGTGACCTCTCCAGAACATGTTTTACATCTTGAAAGTGATGTCACAGAAACACCTAAAGGGAATTCTCAAATTGGGCACATACACCTTCGTTGGGACTTGCTGGTCAAAGGTCAAGGTCATGGTGGCTTCACAAAACATCCTCAAGTGATACCTCAAGACCACCTTGAGGGAAATTCTTCAACTTTTTATCTGGAAAATAAATGTATGTTGACAGAAACTGCACTGGTTGGCAGAGGTGTACAGCTATAGTGTGGTAATGCTAGTTTCCGCAGTTCTTTAAATATTAGCATATTGTAATAAAACTACCAACAAGACCAACGTGGGACTGAATCTAACTCCATCAGAATTTAACTCCATCTGCTTGCCTGTGGAAAGATGATGGAAACCCAATGTCTCTGTCTGTAGTTTGAGCGGTAATGTGACTTTTCAATCTTTTTTCTCTCCTTGGCTACTTCACCTTTTCTTCAAAGGAAGTATAAGCGATTCATACAAACTCATGATGGTGTTATTGAAAACAGCTTCATTAAACTGGAAAAAATCATATTCAATTGTGTTATTAATCATTTATTAATTAATCTGGAAACTGGAATCACCATTTATATGTAAAATAACCAGTTCTTAGATCAAACCTGTTGACATATTTCATGCTCTATGTCAAAAGTTGAAGTTTGTTTGAATCTAACCTTGTGAAATGAACCAAGGGCATGGAGAGGGCTGTGTGGCGTTTGGTCTGTTTAGTATGTACGCCTCAAGAAGGGAAGGTTGATGAGCATATGAGCACTGCTGTGTTATTGATTTTGTGAAGGCAAAAGAGCAACAGCAATCGAAGGGTGTCCTTTTACCTTGTCAGGTGTCACGTAAATAGAGTGTAAATAAACGTTTCCTTCTCAGGAGGTAATGTCACCGGGAATGATCCTTTAACACTGATCAATTCTGCCTCTGTGACACCATCATGAGAACAATTAACTCCACTTGGGGATAGTTCTGTGGACTGATAGGCTTTGTTCCTGAGTGCTGGTTCCTATGCCAAAATACCCAATCCATGTCTTACCCTGCAGCCCTGTGTGTAATGTGCCTGGCACCGCTGTGGAGTGGGCCACAGATTTCTATCCACCCCATCAGTGTTGCTTTCAAAACTTCTCTGAGAGCCCTTTTGTTTTTTGACCCACAATCATTTAATGGACTTTTGTGCGGGCGTATCGAGCAAAATTTACCCTGTGTTCAGGCGCCTGCTAACCTGTTACAGTGTTTTATTCAACTCAGCACACACTGCAGAGACCAGAAGGGGCTTTGGCAGCATAACATGGCTGTACATTTTGTTATAAGCTTATACAGAATGGTTTCCTGACCCAGTTTAAGCTCCCTATGAGTCATCTTTTCTTTTCTTTTTTTTACCCAAACTCTCTCGAGCATGTACATTTTTTTAAGGCAGATTCTGACCACAGCCAATTGTCTGCGGCGCATTAATTATTATTTCTCACATGTAAGCGACAAACGCTAGAACAGAGCAGCCTCCAGATGTCCCTCAGGAGTGTGTTGATAGGGAATAAAACAAAGGGAAATTACAGGATGAGAGAGGGAGAGACTTTTACTCTCCTTTATGGCATGATGGAGTGCCACATCTCCAAAAATGTATTCAAGCATTCACACAACATTATTTTTCTAATGCTATCGTCTCTGTGAGCTGGGCTGGACACATTTCTCCTCTGCGTGGCATCCTCCCATAATCATCTTAAGCTCTCTCTCTCTCTCTCTCTCTCTCTCTCTCTCTCTCTCTCTCTCTCTCTCTCTCTCTCTCTCTCTCTCTCTCTCTCTTACACATAGCAGCAATGCAATGTGGTGTGCAGAGTGGCCCCCGCAAGATAGCACGACCACAACTGATGGAGAGACAAACTGAGAGAGGGAGCTTACTCATCCAGGCCCATCTCTGCCAAGACAAAACAAACCCAGAGAGTGAAAATCATCTTATCAGGGCAATAGCAGGCAAATAAAAGGGAGACTGTCAAGAAATTATCTCGTTGGTATTCAGGCCGTGACTCGCTGTGTCTTGTCACAATAAAACAGAGGGAATGCGAGCGGCGGCTCAGAGATGGAGGGAGACAGAGGGAGAGAGAGGGAGCTGTCGGTCTGTTTAGCCGGCTCGCTTCGTGCCACTGTGCTGCATCTCCTCTGAAATGGCTGTGTTTGAAATCGGCGAGGAGGCGCCGCAGAGCGCTGTGTGGCCGGGGCCTGCCTGTCAGATGCAGGGAGATGCAGACTTCATGGATGAATTGCGATTGCTTACATACGCAGCTACACACCGAAC
Source organism: Pseudopleuronectes americanus (assembly GCA_038501795.1). Taxonomy (NCBI): domain Eukaryota; kingdom Metazoa; phylum Chordata; class Actinopteri; order Pleuronectiformes; family Pleuronectidae; genus Pseudopleuronectes; species Pseudopleuronectes americanus. Next base: position 7,504,388 of record CM076720.1, read on the forward strand.
ATTAATCACAGACAGCGGTCGCGCTCAAGGCAGATGCTAAAGAAGAGCGGGTGTAGGTGCGGAGACGGGGGGCGGGGGGTTGCAGGGCTGTCCTCAAAGACGGAGGCCAGGGCATGAAGAGAAGGTGCAGGTGCAGGTTATCTGCGGTTCAACGTATACAAACGCTGCATTTTTATCTTGTAGAAAGAAAGAGGGCCGAGGTTGGGGGTTTGCCTCTCAAGTGGCTCTGACAGGAACCTTCTGTGAACACGCCTGTGGATCATTGTAAACCCTGCACCTGCTCATGGCTGTGTGGCGGCGCCCCCACTGCTTTATATGCACGATACCATACGGCTCCACTCAAGCTGAATATATGCACCATTATGGACCATAATTCATCATGTGTCCTGAGGTATTGATCATGTGCTCAGTGATAAGGCAGTGGAACATGTTTATTGAATATGGATAAGTTATGCATCTGAATTAATTTGTGTACACATTTAAATACCAATGAACGAAGCAACAAATATGCACAAAGAAGCTAAAGGCACTAAATGAGACAAAAGCTGAGGAGGTGGAGGGCAGAGGACGGATGCAGAGCCTCGACCGGACCTCTTCGGAGTGGGAATGTGCACGCCCCATCACTTTTCTTTGTTTGTTACAGACTTTCTGCAGCTTTTTCTCTCTAATCGACTTTCATGGCAGAAGTGATTTGTAATTAATGGTGGTTTTGTAACTCATCTGTATCCCTGAACCCTGACGAGAGCGATCGATGGCTCCGCCTGTGGCCTGCTCCGTGCGCTCGCTCTCTCTCAATGCAGCAAACCTCCCTCACCAGTATGTACACGTGCAACTAACACAAACAATGACAACCCACAGGAGGGAGTTAGAGTCATGAGCAGAAGACCTTTGTTCATTTTGTAGACTGCTAGAGTTAAGAGTAGAGGGTTTACTGGAAGGAGACTGGGAGCCATCATACGTTATGCCTCTTTTTGGCCACATTGGGTCCAAAATGCCAATTTACATATAATCTCGTATTAAATCTGTTAATATATCAATGCTCAGTTCTTTCAGGTTCTTTTTTGAGGCCTGCAAAAATTTTTGTTCAGTTTTACAACTCTCATTAACTTTCAATAACGTTTTCTGGTGTTTTGTCACTACGGTCTCTAACCTTGTTTGGTTCAGACCTTTCAGATTGGAACCACAAGAACTGGTGTAAATGAAACAATAGAAGCCAAAAAAGAAGTGGTAGCGGCTCACAGGATTGCTTTTAGTCTTTGCCTATGAAGATATAGTGTTTGAACGACAAGGAGTTGAGGAGGTTGTCTCTTTCAAACTATTGTCGTGATAGTGTAAAGATACAGTGGTAACGAAATGTACAAGTTCTTTCTCTCTCTCCAATCAAATGGAAAGACTGATACCCAAGGACTTGAAACATGTCAATGTTAGATGGTTCAAGCCCCTTAATATCCAGTATGTGTAGACTCAGCCCACTAAGGGGATGATGTCAGGAGGAACCAAGTCCTACTAAAGTGCATTACCTAAATTGCAATTTTAAACCAAAACTAATTGGATCAAATGTATTCAATATAGCCGAACACACAAACCTTGGTTCGATCTTTGGTCCAGACCTTCAGATATGGAAATGCCCCAAGAGGGATTTGTTCCTTTATTTTTATAAAAAATTTATTATTTCATTCCAGGTTGATGTGGCGACGCCTGTTTTTACTGGTGGTAACGACAAGTGAGTTCTGTTTGAAATAATGTGTTCAATGGATATTTGTGTCAAATCTGCACACGTTTAAAAAGAGGCCAAAATGAAATTTGATAAATTGCCTCAAGTGAAATACGGAGGAAACAATCCAGGTGTGTGGCGCCAACCAGAATTTCTTTACCTGCCTCTTCACGTCTGCTTGAGGCTACTTTACCAACTGAATTAGAAAAATGTAAATTGTGCCAGCGACTCTCAGCTGGCTGCTTCCCTTTCTTTCCTGCCATGCAGAGATATCTACAGTTGCACCCCGTGCTCATAGTCGGCTCAGGTCTTTATTTGATTGTGTCTTTCAATCATTCCCCTGCAGGTCGAACCCCTGAGTTGTTCACTGCACTGCTCAATTCACGCTCCAGTGGAAGAAAGAAAGAAAAATTCAAAGCTCCAGAAGAGAAGGAGTAAGACGGCGGTGAGGGAACAGTGGGAGGCAGACAGAGAGATGGAGGTTAATGACGGACATGAAACCACATTTTTTCCTGAAAGGTCACTTCACAGACGGTTGGCAGCCCGGTGCTGTTCTGGTAATGTTCCCCATCATAAAAGGTCCAGATTCTCATCTTCCATTTCCTTTATTTTGGAAGTGACCCCGTTCATTTGGCGGCGCGGAAACTTTTACCCTTGCATTCACGCACTATCAATCACACCAGTGTCACGTGCAAACAATGACGGCAGCGCCGGTGTTAATAACAAGCTTATCAGATAAGTAAAATAAAAAAAATACAAACCGGAGGCGTCTTACACTTCAATCTCCAACTTGTGATGACACAAACAGGTGTGTGAGGACGGGGCACACAAATCAAAAGAGAGTGACGGGATGTGCTGTCACCTTGTGTTAGGTCCGGGGGAGAAGCGCCACTGTATTCAGCTGTGTCAGCACGTACACACACACACACACACACACACACACACACACACACACACACACACACACCGTGGATGGATGCTAAGGAGCCTGAAAAGCGGGATGAGGTTGCTGTAAAAGCAATTTCCTCATGAGAGAAAGGTCTCATAACTCTTGTGAGACAAAGCATCTGGGATGGCTGGGGACAGATGGGGGGGAGAGCTGTGTGAAATTCAACAATGTCCTCATTCACTACAATTGTGTTTTTGGTAACCTTTCCCTTGAAAGTTTCTCTGATGCATTCCTCCCTGTTTCTGAGAGGCTTCACATTAATCACGGCTGACAAGCAGCAAGGCTTTCCTGTTGTCGACAGTGCTTTCGGATGGGGGGGGGGAGTGTGCCTACAGGCGTAATGTATCGCGCCGGCAATAATACATGTATCCACTCGTATCATCCACTCGTACCCTCACCTCCTGAGCACTTAGCACAGATGAACTAATGAACTTGTAGTATTCTCCAGGTAAAATAAATATATTCCTTGCAATTCGTCATGCAGTGTTTTACAGCATTTGTATATATATTTATTGAAATACCCTGTAATATGTTGTCTTCTTCTCTTGCTACAATGGTATTTTTAAATGTACCGGCTCTTCTGTGTTTTGGCTGCAAAGCTTTACACAAACATACCTGTGTACAATCATTTTAGCTGATTTCCAAGCCGAGCCTACACCTGTAATTATGGTGACTAAAACTTTTATTTTTTTTACAGTTGGTCTATTTTATAAATCACTGGTTGCTTTTTTTGCCTTTCTGCTCTTTTTTCAACCAATGAATAGAAATGTCAACCTCAGTTTTCTGCCGTTTGGTTTAATTTGACCAATGATCGATGTAGCACAGAGGCCACTGAATGTTATGGTTTGGATTGTGTAGTATTTCCAATTCAGTGAGCGATAACACATTTAAACCTTTGAATAAAAGGCCAACCTGTAGTTGAATAAAGAGAAAACATCACCCAGCAAAAATAATGTGTCCAATATCTTTAACAGAACACTGACAGTTACATTTTAGAAACTGAAAGCCAGCAAACCGAGAGAGGCACCAGAGAGAAGGTCACGGGAATGGATCAGTGGTTTAAACCCGTCTGAGAGGAAGAAGAAGAGAGAACGAGAACTCAACCACAGCCTCTCACGCCCCTCCACTCTGCTTCTTTACCGTTCCTGGTGGTTTTGTGTTCACCACCATGTTCTGTGAAGAAACACATCCATTATCACCAGTGACTCTCTGCCATGGACCTTTTTGAACTGTTATTTTTGTGCAGTTTGCACAGTTCTGTATCTCAGTTTCATTTCATTTTAGAGGCAAGTCTTATGCTGTTAGTTGATATTTTGGTTATTTGAGAGCATTGAAATGAGCTGTAAACACATCACTGACATTATGGTCACCTTACAAAGTTGATATGGCAAAACATTAGCAAACAGCAGCCTATCCATCCATTCAGTGAAGAAAAGCAACATTAGCATTGATGGAATTTTGGTTTCTCACTTCACAACACAACCTGTATTTAACAACTTCAATATCAATATCAAGGAGCCCATATAGTTAGGAGTAAATACAGAATATAACTTATTAAACTTCTATTCACTCGTCTTTTAAGTCTGTTTTGATCTCAATCAAACCCAGAATATTATAGTGTTTTTAGCAAAAGACAGAAATATTACTTGAAGCCTGAAATAAATACTGGTGACAGCTCTTAGAGAGAAACAAGGGGCGTAACATTGCAGTTCCTCAAATTAAAACAATGGCCTGGAAGACAGGAAAATGTTCTATACAGTTGAGAAGTGACGTAATGCAGAATGTGTGGCAATGTGTGAAGTCGCTAAATCCATTGTTAATGTAAATAATATTGATCAGCGGAGCTCAAAGAACTTCAGTTGTGTCTAATATTTAAGAAACGAGTAAAACCCTCATGTCAGCAGGATCTTTTGTTGAGCCTTAAAATAGAGGAGCTCTTTTATTTTTAAGCGTCGATGAATAATTGAAGGGTTTTGGGCTGACGAGATCTCAAAGGTCTGGTGGTAGAAATAGATGAAAATGCAAAACAAATGGGTAATGAACTCTGGAACGTGTGAGGAAGGGCGTCGGGGGGGGTTGGCAAGGTGACGGGAGGGGAGAGGAGCTGCTGAGTGGGACGAGCCGATTGGAGTCTCAACGCCGTGGCGCTGTCAGATCAGGAAGGCATTTCTGGGCATCAAAGCCACCTGCAGCGGCAGCAGTGTCTCCGGTGATAAAGATGCCACTCTCCCTGCTTTCCCACTCCAATTTTAATTACAAATATTTATAAGCAGCTTAACTGCACGGACAGGGCTTCTTTCTTTTTCCAGGCAAGGGTGTGGGGGTGCCGGGGTATCAACGCAGCTGGTGGATACGATAAGATTATTTACCCATTTTTTTGGGGGGTGTTGTTGTTTTATTTGTTTATTTCCTGTTAATTATTCATACCCCCCCCCCAACAGGATCATCCACTCCACTTTCTCCTCATCAATACATTAAATGGGAGTAACATAAATAAATAAAATATAATGATTAATTAATTAATTAGAACACGGGATAAACACTCTCGGTGAAAAGCAAGAGGGTTAATCGTCTCCCTGCGAAATAGACCCTCGTCCTGTGAGTCCAAGGTGTCTCCACGTCAGTTCCACTCTGATTCTAAACTCACTGACTCAACAACTTTTTGTATCTGTAAGTTCTTCATCTTCCCTCTCACACGCGGCACGTAGCTCGACACGGCTCAGCCGCAGAACAGCTTTACTCCAGGATCCCCGATTTCACCAAAGGTTTTTTTTTGCCCATAATAAAAGGAGAGGAGAGGAGAGGGAGAGAAAAAAAAATACATAGAGCGCATCTCACACCCCTCTGCTTTAACCTCCATGGTGTATTATAATCCTGGAGAAGTGTGGAAGTAACCGTGCATGAGGAGAATGTAAAAAGGGGGGGAACAAGCAGAGAGAGTGTGTGAGCGTTGGAGATAGAGAAAACATAGGTGGGTTTTTTCTTTCTTTTTTTATTCTGCACTTCAGAAAAAACTTTGTTTTCCAGTGAAAGGGGCTGACAGGGGTTGAAAGAGGTTGGGAGGCATTTATCTTATTTGGGTGAGATCTCTTCTGACTGAGCGCCTCGGCAAACTGAGTGGAAGGTTTCTCTGAGATGCTGTTAGAATGTCAATAACACCACACCTCCTGTAAGTCTGCGCTTATCTTCTTTTTTTTGTATCGCTTTGCCCACGTCAGAAAGAGTGGAGCGGCCCAGCCATCAGCTAATGGGAAACCCTAATGAAGAGCGCGAACGCCAGTCTAAATAGTGACAGGAAAGCCCATTGTGGCGCCGAGTGGTGACGTAAAGGAGGTTTATCCTCGTCCCCCAAACGGGTTTAGTTTGTTTTCAAATCGGAGGTGGTCTGTAATTACATTTGGTCTCATTAGTCGTTCCCCCTTGACTCTGCATGGTCATCAAGGTAATGTATTGTAGCCCTTCCTGTTTGGGCGAAAATGGATTTGTGCTGCATTAGCTGATGAGGCAGGTAAATTACATTATGTCTCCCAATGTGAGCTTAATGTCAGTGATTCTGGGACGGATCAGCCTCATGGACAGTCTCAGCCGTTTCACCACTCGCTCTCTATCTGTCCGCTACACCACGCAGAAAAAAAGACGACTGCTTATCCTTCAAACCCTCATTTGAAAGACTCTCAATGAGTCAGTCAATCCTCCCTTCACTTTGCAGCAAACAGCCGTATTGATAAGGTGTTAAACAGCCAAAGAAGTGACAGTGAGAGATGCGCTGAAGGTTGAATGGCACAAAAGGGCTAAACATGTCTTTTAGGAATCGAATGAAAAAGCGACCTTAGGCGATATAGTCCAGTCTGTGAAAAGAGATCGAGGTTTGCTCTTCTACAGGCGAGTTTATCTCACTAATATAGTATCTAACTGATATTTGTGGGTTTAACTCGTTTAACTATTTGTTTTAGAAGAAGAATTTGTAAATGTATCCCAAATGCATAGTCATCAATAACAGTTGTCTTTGGTAAAAGGTATCAACTGATTATATCCCAGCACGACCATCACACTTTGTTATTTGCAGTAGAAAGTTGTTATCAAGACACTGATCGCTGCCATCGCAGTGTGTGTGTATGTGTGTGTGTGTTTACATCATGGGTTGTTGCGGTTAGACAATAATAATGGTCAAGGTTAGAATAAGTCTCAGGGAAGCAATAGTCAGTAAATGCCCTGTAAAGTCATGGAGACATGATCCATCTTTATATACACTCCATGGATATGTTTAGATGAATTAACATGTATTCTGTGTAAAATTTACCCAATTTAGTTAGTATATATTATATTCTGTTGGGTTGTTATGCTGTCCCCTCTGCTACTGAACTATCAAGCTTTTCAGTTTGTCACTTCCTGTTTTATTTTGTTGATCACTCCTGCTTCACTTCCTCCCATAGGTCTTTCCCCCCCCCAATGCACTCCCCTCACATGCATCTCATCACCAGTCACTCACCCATTATATAAACACCTGCTAACTGACCACTTCCTGTCTCCTGTTGCTCTGAGTACTAAACTATCCTGTGTTGTTTCCAGTGTTGCTTCTGACTTCATGACTTTTGTATTGTTTTGTTAACCATATATTACATATACAGAATCTGTTGTATTGCAGTACATTGAATTTAAATTCATAAAAATCTGTTTCATATCATGCCTTGTAAAAGTGCTCTATCTTGTTTACCATCTCTCAGTTGTATTATATATTCAGTGTACTTCGAATGTTCATTGCCCAGATGGCATACAGATGTGGGCCACTATTGGCCTCATTGTGGCTCCGACAAAATGGATGTGAGCCTAAAAATTGTAGAATAGAAAGTGTGAAACCATTGGTTGACATGCACTATTGCTATGGCTTAGCTGTTGCCAAGATCTGGCAAACAAGAGCAGACCGGCCAAGTGCCATCATCTCACATGGTATGTGGGTCAGATGTGGGATGTAGGCCAAATCTGGGGCCAAAATAATTGTTATGTAGGTGGCTTCATGCTGGCTACCTTTTTTGTGACACCCCTCACATTGGCCGACTTTTGTGTCTTTCCTGGGAAACTATGTTGTGTTTAGTATCCTCTCCACTTCTGTTTGATTTAGATCCTGTTACCTTCAAGGGGAAAAAGAAGATGTGGATGAGGAAAAAACTTAACCACCAAAGAAAATGGACTCGGCTCTTGGTTGAGACCTAGATCATAATATGTGAGACATGCTTTATTTCAGTGTGAAGGTTCTTGAGAGAAGCACTGAAAATCATAAAAGCCAGAGCAGGAAGAAAGTTTGAACAAGCCCGAAGCCTTGCCGACCTGTCTGTGCTGCGGTTTGATTTCTTTCTACTGAACAAGTTCAGAAAACTAATCTCCCCCTTTAAAAACAAGTCAAATATTGTAGAACTATGTGGAACTATAAGCTATAAGGGTTTCACTGAGGTCCTCCAGGGATTACGATTGGTCCCGGCCACAGGTTTCCAGAGGAAAAGGGTATCAATTGGGACCAAACCAATAAAAGCAACTGTTTGGGGAGAAAAAAAGGTTATTCCAAGAGAAATTGTGAAATGTAGCCTCGGGTCCTTCCACGTTATTTGAACAGAGGATGAGAGGAAAAGTGGAGGGAATAGAATTTACTTGGAGAACCGGCAGTAATAAACAATTCTATGAAGTAAATACACTACAGAAAAGATGCCACTGTTTCCCAGAGTCAACAACATGCACGAGAGCATGAGACCAACATGCTCCGACACAGCGGCAGTACTGATGTAACCTTTGTTTGCACAGAGTGATGGTAAAATACTCTCCTACTGCAAGAGAGAGACAGAGTCGCTCTGAATGTGCATTAGAGCTACATGGTGGAGTTACAGCTCCACTTACTGCTCTGTACCTCAGTGCAGTGCGATGGCTGATCCAAGCCAGACCGCAGTTTGTTTTTAACGGCCTGGTATCCAACTGTATAAACCGGGATCTATTTCTGGTCCCTTGTTTATTGTGACCCATCACTCTGCACAAACAGCAGCTTGTTAAAAGTGGAAGATCTTCCTTTTACACACTGTTTCCAGCGAGTAGAGAAGCAAAGTGGAGTGGTGAGAACAAATACACAGAGGCCATGGATTCTGCATCCCGAAGAGTTAAGACAGCATCGTTTGACTTTTTAAACGATGCTGTCTATATATGAAAAGTTACTTAATTTTGTCCAAGATAGAGACCTAATAGTTTGTAACCTATTTATTTAACCAGTTATATATATATTGTGTGTGTGTCTGTGTGGTTGTGTGTGTGTGTTTGCCAGATCATGGGGGGACATTTTTCAGCCCTGAATAATTTCCACCAACAAAACTTGACAACTTTATTCTTCCTGAGAAATTAAATGCAGGCCAGATGTCTCTTTGCTAAAAGGCTATGAGCGTAAGGTAATAAGTGAAGGAAACTCAAGTTCATATGAACATCTTCATCGACTCAGAGTTACTTCCATTTAGATTTTGGCAGTTACACAACAGGACGAGGCTGTTGGGCGTTTTTCAATGTTTTTAATGTAGATCTGGATTGGGACTGTAGTGGGAGTGGGACTGGAACGCGGGTCGGTGTGGTTCCGAGTGGGTTGGGGGCTGAAAGCACGAGCACATACCAGATAATGTGATTATGCAACATTACATTTTTCCTGTAAATAAAACTGTCAGTGTGTCTGAACAGTGCTCCCAGTACCATCAATTAATTTGTGACTCCTGTAAAACGTTGCAGAGTTACATAACGCCCGACACCACTTGTGCCTCCCACAGATCTACAACAACAAGTTAATTATACGGATGTCACTTCTTGCCCACTCACAAGATTTGTTTTGAACATTTGCTGTCATCACATTTTTTAAACATGATTGTTGACAATAACTTCAGGGGTAACAGCGACAGGCAAGACGACCGGGTCGCCATAGTGGAGACATATTTCATAGTGGAGACATATTTTTATATTAAAAAACTTGACACAATTAAACATAAGTCAAAATTAAAATAAGCTACAGAGCACTTCACTGTTTTTAAAGGAAACTAGATATGAGCTTAAGTAGATCACAGAGGTTACCATAGCATTTCCATCACTGGTGTTACCGTATTATGAAAACAACACCATAGCAGCTGTTATTTAAATGAGTCAGATATAAATTTCACTTTCATGTATTTACTCAAATATTCTACTTCCTTGTGTCCAGCCTTTATTTACTTATATTTATTTTTCTTAATTCACTAAGGGGTTTTTCACTTGAGTTACATTTGGGGATTTGACTGATGTGGTGTCGTGACTTTGTGAAAGGGAACCATTGTTTATTCTGATCAATAGATGGAAAAAGATCGATCGGATGATTTCAACCTTCTGGATGTGAAGGAGCCGGTCACATTGAAGCCCTAATGAGCAGAATCTAGCACAGGTAAAGCAACACTACTAATGCCACTATTGATTTGAAGAAAAGATGCAAATGAATACACACAAAGCTTTGAAACGACAAGTGGAGTACTGCGAGAGGTACCGGATGTTTTTGTCACTCTGTGGAATGGTTTGCATCGATGGCCGCACTTCAGTCATAGATGGACGTGTCTTTCAGAAAAATGGAAAGAAAGGAGCACCAAAGTCAATTTTGTTTTTGTTCAAGTGTCTTTTCTCCTCTTCAAACTCAGGCCAGAGGAGGAAACTGGCGAGTGCACACAGGAGGTGTAATGTGGTTTCAGTGTCTGGGGCCCCTGTGGTACAGTCCCCTCAGGTGGAAAAACCTCTCAGACTGTGTTGGCACATCCGCGCTCCAATTACCAACAGCGGGAGCACCCTTTCATTTCTATCATGTCTTTCTTCCTTGCTGCACCCTTCTTCTGTTTTGCCTGCGCTCTCCTCTCCGCCCGAGGCTCCTTCACCTCCACTCACCCTCAACACTTTTCATCTAATCATCTGGGTCAACAATCATACCTTTTTTCTTTTTTACCCCCCCCACACTCACCACTGTGTTGTACCGCTCTGAAGGACTGCCACTCTCACCGGAGAATTACTTACTTTACTGGGGCCACAGCCAGGATTTGGCCGGGAAACCTCTCTCGCTCTCTCTAAATGGAAGCATATTGGACTCAGACGGGAGTGGATCTGATGATTCGACTCATCTGTCGCACACACACACACACACAGACGGCCACCGAAGTGGCACAATCCACAGGAGGACTGTACCATCGCATTTGAGTTGGGAGTCGCTAATCAGACGACCAGTCTTATTGATTTCCTTCTCCCCTTCTTCCACGTCTGCTCCCTTTGCTTCTTCATCGATTATTGTATTTTTCTTTCTTCTTTCATTCAACCTCCTTTTTAATCCGATCCGACAAGCAGTCTCAAGTTTTTCCCATTTCTGCTCTTCAGTCTCCATCTGTGCTACAACTTCCTATCCTATATTTATAACCCAACATTTTACATCATGCAGTAAATTATTTATGCATTGACCAGTGAAATAAGGTAAAATGATCGATTTTTTAGAACGGAAGTTGATAGATTGTTAAAGAGATTATTAGCAGACTAGAAGTGTGTTTACATATTGATTGACAGCCTTGGGCTCTTATATGATTGAAAAGTGCTGATGATGCCATTGCACCACCAATCTGGCTATGAAATAACATCCCAAAAGGAAACAAGGTTAAATGCTTTCTGATTTCCTTCATGGATATTTAATCATCTAACATTCAGTCAACTTTTCCATTCATCCATTATCTATACCGTCATCCTGATGTCTCCAGTTTATTGCAGGGCCAATAAAAAACAATCATTCACTCTCACAGTCGCACCTAGGGACAATTTCGTGTCTCCAATACCCTAATCTCAATCTGCATGTCTTCTTACTTTAAGATGAGGCCGGATAAACCCTGCACACTCATGGAGAGCAAGCAAACTTCACACAGAAGCCAGGCGCCTGGCCGGGTCTTGATACCCGTCATGACTGTGATTCAACATGTTTGAATTGGAAACAGACAAAACACACTTAGTCTTCTGCCCCAACAGAAAACTTTTTAGGATTGTCAAACAAACCCAATTCATCATTTTAGTACCAAATGACTGCACGCTGAGAGCAGTGAGTGATAAAATAATGAACTCCTCGTGGCTGCGGAACTAAAAGACATGATTCATCATTTCGGTGATCCGACTATATTTCTCTTTACTTGCCCGCTGGGGAGACGTTGTCTTCCCATTATAATTAGCATCAAGGCTCCCTCTGTGTAGAAGGCAGCCAGCTTGGGGAACTCGGGGACGGTTGAGTCAATACGTCTTCTCTGCACTTTTAATACAGAAATGCCGACTGACTGACAAGTCGTTTCAACAGGGCTTGATTCCCAGATTCCCATCCCTTCTCAGAGTCTCTTATGGAGGTAACCGACACAGAGCGGCTGCTTGAACTCACCTTCAAGACATTTTTAAGCACTGAGATCAGCTTAAAAACCTACAGCAACAGCAAAAGTGTGCATTAGTCATGTTACACTCACATTTACTGTCGTTGCAAACAAGTAAAATGGTTTGAAATGGCTTTTTATGGCTGCTGATGTGGCATTTATTACACATAAATATCAAATCAATCTCATATAAATCCCTCTTGGTTGATGAGTGATCATCCCATTATTTATTTCTAAGTTATTCTGTATGACTGAAACTGAGGATGGGTCACAGCACGTTCTTTCCCCTTTTAACTGTTATTAATCAACAAAATGAAATGTTGCAAAATATCAACCTGATAAAAGATACAGTTCTCACCAGTTTAATAGGATTTCTTTTTCCGAACATCACAGCCATGTCCTCGTCAGGGATGTGGGATGTAATTTTGATCTTCACACGACTCTGTGGGATCTCACATGTGAGGCTGGAGCGATATTTGGACTTCAAGTTGCCTGCAGAAGGACATTGACTGAAAATGGACGTAACTTCATAACGACAAAATGGCTTTTCTTGTTTTGGGACTTTTTCAGTATTCCTCCAGCTGTCAGACTTTTGAACTTAGACATAGACACCCATGCATCTTCGTCAGCTGTGTCGACCAGCTCCGCTTCAAGGTCAGGTAGACTTCCTCCTGTCAATGCAGACGTGTTCAACAGGGATGGGTCGATGTCCAGGGCTGTGAAAGGAAAGGATAGTTAATTCTCTAAGAGTGTGGGAGTGAGAAAGCTTTTTGGTCCGTGTACATCTCTCAGTGACACTGTCAGCTTCCCCTCAAACACGGAGACATGTTCCAGCAGCAGGAAAGTTTTCACATGTTCTACACAAGGAGCAGAGATTTTTGGGACGTCCCTTCTGGACAACAAAGGGAGAAGGATATCTGATTATGCATGGTCATCCTCACCTATCAAAGCAAAGAGCAGGCGGTAGTTTAAGCAATGATTTCAACATTATTTTGTTCATTTTGATGATCGCTTCCAAAACACTTGAAGGGAATGTTTGTGTTCACAGTGCTTCTTGGCTTGGAGATGCAGGGAAACATACGGAACTTGAACTAGATCCAAAAACTTTTATAGTAAAGTCGTAAACCTCTTCTGTGTCTCTTTCATACAAGATTACCCATCTGTAGCCACCGACACCATGTGATGATGTTGTTGGCTTTTAACTGCTTAACAAATGCACACACACACACACACACACACACACACACACACTCCTCCTGACGATTGGCCTTTCATTGACATCAACACAATGATTTCTTCCAGCGTTCCACCAGAGTTTACACACCTGACACCATTGTCTGCTCGATGTCGTTAACATATAAATGCCGGAGCTGAGTTTATGTCCCTGATTTTCTCACCATTAAAGTTTGCTTTCATATTTGTGGCCCAGTCTTTGCTCAGAGGGGCTTGTCACTAATGTTTTGAACGATCTTAGTTTCGGTTTTGAAGTCTGAGAATAGCTGCTGTTTTTAATCGACTCGTGGAGCCACTGTCCGTGAACAGCTTTTCAAGCCCTGCTCTCTCCCGAGCGGCCACAAGACTAGCAGCGTTATTAAAGTTTGGAGATTTGATCAATTCCTTAAAGCCACCTTTACTCTGTCCTGCTTTCCACAGCAGTTCTGAAACCAGTCATTTTCTTTCATCCCCTGCCAAATACTTCTCAGCAAATGCAGAGGTGCTTATTCTAGAAGCACCTCTTTTTTTCAACATTACAGTTTTCCCGAGTTGTTCCCCTTCAGGCCAGATGGGCTATATAATCCCTGCAGTAATTTTTGGGTCTGCCCCGGGGACTCCTCCAAGTTGGGCATGAATGGAAAACCTCCGATTGGATAGCGCCCAAAGGGCATTTTAATCAGACGCCTGAACCACCTCAACTGGCTCCTTTCCTCTGGAAGGAGCAGCGACTCCACTCCGGGCTCCTTCTCAATGCCTGAAGTCCTCACTCAGTCTCTAAAGCTGAACCCAGCCACCATACGGAGAGAGATTATTTTGTCCTTTTGAAACCAGGATCTAATATTTGTTGCCATCACCCAGAGCTCATGACCACAGGTGATGGTCAGAACAAGGATCGATGGATAAATCGAAAACTTTGCTTTATGGCTCAGTTCCATATTTACCAAATTGGTCTGGTACAATTTCCATAATACTGATAATGCCACAGTAATCAACTCCACCCTACTTGCACGTATGAACATTCTTTCATTCTTCACCTAGGGGAGCTACTACCCGGGAGAAAAAAGAACCATGGCCTCGATATATACATAACATATTCTATGACTAAAATATACTATGATAACAGCACAGAATAAAAAGGTGAAGCCGATCTAAGTGGTTATGTAATTGCTGCCTGGATCATAATCAGGAGCCATGTTTTATCCAGGGCAACATTTTATAAGAGCAGAAATTTCAGGATAAGATAAAGGGTTTAGTTTACTGAACTTTGATATCAGAGACCAATTTACCTGGTACTGTAGCTACATCCTGTGTGTTTAAAGGTTTATGCTTTAAAAACAAATGGTTCAAGTTTTTTACTGACTGTTTGGCTGAATGTTAAAAAGTACAGGTAAACTGTAATTCAGATAACAACCTAGAAGATGCTTGGAGAGCGCACTTGATTAAGAGTTGGTAAAACCCTTAATCCACCTTTTTATATCCAGATCTGCTCCAGTATTTGATGGATACCCTCTTGGGTTTTGCCGCACCTCTCCACACAATTTCATGAAAATCGGTTCAGTAGTTTTTTTGTGTAATCCTGCTGAATGACAAACAAACAAACGGCATTGAAAACACAACGTCCTTGGCTGAGGACAAACTTATCTCTGCTAAAATACAAATAACGTACACAAATAAAAATATCTATCCCACAACGCATGAAGGAGATTGTGTCCTTTATCGTCAACACACAGGACGGCTCCACAGCAGTGATATGGGACTGTGCCCAGGCTCCGTTTCCTCGTCCTCTTTACAAAGACGAAAGGGTTTTGAAACTGAACTCTTTCCCAAAATCATGGGAAAAAGCAGCCCACCAATTTTTTTTCAATGCCGCCATTAATGGCAGAATTATTTATGATTGCGTATTTCAGCTGCTCTGCTTGCACTTTCTGCCCCTGGTTGCCGTGCTCAGACTCCGACTGCAGCAGCTGCATTGGTGGCCTACTGCCTTTTCCCCCTGCGCTGGGTTTGTACATCCTGCCACTGTGATATATAATGAAAACAAATAACACAAACCAGCCACTTCAGTGGAGTTGCGCGCAGAGAAATTGCAGACGCAAAGGATAGATGAGTGTAGCCGGAACAAAGGTAACGCAAGTGGAGCAGCTCTTTCTCTCTCGCTCTGTGAAGGTTACAGAACAACAAGATTAAAGGGGTGTCAGTCCTCCCTCAGCCTTAAACGGCCGGCAATGAATGTATCTCTGCTGAGAAAATGAAGGAGCGAACGGGGAAGAAGATGGCAGAGGGTGTGTGCGAGGGACAGTGGAAGAGGAGGAACAATGGAGTGTGGAGCGAGAGAGATATTGGGGGAGTTTGGTGAGCCGTTTTTTGAAGGAGACGACGAGTGTGATGATGGGTCAAGAGGCAAGTGATGGATGACACAGAGAGAGAAAGGGAGAAACAGAAGGAGAGAGGATAGCGAGGGCAATTGTGCAGTTCTTGACACTTCCACAGAAAACACCTTGACAAGCTGTCAATCAGACGGGCTCGCCTGATTGATTTTCTCCTCTTTTCAATCAGCATTTCACTTTGCGTCCCTCTCCTCCTTCAGACTGTGCCCTGATGCCGTCGCTCTCTGCTTTTTTTTCCTCACGTCTTTACACACACAGGAGCGAACCTGACTGCTGCAGCAGACCTCCTCAAGCAGCAACACGAACAAGGTGGGAAATTAAAAAGAAGTTAATGTTAATAACATCACCTCTGCACAGCTAATTAGTGCAGAAACTGTTTTTTAGAGACACGCACCTGAGAAATGAAAAAGCAACTCAATACAAATTCTGGGATACCTGACCTGAAATGACACAATTAATGAAATACAAAGGAGCAGTGCATAAGTATTCATTCATAATAATTCACGATTATGTGGGTAGTTTCTGATAGGTTGGTACTCTTATTCTGGTTATTGAACTAGAAAATATACAAACTGTACATAACACTGTAGAATAATGAAGCCAAAATATGTTGGACACGGGCACGGGCATCTGTGCTGGTGATATCTGGAGCAAGAGTCCCAATAACATGACTTCTATGATCGTAAAATTACAAATTAAAATCGAACTAATCCGAAAAAAAATGTATACTTTAATATTTGTCAGTGTGATAAAAAAAAATAGCTCCACATCTAACGTACATTTTGTCAGATTCGCATCTGCTAACGACAACGAGGCGTTTTTTTACGACCTAGCCAGCCACTAGGGGGCAATCAAGATGTTTTGGCTTCACTTTTGGGGACTGTTATTTCCGCTCTCCTTAGAGTCCATGGTGCATACACATTTATAATAAAAAAGATGTGCCATATCAATATAACAGTATCAGAGCTTCTTTCCCTTATACAACAACACCTTGGCTAAGTCATTTTACAGTTCCATAATAGAGCTTTGACTATTTTATCCACAAAACAATATCAGAGTATGTTTTGTGATGACAAGATAATCGACAGTCACCTCCCGTCAGATGACTTATAGCACCAGCTGATTAACGTCTAGTAACGTAGGTGTAGTAAGTGCACCTGCTTTGCCGCCTCAAATAAACATACAGGAGAGTAAAAAATATAAATCAGCATTGAAGAAGGACAATGAGCCAGGTAACCTTTTCATAGTCTTCTAAAAGGTTAACAAGCAGCCAATAAAGCCCCGGGGCAAAGCCAGTGTAGGCTCATTTGGAGAAGACCAGGAACATGCAGCGTGTTGATCAGCTACCCTGTGCTGCCTAAACCTATAAAACCCTAACAGCTGCCAGTCCCTCCCTCTCACGCACAAATTGTTCTAATCTTGTTTCACAGCAGTGTTTCCTGAGACTGGGGGTTTTCTAAGAAATAATAGGCTCTTGTCTTTAAATGTGCTACAACATCATTTGAATGTATGCAGATGACAGTGTTTATCGCAGCAGTGGGACTCCACGGCCCCTGCCGGGTTCCACTTTACCCTCGTGCAGCTGACTCGGATGGTGGGCAGAATTCCTGGGGTAAAATATGTGAGTGTGGACAGTGGGGGTGTGTCCGGGAGACAGAGCCCATTGATTTCCATGCGGATGGATGAATAGATCAAATGCTTTTGTTTTCTCTCCTCAATTCCCCCAGCATTCGTGAAGGATAAGGCCAATCAAATAGCCACCAATTGTGTTGGTTTTTCAGTAAAACAGGGAGCCAAGCGGGAGCAGGTTTTATATTAATCAGAGAGACAAATGGTAGAGGGCATGCGGGGGGGAGTCCTGGGGGAGAACCTCTGCCACTATAAAGAGTAAGTGGAAGGAAAAGCCTGCAAAGAAAACGAGGAATAAAGAGGAGGAGTAAATATTGAAAACCTAAACGGCACATGATAGACGCAGGTTTTACTGTTAGGGATAACAAATGCATATAAAAACTGCACACAAATAAAATAATAAGAAGAAGAAGAAGAACGATGGAAAGAAAAAGGTAAGAAACCACATGCATGCATAGATATGAAACTGAAAACAGAGATGTTACAAGCAGAGGAAGTGGGAGATTACTTGAGGAGAAGAGATGTGCAATTTGCCCGTGTGAGACGCATCATAATAAGAAGGTGATAACATCGGGCAGCTTTGATTGTTGCCTTAGCAATAACATCTATCCATCATTCAACATGCTTCCTTCACAGTTTACCAATGTGTCAATCACGCACAGCCCACCAGAAAGTGAAATCAATTATCTAACCAGTGCCCCCTTTCCCCGCCCCCCCCCGGAGCCACTGACCCTGTTGCTTTTCCCCATTTACCATGAATATGAAATTCATGATGCAGATTACATTCCTGATTACAGAACTGCTGTGTTCCTTTTACATTGTGAAGAGCAGGTAGATGTAATCAGGGCCCTGTGGCAAAGGCCATTTAGTTTGTGCAAGAAGATAGCGACAGGGAAATGAAAAACTCTGTCTCATTTCCTGTCTGCTGCGGCCGCTATGAGGTTTCAAAGCACAAAATGTTCTGCCGGTGATACATATCGCTCAGCCTTTACACTCCAACCGTAAAAACCCAAGCACAAAATTGCTTTTTTTCCCACTTTCTCTGTCGGCCACCATGAAGGCCAGTGAAGGGGAAGGCTTGTGGGGCGGGGCATTATGCAAGAAGCTGTATGCATCTCACAATTTCCTTTTGCCCGCAGCTCGTGGCCCAGGCCGGGGAGTCTTGCCCACCAGGGTCACATTGAAAGCCATAACTGTAGTCCTAATTAGTCCAGGGGATATATGGTTGTGTTTGTTCCATGTCTGCAACAGGCTTCATAAATATTGTAAGTTT
Organism: Pseudopleuronectes americanus; assembly: GCA_038501795.1. Lineage (NCBI taxonomy): Eukaryota > Metazoa > Chordata > Actinopteri > Pleuronectiformes > Pleuronectidae > Pseudopleuronectes > Pseudopleuronectes americanus. Next base: position 7,522,971 of record CM076720.1, read on the forward strand.
GAGATACCCAGGCACCAGACGGTTATTAAAAATGAAAGCATTGTTTGACCTCCAAACGCAGCATGCACTTCCTCCCATTGTGCCTTGCACTACACCTGCACGGGGGCCTCCCTACACAGAGAATGATGGGTGCACCTCGAGGAGCCCCAGCATCAAAGATCCCCCGCTCATCACTTTTGGCCCGACAGAAACAAGTGTTGATTGTGCAGAGCCTGCAGAGAGGCACCAGGGTGAGGGGCAAGAGATTAAGGCTGACAAATCAGCCTCCACCTGTGAGAGAAAACACGATATGAGTGTATGGCCAGCTGCCAGACTAAAGTTCTGGAATACAGCCCTGTCTTTCCTGTCTTTATCAGAGTTTCAGCAGTGCTCGTGATTAATCTTTAAAGGTTCAAATGGGTTTCAAAAGAACCAATTCTTAACATAAAAAGTCCAGAAAACAAACAGAGTAGCGCATGAGTTTTGTTGACTTGTGTACTTCTACTTTCCAAAAGGTTTCCAACAATGTTCATACCTCGATTTTATTCGACATGATTAGACATTTCATTTTGGTCACCTTTTAAATATTCACTCTATTTGAAGATTTACCTGTCACTGCAATAACCTTCGGAACAAATTTATAAGATGATTTATGTGTTACCAATGTGTTCAGCTGCTGGAATAGTCAAAATTTATATTAAATATAACCGTGCACGTACAGTTTTTTTCGATCGTATTTTGTGTTACTGAGCAGAAACTCATGTAATTTTTATCTGACTGACAGAAAGAATGACTGAGAGCCTTGGAATATAATTAAAAATCAATGGGACAAATATGGGGGTGTTTAAAAATGCTTCCAAAGAAACTGCGGAGAAACCGATTAACCCAAAATGTTTTTGTCCATAAAAAGACATCCTTAACGACTGGCAGCAGAAGCTCCCGCTCTATTTACCTGTTGTTGTTTGGATCAGTGTGAGATTCCTGGATAATGTGAATTATTGGTCTTTGTGCAGGGTTTGGTTCTGTTTATGGTTTGATGGAGGCAGTAACAGTGAGCCAGGAGTTGTGTTGTGAGTCTAATTCAATACCGTGATTGGAGCCGTCTACTTTATTACCTCAGTGAATGACCTGCTCTCTCCCTGTTCCTCTAACATTCAATCTAGGGTTTTATATAGGTGTTATCTCACACTGGCACAATAGCACAGAGGATACTGGATACTCTGGGATGTGCAACAATATTATGAACAAATTATGTACTCACAACAGAAGGGAATCGAATCCAAATTAAATTGTCTTGTTTGTGTCATTGTTTGGACACTCACACACAGTCCACGTCCACAAACTCTATTGTGTGCATTGTGTCCCTGACTTTAGGGACATTGCATTGACTTCCGTTCATTTCCTGGAGAAAAGTTCAAACCAAACTTAATCACCACTACTAATTGCATCAGTTGTTCTGCATTAGGGACATGGACACAGAAAGCTGGGGAACTTGTTTGAATTAAAGTCCACTTGAAGGACATACTCCATAAATGCACAGCAACACACAAACGCGAGATTGAGCAGCTATCCTTCTCAGGACAGTACATGGGTGGCCATTCATTGTGGACAGCTTAACCAAAATTATATCCCCAACCTTAACCCAACCACAATTTACACCTTAACTCTAACCTTAACCAGGACAAGAGAAAGGACGTGTTGCCTCATTAGGACCGAAAATTTGGTCCCCATGAGGACTACTGGTCCTGACAAGGTCTGTGATTATACTGGGAAAGGTCCCTGTAGAGGTGACAAAAGACGAATGCACACACAAATCTTCAAATGGAAACAGCTTAACGAATCATTGTCGAGTGCAAATAAGACCTCATCTAATCAACACCACCGGTTGCTATAAATACTGCATACCTCTAAATTGACGTCATCTGTTATGTGGGATGCGTGCAGAACTGTCTTCATCAGAGTTCACCTCAAACTTCTTTGACTCCTGTGCTGCAGTGCTGCCTTCCAGTGAGTCATCAGTTGCATTTTGTATTCCATTCACTGACTGTTGAATCCAATGGTGAACTGCTTTGTGTCGATCTATAAAACAAATGTACTGATTTGTATGATTAATTGAGATTTTAGCCATGCTAGCACCGTCCCTCTAGGATTGAAAATGCTTGCTCTTTGGTAGGTCGGTCAGTCCACCACTTTGCAGACTGAAATATCTCCACAGCTACAGAATGGTTTGCCATTAACTTTAATACAGATATATCGGTGGGGCGCACAGGATGAATCTTAATATCTGTTAGTGATCCCCAGACTTTTCAACGAGCACTTCCAGCAGGTCAAAGTTTTCATTCATCGTGTGAAATATCTCAACACCTACGGGATAGATCAGCAAAATATTTTGTAAAGACATTCAGTGGTTTTCAGCCGGTGAATCCTAATGACTTTGGTGATCCTCTGACTTTCCCTCCAGGCTGACATTTGCAGTTGTGAGTGAAATGTCTTGGCTTCTATCGAGTGCACCGGAGTAAAACTTTGTACGGACATATTCCACCTCAGTGTGGATTGTAGTAGCTTTGGTGGTCCCCTAAATTTTCATCTAGTGTCGTTCTCAGGTAATCAATTTCCCTTACAAGATTGTAGATGTTAAGGTTTCCAACATCTGTTCGTTAGCATGTTACTGAGCTGATGATAGTAGTCAGGTCTACTGTGGTTATTGTTTAACCACAAGTTAGCCTCTAGGAGCAATTGCTCAATATATTGGGGCTTTTGCAGTAAGACATTTTAGCTAATCTCTACTAAAAATAACAATGCAGTTGAATAAAAAAGTTAATAATGATGCATTTTGGTCAATATGTGTTCCTGGAGGCTACAAAAGCCTGGTCAAGCATCGTGGATCAAACAACAGATGGCAACCAGGCCGTTGGACAGTTGACATCTATGGGTTATTGTTGCGGGGGGGCAGACAGTGATTCTTATGTAGCTTTGCCTCACACAACTGTCTTCTGAAAAATACATGCATGGCTGCACAAGGTCAAGTAAAGGTTGTGTCACAAGTCATTGCAACAACTGTCATCTAATCCACTTTGATTCACGTTAATGACCAAATCCTTTGCTTCGTATGTAAAGGTCCAATTTATTTACTTCTTCTAAGGAGGTTATATGTTTTTATTGCCATCAGTCGTTTGATAGTATTAAGTGGGAGAGTGAGGCATTCTGAATTCAGATGAAATTTGGTGAATGGTTGGGGCATGACCAAAGGAGCTACCGATTAAATTTAAGAGTGGATCTAGATAACCCACCCCACCCCTTTCTCTAACATGGTGAGGCAGGGCATTAGCCTTGGTGGAGGTATGTGTGTATATCCCACATAATACAAGCTGCCATTAATAAAAAAAAATTGAATTTCATATCTCATTAAATTCCTGCTTTATAAATCACCTTTCAAGGGAAAGAACCATTTTTTAGTAGCGAGAAAGTGCCGAGTAAAATCACTGCCGATGTTGACTGGAATTTAAAATACTCTCCCTCTGTTGCTTATCTACCGTCTCCCTCCTGTCTCCCTACTGTTCAAACAGGTAAAGTAGAGATGGGGAGCTGTACAACCAAATTGAGTTTTCAGCAGCAGACATGGACGACTACAGTGGCAGTCTGTTTGTCCCCTTAAATCCCACTGATCCGCCACAAAATCCAGCCTCGACCGCAGAGGGCTCTGTCGGGCCCAAGGCAAGCCCTGACAGGTGGCGTCGTCCTGAGCATTGGCAAGGTGACTGTCTGCCACTGAAGGACAGTGGGGGTAACTCCTAAAATATTGCTCTAGAGAACCACAGTCTGCCGACTGAGCCACGTTTCTCTCACCGTATTTCTCTCTTTCTCTGTGCTTCACTATTATGTTTTTATAACCGTATTATTACATTTCAACATAGATCAGAGTTTCCAGATCTTAGATATGTGAACGTGTTTAAGTGGGGACGATATCAAATTACAAAAACTACATTCAAACAAGAGTAAAAGGACCTAGTCATGTATCACAATCACCACAGTCCATTTATCTAAATCTTTGCACAACATGACAGGCCAGACAGGTCCATTATGACAATAATGCAAAACTCCTTTACACCAGTGGGGCTTCTTCCCCATCTTCAAAGCGATGGAATGGACTTTCTATTGAAGCTATTTTAAGCCAATTGCTTGGTTGTCTTCCTCTGTTTGTCTAACAAGCCAAAGCCGAAGGTCCGCCTTTACAGCCTCTCACACAGCGAGCTGCTCGTTTCCTCCCTCCGACCTCACTGCTGGGAGTGTGGATGCTCACACATGTGCAGGGGTGTGTGTGTGTGTGTGTGTGTGTATATGTGTGTCCAGGCCATGTGTCTGGCGGTGTGCGTGTGTTCAGTGTTGCAGAATTATGGTGGTCTTTGTGCAGCAGCCACCATAACTCATTAGTGCAGTGGGACCGCTGGATGAGGCTCAGTGCTTCAGATGTGGTAACAGTGACACCCACAGGACGAGAAATGTTTTGACCTTCCTGCCAGAGGGAAACAAATTCCTGCTTCCCTCACTGATTATACCCCGGGTGCAAACAGTTCCTGGAGACATATTGAGCAAGGGCAAAATAATAAAATATTAATGGCCCCAATTTCCTCATCCCCATCTTAAATAGGCCAGGAGGAAACTTCCTTAGCAGGAGTGGCCTATCACTAATGACATGATATGGTTTGTATACCCCACAGTAACTTCCAGTATAGTCCGACTCGCATAAAGCAATTCTGTTCTTTTATCTGGCATCGGGGGTAACTCTTGAAGAAGATGAGCCCTGTGCTCTCTGCCATCCTTTTTACGACCAGACACATAATCTGGGGAACTATTAAAGTGATCATCAGCTATAAAATATTTTTGGCTTATGGGGGACAAGTGGGATATGAGAAGTGTGCTTACTAACATAAGTTGGCTGTAAACATGACAAGCCAGATCCTGGAAGGCAGGAGGCTCTGTGATTGGTCCCTTGGGGGAGGAAATGGTTCTCTGGAAGCCTGATTGCTATGAGTAATTTCCCATGTTCAAATTAGAGTTTTAATTATTTTAGTGCACACATAAGACCTGGTAAGTTAGCTTCCTGATGGCAGTGGTGGAAAGTTACTAGATACATTTGCACAAAATGTGTACTTTTACACCAATAAAACATTACATTGAAAGCTACACTACATATTCAAATGATATATTCATATTCAATATGATGTATTACTTGCTATTAAAGTACCTCTTTCACAATACATCATTAAATATAGTCAATTAATATACAATACAATAATACACCAACCAGAGCCAGGCAGCCGCATAATGAGTACTTATGATATTTTGTACATTTTTGCACTAGAAGAAGTTGAGAGGGGGTTTTTCATAGTGAGATTTCTGTTTTTGTTAAAGTTAATGAGATGAATATCTGTCATTACCATGAGAACACAAAGGCACCGTACAAACTTTGTCCTTGTTTGTTGGAGTCGTTCTAGACATCAACAGAGGCTCTGGGACAGGATTAGGCACATTACGGCACCGGGAAGATGAAGTAAAGTGAATCATCTGTCACTCTGGTTTCCATCTGCCTATGAAATGGATAAAATTACTGTGCCTATCATCCAGACCTGATATAAAACCAGGCGGGTAACGGCTCCTGTCGCCTCTTAGGTCCTTCTTCTGCGCTACTTGGTTTCCGCATGTCATCGGAAACATCACTCTCTTACCTATTACAACAATCCTCATCAATTATCCATCTGGCTGAGCTAAAAGTTTGTTTGCTGTGAATGTCCTGTGAATGCCAAATTTCGCCTGCACCATTTGGGCTGTGCGTTCTCCAGCTGCTGTCTGCTTGGCAGTACATCCGGCTTAACTGGCTAAATGGCCGTGTGGCTTGTTGAATTAGGCTGGTAAATGTAGTATTGCCATAAGCCAAGGCCCAGTGTTTGTCAGTGGCCGGGTATTTAGCTGATGAGCTATTTAGAAATGCATTCCAGCCGATCCAGGCCATCATGGAAACACAGCTGAATGCAAAAACATTTTTATGTGTATAGTGCATCTGTGTTGCTCTGTCTTACACTGATGGCACTTTAATCTGACCATTATCCAAAAGGGCCAAATATACTGTACGTTATAAAACAATTGAATGGATCTGGTGGAGAACAGTTACTGAAGTGTGAGTGTGAGGGTTTGGAAACGGCAGGAGCAGCTGTGCCAGATGGAGGACCCCGTTTCTGCTCCCCTGTTTGATTTGCTGTCTCGCAGCCTTATCACCTGGCTGTTACTGTTGGTGCCCCACAAACAGTGCACCTGCACAGGGCATAGGGCTCGGGGGGTGCCCTTTTATCTCCATCCTCAATCTCTCCTGTCGGGGTAGCACCAACTGAAAGGCTGTGGTCACAACCCCTTAGTTCTTTGCCACCACAGGCAGCGGCACCACCTGGGGGGAGAATGAGGCTCTGCGACTGTGCCGCAGGGAAGCAGCAGCACTCGGGTCTATTCGTCCGTGTAGATTCACTTTTTCACCCCCGAACAAAACAGTGGCACACAAATTGATGTGAGTATAACACTGGGATTAATCGGATCAGAATATCGTGTTTATTAGTCTTTAACATCACAGAAAATTTACTGTTCAGGAAAACCAACCCTCATGTACATGCAGGCACATAAATCTGATGACACAGAACCCAACACCCTTTATATCATAAAGCAAACTAAGATAAAACAAAAAAAACGGTGTCAGGTCCCTGCAATGTAACATCATTAGTGAGGTGCTAACACAGACATCTACCCTACATTCATTTAGCTTACACATACTATTTGCGTTCACCTCCCAGGTTCCCAGCCACTGTAAGTCATTAGTTTCTACAGAGAAGCACATTGTTACAGACTGGGGTGACATGAAATTAATTACACTGCTGCATGTTCACCCTAGTGGGCTGCGTATCATTTATTTAACTAATTTAACAAACATCTTCACAATTTACCAATAAATAGCATATTTCCCTTGTAAGGACAGTTTTGATTGTATTTTTCTTTCACCTAAAATGATTATTGAACGGTTTTATCATGAGCACATGTGTGTTCATACTTAATTACCTTGAAGCATTACAAAAATATCTGTAGTCTATCAGCATTCTTTTTTTCATTTTTTTTCAAAGTTAGCTGAAACAACAAAACCAAACATTGTTCTTTTTTTTATAGCTTTTTTTTATCCTCATAATCTTTCGAGGTTGCCAGGTTTCATTACTGCAGTCGGTCGTGCTGTGACATTTCGTCTCTGTCCTCAGGCCTCTGGCAGCGAGGGTCAGCTGCAGCTGCGTCAGGTGGCGGAAGCTGGTGAGTCGGTGCATCATGGTTCTCACCTTCCCAGTAGGACACCAGCAAACGGAGCACAACAGAATGACAAACAGAGGACAGGTCATCCCGGCTCCTTCCTCCAACTCTCATTTGACGTGACAGATAAGCCATTATAGGTACATAACGTGTGAATAGAAATGTAAATGTTATCACCTCGAGTCACTTCAGATACAATGACATAGTAATGAATGCTGCCACTAGAGGACACTTAATTTCATCCAGTCACACATTGCACATTCAGACGTGGAAAGTCAAAATCATTAAGACCTTTTTCCAGAATCCCAGAGTTGGAGTGACAGCTTCTCTTAGCTGGCGAAGCTGCTGAATTCCTTCAGATTGAAACAAATACAGCGTTATACAGCAAATGATTATCTCATTGCCTTTGTTCCGTGTTATTATCAAACGCAATTCAGGAGTGTGACAATCAAATTAGTGGAAGTGAGAGCTGGCTCACTGTTCAATTAAAATCAGGCTCCAGTTGTTTCTGAGAGGGTTGCTTGTCAGTGTAATTGAATTGTATCACCGGGAAACCATGCGTGTAAATGATAATTTTGCAAAGTAATTATGTTTTACCTTCTCAGATTCTCAACCAGTGGACGTGGCGGGCGGTGTGTGTTTTTTAACCTTTAGGAGATGGAAGGAGCGCGAGCGGAGCAGCCTGCCAAACACCACACTGTTGTTTGACTCAATCTGTCTCTCGGCTCCGCCCAGAGACCGAGCAAACAGCTCCGTCTCGCCGGGAGAAAACACCGGCTCCTTCCAGCACAGCCGCGCTGAGAGAGAGAGAAGATTCCATCAAAATGAAAAGGCCTTATTAGTCTTGTCAAATACTGATATTCACCATGGTAAAGCACGCAGAATACAGAGCGCATTACAGGAGGAGCATACAGCAGGTCATATCAACAGCTCAAAGTAAAGGGCCCCAGACAATAACTGGAGGGATGGCGTGATGGCAGACGTATGAAAGGCATCACAGATGACGTCTAATCTGTATTAAAAGACCTGTGCAGGCTGTAATCACCTCTCTTGTCACCGCGCTAATGGAATCCAAAGGCAGATAACAGACACACGAGAGAGAGAGCGAGGAGGGTCAAAGGCGGTGCAACACACAATAAAGCAAGAAAAGACAAACTTCTGATAATAGTAGGCGGACAAAAATACCGCGAGAATTGTGAAGGCCCAGACAGAGGAGGCTGAAAGCAGAAGGCATCTGTCAAAGGCAGGGATAGGCTATACCATCATGTTCTCCCCTGTGTCCATAAAAAGGAAATTTCAATCAATCTGACGGAGCCAACACTATTAAATATTGACACTGTCCTCCTCCTGCTCGCCTGCTAAGTCCTCCTCCTCCTTGGTTTGGCAATCCCACACATGATGTTGATCATAATTAAAGACCCCCCCTCCCCCATTTTCTTTCACTCATTTGTGCCATTAAGTAGGCTGCCAAGATTTTCCTCCTCACAAGATAAATGAGGCTGCTCACTGGGAACATCACTGGTTGGTCTCAGGGCTAAAATAAACAACTCCAAACCGCCTCATTCCGATGTTCAAACTATCCTCTAAGTATCAAAATAATAAACAAAGTGCGTCCATGTAAAGTCGAACATTGTGAGAGCAAACCCCCCCCCCAACACCATCCAATGGATTCTGTGAAATCATGAAGGTTTTGAGCAGAAAGATGGGGCCTCATTGGAGGGTTTGTGACCATGATGTCATCACAGTTTCCTGCAATAAGCTTTGGGAACTGTTCGTTTTCTCATCCATTTTTAAGGTCTCAACCTTACTCTGTGGGCGTCTGTGGCTGAGGGGTAGAGCGGTCGTCCTCCAACCTGAAGGTCAGCAGTTCGATCCCCAGTCTTCCCCATCTGCATGCCAAAGTGTCCCTGGGCGAGATGCTGAACCCTGAATGGCCCCCCACAGATCAACAAATTGCTGTTAATAGATGCACTGAATGAATGTGTGTGTGAATGGGTGAATGTAAAACTGTACTGTAAAGAGCTTTGAGTGGTCATCAAGACTAGACTAAATAAAATCTATAAATTTAGAAGAATAACACCACTTGACACCAGTAACAGTGATGGTTCACAAATTTTTGAGGACTATATGCAGAAAATCTATATATTATTGAAGGAGAATACATTTACCAAGACTCCTTTCCGGGGAGAAGAGGAGCTCATTTAATAACTGCTTACTGGGAGAAGACCCAGGAAGCACTGCAGTTCATCTTCCATCTGCAACGGCTGAAGTTTCCCACAAAGCACGGGGAGGAAAATGACTATGAAAACGCACGCTTGGGTTGCTGCGTCTCGATGGATGGATGAATGAATGCCTGGGTGGATTGTGTCATGATAAGCTCCGGGTATATGCACCTCTTCACCTTGAAATATGAAGTGTATTCTTAGCCTCCCTTGTCACTCCTCCTGATGAGCTGTCTACTTTTAAAATGGCTTCCGCAGCGTTGACAGAAGCAGCACAGACACAGACGGTACAATAACTAACAGTGTGGTTTGTTTAGTTTCCCTTTTCTTTAAATCCGTGCGGCTTTTTCGACGTGGCTTTCTCTGAGCTTGCAGGCAAAACAATCGGCTCAACATGTTTTGCTCTACAGGTAGCTGCTCCACATGTTTGACACGGCTGCAGATGGGGAGGCGGGAAACTGACAGCGGGTCGGGGTTTAGAGGATTTAACAGTGTCACAGAGGAGGGACGAGTGTCACACTGAGCTAACTCTGACATGCTTGTCCATGTGTCAGAGTGTCATGGGGCATCTTTTCCTCAGCGCTGCTATGTCTTCCACCGTGGTCATACTAAATTGAATATCAGAAGCTTATTTTTTTATTCTCAACATGTCATGGTGCACTCACCCGCCCTCGGCTGTCAGCTCAGGCCGTTTATTGAGCTGAAATAGCACAGGTAGACCCTGAGACGTGTGCAGTACAGCACCGCAGTCACAGTACAGCTACTGGGGCTGGGACATTTTCCAGAAATGTGGGTGTGTTGAAGATTTCAGACACCCAATGGACCTATAAAGCAGGTAGAATAAACAATCACTGTGGTTGTCCTCTTACCAGAAGGTCGGCTGTTCGATCCCTGTCTTTCCCATTACCAAAATTGCCTCTTCTTATGGATAAAAAGTGCTGCACATATGCACTGTATGAATGTGTGTGGTGGGTGAATGTGAAGTGTGATGTAAAGTGCTGAAAGTGGCCATCAAAACCAGAAAAGTGCTATATAAACACAGACAATTTGCAACTCTTCAAATGTGTTACATCCAAACCACATTTCCGAACTTCTATCTGAAAACAGCTTTGTTCATATATTTATTAAAGTGTGGTCTTTGTTGCATTATCGAAGAGTTTCACGTTTTGATTTGACAATGTCGAGTGTAAACACAATCGTGAACTATCCAGGTGCCAAGTGCTGAGCAGTCATTGATTGTGAGGTGGAGGCAATTACTCTGCGTCAAAGAGACACAGGCACTTCCCAGAATGCCTTCTTTCCCTCTGCTTTTACGCTTACAGCAGCATATTCATAATTACACATGCTAATCAAGGTGGGACTTCACAGTAAGCCATTCTATTAAGTCAGCATGTCTGAGAGGCAACGCAGTCAACAGCCAAATCGCTTGGCAGACATTACAGAGACGACCCTCGCCGCTCCACAATCCTCGCCCGCGGTCGACATCACATCACACGCGTCCCCTTGATTGAGAACGTCTACGTTACACAGAGCATGTTCTGTATGAGCTATTAAACACCCACCTGCCATCACAATTAATGAGTATTGCCAGGCTTTTAAGTCGGTGATCAGGATTGGAGCTTTGTAATTGAAGATGCAGTGAGACTGAAAAAAACAGGTCAGGATGAACCTTTAATGCTAATAACAGGGCAGCTACACAATCTGCATGTTGATAATGCATAAAAATGGTAAAAAAGACTATTTAAAAGTAATTGACTCCTGATATCACGCACATAATATGCATTTTGTATTATATCCAAGCAAATCAGACGACTCATTTCAAAGGCTCACTGCGGAACTAGGGCCTATACTTTCATGGATTAAAAAGTATTTGACTTATATTGAGTTTTCCCATTGCTTTCAGTGCAAATTGTTAAAACTCAGCGAATGTAATTTGCTGTCGGAGCCTCGATTAAAGGAACCATTCTCCGTGAAATAGCATTGTGGCCGTCTCAAAGGCTCATATCAATACAGCACCGCAAAAAAAAGTCTACCTCTCTTATTTCAGCCTGAGCACAAAAAAGTGAATATAAATTGATAATAATGAAGATTCATACGCACATTAAACAACACTATTGTCAAATAACAAGAATGCAATTTCTATGCCCTTCCCAAAGGGCACCTCCCCGAACATGCAAATCTAAATTCTAACCAAGATGGGATATTATAAGCGTTCAAACTCACCTCAGTGAGTGTTGATGCCTGAAATCATGCCTGTGATCATCAGTGTGTTAACGTGCTCGCTGGGACAATGTTAAAATGCTGATGAGTAGCAGGTAGGCCTTAAATCAACCAGTGTAGCCATCTTAGTTTGGCATCTTAGCCTGCTGCCATTTCCACCTAATACAAAATACAACTGAGGTTGTTAGGAGGATTGTGTAGTTTGCATTCAGTCTAATTAAAAATGCTAGCCAGATGGTGGCTCTTAAATAAAAATGATCATTACATAAATCTTGTGGCGACCATGAATGTGTGTAAAGACAACTTTAGCTTCAACATTGTTGAAAACATTTTGAATAATCATTTATTTTTAAGACTTTTTGGTCTCCACTCTGTGGGGATTGAGGATGCAGCGCGCCTACTGGTGAGGGACTTAAATCGATTAAAGAAACTTTTATTGAATTTTTCTAGTTTGACGTAATAAGAGTTGCAAAGTTGTATGATTATATTTGGAAATATCTTTTATCATTTAACAATCAGTTAATTTTAAAATTTTGATTCACAAATGTCGTAGAGGCACGAACTGAGAGGGTTGTGGTTGTCAGCGGTTATAAGTGAATCCATTCTGCCTGCCTTTAATCCATTGTGGATAACAAAAGTTTTGACTTTGATTTGTGCAGATTTAAGATAATAAACTTTAACTTAAGAACAGTTTATTGAGGATGAAAGCCCTGTCAGACTCCCAAAGTCCATAAACCATCTAACAAAAAGGAAACAATTACATACTTCATTTAATAGATCCACAAGCACAATTTGAATTTCCTTCAAATTAATTGTTTCACAATTCATGCAAATAATGTGCTATTAACTAAACCGCCTATTGAACGTTCACTATATTTAACCCTGTAACTAACACCAGGTGCAGGATCAGGACTTGCAGCCTCGCCTCTAGCACTGTAGCATTCATTTCCACAGCTGCTACCTGTTAAAACCATAATTCATTACAATAACATAATAAGACACTCAGTGAGGGAGAGTTGTAGGAGAGGAACATCCTTCATCATCCTCTTGTCGTACCGTGTACAGTGTCTAGCAGCCCATAACATTTAATCATCATGATCAAGCGTTGTTATTGACTGGAGCTGTTTCATCCAGTGTCCGATGTGTTTGGACGCTCGGCAGCCTCTCGCGCTGAACTGCTTCTAACGTTGAGGAATCTTGTGCTCACTCAAGTGCCTTTTAATCTTAAAAATAATCAACAGTGAGATAAATTGGAAACCAAATACGGGATCCTATCCGGGACCATCGGTTTCACTGTGCAGTTTACTGATGTATGGTATCGATTGCAACAGGGAGCCCTCTAATCAGAATCATGGTAAAATCTATAGCTGGCGGAGCCTGAGGTCCTGTTCATGCTTCAGTGAACACGTCTGAGGTAAACTCCCCTGTGCTGAAATTCCCCGGCGCTTTGCTTAAGGAAAATTGAGACTCACCGCAATGAGGAGGACTGCGGAGATAAAGCGGAGGAGACAGACGGAGTTAAGCAGGAAAGCACCGGGACAGGTGATGAGGTGGAGATGAGGGTTTCTCCGGTGAACTAACGTTGCTTTAGTGTGAATGAACACTGCTAGATGCAGGTTTTTCTCTCGCTCAGAGTTTCAATCCATCAAGCTTCAATGAAGCAGTGGAGGATCAATAAGGTCCTGACCCCGACTGATCCACAGGCACGATCAAGTCACACAGCTGTCCCACTGTGGAGACCTCGCACTCACTTCTCGCTTTGTTCTTCCTCGGCGTCTTGATCCCACTGTGGCCCTGTGGCAGGGCCGCAGCAGCTCTTGTTGGCGGAAGGCACTTGCAGGGTGAGGGTAGATCTAAGCATATGAGCTTCATACTTTTGGTCCCCAACCTGTGAACCGTGACCCTGTGCTGAACAAAAAGCTAAATGAAGACCTCTAAAAGCTCATAGGGTCTCCAGAAAGACTCTATGGTGTACTACAGCATCTGGTCTGGTGCCAGTATATCCGAGGCAGTCTGTAACCCTGGCACCCTGCCATGTACCAAGGCAATCAAACCTTGCCGCTCACCTACACACAGAGAGAGGAGAAACACATTTAGTGGAGCAAGGAATCAAGAACAATAGCAACAAGAAGAGAGAAGAAAAGGGATTTGGAGCAAAGGGACACTTAGGGACACCGAGGATTCAAAAACACTTTTTCTGAATAAATTCCTTTATATTACAGTGAATTGCTTTGCCAATATGTTTTCTTTCAGCTTTGTCCAATCCAGGATGTAAGACAGAGCTAATGGGATGATCGTTCAGGCTTAAGTGCTTATACAAGTGGAAGTTCAAGGCACCGGACTTTGGTATAAAGGATTTGTACCAAAGTCCTTTTAGCTCTGTTTTAGTCTCCACCTAAAATAGCTGCCTGCTCATCAAAACAATAAGCTGAAAGATGCTGAAACTCTCTGTAGAGCTGGGAGGAGCTGCAGAGTCCTTTCACGTTTCATGCAATCCTGGAGCCCATCTGCAATCGTCTCATGGTCAGTTAGCGTCTGAAGGCACTCGTCAATACTTTGGAGCTTCCGGTGTAGACAGCGGAGATTTGGGTCAAGACTCTTTTTGCCGTTCTCTGTTCACGGTACAACAGCGATACTTCCTGTACAGGTTTAGCTCCAGACAGTTGCTTGGCTCATCTGGAGCAACAGCTTTCTGCATTTGAATGCAAATTAACTAAAAAGCTGATATATTTCGACCATTGTGTTTTGCTTTCAAACTAGGAATGGTTTAGCAGCTTGTTACATTCATTACGTCATTATGTTAGGACGTGACAGGAGGTAGCAACAAGACGATAGACCAGAGTTAGGTGGAAGTACACCAGCGGTACCACTCACCACAAGGGGAGCAATTACCGTAGCATTAAATAGTGATAAACACTGCTGCACAGTGAACGTCAGGACATCAGAGCTGTCACCGCATCATCCGTCAGACCCTGGCTTCAGGGTAGACGCAGTCAGGTAGTGATACATGACAAGGGACAGAAACAGGTGCTGCCGTAGATTCTAATTACTTTGTTCTATCAATTATGTACAAATCCTTGCATGGCCCGGGGTCCGCCGCACACTGCTGCCCCTCACCCTCTGCACCACACCAGCTGCGGCTACAGAACTTTTCATCCGTGCTTTGTGTGGATGCCTTGAGGTAACTAAAAAAGGTTTATTTTTTTTCCAAGGCTGGATTCATGCTGATGGACCGATTATCAAAAAAATAAAGGAGGAAAAAACTAAAGAGAAACAATCCATTCTGCATATATCCCACTGACATCAGAATTTTTATGCAGCGTATTCTCTCCAGCAACAGAAGTGCATTCTTCTCCCCCTCCACTCAGCCCTGTAAGAATTGGTTTAGCCACACAGGTGCTCTGCTGTTTTGTGTTTTCGAGCTGTAACGGTCTTACAGGCACTTGTGGTTTCTCCCCTTTGTTTTTGCACACTCCTCGAGTTTTCACTGCGCTGCTCAGGCACAAAAACATTATGCTAATGAGCTGATAGACATCTGCTTCCAAGCCCAGTCTCTCTCTGGGTGTTTAGGCGTCTGTGTGTCACTCATATAGGTGGATGCTCCTTTACACTACGATAGGTCAAATCTGTTAAAACAGAGGCATACACGCGGGAGTGTCAGAATGAGCCAGCTGCCAGAACATGTTCCTCATTGTTGAATAATGATGTTTTGCTTCTCCATTCAACATCATGCTATAATAATGACTTCGGCTCAGTGTGCTTCGGGGAATAATGACTATAGCACTCCCTGTACAGGCTGTCATTCAGCCGGGAAGTCAAAGGGTTCACTGGAATAGACAGTGTTGCCTCTTAAGCTTGTGGTTTACTTGGTATTACAGTGATGTGTCCAGTGAGGCTATGGATCTGTGTTTGTGTGTGTAAGGCAGGCTCTGTGTATCAGGCTTTTACAGCAAGGTGTTAGAGCTTGACAGTGTTTAAAGGATCAGATCAAGGATCTGGCCAAAAATGATCAATACCATCAGGGGGAAAAGAGAAGGAGATTAATCAATAAAAAAGAAAGGAACACACATCTAATATCTTTGTCTGACTCTGGAAGGTATATGTTGAGAACCGTTCATCTCATCAGCTTCACACTAGGGCCCCTGGAAGTGCAGTGTCGAATTTGGTGCAATTTCAACACGTAATACGTCAAATATTAATAAAAGTTTGAATAAACGGGACAATCGCTTTGTGGCTGTGGCTGATTTTCATCATTTTAATTATTTATGTTACGCCATTAATACTTAATTGAAGCCAGTTTTAGATACATATGAAATTGTTTAAATTAAATGTTCATTTGAGAAAAATAAATATTTATTAGTTCATAACTACTGGAGAGAAAATATGTCTACTGTAGTCATATAGGTTTAAAATTCTCAAGGTTTTATATATGTTAGTTGTTCGAGAGACAAATCTCTCTCAATAGCCTGTTGTATATCTTCCTTGGTGTACCTTCAATGAAATCCAGCGTTATCAGTGGAGTGACTCACATAAACGCGTTCAAGCAGCACAGCTGTCAGAGAGCAGCGTCACACACCGTTAACCTCGAGATGTGGAAGTGTTTGTGAGTCAAGGAAGCTTCACAAACACTGTCGGTGTCTACGTTTAGTCAAAGTTTGGCTGCGTAAAGAGTTGTTTAGTTTCATTTAGGCGATCTTAAGATTCACATCCAAGTGAGAGAGCTCGAGCGCTGCGTCAGGTCGTGGCCGTAAGGTAAGAAAACTAAAGATTATGCTTAAATCATTCTTGTGCTATTGCTACTTTGGGATCACTTTTAAAGACTGTAGCCTGTGACGTTGACCAGAAGATTTAAATGTAGTTACTAAAGTTACCACAGCAGTCATGACAGAGCTGGTAATAAAAAACTAAATTACATTATGTTGCTCTACACGTCAACTGATGTAATGTGAGTGAGGCTCAGCAGCTGCTCCAGCCACTTTCAGAATAACCTCTAAAACCTATGAATAATTCTGAGATATTATCTCATTCATTAAATGGAAAAAAATATTCGGTAATTTTATTTGGATCCATCTTCCTTTCAAAGGTGCCAATACCTAATGCAAAAAAGAAAAAATCCATGCTGAGCTGTTGTCCAATAATATCATACTTGTACCAAAAGATAATGAAATCCATTTTCCAGTAGAATCAGGCTGAGTGCTGTGACACTTTGCAAACATTCACACAAAGTTACAGTGTGTTTGCTCCCGACCTGCAGTGTCAATTCAGGCTCTGACTCAGAGATGGAGAGAGTTTTTGATACGAGCTTGTGTTTGTGGTTGAAAATAAGAAAAGTGAACATCAGAGGAGGTTATTACGTATTGTGATCTTATCTTGATGCTTCTGTTTGACGTTGGTTATAAAAAAAATGTCAGCTTCACTTTTTGTTGTCAAACCACAGGAGGAGAAGTTGCATAAAGTAACTTAACCTGTGTGTGTAACTTAGCTTCATTTAAAAAGCATTGCTTTTGATAAGCTCTCCGTCCCTTATATGATAGAATGTGTCATAACAATAATTTATAATGACTATATTTACATATAACTTCTCTTTTAAAGGGTTTTACAAGGAAGAAACAACAGGAATTAAACAAAATTGCTGAGAAAATAGAGCATTTGATGTAATTGTATGAATAAATAAAAGTCAGTTTCAAAAGTTTTAGGATGAGATTTAATTTTTTTTTATAGATTAATTGAGACTGAAATTCAAGTTTAAATTCTACATTTTGTTTATAAAGTTGTTTTATCAACGTAATAAATAGATCTCCCACATGATGCTGTTATAAACAGGAAGTAAAACTCTCAAACCCCTGAATGAAAACAAGCAACAGCTGAGTGACAGATTGTGTTTATGTGTTGTTTTTTTCGATGCAGGCACCTGTTGGAAAATGACTCTTCAGCCACTGACTCCAGTGAACTGTGCCGGCCTCCTCCAGCCGGGCTGCTCTCTGCTGCAGCTAGACGGTGAACTCCTCCTGTTCGGCCAGAAGGGCTGGCCCAAGCGCACGTGTCCTACAGGAGTGTTCGGCATTCGGTTTAAAAATGGCGAGATCAAGCTCAGGCCCATCTCCTTCTCCAATGATTCCACCTACCTCCCCCCGCTGCGCTGTCCGGCCGTCTGCCGCCTCGACCCGTACGACGGGCTCCCGGAGAGTTATCTCATCCACGGCGGTCGCACTCCAAACAATGAGATCTCGTCCAGCTTGTACCTGCTGACCATGGACAGCCGCGGCTCCAACCGTAAACTGACAGTATGCTGCAAAGAGAAAGAACTAGTGGGAGAGGTGCCGGGGGGCAGGTACGGCCACTCGCTGAGCATGGTTCAGAGCCGGGGGAAGACAGCTTGTGTTTTATTTGGGGGTCGATCGTACATTCCTGCAGGGGAGCGCACCACAGAGAGCTGGAACAGCGTCGTGGACTGTCCTCCTCAGGTCTTCCTGTTCGACCTGGAGTTCGGATGCTCCTCTGCCCACACTTTCCCTGAGCTCAATGAGGGGCTGTCGTTCCACGTGGCCCTTGCACGCGAGGACTGTGTCTACTTCATTGGAGGTCACTCGTCCGCCTCCGACTCCCGCCCCCCTCGGCTCTTCCGTCTGCATGTCGAGCTCTTGCAGGGAAGCCCACTGGTCTCCTGTGAGACCCTAGACACGGGCATATCCATCTCCAGTGCTATAATCACCCGCACAGGTCCCTCTCACACGTACATCATCTCAGGGGGTTATAAGGCGGACTCTCAGAAGAGGACGCAGTGCACCACAGTGAGTCTGGACGACAGGGGGATCCACTTTGAGGCGTTAGAATCACCCGCCTGGACCCCAGACATCGTCCACAGTCGCACTTGGTTCGGGGGCAGCGCAGGGGATGGAAACATCCTTCTTGCAGTACCTACCGAGGGCAGGGCGTCCCAAACAGATATGCATTACTTCTATCTGGCAAGCTTCCAAACAGAGGGGGATGGACAAGGAGAACCGGGAACCCAGGGCTGCAGCCAGGAGTCCACAGATTACGAGGACTCCACTCCTCTTGAGGACTCTGAGGAGCTCTACTTCGGCCGTGAGCCGCACGAGCTGGAAGACAGCGGCGAAGAGGACACCTACAACGAGGAAGACGAGGAGGACGAGTCCCAGGCGGGCTACTGGATCAAATGTTGCCTGGGCTGTCAGGCGGACCCCAACACCTGGGAGCCGTACTACTCCACCGAGCTCCACCGGCCAGCCATGATCTTCTGCTCCAGAGGGGAGGAGGGACACTGGGTCCACGCTCAGTGCATGGAGCTGACTGAGACCCTGCTGGTCACCCTCTCTCAGGGCAGCAAGAAGTATTTCTGCCAGGACCACGGAGGCCTGCCCCTCCAGGAGATGACCCCGACTCGACAAGTCATGCCCCTGAAGCGCACCCCCATGAAAGTTAAGGACAAGAAAACTCCTCCAACAATCCAGATATCCCCGACCAAAAAGAGCTTCTTTAGAAGACTTTTTCACTGACTCGATGTTCACATATATGTTTTCTGTATTTAGGAATATTTTCCTATTAAACTCAAAAGTTAAAGGATGCATGTAAAACATTGAATATGCTGTTTGTCAGAAATATGAAGAGAGACGAAGTGAAATAACTGTAGTGATATAAAAAGTCAGTATGTTTCATTGTTATTTTACATAGCTTGAATAAAAATGTGAACTTTTAGCAAATGTACTGCATTACAACTACCTCTTACTATTCTGTCCCCCATTAAACTGATGATTTGTGAATGGAAAATGCACTCAATGAAATTTGTGACAATAAAAAAAAACTTCAACCTCATTATGTGTGAAGTGTTTTCATGTCTCAGTGTTTGTACTTTGCACATTTTAATGATTCATTCATTTGTATTCACTTAAGAACCACAGTGAAAATAAGTGGTTGAATAGACTTCCAAACTTTTCCAGAATAAAATAAATTTATTTTACAATTAAATTGATTGTAATTTTGTTAATAGTTGTTATTTCTATTCATGAATCAGTATAACCACAAAATATCATCTTTATTTCAATGCCCTATCATTTTGTGTTATTTTTTATAGTTTTGTATTTTATATGACATAAACAGAAGATAATGAGATAAAAAAGTAAATATATATTAATTTACACTATAAATGTACACATATGGATGAGTGTGCCCTGAGTATGTTTGTTTACCCAATATCCTCTACTACTTCTAAATTTATGTCATTTCTTAAATAAATGTAAATGTAAAATAGATGTACCTCTTCTTCCATTTCTAACTCAGTAAGTAGTTCTCTCCATTTATGAGATTTCCTTTTTCTTTAATTCGTTCCATGCACAAAGATCAGGCCAGACAGTGGACTGCCCCTGTCTGGTTCCCTTACGTGTTTTTTAGACCTTTTAGGGAAACATTGACCTTGTGTCTGGATTTCTCCTTTTTATAATCATAAAATCAAATTTAGGATGAAAACAAAAGGCTAAATCTGTAATGAAAATAAAAAATTGTTATTCAAACAAAAATGAAAAATGCATTGTTTTTTTCGAAGAGATTTCAAAATCTCTGTTGTGGGCATAAATGGTAATACTGTAGTTTGTCTGCCAGGAGTGGAAACATGTTGTGTATTCACTCGCTGTATAATTCTGTGATAATATTTCGATTGTAAAGCAGACAATCAATTACAAATTGTTTAATAAAAAACTAACCAGAAGATTTATCCAGATTATGTCTTTATTTGTTTCATTCTTAGGTGGAAAAGACAAAAAGTAAAAAACAATAAAAAACCAAGCTCCCTACTCCACAACAGTAATTCATCAAAACAATAGTAAATTAATTGTGTGGTTCAGTGGAAATACAGCAGAATTATGTGAATACTATAAACATGTTTAACTAAATAACATGTGAACAAGTAGTGGACTTTCAGTGTGATACTGCACCATATGCAAAATAATCCTGCAGTGAAGATAAACAGTAGCTGATATTTAGTGTAGAATGGAAAAATGAGGAAGTACATGGCAAAAAAAATGAACACTCAGAGTTTTATGAATCATCCATCATCCGCTACTTTAGAAATGCAATTCATTACGGCGGAAAAAAACAAACAAATAAGAGACAAGATGCAATATCATCCACTCAAAACACGACGCCACTGCACAAGTCTGACAACGATCCAATGAAATGTGAATATTTCACAGCTGTCACACGGTTGGGGCCAGGACAGTGAAACAAAATCAAACATTCAATCAAGTAAGAAAACCAAATTGCCTGTCACAATTCCAAATGGTGAGGGCAGAAGAAGACAATATAATCAATCAATCAAACAAATAAAGTTGCCAACAAATCCGTTTAAATCTGGTCTGTGTGGCTGCGGCACATCCCTCTCCTCTGTCAACCGTGGCAATGAAGAAATATCAGCAGGAAAAGACAGAGCCGGGTTATAAACCAAACTTAAGAAAAATCCCTGCCTGCTGCAGAGTCCATGGGGTATTAGGCTCCGTAATGGACCATACTGTATTTTTATAGTATCAACAAAAAGGTCAGTGTATGCTTTATTTTATGGGAAGAATACGTATAAGAATCATCTATCCTCCACTGTGAAAAAACTAAAGGAGATAAAAATTGGTTTCAAAGTGACCTGGCGTCTCTTCCTCCCCTACGGGATCCCGCGATAAAGCGCTAAAGTAATCTTTTTCAGAGGGCACTCACGAAACAAAGAACATTTGGGTCTCAGTGATTGCATTTTGCTCCAGCTCAAATGATATATTAATACAGTGGCCACAAATGTGGTCTTTTTAACATGATTTCCCTCCATGACTTACAGCGCTTTCATCTGTTTCCATAAATATCACTACTATATAAATTCATAATGTATCATACCCTTGAAATTCAATAAACTGGACCATATTTCACAGATGGTGGAGATAAAGACAAGAACCTCCCCACTCGGAGCGAGCAAAGAGAAACCTGTGTGTTATTTCTATATTCCTCTGCTGTGCCATCTTTGCAAACAAACCAAAGGCAAAACAGATGTGAAAAGAACCTTTTCATAAATGCAGCTCAAATACAAATAAACACATATATTTAAAATGTGATGTGAGAGTATCATTACATCCCAAGTTCTTGAAATGACTCTTTTCTAAAGCAAGAAATTGGTTATTTAATGAAAAGGTCTTTTCTTGTCAATCCAGAAATAAATGATACTCCACAATTTTTACACAAAAACAGAAAATGTCATAAACTTGTGGCTTTAAGTCCAACTTCTACTCAAAGATTAAACATCAATCACATTAAACAAGCCTATTTTACTGACAGAGGTAATTCATGGACTACACAATTATTGGAAAATCAAGTCAATTGTCAATACTTCAGATTCACATTCAAAGAAAATTCAGAAATCATTCACTCTCAAATTGTCATCATCCTGTGTCTCTACGGGGTTGATGCTACCCTGCAGAGCTTTGGCGGAGTCTTTGTGCGCCTCCATGAACTTCTGCAGGTACTTGGAGGTGTAGAGCCAGTGATGTTTCAGCACGTCCTCCAGTTCAAAGGTCTTCGACTGACGTGCGTTCATCTTGCGGAAACGCCTGAACAGTTTGTTTCCCGACTCGTTGCCCTCGCTGGCCCACGCTCCGATGGATCCGTCTCTCTCTATGATCTCAGGCACGTGGGCCAGGGTCTTGTGGAGGTAGTTGGTTATCTTGCCGTTGTACCTGTATTTGAAGGTAGAGGACAGGAGGTCGGCGAAGCGCTGGGAGTTGAAGCTGTAGCGGCACAGCTGGTCGGGGCATTCCTTGGCTGGACAGGTGGCGCGCCACACAGGCTTCATCTGGAGGTAGAGCCTCATCAGCTCCCTGAGGGGCTCCCGCCTCTCCTCTGAGGGCACCAGATCACACACCACCTCCACAGCCTCCATGCTCATTAGCTTTCGGGCATAGTTCCCATTCATCCTCATTACTGGTTTGAGCTTCATCTTCTTCCTCAGCTGTTTATCAAGGGCTGCCCTCCAGCTGCGCCGCTCCTCCCGGCTGGGCTTGAACTTGTTGTACACCTCCCCGATCTCGTCCTGGAAGATTTTGTAAAACTCAGTGGCATTGCCAATGTCACAGTGTAACGCATCCATTGTGGGCTGGGTCTCCAAGAAGGGCTTGGCCGAGACGCCTTTGACTCGGTCCCGCAGCTCGTCTACAGACTCAGAGAAAGGGTTCGTTCTCCATATTTCGTACCGGTCAAGGTTCTCCTCATGACAGCGGGTGATGGAATGCAGCACCATGTTTTGAGAAGCCTCGGCTCGACTTGAGTCACACAAAGTGCAGATGTATGTAGAGCCCGAGGCCTCCAGGCCCTCCATCTCTCGCACCATCTTCTCATCGTATCCCGTGCCTCGGAAGTGGAAGCGGAAAAAGCGAGGCAGGCCACCGATGGATAGGATGAGCCTGCTCTCTTTCATTGCATTACGCTCTGCGACGATAGGCCTCAGGACGGCTGTGAGGGTCTCGTGGTCGGACTCATCCACAAACATCAGGCAAAGGGGCTTACAGGACAGCTCTGAGTTTGGCTTTGGCTCAGTGAAGATGGTGACCTCCCTGTCTTCACCGTCGGCCAGGACAGAGACAGACATAACGGTGAAGGAGAAACGCACAACCTTCTCGGGAACAGCCGGTCCTCCGCCGTGCTTCTCGCTGACATCGCCCATGCCGTCACAGCATTCCTTGATCATGACACTAAAGCCTGAGGTGCAAGCACTGTCTTCCATCCCAGCCTCTATCAGCCCCTCCATGATGTCCTCCTCCAGGTCCTTTAATGCTGACACCAGTGACACATCATAGCGAAACCGCCGAGTGACGGTCTCAGTCGGGGAGTCGTCCACCGAGGAAGTCCATCCAGAAGTCCCGTTAATAATGCCAACATTGCAAGAGGTGGACACGTTTGAAAGGGCCGGCTGCCATTCAAACTCGTGAAAGCCTGGGAGAAGCTCCTTCTCTGCAGCGCGGAGGGTGTGCAGCGGCTGAAATATCTGCCGGCCACTGGTCGCTTTGACAGTCCGGTACATCTTGTGATACTGGCTGCAGCTCAGGAAAGTGTTGACCCGAATGGCCAAGCACACGGCAGGATGCAACCCAAAACCTCTGCCTGCAGAGAGGGAAACAGACAGAAAATACATCTTCAAAAAATAAAACAGAACCATGAAAGGGAAGCAGGAGGAAAGGACTAGAAAACAAGAGAATTATTTAACACCGAACTGTGGAAGCCCATTTCGAGTGCTTTGAAACGAACTGCGGTATCGAACATTTCCTCATTTGATATCTTGCATTTGGAGCCATTTATACCATGAGACAGAATGAATCAGGGATTTAACACCCAGATATGAATGCATCATTGTCAAAAGCCCACAAGCCCATGATTACCAAATCCAATATTTCCTAATTTCCAAATGTTATAAGGGGACAGAGAGTTGAATCAGTGAAGATGGCGAAAGTGATGTATTGGCTGAAGATGAAAACAGACACCAGCTGGCTTCTGTTCCCCAGAGAGGGGCACGGCGTGCCTGTGTAATTTGCAGATACAAGAGCTGCTGATGTTGTTTTGATTCTAACAGCCCCCTTCACAAGAGATGTTATTGTGCATTAAAGAGAGTGTGAGAATGAGAGACTGACAGGCAGGCAGATGGAGAGTGAGAGTGGGAGAGGATGGCGGAGGGAGGGGTGGGCGTGTAGCCGCCGTGGTTCAATAGACAGAGATGGACAATAATGAAATGCTTTTCAATCAAAAAAATCAAAGACAACTTTCTCCCCTCCTCTCGACAGTAAACTTTTTGTCTCATTGTTATTTATGCGATGACTGTATTCCTCAGGGGTAGCTGGAGATATTAATGAGTAAACACCATGATCATTTTTATTGGTTGGCGGCCCCTGGGTGTTAGCTCTGCAGGGTTATATTGATTGAACAAAAGGCTCATAACGCCTGCTTACCTTGCAACATGGCCTCCAGCTCATCTGCCTGCCGGTGCTCGTTTATGGATCTCAGCGTGAGCAGGAACAGGGTCTGACACACGGACTTCAGGTCGCCGCCTTCCTCTTTGTCTGTGAACAACCTCACCTGGTTCTTCAGGTCCCTCAGCCGATGCTTCTGGGCGCGCCGGGTCAGCGACAGCAGGTGCTGACGAGGCCGTCCCCCTTTATTGGCAAGCAGGAACTTATCAAGTTCTGGTGACTGCTTGTTTGCAGTGTTCTTATTTAGCTCATGGTCCAGAGTGTGAGTGTTGAACGAGTCGAGCCTAACGCGCTCGCCACAGCCACCCCTGGGGCAGAGCAGAGGCAGAGAATGCAGAGCTGATAAGAAGGCTTTGGCGGGCGGGGTGAGCTCATCAAGGGCACAGGGCAAGTTGCAGGCTGGGCACTGAGGTCCCAGAGCGTGGTTGTATTTTGCAATACAGCTGCGGCAGAACAGGTGTCCACAGGGGGACTGAACCGGATCAAAGAGCAGGTGGTCACACACCATGCAGGTGAAAGAATACAGGAAGTCCACAGGGAGCTTCTCAGAGATCAGCTTGGTACTCAGGTGGTGTTTCTGGCAGTGGGAGATATTCTCCACCCACAGCTCTCTCTGGATGCTGGATTTCCTCCAGCCCCTCAGCACGGGGCGGGGATGACGCTCTCCGAATGGTTTCAGAACCCTCCGCTCTCCGACGGCGATGTGGTCGCCGGGCTCCCACCTGCTCCTCTTTGCCAGGCTCTGGACTCTGGGAATAGTCTTCCTCCTCTTCCTCCCAGTCCGCTGGAATGAGCATTTCTTAGGTGAGCAAAGATGGCAGGAGGAGGAGTGGGGATTCCACTCGGGGACTCTTGTTCTGGAGAAGCAGCAGAAGCCCCCTCCTCGTATGGCAGCCGTCCAGCAGCGATGGCAGAAGGAGAGAGGGTGGACGGACTCTGTGTCCTCTGTCACGTCCACTTTGAAGACTTTGAGGATGACCTCCGGCCAGCTTGTGAACTTGCAGCCCATTTGCCGCAGGGCACCTTTACTCGCATCTTCCAGATCATCATGAACTTCATGCGCTGGACCTTTAACTTTCCTCAAGGCAATTCCACAGAGACGGCAGAGACCCCTTCACAGATAAAAGCAAATGTTGTGAATTTCTTGAAAAGCAATGTATATAATTTGCTGTGGATGATATAGTACCGTGACATTTGATTACCTGAGGTGGTTCATGTGGGTTTCCATTTCCTCCAGCTTCTTATCTACCCTCCGACCTGGGCCCTCCACATTTTCCTGGCTTTTTCCCCCAAGGCACAATTTCATAACACTCCCTGGACCCACATCATTATCAAACTCTATTTCTGGAGCTGCTGGAGATGAGATCTCTGACAAGACTTTCACTGGCTGTATCTCACTGGGTATAGGGGCCTTCTCCATGGACTTCACCCTAAACAGCTTAAACTTCCACTGAGAGAACTTAAGCTGGGGATGGTGAAGCTCAGCCGGCATGGAGGATCTGGGGCCATCTGTCTCCATCTTCTCCTCCATCATAGCGCACCTTAGTTCTTGGACCCTGGAGAGGAGAAAAGCGTTTAGTGTGATGTATTACAGAGGTGTGAAAATAATTTTAGCAGTCCACGAGAAGACATTTAATGGATGCAGAGGAGAGATGTAAAGGTGTAGATCCTCTTTAGATATCCCAAGTGGCCTCTCAGCATCAAGCCCATGACACCATCTAACAGCTTTATTTGATTCCTGCTGAATTTATACACTGAGTGCCCTGAAATCGCACTAAACAGAGAGTAGTGAGCCCTGACCCAGAGTGCTGTATTATACCGTGAGTGACATTTAGATCTTGTGTAAAATGCATGAGACAAGCACTAGGAGATCGATACAGCCCCCAAATCTTCATTTCTCTCATCTCCAATCCCATCGCTCTGGGAGCCTTTGTGACTTTCTTCTTTTGACACAGCGAGTTTGCTAAATGGGCAACCTTATCCGCGCAAGGCTGTCAATCAGTTCTATTCCTCGTTCCCTTGGCTGGAGAGAGAATTGGAGCCTCGGGAGCCTCCGGCTGGCATTTTAAATGCGGAGGAAAAAATCAGAGACACTGGCAACGTGTTTCATAATGCATAGACACTGACCAAACAGGAGTGGAAACACAACAAGAAATCACAAAGGATTATTCCAAACACAGCGCGGTTCAATCTAGTATTTGTACTTCAACAGCCAAGTGCTCTTATGATACAGCACAGGTAGGATCAATGATCCCGCTGCACTGTCAGACCTTATTTCATCTCCTCCCGTACCATCTAGGCTCCATTACCAGCTCACACAATAAAGCACTCACACAATCTTAGAAACTATCACGTCTGTAGTTGACTCTTACCATTGCACACCTGTAGTGCACACACTGCAGGATCCAGCGTCTATCCATCCTTTTAGTCCTCTCACTACATTTTCTCCCTGGGAGGCTTGAATCTGGCAGTCTCCTTCATTTCCCCCCTGCTCTCTCTGTGTGTGTGTACTTCACTTGCTGAACTCTCCTTTGAGACAAACAGCTGAGGCTGTGTGCATGCATGTCAGCTGGGCTCTTACCTTGTTTTTCAGTCTCAGCTGGCGTCGGCTCCCCTGGGGGTCCTCTTCGCATGGGAGCACAAGGGAAGCCCTGGAGCCGGGGCCCTGTGCGTGGCGTATACAACCGTATACGTTTGAGTCAGTCTCAGTTTGCAGCATCTGTTTGCAGGAGATTTCGTGGCTCTGAACAGTGGGATTGCTCCTGTGCGTCCTGTATTTATACCCTTCCATTGACGGGATCCCAACAGTCGATTCCTGCCACCTGATGGAGGCAGCTGATTTGAGACACACACAAAAAACAAGGTCGACCCCAAAGCACAGTTGCAAACATGTGCACGTACAGAATCCAACAGCACACCCCAAAACAAACAACTGTCTACCAAACCACAGTAATCATCAGCTGGAAGCACTTCTTTGTCACCTTCATCTCACATCCATCTGCAGGCTCACCTCACCCAGGTGGCCTCGCAACCGACAAAAAAGGGAGACACTCATGAAAACGGCTTCTAGAGCATAGCTCACAAAAACAGACAACACAGAATAAATGCTTATCCCACAGGCAAACAAAAAGTGTGCCAGATACTGTGTTGAAGTATTTTTTCATAACTGACGTTGTGAATTTGGGATGTTTAAAGCACCAAACCTTTAAACACCGAGTGCATTAGCTTCTTGTTTAAGTGGATGATGACCTTTGATATTTTTGTTTGTATGATTCACTGTGAAGCGTCTAATTGAGGCCACATTTTAAGGGCAGTGTACCCTCGATCAACAACAACATCACAGACTAAAAGTATCTTTTAGCTATTTTCTGTTCTTGTGATCCGTCAACATACTAAAGAAATAAAGGTAATGTCTCAAACAGACATGGTGGCATCGTGTCTGTGGGTACGAGAGAAAGACATAGAAGATGTTTAGAAGATGGAATTGAATGAGGGAGGTACGGTGGTCCAGTGGTTTGCAGTGGTCGCCTCAGAGCCAAAATGTTCTGTGTTGGAACCCGACAGGTGACCATGGCCTCCCCCCATGGTTTTCTGTGGGTACTCCAGCTTCCTCCCAAACTCCGATAACATGCAGAATGACTATGGATGTAAGTGTGAAAGGATCCACGCCATAGATAAAGGATGGATGGGTTAAATGAAAACTAGAGAACATAGTAACTACATTAACTGTGGGGGTGAATGAACAACCAATGAATTAACTTAAAATGATTGTCATAACTGTATTAGTCAGACCTTACACCCTCTTTTAGTGTATGTGAGTGATTCACAAGATATTGTGTTGTCTGCCATGAATAAAAATCCCAAAGGCTGTGACAGAAGTGAGTCGTATCAGGTTCAAAACCTATTAGCACTTTGTGTGTGTGTGTCTGTGTGTGTCTGTGTGTGTGTGAGTTTATGTGTATGAGTGTAGCTGCGGGAGTGTGAGCATTCATGTGGCAATTTCTGTTTTGATAAGTGAGTCTTCAAAGCAACATGAGGCAACTGCAAAGAAGCCACGCAGCCACTTCCTGAACAGCTGAGGCATGGGTCAAACCAGATGATACAAACACGGAATGTGTCATATTGTGTCGCTGTCATGTTGTCGTCTCCTCCGAGTTTTCTGCTCTCTTGTTTTCACATTTCATTCTTTTCTCTGAGTGAGTTTTAATCAGACGGCATCCTCCGATATAATGTCTCAGTAGGTACGGGGAGTATTTGCCCAAGATCTATCGTGTTTGTAATTATCCGGGGGATTAATCTGGTGTGTTCGCCACAGGAGCCTGTTTCTGTTGCGCTGGAATTGCCAGCCAAGTCATTAGATGCACAGTCAGTGGGCACCAGACAACAGTTGGATGTCTCCCACTCTTGTCAGCTTAACAGGGGAGCTGGATGGATACTGGCAGGCCTTGCAGCCTATATTTGTTTCATGGTCAAGTCTGGCCTTTAAAAGTGAAAAAAGCCATTTGAGCTTCATTTTTTATCTTTTTTGTAACTTGAAAACTTACTCAAAAGAAATTCTTCAGAGCAGACAAAAAAGTTCTAGTTTTCTAGCTATTTATCCATCAGACCCATCTGGGAGCCGGGCAACGCTTGATACATTACATATCCAAAAACAAGCAAATGATGGATTGTAGCAAGATGTTCCAAGTCTATTTATAGTTGATATTTAGATTTATGACGGCCAGGCATCCCGGACGTGTTTCCAAGGTAAACGGCACACCTAGCTCCACGGTCGGGGACGGAGAGCTGCAGATGTCTGCGTGACAAACAAGCAGTGACCCCCTGAGACCCTCGTCGCTCCACACCTTCTAATTGACTTGTTATTGATCAACTCAAAGACAGTCTGATTTATGGGGGAGAGGACTTGTGGAGACAGCCACCTGGCATGGAGCGAGGTGTTATGAATGTGTGGAGCGGACCCCTGGGGACTATAGGGGGCTGCAGTTGAGGGAGGACATATGAGTATACAAGTTTGTAATGCACCAACAAACCAAACTGACGACTTGCACTATAGGTTGGGGCTGTGTTTTTTTTCCTTCTTACAGGTTGGATCCAAACAACATGTGCATGTGTGCTGGTGCGTGTGCAGGGGCAGGGTTGACTGGAAATGGGACAGTGCATGTGTTTTGGGGAGGGGGAAGTTGGAGTGAAAAGAAAGATAAGCTGGGCTGTGTGTTTGTGTGACAACATGCAGGAACCAAGACCAGAAAAATACAAAGTATTCCCACTAATCCATCCTTGGGGCCCGTGTGTGTGTGCCGCAAAGTGACAGACACACGGAGAGAGGGAATGAGAGGTGAAAGACAGAGAAGGGGGATATAGTTGTGTAAAGAAGTTGCACAGGATAACAGGCTTAGCTCCGAGGGGAGAACACAGAAGGGCTCAGGGCTGATTGCAGGCTGTGACAAGGAAAGGAGGAGAGAGATCAGGCCTTCGGGGCAGAACTTTGTGAGCTAAAGGTCCCCAAAAAAAAACAGGTACTCCGACAACTCAAATCACACAGCGGCTTAACGAAAAGTGTCAATAACAGACACGGACAATAAAGTGGGTTCCATAGCAGCATCGGTATGTTCCTCATGGGGAATAAAATGTCAGCGTTGTCCACATTTGAATAAAATGATGAGATTTCCAAATGTCATGAAAAATGTTATCTTCGTGACTGTACAGTATATCAAGGTAGAGGGGGCCCTTCGCTGTCACATTTCCACGAGTGTTATGAAATATGCTGAGCATTTGGTATGCACAATTTAATTACTCCCAAAAGTGAAGCCAAGTTAACCTAATCGCCCCCTGGTTGCTGAAGTAGAGGTCATAACACTTCATGTTGGGGAACGGGGCATGGAATAAACTAAAAAGTCCCCGTCAAAATAAAGCATGTCGAAGATGGTTTCTGTTTCATCGTTGCTACAATTTTTTTAATTATTCCAGAAAGTTTGGTTTTCTTTTGTAACTTCATTCTATATTAATGGCATATAATGCGAGGAAGTGGAGACGCATCATCTATCTTTATGAACAGTCTGTGGTTGTGAACACGCTCACAGTGACAAGCTGATTTTGTAATGGTCACCGTCTTCGTTTAGCTCGTTAGCATGCTAATTAGCACAAATTATAACTAATAGAGAAGTGATCAGTTTTGCTGGCGTTTGGTGATCAAGAAACGTGGAAGATTTTAAAGCCTGATCTTATGACCTGAATCTGACCAGTGATGAAAAGACAAGCGATCACCAAAGATATTAGTCTGATGAGATTTCCACTGAGTGCTACACAGTATTCAAAGCATTTGATATGCAAATCTTAATGACGCTTTCATAGCATGTTGGAGGACTCCTGTGGGCTCGCCCTGCCGATTGTCAGCGAGTCGCTCCCCCTCTGTCCGGCTCCTCCATCCCTCACCCGGAGACGTGATTTGGCAGATTACTACTCAAAGAGGTAGACTTCAATGCGTGGCTATTCGTCAAAGCTAACTGCCAGAACAAAGCCCTCAGCCCACTACTCAAATCCCCCCTCGTTCATCTCCCCCCTCCCCCCCCCCGTCTCTCCCTTTTAAAGTCTCGTTTCGCTCTCCTCTCACCTTCACCTCCAGTTTTGTTAATAATCAATTACGTGATTATTCCAATGAGGTGATTAATAACCGCCTCTCCCTCCCTCCGTGCCGCAGGTTCGCCTGCTCATAATCACACAGTGACAGCCGGGGAGGGGGAGGGGGGGGCGGGTTCTGTCTTGTGGCACGGCGTGACCCCGGCGTGACTCGGCTGCATTGTGTTTGTCGGCTCATCCTGACTGATGGAGCTTTAACAGAGAGCGGAGATGCACCGTAAACCGCATCAGCCGCTGACAGCCTGACACCGCAGTATCTCCCATGTCCAGCTATCCAAATATTCATTTTATTGGATAGTCTTGTCTCGGGGCCGCATTAATTCATTCCAACTCTTGCATTATAACTTTCCCTGAGGCGACGCAGAGTTATTTTGAGTTTGGACAGGTTCCATTCATCTCCTCTGTTCGGGGCGAGTTAGACAATATGGAGAACAACTTAAGCTACAGCGACTGTGAGTGTCCGTTTTTAAGAACCTCCTTCTGGAAGAAAAAATCCTATTACCATAGCGAGATAGGCCGTATAAAAGTCAATAAAATGCAGAGATTGCAGTGTGCATACATTGTCAGATTGTGCTGCAGTGTACAGTACAGCCCCCTTGGAAAAGTGAGACCTGTAACTGAGCCGGCAATCCAGATGGATGTTGATCCACTCGCGGTAAATCAAATGAAATTAAACCCTAAGCTGGATTCCGGAGCAGTGGAGTGGGGAGACGAGGAGAATCAGTGTCTTTAATCAAAATACTATGCTCTTTAATTCTGTGTTAATTAAATGCAGATCTCCCTGATAGAGGAGCGGTCCTTCCTGTGACGCCAGGAGACCTCCAGTCGCATAAAACACCCACTCACTGGATTTGTCTTGTGTTTAACCACGAATTAGTCCTCTTCTCTCACACTGGCTGGTGCTGGTTTGCACAGAAGGGCCCGTCAGCTGAGGGATAGTCGCTCGCAAACAGGTTTTAAACATTCAGCATCCTGGATAGGGAGGATTGTTTTGAACACCTTAATAAGTGGGCCGACATCCGCACAGTTCTCAAGTGGAATCAGAGTAAAATATTGGATTCTCCGTGCCGAATTTTCTATTTGTCTCCTCGGTGGTCATTCTCCCACTCAGCCTTCCCTTCTCTTCCCTACAGCAGCCCCTCCATCAATGTAATGAGCGAATCATGGCCACTGTAGAGAGAAAAATTGGTCCCATTATGTGTCAAGGAGTGTGAAAAGAGCAGCGCTGTTGTCTGTCAACTCTACACAAACTATCCCTGGTCTTAACTTCCAACCCAACACAAAGAGCTCCTCTACGCACATACATCAGCTTATTAATTCTCTGTCTTTTAACTAAAAAGTCCATTATAGGAAGCAGCAATGGTTTCAGGAGGATAGTTTGGAAAGGTGAGTCACATGTAGTCTGTGGACACTGACGGGGAGAGGAGTCGGACTCAGGAGAACTGGGACGTTGTTCACTGCAGCAGAATACAGAGGTGCCTCAGTGTGGGACTGACAAACATGTGGTCCCTGTAGTTCGGCGGTGGGGAACGTAACTGGCCCTGAATACATAAAGATCACAAATAAATACAGCCCCCGCCTGCTCGGTGAGTGCTCGGGGACCCCGCGCAGATCCGAAGGTATTGATACTGCTTTGCATTGGCTGGCTCCCGTCTGAACAGGCAAGCGCAACAGTCTCTGCATAAGCAAATACATCTCTAACTGAACAGGGAATAAGGGAACGAGGCGAGGGAGCTCCGCCACGGCCTCCTCATAATAACAATGATAAAAATGCTATTCTTCAATTCATAACTCCCTTTACCGACTTTCCCACCGGCTCCTGCAGGAAACACATCATTCTAATATACACATGGTTTTTCATCCCATCACTTTTTTGTGGTATTGTGAGAGACCTGCAGGAGAGACAGTGAGAGAGACGCAGACAGAGCGAGGCAGAGAGGGGGGGGGGACTGTTTATTCACTCAGATGGTCTAACGTGCGTGGAATAGATTTTGAACTGAAGAGAAAGCGGTCCACACAACAGTTGCAGTCGGTGGGTGAGAGGAGGATGATGCTGTGGAAACCACTTCCTCGCTGTTTCCTCCGGAGCCATGCAGGAGAAGAGTACAGTGAGACTTTGGACACTGATGAGTTCCCTGCCACCACTGACACTGAAGTATTATATTGTACATTGAGCAGGACGACCAAGGAAGTGCAGTCTGGCTAGCGGCTCTGGGAGGATGTATGCAGGAAGTGGTTCTGAATGTTGACAGCTTCGTCCAAATTCAGCAGCCTCTTCCATTGGAGGCTGCATTCAAAGATCGATCACAGTGGCGCGGTTAGACTTTGGCTCCTGAATTGGACCAAAGCCATAGACTGTCCATAAAAATGCATGACAGCTCGGCAGAAGTGAAGCCAATAATCTTGATCGACCCCTGTTGGCTATAGGTCACAAACCTCCATCCTCCAAGTTGGTGGATGGGACTCAAAGATTGTGTCTTATCTGAATCTGGCCGGTCTCAGATGAAGGCAGGGGATTGTGAAAGATATCATAGTTCAGTCTGTTCCAAATGTAAAAGCAAATTATACGGAACATTGATCATGTGTGTACCAGAATATCTTTAAAATATTGTTTCAATCCATCGAGTAAATATTTTGAGATTTTAACATAAGAGAAAAGTGTCTACACAAACTTTCATGACTTTCTAACAGTGGATATTTTCACCTGGACCGATCGAGCCACTGACAGACTGCCTTCCCAGGAGCCAATGTACACACTGTGAAAACAAATTTTTTGCTCCATGCAAGGTCACAATGTAGTGCCAACAATTCTGCTCTTAGAATTCAATGGTAAAAGTGTTACACTTAGTAGTCTAGAAGGAGTGATTTTGGATCCAGCTTGAGTGAATGAGAGCCTCATCTTCCCAGATCTCATTGCTTTTCAGATGATTATTTTCCCAGGGTGGCTGCAGCTACTTCCTCACGTGTGCTCTTTTCTCTCCCCAGCCTCCTCTCGCCTCACTTCCTCGTGCCATTCACTGTCATTGTGAAAATGCGCGTCTGACTCCACTGGTAGACTAAAACCCATTATCATAAATATGCCAATAAGTAACTTCACACAACGTGTCTTCCAAAAGCAAGCGCACTCTGTATGCAAAGCAGCGGCACGCTGTTAAAGAAGCTGGCGCCAAGTGATTATATTTGTAATTTAATTTCCTTGGTCACGCAGAGATAAGAGAAGGGAGCGGCTACATTTGGCCGGGAATGAATAGGGTGACTAGAATGGGACTACGGCTTCATTGTCTGGACTGAGATGTCCGAGACGACACCACTTATGAAAGAAGGGAAGCGGCTGGCAGATATGGCTGCACACAGCGGGCTTTTCATAATTCGGCACTGAAATACACAGACCTCTCTCTGCTGTCTCTCGTACTGACGTTGGTTCTGTCAGGCAAAACCACCTGCACTCTCAAAATCCAGTGGATGAATGTAAGTGCAGTATAATCAAGAAACTCTGCAAGCGACGTCTCTCCGCTCTCCTCCGTCTGTCTCCTTCGCACTCGACAAAATGTAATCAGCCGGGTGGTGTGGGTGAGATGTCAGTCACAAAGAGCAACGGCTCATTGCAGATTCCACAGGCAAGAGGAACTGGGTCACTGGGAGAAAAGCAAGTGAAGGACACAAGGTGTACTCTCCCCTATATCCCCCCGTGCACGTCCCCTCTTCTTCTCACTCCCTCTTTCTGCTTTTTCTGAGATTGTGCAACTGCAGACATCAAATTTTTCCTGACTCGAGAGTGCCCACTTATACTGATGACAACGCCGCGGTGAGCACCATGGAGGACGATAGAGGAAAAAGAGTGAGGTTCAAAGTTCATCCAAAACATCTGACACCGCACAGCATTCAGGGACAGTGTGAAAGTATTTTGTCGCATCTCCTTCCCTCTTATCTTTATGTGTGTTGCTCCCCCGGCTGTCTCGTCTTTCTGCGTATTTCCTCTGTGTTTTCACTTTGTACCCAAAAGCATTAAACTGGTCAGGAAAGTTACAGATACTACTACAGTGTATTATGTAAACCAGAGAGAAACAAAACCATGAAAGAAGATCTCTGGCTTCATTTCATAATTCATCATCCTCCCACAGCGAGCCAAATAAAACTTGATTTACTAAGTAGTCATTTATTAAGTAGTACACATTCTGGCTCAAAACAGTCTCAAATGTGCTCGACAATATTTATCTCACTTTGTCTGTCTCGCAAATAAAAGATAAACACATGCACATACATGCAGAGAGCTACTTCCTTATTTATTACTATGATTTCATTACTTAAATGAAAAGCATCACCCCGGGTTTCACTGCAAGAGGCGAAGCGATAAATGTTACACCAGCACCACCAAAAGGTAAAAGGAGGGAACAGCAGGTTTTTGTTCATACTAAATACCAACTTACAGCTCTGAACATCAGATTAAAGACGCTTCGCCTTGGCAGTCGGCTCGTTTTCTTATTCATCTTAATGAACACGACCGCAGACACACAGGAGCGGCGGAGAAACACACACTTCACGGGGAGGGGCGACAAAGTGGCTGCGCAGCATAATTAGTAGGACATGGCTGCATAATTGGTCTCTAATTGATATGAAGAGCGCTGGTTTAGCCCAGGCTGTGTCGAACACATGCCGCCAGCCGCGGGCAGGAGACGCCGGCGGCCTGTTTGGTATCTCTGTGCCATCTTCTGATTGATGTCTCTGTAGCGAATGCCCTTCAACAATCAGCGCCCACCATCTCTCTGTGTCTATCAGGCCACCTGTCTATCGCCGCGTAGCATCTTCCACCATTCATCTGTCTGTGCCTAAACATCTCAAAAATCTCTCTATCGCCGCGTTGACTCTGGGTTTGTCGTCCTCTGAAGGCATTCGCGACCTCGTGGTCTGCCTCGCTCAGGAAGGGGAAAGAGCAGCGTTTGTGGGTTTTGGTGGTGGAGAGAAAAGAAAGCGGGGTTGTTTATGAGAAGCAGGCAGCCATAAAAGAGTGTTTGCTTTCCAGAGGCCCAGACAGTTGATGCCAGGGGAAATAAAAGCCACTTTAGACGGAAAGGAAATCAATTTTAAAAGTGCTATTATTTACAAAGGTTAGTGGGTTACCTGCGCTCTTAGTTTAGCAAATGAGGTTTGAAGAGGTTCAGTTTAAAATTTTGGAACGCACGAGAGGTCCCCAGACCGTGGAGGGAGTGGAGTTGAAGTTCTGATGGGGATGCTCTCCAGAACATTTGTGTTCATGGATCGCGTGCTGATGCAAGACGACCTTCAAGGACATTCTCCTCATTTACACAGCAATTAAGCGCTACCCTCTTGGTAAATTGAAAAAGAGACAAAAATCCTCTGTGGATTTAATAACAAACTCATTACCAGGGCCCAACAGGGCGGAACTGCCTTTTAATTAGAGCAACACCTGATTAACGCCCAATTAACAGAGCCAGAGCCACTTAATTCTCCCCCACTTTGGCAGGTTGAGAACATAAACATAAGCAGTCCAGCGTCAGAGTGCTTCCTTTCCTCCTGGGAGCGTGTGAGAGAAAAAGTAAATAACGACTTTGGAGGCAATCTGTTGTCTGGTGGTCCACACGCTCTGCAGAGCTGGCAACTGAACACTGGAAATGCACGAGGTAAGCGTTTCAAAAAGGAGTCAGGTGACACGTGGGAACCCCTGGTGGGCAGATGTAGGACAAGTGTCCGGGCGATAAACCATTTTCAGCCTCAGAAACACACTGTCCCAGAGTCAAGGATGTAAAAGTTTGAAAACTTGATTTTCTGCAGCAGTGGAAGGATGTTCAGTGTGAAGAGCACAGTCAGATAGAGGACAGTACATTCAGGTCTCAATATGACTGCTAATTTTATTATATAAAAAAATATAGAGTTATAAACAGGTTACAAATGGTCACAAACACATTTGTAAAGTGCATCGGTGTGTAGCACTTTCTCAATCATCACTCACACACTGTTGTCAGGGGCGATTTGGAAACTTCTACATGAAGAATCGAGGACACTGACATCGAACAGCCGATGTTCTGGTAAGTGAACAACCCGCTCCAGCTCCTGAGCCACAGCTGCCAAACATAACCACAAATATTTATGACTCATGACCAGCTTTCATACAGCAAACAGCAGAGGAGCTAAATGTGAATTTTCTATTCCATGATGTCTCTTAACATCTCATATCTCATATTAAAACACTTTCTAGAAAGTTATTAAAAAGAAAAAAGGTGATTCGTCCTCGGTTGAGTTTCACTGTCAGAAGTGTCACGTGGTCATCACAAGATGGAGCTGTTTTAACATTCATCCAGCACGTTGCAGCACCTTCTTCATTTTTCAGGTAAAGGAACCAGTTCAAAGTGAAAACCTGGATGTGTTCCCGGCCCAGAGGCAAAGCTGGACGACCGGCCTTCCTGAATTTCAAATCTTTGCAAAACACAAATCCTACACATCACCTTGACAGGGAGCAGCCCCCATCTTGCATTTGATCTCCCCACCGTTATCTTTGGTCCTTAGTGTATTTTGAAAAAGTGCAAAAGTGAAAACACACAAAGCAGAATTTACCACGGCGGTCAAACCCTGCAGGAAGCTGGAGCGTTCAGTCCCTCTGACTTTCAGGAGGCCGAGAATCTCAATTTCTCGAGACACAGTTGATAAGGATTCAGTTTTGTTGTGTTGTTTTTTGTGTAGCTCACACATTCACAATCATTTTCTCTGTCACATCCTTACAGCTGCATTGCATTCACGGTGGCCATGCACCATCTTGTGGATAATGTCTCTCTTGCTCTTTCCAGGCTGTTACACATTGCTATAAGAGCGTTTTGCAGCCCGGAGTTGAGTGGTAATCCGCCAAGACTCCACGGCCTTCTCCAGGTCTGGTAGGATGTCCGGCACTGTCGCTTGTTCCACGATAAAGATGGTTGGCTCCACGACCATCAGCAGGACCCAACCCAGAGCCCCGAGCCAATAGGAAGAGCCGAGGACCGATACGTCTTGATGGATTTCTTCCCGGTGCTGATAAGTGAAAAGAGACCAGCTGAGGAGGAAGAAGAAACCTGACGGAGGAGAAAAACGAGTTAAATCAAGTATCATTGTGAGGGAATAAAAAGTCATTAAGGTCAATTATTACATGCCCGGAGCTTTAGAAACGAGTTTATATGATAATGAACTGCAATTCCAAGGAAAGTAAAAAAGTCTCTTTAAAAACTGCTGCCTTGCAGGGTATGCAAATGAGTAGTACGGTACTTGGAAAAATAATTTCCATAGGTGTGTGTTTGACATGGACTACACAATCCAAAAAGCTATTTGGAGGTTAACTGGAGCTATTTTAACTACTTTACTTGGAATTTATATATTATTTAAAAAGGTGAAACATAAAAACATGTTGTGTAGCTCAGGGGAACAAATGTCTCACTTTATTTTGAGTGCTGCTGTTATACCTGTGGAGGCCATGGTGAGCAGAAGCAGGGTGGTGGGGTAGAGCGCCTGCCCGGCCATGAGCAGAGAGCGGGTGTTGGAGTAGGACCGCACCGTCCGAGACGTCCAGCAGAGGGCAAACACCAGACACAGGGCCCCAGTGCTCAAGGCCATGAGGAAGGAGAGGACAGCGAATACTTGCTCTGCTTCCAGGGCTGGAGGATGCAAAATAACACAGAACATTATTTACAGTAAATAAACTATGCTATAAAACTGGCAGAGCTACATTGCTATTAAGGATCAGTGTGTAGAATTTAGTGATGTCTAGTGGTGGAGTTGTGGAGCATAAATACCCCTCACCTCACTCTCCTCTTCCCAACATGACAGAGAACCTGTGGCAGACTTCAGTTGTCATAAAAACTCAAAAGATCTTAAGTTTGTCCCATTGTGGTGACTGTAGAAAACATTTCTGTCTCCATAGCGAGGATGTGAGGATAAAGTATTTTACGACTCATGAAAACATCACTAGGATTGTTTATATTCAATTTATGCCAATAGATCCCTTTCAGCTAAATCTTAAACACTGGACCTTTAAGAAGTGAACACGATGAAGTGATGACAAATGCTCCCACACAACATGGGTGTATCTACACCTGAAACCAGAGAAGTAAAATCAAGAGTTTGTGAACCTTCTCTACAAATACAGGAAGTGTTCTCACACTGTGTTCCATTCATTCTGAAAAAGACCTTTTGAACGAAGCAAATGACTAAGCAAATATAGAAAACGTCAGTTGTTTAGTGATCATTAAACTAATCTGTAACTCTAACATCACATGACTTAAACTAAACTGCTAACAGTTGAATAAATTGTCATTGTGATACATGTATTGTAATTTAGTCTTTGTATTTCCTATGATGACTTCATGCTCTTCTGTCAAAGAAGACCAACGATGTCTTCTTGACTCAAGGGACGGCTGGTTTAAGAACATAATGGAAAACTGTATTGTCATTGTATCCTTATTATATGATTGATGTAATTACTTTTTCAGTACCTTTGGTAAAAATAACGAATAAGAATTAGGGACGAATTCAAGAAAATAAGATCGGACACATCGAGAATAAAGTCATAATGTTAGGCTACGTGTTATTTTAGACACTGGATATCTGTTGCCTGTGTTGAATTTCGAATGTGCAGCATCTTGTTAGGAGAAAGATCCACAGAGACTTGAAGGAACTTGCTTTGTTTCTGTGGAGGAGGAAATGTTTGCTGGATGTCACTGGTTACACATGTATGATATTTAAATTGGTTTCATGGTTTATCAGGATCCAGAAGGAGTGTAACTCCAGAACGTGTTTTTCTATTATATTATTATAATATTTCCGTTAATATTTACCTGATACTCCGTCGTTGTAACTGTTGTTTATTAATTGTATCTTTTATTAAGTTGAATTCACAATGTCCATCACTTATCCACATGCTTCCAGAGTCCTTTAATATCTTCCACTAAAAACTTCAGCTGTCTCCAACCTTTACAGGAGGTGGATTAGCAGACCACAATACCTGTGAGGACACAGGGCTTAGACCACATTATATTCATTCCTAAAGATTGTCTGCATAAAAATCCTGGTGGAATGGAGACAAAGTGAAAGGGGGAACCTAATTTCCAATGCCAAGAAACAAGATTTAGTTGAGAATCAAAGACCAGGTTTTCGGCTGATTTCAGCACATCTGCCTCCAGCCGAGTGGGAGACGCTCAGCAGATACAAGGAATGCACTTCACTGCAGGAGCAAGCACAAACTCGTTCACTAACCAGTTCTTTCACAAGCACCTCCTGACAATGATCCTCACTTCAGGTGCAAAATAAGTGGCCCTAAGGCAGATCTCTAATGCAACCAGTGCTTTATCTTACACAACACAACATGGCATGATTATATTTATGCCTCATTGTTTGTTCCGCCCATTCAGGTACCCGTTTCTTCAGAATGTTATCAGTTAAAACTTGAACCTAACCCAGAGAGACAGGTTCAGACAGGCTACTGGTTGTATTTGATGATAGTAAACAGGTGTAATGCAGCTAATTGTGTCTCACCATTGAAGACAGTGCCCTGTTTAAGGCTGGTCTGGTCACTCCCAGTGTTGTTTGACTCTGCCCAGAGTCCCCGGTCCTTCAGCCAGTATGGTGTCCACACTGCATAGCTCACGCACAGGCAGCCCGCCAGCCCCACACAGGACTGAGCGAACCTGAAGCGACTGTTGGAATCCTCCAAGTCCAGAAACCTCATATTTCTCACAGCACTGACGGACGAGAGAGGCTAGAAAACAACAATTGGAAATAGCTGAGTAACTAGAGTGTCAGGTTACTGTATGGGGTAACTAACCCTGTTGTCTGGTTCATATACTTCAGCTACATTACATCTACACAGAATAATTATTAAAGTCTTACCTTTCTTGTCAATGGTGGAACAAAGCTGTGAAGCCTGCAGCACAAGGTGATCAGAGCAGCTCCTGGTGTTTACGACTGTACAAACACTACTATACAAACACGTTCAGCACCCGGGCACATTATGACTCATGACCACTCAAGCAGTCACTCACAGATCAAACCCCCTCAGTGTTGCTCCACCTCCGCTGCAACGGAAACTCCCCCAACCGACGCTTAAATTCCCCCGGAATTCTCCACTGAGACCCCCCCACTGTAGAGAAAGTGAAAGCTTTAGAAGAGATAAGGTCACTCGATATTTCAGGAAGCAGAAGGTTTTATTAGCTGATTTAAGAGGAAGAAAGAGGAAAGAGGAATTAAAAAAGTTGTAAAACCCCTTTTGTATTTTAGAGCATTAAACTGCTCAGACATTTGATCAAGTCAAATGCAGCAGCTGTGTGTGTGTGTGTGTGTGTGTGTGTGGGAGGTGTCATTATAAATGACGAATCATTTAAGAAAGTCCCACTCTCGATTTCGCTCAGTGGGGTTCCGTTTTGTGGCAGTTGCTATTTTTAAACATCGCTCCCCTTCGTCACAACCACCTTCGCTTTCCTTTGCTGCAATGGAACAGTGCCCACAGTGTTACACTTAAATGTGCTAAGGACATTTGTTTGTTTGAAGATAGATATTATATATCTTTAATATAAAAATATAAATATAGTATTTCTCATAATAATTCAACGCTCAAATAACGACAAGGATGAATTCCTGTTTTTCAGTAGATCATTCACTTTAATGAAAGTACAATACATTCTGGTAAAATAAAGTGCATATGATAGAAATAATAAACAATTTACAATTCAGATTAACAGACTATTAAAGTTTGAGAACAGAACAGAACTGCTTTTGGTTGCTTTTACATTTGGCATTCACTCAGAAATTTAACATTAAAGTGTTGATCTGGGTTACAAAAGTTTCAAGGCCTTCTCCTCTAGCAGCTTAAAAATAAGGCCAGCAGATGCAGATAGAAAAGTTCTTCCCCCTGTTCTCCCATCCCGGCCTTGGCTGCAGTGCTTTCCTTCTCCCGTCCTCTTCAAGTGGCTCTTAGCTTACATTTGCTCTTCGCTCCTCAAAAAACAGGAATCGGATTTGACCTGGCTTCAGCATTTTGTGTAGAGCTGCTCTGCAAATAAATGCGGCAAGCGAGTTGGATGCTTAAGTGCTGCCTCTCGAAAAAACTGGCAAGCTACATCCTTAGTTTACTTACTGGCCCTTTGCAGCAGGGCCTTGAAAACATCTAGAATCTCCGGGTCCTCTCCGGCAGACAGCTCTGGAGTATTCTTCTCCAGCCAATCGGAGGAGTGGATTTGATGCCTGAGTGTACCAATCAGAGAGTCCAGACCCTCCGCGTGCTTCGATGATTGGCAGTTCAGCAACACAAGCTCCTCGGGGGCCAACGAGGCTTCTTCGGGAACAGGGCTATCCTTCTCCTTCAGCGGGTCGGCTGACTCCTGCCGGGGAGAGGGTGTTGAATTAACAGTCGCGGCGTTGTCCGAGTCGCCACTGTCCTCTTTCACTGACGCCTCCTTCTCCTCACTGGCTTCTTTGATGGACTGTGGATGGGGGCTGGTACTTTCCCTCATTTCTTTCAAAGCCGCCCTGAATCGCTTCAGGCCTGAAATAACACAAAACATTCACGAAACAATTTAACAACTGATATCCAATCAATACCTAGTTTACGACACAGAGCAGGAGATAGGCTGGAACAACACAATCTACTGATTGAGTAAATGAAAAAAAATAGATATGATACAATCAATGCAGAGTTGAGGGCAGACAAAGAAAATTTGAAAAATAGATATAACCTTTGAAAGTAGGATTGGTCATTTGTTTCTGAAACAGTTATTTGTTGAAATTGTCTTCACGTCCCGAAAGCCTTCAGATATAAAACAAGCCTGTGTCTGTGCACTCACTGTAATAAATACAACGAATCATTTCATGTTGAGAATTGAAATGATTGGCTGGTGTACCTGTCCCTAACTGACCTGCCTGTTTAAACCCTGTCCATGCTCTCATTGGGCATAAGCCAGAGAGACATACACTTCTGAAGCAGAGACAAAAGTCAAAGGTCAGCTGGTGAGTCACAGAAAAGTCAGCTCCTTGCAGTTGTCTGGTGGTTTATGTGTTTTGAGGGCGTAGCTTTGAGGAGAATGGCTGATGGGAGGAGGTGGGATGTTACTGGAGGTGGCTAACAGTTCCAGGACTACCAACCACTAGCTTTGAGCCACTGAAACTTTGGGCATATGAAATGTAGTATACACACAAGAAACTGACCGAGTTGAAGGTTGCATTGTTGGTCTGCAAAGACGATGCGGAACCAGCCGGGCACAGAGCAGGAGAAGGCCTGACCACAGCTCAGCACCACCTTGTTTCGGAGGAAACTCCTCCACATACACAGCTCCTCCTCAAACGATGAATCTCTGAGGAACTGCACACACAGAGACAGAAGTCATAAGGCCGTTGAGTGTAAGAGAATTAAATTTCACTGAGGTAAGCAGAAGTTAAGAGTGAACAGCCCTGACATGGTAATCTAAAACATGCTCTCACCTTCCTGAGGTCGGCCCAGACATACAGCGCAGCCCGCCGGTCCAGGTAGGGGATGCCCAGACTCTGCAGCTCTCCTGTCACGTAGCTGTGAGAAGCTTTCAGTCGGCTTCTGTTCACTGGCAAGAACTCTTCACTGATCCACTCTGCAACACGAGAAAAATATGCAGCGACAATCGAGTAAGTGTAAATTAAATGTTACAAATCTTTGTGCAGTGTCATGTAGCAGCTGAGCCCCACGCTGTGCTCGCGTTATACCAGAGGGGAAATGATGATGGCTCCCAGGAACGGGCAAAGTGATGGGGAGCACATTTGAATTCTTTTTAAAAGTTGCCATCTGAAGTCATTTGCAATCATGGATTTAAACTGGAAAACAACTAATTGTATTGCAAGTGTGAAATTTGACTTGTTTTCACCAAAAGGCTGAAAGGGAGGATCATAGTTCCTGTTGTGTTCGTGTGTGTTTTTCAGACAGGAACAATAATAAACCACAGGAATAACAATGCACAAGATCGGGACTTAGTGATATGAAGAACGCAGCAGGAGATTCTCTGGTCAGACGCTTTCACAACAACAACTGAATCTCCAGAGCCTTCGGGCTTCAGGCAGAGATGGTGCAGTTCACAGGAAGGAGGACGCAACACATTAATTCCAATGAGGAGATAAGGTGTTTGTTTGTTTTTTATCAACACTGACATCGGACCAAAAGCTCTTTTATCTCCTACACTGACATCTACTTCGGTATCTTCTGTGTGTGAATGGCCCCTCTTTTTCATGCTGTGATATATTACCATTATTGCTTTTTTCTGTTTGAGTCAGTCGCCTGCCCACTAGCTAGGCTGTCCCCTCTGGATAATCTCCTGCTGTGTTCTCACACAGGCATTATTTTTAGTTTTTAGTAAGGGACTGGCAGGAGAAACTCTGGGGATGGTCCGCAGCAGCTGACTCAGACGTTTGC
The DNA here is from genome assembly GCA_038501795.1 of Pseudopleuronectes americanus. Lineage (NCBI taxonomy): Eukaryota > Metazoa > Chordata > Actinopteri > Pleuronectiformes > Pleuronectidae > Pseudopleuronectes > Pseudopleuronectes americanus. The sequence goes on from CM076720.1 coordinate 7,567,769, forward strand.
CCCTCGGGATAATTTCAATAGATTATCCAGAGGTCAGTGCAAACGTGACATGACTACTACAGCACGGGTAAAAACACTTGGATCCGTACCTCTGTCCTGAAGCAGCTGTGCTACCTGGTGCTGCGTGGGTCCAGAGATCCCGTGGAAGGAGCCCAGCTGGGCCAGAGCTTCCACTAGGTGCCTGTTCTCGGAATGCAGAGTTCCTACTCTCATTCCTGACGATGCAAAGTCCTGGGAGGGGAGAGAAGAAGTGAATGAGAGGGAGCTGCGGGAGCAAACACCCAGTGGAGAAAAGCAGAGATTTAACTGTACTGTCAGCAGGAATATAAAAAGTCCCACAGTCACAGAACACAGAGCACAGAACAGGATGTACCTTGCTCAACCCCCACATTACGTGCGTCCTCTGCGGGTCTGGCAAACTGGAATAAAGGGCACGTTATTAGCAGCTGAGAGGCAGTCCTCAGACACAGTTGTGATGATTAACGGTCTGATGGGGTAATAACGCAGAAATTAGGATTTGCACAGTACCTGTCTGCACTGAGGACACTGTGGAAGGTGACAGATTCATCAAAGACCGTCAGCATGTACACTTCGTCCACAATGGCGTGGAGTTCGTGTCTGAAGAAGGTGAAGGTGGAGGGAGAGGCAGCGTCAATAGAGATTGCTTTTATATTGTTACTTATTGTGGACGACGGAGAAAGTGTAACATAAATGTAAAATAGGTCCTTGGATGTCCTGCGTCAGCTTAAAAGATGCTGAGGTTTACGGTTACAACAGCTCAGTGCCTTGCAAGGGTCTACGGAAGGAATTAACTCTGGCAAGATCATTTAGAAAACAATAGATGGTGCAGGAGACTCCTTGGCACATGGCTGCACTTGACAATATGCTGATGGTGAGAGGGAGGTGATAAAACTCCATCAAGAGTGCACGATATTCCGCACACGGGACCGAGCTCTCAGCCGTAAAATAAAAAGGAGTTCACACTTGGATGCAGTGGCTTGGCGCTGCCTTTAAAGGCGCCAGAGGAGTGCAGACCGGGGGGGGCGGGGTTATTACAGCGTTAGATAACAGTGCAGGGCCCAAATAAATACCTTTTGGCAAACTCCAAGAAGGCCATCATCTCCGCCAGGGTGTAGACATCAGCCAGAGGATTATGGGGGTTCATCAGTATAACACCTCGGATCGTCAAACCCTACAGGAGGAAGCAAGTTATTTTGAGCAAATAGAAACGTATACACTGTATCAAGAGTTTTGCAAGATAACGGTGCAAAATTGAGGGAGAAAAGGAGCATTCAAAGGGTTTCTCTTTGCCGGAGCATTATTTAAGTGGTACGGTCTGTCTTTAAATATTTATCAAGGGTTTCAGAAAACAAGCACTCATGAAATACCTCTTGCTCAGCTCTTTTCAGACCTTCTTCTAGTTTCCCCACGGTGAGGTGGAAGGGACGACTGTCTTTGCCATCAGCCTAAAACAAAATAACAAGAGGAAGAGGGAAAACAGGTTGACTGAGCAGCTGGCAATACGCTCGAGATCGCACATAAAGCTTAAAGTGCAAGAAGATGTTACGCAACCAGCACGAAGCATCCATCTCCAAAAAACACATCATTACTGCGAGTAAATCCGACTTGTGTGTTTCTTACCTCACAGTCCAAAGGAACATGGAAGAGATTAACGTCACTATACAAATGCAGATCCTCTGTGATGACGCCGTAGAAAGGAGTGGAAATAAGAATTGCATCTGCAACACAAAAAACACAAACACACTGCAGTGGCACGGAGGACAAAGTAATTTGTGTGACAGCCGGATTCATTCGGAAGTTTATGTTAAAATAATTATCCACCCACATAAAAAAAATATATAATATCTTGGTCCAAATTCTATGTTTGTTTTTACACAAAACAAATATGGGTGCTTTGTATGCTTATGTTAATAAATTCGCGAACTTACCTTCAGGGTCACAAATTACCGCGGCAACACACGAGAAAAGGGAGCCGCAACCATTCATCACCACAACCTGAACAAACACAAAAAAATCTGATTAAGGCTCAGAGGAAGGTTCTTCCTACTAAAGAAGCCATTCATTACATCTGCAAATTAAAATGGTCACCTTTAAACTGCTCTGGTTGTTTAATAGTGGCTGCACTTTGTATTTTAAACAACCATTAATAGGTGAGTCACATAAATTCAACATCTCGATATCTGTAAAAACTTTCTTCTTGATCATGAATCGCACAAACTCTGGAGACCTCCTTTCTGAGAATACAGTGACTGATGTGCCATTTGTTCACTTCCTGTCACACAACTGTGGTAGCGGTTGTCTTACACATGTTGTTCACACTGCTTATGTAACAGTCCAGTATTAAAAGTGATAATCCTTCACTCACATTTTCGGCTTTGAGCGGCTTCGGAGCGGAGCAGTAGTGAGTCAGGAAGTCGGCCACCGCCTGTCTCAGGCTGAAAGATGGAAATGTTTTTTTTTAAAGATGGTTTACGTTTACTTCAGCAGGAGCCACGGAACAGAAGATCCACACTTTAATCTCTTACAATGTGTGTCCCCTCCAGTCGGAGTATTGCAACAGGGGCGGGTCAATGTGCAGCATGTCAGGCTTGGTCATCTGTGGCAGAAACAAAAAAGCAAATTCATTTTGTGAAATTTGGTAAAATAATTTGGAATTAATGCAGAGTGAGAAACTCATATTTCAGGGCACTAGAGAATCTGGCCGCACAATTTATCTCACCCGCTTTAGGAGGAGATCGTAGCATAGTTTGTTCTCACTGGTTCCCATGTTGATGACACCCTATGAGGGAGAGAAAGCAGACCACCTGGTGGGTAATCCGAGTAGTTTTATCTAATAATAGCTATTCAACAGCTGCAGTGACTCAGACTTACATGAGGGTTTTTTGTCTCGTGGTATTTGTCCAGTGCATATTGGAAAAACCCTTCCTGGAGAATGCCCTGATGCTGTCGGAAGCTATTGCCACGATTGGACAGGTAAATGCTGCGGGCGGGGGGGTCTGCACCCGTCAGGACTGCTACAACACTAGGAGATGTTTTGCCGGCCTTGACAGATGTAGGTGGTGTTAAGGTTGTAGCCTCCTGCGTGGAAACAACCTGAGCCGTGGGAGCCTCTGAAGGCGTCTGAGATAAAGATGACTTGACGGCGGCAGCAGCCGTGGTTATCAGTGAGGCTGATGGATGAGCTGGGGGGAAGACGTGGGGGTCAGTCGGCGGCGGCTCAGTGGTCGGAGCAGCCTGCCTGACAGCAGCCAGCGCGCCCGTGAGCATGCTGAAGAGGCGGAGCTCGTGCTGGCGCTCCTGTTCCGCCCGTCTCTCCTCGCGCTCCTCCCTGCGCTCCTCGGCCTGCAGCTCCCTCTCCAGCCGCGACTCCTCCAGGGAGAGGAGACGTTCCTCTGCTGACCTCTGCCAGTTCAGGAAGCTGACCAGGGCTCTGTCCAGGCTGCCCTGAGCGCCACACCGAGCACCTCCGTGGCTCCAGGAGGTTTTCCCACCGCGGCGACGCTTCCTCTGTCTCGCAGAGGCTGGGGAAGGAGAAGCACCTTGGCTGGGCTGCTCCAGGGACACAGGACGACCAGCCAGCTGGATGGAAGCTGCTGCAGAGCCCGCAATGTTAACGTCACTAAAACCTAGAGATGTGAAAAAGAAACAGAAATGGCTAAATATCACTTTTTAACTTTATGATGGTTGTCATGGTGATGATCAGTGGCCCTGAGGGCTTGAGGCACTGCAACATAAGAAAAAACAAGCAAATAAACTAAGGCTGTCAACGTTAACGCGTTAACGCGTGCGATTAATCTGGAAACCTTAACGCGTTAATTTTTTTTAACGCAAATTAATCACATCACCAAGTCTGACCACAACAACCTGCCGTAGTCCGCCCGCACAGATATTTACCTGCCTGTAGGTGAAGAAGTAGCGAAGTGATGAGCGAATTTAGATTTAAAAAGCTTCTGAATGGGAGTTTAGATAAAACCAGAGTTGTGCGGTGATGAACTGTCTTTCCACCGTAGTACAACGAGTCTGAAGTACCATCTCCGTGCAAAGCGCATCTTTGCTAACATCGAGACGACTTCAAGCCGTGCTCGTCAAGCTACACTGGCGGAGTGCAGCTTGATGAGTTGTTGCAGTCAACAAGGCGACAACAAATAAGCTAACTAATGCTATCGCTAAATGGGTCGCAACAGACTGCAGACCCATCAACATCGTTGAAGACAAGGGGCTACGAGATATTGTGTAGCGCACATTATACAGCGGACGATCACAGTGTCTCTCCGTGACAGCGGGTTTGATGGTGCATTAGCCAAGTGCCGCAAAATAGTAGGACATTTTAAACACAGTCCTGCAAACACAGCAGAGCTGAAAGTTCAGCAAGCTTCCCATGGACAGACAGAGGAGTCACTCATCCAGGATGTAGCCACGCGCTGGAATTCAACACTGGAGATGATAAAGCGTATCCAGCACAACAAAGAACCACTGAAGGCAACACTTGCCCAGCAGAAGCACAACTTGGCCACCCTAAACTCAGCTGAATATGACAGGCTAGCAAATTTGGAAACACTGCTGGAGCCATGCAGGTAAAGTGATTTTCCTAGTCTCAACTCATTTATTTTCTCCAATATATTTTCTTTTAGAAAAATGTTTAGGCCTGTTCACTATATGGGTGTTATGAATGAAAAAAGTTGTCTATAATTCTGTCTTGTTTGTGTGTTTGAAGGTATGTTACTGAGCTCTTGGGGGGTGACAAATATGTGTCCTGCTCTGTGGTCCTGCCTGCACTCTGCCACCTTCTGCGTACAATGGAGATTTCAGATGTTGACCCTGCCTACATAGTGCGCTTCAAGGCTGCATTCAAAGGGGACCTCAACACACGAAAGGAGAACACAAACCTTTCATGGTTAAAGCTGGCAACAGCTCTAGATCCCAGATTCAAGGACCTCAGGTGCCTGCCCAAAGCAGAGAGGGAAGAGGTGTGGCAAAAGCTAAGTCAGATGCTGAAGGACAGAGATACTGTTTCACAGCCCTGCAGCGATGAAATGGAACCAGAGCCACCAAAGAAGAAAGTGGCTCTCCTACTGTTGGGGTCAGAGTCAGAGTCTGATGAGAATGCAAATTTTAATGACAAAACTCTGGACAGGTATAGGGCAGAGCCCAGTGTCAGCATAGACACATGTCCACTACAGTGGTGGTCAGCGCACACTGGTGCCCATGGTAGGCTGGCACATCTTGCACAAAAGTACTTGGCCACACCTGCCTCAACAGTGCCATGTGAGAGACTATTTTCTTTGGCAGGCCACATTGTACAGAAGTAACTGGTTAAAAGAAAAGTAGATGATGAATTTGTTGACTGAAGTCATGTCACACAACACCTTTGCACACAGTTATTGTTATTGAATTAAGTGTGTGAAAAGGACTGTTTACTTTTTTTCTTTTAAGACACTTATGACATTCATTTTATAATTCAGCTTTCAGGCCACTCAATGTAATGTTGACTTTATTTGGGTGAAATGTTACCTCACAGTTTACAGACAAGCTGCTTAGATTTACTTTGTAGCAGAAGATAACAGTTTCTCATATGCTTGTCTTATATTTAAGTTGGCAGATCATTATGGATGTTGTTGGCAATGCCCAGTACTCAGTTAGACTTTGTATTCAGTCTAATGATGAGGCCCTTTAATCAGTCAAACCTCTATTTGACTGATGTATGACAAAGCCCTAACCACTTTATCATACATTTCTTTATTCAAACGCCGTATTTGTAAATAGTAGTATTTTAATTGTGTGATTAATCTTGATTAATCACAGCCTATTGATGTGATTAACTTGAATAATTTTTTTAATCAATTAACAGCACTAAAATAAACATGTAAATAACACATGTAAATAACACTGTAAATGGAGAGAACATCCCCACCATTTTGACAGCTCTTGTGTTGCAGAGTTTGTATTGTAAGTATTTAATTGAGTTGCAAATATGTTCTTGTCTGGCGAGTAATTGGATGTCTGTGAGTATTTTGCAGTACTTTGAGTATTTGGTTCCATTGGGATGCGAGCATTTGCTTGTGTTTTGAGTATTTGGTTGATAAGTGGTCATTTATTTACAATGTATGTTTCTTTGCAGGGCATGTATCGTCAAATCGATGAAGGTGTTTCCTGTGTTGTGTGTGTTTGCGTGTGTTGAGCTCTCAGGGCAGCCGTCATATAATAGTCATGGTACATGTATTGCCAACCTGAAGGTGAGACTCCTGGGTTTGTTGAGCTCTCTCCTGGCCCCAGTGTGTCCTCCAGCCCCAGCAGAGACTGCCCATCGGTCTCCTGATCATCTCCAGATCCGTAGTACATCTCAGGGGGGGCGACACCTGAGTTCAGCAGGCTCTCCTCCACATCCTCACATTTGATACCCAGAGGGTCGCCTGCTTTAGGGGGCTGACCGAACAGAAACCCACCTGAGGAGGCAGGGCCAAAGGCCCCGGGCGGGACCCCCTGCAGGAACGCGTCCGCGCCCTGGAACACCTGCTGGGCGATGACGGCCCCGCCCAGGGAGGCGTAGGTGATGGCGGGCCGGTTCGCCAGTACCCGGTCCATCACGTCATAGAACTTCCAGGACCTCATCTTGTGGTTGTCTTTGATCCGCCGGTACTCCAGCTTCATCTTCTTGATCTTCTCCCGGCACTGGTCCCCCGTGCGGAAGATGCCCTTCTCCCGCAGGACGTGGGCGATGCGGTCGAACACCCGCTGGTTGCGGAGCGAGCTCTCCAGCTCGATCTGCACCGACTCGTCGGACCACAGCTGCAGCAGCTCCACGATCTCCGGGTCCGTCCAGTTGCTGCCTCGCTCGTGTCTCCGGCCTCGGAAGTCCATCCTCGGACTGAAGTTGCGGTCTGCGGCACAGGAGGAGAACATGAGCAGTGAGCCCGGGTTATCATGGCTCCTTCAGGAACACACACGCAGAGCATCACCACCTCCATCATTAAGGATTAAACACTAGTGTACCTGCTTATGCTCTCCGGCCGTAAATCAAAAGTGCAGCTCGCCTGTTTCCCCTTGTTGTGGAGCGGTGTCTGACACGTGACGTCCGCCTTACTGCACACATGTCACGGCTGTTGCTCGCGTACCCGGCTCGGAACGGTTCTAACCGGCGCCGCTTTGTACATCCGGTGCTAAAACCCCCCAGTCATTGCGACGAGTAACTGTGTCAGGGCTTGGTGACAACACGGGGGATCGACGCGCACAGAAAACATCTACATCCGGGTTGACTGCACATGCGTGCTGTCTTCAATCCGGGATAACTTTGGTCCGTGCTAGTGCTGCTGAAAGCGGGCTGGTACACTCGTACCAGGCTGCAGTCGGGTTAAACTCGACCATGCGAGTCAGATATGGCTCCCTCTAGCGTACGGCTGCCGTACTTCCGTGTGTGCAACTGCTGTAGACGGCCACAAGATGGCGACCACAGATAGAAGACACAACAAGCTTTACTCTGCTGTGAGGGGAAAACAAGGATGTGTCTCTTTTACACACCGGGATAGCCCGGAATTTCCTTTTTTTTTATATACGGGCGGTGAAATTAAAAGTTCATAAATCAGGGTATCTATCTATCGATCTATCTAAATATCTATCTATCTGTCTATCTTACTTTCTATTCATCCATCTATGTATCTATGTCTAATTATCTATCTATGTATCAGTATGTATATCCATCTATTTATCTCTCTATTTGTCTATCTATCTATTCAAGACTGCTTTATATATCATACGTCTACTCACACGTTCTATCATTACTGGCAATAACTCAATTCCTCCTTCATCTCTATCAGACATTTTCTTATGTACCGGTATAAGTACTTTAAACATTGACACACTTCTCTATTATGTCACAAACTGTTTCTTCTAATCAATGTTGTAAATCCCTCACATGTGGCTGTCTGAGGTTTTTCCTTATTTTTCAGGAGGCGGAGTTCCTTTCCTTATTTTGTTAAAGTTCAGTGTGTAGAATCTGATGTTTGAGTTGCATGTTTCAGCTCAAAAGGTGTTGAGTTGCTCCAGTGTGAACTACTGTAAAAAAAAGATGGCGGCCTCCGTAGAGAAGACCTGCTCCTGATGTAAATAAAAAGTACTTTAATATGAAGGGCCCATATTAGGATTAAGAAAACAACTATTTGTACATTTTATAGGAAACACACAACATAACTAGGATTATTTTACATTCAGGATCTCCTTCACCTAAATCTTACACACTGAACCTTTAAGTGTTAGGGTTAGGGTTAGGGTTAGAACAGAGGACGTCACACCTTGTTAAGCCCTATGAGACAAGTGTGATTTGAGAATATGGGCTATACAAATACAATTTGATTGAATTATTGTAAAGTTATTCTATTATTTTTTATATTTCATTTGTAAATCTTCAAAACAGAATTGTCAGATGACACTTTTGTAAGTTCTGTTATGCCTGCACAGTGACAATACAAACAAATTTTTTACAACTTTATTTTCCATTCTATGAAATCGAACAAAAACTAAATAATGGGACTTCAGATGAGATTGTACGCTCCTCGAGCTACCTCAAAAAGGCGGCCCCGCCCGTGCCTCGGGCCGTGCGGTGCTCCAAATCAAGCGCACGCAGCGTCTCCAGTCGGCTCTAAACGTGACGTATTTCCTGGAGAAAGGGTTTGTGGCAGTTTGTTTTCACCCCCATCCAGCGGTGAGCCGCTACACTGAGCTGACGCGGAGTCAATGGGATCTCACACCTTTTCCATTTATCTCCCAGTGCGTGTGTTGGAACTTCAGGGTGTGCGAGTGAGTGACAGCCGGCACACTCCGGCGGAACCTCCCAGGCACACCCACAAGAAGAAGTGAAGAAAGAAGTGGTGCTGGAAGTTCACCGGCAGAGTGTCAGCATGGTGCTGATGGTGGGGACGGCAAGTTGGAGGCGGCCGACCAGTAACACCGGATAGTTGCATTCATCACTTCATAGGAGGAGGAGGAAGAGGAGGATGGGCGTGTGCGTAAGGCGGTGCTGCTGCTGCTCATCTTCTTCATCCATGTAAAGTTGAAAGTCGAGTCGCAGGAGAAGAAGAAGAAGAAGAAGAAGAAGAAGCGAGGGAGAGTCTCCGCCCGGAGGCAGAAGACGAGACAAGGAGGCGGGTGAGGATGAGGAGGCACCGCGGCGGCTCGGTGCTCGTTGTGGGCGTCTGACCAGGCGAAGGTAACCGGTTGATTCCTGTAGTTTTTAGTTGTAACCGAAGCGGGGAGGGGAGCAGCGGAACAGTGGGTGGGAACAATGGGAGTATTTGTAGAAAGCACGAGGACAATTTTTTTTTAAGGCATACGCTGCCTCACCAGTCCTCCCAGTCAGGTGGACCCTTCCATCCTCCTGCCTCCTCCAGTCAGGCTTCCTTAAAGCAATTTAAGGTGGACTTCAATTTGGCTTTGATATTCGAGCTGCTTTGATCCGCGCTCCCTCGTCTCTGAACTTAGTTTTTTTGGGGTAAGACAAAGGCATGCTTGTTGTTGTTGTTGTTGTTGATGTCTTGACAGTTTGTTGTGGTTAATTCTGCCTCACGCGGCACTCCACTCTCTTAATTTAGATGTATACTCTTGCTCTCTTCCCTCCCCTTTGGTCTCTCTTTAACATTTTCGTTCTCTTCCTTATTCACCCTGAAGCTTTAACATCCCCCCCATCACTTACTTTTATCTGCGTAAGGTGGGAAATGCTGTAATAAATTTCAGTTAGTTCAGTGCCTCGGAAGCCAGGGGCTGGAATTTGTTTATGCCAAACTGCTTCACCATTCCCTCCTCACATCAGATATATACAGCATGTGGCTGGTTTTTAAAGGGAAGCACTGCTTTGGAATAAAACTCGGCTTAAAGTGATCAGACTCATCCTGTCCTGTCCTCTGGCTGCTCTTGTTATTGTCTGCCTCCAGTGCAACTCCCACCGGGATCTCGACGGGGGGGATGAAGTCAAGGTCACCAGGGCAAACCGCACGGCTCCGAGCTTCCCTGCACAATTGGATTACACTACCTCACCACGTATAAGATTATCCAATAAAACTAATCTTTTTGTTCCCTCTCTTTGTTTGGCCCAAATCCTGCCTGGGCCAGCTCGGAGATAAAGGCTCTTAAAAGGGTTTTTTGTTGTGTTATGTCTACGTAGGCAGGAGGGGGGTGTGACAGGAGGGGTTCACATCCATACTCTGAGAGAGATAACATGTTTTCAGCGCTGATCATTCTTCAGGTGCGAGCAGACATTCTCCAAGACGCATAAAACATGAAGGCAGTGGAGGTCACCGGAGCAGGGAGACAAACTTTTCAGCTTTATAACTCCTCTTCAAACTAGGGCAGAGAGTGTTGTGGATGAGCGGAGGTTTGACACAGGGAACAGTGCCAAGGTTCGGATGGCTGTTAAAAACCGGCTTGGATCTCATTACTTTCAAAAATTGATTATTTCTGCTGGACACAGAGCCGGTGCCCTCGACAACGTTTCACCAGGCTTTCCCATCTCTGCAGCTCGTAGACGGCAGGAGCTAAGATGGATCAGGTTTTAGAAGTACTCAGTCACAGGCGTTCGTGCTCACTTCACACCGTGTCTCGGATAATCACCACTTCCAGCTGTGCACCGCTGTACTGCAGAAGCTGGCGCAATGCTTCTGCTTTTCTCCAATCACATTTTTAACTAAGAGCAATTTTCCCTCTCACGGGAGGATGCTTGGCTGTCAGAGGTACTTCACAAATGCCGGCTCCTCTCTCCCGTGCCTCGGCTTTTTTAAGGACAGGACAGTGAGGGATACATGTTGAGTGTTGATTTGGCCGGCGAATGCTTCAAATTGAGCATGAGTGCTGCCTGTGCTCTGTCACAGCACTGCTAATGGAAATCACCTGCTCGCCCCCGTCAAGATCCCCATTTATGTTTATCACGTCTTTCTCGAGTAATACTATAGCAGGTTTGTCAGATACCTCACACTTGCAGTACATGTTTGTGTAACCGCAGTCTTTTCACGATGTTCACCAAGCAGTTGCTCGGGAGCAGCCGTGGGTGAAGTGTTTTCCAGGTCATACACATTTTACCAGATGGGAAGGAAAAATCAAATCAGCAAGTTTCTTCACTGTCTCGAGCCCAGTTCTGTAGCTCCAAATGTCTTTTCTGATATTGCTGTACTCTGCATGAAGTAGATCTGGAGCAAGACTATTTTTATAAAATCAAATATCAGAAAGTATGGAAGTCAGTGCTGTCAGTGCCTGGTGGATATGTTAATGTCACCGCATCAATATCACCAGTGCGAATGTGAACCCAGCAGATAATTAATCATTTGACTAAGCCATAACTGATTGATCTGGGGTTTTTGAAGCCAATACCAATATGGATATTTGAGACAGAAAATAATGATACCCTGAGAAACCTCTGTTTTATTTATGATCTCTTTGGCAGGGATCAATCAAGTGTGGGTTTTTGAAGAGGTTTGACAAACATGCTTTTTTCTGAGGCTAGATATTGTCAAAAAGATAGATAGATAACATATATGTATATAGTTTTTTAATCTCCCTGCCTATAATGCAGGAAGATATAGTGATTAGTATGTCAACCTGTAGTAATTTGATCACCTTCAGGAATCCTTCTCATCAACTCTCACTTCATGTATTTTAATCAGGTAGTTTAAGTGGTGCTGTTTGATATTTTGGGGTTGCCGGGGGAAATGTCACCTCCTAATGATGCTTGTTATCTGAAATGGCAGCGCTAGGTGATATAAAGCTAATGAGTTGTAATGTTTTATTTATGATTTATTATATAGGATATAAATTTATATAAAAAACTGAAGTAGGAGCCCAGAGCATGACATGTCCGTGGCAAAGAAACATCAATAACACCTCCCCTTACTAGCTCTACCTTTTCAACTCATAAACATTAGGAAAGTGTCTGGACCAGCCGACTTGGAAATTTGCGTTGTCACGTGGAAAATTTCAGCAAAAAAAATAGAAATCGGAGATCTGCTAAATATTGATAATATATTATACAACAATATATCATACAGTATGAATATCACTGTATTGATATTAGTTTATCAAACCTCACTCCCATGATCTTCTTACACCTTTCCTTGATAAAAATCTGTTATTAGCTCATAACACATCTTCAAAGGTTGTGATCTTCAAAGCAACAAGCATGTAGAATATTTAACAATGTCAATGCTGTTGCTCAAGGGCTTAATGATGATATCAAGACAGTAATGAATGCAGTGTTGATCTATCTCTCCTCATCTTTGTATATTAGAATAGAGAGGGGTGTGTCAAAACGACAGGAATCACTCTTTGGTTATTATGTACGACACCGTGTGTTTGCGTTGGCCGCCGAGCCGCCTATTGAAGTGGTTGAGGGTGAAGGGCGCTGCTCAAGGGCATCTCAGCTGTCAAGGAGAGGATTGCTCATTAGACATTATGCTGGGACAGAAAGTCAAAGCAAAGGGTTTTGATGGGAGCGACCTGTTGTTGCTGCTGCTGTCTGCTACGGTTCACTTCCTCGGGAGATAAAGTCTTTTTTCCTTTTATTTTTATGAAAAGATGAAAATCTTTGATCTAAATCTCCGTCATTTCCACTTTGAGATAGTGAACTACATCTGGAGGTTTCTGGTAGCTTAAAAGAGAAAGCACTGAATTAATTCTTTTAAGCTGCTGTGTTATTTTAGCACAGCACAGGTCACTTATCCACCCTTACATTTCCACTGGCTCACTCATGCAAGTGTGCTTTTTTAATCCCAGAAGAGGTTATTAACAGATTTTCTATTTTCATTCTAGTTTAGTTTTGAACGTCTTAAGTTCTCCTGTGCTGTGAACGTTGTAGTTTCATCTGAGTTTTAGGCCTTTGATGTATATTGTAAGAGTAAACACTGTCTTGTTAGCTCCTCTTCAGGCTGTTGTGGGAGAAGGTGTTTTGGGTGTTGTGTTATTATGCGCTTGTTATTTTTTCCGCAGTGCCGTCTGAGGGTAGGAGTACCCCCACCTCTCCCTCCCATCTATTCCTTTCTCTCTCAGCCTTCTCGGTGACAGCAGACCCCCTGCTCCTGTTTTCCGTGACTCCAGCATAGCGTCTAATGAGCTCAGAGGAACGGCTCCACGGGAAGAGTGACAGCCCCTGGTCATGTCTCCAGCACCTGTCCTGCTTCGCGCAAATCACACCCACTCCCTAAAGTAGCTGTGAACACGCAGATTTATTCCTTGAGCTTCTACTCTTTGAATAGTTTGCATTCGCCTAACTCCCTGGAAGCAAGGGATAATTGTTAGGGAGGACGGCCCTTGAGTTGGTAAATAGTTCTAAAATGTTTCTCTCTCTTTTTTTTTAGGGAAATGGATTTTAGGGAGCACTCAAGACCAGAATAAGCATTTCTGCAAACCAATTGCCTAGTTACTCTTCAAATTATTCTCTGTAAATAGTAATTATATCAATTAGAGTTAGTAACGTTTTACAAATCCTAGGTAACTTGACAAGGCCCATATTCACTGTCGAATATCAATATGGATTCTCTCACTAAAAACTGGAACGTCTTTAAATAAAAAAATTTGTGGAGGTGTTTAACCTGGTTCAAGCTTAAGCAACACTTCTGACTTACGGTTACTATCCATTTAGTGCTGATAAAGTTCGACCTAACTTTTACCGCTGGCCGGATCAATCCTGATTGGGCCAAAATGGTGAAGTGACACATTCAGTTCTAAGATTATAAAATATTTGCAGCGTATAATAAAGTATACGGCTCGCCCTAACTTTGATAATTTCATGATTCAAATATTCATCCATTATCTACATCACTCATCATTTTAGGGTCTCGGCCGTGCTGGAGAAGATCCCATCTGACAATGCAAGAGGGGCAGGGTACTGGAGAGGTATCATATCAATATAAAGAGACAAACAGCCATGCTCACGTGCACACCTACAGTCAACCCATCAGTAAAGTCATTTGCGGTTTGCAGGTTGGGGGTGCTGCAGATTTATCTGCCAGAATCGTGATCTGAGATATGTGGAGGTTTGAAATGTATTTTCAGTATCAATTTCATAATCGTGACAATAACAGTACTTGGATAGAAGCACCTCATCAAACCCTTAAATTCTCTGGGGTGATTGGACTGGCTTTAACTGGTGTGTGGCCTTTTCCCCCTTGTTACCTTGTTACTAGATGCCATCTGTTTTACCAGACTGCTTTTAGACATTTCAAACTACTGCCAAGAAAAATCACCTTTTAATTGGAATACACTGTGGAAGGACATTGTTTCCTTTCCCTCTGAATCCATGTAAAGAGTCCTAACATACTCAGACTGTGGAACTCACTCTGTGGCAAGGTTGCTTTACCTTTCAGAAGTTGAATTGTTTTCCACAAACCGTTAATTAAACTGAACCCCTAAAGCTTGCAATCTTTATTGCACTCCACAACACGAAACAGAAAGGACCCCCACACTGATGATTTTGCTTTCCTCAGAGCCTGAAGGAACGGGGGATGAAAATGTCATTTGTTCTGAGGGTGGCCATGGAGGAAAAGACCACATGCTATTTAGAAATTGAAGGGTTTATCTCCTCTGGAGTCTAATAGTGTCGAGCAAATATTATGACAATCTCATTGGACAGAAATATATCACTGCCCAAAATAAAGGAGGGAGCGGGCTCTGTAATTTTCATTGCCTGTTTGTCCATTTGGGCAAATATATTCCGGGCAGGTGGTCACCGGAACATGAGTCATCTTCTGAGGATCATTAATGTCCATTTTCTGATACTGAACTGAAATTGACCTGGCAGCTAGATTTTGATATGTGTTGTGGCGGAATAGATGAAATAGTCCGGTGGTTCACTAATTCTCTATTTAGGTGAACCCCTATGGGAGATATGTTAGACACTGCCATCCATCAGCGTTGGAGTTGTTGCCAAGGCACTTTGGCTGTAGCAGCTCGCAGGAGCCCCATCCCTTCACTTGTTGTCTCTTTATCATCTGTAGATTCTAGTTTTCAAGAAGATGCACTGACTCACTGACTGACTGACAAAGAAACTGACTAGAACATCTTACCACGGCGATGTGAATAACAACCATTGTACTGCACTTTCTGTAGAGCTCAGACAAAATTGATTTTTGGAGGCCTTTGCAATATTAGGGAGTAAAACACTGTCGATACCAATATAACGGCTGGAATATGTGTACAAATTGGCTGTGATTTCTTAGATGTCAAAGGTTTATAATGAATAAAATATAATGAAGGCTTGTTTTATTTTAAAGTTTAACCACAATTTTAATTTAAATAGCTATAAATAATAAGGAAACAAATACAACCAAAAATACGATAATAAATAAATAAACAATGTCATATTTTTTAAACATATAATTCAGACAGATGTCTTTCCTGCATTGATTGTTTCACAAACCGAAAGTTTTGATGTTGTTGCAGCACATCAGCACACAATGACTGATAGCATTATGTCTGTGAAAGGCTCCTATCAGCCTGTACTCTTTGCCAGTCTCTACCTCTCTGTACTGAGGTTTTACATGGGAAAGAAGAAATTCCTATGAATTTTTCGAACAATACAACAGATTTAAATTTGTTCAATTCACGGTGGCTTAGATCGAACACCTCCAGCCGCTCCCATTTCTTTTTGCATCAGTCAGTGGTGTATCGGGGATTGACTCGCTGATGCCACGTCGCTGGGATCAGCAGTGGGACAGGACATGCATTTATAGCTGCCCGCATCACTTCCCTCTTCATCTTACTCAGGATGAACTGATATAACTGGTGGATTCTCACACTTTGTCATCTCCGCTCTCTTTCAGTTTCGGTTAAGTTACCGCGAAGCTTTTTCCTTTTTATGTGTGACTTAAAGGCTCCGTCTCCTTCGAGCCACAAATCAAAGGCCTGCAGAATGTCCCAGTCTGCTCAGAGAATGCCACTCTTTTTTTTTATCACATTTTATTTGACTGTTCAATTAAAATATGATGAACCTTTTAATACGTAAAAAGTATTTGGTTGAGAATACATTTTGCAACAGTTTAAAACTCAGCCCTGTCTATGTGAGAGTTTTAAATATCCTCTCCCTCAGTTGCTTGCCTGGTTGCCACAGTTAGCTGTGTACAGATTTGCCCGGAGCTCATCCTGTTTTGCAGCAACACGCCTGTTGTATATCATTATCATACATTACAACCCCTGGTCTGAAAAAGGGCGATGGGATATTGAAAAATAATTCCATTTTTGGCCCTGTAGGCCTCGTCTGTTTTGACCTTTGTTCTTTTACGAACCATGTGCTTTTTTTCTTTGCCCTCTGAGTTTGATGGTGGGCAGTGTGTTAAGTGACGATGCATGATGAGGTCTGTGGGTGAGTTGTTTATTTCAGGGCAGTTTTTGGTTGTTGTTTTTTCTAACGGTGTGATTCAGGTCCACGACTGACCCAGTTACGAAGGCCATGTTTGTGTTTATAGCTGCCTCTGTCCTTCTTTTCTCTAGGCCACTGTTCTACTTTGCTGCTGTGAGGTAGAGCAGCCCCGCCCTGCCTGGGAGGAAGTGACAGACAAACACATAGACCGCCCCCCCCCACCCCTGTGAAGTGTTCTCCCTTTCATGGATGCCAGGGTGGCCCTGCTGCACCTCTGGGCAGTCCTTGTCCTCCTGACGGCTGAGCTGAAGTGGATTGATGCTGCAGAAGTCTACACCAACGCTTGGGCTGTCCAGATCGTTGCCGGGCCAGAGGAGGCCGACCGCATCGCCAGGGAACATGGTTTCACCAACCTCGGCAATGTAAGTCCTTTCAAACACTCCAGCTCCGGCTTGTAGGTGAACGTTAGAAAATTGTTGTACATCAAAAGCGAGCATCAGAGAGCCTGGCATGACACCTCCAGGCCATCCTGTTCCTGAGACTGATTGCAAAAGTGTGGTCTCCTCCATTTCAGAACGCCTAAGTGGGCCATGTATGCCTTGACACTCTGGCAGACAGTTGTGTTTACAGAATAGTGTCAGAAATAGACGGGAATAATAAGGCTTTTATTTTAGGGTATAGAAGAAAGGGTTGCTTTATATAATTTTCTTGGTAGGTAGGTAGGTGATTTTTATTGCCAGCACTTTGGCTTCTGTTTTGGGGGCTGGCCAAGTCGTTTTAATTAACTGAGCTGTTGTGTCACAAATAGATAAAAGCTGTCAGAAGAGCTAAAGAATGGGGGAGGTGGATGCTGGGTGGAGAGGGTAGTGACTTATTGTTCTTTCAGTGGTGTGTAAGGTCCCTTGAATATCAAAAAGCGTCTGAGACTAAGCTTTTTCCACATTTGTGTTCAGCGGTTGACAGTGAGCAGCTACTTGGTCCCCTCTTCCCCTGTTGCTCCACTCGAGACTTAACTTCATTTGCATGCGTCTTTGTGGAGCTGCCTGAGTGTTACACACGCCTGTGCACAGCCTCCTGGATTACTCCCTAAAAATATGCAGAGGAGGTTGTGCATATTCCCGCCCCCACTTCTCCCCCATCCCAAATACAGAGGATTTTCTCAAGGAGAGGTTATCAAAATTCATTCAGGGTTATCTTGGTTTTTTATTTATTTTGTCAAGGATAAAGCTTTGTGCAGAGCGCCAAGCCAGATCTAAGTGTTGCTCAACATGTTGTCACACGGGTGTATGACAAACTGAACGAGAGGTGACGATTCTCATTATTGTTTTTCATACCCTGTTAATGCCTCCACCAAGGAGGCTATGTTTCACCCCTGTCAGTTTGTCTGTAAGCAAGATTGCGCAAAAAATAGTGATTGCCATGAAACTTGGTGGAAGGACGTGATATTGTTCAGGATAGATCCCATTAAATTTTGGTTTGGATATGGATCAGGGGGCAGAACCAGGATTTTTTTTCCAAGAAAAATCTGATATTTTTAAGAGACAGATTTTTAGGACTATTTGCAATTGAACGCAGATCCAAGTAAAGATGGTTATCTCATGAATTTACATGTGGTTTTAATGGGGAAAGTTTGGCCTCTGCAAAGTTGCGATGGCTGCTGAGTGCCATTCTCATTCTAAATTGCATCCAAGGACTTCCCATTGAGCTTTTTGTTAGGGACTTACGTCCTGCTTGAATCTGGAGTTCATTTAGTATTGATCGGTATAAATGCAGTTGCTACGACAATCTAAGACTATTGTACTGTGGACTGAATGAGATATAATGGACCCTAACGGTCTTTGACTCTTAATTGCTTCTGTAAATTCAAGAAAGAGAATCAATCTTGGTGAATTGGAAGGAAAAAAACTCAATATTCTGCTCACAGAGCACACATACGTATTCTAGACAATCGCCTAGGAACAAACATGGTGCTATAGAGCATAAGAAGGTACATCTTTTCCCCCGACAATACTTTTTCTCATATCCCCCCAATGTGATCACCCTCCCCTTTTTTTTTACATTTCTTTCTCGGGTTTATCTTCCCTTCACTAATTTCACCCAACCACCAAGACAGTTCCAGCCTCTACTCTATTGACTCACCTGATTAACAGGGATGTGTGTGTATCTTTGAATTTGCCTTCTATAATTAGTGACTGTCTCAGAGGAGTATTGCTGGAGGTGTGCACAGGAAAGAGTCCTCCAAGAGGCCTGTGCGTTGCTGTATCTTTGATGCCATATGGCTGCTTGTCTTTGTAGTGCACGCAACATTAAAGGTGTAGTTCACCCAAAAATGAAAATAGACTCAGTATCTACTCACCACTATGCCGATGGAAGGGTGGGTGAAGTGTTTAGGTCCACAAAACACATTTGGAGTTTCATGGGTAAACAGCGTTGCAGCCGAATCCAATACAGTTGAAGAAACATAAAATGCCTCCATACTGCACCTGTGATGTTGTCCAAGTGTCTGTAAGCCCCAAAATTCAAATTTGACACTCTTGACGGCATCATTTACACCAAGTTTTAAGCCTAAATATCGTCTGATGTCCTCCTGTCCGGAGCCACGTTCACGGTAGCATTGCTAGTTCCGGTAGCATCACTGCACTGCAGTTACTGTTGAGTATCGCTGATGTCGTTACGTGCCCCTTGGGCGAGAGCATAGAGGCGCAAGCTTGTGCGGCTATGAGTGAATTTTCACTTTTGGGGAACTATCCCTTTAAGCTGCTCAGGTCCCGGAGTGAGAAAGAGCTATGTTCCACTATTTCACAAAGAAGGTCTTAAAAACAACACCAGTCACTTTACCCTAAACAAGCAACACTTTGCCTGTGGTTCTGAGTTACCTGACATTGGAGCTCACAGTGGCTGACTCCTTAATTTTGTTTATAACGGAAGAAATGTTAGACTGGAGTTTCTTTTTGCACTTTTGGTGTGAAAGAGAAAGATATTCCAACAGGGGATATATATGTCGACAAATTTGGAGAGGGTGAAGGTGGATAATAAAAGAAGAGAAGGATAGAGAGTGGAAAGAATTGAGATAATTGACACATTCCCGCTGGAAACATATGAGCAGAGAGACACGAGGACGTGTGGGAGAGACTAGCGAGAGAAAAAGAGGAAGATAGCTAATGGACTATTGGATGGCTCGAAGGGTGAAATTTAGTATTATCCACGGTGTGGAATAGGATTTTGTGGGAGTACCTCTTCAGTCATTGTTTCACAGAGGCATCCAAGTAAGTTTTATTTTAATCTATAGTCCCTGAGTGGGTGCTGTGAGAGTGGGATGATCTACGGGCTCTGTGCTCCGACACTGCAGTGTTGGGTTATATGAGGATTTGGGTTCGACGAGGGCTCAGTGGTTTCTTCCCATTATCTTTAGGGGTGTTCTACAGGGCATTTGAAAAAAAGCCAGAAAGCTGATGTATACACATTAAGTAATTGGGTTTTAATCACCAATGTGTAACAGGATCATCATGTAACTGGTTTTAGTGTTGGCTACAGTGGGGCCTCTGAGGGGCCTTATTGTCTAAAAGTGTTTGCAGTAGGGGGTGTAATGATTTTTAGAGCCCGACCGATTTAGAGGATTACCGATTTAAAAAAAATGAACCTCAGTGTTTATGATTTATTTTATTTGACAGAATAAACAACGCATGAACAGATGTGCATTTATCTTTACATTTAACATACAAATATTAATGTTTGTTTTGTTCATTAAAATATAATTTATGGTTAAACTGTAAAACATCAAGCTACGGATAAATCATTGTCATTAGGTTTTGTTAACAGCATCGAGTTGTCATCGCCAAATATGTATTTTTTTTAAAAGTATCTTAAATAGTAATTTATTTTACTCCCTAATAATTGGGAAACCGTGGTACAACCATCCACAATCTCGTATCGTAATACATGACAACTTAACCATGAAACCAACCTGCTGCCCCCTCTGCAGCCTGTTCACTTCTCATTATTTGAGTAATGTGACAAAACGTGTTTTTTTTTCCACAACAAACACTTGTGACTATATTGGTCAAAATGATCCCACCTGCAGTTAAGGTTGTCCCTGTCGCTTAATTAGCTCTAGACGGATTCTACCCCCTGCAGCCTGCAGACCCCCGGGGCACCTTCAAGTCACCAGTGTGGGAACCTGCTGGTCAACCCCCTCAAAGGAGGCTGCAGTGTGGACATTTTCCCTCTGGGTAAATAACTTGTCACAACGCTGGTGTTATGAAATCGTTGCGGACAGCCTCACTCCCAAGGTGTGTGAGTTGTTTCCTCTCAATGCTGCCCCCTTTAATCTGTTATCTGGGACAAATGTTACACCCTTCATTAGCAGAAACACTCATGATGTTTCAGTTTAATTATTCCTGAGTGGATGTGAGGAGGAGAGTGTTTGTGAATGCGTCGTTTGTGTGTGTATGCATGTTTAATAACGAGGGCTTTAGTGTAAATGTCATTCAGACTTCCCTGTGTGCATCGGCATTTAAGTTGACATTGAGCATTGTTATATCTGTTTCTCTGTAACGTGTTCAATAGTGGGTTTTTTTTTCTTTTCAATCATGCTTTTGTGTTTGCGTGGGAGTTGCAGACCAGGTTTCAGAGCTAAATGTCATGTTGTGTTCTCTGTGAGCCGAGTCAGGATCACTGTTTTTATGAGGATGGGCAGGCTCTGTGGGCGTGGATAGACTGAATCACCCCACACTTTGAAGAAGACATCTAACGCCACTCTGGCTGTCTCCCTGTCCCTCTGTCTGTCTGTCTGTCACCGTCGCCAAATTGGTCTCTTTGTGTTCATAGGTAATTTATTTATATGATAAATGATACCAGTAGGTTGGGTATGGATTAGTCTGCTCTGATACTGGAGCTAAAACAATTAGTTTAAAATTGGTCTAGTGTGGAAATGTTTCTAGAACCAACACTTTTTTCTAAAACAAAACGAAATTTGACAATCGTATCTATTAACAGTTTGAGGTATACCTAACATAAATATTCAAATAGAAATGGGTGCAGTACTTTCATACAAAAATTACATTATAAATAAATCCTAACCCAACTACAAAGATTTCACACAAAAAATCTGTTTCAGTGCTTAATGCAGCAAAAAACTCCAGCTCCAATCGTGATGCAACAATTTCATACCATCTCGATATCTCCCTTTACACTGGATTGTTTCAAACATTTCCCACACGTGCCAATGCCGATATTTTAGCGTGCGAAATACAGGCTCAATATAGACTGTTCAGCTTTAGGCACATGTTGTTGTGTCAACTCGAGTTTGCGGTAGCTGCTAGCCAACTGTAAGCTAATGTTACAGGGCTGCCAGAGCCATGTAGAGAGTGTGTTGCCACTAGAGTTAAATGTTATGTTACCAAGGCGTGTGCAGCAAATTTTGTGGTGCCTCCAAGGACGGCAACTATTTCAGAGCAAAGCAAATCTGTATCGGAAAGATTTCAGTAGCCGACCCTAATAGATGTATATTGCAATCTAGAATGAACAACTTTACCCAACTTTCCAGCATCTGCTCCACCAGCTATCGCCCTCTGCAGGATCACTCCTCTGACTCTTGTGCTGCAGAGATAACAGGTCATTTCCACGTTGTTAGAGAATATTCGATATGCAGTCAGCTTGTGTCAGATGATTGCTCTATAATATTCCTTCAAAATCCAATAGTCTTGCTCCAGACCCCCTGTTTTCCAATTTCATACCAGCACAGCCCCAAATAGACACAAATGAACATTTGCTCTGTGCTAGTTGGAATGTGATTTGGTCCAAGGCCTTTGTCCATTACCCTCGACGTTACCGTGCCAACTATGTGATGCACCAGCCCACTGGCCAGTTCTCCCTCTCTCCCTGGCGTTCTCCATTCGATTCTATTCAAATGAGCTGCCCTGGCATCAAATGTAAAGGAAATAAACACATTAACATAGATCTAACTCAGTTGTTTTTTTCCCTTCCCTTTTCTGGACGACCGCTCTGGTGGCTGCGGGAGATGGTCACAACTTATCAGGACTGAGCCCGTGCCTTATTGCTTATGAAGTGACAGTGATGCTTTTAAGAATGTACAAGGGCAGCCGGCTCTCTGGGTAGAGGAGAGTGTGATTATTTTACATTCAAATGTGATTTGTACAGAGAGCCCTGTCAGATGGGCTGATTATATCAGACAGCGCCGATGCTCTTACCCTACTTTCATTTGCCGTGAGTGCGATTGGGAGGTCTCTCTCTCTCTCTTTCTCTCTGTGTGTGTGCTAGTGTGTCTTTTTTTTTGTCTAGCTGAAGTTTTTGTCCTCATTTTAAGGTAATATTTTATTAAAAGGAACATCAGAACTACTCTATCTCTCAAAGTCAGGGCTCTGCCTATTGATTTCCCCCCGGTGCATTTGCGTGCTAAGCTGTTCATATCCCGATACCTCAACTCATAAACCCACACTACACTTTCTGCAGCTGCACCTCCACTATTTGCTGTCCTCTATTTCCCCCAGGACCTTGAAGGGGAGAACCGGGAGAGCTCAGAGTTTCTTTTGCTTTATCCCACAAATGTCTAAAGTAATTTTCAGAATGATTTGTCTGTCCTCTTCTTTTCTTTTCTTCTTTACTTAATAGGTACTTTTTTTTTGCTCCCTGCTATAATTATCCACTTAGCTTTTTTGCTGAATGTTAATTATCCTTTTTTTTTAAGATCATGCAGAACTAATTAGTATCGCTTTGTCCCTGCAAACAAGCATTCATATTCAAATTTTAATTTTTACACGGATGAGCAAACCGGTTAAAACAAATGTTTGACACCCCGTCGCTTCATGTTCATATTGCTGCCACCAAAATGAATATAATGACCAAACTGACAACATCAACACAACTTTGAATGAAGGCTAAAGAGGCCTGGGAGGAGGCAGAGCATGTTTAGTGGTAATTTCTTGTAATGGGAGCGTGTTTTGATGTCATTAGCAAAAATAACTGACAGAGAGATAAGATGTTTTCAATGGCTTCAACATATCATTACAGCAAAAAATCACCTATGAAATGTAACACTTCACTTGATGCAATTATACATGTTGAATTACTTTGATTTGCAATAATGCTGCTATATTTCCTTTTTTTTTATTGTCTGTTTACATTTCCAGCTGGTTGGGTTATACTGTTATTCTTCTCATTGTTCTTAATTCAGAATATTAATATTCCTACCGACTGATTGATGAGCATTGTCCTAATTTGCTTCTGCCCTCGTAGCACAATTTCTTCCCTGGTGTCATTAGGCTTGCATGAAATGAGTTTCCAGAAACCACAGAGATTTCAAGAGAGCAGCAGAACCGCATTTCGCTCATAAACCCTGTCTCTTTTTCTTTCTTATCTTTTTTCCTTGCCCTCTTTCCCCTTTCCGCCCTGTCTGTGCTTCTCTGAGATCATTCCCCTGTGTTTAGGACTGTGACTGTTCATCACATGCATACAGCAGCAGCCATACATTTTGGGCAAATTGCCTTTGAAAGTTTATGAAACGGTGTCGTTCCACTTTTAGAAAAAAAGACACACACTTTGTGGATCAGCTCTCTCTCGCCAGCCTGGTTAAAGTCACGACTGTTGTTTGTACTACCACTCGTGTGAATTTGACTCAGTACAGTACTTAAAAGGCTATTGAGCTTGAATGGTCAATTTTAGTCAGAACCTGCATTTTGTGATCTCTAATCGTTGTAAAAACAGCTCGACTACAGAGCACCCCTTGTTAAATCAATGCATGAACACATATAAAAAAAGAGTTATTCTTTTTATGTGGAGTTGCTTTTTTACTTTTGCACCGAGATGCTGGGTGCTGAAATATTCCCAGGGGGTTTAAAATAGATGGATATGAAATATTGAGGTTGTTTATCCGTACATAGAGTATTTTATTAAAAATGGCTTCACACCAAGCTTTTCGGTGTATTACCATATATTGCATAGACTGTTCATAAAAATAGCCAGCAGGACAGCTCCTCAAAAGTGAAACCAAAGTATCTCGACCTGGCGGCTGCCACATCCATGCTAGTGAATGGGAAATGGAACAAACTAAAAACGTCAGAGTAAGAGTCAAATCAATTTTCTCAAGACGGTTTCTGTCCTTTTCGCTTTTTCCTATAATGCCTATTTTAGGTTTAAGTGCTCAAATTTGGTTTTGATTAGTTATTTGATGCTATAAAAAGGGGGGGAAACACTATGATTCACGGACACGAGTCGTCCAACTTTATATTCAGACCGTGATTTAGAGATACTGTGTTTAATACACTTGTGATTTGCAAACAGTAACATCTAAATAATACTTCATTCGACATTGTTCATGTTTAAATTTATAATGAGTATCTGAGTATGATAGCGAATGATAAGGGACGTACTGATGTCATATATCTCAATGAATTCCTTCCAGGTTGTTCTTGAATATTTACACATTCTTTTCTCACTCTCCGTGTGAATGTATATTTTGTGATGGTTAGGCATGTGAAGGTTTTGGTGCAACCCCCCCCCGCTCCAGCTCACTGCCTCACAGCCATTTCTCCAAAGCCCCTGCGACCACCTGGCACACCGAGCTACAGCCGGCGCTGGCATTAGGTTGCCATGGAGAAAATTGCCAGCATTTTATTTCCTGCAGAGTGATTTCAGAGCGAGGAGCGAGGTCATTTTATCTTGGCAATGCAATACCGCTCCTTGTTCTAGATCGAGAGGTGGTTCACTTGCGGCCGCTATTTGTGCTTAATTATGAAATTTAAACGAGACTCCCAAAGTGAATGCACTTTATCCGTCTTTGTTAGGGGCACTTGAGATATTTAACTGTATGCCTGCATCATTCTCTTGCTACCACAGTATCCTATGAAACCCACTGGGATATTTTGCTTTGCAGTCATCTCATTTCCCTCCGTCGCTCTTTGCTATTTTACCTCTTATCCTCATAAATCTCTTCCTTTCTCAAAAAACCTACGATATAGTTTCTTGCAGGTCTGGCCTCCAGTTTCAGCGCCTCTGTCTCGTCTTTCCTCCGAGCTGTCCCTCCCTCCCTCCCTCCCTCCCTCCCTCCCTCCCTCCCTCCCTCCCTCCCTCCCCTCATACGGTTGTCCTCTCCTCCCTTTCTTCTCCCTCCAGCTTCCACTTTATTTCAGTGTTTACTGATCTGAGTGAAGTGCACCTCCATGTCCCAGAGCTGTCTCTCATTTAAATGCACTACTTCATTACATGGAGCCTGCAGCCACAGACCTTTCAGCTGTTTGCAAGAATGTCTCCCAGAAATGGCTTGGTACTGTGCCAGGGATGTGCAGAAATCATTACTCAAAAGGTACTCGGAACTATGTTTCAACCGAAATAATCTTTGACCTATAAAAGTGATTCTTATGGTGCCACTAACAGCGCATTAGTAATCGGTTTGCAGTCAGGGCTGGGTTTGAACTGGAAGAGGTTCAGCCTTTCCTCTGGGATGGAGTTTGTTAAGTATGTGTAGTGGTGAAGCGAAAATCTGTTTGTTTGTGTGCGACTGTGCGTGTTCATATGTGTGTGTGTCGCACATGCAAAAACATTTCAAAGCATGCTCTGCCTGGAGGCCTCTATGTATCTGCCAGCTCCAGAAGGCCTCTCGAGGCCTGAGTGCTTAAGAACATCTGTGTGCAGTTATTAACACGGACAATATCTGTCTCGCTCTGGGGCCTCAAGATTGAGAAAAATACTAATTTATTAAATATAATAAAAGTATAATCTTTTCCCCAATTATTGGCGTTTACTGAACAAGAAAAATGTAATGGCCAGCAGCAAGCCACATATCATTCATTTTCCCAGAAACTGTTAATTTACTTAAACGTAATGACATATTCATTAATAAAATAACCATGTACAACATTCCTTTCTATATAATGGGTGTAACATTTAATATTTCTGCTTTCTTCGGGATTGACAGCTTCCCATGTCACATATGGACTGCATTTATAAAGCCCTTTTCCAGTCTTATCAACCACTCAAAGCGCTTTACAATTCAAGTCACATTCACCCATGAACACATTCATACGATGTTTAATATGGGTTTATTATGTGTTTCCATGCCATCCAATGTGTGCGTTTGCTGTGAAGTTACTGTGCGACGTGAAGCTGCTGTATCTGTTGTCCTTTTCCACAAACAACATCCCAGAATCTTTGATCAGCATCGCAGTCTGCTCGCTGTTAAAATCATCATGCTGTCATTAGCAGGTAGGCAACGCTGCTCATTTAAATTCTATACTCACACATGTGTGAATTGACCTGGATAATAAGCAGCATATGTATAGCGCAAAAATGATATAAGGTTTTCTAAAGAGAAAAGACAGAGCCCTCTCCTCTCCAGCAGCAGCTTCATGTCACTGCTGGGGAAATGCAATGGAAACACTGAGGCCAGAGAGAGCATTGTTGTTGCTCCTGTGGAAGTGTTGGCTGGATGACTCAGATCAGATCCTACAGATCAATTGGATGGAAAAGGCTTTAGTCTGTCGGACTGCTCTCTGCTCCTCTGAGACTCAGAAGCAGCCATGCGTGTGTTCGTTGTCTTCCTCCATTCAAGTTGCTTTTTTTAACCTTTTTTTAAAACTACCCACATTCATAATCTGCCCATTATTGACTTAAGATGGCTCACAGTAAATGGAAGATGGGACTTTCTTTTTGTAAGGCAGTGGCTTTTGTTCACGGGGATGAATGTAGCTACCATGTAATTCGGCCTCAGCCTCAGCTCCCACCTCTAATGCTTGTTGCTGTCGACAATCTTTCTCTCCTGCACTGTTACACACAGTATATGCTGAGGTTTAAATGAGAGTGCAGTGTAAACTTTGCTGTGAATCAACATTAGCTGGACATTACATTTGCCAGCAAACTTGGAGCTTTTTGCACAGCTGTTGCTCATTCGCTGGTCTGTCTTTATTTACACGCTCATGTCAGAGTCTACAATTGTATTTGTGCTCGTAGTTGCTGGTCCTTGGGGAAATTAAAAGAGATTTGAAAACAACAGAACATTGAATATGAGTCCAACAACAGCTGATTCAGCTCCCTAGTCCTTTCAGCACCAGCACACTGGTTAGAGGCCCCAGCTCCAGGAAGGAAACTCATTCCAGCTCTCATGTGCAGCACGCAGCATCACACAAATCAGCCTGGGAACATGTGGTACATGTAACTATATTCTCTCAATATTCTAATGTGATGATGCATACTCAATATTATTTCTTTACATCACAGTTGGCCCAGAATAACATCATATTTTTTTCATGATCTTGTAAGACGTGTTAGAGAATCTTGGATGTCAAGCAATCGTAGAGAGCTCTATTCTCTGATATCTGATTAAACATCACAGATCTCTTCCTCATCATGATTTTATCAATGTATATATATGATTTACCTCAGAGAATAAATGCAAATTTATCAAATAATTCCTGAAATCTCTGTGGCTGTATGTGCATATCTCTAGGACTGTTTATCTTATCGGCTTCACGTTTGACATGTGTATCGTTAAGGGTCCAAGGACATGGATTTGGTGCGATTTGGAAATGTGATATATGTGATATTCATACACTTCGAATAAACGGGTGAGCAGCTACTTACTAATACTACTTACTCTTCACTGTAAGACAAGATAAGATAAGAAGTCCTTTATTAGTCCCACAATGTGGGAATGTGCAGTATTACAGCAGCAAGAGTCGAAAAGACAACAGCAAGTAATTTGAATATAAGTGTTAGGAATATGAAAAAATAGAGAGATATTGAAATGTATGAATGGAATTAAACTAGTATACAGTATAAAAAATAAATATATGCAATTTGAGAATATGTACAGTGAATGGATTGCACATGAACCGTTGATGCACACAGACAGATGAATATAGCACAGTTGAGCCTCAAAGCGTTACAGGGCAGTCCATAATAATTGTGGTGAATGTAGTTTTTACCAGGAGCAGAGCTGGTTGTCACTTTGTCGATCCCGACAGCTGATTCTCCATTTTCTCTGCACTGAGTCGAGCTCTGAACAAACAGGTGAACATCTCTTTGTGCAGCAGCGGGGCCGCAGCTTCATGGTTCTGTGCCAGTCTTTACTTCCTGCAGCTCAATTACTTCAGGGCACTTTTGCAGTTTCACAAAGAAAGCTGCAACCACCGCAGTTATGCTGAGGAAGCATCTCTGAGCAGTGAGCGGACGCACCCTGCAGAACTCCAGGGAACAGTTAAGGGGGTTAAATTTGTGAGACACTTGTGAGTGTGGACGTCGCCCCTAATTTTCAGCCACTGTGTGGACTTGTGTGCTTCAGCCCTCGTGACAACTCCGGCTACTGTGGAGTAAGTGGATTTGTAAGAAGAACAACTACACAACCGTGTTTACCGCAGCTGTCTGTGTACATGTGTGCAATGGAGTATAATGGAGGCTTGTCTCAGGGGATGTTGATGGAGGGGAAAGCAGCGCTCATTCACTCAAACCGCTCATCGTTCTTCCCTCGCCAGGAACTTTCAGTCCCAAGCCTCTAGTCCAAGGATGCCCAAAGTCAATTGTACTCCACAAATTGAACTGTCAAGGTGCTGACCAGTTTAAAAGTTGGTTTAAATGTTTGGTCACAATCACTAAGTGCCCCCCAAAAACATTTCACAGTAAATACCACTGAAGCACTTAGAGAAGCACTGCTTTTGAATTCCTCTGTAGGCGTGTAATGATTCATTCATTGCTCTGATGCATCAGTTCTTAATTATGCCAATTGAATTCATTGATCTGCTAAAAGAAGAAACCAAATTGCTCCGACTTTAGAAACAATCAATTTGAAACACTTTGAAGTGCAATAATCAAGATGGACCCAATCAGTCCTTTGCCAGGATTGAAAAGCAGAAACTGGCACAATTAGCACTTCTACCAATACAGCCAGCCCTCTTAGTGCCACATAAAGTAATACAAATGTTAAGGCTATTAGTGCTATTGTAACTACTACTACATTTACTGCTGCCATCTCACAGCCACACATAATATTACCACCCGAAGCATAATGTGCAATCACGAGTGAAACACATTTCTTTAATGTATGCAACAAATTTGTCATAAATGAAAACAATAATATAAATCCCTCCTGAGGCTAAATGCCAACTTGAATAAGTAATTAAATCGCCATCAAGCCACAAATCCAGAGACCTTCTGTACTAAGCCTTTTTCAATATGCAAAAAAGCTTCTCATTCATTGCAGCTCCACTGTTAAGCTAAGGGGCTCACCCCTTCCCCTGCCTACAGGTGTGGAAAATGAAGAAAAGAAACTACGCAGCACTGATCTTGAGTCAGCCTTTGGCTCCCCGCTTGGGGAATAAGCTCCAGGCATTAGTATGCCACAAAGGGGCTTCTCGAGCAATGCGGGTGTGAAGAGTTAGCTTATTTACTGCAGCAGACTCACTTGCTATGATGTACTTCCGGATTAACTTGTACCTACGCTGTGCCTGAGTAACTGCTCAGCCCATGTTCTTCTCCCCACTACTAATGAGAAGGGCACCCATAGAGTGTAAACCACCAACAAGGCCCAACATTCCCCTGATGTCTAAATTCACTTTGAACTACACACACTCATATAGACCAGATGCCTGAACATGTCTGCTTTTTTTTCATCGTTCCTCGAATTATTCTTTGAGAAATCAAGGAAAATGTAGAAAAATGCTGCAATGTTTCAAATAGAAAGAAGAAAAACTAAATTCTGTAAGCGACCCACGCTCCGGATCCGCATCAAATTTTAATGAGTTCTTCAATGAATCATCCCCTGCCCCTCTGTAAAATTCAAGGAAATTTTTTGGCATAATCCTGTCAACAAACAAACCTTGGTGAAGGTAGCAATCAAAAGACTTTTCCCTTCCACCCTTTTTTCGACTTTGATGCTATGATCCTGGCTTTGGGAAAAATATTAGAAATCCAACATGCGTCGGTATCAGCAGGCTTCAAATTAAAATAAGAATTTGAAATAAAAAAGTGCAGATGAAGGTGAGGTGGAAGATCAGATGCTCAGGCGGTATTACGTTCTGCTTGAAGAACTAACACCTCTTTGTATTCCAGCTCCACTAAAACCTATAAGAGCAAAGATTGTTCAGTGTGAAGTCTACGAGTTTACAAACAAAATGTAATTTTACTGGGACTGAGGACACTGACAAGTTATTAAGAAGTTATTAGTTTCTTGTTCTGCTGTGCACCCATGTTCTGTTATCTTTCATGTAATGTGTCATATCTCTGGATAACGGTATCTCTGTTTTTTTGGAATTAGATTTGCCATTTATTGAATTTGATATCCTGTTTGGATGTGGAAGTTTTCTTTTAATCTAGAAAATATATCAGCAGTGATGACATTTTGTTATTCGATAAATTTATAATTCTCATGGTTTCACAAACCTGTTCATTGAAGCTAGTGGGCGAGTATGACCTAAATGCTAATAATTTACACACATATTTTCTTTCTTCTCCTTTCAGGATCAAGCTAAATACTTAACGCAAGTTGTCAAGTCAATTGCAATTCGTCAAAGGGCCAAATGAACCATCTAACCTTACAATTACTCAAGAATAACTGGGGGTTGACACTTCACGGACCATTTCCTTTATTGATTTTTCTGCCATGTTAGTTTGTGAGTTTTGATGGTTGTAATGTTTCTGTAGAGACTGGTGCATCAATCAAGGACCAGCCCGCCATCTTTTTCTATTTTACTTCAGGGGATCCTTAATGTTAGAGAAGAAAAAGAAAAGCCACTGAGCATTGTTTCTCTCCAGGAGCAAATAAATGACCTCCTGTGTTGAGCTGTGTTTCAGGGAGAAAAAAAACATGTTCATTCTCCATTAATAAGCAAAAGACAAAACAGTAAGCATCTACTAAGATTTATAGTCATACAGCCCGGCCCCCTGACTGTGGTCCACAAGCTCGCTTTCCTCTCTCTCATTTTTCCCCCTTATCCTAAAGAAATGTCTGATAAGCTGTTATGATGCTGGGGAAAAAAAACCTTTCTGCAGAGTAATGTGTACTTTGCGCCGCTGTAAAGGTAAAATGACCTTTTCAGGAAAGCCAAACGTGAAGGAAAAGGTCTGCAGGGCTGCAGATATCAGGCTCCCCTCTGTAGCGTGACACTTGGTCAATTGCAGGCTGATTCGATTTGGAGAGAGACAAGACAGAGAGCGATAGTGAAATAACGAAGCAGCTGGACCTCTCTGACTCCGGCACGGTCGGCCGGTGAAGCTTCCTACTGGACGTTACAGACAGTCGGCGCTCTCGCCTTTCATCAATAACTGTTTGTGGAGGACAGTGGCTCGTTCTGTAACGTTCTGTGTCCATTAGTAACCATTTGTGGCTTAAACAGCCAGTGTGGTCCAATTCAATTTACACATAGATCAACCTCGACATTAAAGCAGGTTATCAGCTTTAAAGTTTTGGCTATCTCTTAAAACGGGCTGCAGATGTTTACCAGAGTTCATTCATTAACCCTAACCCATTGGTTATTTAATTAAAAGTATTTTGTAGGTCCAGATAGAGTTTTTAAATATAGGGACAACCTCCACTCTCTCAACTGGGTGGTAGCTCCAGAATGCAACGTTTAATATAACAAAGATTAGAAGTTTCTGCCATTCTATGATATGTTGGGATATTCAGCCTTTATTGTTAATAATTTCAAACATCGAAAAGGGGAGAGAGAGTGCAGAAGAAATGCAGCAATGAGCCGGGTTGGAAGGGAACCTGCCGTCGCTGCGTGAGGTCTCAAGATTCAATACATCTGGATCCCACTCAGCCATCAGAACCTCTACTACATTTGCCAGTTTTGTATTTGGCTGTCCAACGCGATGATCCTCCTGATCATCTTTTAGATGGTCATTTGACTTCTTTCCCATTCCTGTAAAGGAGCGAGGTGCTAGTTTGTTATGTATGTGTTTTGTAATTTCAATTTCAACTCTGATATATAATCAATACTATGTATGCCAAAATTTAACTAAATGGGGTCTATAGTCTACAACCAGGTATAGATAGTTCTTTATTCACAGTTTAGGTCCATTCACTCAAATTCATCGAGTACTTTCCGCCCTCAAGGTGAATTGCTGCTTATTTCTGCACAACAGCATTAATAGAAGGTGGACAGGCTTCTTGTTCACAGGCTCTGGTTATTATATGTATCTCTGATGCTTGGATACTAAGTAGTACCTGACCAGTGTGACTTGCACGAACAAACATGCAAATTAAAACTACTTTATAAACTGTGTGGATTTTACCATCGGAAATCTGAATATTTATGTAATTAATGGCCAGTGATGCATGTGGCGCCAATAGAGGGTTCTAAGGTGATGTATGGGTGGATGGGTTGCGTGGGTGCTATCATGCAGCTCCTCACCCAGGGATAGGAGGCGTGTGTAGTAGCTAATACAGCCCGCTCCCTCTCAGCCTGAATAATGTAGAAAGAGCGCCTGCCATGTGGAAAGAATACTGTTCACAGCAGAGTTAGAATGCAGAATACCTCCGCAGCGTTTGCTCCTGTTTTCACTCTCTCTTCTGAATCCTTTTGTGGACAAAAGGTGGAGCAGCTTGAGCTCTTCTCTCTGAAATTTTAAACAACGGAGGGGGCTTCCACAGATTATGTCCTCTAAAATAAAACTAACTTTAAAGAATGGAGGAAATGACCCAGAACATACCAGAGGCTTTCTGTCCAAATGGCGCCGCCACCTTCTGGCTCTTAGCTCTTGATAAAGAGTGTGTCTCAGGGATACAGTAATTTAGGCCGGGACTGAGGAACGACTCCTCCGTAGTCCTAGTTTATCAAATGAAGAAGCTTCTGTCTGTTTTTCACATGAAGCCCTGAGCTCATTGTCTTCACCGCCAAAGAAATTTCTCCTCTGCACACAAAGCCAATAGAATATACCATTATCTTAGATGGCTCCCTTAACCCTGATATAAGACAGAACATTTCCA
Organism: Pseudopleuronectes americanus; assembly: GCA_038501795.1. NCBI lineage: Eukaryota > Metazoa > Chordata > Actinopteri > Pleuronectiformes > Pleuronectidae > Pseudopleuronectes > Pseudopleuronectes americanus. The sequence goes on from CM076720.1 coordinate 7,601,050, forward strand.
CACATCTTGATTAATGCCTTTTTCCCTCAGACTGGACAAGTAAGTTTATTAATATACACTCTGGGGTTGTGTTGAGGAGTAATATACAAATTGCTTAAATGCGTCCTCATTAAGAAGTAGTATAGAATAGCGAGCGCTATAAATTTCTGGTTTATATTATACTGTTATAAGAAATATGACTGCATGATTCATGCCCATTTTTTGTGTACCCTCGTAGCTACTGTAAAGCCCCCCCCCCTCTCCCGCCATGAATCATTCCTCCATCTGTGCTGCATTACTTGCACAATGGAGGCTGCAAGCGATTCTATAACAGATGTTGTACAGTGGAACTGATGCAGCATGTCGTAATACAGAACTATTTAATTCCCCAAACTGCAGCTTTTAGCTGTGCAGCAGTGGTTTCATTTAGCCAGGCCATTGTGCATACAGCAGAAGAATATGTAAGTTTGGACGGTGCAGTAAAATTGTTATTGCAAAACTAGTCACAAATGTGAGTGGAGTTGTGTAACCTCATTCCGCTTGTGTGTGTGTATCAGATTTGTAAATGTATAAAACATTAGATTATGGTGTACCGAGATAAATAAGTGTTATGGAAAAACCCATACGTCTGTTTCTGTTTACAGATTTGCAAGCGTAGGGAGATTTGTGAATGTGCAGACAAATCTGTAAATGTGTACACAGATATTAAATGGTGATTAGTCTTAAGCAATTTGTTCCAAGATCTGGAAATCCAGGCAAGTCATTAGTTACAACCCAGAGAGGCCTTTCGATTGGCTGGCTTGTGACTTACACGTACGCTGTAGTGAAGATGTGCACATGTGTGGACTTTTGTCTTCGTGCCTCAGTAGCTACAGTCCTCATACCGCCAGTGAATGGCAGGGATGTGCGTGATTAATTAGTTTTCCATTCAATTAAGTACCATTTGCATAGCACCAAAACACATCACACATCATCACAAGGCACTTTACACTGTTATGTCGAGACAGTACATATAATATAGAGAAATTCAAGAGTTCCAACAATTAGCAAACACTTAGCGACAGTGGAAAGAAAGACCGCAATAACCCTCGAGCAGAACCAGACTCAGGGTGTGCGGCCATCTGCCTTGACTGGTTGCGTTGAAAGATAGAGAGAGAGAGAGAGAGAGAGAGATAGAAATGGGTGAGAGAGGAGAGGTAGGGGGAAAAGTTGAGAGAGGAGAGAGAAGATCAGTCAGACTAGTTGTTATAATGATAATAGTGATACTTATATACAGCCCAAACTATAATGTTCATCAAAGAGAAAAGTTTAAAAACCAAAGCTTGCTTGTAGAGATCTTTCCTCTGATTCAAACTGGGGATTTACATGTAAGCCTGCATTTTGAGAGCAGAGCGAACTATTGGGATAAAGTTGGATAAAACTATGAGCTCTCTAAGATATGATGGATTTTGGTCGGTAAAGGCTTTGTAGTGAAGGAAAAGTATTTTCAATTCTTTACTGGATTTCACAGTAAGGCAATGCAGAGATATTAAGGACATTCTGATAGAAAGGATATAGTTGTTATATATGTGAGCACTAGTTTTTCAATATCATTTTGAGACCATTTGATCAAATAATTAAAGAAGGCATTTTGATGTAGTAATATTACTATTACTATCAGTACAAATAAACTGGACTTGACCTTGACTAGAGCGATGGCACACAGAGAGGCAGATTCTTTTCATCTACCAGCCTACCTGAGGCAGTGAGGGAAAAAGTTAATAACCATCAACCCAGTACTGTTATCGCAGTCTCAACATTAATGGTAAGTCAGTGGTCATGAGCATTTACAATAAATGTTGCTGCTTATAAAACGCACCTACGTGTTGATATGCACAGACAGCAGCACTCTAAACAAATGATCAAAATTGTTCACACGCTGACGTGCTGTGATGAACATTTTGTCTAATTGTGACCAAACAGAGATTGTTAGCTCTGTATATACATCTCCCTTCGTCCTCACCTGCCTGTCTGAAGTCACACACACACACACACACACACACACACACACACACACACACACACACACCACACACACACACACACACACACACACACACACACGCACACGCACGCAAAGAAAGACTGATGTTACCAATCTCCATCCCCGAAAAAAGGAACCAGAATAAACAGCGAGGGATTACTTTTGATATCTCAAACATGAAGGTGGGGTTTTTCCTAGAGGAATCAGAATCCAGTTTGCAAAATGTGAAATCACAAAGCAGCTGCCGAAGGAGGAAACACATCTAACAGGTTTGCCCACCTTGGAGAACACCATCCCTCCAAGAGGATCACAGTATGTGTCGTGTTTAAAATACAATTGACTTTATTTTCCACGTCCCGGCTCCCATCGACGCCTTTGTCCTGTTCTTTCTATAACTGTGGAATTACAAACACACACTGACCCCGATCTGACCCCATAAAGAAACAAACACAAACCTTCACAACTCAGGGGGGGCTGACAGAGTGTATGTGTGCGTGTGTTGTGTATGTGTGTGTGAAAGGAACAGACAGGCTCAACACCTACAACAAATTGGCAGTTATTGTGATGGATGTTTCAAGCTGCTGCGATGGCAAATTATCATAATTTCCCCAAATCTAACAATCAAGCCTTAATGTAGAAAATAAGCTGAAGTTTACTCCATAATGAAAATAATCATTAGTTGCAATTGTATGAAATTAGCTTGAAAGTGCTGCACCCCAACCAACTAACTGCAATATTATTGCAAATATTACTTAAATTTGTAACTGATAATACAAAAAATTATTCTGAAACACTACACACCTTGATACAATTACCATATATATATTTTTTTTCCCATACTATGAAAGTTGCAACCTATAAGGAATCTTTCAAAAAGGAATCTTTCAAAATCCACAAGGATTCCATGGATTATGATTCTGAATACACATTTGAAGATCCCTATACACGTTTACCAATCTCAGTACTTATTAAGAGATTCTTTGAAACATTTACAAATCCGATTACACACACTCACTGTTTGAGATACAGTAAGCTCTCCATTCATGTTCACGAATAGCTCCTTTCTTACAATTAAGGCCTGGTTCTTCTGGTTTATTTATGAGGCAAACAGTGACTATCATCGTAGCGGGTCTGACATGATCTGACCTCCCCTCTAAAGCAAAGTGGGAAGTGAATTTTGTTGGGCGGCGATCACACACAGTTTGTTTTGAGCTTTCATGCTCATGGAGGCTGTCAAGAATGACTGAAATTCCACTCCTCTGGTTTTTCATCATAAACCTCTTGGCATTTTGCTGCCAGCTCCATTGTTGTTGTTTGTGGTTGTAGGAGGATTGTGATTACCAAAAAAGAAAACAGTGCAGTGCGCCAGGCTGTCCTTTGATCCAGGCTTCAGAAAATGTCTTTGTCTCTGCTATGGATGTGTGAGAGGAAATTGAAAAACAAAATATGATTTTGGAAAATGTAGTGGTTCGCAGGATGTTAATCTCCTGTTCTATTTTTGCAGGAAAGCCTCAACTGCATGCTCCCGTCCTGAGCAAAACATCCTAAAGGTAGCTAGTCACGTGATGTAGCTTAGCAGAAGGCTTCAGCCATTTATCATTGTTAAAAAGGCTATCATGGGACCTTGCCCAGGCGTCCTTTATAATAAGTGCTCTGTTCTCTGGTGGTTTCAGTGAACACACCCACAGCATGTGACTGGTAGTTTAGTCTCTGTGTGTTTCTGCTGCATTTGGTTTCAACACCCTGCTGCAGTTTTATATGTTTAAACACTTAAATCATAAAGATGAGAGTAATATGGCTGAACTCCGTTTCTCCCTCTCAAAAATGTTATTTCTCTCCAGCTCCCTGTCGTCAGACCGTGTTTGCCTTTCTGTGTAGAAATGATTATAGACATTCCTGCAGTAAATCTGTGCCTCTATTGATCAATTTGTGTTGTTGAGATTGAATCGCGGTAAATGTCGTGCCCTTTCCAGTGTGCAGCTGTTTTGCATTGAATGGGACCATAACAAGCAGACCTGGCGTGGCTGAATGCAATATGATTAAGCTCTTTAATAGCTTAATTCATTCTTGGCTGCTTTCTTTAACCATCGACTTAACAATACCAAGATTTACACTTCGCCGACAGTAAATTGAAACACAACAAACAACCATTAATAAATGGAGTGATCAAACAATCTAGATCTTCCAGCCTGCCAGTTCTGGTGTGGGTGGTCGAAGCCTTTTAATGGAAGTGCAAGTATACACACACGATAGTGACACTTATTTTCCCGCGACACCGTCTTCAGCTGTTATTTTTCTCATGTCAGAATAATATCCCTCTGCGATGACATATGCTTACATGGATAATGCGATTCTGTATTTGTCTTGCCTTTTTGTTTCTTAGAATTTGTGCGGTGACTCATATCAGCCCGGCGCTTTGATCAGATTTGGGAGCAAAGCCAGCTCCCATACAGAGGTTATTTCAGGCTCTCGTGAAACTATGCAAAGCTCAACTTCTCAATACACAAACACCCCACCCGAGGGTGGAGGTGTACTGTAGCTGCGGAGGTGATTGTCCAAAAGCGCTTTGGTTAACGCAAAGAGGCTTGGATGAATCTGCCAGCACCAGAAGGGCTCTGGAAGCCTCGGTACATACAGTACATTTGTGCACAGTAATGAGCTGAGGGAATGTCTGTTCAGTTTACCTATGAGATTCCACACCATTTAGAAAAAGAGACTTTTATTGAATGAAGTAAAAGTTTTCATCTTTGCAGCAATTATCGACCTTCATTACACACAAAAATATTGTTACTTTTCTTGAATGCTTCCAATTATTCGTAATAATGAACTTGCATCCCCACACTGTCGTATTATCAAACACTCAAGTGGTCATTTACAATGATGCATTTGATGCAATGACTTTCACTGATAAAAAATAACTTAAATTAAATTTCTGTTGTGGAAATCTTAGCTCCCGTGCATCATGTTGGCTATTGTAGCCTTATCAAATGAGTTTGCTGTAACGTTACTCTGCAATAGATACAAGCACGAATTCAATTTGGGAAAGGCTATTCTCAATCCTTGTCAATCATGTGAAGGTAGAAGGAGATTAACTCCTTATAGGTTATTTTAACTGTAGGAGAAATAGAAAACTGCCTTGTAAACATTCCACGTGCCGTTTCCCTTGGTTTCCAGGGAGCATAAGTGCCATCTTGGTTCTGGGGTATGGAGATGGTTTGATTTTTACTGTTTCTAATTGAGAGGGCTGCAGTGTGGTAATACAATTACCATTGATTCATCCTGATGCTGCACTTTATGAAAATTCCATTTTTGAAAAGAACAACAAATTATGAACAGGATTCAAATTGATTGCCAGTTTGAATATAAGAAAATATTGTTTCCAGAGCAGCAGCAATGCCATTATAAACACTCAGTCTCACTCAAGCACATGTCAGAAAAATAAATAATATTCCTGACATCAAAACACTGAGTAAAGCCCAGAAAGAATGAGGAACACAGACATCAGTCAGTATCAGTCCTTCATCTTGTCCTCTGTCCTCCTCCCTCTGCTGTGATTCTCTGCCTGCAGATATCGGGCTGGGGGCATGGAAACCAAATGACAGAGATTATTGTAGAGAACTTTCAGCATAGTTTTAGATACCCAGCCTTGAAAGGAAAAACCTGTGTAAGGCTCTTGGATGAATAAAGCCTTTGTGGCTTTTCTCTGAAAAGAGTGCTCGGTTCACCGGTAAGTCTAGCAAGGCCTTTTGTCGTATTATCTCTTTGTGGCCATCAGCCGTGTGTCCGTCCTAAAACCGATCATTGTGTCAAGGCTCCTCCTCTTCATTCCAATGAACTGCAGGAAAACTGACTTGGAAAGAGAAAGCTGTTTTCCAGCGAGTGTTTTAGAGTTTGTCTCGGCTGTGAAGGCACCAGCTTGTCTCTCTAGAGACCCTCATGTATCTGAAAGACCCTGCACGAAGTCTTAGATGTGTTTTTCAAAGGTTACTATGAACACGGTTTCTATGCTGTTTATGGATCTGGCAGCACAGTGTTTTTTGAGTGTTGCGATGTTGTCCACACTCATCCTGCCCGCACAAAGAACAGGCTGTGGGCAGCAGTACATGTAAGGGGGCAGGCAGTCTGTGAGCATCAGGCTGCTGGTATCGTGTCAGCAGCTGAAACGGGAGGAGAATGCAACGGGAGCTCCACACCCTGGTATAAGGAATAATGATGAGGTGAAGGACTGGAGCTCTGATGGTTCCAAGATACAGGCTGAGAAGGAAAATGAAGGCAGTGGACGGACAGAAGGAGACAGAGTTAGTGATCCTCTCTCCGACAATCGAGGCTGGAAGTGTAGCAGCAGGTGAAGTGAACAGTGTAAACGCCGGAATGGAGGATGAGGAAATGTTGGAGGATGACTCCCTGTCACGGCGCTCTGATATTGTGTCGCAGGATGATAAGCAGCCATATTCACTGCAGGAGATCAGTTATTTCCCAGATGAAACTTGTGGCAGGCGGTCTGTGGAAATAACCGATTTCTCTCCTGGTGTAGACAGATTCATTAACTCCTCTGTGGAGATAAGAAAACCGGTTGGATATGAACAGCTGAGTAAACAGAAAAAAAGTTTTTGTCTGACGAAACATTGGGGAAGAAAAACAGAAAAGTTCCACTAAATGCATTTTGAAGGGATTCTTGCCCTTGTCTTTTTCTCTCTGCTCTGCACTGAAGTTTTGAGAGTGGAAACTTCATACATCAGTGGAGGGGATGAGATAAGTGAGCTGTGTTACTGCGATACCAAAAACTAGGTGGGTTCGATTGTTCACAGTCTCTCGTCCTCTCTGCTCTAGCACCGGTTTACTGATGTATAATACCCAGATGCACTCATTACGGACACACAAAATAGCCGGACCTGCTGTTCTGTTTTCACCTGTGTGGCGGAGGGGGGTGTGCAGGGACTGACGGACCTCTGCCGTCCGTAGAACAGCCTTCCGTCTTCAGGCTGCGCTGCGTCTTCTCGAACATGTGCCGCAGCTGTGGAATGAATCAACATCTGTGCTGCTTTGTAGAGCGCAAAAAATAAACATTGATGAGCACCTGTTTCGCCTGGTTCAAGCTGGTATGGACACATCCCAGTCAGCCAAGCTTGCATGGCTGGAGACCTGCTTTAAAAGCAAGAGAGTCCATAGTCTGTATGGTGATGTGCAGTGTGCAGAAAACCCTTTTATAGAACCTGGCTCCACTGAAGTCTGCAGGGTCTCTGCATCTTCTGGAAAGACGGTTGGTAGAGATCGGTGTTCCTCTTGGTCTCTTTAGAGAACGAGGATCCTCCTATCATGTAATCTGAGTTTCCAATATCGTTCACCAGTGCTGCAGCGGAGGAGCTGGAGGAACACCAACGTTGAATCAATATAAAAACTGCCGTCCTTATTGACACTTGTTGGCTGGATGAAGTATATGTCATAATAACCACCTCCTCCAAGTAAGGGGATGGGACACAGACCCCCCAAATAAGTCAAAGTACACATACAATTTATATTTGTTAGTTGTTATAACATCTTGATTCAACGATTGGTGGAGCACATGTATCGGCAGGACCTTGCTACTGAGGATCCATCCCCTGATTGCCACTGGCTCCAAGTATGCAAGATGGTGGTCTTCGTAACAGGGATGTTCTGGCTTCATTTCAGGAGAGTGGGAGGACATGTCTTCATATGGTCTGAAACAGCAGATCTGCATGGTTTCTCAAGAGTATCAAGCAACGGGCCTCTGACAGTAAATGTGCCTCGCATCATTAGCTGGTGTCAAAGAGTCAAGGTGGTCCCAGGGTCATCTCCCAGAGGCAGCTGGAGGTCTCTGAACAAACCGCTCTTCTCATGTGAAAAAACATATAAATAAATCTCAGCAGCGGCCTTCATATTGCAGCTGCGGCATATCACAGCTGTTAGGTGCTGTGTTTTGATGTCCTCTACCGTCTGTGAGTTTTGAGGTTCAAGGAGAGGGCATAGGCTTTCATGAATTTGAACGAGGCCGAGTTCAAAGACGTACACCTCGTGCGCTCTCATGGTCGCAGCACGTTGTCGCCCTTGAATCTTGTAGAGAAAGGAACACTGAGGTGCTGAGAATCTTCTTGTCGATTCAGGAGGCCGCTGTGAAAGGGTCTATTTTTTCTTTCAAAGCACAAACATGCACAAACTACGGAAGAATATGTTATGTCGAACTGTAACATTTGATAGAAGTCTGTAGATTCAAACCCTGTCATCCTTTGAGAAGGGCACTGTGTATTTTGTTATAGAGGTGTGCAACTCGCTGCCGTGATTGCGGAGCTGAGCTGATACTTTGCCCCATCTTTAGATCGCATCTTGTTTTGATCGCATCTTATTTTGATCATCTTGTTTTTGTGATATTTTAAAGCCCTGCCTGTTTGTAATGTGTGTACCTATAATGCTGCGAAATAACTTTATGCTTCAGGCGTAATGGAACATTTTAATTAAACCTTTTATGCATCTTTTAGGAAAATTAATGTAGCATGTTAATTATGCTGTCAATGTTATTAAAGATTGTGTGCTCACTTGTCCTTGTGTGTGTTAGTTAGGAAAACAGATGCACAGGTTGAAAAACTAAATAAACCAGGCCTTTCGTATCTTTAACTCTCAATAAGGCTGCATTTCACTAGCCAACAAAGAATGTTTGATAAGCTGTCGTATTTAGTTTTTTGTCACATATATGGTATTTTTAAGCAAAGTTCTCTTACAGAGATTTGTGTTACCAACGCAACACTAAATCTAACCACTCACATATTTTTACTCATTAGAAAATGGATTGTTTCTTTTATTAAGAAAGAAAATCAGTAACTGTCACCTGGATGATATCCGTTTATATTCAGCATTGCTTTAAAAAGAACCTCTAATCTCCCACAGCAAAAACCAAACACATATGTCTGCCTGTCTGTCTCATCAACGCCAGGTAATACATGTGCTCCCGTTTAACAGGATCTGAACTTTGGGATTGGAGAAGCGGAGCTCACATGACAAGAGGTTGGAATTAGAAAGAATCCATTATCATACATTGTCAGTGGGTGAATCAGTAGTTGGTAATAATTATCATCTCAGCTAAAGCAGTGCAGCCCTTGCACATGAGGCACTGTCAGAGCAATCTAATGTTCTCTATGGGGGAGGTGGAAGATACACACGTAAAAATATCATCCTCAGGCTAATCACGCTGCACAGATTAGACAATGTGTCTTTTATATACTGAAGACCTACCATGGTTACTATGGTGCTGCCTGCCTGGTGCTTAATTGGATTAACAATGACCCATGATAACAATAACCAAATTGTTTGCAGTTGGAAATAATGCTTTGAAAATTAAGATTAAAATGTTTAGTTAATGTATACAAGAGTTTTATTGTTTTACAAGTTGCATTTTCCTTTTGAAGAATCAAAACACTGATATTCACTCAGTTTGGCAGGCATAATTTGAACAAACAAAATTATATTTAATTTGTTGTAATTAGTAACTGAACAATGTGCAGTAATTGTAAAACAGGCACAAAATTAAAAGGCTGTTGTTGTGGTGTTGGAGAGGTTTCCATGACGAGTGCCTCCATCCATCAAAAAAGACTTGACTAATAGAGGCGTGTCATGCACTTTCTATTGTTGAGCCAAAATTACGCCAAAATTGCAGGGTGCTGCTGGAGTGCCAGGGACACACCCACGGTACTCCAACTTTCAACCCACGGCAGTGTGGCATGTCATCGGGACTGTGGACTGTCGGCAAGTGAAGATCGCACCACAAAATTCCTATATAATATATATAGAGCTCAGAATACTCTGTAAATGTATGGGTGTCACATACAGTTGGAATCTGTCAGGTTTTCCAGCCAGTGGACATTGAGCCGATTCGAAGACAAGAATGATTTTAATAAGGGTCTCAACACGTGGAGGGAGATCAAATGTAAGCACTGAGTGTGTCGGCATTAATAGATGGAGCCAGGGGAGAAGTCGGGGCTGACTGAAAGACACGAGGAGAGAAGGAATTAAACTGACAAGAGCTGAATGGAATTGGAAGTGGAACGTATTTGCTTCAGTTCCCAAAAAACCGGGGTGATGAAGCCTGATAGAGGCTGCTCAGCATAGGTGATGTGGAAAAGAGTTACACTCCGCCAATGCATAATCCAGGAACCCTCACAGAATCCCAGCGCTTTTAAGCAGGCCACCGTCTGAGGAAAGCGCCGGAGGGGACAGCTAGAGGCTGGAGTTGTCTTTCTGTGTTGACCTCATCACACGTGGAGGGTAGAAGACAGAGATTCAGAGGTGTGAGTGTGTTGGTATACGTGTCGATGAGGGCTTGTGAGCGCAGATTGTTCACCGCTCTGTGAGGTTTTAAGAAAAAGTGAGAGGTCATTTTTCTCTTGGGGTTTAGTTTTTTAGTTTTTCTCTCTCGCTGTAGGGTTGCATGTTGTTGCTGCACATCCGAAGGTGCTGACAGCTTCCATTTTCTGGAGCTGAGCCCTTGAAGTGAAGAACACGTACTTGGCAGAGGACATTTTGAACGTTTCATTTGCAGTTGTCCATCACAGCTGCTGCACACCCACAGCGCGTCTCTGATTCTGCCTCCCCACTCGCATCCATTGATAGATTGACGGATCAGAGTCTATGAAAAATCAATAGGACAACCCTTAGGGTGCACTCCACATTGATTTCCCATGGCTAGTGGTTACTATACTAACAAGTTGCAGGCTTTTCATTTCGTGGGCAAAAGTGCACTCGTCCGTGGCTCTGCAGCCAACAGGTTGGAAGAAAGTCATGTAGGAGCAAAGGGTGATACCAGTTTGTGTATGCTACTCGCTTAAGAACCGAATTTTGAACGATGTGGCAATCAGGGTGACATGCTGCCTCCAGGCATAAAGCAAAGGCCAACAGTGCTCGGGTTGTACAGCACAACACCTCTGAATACCAAACAGTCACATTTCAAAATACATATATTTTTCTTTTCCCCAATTCTCTCTTCAGCTGTCTTTTTTCTTTCTGCTCATTTGCATAATGTTATGCTTCATTACCTTAACTCTTCGTCCCGTGCACTCACCATCGCTTCTTTTGATCCAAAGAGCATTGATCCTGTTCATCTGTTCATAATGTATTTTATTCTGCTCTGATCCCATTGGCTGGAAAATTAACCCTCTGCTTGTCTTTGTGGAAAAGGGAAGATACCTCACATGGCCCCAACATCTCTATTTATCTAAATGTGTATTTGTCTACCTCCCGTCCTCTCTCCTCTCTCCTCTCCCCTCTCTCCTCTCTCCTCTCTCCTCTCTCCTCTCTCCTCTCTCCTCTCTCCTCTCTCCTCTCTCCTCTGCCTCCCCCTCCCCCTCTCAACCTCTTATTTCTCGTTTCAATAAATGGTGGTTGCAACATTTCATGGAGAGATGCCTGGCTTCCGTCACCCCTGGGCTTGTCCGACCATTGCGCTGCGATATCATAGCAGGTTAGCTGTGTGATCGCTGACATTACTAATGCTGGGAGAAACCTGCCCGGTGTGCTGAAGCATCGCAATTGACTCCATGAATATTCGATGCTCCGGTGAAGCGTAGTTAAAGTTGGGTGTTTACTAATTTGGTTCGCAACTTTCTAGAACCAAGACGGGGATTTGAGACTTCGAATCGACTCACAGGGATAAATCTGATATTAAGAAGTCAAGGAGTGATCTGAAATATTGAATAAGTCTTGCCCTCTCTGACACACACACACACGCACACACACACACTCCCTCAAATGCAAGGTCTTTTTATCTGTCTCGGTCTCCCTTTCTCAAGGCCATAGCTTGGAATCTTTGGTGAGTGTGTATGTGTGCGTCATTGTGCACATTACTTTGAACAGCGTCTTTTTTGAGAGATCGAGATGTTGGCTGCATGTGTCAGGGCCACTCTGACTATCGTGTGTGTGTGTGTGTGTGTGTTTTTTTTGATAAGCCCTCTCTCCCTGCTCTGTCCCTTATCTTCTCACTGAAAAATCTCACCAGAGAAATAAGCTACATCAGGAATACTTCTTCTTCTCCACTGCATGTGTAGCAAATGCATGAGTTTCACATATTCGGTCCATTTTATCTTTTTTGCTCTCATCTAAACGTATAACCCGCCACATCAAGGCGTGAGATTCAAGCATAGAATTACATAGAGCGATACCATCGTTGATTAGGTTTACAAGGCGGTGGTCGTTTAAGGTGACACGACTGTGTAAATTTAGTTTTATGGTAATATTAGCCCAATGTCAGGCATCAGTCGGGGGGGCCCATAGATCTGCCCTCCCCTGTCTTGTGTGACACATTCCTATTGTAGCCAATTTCATCTCAGTTTTCAACCTTCTCTGCTCGTCTGTCCTCCAGTGATGTATTTCTTTCTCCTGCATCACTTTCATTTTCTTTCCTTTCTTCCATATTCCACTGCCGTTTCTCTTCTGGGATAAGAAGTGTCTTGCTGGACACACAGTAATGTAGAATCTCTTTACTTTCAAGTTCTTTGCCCTTTTTCCCACTGCTGCTTGAAAAGCTCGTTATTTCTTATTAAGGAAAATGTATTAAATGGTCTGAATTAGATTTCGCACCTCTCTGACTGCCTCTATTTCATAAGGGTCTTCATGGGTATTTTGTTCATTTGTTTCTATTCAGCCACATAATTAGCCTAAACTATTTTTTTTTGTATGGCTCCGCTCCCAAGAAAACAAGTCCCCTGAGCCGCTGAATGCAGTTGAGGCAGGCAACATGCAGAATTAGAGCTGAGATGCAAACAAATAATTACCCTTCATTTGAAAACAGTCAATTATCCTCTGTTACAGAGTAAAATAATGAGCTTCTCCCAGCTAGCCGAGCCCCAGTGTTAAAACTGTAATTAGTCCAAAAGATGGCAGTGCAAAGGCTCAGTGGACACCGACAACACAACAACACAACAGCAAATATCCCAATAACCCATGCAACGCATAAAACATTTGCTGTGTATATACAGCGTAAACGAGCCGGTTTCCGTGCCGCCCTGTGTTGATGTGTGTTTTGTTTGAATAGGAAATATAAATAAAGGAAGGGCAGCATGTAAAGAGGGAGGGAAGCGAGAGAAGGGAAAGGGTTGGCCTGGCTGTGTGGAAATCAATGAGCTCTGCAGTGCCGCTGACATTTCTATCTGCGATGTGCTAAAGAAGCTGCCTGAGTGCTTTTCTACAAGTACAGTCTCTCACACATTCATGCGCCTGCTGTAGCATCTTCCATTAAGTTATATTATATATATATATATATATATATATATATATATATATATATATACAGGCTACAAATTAATGCACGTACTGTAGAGTCAATTACTAGAATGACTGCAAACCAACCACTGGGGCCAGTGTTTTTCCCTGAGAGATGAGTCTGATTGAAGCCAATTCTGATAAGGTGGATTTGCCTCATGTGCACTTTTTCTCAAGCTTATGGGAATACACTTAACATTGAGCTCTGTCACAGTCAATATCAGCGCAGTGGACCTTTAGGTTCCTGTGCTGAATACGGAATATTTCTAATCAGTCCCCTTGCAGAATGCATGCGAAGATTAAAACATGCATTTGCAATTCACTCACATATTCTGCTTATCTACAGCATCTATACACGGCCACTTCTCTGAATACCGGAATCTGTGTTCATTCTCCCAGCTGGACTTCAGGTCATTTTAATAAGAAACACGCGATTCTATCGTGAACCTTCTCCATCAGGTGCTACTTGAGACACAGTTTATCAGGCACAAAGAACATTTCAGCCACATTCATCAATAAGTGCAGTGCATTTTAGTTCTCGCCAGTTTAATGAAAAAGAAAACTTTCACATACTCAACCACACACACACACTTTAATGTGAAATAACAACGAGGTTACAACCCAGTGAAAGCTTGTTACATTTCTCTTTTTGGCACCACTGATGTGAAGCCGCTCTCATCTGGGCCACAAGTGACTGAACAACTGTGGCTGCAGCCGGCTGGGGACCGAGGCAGCAGGGACCAGGTCAGGACGCAGCAGAACATTCAGACACATCGTGACATTTCTGTCAGTCAACCTGAAGCCTAACAACCGCTCTGGCTGAATTCTTCATGTGAGTGCAAGGGCAAAATAATATGGTACGATGTGGAGGCATAGACTCTGAAATATATCCATATATATTCATATTAAAGGGTGTAGACTAACCCAAACCTGAACCTTGGAAAGTAGGTTCAATGCAGAAGTGCCTGAAACCTGTATTCTCTTTGATGCCAAGGAGAGGGCGACTTCTTTGTTCCCAAAAACGGTTTCTTTACACGTCTATAAGAAATATCTCCGCTCCTACTAATATCTGGTATGGTGCTGGCCAAACTCAAAACGGCAGTTCACAAACTAGTGGAAGATGTAAGAGTATGTGTGTGTGGGGGGGGCACTTTACTGTTATAAACATTAGTCTTTAGTCTTTAGTTTCATTGCTCAACAGTTAGAAAAGAGATAAGGTAAATGTTAATTAGATTCATAAAAATCCCATTTGGAACACCAATATGTTGAGTGGGTGGAAGAGACTGTAAAAATAAAAATGTTGACGCTTCACTCAGCTCCTGGACTGACAGGAAACTTTAGATAAGCAGTTTCGATGTCGGTTCCACTCAAACTGAGAGAACGTGTAGACTCCCACATCCGTCTGTGCACACTCGTCAGGTTCAAAGTTCGTCACATTAGAAGCTTGAAAGGTTTGACATTCGCATCAGATGAACCCGATCTAGACGAGTGTTTGCTTCTTAAATAATGTCATTTTAAAAGCAGTCACAGAATTCCAGTTCTTCCTGCCGCTGCACAGGGGGGATTCCAACCGAAGATCAGACGAAGAGGAATGTCTTTCCATGCTAAATTATAATTACCATCATATCACAGTGTTCAGCGTCGCTCTTCCTGTTCACAAATTTATTCCTGCAGAGAATACCACAAATCAGGGCTGTCCCCCTGAGGAAGCCACAGTTGTATTTGGGCTTTTGTTCAGTCTTTTTGTGTCTCGTACTCACCATCACCACAAGCCTGCATTCATCAGTGGAAGGTTTCTGAGTGAATTCTGAATGATTATAGAATGTAAAATGAAAAACATGGCCTCTGTGAAATGTGCAGTTCACTTGTGGAATGCTCTGCTCTTGAAAAGAAAAAGGGAATTGTAAGTTTTTATGTTTAATTTATTAGTATGTCTCGGCATTGAAAGGAGTACAAGTCTATCCTTTCACTATCACCTCTAACTTTATTATAATATTACTTTGGATGAGGTAAAAACAGATTCCATTCTGTTTTCTGCTATTTGAATCAAAAACCAAGTGTCTTTAACTATATACTAAAATAATTCATTCAAAAGTACATTTAGTTTGTTGCTAAAGATGATCAGATACTGGCTACTGAACTAAAACAACAAATCCAAAGCACTCGTCCGTTGATTGTCTGAGCCATTGATCTGCAACAACTGATTCAAATCATCGGTTAATTGTTTCACAAATACAAAAGACACGGATGTTATTATGCTTTTATGTAACTGTAATCTTGCTAAATTAGCTCTGCAGCCCAACCTCCCTTTGTATTGATTAGCAATTTTGTCTTTGGGTTATTTTTAATTCGATTTTTTGCTTAAGATTTACCTCCAGGCTACATGAAGGTTTACACATGATGGAGATCTGAGGGAAAAAGCTACAACATATGAGAAAGCAACTTCTAGCAGTGACCAGTGAGGAGTGTAAAGAGAAGGGTACCAGTAGTGCAGACTCAGAGCGCAGGGTGACTAATGACCCACAGTGCTCTGTTATTATCGCTGGCACCCACACACACACACACACACACACACACACACACACAGGAACACACACGTACCATATAATTCATTCTTGTTCCGACTTTGGAGAGGCGTGACTCAGCTGCACTCATGAGCAGCTACACCAACATTTCTATCTCCATCTCAATTTCCCAGGACCCATAGACCCCTGGTGTAAATGAGGACATCAGCACTCCAGGAAATAGCTTTGTCCCGCAGAAAAGCCAGCCCGGTGCAGCGCAAATTAGCTTTCTGCCCCGCCGCAATCAATGTGAAAGTGGCTATCATTAATTCGCCGGGTCAGATCCTTCTGCACAACTAAATCTTGCATCATCCAGAGGCCATTTCCGTGAACACTTTTTTCCAGATGAGGGTGTCGGTGAGGTCAGCGGCTGATTGTCTTATTTTTCTCCCGATGTGACAAAGTCAGTATCAACTGAGGACCGTGCACTTCAGTGTCGTGCTTGAACTGAGGCGATGCCGGTCGCAGCTTTTTTCCTCCTGAAACTGTAAATGATGTGTCTGGTTTTCAAAGTCTATCAGGTTTATTGCTATGGAACGTATTGCGTATCCAAACCCCACTAAAGGCAACACTGCCCTTCCATGGACCCTGATCAAAACTAGTGTGAAGCTAATAAGATGAGCGGCTCCTGCGATATGCTACTCAGAGATAGACAGAGATTTCTGAAATTATACGATAGAAGATCTCTGTATCTAGTGCTCAATCGACATGTGTATATCAGCTTGATATGTAGAAATACAATGATTAACTGAAAGCAGCCAGAAGCATCTTTAACTGCAAGCAACATGAACTCGAAGGGAAAAACTATAATTCCTGCTTAAAACCAAGTAAATTAGGAGCGATGTTCACTCTGTTTATATCTCAATGATCTCAGATTTTAAAACCAAGTCTTAATTACAAATATTTGACAAATAAAGTCAAGTTGGCCGACAATGGGCTGGCAGCTCTACTGTAGATCAGTTCTGCCAGACTGGTCCTCCAGGTTCCAGCCTCCAGTCTGGGCGGCTCGCAGACAGCCAGTCGGCAGAGTGAGCCTGCAGCCCCAGGAGAACCTGCCATCCTGCTGCGTCTGCGCTTCTCCCCCTTCACACCCATCCATCCTGCCCAGCCGGGCCTGTCAAACCCTGCGTCTCCTCTCCTCCCTTCACCTCCCTCCGTCATCTCCCTCCTCCTTTTCCCCCCTCCTCTCTTCCTCCGCTCCACTGGGCTTGTGAAGGTGAGCCAGTCCCCAGTGGCACAGCTGTACAGATTGCAGTGCTTCCTCTTCAAATGGAGGCTCCTCTCTCTCGTGAATACCTGCGAGGAGAGCGACGGAGCGGCTCCTCCTCGTCCTCTTCCTTGACCTTCTGTTTGGTTATTTTTGTCTTTTTACCCCACACCTATCTCTGGACATCTGTATTATTTATTTTCTGTATCAGCTTAAGTGAGGAGGGCCCAGGCTGCTCTATGTGTCACGTATGAGCTGGGCTGGGAAAACGAAAAGCCCTACGGTTTGATGCCGGTTTGAAGAAAGCTGTGACCCAATCACTTGTCCTTAAAAGCTCTTGCATTAGACGGTTGTGTAAGGAAACAACGAGAGCGTCACAAAGAAAGCTTTAATATAGCTCTGAAGTGGCTCTACCTCTAATAGATGCATCTAATCATTTTACCCAGGTCGTGTCCACCCGCAGCCGTGTAATGGATGTCTCCCTCTTGATGCATCTCTTTGTGTGTCTAACATTTTCTTCAGTCTGTAGAGTCTCTCCACGCACTCCCAGGTTTGCTTCCAGAATAAAAATGCTCACTTAATTTAGAACAAAGATAAAATAGCCATTTTATCATACAACTCTCGTTCTGCCTTTATGGTTCTTTCGGTGGATAAGACTCACGGTTATGGGTGCTAGTAAAAAAAGGTGTTTCGTCTGTGTTAAAGTGAAGAGACGCTCACGTTTCAACGAGCCAGATTATTAATGGACACTCATTTAGGATATAAACCGAACTCACCAAGCTGCGATGTCCAAATGTCTGTTTTCAGCCCTTTTTCTATGTAAACACATTTTCTCATGTGCACACGAACGCCCCGGTGAGCACTGGAGTGTTATGATGCTATTCTGTCGAAGCAGGTAAACTCATTTCTTTTTCCCTTTGTGTCTGTGCAGGTTTTTGGAGATTATTATCACTTCAGGCATCATGCCGTGGAGAAGAGGGCTTTGTCCGGCCACAGGGGGATGCACATCAGACTGCAGAAAGAACCCCAGGTAAGACTGGTGTCAGCTCGCACACAGCTCATTGCAGCTACAAAAGGCCAGAAGACAGATTGGATGCACGCAATGAGTGTGTGTATCACAAGAGAAAAGAATGCCAACATCAGTGACAGCTTGTCTACACTGAATCTTTTTGCAGTCCCCTCCATCTGTCCCTCTGACCAAATCCAAGGGTCTGTGGAGCTCCAAATATGCTAAATAAACCCTCCCATCAAAACAGCACAACAGCTGGGAGAGTCGCTGTTGTTGGCCTTGTTTTTTTTTATCCTTGTTAAACCATTGTTTACACTTAAATGTTAACTAGAGAGGAAGATTGGAATTCATGAGTCCAATATCCCAAAACAGGAGCATCTTTCAACCCGGGTGTCACTTTCATTTGGACATCTGGTCCTGGATTCAGCCTCAACTCCATCAACCAATTTATACCTGGCATACTCTGCCAATCTGTGTAATACAGTGGTTCAGTCTGCATATCAATTACAACAGAATGGAATACAGTTTTCTTTGTCCTGTTAGGGATTTAGCGAGACCTACATATAGCCGCTGTCAGACATGCACTGAAGACCGAACATTTTACACACATTTTCTGGAAAGGCTGTAAAAGAGTCAGTTGCTCCTGGAACTTTTGCTGCTAACATGTCAGAGATGTCACATGTGTTCATGTGATGTTTCTAACACGTGACAAACACAGAACTGGAGCAACGCAATCGCTCAGTGTGAGAAAGCCATTCACGTAGAAGATGCTGAAGAACTTGTTAATTTGGAAAGACGACTAGAATTGAGAGTTTTGGCTATCGCACCGTCGCTGGGTCGGATGGTGAAAAAACAACGATGTGACATCCTGCATGCTCCATCCAAATGCCACACCTCACCCTAATATTCTAGAAAATGTTATTCTAGAATATTAGGGTTAGGTAGTGGTCATGAAATCCCGAATAACATGTTTGTGTCAGCTATATGGGCTGTGTTTGAATATCCTTGATCGAATGATGTGTAAGTTACAATTTCTCTTTAAGCTTTTCTTTACTATGTGACAGCCCTTTTGTTGAGGTCAGAGTTCTGTACCAGCATGTCTGAAAAGCAGCTCAAGTTTGCACTATTCACAGGAGAAAGGTTTAACATTATAAAAAAAAATATCAAATTTCAGAAATGTCACTGAAAGTGACTTTAAACATAACAGTGAAAGCCATTTAGGGAATGGGGGCAGGGCAGAAAGCACTTACTATGTCTTCTAACCTTCATGAATAATAAGAACCCTTTTCTGTATTAAGAAAGGTTCCTCGCATATTAAAACCCGTGCACAAACAAGGAACAAATATGTAGGATAATTCTGGCTAACAATCTTTGTACTTATTATTAAATTTTATATTATACGCCACCCAGCAGCCTTCAGATCTCAGCATGTCAAGCTGAGCCACCAAAAAGAGAACTTGCTAGATTTCCTCTTTGGTGAAAAGGCATTTACTCGCTTGCAAGAATGGCAATTAGATGTTAAATTTAAAGATTACTACAGCCCTCTGTTGTGAAGGCATCAAGAGATTTGCTAATACAACAGGCTTATATATGAAAATTGTTATTTTTCCTCACTAATCAGAAGCTCACATTATGTGGGTTGTATTATCTAATCATCAATGCGCAGCGGAGAAACCAAGCAAACACACTTTCCAAATGAACTTGCAGCTTCAGTTCTGTGTGGGGTTGTAACAAATATAACTGCGTTGTTAGAACTAAGAATGTCATGACCTTTTTCAGGCTGTGTTCATGGTCTTTGTTGCATTTATTCACACCTGAGCCGAGGGAGGAAATATTACTCAGAGGAGAGTGGGCAAAAATGCCACAAAGGTCCTGCTAACAAAAATAGGGATACTCCACAAAGCTCACAGCAAATGGTTTTCTTTTGTTATCGGAAAAAAATAACCTTTTGCAAATAGTTGTGTTGACAGTGACAGCTGTGGAACGCTGTTTCTAAGAGATACCTCTGTTAGAAGGTTTTGAAGCTGCAATTGCTGCAAACAAAACACTTCACCTGCATTGAATTCAATGGCGAAAAATATGCTTTGTTTGACTCCTAACACTCATGTAACATCACATCTTGTTTTTTACCTAGTTAAAGTCATTTTAGCCTGACCGATATGGATTTATAGGGTAGGTGCCAATACCGAGATTATAGAGTAAAAGAAATTCTGATACTCGTATATTGGCCGATTATTACAAAAACGAATTGGCAATGATTCCTGAGAAGTTGTTATCTTATCATCCTAATGACAAACTAATGTTAAGTAGGCCTGATATTTTACAGTTTAAGCATAAACCTTATTAATAATTACAAGTATATAGAACTAGATTTAAGAGAGTAAACGTGGATTTGTTTTAAAAATTTAAATCTAAATATATCTGCAAACATTAACATGGACACTGATGTGCCTGTGGAGGCTATCTGCCAACTGAGGAATCCAGTCTTTTCATCACCCTTAAGATTTCCCATCAATGTCAACTCAGACAGACGCTGCAAACAACCTTGCACGTACATTTGTGCGGTAGCCGTCCTCTCTTTCAGTGCTGGCTACGACACGCTGCCAAGTTTACACAGGAAACACTGGAGTCAGTGAGCGATAATTGCTGCTATTTAAAAGCAACTTGAGAGGGACCTGGCTGGTGCAGAACAGGGGGCAGTTAGGACGTGAGAACAGACCTGCTCCGGGGCCATTAGTATCAAGGTGGACCGGCCAAGTAGAGCCAGAGGACTAATCTCCAGCTTCTCCTGAGTCCAAGTCAAGGTGGCGGAGAGGAGGACTGGTGCTGCCTGACAGGTGCTGTGGCCCCAAGACATCATTAGTGAGATATGGTGACTTTCACCAAGGCAGGTGGTGTAAGGGGTCAAAGTTAATGGATGTTAACTAGAACTCGATTATGGAGCCACCCAGCTACTAGACAGAGTTGTCTGCCTAGTAGCTGGGTGGCTCCACAGCCAACAACAAATGAGATTTATTCTGGGCAGTGATAGAGGTAAGGGAATTGTCTGTTTTACTGAAAAGGATTTTAATGAGGCACAACATTGGATTTTATAGTTCGATGAAATCATGAGGCATTACATGCACTGTTGAAACAGGGGGACAGTTGGTGTGTAGCTGAAATGGACCAGAATTAATCAGGAAGATAGGAAGTGAAGTTAACTGTGTTTTTATGGTACATTCTATTTGTAAATACCAAATAAGGGTGAAAGCATCCTGGATTTAAAACTGCAGCCCTAACAACAGAGACATAAAGCCTCATCCAATTGTAGGAGATTTCACCGAGCGATTTCATCTGGCAGGCTCATCTCAGTCAGGGAGGTCGGCGGTTCAAGTCAACACAGTGCTTGAACCTCTAACAATTCAGAGCACCGGGCTACGGAAAAACAGTTTGTCCCTGGGTTACCTATCCACCCACACAACCGACAAACAGACGAGACCTGAGGCAGAGCACGGCCGCTGCCAAAAAACCACCACAGCATGAGTGAGACGGTTTGTGTCTGTGAGTGCATGTGATCCCCAGAACAAGGGGGGGAGAGAAAAGGTTCAGCTTCCCCCTGCTAAACAGGAAACCCAAAAAAGGCAATGAAAACATAATGGTTGGATTTGGATTAGGCGCTGCTGAGCTTCGAGCTGGTTGCAGTATTTCTCCTCCGTTATCCAGCCGCTGTCTCTGACATTACCTCCATTGTCTCCTTTCCTCTGCTCCGCGGTGCTAACACGCCGCTTATCACCACCCCCCCTTTGAATAATCACACAGTGGCAAGATGACATTTGCCGCTGCATAAGCTTTTACCATTATGCCTGTGAGGGCTGTTTGTCATCCCCTTTCCACACCGCGCACCTTCTCTATGAGGAGAGGAATCGATTTGTTTTGGGGTGGCTGGTTTTGTTCAAACCCGCAGTGTAAGTCAGCTTACTGCATGCTGTGTTTCACAGGGCCTTTACCCTGCGTCTCCTCGCTCTCCTTCTCTCCATCCTTCTCTCGGTCTCGCCCTTTCTGCAGTTGTGCGACAGAGTTTCACCTTTTTTTTTCCAATCTGTGAGAGCACAGTGTGTTTTTAAGGTGCCATTCAATATTAGTTTTTGCTGTCGACGAGTCATGAAATAATTAGCAGGTATAGACAGGTTTTTATATATGCAGATAAACCCTCTATAAAAGGAAATTGACTATTTTCCAATTGCCATTAAAGGAGTTGGCTTTCTGTTCTCTCCGGTGAGTCATGTTCAACGTCATGCACTTAGTGGAAATGTCTAGCTCTCTCACCTCGCTGTCTTGCCAGTGTTGCATCTTCTACAATGTGAAGACAAAATGGCTGTTGCATATGAAATCATGGCTATTTATAAACCCAAGCTCGGATGTTAAACTCAAGGCACAACATTTGCACTGGACAAGGTGCAGTATCAGCATCTACAATAAAGCAGAAAGCAGTGTGTTCACCTGGATGGCATGTGTTCATCTCTGCACATCGGAGCTGGAGCCAATACAAATCTGTGTCTACTGCAGAGTCATTAGTCCCTGCAGTGATTACCAATTGTGTTAATTCCCATGGCAGAAAAAAGCCAGATGTTAGTGGGGTTTTTTAACCAGTGGAGAAGGGAAAGTCAGGTTTCATGGAAATTCAATCAGTAGTTTGGGATAATGCTTCTGGAAAAAAACAAAAGGCCTTGGGTGGAAACATAACCTCCATGGCAGAGGTCATTAATATTTAACTGGCACCTTGAATGGATCCTGACCTCTATGTTGGGAGCCATTGATCTACATTTCCTGCAACAGTGAACGTGGGATCAACACAAAACATTCTGCAGTGCTTATTTTATTCATTAAGTGTGACTCCCTGAAGGATTAATGGTGTTTGAACAACAATGGAGCTCTAAAGAAGATGGATCTAGCTTTTTATACACGCTCACATAAAGCATTTCAGCATTCACTTCTAATAACGTGAAGTCTTTTCCTGCGATGTGTTGATAATAACAAAAATATCGACTTATCTCCTGACATATCTCCTCTCTCTATAAACAGATTTATAGATGAAAGCACAGTCTACAGTGTGTCTGTTACAGACAATCCCAGTGTGGCTCCTTCAGCTTAGTCATCAGACAGGAAAGCCCTCAGGACATCACAAGAGCGATGGAACAAATAGTTTATTGCTGCAGTGGATAACACATGTGTAGCCTTTGCGGGAGACCTCCCTGTTGTCTCATGATTGCTTCTTTGTCGGGTTTCGTTCGCCTCTTACTCTCCACCGTTGTCCCAGACCTGGTGGCTCTCAGTTCTCTGTGTTGTGTTTACTCCTCCATCGCTCACTCGGTTTACAGGAGGACATGGATCAGACCTTGTTTTCCTCAGTCGGTGATCTGCCTGAAATGTGCCACAACGAAAAACCATTACCTTAAATGAAACCGATTTAAAGTCCGTTTTTCTATGATGATGACTGCGCCGTGAGTGGAATTTGCTAATGTTTTATCATTTGCATTAATTGACTTTATAAATGAAACACTAAAAAATCGAACAATATCTGTCCGCAGATGGATCGTAATCTGGCTCATGTATCAGCCGTAATTTAGTTCTGATAATAATGTGATGTGCAGCCGTGCAGGGAGGTCGTTCATGTGCAGTTCTGAATGTAATGAAATGAGATAAATGTTAATTAGTCTAGGGTGACTCGAATAGGGTTAATGGTTTCACTCTCCCAGGCTTAGTCTTACACTATGGGGTTGGAGGAAAACCACAATCTGTAGCTGTTTGAAGCATTTTCCTGTTCATTTTCCTTCAGGTCGTGCACGTTACAAGAGCATGTAATAACATAATCAAGCGAGTAAGAAAAGCCTCATTACCAGGATCCAGTCTGAGCGTAACAAGGCCAAAAAGAAAAAGAAAGAACTAAACTATAATAAAAGAACAAGTTGTGCTTTGAAGATGTGCCGGCTGCTGCAGAGGAAACGAGTTTGGACACGCTTCACTCGAGTGATACCAAAGTGGCTCCAGTTTAAACTTTGTCATCCTCAGCAAAACTTCAGCAAAGGATGCATTTATCACTGACAATAACAGTTCACAGCAGCATTTTGTTAGGCTGCTGTAGAAGATTAATGTCTGTGCTATGCAAAAACCTGTATGCCATGTTTAAAGGGAGAAGAATAGCTATAGTTATCTTTTGTATAATTAGTATTATATCAAAGCATGAGACCATATATAATGTTTTTTGTAACCTCACAAACAAAACTATATATAAAATTAACTATGATATGATCATTCGCTGCCACCCACCCCCTACCAAGCCAGTGCATTTCCCAGCATACCCCAGGACTTCAAAGCCCCCTACTCTGCATCTCAGGAGTGAAATAAATTAGATTTGCTTCACAGTTCTGCCTCTGTCTCTCTCTCTAAGTCATTACTTGTTGAGCGCAGCTGAGGACATGTTGTTCACATCTGCAAGCTGTGGGACATTTGCAACAATTTCTGAAATTATAGCCCTGGATATGATAGAATAACATGTGACACTGTGTAAACTCAATTTCTTGTGTGTGTGTGTGTGTTTGTTTGCAGGTCCTGTGGATGGAGCAGCAAGTGGTGAAGAAAAGGAAGAGGAGGGATGTTTATGAAGAGCCAACAGACCCTGATTTCCCCCAGCAGTGGTACCTGGTGGGTGACGGTCTCTTATCTTTACAGCCTAGACCTCATTATTCTGACTTAATGGTTGTATGCTGACAATTGTAGCAATAGCTGGTTCATTTAAAACAGAGGTGTGGAACCGTTTTCTGTGAAGGGCCATTTCCTTTTCTTTAGAGCATATTTCGCGAACCATATACATGATTGGACATTTATTTTATTTTTCACTTGTTTTTGTCTCTGTCCTCATTTGTTTGTCGTTGTGATTGTTACCTTTACTTGTATCTTTTCTATTTATGCGAAGAATGTGATTTTATGTGAAAGTTGCTGAAACTTTACTTACCCCCCCATGCAATGACTGGAACTGTCTGACTGAGAAATCAAATATAGGCAAAAAAAAGTTTGGTGAGGCGAGGAACAATAATTTAAGGTACAATTTGCCGAAAACCAAGAACCAAAAGCATAAAAACATTGGAATTGAGTGAAAATATCTTCGGGGCCTTAGTGATTGGACCAAAACATTATGTAGAAAAACTAGCTTCGAGCGAAATGCTGTTGCCACTTTCCTGGATTCTCTCTGTTTACAGACACAACGACCCACACGGTCAGGCAGATAAGCATAAATTGAATTGCTGTTTCCTAGACAAACCCTGTCAGCTGCAGTTTAATCAGTGTCCCCGCGAACACAAGGTCTCCACAGTCAAATGATAAGTATAATGCAAGGCAGCCTGGGATTGCTTGGTTGAATGTTAAATGAAATGTCAGGACAGATCCTCTACTAAACTGTATCACCTGTGAAACATTGATAGAAAAAGTCCCTGGCTCCCTCTGTGGCGTTATTTGCAGCTTTTCTCCGAGATGCTTCAATTTGCCCTAATCTTCCCTCTTTTTTCCTTTTTCATATTCACAAATCCTCTGTCACTGCAACGGATTAATGACAAATTTGACTATCCCAGACATAAATCACCAGTGAATAGATGTTTTGAAACCACATGTGCCATTCAGCATTAGAGCCTTTTATCGCCTGAGGACTTAAACACTTTTTCTCCTATTTAACAGTTTTTCTACGTACAGTGGTTATGCCATTGAAACAAAACAAAGACGGTTTAGCTGAGGGCAAATGTCACCTGTGTTTTTTTCTCTTGGTAGTACTATACAAAGTCATTCTAGATTGGTTTATTACGGCACATAGGTCTGTTACCTATCGATATTATACAGTGGTGCAGATGAGGTTGTCTGTGATGTCTTCCCTCAATGGGTCCCCCTGAAACCATTATCCTCACCTCTGGAGCTCATGTACTCTTCACACCTTTCGCAGAAGGGATTTTCTGTTTTTTCATCCTAATCGCACTTTACCAGTATCTCTGTATCCCATCCCTGATTAGCCCCCATGTACTCTCAAAGCTTTTTTTCTTTGTTGAGTTTTTTTTTAACTTTGTAAATGATTCAACTGACAGACTGAGTCCTTTCTATTGGACTTCTGGGAAGTATCAGTCACAGCAGATTGACAGCTGAACTGCAGATCTGTGTCTGTTGCAGACCACCCCATCGCATCAAGACCTGAATACCAAAGTGGCCTGGGCTCAGGGCTACACAGGAAGAGGCGTTGTGGTGACTATCCTGGACGATGGCATTGAGAAAGACCATCCTGATCTCATCAATAATTATGTGAGTCAAACACACACTGTAAAAGAGCATATAAATAAATAAATACATCACCGACAGCATGAAGAGACAGTTAAAGTGGCAGAATTGGTGTCCTAATTAGTTCATTATTACAGACTACGCACCACACTGACCCCACACTCTGTGGAAATCAGTAGAAAAGCCGTCTATTAAAGGACTGAGTAGTCCGGGTTCGTTTAATGAGAGTTCATTATTGTGATTGCCCGCTGACTATTTGTGCATCGGAGTGACAGCAGCCGCAGGAACATGCACAGCTGAAGCAGAAAGTGATGCTGATGTCTGCCCACCCTAAGACCACCTAAAAACCTGGATTTATGGAGGTTTCGACAGGCCTCCTAGCAACTGGACTCTCTGTGACTTCTGCAGCAGACCTGTGTGTGTGTGTATGGAAAGAGAGAGAGAGAGTGTGTGTGTGTGCGCAGTAGCACAGCAGTTGTGTGATGATATGTGAATCCTCATTTTCTACTCTGTGTGCTGATGTTTGCATATATGCATGTTGCCTCTTGTTGCATTGGTATTCCTTAATGCGCCAGACCTTGTTCGTTAAATGGCATTTTAATCTCTTGGATTAATGGTGGTTTGTTAAAATGGTTCATCGATTTCAAAATGTACGTCCCTAACCCTTCTCCGTGTGACCCTTAGGATCCTGAGGCCAGCTATGATGTGAACGATGGAGACGCTGATCCCCAACCTAGATACACGCAGCGAAATGAGAACAGGTAATTCAAGTCAAAGCCATGATCCTGCACTGGGCTTCAAAACGGGCTTTCAACCTTTATGGATATTTGGCAGACTGGTGCAGACACAAATCATTTTATTGTGGGTTTAAGTCCACACTGACAAATAATGTGGGTTTTGGATTTTCCTTTTTATCAAACAAGCTTTGTCCAACCCTTTGTTGTTTACGAGTGGGACTTGCTCGCTGTACAGTAACTGTTTGCTGACAGGGAATGATACTGATGAGAAAGCACCAACTCGTTCGGTCCAGCGCTTATGGCTGAAGTATTTACATTTAAAAAGCCAATTATGAAAAATTTGAAAGCAGTAGTGCACTCATTCTGCACAATCCTTCTTTTCTTATTTTTTCTTGCTCCAGTACACAAGCCAAGCTGCTGTGGCTGCATTTTTAGTTCCAGCCGGCACAGCCCCACAGCTACTCTGGCACTTATTTGTAGCTAATACGATACTTGTTTACTTGCCCTCAGTGATTCATGCTCTTCCCTTCCAGTGTTTGGTGATCGCATTAAAACAAATTTTAATGATGGAATACTAAAGCACTAGCGAGGGCGAATCCTAAACCCTCCTCCCCCCCAGCCTCGTCTCTCCAAACTCTTCGGTCCTCCGCCTCAGTCCAATCCCCCTGGATCAGATGAGAAGCTCCAGCTCGCCTCTGAAATGCAGAGCAGAATTTGTCTCAAATCTCTCTCTTTTCTGGGACGACTGCCACTAAGTCTTTCTGTACTTGTTTGTTGTTTGTTTTTGTCTCTTTTCTTCACTTTCAAAGCGCGGCATCCTCTTGCGGTTGTTAAATAAGCCAAACAAGTTTCCAGAAGATAGAGGAAACTTTAGGAGGAAAATCCAGCCGTTTGTGCACATTTCTTTTTTTTAACACTTTCACAATGTTTATCTCTTTAAGCTGCTTCTGTTAGAAACGTAGAGTCGTTTGTTTCATGTTCTTTGAAATGTGGCTTGTTTCATCTACAGTATTTATTTATTGTGAAGGAGGTTAGAATGAGCCGGCCTTTAAGCAGGGGCCTTGTGACTCGTCCCTGCCGACGGCTCGGGCCCAGCCATGCTCAGCGACCCCGGCCCTCTCTGTCAGTGTAGAGTAGATCCCAGTTCATCCTGCTGGTGGAACAAAGCACTACTGGAGGGGTTTACTCCCTGCCTCTGGTTCACTTCAGCTCCCTGACTGCAGCCCACTGCTGCTTCAGAGAGGAACACTTACGCACATAATAAAATCGCAGAGAGCACAGATTCGCACTCACACACACTCTACTACCCATGTCACTGGAATTGCCAGAGCAATTATCTTGGACTGGATCAATTATGGGCATGGAATAAAAAGCAAGGGGGTGTCGGCATGTCTGCAGCGTGGAGCGGCACTGTTTGGAACGACCTGCGAACAAATTATATCCAATGAGTTATGTAAATCACCCCCGAGTAATACAAGCAGACAGTGAGTAATGCCCACAGCCCCCTCGCAATGAGATTATATGAATATATTCATAGGACAACAAAAACAAAAGGAGAGTCGGGGGCAGGCATTTTCCCTAGTCATGAAGCCAGTTCATTTGTACTGATGACATGTCGAACCAGGTGTTTTCCATTGAGAGGCTCCAGACTCTTGAGAAGCAGTCCTGGCCTTTATATTTAAGGGGGGGGGGAGTCAGGCCAGGTAGTTAATCCATTTGGGATCCATCACGACAATATTTGTCTTGTTTTGTTTTCTACTTCTCCTCCATTAGTGTGGTATGGATGCATTGGGTTAGGAGTGGAAGGACAGCATGATTGAGTTCATCTCCTGTCCACAGCCTGTCAGTAAAACCAAATGCTCCAGATTTTAAAAGCCTGAATGAGAGACAAGAGGTCTGAGCAATATGCATGTCTTTCATATAAATTATCAATATTGTATCGAGGATATTAATCAAGATATAATAATACACAAATTTTTTCCTTTCTAAATATATCAAGATAGACCAGATGATAATATCTATGATGTCGTATTATCACGACCGATTTCGTTAAAATCTGTAACCATGAAACGAGGATATTGAATTATTATCCAGTCTTGCATAAAAACATTCTGTGGTTTTTAATGTGTTCGGAAATCATTAATATTTAATCCTGTTTAATTTTTTATGGATTTAAAGAAAAGTGATACAATATCTAAGTTATAATATATATTACAGCTGTAATGTATAATACAAAGCCCATGTTAATATTCAAACTGTGTGTAGACAGGCTGAGAAAATAGGTAGAATTTCTGAAAGCATTTACAGACATGCATTACGTTCCCTTTTTCTGATGTATTCAGCCAGACACACACAGACACACACCCACCAACACACACACACACAACCACCCACACACACACTAACCCGTTATTAGCTCCTATTGGGAACTTCTCACGGGGGGGAATTAATTGACATCAACATGCCTGTGTGGAAGATTGCACAGTGACAGCCTTGATTAGAAAATGACTGACATTTTACACAGCCTTGTGTGTCCTTGAGCCCAAACCAATCCATCAGCACCTGAATACTAATACCAACCTAATGCTGAGAGGATGAGGGAAGAGGTGTGATGGCTAATTTGAATGATGGCATTGAAAAAAAGCAGAAGAAAAGTGTTTATATGCGTCTCTCGCCCTGTGAGATAGCTTCGTCCTTGGTGGCAAACAGCTATTTGTTTCTCTGAGCATGAAAGTGCTTCCTCAGCAGAAAAGCCCTGAATAGGGAAAAAGGCAAATTCAGCTGCACCCGTCGCTGCGGGAGACACAAATATCAAGTAAGATATTGCTGTATTTTTCATTTCTTACAGCATTACTCAAGGTCAGACAGGTAGCCCCTGCATTAAACAGCTGGTGGAGGCCCTAGAGTTATTAAGAGGTGAACAAGGTCCCTCTAAGTAGGTTACATACTTAATCAAATGATATGTTTAGGAATTTGCATGCTGTGAGTTTAGTTTATGTATGCAAGAGCGTGGTCTTGAACTAGGGCATCAATAATTTGTTAATACCAACTTTTGCCTTTTTCCCATTAAAGATGCCTCATGAAAGATTCACATTTCAGAAACAGATTAGAACGCTGATCATTTTCTTCTACATTTGTTAACTCGCTATCATTTTTCATCACATCTACGAAGCGGCTCTCTGCTCTTTTCTCCAAAAGCGTGATCTTTCATTTTGAGGGCATCATTTCTTCATTTCACGGTCATATTTTGCATTGCTCTCTCTCTCTTGTAACCCTGCCCACTCTTCTCAAATAGCCTCTGCTCGCATGCAAATGTTCTCCGCTCCTACTGGGAACAGTTTGTGTGCACTCACAGATACTGTTACTACACAAAAGCCCTGTGCTTCACGGTTTAAGTCCTTCTCCTTGTTGCTCGGGCTGTTTTTTATGTGATCACAAAACGTCTGCTCTCAGGTTTTTGATCTCAATCTAAATGTTTTTGTGCTTTTCTGTCTATTTAATGTAGTCTCATTGAACTGGGTTTCTGAGTATTTTGTGTACTCAGCTGACATCAAACAGAAATCTCAATCCAATTTGAATTCCGCCTGCAACACCAGTAAAAAGGAAAATGGCAATGAGCTTAAATGCTATCTCCAGGCGCCGTGTCCTTGTCCAGACGCTGCCAGACATGTGGCTTCTAAGGCCGGCAGCGCTGTTTAAGTACATGAATGCAATTTATAAGCACCTGCCCTCGTGCCCTTTGCTCTGCAGATCCACAGCCTTGCTGTACGTCAGCTGCGTGCATGTGTACTTAGTCTGCATGGAGGTTATAAACCTTAGTCGTCAAGGAGGTGATACGGGAAAAAATCTGATTGAAGGAAAAGGCTGGGCACATATCACAGAAGACAGCAGCATTGTATACAGGAGCAACACTCTTACAGTGTTTGACACGTTAGCAGGTCACAACTGCTCTGCATTGAAGTGGCTGCCGACACATTGTCGAGCTCCGTATCGTGTGGAATTGGCTTCTTCATGAATCTGCTCACATCTGCTCTGTCAAGTTTTTCAACAGTTTCTTTATTTTTTCTCAACAGTTTCAGGGGCAGAACACATGTTTGAATGGAAATACAAAACAAAACACTTGAGTCTCTGAATTGCATAAAGTGTTTTTCTCTCTGCTATCAAATGTTCAGGAGGATTCAGAACCCTTAACTTTTAGCATTTTATTGTGTTGTTGCTTTTTATTTCAAAATGAAAAGATTGTTTCAGTACACTTCTCGTCCAATCTGAGGGATCCTGAGAGAATCTGCCACAAAAAAGGGGGTGAACCGCCCATATCCAGGTTTGCAAAGCTGGTAGCGACTTAACCAAGAAGACTCAAAGGTGTAATTTGTTTCAAGGACCCTCTATGAACAATTTCATGAATGAGAGATTTCAGTTATTAATAAAAAATCTCTTTAGACATGTTTTAACTTTGTCATTAGAGTTGTGGAGAGTTAATTAATGAGAAAATATGGCCAAATGTCATCTATAAAGATTTACTGAAGTTCTGAATCCTGAAGCTTCTGTAGATAAACAAGCTCTTTTTGTTTTTAGCGAGTCAACTGAACGCACTTTAGTCAAAACTCGTGTGAGCCTTTTGAGACTTCATTTGTCATTCCGAGTCTGACACTTGACAGTTTCTGACTCAAGTTTTCTCCGACACTTCAGTTGACTTTTGACAGTGTGTGTGGGAAAAGAAAAGCGAGAAAACAAGAACAGTATTTTCCTTTATTTACTCTTACACCGTCCCCTGCTGCAGATAGAGGCCCTAAGCTGTTTACTCCGAGTTTATAAATTATAGTTTACAAAGCTGCCCCCTTTTGTCCGGCCTGAATAATGCAAACTCACTGTCCCCATCGTCTTGTTTACCCTAGCGGGGAGAGGCTTGTTTATTCTCTGGACAGCCTGACAGACTTTACACAGGTGATGTCTGCGGGGGGGGGCCCTCGCTCTTTAACCCCTCTCCTCTGGCTTTCTGTTTGCTCTCCTGCTTGTGTTTTCCACTACAGACAAAGGCAGCAGATTGAAGGCTGCTGTTTTCTAAAGATTGTTGACGAGGTATAGCCCTTTGTTGATCGAAGCGTAGTCCGAGGCCAAACCTCATTCTACAAGACATTACTGATCACACAGAGTCCGTCGATATTACTCTTTTCAGTTGACTGGATACCGATGAAAGGGATGTTGAAAGCGCTCGTGTCGGCGCTTTGTGAAGATTGGCCTGTGTAGACATGCGATGGGGAACGATTTGTTTATTAACCAGTTAGATTGCTGAAGTATTTGAAGTAACTTAAACATCCTTTTATTATTTTTGCAGACCTTTTTCTAATTTGGTGTTCAGGGCATCTCTCTTTTCAGGGACCTCATCCTTGAGCAATACAGACCTTTATATTTTCTCTCCTACAATAGTGCTCCATATAGCAGAGTGATACTATATTTTATTCAGAGAGTAGCACAGCTGTTACCGTGTTGCCTTACAGTACAGAAAAAAAAGCAGACATTGATTTCGAGCCCCCCTCCTTTGAGGAGTTAGATTTATTCCCTCCTTGTCTCCTTGGGTTTCCTCCCACATAAGGACTTGTCAGATGCACTGGAGGTTCTATATTGCCTAAAGGTGTGAATGTTACTGGGTCTGTTTAATGATGACGGACTCACAACTTTTCCAAAGTTCTGCCAGCTGTATTCTAGATTCATCACTGGCTGGAATGCTCTGAAAAGAAAGTTATTCAATGCATTTTTTCTCAAACCTAAATCATTAAAACCTTGAATCTGAAACACACACATCTGCTCATCATAGGAGGCAACGTTGCCGTGTTTGTCCACGGAATGAAAAGATCTCCACTTCTGTGTAACTATTAGAACAGACCTGCCTGAGGCGGAGCTGAGCCGAGCTGAGCAGAAAATAGCCTAATCCTTTTGGCAGCTGCGGGGAACGGACCCTTTTCAGTCCATCAGAAAACTGATATAAACCAACAAAGCGACGCACAGTGGCAGATCCTGCAGTTTAACCAGGCATAGCTTAGACATCCGTCACACTCTGATGTATGTTTTATCGCTCCCACTGCATATACAGCACAAACACTACATGACTGTTTGCTGTTGATGCATTTGTCCTCCGTGTGTAAACAGATATTCCGAACACAGGAATCCATCGTTCTGCTTCAAGTCCTGTTTGAGAAGGAATGTCAAGCCAGCAAAGAGAAATAATGTGCTTTTCCTTCTCATTCGCTCGTTGCTCATAGCAAAACCTACTCATGAGGTTCAGTTTACTCACGATAAAGACGACTACTCAGCCTGTTAAAACAGCCATGTCCTCTGGGCCTCCAGGGGAGCTCGCTGAAAAATGACTAATGATGAAACCAATGTTATCTCGGTTTCATCTTGATGTGGTGGTGTTTGAAAGACAGATATCTAGGAGAGAGGGAGCGTCTGATGAAATGCTGGTCATGCTGCACACTGAGAAATGTCAGATCCAGTCTTTTTTGAGCTGCTATGATTTTCAAAGTCTGGATATTTTATGTCTCTGCGGTTTTGACTGTTGATATTTTTAATCGGCCTCTCTATGACTCTCTATGGGAGACAAAAAACTCAGTGGAGCAGTGTTTATAGTTAAAGCTCTTCGTTGAGGGGTTACTCATGTGATCACACCACAGGCTCTCTGTGGCTAGAGAGGCAGAGACGACAAAAACATGGTCAGCATGGGTTCACAATGTCAGTCGAGATGTTGAGCGTAGAGAAAAATGAAAACTGTGAAGATTGAGTCTGATATAGATCAAATCGTTATCTCATTTTCAGAAACAGACATTTCCACTGCAAACCTTTTGCTTCCCACAGTCCCAGCTCCCTGTCACGGTGAATCAGAAGGACATAAACACCTCGACTGCCTGGTCAGATATTCAGTAAAAAGACCAAACCAAGGTTCCCTCCTTCACTAACATCACAAGATAAATTACAGAATGAAAACAGTTATTGTTGGTTATATGGTTAAACTATAAAATAGGGCATTCAGGCTGTTATCACTGATATAATGATTGTACACAAGGGAAATTACGTATGATTCATTTTTCACGTATTCAGCAACACTCTGCATGCGAGGGGGAAAAAGGGTAAATTGCTAAAAGCATACCTAGATTATATATATATATATTAAACCAGGCAGAAAAACACAAATCACAGCCTTCTGATTCCTTCCTGAATACGATTCTTGAGATTGCCATTTCTCCACGAGGGCTGAACATCGCTCCAGAGCTCCTTGGTGACAGGATCTCGGTGAAAGTGGAATAACATCGTACACACACAGAGCGACATACATCCACTTATGAATAAATACCTTGAGGCCTTCGTTCTCGGAAAAAAAAGATAAAAAGAAATGCATATAACTTACCAACTTGCACAGCACCTCACTTACACTGCAGGCAGGCAACAAGTGAGGCGTATTTCTTTTTGAGAACAATTCTTTATGAATGCTTTATAAACAAGCTTGTAAGTAAAGCTTTGACTATAATGCGTGTAGAACTTTCCAGTCATATTGCCAGTTATATGGTAACTTTAATGAAAGCAATAGCTCACTCTGGGCCATGATATATTGTGTGAAGCGGATCAACGACCCCTTCTCATAACACTTCTTAGCCTGTGGGTGAGTTATTGCATAAGCACAATACCCCTTGTCAAATTATTATGATGTTGAAAATCTGACACTGACCCAAAAATGAAAACCGACATACGCTGGAGCTTCCGTTAACCCGTTGGGCAAGTTTAGAGCTTTTCATCTACTGAGCCACATCCGTTAAAGTGTGATATCAACTGCTCACTATGTCTTTATAGTTTGTGTACTGCATGTGAATGTAAGAGTAAAGAGTTTGGTGCGACATACAATGATACCAAAACTCAATAAGATTGTTTTGCAGTTATTCAGTAAGTGAAGGGAATGCTGGACGTGTCTGTTTGCATTAATAGAAAGCACAGACGACTGTATTGACTCTGTAAGGCTTGTGGTTACAGTACATTGCATCATGCCCAGAGACATTGTGTTCAGTGTCATGGCTACATCCCCCAGGAGATGACAGGCCAATGACTCGACCAAATATGGTCCCTTGTCCTCCGCAGGACAGATAAAGACATTACAGCGCTCCGTCCTGTTTGCGTCTCCTGATAAGATAAGGCGGGGTCACATTGGCTGCAGTGAATAGAACGTGTCTGGTTCAGCAGTTATCTCAGCCTCGAGCTTTGTTGGGCTTTTCTCTCCACTGCTTGTCTTTTGGACAAATTGTGTAGTTTCTTTAACAATCCTTCAGCTCAAACACTAATGACTCATTTTCTGTGATTGTTTTTTCTCCCGAGATGACGCGGTGCTACTTTTAAACGCCTTCTGTTGTCTTGTCCGCGGCTCTTTTTGCAAACTTGAACTTTTCTTGTCAAACTACCCTTAAGCCCGGCCTCATTTGTTGTCGCTTCTGTGACCTTTTTTTCAATCTACTTAAGATGCATGAACAACGGAGGCGTTCACTCGAGTTTCTCGGAAATCATTTCATTTCATGGGCATTTGACAGATAAGATTGTCGCTTCGCCCATAAACCCTTTTCTGTGCTGGGGCGCGTCTGAGCCTCCCCCGATATATATTAAACTGTCTTAGCTGAATTCAGTCCAGGCAAATCACTCATTCCCACATGCATATGCAGATAATATTCAAATCAGCTGTTTCTTGATGTGTACAGCGTCTCTATAAATGTCCTCCCCTATCTCTGAATCTGTGTCCACTCTGCCCTTCCTGGATGAGTCCCCCTGGTCTGAGGATATGTGCTGTGCTGTCGGACCTTTTATGAAACTGTGGATGAAAGAATAACATGGATGCACAGACATTAGCAGCTAAAGGCATCACAGATTGCAAGACCTCTCCTCTTTTGACTCAGGCTGGTCTGTAATTTGGCTGGTTGAATCACAAACAGATATTTGAATAATGTGCAAATTCAAAGCATCTTTGTTTCAGGAGTTAAAGCTGCAGGGGAGAAAGTCTTTGTTGTTTTTTAACCAATATTATTGAGAGTTGAGGCTTGAATTGGATATTTAATTTCTGAACATGATGTTTTCTGGACCATGTCTGTGATCTGGGCGCAGGCGTATAACTCCGCATGTTTTTGGCCCATGTTTGTTTCCAGGTTCTGTTCTCTAAAGGATGAGACAGAATATGAACCTATTAGAAATGAATTGCTCTCCAAATGTTAATGTAAAGAAAGTTGATTTACTTTGATTTGCAGCTAAATGTCATACTACAGCAAACAAGTTCAGGCCTTTGGGCATTTATCATCTTAAAGCACAATTTCCAAGAAAAATCTCTCTAATATCTCTCTAATTTGATCTTTCTCTGGAAGCCTGTGCTTTAGACTGGTTGTGCAGCAGTGACCCGTAGCTATATTTAATCACAAGAGCAGGCACTTAATGTCTTGGATGTTTTCAAATATACTTTCATCTGCATTTGTTTTTCAGTTTTCTGCTATCTGGTTCATTAAAATCTAAAAATGCAGCGGGTCGAGCTGTGCCGGCTCGGTCCTGATGAGCACCGACGCTCTGTTTTTTTTCTGTGTTCTAACACTCTGGAATATCCAGCAGCGCCATTAAATCATCTCACTTGTATTTTTTTGTATAAACAGTAAAGTCACTCACTGGATCGCTGGTGTTAGCTGCATGAAGTGACTGACAGTCTCCATTCAGCTCCCTGTCTGCGGCGTGTGGTGAGTGATTTACGCGTGGTAGAGCCTGTGGAGTCAGTCAGCCAAACCTTTGACAGGCGCCCATTGGTGAGCTAAAGTCTAATGAGTGGGTTGGTACTCGCCGCTTAGCTGCTCTGATTCTACAATCCATGCTCAGTAAAAGGTCTGCTCACCACTTCCCCTGCAGACGGAGATGTCCTGCTGTATGGAGATCGACATATCAGGAATCAAATTAACTGAAACTGGGTTGTGCCCCGAGCTTCTCTATACTCTAGATGTTTCTTTAATAGACAGCTAAATTAACTGATGTGTAATGAATCCCTTGTGTAAATTAGGTTGTTACTGAATGTCAAGTTGCATTTTGCTCTGCATTACTTTCCCCCCCCCTTTCAAACGCTGCAAAGAAATGGCCTCCCCGTTCAATAAATCCCAATCTAACCCCTGAGTACATATATTGTTCTTGGGGGAGCCATCATCCGCAGCTGCCATTAATACCATATGAAAGGAGCTGGTTAGCAGTAAAACTGTGAAGTTTAACCTCACGATAGCAATGATAACATTTTAATTAGGTTTGTGATATATTGCACCCTGACATATGTTGTGCCGAGGCCTTTCTGTAGGGGCATATCAGTCAGTGAAAAATCAGTCCTGTCAGGGCGATAGATTGCTTATGTAAAAATCACTTTGATGCTTGTAGTGGTCCCGGATCACGTCATGAATGATTTGTTAGGAAGAAAGATTTAACAGCAAAAATGTGTTTTTTTCCCCACACCATCCTTTTTTTCTTCCTCTTCTTCCTTTGACGTCATAATTAATGAGCTTTAAGACAGAAAGGAAGAAAGAAAGGGAGATTGGACAAACTAGACAGAAGACAGCGGTGATCTTTCGCTAAAATGTGTCAGAGTGAACACAACTGAGAATTAGCGGGTGGGTCGTATATCACAGAGACACACAGAGTCTAATCAGGATCCCAGCTGGGGGTGTAGCCGTGCTCTGACCCTGTGAAACCACTTTGTCCTCAGCCTCATCAAAGGGGAGGTTGGAAGATCCCCAAAAAAAGGAAAGTAATTTTTTGGCTCTTCCAAAACAGAACTGTGGATGTAATTAGCTCTGTTCCAATAACTTTCACACAGAGACAGCTGAGACACCGCAAACCTCCTAATCAGATATCTGCACTGTAATCAGGAGACAATCTTAATGACCTATGTTAAATGCCAAGCACTCATTGCACCCCATCCATTTGCAGTCTGATCTCGCGGCAAGTCGATGAGACACATTAATTCCTTCTCACTAATGATTACTTTTCTCAGTTTCAATTTAGACTTTTCACCGTCCTGGATCTGTGGTGCTTTTCGGAGTTGGAGTTTTTTTTAGTTTGTGAATTCTCTGTGTGTTTGAAACCCCCTGACAGCCTTCTATAGGGAACCTGTCTGTTCTCTGAAAGTCATGTGACTGGCTTAATGTATTTATGAGGGTCTGAATAGTTTAAGTCCTTCAATTACACGTCACATTTCATTTGAACGTCTTGTGGCTGGTGACTGTCAAAGTAAAGTTAGCTTTAGACGAGCCAGTTTGGATTTGAAGAGCCTCCATCCTGTGAACTGAGCAACTGGAGAAAAGAGTTCCTATATGTTTTATGAGAAACCAAAGAAAAAGTCTGTCTAGTATGTTTATTTAAAAACTCTTGCAAGTACAGTGTATTGACTATAGTCTCAAAGGTACTGCATGTACTGCAGTACAAGTACAAGCTGTAATATCGCAGAGAAGGCCTGGTCCCTGATGAAAACTCATAAACATTCAGTGCTAAACTTTACTTCCAACCCCCTGAAAAAGTGTTTATTGAGTTGAACAATCAGAACCTTAATGATTCTGCTTCTTTTCTGTTTTGATGTTGACAATTTTCCAGACCACTATTTAATTGACAAGTGCTGCAACAGAAGCTAACTGATCTCAAAAGGTGATACAAATGTCACTGAAGTCTGATCGCTGCCAATTAGCTTCATAACATTACCTTTATCTATATATATCCATAGTGGTATAACCATACACTATAACATAGAGACAAGGCTTTCTATTCCGTTAAACATTAAAGTGCAAATGGGACTTCTGGCTCTCAACCCATCTTTGATTGTGTAACTCTGTGACAGGTTTTCATCTCTGAATGTGATGCCTGTTATGCAGTGAAGAAAAAAGAAATCGATAGGTGATGTTATCGTAGAGGTCGGCCCGCTCTTCTTCTGTGTTTATGGTTCCTGAATTCTTTAACAGCTTAAATAAAGAGCCTTTTATGTGAAAGGCACTTCAGGCTTCGTGGCATTTATTGTTGCAACTTACAACTGAAATCTGCTCTGGTTGTAAAAGCTCCATTGGATTCATGCCTCTCTTTTCACTGTGCTGTATTTTTTGTAAAACTACATTTATAGTATTGTTTAAAAACAAATTTAATTACAAATGTTCATGTGCCTTTATGTTTCTTTACAATATTCTTCATCAAAGTGTGCCTGTCACTCTTTTCTCTTGGCAGACACGGGACCCGATGTGCAGGAGAAGTCGCGGCTTCAGCCAACAATGGTGTGTGTGGTGTGGGCGTGGCTTATAATGCTAAAATTGGAGGTGAGTGAAACCATCTGGATATTTTAATTTTGAAAAGTGTTTGATTTATGATAATGTCAATCGAAAACAATTTAATATTCATACAAATAAAAAAGTATGTGCATAATAATATTTATGCTCGAACTAATAGATATTTTGATTGATCCTTGTAATCTGGGACCTAAATCTGATTTAGCCCGGTCTCTATATTTTAATATACTTCCATGGATTTTAAAGCTGATAAGTGTTTTTTCTTTTTGTGACTGATTTATTCTGTTGTTAAGTGCAAAGGGTAAATTGTGCTGCAGAGACAGACACACAATGAACTGTCCTTGATTCATTGCCACTGAGGAGAATAGCTTTTGATAGCATTTTTTCAATCTATTTCTATTGGAAATTAATGGATAGTTGCTTCTTATTGACTGTTGTGTATGTGTGTGTGTACCTGTGAATCAACTTAGAGTGCTTTCAAATCAATTTATTCCCATGTCGTGCTCCTCAGCTACAGTAAAGAAAAGTAATTTTTCTCCCTCATCAATCGCATCAATATTTGATCGAGACAGCCCTTCCCTGAACTGGGTGTTACTCTCCCCAGTTCAAGTTTACCAAAATTAGCACCTAAAGAATTCTCGGTCTATGAGAAACAAGTTTCACTGGTGTGGTGAAACCAAGATTACACAGTTTGCCCTCAATTCTCAGTGTCATGTCGGGAGGAAACCAAACCACTGAGCTCTTGGGAAATTTCAGTCGAGCAGAATTATAGTTTTTTTTAGCTTTCCTCAGATCTGTGCCTCGACACCATGGTGTCTCTGAGGCGGTTGCTTCCACCTCCTGGTTTGGTTTTTCTTCTGATGTGAACAGTCCGACCTGATTGAGTTCCACATTCAGTCCGATCTAATGAGTTAACCTTCAGGTGGATGAGGTGTAAACGTCTCAGAGATGGTCCAGTCAATCTGGAGGCCCCCGAGCTAAATGTGTCACATTGAAGTGTCTGAATGCAATTTAGCTTTGTCATCATGGACTGCTGAGCATCGATTGAAGAGGGATTTTGTTTGTCATTTTAAAAGGCTTTCGCACATCAAAGGCAACATGAATAAACAACATGCAATAGGGGAATTGCGACGTGCCTGACTATTCACATTAAGTGTGATGGGATCTAGTGAATACAAGAGGGATGGAAAAAAAAATCACGCCTCGGGAAGTGATGGACATGAAGCGATGACGATCTGGGTTTTCTTCTAATTCATAAAAAGGAAAAAAAAAGATTAAATACCGGCTACAATATTGAAAAGGGGCAAAGAATTGGTGAGTTTGGTTCTGGAGCTTAAACTCCACCACAGACGCTTCAGGATGGATTTAATGAGTTTCTTCAGAATTTAATTTGATTCTTGTTTGTAAACACATTCTGCTCTGCACATTCATTTTCTTTGCCTGCTATAAAGGTTTAGCTTCAACCTCGGCTACATAGTTTCCATTCAAAGACAAAAAAAACTGAGCAATGGATCAAGACAAATATATTTAATAATTCAATAAATAAACTCTAACTGAATCTGCATCAGATTGGATAGAGGAGGAAGTTATTCTGCTTCAAAATGTGATGTTGTCAACAATATGCATTCTGATTGGTTAGATGTGAACTTGTTGGAAGCAAAACCTTGGAAAAAGTCCAAAAAACTAAAAGTCAAGATATCGCTCAGCACTATCACTGATGTAAAAGCCTGCATTGACTGAATACAATAACTTTAATAATGTGCAAATTAATCGCACAATAAAGCCTTTCGAATGTGCAAAGACCTTAAGGCTTCATAACAAAATGTGAAAAAAATTAAAATGTTATGAAAATGCACTGTAAGCATCTACCTTTCTTGGCATCACGATATTAACAATCCAAAAGAGAACGCCTCATTATTGAGACCCTGTCACATACAACGTGTGGGTTTCATATTTACGTTCGTGACAGGGTGAATCCAACCTTTCACTTAAAACTCTCTTCTACTTCTCTTCTTCCAATTAGAGAAAACAACGCTCTGCTTTGTTGTGACCTTGGTGACAAGGGAGCGACATAAATTAAATATATTAATGCCAAGAAAACTGCAACCCAGTGAACATCTGTTCATAGCATCTGCCGGAAAACTTGTTCATAATGAGACTGTCAGAGTTGAATCTTGTTTAAACAATAATAAAGTGTAAAGCATGTGCAGAGGTGAACTAAGGAAGAAGATATGTACATGTTCTTCTAAAATAAACCTGTGATCACACACCAAATACCAATATATTTTTTTGCACTTGATAAAGTATCCCCAAGAAGCTTTTTGTAACTTTTGTCTCCAAACGATCAGTCAAAGACTCGGCGGCAGCCAACAAGCCTCGACGTGGCCCGTGGCGCCCGAGAAGTCCCGTTCCCAGATGTTACTCATAACTCTCCTTCTGTGTATTCATTACCATCCATCGCCTGACGGAGCGCCGCTCTCGTAAATTACTCCGCTGTGAATCTGTTCACGTCCTGGGGTCAGTGGATTGTTTATAAACAGCTGTGATTCGCTTGCAAGTGCTGGCGCTTCGTGTGTATACCAGCTCTAATGTTTGTGGGAAGCCTAAATGTACGTCTCCTCACTGAGAGGTGATTAGTGATTTGTATTTAAACCCTGTAATTGACCCCACTTGGCTCCCTCTGTGGTTCCCTCCACCCACTTTACCTGTTTCCCTCTGCCATGCTCACAGAGCTGCGTCTCTACCTGCTCGCTCTGACTCACCGGAGCAGCAGGGAACTGGCACAGCAGCCTCTTAATAAGGAACCGTCAAACTGCAGGAGGTTGATGAGAATAGTTACGACGGTGATTATCGTTATTGCTGCAAAACAGTGCTCCCATAATGACCACCGAGCAAACCCTGTGCTTTATGCCGGATGTTTACCTCAGTAAAGTTAATTTTTTTGTGACCATCAGTATTCAAGCTTGTGTTATTGTGAATCTCTCCACGCCAGCTGAGTAATTCCTGCTTTGGCTGCGTCCCCACTGGCTTGTGTTTGTGCCTGCTGGGCAGGCAGGTTATGTAGAATGGATTATTGAAGTCTCAACGTGGACACTGTCAGTTGTGTTACCTCTGAGGTCCCGGGATCCTCTCCTCCAGTAATGGAGCTTTTTTGATGGTGGATCATTTCATGCCTCTCTGCAGTCATTAATGTTCAGGGGAGTGATCTGAGGCCGCTCACTTCAAAGGCTCAGGCGGGGCTGCGGTCAGGTACGATGAAAGGAGAGGTTTGGTGTAAACCCTGTGGACAGCGGTCTGTTAACGGCTCTGTAAACTCTCCGCTCATTTCTGTCTTTGTGTGTGTGTGTGTGTGTGTGTGTGTGTGTGTGTGTGTGCGTGTGTGTGTGTGTGCTTGTTCTCTCCTCTAAAGTCTGTTAGTTTGTGTACTTGTCCTTTCCTGTGTGTTTGGGGTGGTCAGGAATCTTTGTAGGTTTAACAACAATCTGGGTGATTTGTTAGCTTGACACTAAAACAGTGTAGTTTCCCTCTGAGTCGCAGGGTCCTGGGTGAAGGTTTGTTCTCTAAAGTCTTAACTAAAATGGAAAGTCTCTGAAGTCTTTATCTTTTCCTGTGAAGTCCTTTATTCCGCCTTTTTTTCTGTTTTGTTTTGGGGCTTTTTTTGTGTGTGTAGCTGAAGATAATAATGGAACTTTCAGTCCAACCAATTAAATTCACTCTTTTGTACGTCAACTTTTCTTTTCTTTGTCACTAACACAGTTTTGTCACCTCTCCACCCATCCGGGGCGAAACTTCAATTGCCCGCCTTCTCTTTACCATCTTTCATTCTGTCACTTTGCGCTTCTCTAGTTCGCTGATCTAATCTGCGCTGCAATGGGTGTTTGTCTTCCAGGAGTTCGGATGTTGGATGGGGAGGTGACAGACATGGTAGAGGCTCATTCCCTTAGCCTCAATCCACAGCACATCCACATCTACAGCGCCAGCTGGGGCCCGGAGGACGATGGCAAGTCGCTGGACGGCCCTGCCAAGCTGGCGAAGGAGGCTTTTCTCCAGGGAATCACCAAGGTCAGTCAGAGCATAAGTTTGGACTTTAAATCTTTATATCCTCCCTGTTTTATAGAACTGGGGTCTAACTTGCATCTGCTCTTTAAAGAAGTACTTTGACATTTTGGGAGATGTACTTTTCATTGTTATCTTTATCTTTGAGACTAGATGAGAAGATTTAAGCTAAGTCCAGTAGCTTGGCTCAGTATAATGACTTGGAAACTGGAAGGAACAATTAGCCTGGCTATGTCCAAAGGTTACGTACTAGCACCTGTAAAGCTCACAAATTAACACATTATATTGTGTTTGTATAGTCAAAAACCAATGAATGACGAGTAATGGTCTCACGTTATGTCTGATGGTTTCTTTTCTATTGTTGTTTCAAAGTCGGTTTCTCCATCTTTGGTTGAGGTGAGGACGTGGGTTAGTTTGGAGTTCAACCTAACAGAGTTACCTGGTTTGGGTTGAGGATCAGGTTTGGCTCAGCTTAACGTAGGCAGAAACATGTATTAATGGGGAAACAGATTTCCACACATCAGGTAACTTCCTGGAGTCTCCAGTGACATCGAGCACTGGCCCCAGCCAACAACATATGAACACACAGTCCTTTAAAATGAAACTTTTGTTTCCAAAATGAGATATGACAAGTTCATCAATGAGCCTTCGAGCTGCTGGTGAATGGAGCCCAACAAGCTGTTTCCCTCAGTGTTCAGTCTCTCTGTTAAGATAAGTTAACCATCTGCTGGCTCCAGCTTTGTCTTTACCTTACAGACAAGGGAGCGGTATCAAACCTTCTCTTCTAACATGTGTCCCAAGACGCCAAACTATTCCTTTAAACTTCATATAAAGAGAAACATCTGCAGGAAAGCATCTGGTGTTCAACAGCTTACAATATTAGAGGTCATTGATTACATCTATTACACAAAAAAAAGTCTCTTTGTGCGGAATGCATTGAAGCGTCGCACTGTTTACTTTAATCTCCGATGACGGGGGGAACAGAACACGATCTAAAAGCAGGAACATAATCAACTCAAGTGTGGGAGTGTTTTAAACAAGAGACCTAATAAAACGCTGCAGTGCACTCTCTGTAAAACTGAGAGGAATCCTGCACACTGTCCTGTACACAAACTTTACTACCTGCACAGCGTGTCGGTCGTGGAGACCTTCATCAGGTAAACAGTGAGACGAAGGACATTCAAACTCGTATATAGGCTACACCTCCTTGAAAGCGGCCAATCAGAGAGAAGAAACGATCCAGCTCTCAGACCCACAGTCGGTTTGCATTTAGCTCACTGACTCGAGGCTTCTATACTAACCCTATAGCCCTAATACTGCACAATAAGTGGAAAAATGGTTATGGATTTTTCCCATCATGTCGATTTTTTTCT
Organism: Pseudopleuronectes americanus; assembly: GCA_038501795.1. NCBI lineage: Eukaryota > Metazoa > Chordata > Actinopteri > Pleuronectiformes > Pleuronectidae > Pseudopleuronectes > Pseudopleuronectes americanus. The sequence continues at coordinate 7,645,860 of CM076720.1, forward strand.
TGGTATGTGAATCTAATGGGTTTTATATGGTTTTATCGTGGCAATATATTATTCTAAAATGCCTTTCCCCTCTTTCTAATTACGTGCTTTTTCCACATTATACTGTGATGACTCCGAAATTTTGATTGGCTTCTTAGTTAGCCCCTTAGGTTTTCATAATTTACCTGGAGTTGTTTAGTCGTCTCTTCTAATGAACTAAATTGCAAACTGACTGTGGGTCTGAGAGCCTGATTCTTCTGTCTCTCTCTGATTGGCCGCTTTCAAGGAGTTTTAGCTCATATATGTTGGAGTGTCTTTGCCTCACTGTTTACCTGATGTAGGTGCACAGGACCGTGTGATTCCTCTTCTCTCAGCTGCGTGTGTTTCTCCTGAGCACCTGTCCACTGTATCTTTAAAGGTGGACATTGGCCTTCTCAGTTTTGTTATTATATTTGGAATATTTATTTGTCACTGAATATATTTTTTAAGAAAATGTGTGAGTGAAAGTTTGAAAGATTAACGTTGGATGTTATGGTTTATTACTTATTGGTTAATCAACCAGAAATGAACTAACTATTCAGAAAATATCAATAATTGTTGTGAGATTAATAAATAAAGAATCATATTCAGTTGCATCCCTCTGCAATATTAGTCTGTTGTGAATATTTTCCAACATGTACAATCCTACCCTCTCAGTGTGTAATGGAGGTTCTCTCTCTTGAGATGTAGCTCTGCTACAGTGAAGGACAACCCCAAGGAGAGATTGGTAATTGCCCTCTGACTAGTCCTTCAGAGACGGATCGAGTAAGACATTAAAGAGTATGACATTTTATCTAAGGCTAATATCGTCATCTCTCATGTGTCAGAATCGCTACATCAAAAGACGTCAGCGGGAATCAGGAACGTGAGATGAGAGAAATCAGAAGCAGAGCAGCCTTGACTCAAGCAGCGCAGCCGTCAGACTCAAAGGCCACGCTAACCGGCGCATTAATGAATGAAACTACTAATTTCTGGTGGAGCAGAATTATCCATGTGTCCCACTCGCTGTGAAAATGCACCGTTTATCTTGATGAGGAGAATCTGCCTGACAGCAGCACACGGGTTCCCTTTTTTTGATTCAGAGCGTGTTCCCCTGACAGGGAGATAACCCTCGGCAATGAAGAGCTGCTGCCTCCGTAACCTGCAGCAAAGTCAGTGTCAGGTCATAAATTGGGCTGGAAGGTTTCAGCGTATTAGCCACAGACTTCGAGGCTCCGGTGATGATGCAGGGCGGTGCAGGCAGCAGCGTGCGTCCAGGAGAGGCTTTTTTATTTCAACTTTGTCAAGGCCTGTCACATCGCCAACACTGGACGGGATGACGTGACGGGAACAAATCAGGTCGTACTTCATGTCTGGATCGTTTTGGGGGGAGAAAAATGTTCCCACTCGAACTTCATGACAGATCAAACATGGTTTAATCTAAATAGTCATGTGACATGTAGTTGTAACATTTTTAAGATGTATATATCTTATCATTACCCTTATTACCTTCACCAAGACGGTTATTTTTCACACCTTTCTGTTTGTGTGTCTGTTAGTTTTTTTTTGGGTGTTTTTTTTTGTTTTCATGGTTGGTTCATTGATTGGATGGATGGATGGATGGATGGATGGAATGATTGATCGATTGATTGATTGATTGATTGAATGATTGATTAAGCAAAAATTACTTAACAGAATTCCACAAAGCTGGGTGGACAGGGGCCAAAAAAGAAACCTTTAAATTTTGCCTTGGCTCAAATATTCCTGGGATTAATGCAGAGATCTTGATTTAAAAGAAAGTGAGGCCGGGGAGGTATGCACTCTACTAAAGTGCCATGGTAGTTATGAATTGAAAAATCTGTAAAGTCATCAACCTCCATTGGGGACAGCAGGCGGGTGCACTTTGGTTTTATTCTAAACACACAGTATGAAAACAAGTTGTCATTTTGTGTTTCTGTGGGTGAAATGTTTTGAATCTCCTTCTCTCACCTTATTAGTTTCTTTCTTGTCATCAAGAGGATGTAAGAGAGGTGCCTCAACCTTCTTTTATCGCTTCTCATCACCATACATGCTCCTCTGTGCCTTGTTTCCTTCTCTAGAATTAATACGTTATCCGCCCACTTGTGTTTAAACTGCAGCAAAAGTGTGAGAAAAGTATTTTTATCTTTCATTTTCATACCGAGCATCACAGTGTCTGAATCGCTGCTTTATTGTCTTTATTCGTTTTATTAACTTTGGAATGACATGATGTGATGAGTGCTGAATTGAAATGCGAGTTGTGAATAAATTATGTTAAAACCAATGTTGTTTTATTTGGAGCTTTTCATAAAACACAAAAGTGTTTTTTTACCAAATAACAGATCAAAGAATAAGAGATAATGAGCTCTAACAAGCCAGGAAAACATTTTCTTGCTAAATTTATATATTTACAGGAATAAAGGAATAAAACCTGACAAGAGGTAGAAAGTTATTACTAATAAGTCTCTAAGACCTTTAAGCACTGAAGTCATTGTGGCTCCAGAGGCTGTTTCAGAGCTGAACAGCCCTGACAGCAGATGCCCTCCTGCCCTTTTTCTCCGTCTGCATCGCGGCCCCCCCCGAGACGGTCAGCAGCAACTGGTCAGCAGACCCCAGGCTACAATCTGCAGCATGGTGAGAGGAAGGTCATCCGTGTGGGGGGCAGACCGAACCATGCCTTTAAAAATAAGCAGTGAAACTCAAGAAATCAATTCTGAAGGTCAAAGGTAAAGAATGCGGCGAGGACAAATGTGCACTTCTGTTTCCACAACTTGTGAGCACCACGAGAGTTGTGTGGTTGTTCAGGCTGAGAGCCGCACATCCATTTCCATGGCGAATGAAGAGTAACAACAATCTAATCACCTGGAGACAAATGCATGAAAAAGGTTTTGTGTGTCTTGGAATGAAGGGAACCAACTAATCTTTCAATGCTCCTTAGTTGACAAATGACACCCCTGGTTACTGTAATAAAACGGTTCAGTGCCGTTTCCCCCCTGAGTCATAAACCACCCTGTGATTTCTCGCCTCCTGTTGACTGTGCAGAGCCGACTGGACTAAATGCATGTCCCATGTATTTGGTTTATTTCAGGAGCATGCCGTCTCACTGCCAGATGTCATGATGTCATTTGTCAGACCCCTAAATTATATTCAGCTTGGGTAGATTCTGTAATTACATTTCTTCTATTTGTTATCTGATGCTCTGCCGCAATAATTCCCCTGTCATTATGATGCATTAATAAGAGCCGTGCCTGCAGCAGCTCAGTATTTCTGGAAGAAAGCTTGTAAATGACAAAGCGTTTAAGAAGTGAGACCAACGTTTTTGTCAAAGCCAATTTTTCACACTTAACAAAGCTCTCATTACTTTATCCCTTCTCTTAATACACGTGGATCAAAACTGTGTGTGTGTTTCTGTACCTGACAGGGACGCGGCGGACTGGGCTCCATCTTCGTGTGGGCCTCTGGTAATGGGGGCCGCGAGCAGGACAGCTGCAACTGCGACGGCTACACAAACAGCATCTACACCCTGTCCATCAGCAGCACCACGCAGTCCGGCAACGTGCCATGGTACAGCGAACCCTGCTCCTCCACGCTCGCCTCTACCTACAGCTCCGGAAACCCAGGGGAGAAACAGATAGTGGGTGTACACACACAGACACACACACACACACACACTGAACATATCAGGTCTTATGGAGGATTGCTCTTATTCTTCATATCCTGAGCACACTGTAAACACACTGTCAAAGTTAATTCATGCAATGTTTGGCTGTGAGACTTTCATCTGGCAAATAGTTTGTGACAAGGAGAGTCGTCTTAAATAATTGTAAGCATGCAAGCATTTCCCCAGCATGCACTGACTAACAATACAGATAATTCTTAAGGTTCCAAAGGCTCAACTGCATTTTCAAAACAATAAATTCCCAGATATGTTTTGGGTTGTATTTGTATATGAGCCTGTAGGGATTAGAGCCTGATATCACAGATATATTAGAATTTATGTCATATTTTAAAGAGTAAACAATTCAGAAGATATTTACAAGTAAAACAAATATATATTTTCTTAATTCAGTTCTCAATATCTGGTTGTATCTGTGTTTTCTTTTTAATCTTGGTTATCTATAGTAAAGTTATGGTAGAACTGTAAAATATCAAACCTTAATCCCGACACTTTGTCATATGGATTTGTTTTTGTACATTGATTTCTGCGTCGGCCCCAAAAGCCCATATATCTGTGTGACTCTAGTAGAGACACATTTACAGAGCGTGTGAGATACAACATCCATTTATAAATAGATCCTTCATAATGAATCCAACAAGACTAAAAGTTCAGTTGGAGCAAACACGATACAAGTTATATAACCACACTCAGTTCTCCCACTATTCTATCAAGACTGCACACGTCCTTATATTCTATGTGCTCCTAAATGAATCGTTTTGTATCACACTTTGACTGGTCGTCAATCTGATAGATGTGATGCTGGAACATCCACAATAACTGTGTTCAACTGTACGTACGCATTAATCCTGGTTCTCTCAAATCAGAAATAAGCATCCGACCGTCGGAATCACAGAGACTGATGTGTGACGGCGAGCGAAGCTGACAAACAGCGAGATGTCCCAGGCTTCCTTCACGCTGCGTGTCAGCCCAATAAAGACTTGCCTCTGGGACAGAAAATAACATTGAACAGCCACAAATCTGCCATTCCCTCCCGAATGCTCCAGAGGCGTGCTGCACAACTCATCAGATGGACCAAATTGAAGTCATTTTAAAATATACCACAGCAGCGTCCTTGTGTTGAGGCTTTAGCAGGCAGAGGCGGCCATTTGTTGCATCAGCAAATTCATGCAGTTTTCCTTTGTCCAAAACCTCTATTTATGTTCCCTTTGTCTGCTTTTTGTGTGCGCTACACTTGTTTGTGTGTCAAATCCCAAGCAGAGCGGGCGTCTGAGAAAAGTCCAGCGTGGACTGACAAGTAGCTCATTTGGACGGATATGGAAGCTTGGGTCCCGCGAGGTCACAGATTTTAGCAACGAGACAAAAACTTAAATGGCCGTGTGTGTGTGTCTATGTTTGTGTCTGTGTGTGTGTGTGTGTGTGTGTGTGTTTGTGTGTGTGTTTGTGTGCTCGCAGCAATTAAATGATCGGCTTTTCACAGTCCTAGAAAGAAGAAAATGTAGCTGTTGCAAAATAGTAAAACTCGCTAATTGCCCATCATGCTTTGTGCACAACAGAAATTCAAACCCGATTAATATGTATGTGTATATATACTCTATATTAGGGCTGACTGATTTGCCATTAATGAAATTTTACATCGGCTGATATGTATTTATTAAAACAATTTACTATAAATCCTAAGATGTGCTTGTGAAGGGGGAGGCGGCTCAGAGCAGCTCCAGCTGAACCAGGAGTCAGTGCCGCGGATGGCTGTAATCTGATTACTCTTCAGATAAAAAGCAGCAGAGCGCTGGAGGAGACTGACACATGGAAGGAGAGACATGATGTAACTTTTATTTTTTAATGTTATTTTATTTTTATGAAACTGAGAGAAGCAGAAAATCCTCCCATTTGAGAAACTGGAGCCATAAAATATTTGTACTTTTCCTGATCAATAATTTCACTGATAGCTCTAATATTAAAAGTGATGACAACAATGAAAACAACGGGGGAAGTAATGACTGAAATATGATTTGCCTTTGAGTTAGTTGATCCATTTCTGAGATCTAAGAGTTGGCCGGGTTGGACATCTCACACATGTCCTCTCGCTGTTTACGCCTCTGACACGTGGACGTGTGATGTCGACCATTAGCGCCACAATCTGTCAGGCCAAAAGTTGCAAACCAAGGATATCTCTCCGGGCCTCACCGCTCACCGTGCCCTCTGGCTCCTTTCTCCTTTCTGACATGTCCTCATCGTGACCCACACAGGCCTCATTAACTCTCTGGCACTGCCACAGACGGAGAGTGGAATCGTACCCAGAGCGATCACACACTGCGTCTCGCCGCCCGTCCTGGCCGGGCTGAGCTGGCTGACATTCACTGCCCCAGCTGTGACCCTCTGGCAGCGATCCACATCCTTCAGACTAGACCTACCTGCTCCTCCTCCTCCTCCTCCTCTTCCTCTTTCCACCTCCCATCGCTGCAGGCACAGCTCCCGTCGTCCCGAGCCTTCCTCTGACTTCAACCTCCACCTCTCTCAGCGTGAATCTCGCCCCTGCTGCTGAAGTACTGAAACCCATCACGTCGTATTAACCGTGTTTCTCTGTGCTCTTCTCTCCCATCTCCCGTCTCCAAGGTGACCACGGACCTCAGGCAGAAATGCACAGACTCTCACACGGGGACGTCTGCCTCCGCCCCACTGGCTGCTGGGATCATCGCTCTGGCTCTGGAGGCCAAGTGAGTGAGGGCAGTCTCCTATAACAAACAATAGCCTCCTTTTTTTTGTCAATGCTTTTACATTAGAAAACCATAAGAAGGGTTTTATTTACAAACTCAGAGGGTTAGTGTCAGGGTCCTGAGAACCACTCACTCAAATCACTTCCCCTCCTGAGCAACACAATCTGCCCCGAGTTGTGTTGAGCGGATGAACGGCTGTCGAGGACAAAGAGAAAGATGCATTTCTGGAGGCGTGTGTGTGTGTGTGTTTACGTGTGTGCACTCGCGTTTGGGAATTGGCACTGGGTCCCGAGTTTTTTTTTCTTCTGGAAAAAAAAGCTTTGAATAATCATTTAATTAGAACGAGGAAACAGGCAGCTGCAGCCAACACAGATGTCTGAATACCTGTGGGGCGGCCGATGAAGTCTTTCACTGTCAGTATTGGTCACTCCGGACCCTCCAGGTGGTTCCTGCCAGCAGCTCTGACGTGTGTCCTCCGTTATCTCTGGTCGTATCATGTCTGCGTGTTATGTCCTCTTATCAAACCGCGAAGCTCTGCTCTGCATAATTTGCCTCAATTCCACGTTGGCCCTCGGCTGACAGGTGTCGGATCCGTGCCGCCAGGATTAACCTCACCGCCCGCTTTCAGTACGTCCCGGCTTTTATCTCTGCACTGTCACCTCTAGTATCATGAAATGAAGGGCAGAGACTGACAGAGCTCACATCGTGTACTCCCTCTCAACACACACACAGACACACACACACGGCCTCCTGACAGACAGCAGTAATAACAAGCTTCCTAGTTTATCAGACTGGGACCACACTGGAATTCACAGAGATGGAATCATTTAATAGGCAGTGTGTTTTGGAGAGCGTTTCATTCGCTCTCGCCCGAGGTGACATTGACTTTTAGTTTATTTTGGGTGGGGGTGGTGTGCTGGTGGTGGTGTGGTGGTGGTGGTGGCGAGACGCTGATGCAGAGTGGCAGAGGTGATGTGCCACGGCGCCTCCTGCCTTTCTATTTCAATCGGACGTGGCGTTGCTCTCGGTGAACGCCGTGTGATTCATGCGTTTTATTATCTTAACCCACAGAGCAGGTTTCCTTTCCTCGTAGATGACCTCAAAGCTCCTCTATATATAAAAAAAAAGTGTACACCCCGAATCCCAGACCTCATTAGAAAGAATCATTACCGAGAAGTCAAGACAGTCCTCTGTGGGATTGTATTCCCGGCTCCACAGTATTCCCTGTCCTATCCTACACAATAGCTTATAATGTAGCTTTAATACTGGTGTTAAAACCTTCATTTGAGCCCATATCTTTGTTCTGCTTGACGACCTCTCCCTCCGGGCTTCCTCGACTTCTCAGTGTAATATTTCTGACATGTATTGATATCCTCTTCTCAGCTGGGTCATATATCAGGTGCGTCTACAGACTCCTGACCTTTTCCTGTGTCCTGCACCGTTTCCTTGCTGCTTTATTGTCGTACATCTGAAGTCACTGACACCAGGATTCTGCTCATTATGCGCATAATGCACAAAGCTATTATGTGACAGAAACTCAATACGGTCGCTCTGCTTTCCTTCCTGTGTCCGTGCAGCATGAACCTGACCTGGAGGGACATGCAGCACCTGGTGGTGAGGACGTCCCGGCCCGGACACCTCAGCGCTGGAGACTGGAAGACCAACGGAGTGGGACGCAGAGGTAGTGACTTAGAAAAACAAGCAGAGGCAGTATTGTATGGTTTTATATTTGAGTCTCAGGCTACAGCCATTCTGCTCGATTTATGGTTCCTAAATGCTTCCACCTGCTGTCCACACGTCTCCTGGCAACGTTTTAGTTTGAAAACTCCCGGGCTGCGTTTCAGTGTAGACGGGCGAAAACAGATATTTGTAAACGATGGCGTGAACAATCACAACCGCCTGCTGATTGGTTATTTTCATTCATGACGTATCCTTCACTGATTTGTCAGGCTCCTATCACATGACCCCCTTTCAAGTGAAGGTGCCTCAGCTTCCAGTGTAGAACACAACATGGATCAACAACTAAAAGCCCTAATGATGAACTTGAATCATTTACAGTAGTAAACAAAAATGTATTCTTCTTTCTCATTCAATGTATTCAGCTTGTGAAATATTTTACACATAAATACACAATAATAAGTAAATGTAACTCTAACTGTGCACCTCATCCAGCGAGCTACAGTTCTTTATTCAGAAAGGACCTGATGAAGGTTAACTTCACTTCTCAGGAACATGGAGGTCGTTTATTCAGTCCAGGATTGAGGAGCAAATATAAAACCTTAGTATTAGTGGATTTTTTGCTTGATTGTAATTTCTCTCTCTCTGATGTTTTGCCGTCACCACCACCCACTTCCTTTCATCCCTCCATCCTTTCTTTTCCTTTGCAGTGAGTCATTCGTACGGTTACGGGCTCCTGGATGCTGGCGTCATGGTTTCCCTGGCACAGAACTGGTCGACACTGGGGCCACAGAACCAGTGTGTTCTCACCATGCTCACAGAGCCGAGGTGAGACGTGACTCGGAGCTGTGTGTATGTGTGTGTGTGTGTGTGTGTGTAGCATCTAGTGTCTTTTATTCTCATTATGAGCACTTTCTGTTTTGTCCTGACACTCAGCCTGATAGATGTAACCTCATTCCCCCTCGGAGCCGGGACGCTTGCGTAAATTTGTGGCACCGTGCTATTGTCTGTGTCCATTCCTGCAGCCATACGTTAACCTTGTCAAACAGAGACATCGGAAACAAGCTGGTGTTCAGTAAGAACGTGGACGCCTGCTGGGGACGGCCCGAGTACGTCAGCTCTCTGGAACACGCTCAGGCTCGCCTCACTCTCTCCCACAACCAGAGGGGAAAATTGGCCATTCATCTCATCAGCCCACTGGGCACACGCTCCACCCTGCTGTTCCCCAGGTACACAGGGAAAATACACCACTGCCCACACACAACAACAACAACACTCCACACCTGCTATAAATCTCTTTGTCTCCACACAGACAAACAGTATGTGCACGTGCCTCATTTCCACGTATATGCACAAATACTACAGAGTACGCTCGCTGGGAAAAACAGCCTATTTGCATCTGAGCACGAAATAACAAAGAAAACCCCTTTTCTTTCTTTCTTTCTTTCTTCTTCCAGGCCCAATGACTTCTCCTCAGAGGGATTCAACGACTGGGCCTTCATGACCACCCACTCGTGGGACGAGGATCCTCAAGGGGAATGGACCCTGGAAATTGAAAATGTGGCGGCTAACGGACGCGACTATGGTACATTTACGCCAACTCGAGGCTGTGTGCATATTTCCACGCCTCCCTGAGTCGCCTCTCCTCAGTTCTCCCTGTTCTCCTGCTCCGTTCCTTCTTTGATGGCAGTTTGTTTGTGAGCAGCCAGAGCGGCTCTCAGCGCCACAGATTGATTCCGCTGTTAGAAAAGTGAATGGCAACCTTTTGATTATCCGTCAGTATCCTGAGAATTGTCTTGTTATTTGGAACAGACGGTCTGCATTTTGTTTCAAAAGGCAAACCTCAGCATTATGGTGAAGAAGCGATAACTCGTTAAGTCCTAGAGCTCTTCTGTGGCTTTGTTTGCTCAGAGTGTGGGGGGGGGAAGCTCACATCCCTCGTTTCCTCTCCTCCGTATGTTCTCCACCCAGCCAGTTTGCACTGTTCCCTCTCTGAAAAGGGCTAAATTGATATTCTCCTCCACCTCCTCCCTCTCCCCTTCTGCCTCAGGTGTGCTGACCCAGTTCACCCTCCTCCTGTGGGGCACTGGTCCCAGTGTCGTCAACCCCTCCTCGTCCGATTTCCCTCGACCGTCCAACAACAGCTGCAAGACCTTCGACGCCCAGCAGATCTGCATCGGTGAGATCACTCGAGCCGACACACACACACACACACCAGAGTTTAAGAGGCTCATTTGTATTTTGCACCGGCTCACAGTCGAGGTTATAAAAAAAACAGGCTCCAGGTCAGACTGTTTTCGTTATTTTAATTTGTTAAAAGCGGAATGTTGTGAATACAGATTGCTTTACAAGGCTGTTTATGTGCTCCGTGAATAAGCATGTAGCCATATGTCATGTTAGTGTGAATCAGAGTGTGGGACGTATGGCTCCCTCACTGAAAGGCAGATGAGGTCCTGAAGCATTCAGACATTTTTCTTCTACAAATCAAATCTATATTGTATATATATTTAGAGGTCACACTTTACTCTATGTGATTTTCTAATAACTTCCTAAAACTAAAGTTGAAGGTTCCTGAGAAGGTCTGATCTGGATTTGGTGATTTATTATTGAAAGAAAAGGACAAAGTTTCATTCCTTCTTTTAACAAATTTAGTGTCTTGTCTGTGAGGTTGAGATTTACAGGCAGTAATACAAGGCAATAAAGTTTTTAACTAAAAACTTAACATTTACATGAAATTTAAATCTCACTTTTTATCATCCATTAAGGTTTTATCACTAAATTCTACATAAAATACTTTGTAAATCACCAAATATTGAATAATAAACTCTGAGTTTGACTTTGATTCCTTTTGTTAGTCAAACAACAGAAATAAATCAAAGTAATTAATCACTATTTATCAGATCAACTTTTTTTTGTGTATTCACAAATCCAAATTTTCCTGTTTGGGCCTGACACCCCTCTTTCCTCTCCCTCTCTCCATCCAGAGTGCAGCCCCGGCTTCTCCCTCTTCCTCCAGGGTTGTGTGAAGTTGTGTCCCCGGGGCTTCACGTCGGGGCCGCAGCTGCTCAACCTCTCCCTGGAGAACTGGGTGGACCTGTCCTCCATCCAGGCCTGTCTCCCCTGCAACCCGGCCTGCCTCACCTGCTCCGGCCCCGGCCCCACAGACTGCCTGTCCTGCCCGCCTCACAACCACCTGGTCCTCACCTCCTGCCTGCACCAGAACCAGGTCCAGCGTAAGTCCCCTCCAGCCGGGGGACTCCAGGGAGACGGAGCCCAGCCGCCCGAGGGGAACCCGGCCGCTGTAGACAACAACGTCCAACAGGGCGAGGAACCCCCGGGGCTCAGCGTCACCCCGTCCACCAAGCTGCCCTTCGTTGTGGCCGTGCTCAGCTGTGCCTTCATCCTGGCTGCCTTCGGGGGGGTCTTCCTCCTGCTGCAGATGCGCTCGGGTGGCGCCGCACTGGGCTGGAGGACCAAACTGCCCTCTCTGTTTTCAGAGACGAGGGGGGTAGGGGTGGGTTTTGGTTTTGGCTTCGGCCAAGGACGGGAGAGGAAGACGCGGATTTGTTACAAGGGGATCCCCACTGTGTGGGGGGATGAGGACATGATCGCCTACGAGTCTGAATCAGACAGCGAGGAAGTGGACAGGCACGGCGAGAGGACACATTTCATCAAGACGCAGAGCTCCATCTAGATGAGCCTGCGTCTGCTGCCATGGCGACAGCTCCATGTGTCGGTGTGACTGTGTGGAGGTGAAACAAGACGGACAATCCCACAGACGCTACATCCACACTACTACGTTTTTATATGACACATCAACACTACATAAACGTAGTAGTATGGATGTAGCCAGACAAAAACAAAACGCAGGCCTTACTGTCCCATCAGCACCTCAACCACTCTCATCCACATTCACTGAAGAGTCAAACATCTGGATTTCATGTATTTATTTACATTTATTAATTTATCTCATTACTGTTCTGATTCCAGATGTATTTATTATTATGCATTTGAAAACTTCTTTTGTCCAGTTTATTAAAGTGGTTCAGTGTTGTACTTCCTTTACTTCAACTTGGAGGATTGCAATAAACAAAAGGTCAAAGCAGCAGCAGCGATATCCTGGTCGATGGTAAAGGAAAAGCCTCCAGAAACATCAAACACTACATTTCCCATAATGCAGCTGAATAGCATTGTTCGATTCTGCCCTGTCTGATACAAAATTTCCCATTAAGTCGACTCTCCAAAATCACAAAGCCAGAGCCGACAGAAACCCCAGTGACATTAAGTCCAAATGTGATAAACTCCAGGTCGTCACAGATCCAATAATCTGTCTTTGTTCCTGTTTTTTTTCTATCAGACACTTGACAGATTTCTTTGGGCCCGAGGTTGTGATGTTGACAAGTTGTTATTAATCGCAGGAAAAGCTTCTTCTCTTTTTTCATCGGAGTATTTCTGCAGCTTCACTCTGGGACGACACGAGAAAACATCCTGCAGCTGTTTGATGAGCAGCAAACTGTGGAGGATGTTCTGCTTTCAATCCCGGCCACAGTGGAAACTGCCACTAAAGCACAGACACATCAGATAAAACATCATATTGACTTATCACAGAGTTCTGCTATTATTTGAGGGAAGTAAAAAAAAATAAAAAAAAATCTCTCGGTGACCTTTACATCATTTTTCTCCTCGGAGCAGATATAGATTTTTTTGGGGCTTCTCTCCCAGAACGACTTTCATCAGGGTAAAGCTTGTTTCCCCGTTTTTCTATTGTGAGCAGCGTTCAGTGACAGAAGAACACATGCTTTATTTCCCCAGTTTATTACAAACTGAACCAAAAGGATCAAATGTGATTTAAAAAGAAGAAAAGAAAAAAACGAACTGATCTTGTATTTGCATTTTCTATGTTTGTTTTATATCCTTTTTTATTTAACTGACGATGGATGTTAATATTGTGGAGATTCAGTTTCAAGCTGGAATAAAAAAAATGACTTTGGCTGTTTCATGTGTGTCTCTGCTTCCGGATTGGAAAACTTTAAAATTTTGTTGTATGAATGTTTAAATTCAGCCGCTGACACACACACCGTGTGTCATTGTTGCGAGCGTGTTTCTCTTCACTCTGGGATGCCAGCGGTGAATCTTCCCCCTGATATCCTGTTGCCAAAAAGCCTTCAAGACACTGTTCTCTCCAACCTCCAATATGGCGACCCCCCCACCTTCCCCTTTTAAAGTTTAAATGGACACAGATGGAGGAGGTTAGAAGGAGAAACGAGGACAACCTGCAGCAGCTTGGTTCATCGGCAGCTTCCCTCTGAAACACTCTGTACACAGGCCGGTTACTGGGTTCATGGGTGAAGATACATTCATTCCGTGGCCCCTGTAATTAAATCTCGCTGCTGAATTCACTTTCCCTCACGCGCTTCACGCTTTGCATTATAAATAGCTCATATGTGTGAAAGTAAACGTGTGAATTTTAAAGAGTTCGGAGCATTTTTATCTCTTCGCTCACACCTTCGTCACATTTTTTCTGCTAAGTCTGGTTTTCATGTATTTCATTTCTCCATAAGCCCTGTAGCTTGTATTAATTAGCTGCCATGTACAGAACGCTGCTGCCGACTAACTGAGCTTGGCAACGAGAAATTCTAGAATAATTAAAACGGCACCAAGCAGGATGGCACGAGGCAGAGCGCACACGTCTGCCAAGGCCCAGCAGTCCCATTCAATTCAACCAAGCTGCACCAAATTTCACACACTTATGAGTTCCTCAAATGTCGGATTTTTTTATAAAATCAAGATCCAGGAAATATTCCCCAGGAAACTGGTGAAAATGTCAGAAGGCGACCTTCTGCAAAATGTGACAAAGCTTCTTTGTCCAGATCCAAAATTTAATGGCCCATTTTCCATCCTTCCAGCAAGTTAGTAGTTTTTGTTTAATAATACTACCTTTTACTAAAAGTAAAAATAAATAGACAAAACTTTAAGGTGAAAGTAAAAGTACCACATTAACTTTGCTGGATGGAAGGACGGATGCTCAGATATCCAGTAGTAACCAAATAAGACACAGATTTGATTTGATAAAGTAATAAAGTACTTCTAAGTATACTTAATTAAAAGTTGTAGGCTCCAGATCAGGCCTTCATGAAATACCAGGAGCGGGTGAATGTGTGTGTGTGTAGGTAGTCAGGGAGGTCCTGAACACTGGCATATCAGTCTCACTCTGAATTTATTGAGCAAAGTGTTTTTACAGTACTTGAAGTATCCAGAAATTACCTATTTTATTTTGTAAAATCTAATAATTGATATTGTCAAATTGCTATTCATAAAAATGTCTCAGGTAAAACAATATGTTCGTCTTTTGAATTTAATCCAAGAGATTATTTTTATTTTATTATGCATTTCGTATAGGCTCCATGTCAACAGTTTATTTTGAAAACCGGACGTAGGCCCACATGTGTTCTTCCTCTAACTTCGGTTACTCCGTTGCCGTCCCCTTGCTGGTCGGTTTGGTTGCGTTTACCATAAGTGTCAGTATATGAGAATTTCTGTGTCAGCTGATTTGACCACAAAGATGCGAGTGTCGGCTGGCCTGACCGCAGTCTCTTCCCTGCAGCTCGCTAATCTATAATGTCCGACCCCCAGCCTCGGTAAACTAACACTGGATAAATCCCCAAAAAGAAAAGTCTGGGAGTAAAATAGAGTTTAATTCTGCCTGGACAAATTATTTGCTTTCACTGTCAAGGATGTTGGCTTATCGGTATGCTTGATATGTGGCGAGGAATTAGCAAACAAAACAAAATGTAATATTTAAAGACATTTCCAGAGCAAGAACACAGCATCTGCTGAAAAGTACCAAGCTGGAGATGAGCAAAAAAAGCATTTTCTGTGTTTCATCTATGTCAAAGTAGCAGTTAAATGTCAAGTTTTTTTATTGTCGTTCTATAATTTAATAAATGCAAAAAAGTATAGTTCTAATATATATATTACTTTATAACCTGTGTTATCAAATATGTTTTGCGGCTCCAGACAGATTTAATTTGGGGGAACAGGGGGCAAAATGGCTCTTGTGATAGTAAAGGTTGCCTACCCCTAATGCAACTGTCTACTAACTACATCATTACAGCAGAGTTCTGGTGGTGACCTTTTCTGAATGAATCTCATCATTCCTTCTCCAGTGATGCTGCTGCAGGTTCACTCTGCTGTTCCTGAAGGAGGCAGGGTCTAATATTACCTGCCTGCTCTGATTGGATCTGTCAACCAATTTGCCTCCAATTATTGTGAACATGAAACAATGCTTTAAAAAAAATGTGTTGGAGTTTAAAGTACAGATATTTGCTGATGGGTGTAGCAGAGTAAAAGTACCTGAAAAATGAATTTACCTATGTACAGATACGTAAAGAAAAGTGCACCAAGTAGATTAATGACATAAAAACATCCCATCTATGAATCCGGTTGACAATCCCACATGGTCCAACCCTAACAAGCAACTTGTAACAAACCAGGCCTGATAAACTAAATACATGCACGATCACAAACTGGGAAAGACACTAGTGGGGCAGTAAATGTACTGAGGAAAGATTGTTGGTGCATGTCCATGGTTTAAAATCCCCAGTGACGACCATGTGAGTGTGTTGGGCTGTTTATTCATCAGCAGGTTTCAGTCCCATCAGCTGGACTCTGAAGTTTCTGTCCCACGGCTCCAGCGGCTCGGACGCTATCTGAGCCGAGTCTGATGCTGGAGGATTGAAGCAGCAGACTGTCGGCTCAGGAAACAGGTTGAGAAACACCGGCAGAGTAGAATCACAGAGGGCCCCCCCCCCGGCCCCCCCCCCTCCGTGTCCCCAGGGGGCCTCCACAGGCATCACACTCTCCATCATTTCCCCCCCACACACATACAGAGCTGTGATCACTTGAGGCCTCCAGCTTCCTGCCATTTCTCTCTGTTCTCCCTCTATGTTTACGGAGCGTGGACAAAGAAACACTTGTCTTCGTGCTCCTGCTCGGAGTCTGTCAGCAGCACCTTCTCCTCACAGACCATTTAAACGTGCTGGTAATGTGACGTCACGTTAACTGCATCTCCTCGGACTGGGACACCACTGACGACGGAAGCCTTGGACAAAAGGCTGATATCTCCAACACCTCAGAACAGCCTGGCAGAAACTGGAGCTACTGACTCAATGTTGCCCCCTACTGACGAAGAATCAGTCCGACCCTTTAACAAAGAGAGGCTGGAGAAAATGATTAAAATCAAATGAATTTCAGATACAGACAAAAAACTTATATTTGGATTTTTTAATTCACACCCCGTCTCCTCTGTAGTTCTACTGCAGCTTTAATCCATCATCAGGAAACAGAGACCTCACCTTCATATATTACCTCTGAACAAACAAAACAAAAAATGACAGCCCTACAACAGATATCAAAAAAAAATACACATTTATACAGAGAGTCAGACGCCTACTGAGGCAGCAGGGGAGAGATGGGACGAGGTCAGAGGACGACAGGAGAAAGTGCAAATCATGATGCAGCGAAGTGTTTTCTGGCTGAGATGTCAACTGCAGCCTGGGGGGGGGGTGGGGGGGAGACTATGTAGCAGAACAGATATTGGGACCGGGGGAAGAGGAGGAGGAGAAGCAGCAGAGCTCCTGTGGAAAAGGATGAGCGATAGGTTATGGCGACAGGGGAAGATTATTGGTGCAGTACAAACTGTGACACAGGTTTGTCTGTGAGAAGCATCCGGCCTCAGCATTCGAACAAAGATGATGATGATGATGATGACATCCTTCACAGCTCACACACACACACGCACGGCTCAGAGAAGGGTCCGGACTATTCTCTGAGGCTCGTCAAAGTTGCCTGAGCTGCAACAGCCCCAGAACGTAAAAAAAAGAAAGAAATGCAGCTGATTCAAAGAAAACTTCTTCCTCCTGTGTGGCATTTAATCTAACACATTTCCAAAGGGTCACTTCACCCAAATTACACCGAACAGGATTCTAGTGGAATGTAGCCATGCAGAGAAATCCATCTCTGACACTTGAACAATGAAAAAAACACATTTGAAACAGGAATTCAACAGCTTTGTCTCCATCTGACTGACGCAGAGTCTCAAACATAGCAGCTGCTCTATACACCTCTGTGTAGTTACTCTAATAAAACAATCATGTGCACAATTATAGAAGCAGGAAATGTTAGCGCTACACACACACCCTTCTACTGAAGAGACGCTTTGACAAATTAACATGTGAAAATCAACTTTTTCCAAAAATTCCAGGTTTACCCCTAAAGACTTGTCACATATTGGTCGGCCGTGCGAAGCTTCTCATAATTATCTTTGTGCAATGCATTGTGGTCCATTAGTTTATGTCCACAAATAAATATTTTTCTAGCTTATATACGGTTGGCTTGGAGAAAACTTGATTTGTTCACCGCGTCAGCAGAAACACGAAGGATTAACAGAAACAGAATTAGTTTAGTCTTTTTCTTGAGACTAGTTTGTGTCACATTAGTTGAAATTATAACCTGCACTGAGCAACAACATTTGTTTTCCACTCATCGCCATTATTTGGAGAAGATTATAATAGTGTTGTTGTGATCAAGGGACATTAAATTCTGCCAAGGAGCAAAAAAGCCAAATCTTCTGCTGTTTCTGATTCTTAAATAAGAATTCTATTGCAAGTTGGGGAACTTCTCCTTTACTCTGACTAAACAGGAAGCTTCCTTTCTTCTACTAAGATCTGACAAACCGCTCGACACAGACACACAAACACACAAACACACACACACACACTGATCCATGATGCCTTACAGAACTATGAGTGGTCCCTGATAGTGTCGACACGACCACCACACAAAAGTAAGTGGTATATATGAGGTATAGGACAGGAAGAGAAGTTCTAAAAGAAAACAACCAGGGGACAGAAGGTAAACAGTCGTCTGATATGATCCGTGGTCACATGGTCGTCTTGTGGGGCCCGACCTGAGACTCCAGCAGCTTTAAGAGCCGTAGCTTGGGTCTCCTGGCCGCTGAGATGGAGAGACCACACATTCTCTTTGCTGCATTCGAGTCTGTCGGGTCAAATTAAAATAAAATAAAAAACTACTGCAGTCAACAGTAGAGCTATTAGTACAAAAAGAACAAAATGCTGTGATGTGTGACTTCACTGCCGTACATAAAATAAAAAAATTAAACTTAAAAATGCATACACCAAATAAAGCTCTGTAAATTGCACTCTGATGTGGTACAAGTCTCACACCCCCCCACCCCCTAACTTATAATTTGGGATATTTACATTCAGTAGTTCAGTCCAGGATGGAGCGAAGATAGAAAAGGTTCTTACAAAGCAGAACTAAATGAGATTTCATGTTCGATGATGGAGATGAACAGATACCAGCTCGTATCCGACGACTGACTCAGTCCTGCTCGTATCAGAGCAGCTGCAAGTTCATCAGGGTGTTAGCTGCTCTCAGAGATGTCCACAGTAACAAGCTGTCGCCTGCCCCCTGCTGTGCAGTCAGTCCTGTTACAGTGGACCCTCCCTCTCCGAGCTGTAGTGTTCGTTGTTCTTCTTGACAAAACGGAGAGACCCCAGACCCAGTCCGCCGCCCCAGCGTGGGACTGGTTCTCGGTCCAAGGAGTCTGCTGGGTTTTTGTTTTTTTTTCCTTTGTATTGCCTCGTTTGGTGTGGACGGCTCTTAGCGCAGTTTGAGCTTGAAGGCGGATATCTCCATGGGGTCGAGGCTGATGGCGGAGTCGTTGGCCAGAGGCGTGCCGGAGTGCATCAGGGTCAGGGACATGGGCTGGAGCAGCTGCAGGTCCAGGTTCTTGAACAGTCCCGATACACTCAGCTGCACAGGGAGAGAGAAGGGAAGGAAAACCAAGAGCGCTTGAGAATAGACATCGCAATAAAACTGTTTAGAAATACTGCTTATACTAAAGTTTTGGCAACAGAACCTCCTTAAAGCATCAACAATAAAAAATACACGTTATCCTAAAAACAGCACCTGTGGGTGTTCCATTATTAAATCACTATTAAGCTATTACATCCATCATTATTATTGGTGCATTAACATTAAAGCTGCTCTTTAATGTTTAACTAATTTATACAGTTTGAGTCAGTAAATCATATTTTATTAACTCATGAAATGTTTAGTTAGGAAAAGGGACATTTACTCAAATATATGAACAATCTATTGCTTGTTTGTGTGTGTGTGTGTGTGTGTGTGTGTGTGTGTGTGTGTGTGTGTGTGTGTGTGTGTGTGTGTACAGTCTGACCTGTCCTTGAGTGGTGGTGCAGTTAAATCCCAGATTCTGAGCCTCAAGGCCACAGTCCAGCGCCAGACGGTGAAGAATCAAGGCTGCGTATGGAGACGGAGAGTGGGGGTCCTCCTGTTCAAACATAAACACACAAATGTAATTGGAAACCATTCATTTGCAATGGTTTATGGGATGCGTAGTTCCTGCCCCTCACCTGGCTCTGGATGCTGCGCAGGTTCAACAGGTGGAAGTCGCAGGGCAGGAGGGACTTGAGAGGGGTGAAGGTCTGCAGAGGAGGGATGCCGCGTCTCTTGGGCAAGACGGGCATCGCCAGCACCTCGTGGTTCAGGATGGCGTTGGTTATGTGACTGAGTATCGACGGGAAGCTGGTTGGCGCGCTGTCCATCATCTGGAGAGGGAAACTCACGGATTAAACCCACGGTGGTTAAGACGTCAATGACTCTAGAAGCTTTACAGCCTGTTCACCATGAGGAATGGGAGGCTTGTTCCTAATGCTAGTCTACACACGGCAGCACTAATCAATCTCTACTGGGTCTGTTCCAGCTCCGGCTCTATGTTGTCATATTTTAAATTAAGAGTATTTCCAGATGCGATGCTTGATGTTTGTTGCGAGCCACAGCGACTTTCATCCCATCAGCAGTTCTCTGCCGATGTGTGTTCATTTACTTGATAAATTATATCATTTGTTTCCGTCAATGGCACTTGTCGTAAAAGACGGAGCACTTTTTCTACGCATACGAGAAGGAGGGAGGTAAAATATAGGAGCTGCACTCTATGACACAGGCTACCAAGCATCCACACTGTTGCCACGGCATTTTTACCTCTTTAAATCCATCAGTCAAAAATTTGGAGAGGAAAGAACTAAACAAGGATGAGAATCTGGCAAAGAAACCTTCATACTGGAAGTAATGAAGTGGATAAAGAAGAAAAGTGAAAATGAAATTAGAGAGTGGAGAGGATAAGATAGATGGGGTGGTAATGAGTACTGGAATGAAAAGATACAAAAACAGGAGTTAATAAACAAAGAATGAAGGTCAAAACTCTGTTGTTAAACAACCTTGATAAAAGAGAATAATTCAGGACCACAGATGTGCTGAAAATGTCAAAAACTCGATCTCACTGACCTTGTTGCCCATGGATCTCCTCTCCAGCAGCAGTCGGAAGTGGTTGACGGTCTTCTTGTTGTCCTTCAGGCCCTGGCCGAGTCCACGGTTATCATCCTGCATCAAGCGCCGGTCCATTATCACTTCAAGCTGGCCTGAGGGAGGAGAGGAAGGAGGAGGAGGATGAACAACTTTTACACAAATGCATTATGAAAAAGTATTGAACTTGACGCCCACATTATTCAGGCATAATGATAAAAGATTAGTTCAGTACACAAACGTGTGGATGGGAATTGCTTTGCTTTCTGAAAACATCTTGAGGGAAAGATAATTGCTTCAATATTATTCCATAAAAAAGCAGAAGACCATAAAGACAACCGGGGTGCATTTCCGAGACATCTTTCATAAAAAAAAATGTATGAAATCGAGAAATGACATTACATCAAATAAAATGCAGCAAGATACCCACCACTCTCCAAGCTGCTGACGCCCAGCGACTGAGCCGTGTGCAGGGTGAGGCGGTGGTGGCTGTCCTGGATGTACGCCTGGCTGGGCATGGGATAAAAGTTGGCCTGCAAGGGAAGCTTCAGATGGTGGCGACGAGGTTGCATCTACAGGTGGTGATCAAACGCAAATCAAGGATATGTAGTTATATTGGGACAGAATAATAAAAGAAATGCAAGTTACACTTCTCTACTGAGCAGAGTGGGACCGACCTGGAAGCCGTTGAGGTCTGTGTAGAAGACATCTCCACTCTGGATGTCTGTAACCAGTCGCATGGCGAGCTCCTTATTGGTCTGATCTCTGATGTCCACCGTGGTGGTGAGGTCTACAGACAAACCATCCACCCCTGAAAACATAAATACAAAGTGTTCAGAACTCGAAGGGACACTCAGTAAATGCCTCTGCCAAAGTTAGAGCAATGTTTCCTATCAATTCTCTGGCCTCTGGTGGAGTAAACCTATGATAAACTTTATCCTGAAATACTTTGCAATTTATCTGGGACTGTGCACTTAGTCTGTGCATCTGTCTCTTGGAATTTGTTGTTGGCGTCAATGTGAGTGCCGCCCCCCCCACCACCACACACACCATAGATTGAATGAATTCTGTGGGAAATGCTGAAGATAAAATTAGAGAAAATTCCTAGATTCGCCAATTTATCCATTTCAATCGCAAAATGGAATGAGTTCCTTCCTGACCCATAATGCATTCTAGCCCTAAGTTTCATGGTTATCTTTAAGCTGTTTTTGTGAAATTCTGCTGCAAAGTAAATGTAAAGATGAGCAGATGTTCAAATATGGGACAAATGTAAAGAAAATAAAAAGGCAGCAACACTGTCAGATGACGGGGGGAAATTCCCTAATTGAATAATAAACGCTCATTTAGTTTAACATATTGTTGAATTGTACCATCTGGTGCCTTTAACTGAACATTAAAAAGCTTTGGGGAAAAAAAGCCATTTGAAGTGATTCCAATCTGCAGCTCTGTAAGTTTATTACCTGGCACATTGTGGATGCGAACGGTCTGCTGGACGTGCTGGTAGTGTGCCACCACCTCAGAGAAGAGGGGCCCCTCCACTACACGCACCACAGGTGATTCCTTCTGGTGGTAGGGCTGAAAGCAGGACGACAGAAAGAGGAATCGCAAGCTGAATGAGAAATACGATTTGATTCAAGGAGCCATTGAGTAGATAGGAGCCCCCCCAGCAGAATGAATAATAAGATAAGAGCAGAGTAACAAATCCCCTGCACTCCTGCATATTGTGTTGTCTTAAAAATCAAGGAGATGACGCAGCACTGCCTCTCAGCCCCGAGCTCGCCCAGCATGATGAAATGACACAATCCACAAGGGAGGCTTTTTATCAAAGACTTGTGAGAACTAAACATCTGAGAGAATACCTTGGCTTTTCCATCAGGTAGAAAGAGGTACGCTCCACTTTTGTCTTTGGAGGGGCGAGTGCCGTAAACCATGAACTGCATCTGAACCTTCACTTCCTGGGGATCATCTTTATGCTTGATGCTCTGCAGATGAAAAAGCCACACAGAGGAAGAGAGAGCGCAGAGTGAGAAAAAGACAGAATTACAAAAGAGATGAAATCCTATTTGAGGAGCAACAAGAGAGGATGTTTTCGCTCTGATCAAACAAACTCGGGTTGCTCCTTCTCTCCTACCAAATGGAAGTTAACATAGAAAAGCAAATCCTTAACTCCGATGTAAGGTCAACAGAAAACAGAACACACAAACCTCCAGCAGACCCGTGGTGCCCGAGAAGCCAAGTGTGAGAGCCTGGCTGCTGATGTAGAAGGTTTGAGGGTCAGCCTGCTGAGAGCGAACAGGAAGCGAGTCCGTGCCCCGAGCACTGACCCCCCCTCCAGACAGCCTGAGCAGCGTGTCGGAGCGGAGCGTCATGGGCGAGTCCGGAGAGTCGTAAAGATGGAAAACAGCCAGACCCAGAGGCGGCAGGCGAACCATGAACGATGCCTGGACACAAAAGGAGGGAAGAACGGCAGGATGCGTTTAAAAAAAATACCAGCAGGGACATTTTCATCTGGAGTTTAATAGCCCTGGCTTCGTTCTCCTTGTTAAATCAGATCGGGGAGTGTTGACCACGAGGCATTCATTAAAAGTTTTAAGCAATTAAACATTAGCGACAGTGTGTTGTAATTAAAATATGATGAGATGAGACCGTGTTCTCCGTCTTCTCATTCAAATTCATTAGTTTCTGTGAAGAGCTGGAAGTCCTGCCGGTTTCTTTATTACCACATTTCCTTAAATAGTGAGCAGGCTCTTTATTTACCTCGGGTGCAAGAGTGAACAGATCTTTGAGGCAGGGTAGTTTAATTACCAATTCTTCATGGTTAACTATAATTGGTTATATTTCATGGGAATCCCTGTTAATAGACTCTGATGTATAGATCACTGTTTTGCCCCTTTAAGACCTAGAACTGACCATTATAATGCTGGTGAGCAGGCAGGAGTGAGTAACTGACTCATAGTTGCAGCTTTCACCGTCAGAGAAATGTTTAACTGTCGATCAGTTCAAAACACTTAGATGACAAGAAAGAAAAACAGTGTTTATCTCCAATGTTTAGCAAGGAAGCTTCAAACATTAAGAAATCTGAACAGAGGTTGGTGTATTAACTCTGCATTCAGAGCTCTGGTCAAGACATCAATAGACTTTGTTTTGTCTCTACACGAAAACCACTTCATTGTTTGCACCCAGAGCCCAACAGAACTGATCACCATGTGTGGCTGCAGGGGGCACTGTTGCTCAGTAAAGGTTACTCAATGTTGCTTTAAGCACATAACGATAGAGACTTTGTACAATATGTTTGGTGAGGAGAACTTCCTGCATGTGGGTTTGTTTGACATGCTCTTTTTAAACAATTAAAATACCGTAACTATAATGGCATGGTCATATTAGACTCTGACTCCAATGCTTTTCTGCACAAAGACAATTCAGGAGTTTTCGATTCTTTATGCAAAAATGTGTCAGAATTTAGATTCAATGTGATCATGCAATGAGAATCATTGTTGTGTTAACATTGTGTTATTGTTGTGTTAACATTGTTGTGTTAACAACACTTTCCTTTTAACTGTTTAAAAGGAAAGTGTCTAGGAGTTTTCTATACAAGGACTTTGTATTTGCATATGAACATATTCAAAATGCTTTTGAGAGAACCAGAAGTACAGTAGCTTTAACAGTGTGGACACTGACAGAAACCAGCAGTGCCTAATACATTTTGTGTCTTACCTCAAACACCTCTGCACTCATTTGACTTGCAGAGCTCCACTGAGCGCTCAGCTGCACGGGGAGCGTCTGTCCATCCTCTGTAAGCACCCGCACCCTGACTGTGTTGACCAACACGGTCACCACACACAGCCGCTCATGCTCCACAGGGTTGAACAGAACCATGTACCTGCCAGAGAAAAGGGAAAAAGAAATCATGAGTTCACGATGGTTGGAAAGAGGAGGAGGCGGACGAGATGAGAGATGCATTGGGATGTAGATGATACCTCGGCCCTGCTGGGTCCAGCTCGATTAAAGTGCGCTGAGGAAGAGAGTCTTGAGTAGCACGCCGATCATCCTACAGAAAAAAATATATATAACTATAAAATCTCAATAAAAGGCACAAAGGAGCCGTTTTTTAACACTGCATTATACCACGGAGGACGGATCAGATCAGGTTTCCTCTTACCGTCTCCAGGAAGGGCTCGGTCTGGTAAAAACGATAAAACTCTTTGTTCTTCATGACCAGGAAATGAGCAGCATTAGTGATTACCCTCTTCAGACCAATGAGCGACCGCAGTAATCTAGGGAGAAGAAGGAGGAATCAATGGCTTACTGCAGCCGTCACAGCAGATGGCTTTTCAATACTTTCACTTCAAAGTATTGAGCAGGAAAGTTTTAAATGGCCACAGAGGCAGATGATTAAAAAGTTGATGCACAGTGTTTCATATAAATTAAACTCTAAAACAATTCAATGCCTCCAATCCATACTGTAATTTAACTTTAAAAGCCAGATCCTTACTTGGTGCCGTAGTCAACGACAACATTTTCCTTCGCGGTGCCAGTGATGGCGTCGTGATGCTGGAAGAGAGCAACAGACTGCCTGGCGTCGACCAGCAGGGCATAGTCTGACACTGGGTAGCGTCCTTCCATGCCCACATGTCGAGCATTCGCAACTGCCAGACTGTAAAGGATCTCGGCCCCCCTGAAGGACAATGAAAAACAGTTAGCACGGAGAAGACCTTTAAAGAAAGACGTGGTGGCTTCCATTATTAAAAGTTGGGTGGACATTATGGCGTCCTTTCCTCTAACCCAGATAAAATGCAACAGTACAAGAACCTTGCAAATTATTTGGGTCAACCATTAGCAATGTGCGATTGATCTGCCCCACCTGAGGTGCGACTCAATCACCCGGTCCAGGCTCTTGTAAAAGGGACGAGAGGTGAAGTAGCCGGTCCAGTAATGATCTTCACGGTCTGCATAGGCAAAGAAATCTCCACTTAGCACCGGGAAGTCTGGAGGTCTGGATCCCTGGGCCACTCCCTGTGCTTTGTATACAGCATTGAAATATTCTGAGAGAGTCCCAAACTGAGCCTGGTGACAGATGACATGTTGGGGGGAAAAAGGCAAAAAAAACAAAACAAAGACTTTACTGAAACACAGCTGAACAGAAGAAATAAACAGCTCTCATTATTATTCATGCACCTTTCCTCCTGCATCGCATCTTCTAACACTGAGTCGTGACAGCTTCTTTCTTCTGTCAGCAACTTAAAATACCACTGCATGATTCATTACCACAAGAAAGCGTGTTCACGGAGATACTCCGAGCACCACATGCTGACATGCATGGGAACAAAGAGAATACACAGATACACTTGAAAGCACAATTTGAGACAGTTATCCTCTTACCTGTACGTGCAGCTCTGGGTGAGAATTCATGTAGTCAAACAGCTTCTGGTAGTTGGTGAACTGCTGATCCCATTCCAAGGCCTTGTCGTAGCGGAAGTCATCTCCCAGCGGGACCAGGAGCACTTTGCTGCGGTAGAGTTTTGACTTTTTACGGTACTGATCCAGGAGCAGATTTGCCCTGAATGAGAAAGAGAGGGTTTATTAAAAAAAGGGGGGAAAATATAATTATCTCTTGGCATCCAAACTGCCCTGCTTTGTTTGTAAATGACATTTTCCTAGGAAATCCATCTGACACTGGAAGGAGGAGCATCAAATTAGCCCTTGGGTGTTTTCGCATCAGCCACTGAAATATGTACTGGGGGAAGTTTTTTTAGCTCAATGTGACTGTGATAGTATCTGCAGTGTCTGCGTCTCTCCCCCTCAGTTCATCTGCCCTCTCTGGCTGTTGTCCCTGGCATGAGATCAAGTTTAGTTTATTTGTCATGGAGCAGTTCAGAAACGACCGCGCGCCAACAGCGACGACCAAACGGCTGTGAGCAGCTGGAGACAAGTTTCACATAAACATGCAACAAACAAAAGGACTAATTTATATGAATGTGTCTTTTAGTGGAAAAATAAACTACACTTGTGGAGAGCTATGCAATGGAGACAGACAATCACATACATGTTTTATGCTTATGTATGTCTTGATATTTCATCTGACAACTTGAACACTTGGGCTGTAGCGGACAATGATATTTATTCATGGTAGTTTTCTCAGTTAACAGATTCATTATTTGATCTATGACACCTCAGTTTTTTGCCCCGTATCATGTGATTGGGATCTCTTGAGTTATATAAATAATGAACAAACTACATCAAACAGGAGACTTCCTTCAATAATTTATCTGTTTCACACACGACAATGAACAGCTGCAGCTCCCGACCCTTGAGAAGATGGAACATGAGATTATTCTGCATTTTGTTTAATCGTGTCTTAAATATTAAAATCAGTCAAAACTTGCTACTCATAATTTTACTGGCAAACAACTGATTGATTGACAGACTAAATGTTTTAGCTCTAATAAAGACAAATAACGGTTTTCTTTCAAAAGCAAATTACTTCTCATCAGTCCAGATATCTTGATCTGGCTCTTCTTCCTAAAAACTGTCTGCATAACTACCCCACCTACACCCCTCACCTCTCTGCTAGGTTGGCCTCCACCACAGGTTTTGGTGGCACTTTCCAGGGGCAGTTTATCCGACCACCCGGTAACCTCTTGAAATCAAACTGGCAGCAGATCTTGGGATCTGGTCCACAGGTGTGAGGCACATCGTAGCTGTAGAATGGCATCATGTGGCAAAACATGTCTGTGCCCGATCCAGTGTCTGTCAAAGCAATAAACTGGATTAAGACATTTATTATTGATATACACAGATAAAGCATGTTTTGCGTAGGGCTGATACTTATGATCATAGACATGTTGGTAATTCCATTTAAGCTTGTGCAATGTGCTGAATAAAGCAGCTGAAGGTAAATGACAGTAAAATCAATTCTTTAAAAGAAGTGGCTATTACTTATTGATAATATATTCAAGGTATTTTCCATTAAGAAAAAAATGGGCAGTAAATCTTCAGCAGGCATCCCGTTCATTATGAAATGTTAATGAAGATAGCTTCTCTAGAGTCATTACAAAATGGTTGTCCTTCCAAAATTTCTCTGTCTTTCAAGGACCATAACAAGTAGCATGACTCATTCCGCTATGAGCCCAACTAAAATGAGCGCATGAATCAGATGACATTGCTGGCTCCGCTCCACTCACCCCAGGCCTGCCTCCACATAAACTCCAGGCTGCGGGTGGAGGCAAAGTGTTTTTTGATGGAGTAGTGGACTCGCTGAATCAGCATGCTGGTCAGGTTGGCCTTCTTCAGAAGATAGGGCATCGTAGCACTGTGACCAAAGGGGTCTACTGCCCACCCACTGCGCGGGGTTACACCTGTCAGGAGGAGGCGGAAGATGTTTAATCAGATAAAAATGAATCTTGCAAATTAAAACATTCAAGGACAGACAGGAGATTATTCTTCTTTCACTGGCACTCTCCTGTGTTTGAATGGCAAATGACAAATTCTGATGGATCACGTACCCAGATTTCTATCAAGCCACTGATGTCCTTCGATGAGCTGGTCTATCATGGCAAAGTAGTGAACGTTGGCTTCATCAGTCATCACCCAGCCTCCTGTCACAATCTCAAGCTGCCCTGCCTGGATCAGCCTGTGGAAGAGAGAGGATTAAGAAAACAAGGTAAGGATAATCCAGCCCTAAAGAGAAAGAGTCACTTTAGCCAGATAAGCTATTTATAGAGTTCCACAGTGTGCCAGTAGATACTGGGCATTGTGTAAAAACACTGTATTAAACGACCATCTGGGACGTCTCAATTAATTCTCAGTGGAGAAATATAAGGTAAAAGTGCTTTGCTTCAATAAGCTGTTTCTCACTTGCGCACAGCCTCCTGTTTTTGTTTGTCTGCAGTCTCCCACCACTTGGAGAAGAACGAAATCTCAGACCAGATGAACTTCCTGCGAGGATCCTCAGCCAACTTCACCACCATGTTGTTTAAAATGTGCTGTGTCTGGTCTGTGAAGTACTTGTCAAAAGTCTTGATCCAACCTAAGAAAATAAAGATAAGTAAAACAATCTGCACAACAGTAGGCACACAGACTATCCGCTACTATGACAGTCTAACAACCCCCCACTCCCACTCACAGGCTGATACAAAGGCAAGCAGACAGGGCAGGTACAGAGAATCAGCAATGTGCAAAAAGTACTGCAACAGATCAAAAATAAAACTCATATTTAATTCAGGTAGAGCTGTTCTCCTCAGAAAACTACTTAGCAGAGTGGTACCAAAGAACGCGACCAAAAAGCTCTTTCACTGCAGTTTTAGCGTTCAACCGTGTGGAATATCACAGCTTATAAATATCCTGTGAAAGGCTAATATGTTTTATAGAGATCAAGCTTCCATATCATTCTCTAGTCACGAAGAATCATAATCAGTGTCTTTCACAAGGTGATGGTAGAAAAAGATCAAGCGCTCGTGTTCACTTATGCAGGACGGGCCGATTTACTGCAGCACTTTTAACATTCTGTGTGTAACACTTTCACATAATCTATACACTGGACCCTGCTGCACAAAAAAATACCTGAAGAAAAACTTTTGAATCAAATTTAGCTCAGAGTGAAGTCAGGTCTCTCTGTTGTTGGGGAAACTTTGCAGGTCTCTACAGCCTGTCAACATATCAATAACTGTCAACTTACCAAGCACGTGGCAGGAGGGTTTAAAATTTAATGGAAATGTCAGTCTAAAATCAAATCTGAGCCAACACCACCTATAAATAGCCAATGTTCTCCAATGCCAATATCTTTGTAATTCCATAGTTTGTGGCCGAGCCGTCAATCATGACAGCATTATGCTAATAATACGAGTACAAATGATTTTGAATGATTTCTACACCCCTGTCATGAGCCTCCATAACAGGTTTGGCTTGACAGACACTGGTTTGTCTCATTTATAACAACAAGGCACTATTTTTATCTCTTGTTTAAAAAACGCTTAAGGCTGTTACTCCGCAAACCGTTTGATCAGACAGACACTCAAACAACCACATGAGGCATTTTCAACATCTGGTTTCACAGTGTGTGGGTCTAACACCCTTGCAACTCACCTGGATCATTGTGGGAGTGAGGGACCACAAAGACTTGAAGAGGCTCCTTGTCCCACTCGTCAGGCTCATAGGTTATTTCGAAACCCTGCTTCCATACTCCACCGTCTGGATTATCAAACTTCACGATTGAGTAAACATCCAGCATCTATGATGAAACACAAAATTATAATTTGCTCACTTATACGAGCCGAATAACAAGCCTAAAATAACAGACCAACAGAACATGTTTCATGCATTATTTGCTTTCACTTCAGTTGTGCTTTTAGAGACACAATGATGAAATTGGAGAGGGCACACAGGGAGAGAATAAAATGGGGTGACGTGCAGAATTTAGTACATATACAACTAAACAACCCTGATGAAATTGTCATAATTATGACATCATGGAGTTACTACAAATTTAATTTTTGTTTTCAGAGGCATTCGTATTCAGGTTCATGTCTAGGAATGTATATGTATGGGAGAGAAGAGAGACAGAAATTATAAAAATAAAGAACAATAATGAATATATAAATGCTTTCTCATAATTGATTCTTTCCAATGACATGTTTCCTGATATGGGTGGGCCTGACAGGGCTGGAGAGCTGTCGATTCAGATAATGAAGGGGTGGCATGCGGGGGGGCTGGTGTCACCGTTGGTAGGGGGGGGATGTTATCAGGGCGAAGTTGTGTCTGTTTTTATGGATGTGTACTTGTCTGTGTTACATGAATGAGTACGATTGATAAACTGAATCCTGCAAGTGTGGAGTGAAACCATTAATCTTCTGCAGAGATGTTTTCAGATGATAAAAGGTGTCACTACAGTTGGAAAATATTTCTGTCTTAAGGTAGATAAAGTGACCAGAATGGTTAGTTCTCATGTCAGTAGCGGGCCGATGATTCAGTGATGAATGCATGATGATTGTCAAGACTGTTTAATGGGCAAGTGTGTACAGATGCCACGCACACATCTTGTGAGTCCCATATTGGGTAGATTATATTGGTTGAAATGAATATGTGTTGAGGTTGCAGTGTGGAGTTGGGGGACATAGAGAAACTACAGATGTGCATCCGGCTACATATTCAGTTTGGCCATTTAACATTTCATCTGAAGGGGAAAACTAGTCGAGCACCTGAACGTCGGCTTGAGCACCGCTGTCTCCAGCTATCTGGCAATCCTGGGGTTTGACAGCGAGGAAAGTGGGGCGTCCATCGAATGGCAGTACCCAGGAGCCATTGGCACTTCTGAATGGCAGGTGGCCGCTGGGAGACACAGCTCCTGTGTCTGTGAGCTCCATTACAGAGTCTTTTATGTGGCTGATGATTTGGTGGTTTTCCTCCAGGAGCTGCTCCAGCTGCTCTATCCGGTTCTGGAGAACTGAGATTTGGCTCTATAACAGACAAAAATAATAACTCACGCAGCTGTGTAACATAATAAAACATCTGCTGATAAAATCCTACATATGTCTCTGTTACATTGAACAAACCTAAGTTTAAAGACTGGAAATTAGATCATCTGTAATGGAAGATTCTATGAAGACAGCACATGGCGATAATCATTAGGGAATATTTACACAAATTTAAATTGTTTGTTTTGTAGTTTGTTTCTGCGTTGATGCAGATCATGGTGTGTTACAACAAAACATGCAAAAGTAGAGCTACAGACTTTAAATGCAGAAGGTTCACAATAAATGAACCTCCACAACAGCAATTATTCTTACCCGTGGAAAATTCCCTGCATTCTGTCGCCTTGCAGGGTCATGTTGGACTCGATCCAACATCAGATACAGAGAGAATACAGCCACACAGAATATGGCCCCTCCGCACACTGTCACCTGTTTCCTCAGTTTCATCCTCCTCTGGAGCTGTCTTGTTTCCGGGATTTAAATTTGAAAAATAACCTTGACTGGGGTGTTTTGTTCAACCACAGAGGGGAAAAAAAAGACCTGGAATTTGTGTTCCAGCAATCTTTCACAGTGCAAAATATATGACGGAAAGTAACCAGCTACAACGGTATTAATGGTTCAGTTCCACTCCTGCGATGCCTCCAGACACCACTCAACATACTGGAGACCACAGCGAAGGGGGCTAAAGCATTGGGAGCAGTGGACAAGGATACTAAATCAGCAATAGCTGGCAAAAAGTATATCAGCTTTGGCCAAACCTCAGCCACCGGTGGGTTCCTTCAAAGTAGCCCTTGTGCTCAACCATCCAAACCGATGAGATTGCAGGAAAAGGAAAAAAAACAAGTGCCACACAGAGGGGGCTTAAACAGGGAGCTTAGTGTCCGTGCAGCATGATGTGCGTCTCTGTGGGCCTGCTCTCCTGGTCCAGTCCCCACTCCCACAGCAGACTAATCCTCCAGTACAGCCAGAGTCCCCCTTGGCTCAGTTGGCCTCCAGTGCCATACAGTTTGCCCACTATGCTGGGACAGTGCAAAGGAACAGGCAAAGAAAAAAGATCCAACTTGACTCAGTGCACCAGCTTTTGGTAATCAAGCTTCAACTCTGCCCCCGAAGCAGCTCCAGGAAAATGAGACAAATGTCTCAGTTGCATAGAAATTGCATATTGACAGTGGCAGCATGAGTCGTGCGTCTGTCCTCGATCAAGAGTGCCAAGTTGAGATCACATGGGAGGGTCTTCTTCAGCTGTTAAAAGAGAAAATGTAGATTAATGGAGCATGCAGAGCAAACGTATTCTGGCTTTCATTAGCAGGCCTGACAGGAAGTGAGGCGAATGGGGAGCTGTGGAGGAAACGCGAGAGATATCTATTCAGATCTGACCAGTACAGTCAACAAAAGAGGAGGGATCAGGCTGAGCAGAGTGGTCTGCGTTTTCCTCACAGCACCAGCAAGGTGTTCCAGTTTCCCCCTGTGTGCAAATCCAACCCAGTCTCTAATCGGCTCACTTGTCAGGCTGGGACGATCCTCAGCATTACCACAGGGAGTTAGGGATAATAACCTGGCACCTGCCTTTGCTTTGTCTGACTGTAAAAGAGCCTCAATGTCAACAGGAGGACGAGTCTTGCTCAGACCACCTGGCCATGGTTAGGAATCCATCCAGCATTAAAGAGGCTTTAGGTGCTTCACAGGAGATCACCTCCACAGCCATAAATTCACGTGACAAAATGAGACACAACTGATGTCAAGTTTCTCACATAAAGGCTCGGTGGCATCAAGTGGAAACAACCATTAAATACTCCCCTGATCCCTCATGTAAACAGTCCACTTGGGGCGAATGACTGACGGGTGAGTGTCCGTGTTTAACTTGACTTGGAGTCAGCTAATGCTGGGCAGCTAGCCAGGCGACCGCTGCGAACTTAAGAGCACTGACATGCCCGCAATTAGACTTCATCCCCAAGTCAACTCACACACACGACAGCTGGTGCAGGCATCTGGCTAATCGTCCCATTAGCCACGTAAAGCGAGTGTACACAACTTTACCCTAATCCCAGTTACTACTACAGATGTCACGAATATGCTGCTAAGAACAAGCTAGCGCTAGCAACCAGATGTGGCACCGAGGAACCGCATCGGCTCGCCTGCTTTACGAGCTACAATCGAGAGAGCGGTGCTAGTGAGTGAAGGTTAATACCGGGAGAGTGGTTCGCCGGTGAGTGAGTCTGTGTGTGTATGTGTGTCACCGCTGTGTGTCCGTGGAAAGCCTCGGCGGGTCTGTGACCGACGTTAACAGACGATAGCAAGGAACTGGCTTGACAACATTAAGACGTGGCTGATTTCTCCGGGTAACCGCTGACTTCACTGCTAAAGCTCGGCGAACACTCACGCTGCGTCTCGGCGAAATGTCTCCGTGTGCGGCAAAAGAGGAAAAACAGGACGTTACCCATCAGAGGAGAGTAATCCGGAAGAGAGCAGTGCCCAGCGGTGTGTGTGTCAGTGACCGTGTGTGTCGGCGTGTGTGTGTGTGTGTTTAGCTCCGGGCTGACAGATCAACTGAACTAGCTGCTAGCCCAACCGCTATGAGCAGCGTGCCGCAAAGCATCATGGGAGGCGAGGAGCTGCGGAACGGTCTGTGATTGGTCCGCGGCCGCAGAGCCTTTTTAAATAAATGCTCCAACCTGTCATTTCTCTGTACGATGAAACCCAGTTTATCATCTCATACACACGGTGTGATCTCAACCAGTCATGAGTGGCGTCTCATTTTATATACGGACATTACATATTTTATCAATAGATTTATTTTTTGTATATATTGGACAGAAACAAGATATGCACCAGGAGTGGACGCTGCTTCCTTAAAGGGAAAGTGCATACACAAATTACAATTTCCTCATTATCTATTCACCACCATGCTGATGGTTGTGTATAGGCGGGGGTAAACAACGTCACAGCCAAAATAAATACAAGTGAAGTAAATGAGGACCGATTCTTCAAATGTAGAAGAAAACAAAAATAACACATTGAAACACAGATAATAGTTTTATGAATAACTGGGAAACTGTGTTTGGAAAATGAATTGCAATATGTAGTTGTTTTCCAAAGCAGACTTACCAGTCATTGATCAAAATGAATTACCCAGTTGTGAAACCAATAGTCTTACTTTGTTTGTTTGAAAAGTGCTACACAAATAAAATCGGATTGACAACTTCATCTTGTTTGATCATCTGCTCTGATATATTAAATGTCCGAAAAGCTAAAGTACAATAATTAGATAACACCAGACATGACATATGTCCTAGGAGGTCACTTCACTACACGTGTCCCCAATGAACACAAAATAAATTAATAATATAAGCCACACAGAATACCTTGATTTAAAATGAGCCATGAAGACTGCTAACAAAAGTAAACTTTCCCAAAAGCAACTGAAAGGGCTCATAAGCAGGATGGATGAATATGGATCAATAACTAATAATAAACCAGTTGAAATAGGGGACTTTCTCATTTGTCTGGAGCGTGAGGGAAACTAGGGGATCCAGTTTTGTCGCCATGTAACTCATAATGCTGCAGAGGCAAGTGACTCGCTGCCTCCCTGTTTGAGTCACTTGCTTGTAGAAAGAAAGGTTCAAGCTTTGCAGACTGTTTTTCCCACCGACACATAAACACCATCGTGTATAACAACCCCTGCAGGTAAATGACACCTGAGAAGCTGGGTGTGGAAAGTGTAATGACGCATTGCAGGTGAGTCACATCGTTCTTTTGATAGATGGTTATATGATAGATTTCTGTGTTTGTGGAAACAGGAGGTTAACAGTTCCGTGGTTAATTAGCAGAGTGTGTGGGGAATGACAGGAACAGATGATTTGGCTCTGGTCACAGGAGACTGATGAGTTTTGATAGAATCAACACAATTATTCAAATTTATTTTTTTTGTTGCAGAAAGGTTAACCAGAAATGAAAGAATCATGCCCTGCATTGTAAAAAAAAAGAGTTCTGATAAGAAACAAATGTTAACACAGCTGCTTTTGGTTTTGATAACAGACTGGGGCTCTTCTCTCTGGGTGCCCGGTGCTGTCACTGAGCCTCTTGGATATCCTGTGGATCTGTTATGTATGAGGTCTCACAGCAAGCCCAGCCCTCAGGAGACACAGCACATATCAGCCGTCAATACTGGGTATTCTTCTCAAGGTATAAAGCTGCTGTGGTAATGTGAGCATCTTACCAGGTTAAGCAGAGCATGGGGCCTGAAGGGAAGCACCTCTTCTCCAGAGCAACCAAGGACACAAAACAATAGTATCTGACTGTCGTGGTAAACGAGAGTCCCCAGGGGACTTCTGTGGGAAATACCAAACCAGGACACTTTCTTTAGTGGTGGGAAAACGCCACAAAGTGGTAGTGCATGGTATAAAAGGCATGTTTGTGTGTAAACATACAATATTTATTTACAATCCTATATATATTGTATTTGCAAAAAGTACAAATTCTATTCTTAATAGGTGACAGACAGTACAGCATCATCACTCATAAATGCACAATACCATATATATATAAAAGAACAGAGTGTGTGTGTGTGTGTGTGTGTGTGTGTGTGTGACCTGAGAAGAAAAATACCAAATACAGCAGAGACATTCACACAGATGCTCTGCCGCTCTCTTCCTTATATGGTAACGGAGCGTGAGGCAGGGGGCGGGGCTGGTGCGTTTACGTCCTCTACGTGCTCCGGACACCCGGAAGCGTCGCAAGCTGTAACATGTCTGCCTAAAGTTTGCTGTGTTTGTGTCCATCAGAGCAACATTAAACAACATATTCTCCATTTTAGGTGAAGCTGTGTTGTGTGTGGCACTTCCATTATGAGTGTGATCGAAACAGAACAGGTAAGGGAGCGATCAGTTAGCTGCTTTGTCGTTTTAGCTTCGCATGTTTCCTCCAATTCCTCAGTGCTGGAGAAGTTTCCTGTCCTCTTGAGAGACTGTTGCCAGCTTGTCTCTCTTGTGTCCAGGGGCCCGTCGCCCTGAAGGAGGAGGGGAACGCTCTCTTCAAGGCCGGGGACGTGAAGGGAGCTGTGCGCTGTTACACCCGAGCACTGAAGCTGAGTGACAGCCCGGCGGAGAAGGCTGTGCTGCACCGCAACCGCTCCGCCTGCTACCTCAAGCTGGAGGAGAACAGCAAGGCAGAGGCTGATGCGTCCAAAGGTGGGACACGTACCTGCAGGGGACACTGTGCAGGTCTTTAGTTTAGAAGAGTGTGAAGGGACGGTGGATTTACGCATGCAAAAAACACCACCGAGGTAGTGTTGCACATATAATTCGCAGAGGTACTCATGATAATGCACATTTCCCTATATAACTATTTACAACTTGGTTTACAACGAACTGTCTTTTCTGTGATGGAAGAAAGTACTCATGGACCTGTGTTTAATTGATGGAATAGTATATGTTTTCTTATGAAAATTAAATGCAAAGTTGGCTGATTTTCATTAAGGCATTCATGACTTGCTCATATTAAATCCTTGAGCGGTGACAGATATTTTACCTCACACTTTTTTTAATGGTGATCTCCACTTTCTCAAGTTTCCAGTGATTTTACTTTAGAATTTAGGAGAAAAATTTAAAGAAAATTATGACTTTTTCATTATTTAAAATATCACTTATTATTTCGGCTAGCGAGAACGGCAGTATCAGGGGCATTTCCGATGCTGGTACCAGAACACCTCGCTAGTTGAAGATTTGTGGACGTAAACAATTACATAGAATGTCATGTTTGCCTTTCTTTGCAGCTCTCGATACTGACCCGGGTGATGTGAAAGCCCGGTTCCGGAGAGCTCAGGCTTATCAGAAACTCAGTCGGTTTGACCAGGCCTTTCTGGATGCTCAGAGGTGTGCTCAGCTTGAGCCCAAAAACAAAGCCTTCCAGGATCTGCTCCGACAGCTCGGAGCACAACTCCACCAGAAGGTGATATGATGTTTTTAATGAGGTGGATGAAGGACTATGTGGAGGTCTTGTATTTGGAGCTGGACACTGAGGAGCAGCTCCTGATTGATGTCTTTTCTCTTAATCCTGTAGTCGAGAGAGCTAAATTCCACAGATGCACGAGTGCAGCAGATGTTCACCCTCCTTTTAGATGCCTCTGCGAAAGATTCCGATCGACAGAAGGTACGAATAGCTCATAAGGCAGAGTCCTAATTTATTTCTCTTCTCTCTAAAAGTGTTTTAATTTTTCGTCTTTTATCTTCAATTTCAGGCTGCTCAGAACCTGGTGGTGTTATCTCGAGAAGATGCTGGAGCTGAGCAGATCTTCCGTAATGACGGCGTGAAGCTGATTCAGAAACTGCTTGTGTCGAAGCAGGAGGAGGTGGTCCTTTCAGCTCTGAGGACCCTGGTTGGTTTGTGCACTGGCCATCAGTCCAGAGTAAGTGTAATTAG
Organism: Pseudopleuronectes americanus; assembly: GCA_038501795.1. Taxonomy (NCBI): domain Eukaryota; kingdom Metazoa; phylum Chordata; class Actinopteri; order Pleuronectiformes; family Pleuronectidae; genus Pseudopleuronectes; species Pseudopleuronectes americanus. The sequence goes on from CM076720.1 coordinate 7,683,236, forward strand.
AACTTCTCGTTATGTTCACATATATAAAAACTTAGGTTCCTGTCTGTCAGGAGATCCTTTCCACCGTGCTAATAGCACACGCTCAATTTCTTTGCTGTTCTTCAGTGCTTAAATCTGTTGTTCTATCTCCAGACTATGGCGATTGTGAATGAGCTGGGAATGGAGCAGCTGTGCACAGTAATGGGATCAGGGGCCTCCACTGTGTCTCTGGCTGCCTGCCACCTGCTGCAGGTGATGTTTGAGGCTTTAACAGAGGGCATGAACAGAGAGATCAGGGGGAAAGATGAAGCCATACTTCCTGGTGAGTTTGGAATCGAATCATGTTTATATTCATATTTGTGTTTATTAGCTTTCTGTCCTGCGCTGTCAAAGGCAATTGACTCTGTGAATTTGACACAGAACCCTCCAAGGAGCTACGCTCAATGTTGAAGCATCTATTGGGAATGCTTCCAGCACCTGATGTGTCAGGACCAGGCAGAGACAGCGCCATCAACCTCCTGGTCAAACAAGTACCCCGCAAGTCTTTGAAAAACCCTGACAACTCCCTCACACTGTGGGTGATAGACCAGGGTATGAAACACACACTAATTGAATAAAATAATCCTTTCACCCTTATACTTTGAGGGAAACAAAATAGCCATAGAGTTTTTCAGCAGAATTGCATTTAGAAGGAGTAGATGTGTTATTTTTTCCCTTTTTCTTGTGTCTAATGAACATTTGGCCTTAGCTCAGCTATTCCAAGCACTTGACATTCGGGCACTAGTTTTAACTGGCATCACTGCAGCTACATTAATCACGCTTTCGTCCTCCTTCAGGGCTTAAGAAGATCCTGGAGGTGGCTGGGACAGTCGCTGAGCTCGCAGAAGGACCACCTCTCACAGACAACTCCCACATGAGCTGCTCCGTCCTGCTCAGCAAACTCTACGATGACCTACAGAGTGACAAGGAGAGGGAGAACTTCAACAAACTATGTGAAGAATACGTTCAGTGAGTTAACCAGTGATGCCTGCTATTTAAATAAAATATACGAAAACCAAAAATCCCATTGGCCCAAAATTTGCAATCTATGAATGATTTTCCTCCTCTGATCATTTTCTTGGTAGGCAGTACTTCAGCCGCCCCGGCCTGGAAGCCAAGTTGCGAGCCATCCAGACAGTGTCGGTGCTTCTCCAAGGGCCGAGCGACGTGGGGAACAGAACCCTGGAGATGTCAGGATTGATGGACGCAGTGATTTCTCTGTGTGCCTCCGAAGATGTTATACACCAGCAAGTAGCAGTGGAGTCTGTTATTCATGCTGCAGGCAAGGCCAAGAGAGCCTCCTTCATCACAACCAACGGAGTGGCACTTCTGAAGGACCTCTACAAGAAGAGCGAGAATGACAGGATACGTGTGAGAGCCCTTGTGGTAAGTCCCACATGCGGCTGGATTCGAGATCTTCTTTCATGAAATATCAAAGTTAACACTTTCATGTGGCCTATTCCACAGGGTTTGTGCAAACTTGGATCAGCAGGAGGGACTGATTTCAGTATGAAGCAGTTTGCAGAGGGATCCACACTGAAACTTGCTAAGCAGTGCAGGAAGTATGTACTATATGTTTACGTTGAATAATGAAACTGGGTTAAGATTCTGAGAAGTGCGTCATGCATTGTCTGCATTGTTGAATTACAAGACACAAAACAAGGAATGGATTCTTCATCGATTTGGAATAAGAAGCAAGCTAAATCTCTCTCTCTCTCTCTCTGTTAGGTGGCTGTGTAATGAGTCTCTGCCCCCAACCTCCCGCCGGTGGTCTGTGGAAGGTCTCGCCTACCTCACCTTTGATGCTGATGTGAAGGAAGACTTTGTGGAAGACAAGAGTGCTTTGCTGGCCATGTTTGAACTGGCAAAGGTTGGCTACTTGTGATGCATGCACTGTAAAATGCATTCTTAAAGACCATTTCCTCTTTAAAAATGGGTATTTTTGTGATATTTGTGACAACCATGTTTTTCTGTATGTTTCTACAGTCGGAGGATAAGACGGTGCTCTTCGCTGTGGGCTCCACATTAGTGAACTGCACCAACAGCTACGAAGTGGAGAAGCTGGATCCTCAGATGGTGGAGCTGGCCAAGTATGCCAAGCAGCATGTGCCTGAGGAGCACCCCAAGGTGCTGCTGACATACTCCCTTTTTGTAGATGTAGATGAACATTACACTGTGTTCCTTCACTGCTGCACAGTAGCTCTACTGCTCAAACATAAAACTTTTTCTTTAGCTGTTCTTTAAATGAATGTTACCTGCAAATTCTTTAACCTTTTATATGTTTTACCTGAACCTTTTTGTCTGTTCACGTTTCAGGATGCACCTTCCTATGTGGAGAAAAGGATGGGGAAGCTGTTGGAGTCTGGCGTAGTATCTGCGTTGGTGTGTATGGTCAAACAGGAGAGTCCAGCCCTCACTGAGGCTTGTAGGGAGTGTATAGCCAGGTAGGAAAATGGCAGTGTGTCTGTTTTTCACTCAGTGTCTCCCTGCAGAATTTCTCTTAATGCCATTTTCACGACAGGGTGTTCTTGGCTTTGGTGGAACGACAGGAAGACAGAGGCACAGTGGTCGCACAGGGTGGAGGAAAGGTAGAGGCTCCATGATAGATTTACGTTAGTTGATCCTGTGCATTTACCTGAATACTTGGCTTTTGGAGTTTTATATGACAAAGTTTTCTGTTTTGCTGACTCAGGCTCTGATCCCACTGGCAAGCGACAACACAGGTTTAGGGAAAATCAAAGCAGCACAAGCGCTGGCAAAAATAACCATCACGTCTAACCCCGAAATTGCCTTTCCAGGAGAAAGGGTAAGGATAAATTGTAATTGGTCTCTTAAATGATAAATGTAAAATGTCTTTGTTAAACCATTGTTCCTTTTAATATTTGTAGATCTATGAGGTGATACGACCACTTGCCAGTCTCCTAAACCTTGAATGTACGCTGCTGCAGAACTTTGAGTCACTCATGGCTCTCACCAACCTGGCCGGCATCAGCGATAGACTCAGGTTAGCCACTAGGGGGAAGTCTCTCCAAAGAATACATCTACAAAACAAGTTAGCAATAGTAGGAGCATGATAACAGAATTATTAGTTTGTCTCATACAGTCAAAATTCTATAAAAATACTTCTGACATTACAAATGCATATATTTGCTTTGAGTAGTATCTGCTTGTGTTGATAATTTGTATTGTTTCACAGACAAAAGATCATAAAAGAAAAGGCTGTGCAAAAAGTTGAAGGCTTTATGTTTGAAGAGCACGAGCTGGTCCGAGCCTCTGCCACAGAGTGCATGTGTAATTTGGTATTAAGCACAGAGGTAAGACGCATTAAATTGAAAATGCATTATTGGCTCAAATTTATTAAAATGTGAAGCTAACAGCAATGGGTATTCGGTGTGTCCTCAGGTGCAGAAGATGTACCTGGCAACAGGGAACGATCGCCTGAAGCTGCTTGTGCTCTACAGCGGCGAGGAGGACGAGAGGCTGAGGAAAGCTGCTGCAGGAACTCTGGCCATGCTGACCGCTGAGCAGCCCGAGCTCTGTGCCCGCATCCCTGGAACAGTAAGTATACCACTGCATCAGTTCACTGCCACAACACTTACATCAATTCACATACTACAAAAGCAAATCTTCATATTTTTGCTCACATTACTTCCTGTCGTCCTCAGACAACCCACTGGCTTGAGATCATACAGGCGCTGCTGCTCAGTGATATATCCGACCTCCGTCATCGCGGAGCGGTCATCGTTCAGAACATGATGCAGGCGGAGAAGAGCCTGGCTGAGACACTCATGGAGAGTGAGGCTCTGGAGATCCTGACTGTCCTGGCAAAGGGAGCAGAAGGCATTCCGGAGCCCATTATAAAGGTCGCTCAGAACTGTCTGGACAAAGCTGTGGAGTACGGCATCATCAGAAGCAGGGAGGGGCGGGAAAAGAACTGAACTCTGAAAACACTGCTGCTGTGTGGGGATGTGCCTTGAGGGTTACAGTATGTGGGACCAGTCAAGTCATCTTCGCTTTTGCAGGAGATCAGTTATTTGGTTGGAATAGATAAAGGCTTGTCTTAAAATCCGCATTTGTCAAAAGGCAATAATGAATTTATTTAAAAGCATATATTGGATAAAAAACAGACAGATTCTATTGTGGCTATTTTCTATTACACATGAGCTTTGGCTGCCGTTTGACATTATTGACTGATTGTATCCATCGTGATGACAAGTACAATCATGCACTTCCAGCTATTGTGCGAAATTAACTTGAAAAACAACGAAGTGTAATTTTATACATTCTTTACTTAAGATTGTAATTTTATACCTGTGTAATTGTTATTCCATAGATATTCTTTGTCTTTTTATTTCACATTGTTCACACTACTTTACTGTTTTTTTTTGTTATTATGTTTGACCTATAAAGACCAAAACATTTCATTTGTATAATTCACTTAATTGTATGCAGTGTTTTCATTTTTAATTCACTACATTCCCACAACTTTAACTGTGTTTAATAAATTCATGTCTGTACCTGAATAATATTGTCACCTCTTCTCTTTGTTGGCACTTCCAAGGCATGAATGTTCAATCGACTGTCTATAAAATATATGTATATAGAATATGATATCTTTATTCATACTCCAGGGGCTTGATTCAGGCTATTCTGCATGTTAATTCGATTTTTTGTTTTTAAATAGCACTAAATCACATCATACATCATCTCAAAGCAATTTATTTATTAATACCGAACAATATTATATGGAGTAACTCACCAGTTGAATGAGCAAGATGTCAACAAATTCTCTTTAGTGAGCAAAGAAAAATTGGAGAGAGAGAGAGCTGGAGGAAGAAGAGAGGAGAGGTGGGTATAAAGGGGAAGAGATGATAGAAAGAGGGGTAGAGAGAGAGACTAGGAACAGTTGTTACTGTGAAAATAATAACAGTGATACTAAATATAATGATGGCAGCACCAGATAATATAAGAAGTAGTAATTATGATTATTATAATTTTTTTTCTTTAATCATTCTAATGTAGATCCATCAAGCAGACCTTCACATCAGTGCGCATGCGCTGTACGTCGCCGCGCAGCGCCACCTTCCACGCGGTTCAAACTTTGCGGGTAACTGCGCAGCCACGGATTAGCCACGGCAGTTTCCGCAATAAACAAACGGAGGGGACGCGTGTTTCAATGCGGTGGTTCGGATTTGGCTTCAACGCGTTTGGACAAATATGTGACCGAGGCAGATTGAATGAAGCGGCAGGAAGCGACGTCACCGAGGAAGTCAAAGTGCTCCGTCCAACTGAGCTCGACTCCTGCTGCTGCTCCAAGATCAGTGGAGTCAGGGCGAGCTGGAGCAGAAGAGCGACTGTGCATGAGGATGGTGAGACTGACACAGAGGAACTTTCACAGAGGAACTGACACAGAGATACTGACACAGAGGAGCTGTCACAGAGATACTGACACAGAGGAGCTAACACAGAGATACTGACACAGAGGAACTGACCCAGGAAGCATAACAACACTCTGTTAACTCTAAAGATTGCTCTGTGCTTGTGTGTGTCTTTGTGTGTCTGTTTGTGTGTGTGTGTGTGTTAGGTGACAGCTGTGTGTGTGTGGCAGGTTTCGATGCAGCCTCCTCCTCTCAGTCCCGTGGTGTTTCACTGAGCCTCGGCTGTAAAGACGCGTCCATCAGCGAACAGCACCTGACCCTTGCTTTCCCCGACAGGATCGAATCCTGGGACCTGCAGAGGAAAGACCAGACTCCATCATGGAGCACGGAGACAGACACCCAATCGGAGAGCAGCTCTGGTTGTGTGTATTTTAATATCTCGTACATAAACAGGTTTATCACGTGACCTGTCAGAGGCTCAACAGTAAACATCTGGCTGCTTTCTTACTCCAGGTCCACTCCTGAATCTCCCATTGGTCCCTGGTGGTTACATAGCAAACAAACAGTCTGGCTCTGGGAGGAGATCATGCCGTCCTCCTCTGTGCCTCCGGAGCCGTGTTCACCTGGGGACTGGGCAGGTAGAGCAAACACTCACATGCACGTCTTCATTTACAACTTCAAGTGCACCCTTCTGAAAATCTTGATGTTTGTTGCATGTTTGTGTTTGATTTAAAAGTCATGGTCAGCTGGGACACGGCGGCCTCACCTCTGAGGAGGAGCCCATGGCAGTGGAGGCCCTCTGGGGGATGTCCATGAGCGCTGTTGCTGCAGGAGGCTGGCACTCTGTCGCCATTAGTGGTAGGTAATTAAAAAACAGATGTTGGCTGTGAAAAGGGTCACGACCCCTTCAACTTAGGAAAAGAAAAACCTCTGATGACCTTTTTCTTCACAGATGGCGGTGACCTTTATTTGTGGGGCTGGAATGAGAGCGGTCAGATTGGACTTCCATCTCGAGGTCTGAGGAAAACGATGCAGCAGCAAAGTAGCCAACAAGCAGGTCAGTCCGTCTCCTTCAGGAATGTGAAATAAAGTTTCACTCCAAAACACAATCCTCTTATATTTCTTCTTGCCTGAAGTGACTATCAATCCAAAGATTTTCATCCTATCTGCTGAGGTTCATTTTGAATCTCTGGGGGGGCACAGTATATTTAAAGGAATAGCATGTCAGTTATAGGTATGGCAAAGGCTTTAGCATTCATGGAGGAACCACCGCTATAACTCTCCTGTTCAGTGCTTTGCTTGTTTGCGTCTTAAGCGTGATATCGTCATGGTAATAGCCGGGTTTCATTGACCGTATTGAACAGAAGCTTTGTGCCAAGACGCTGATGTGAAGAGTGGTGAAGATCCACAGGAGGGAGAGAAACACGAGGATGTATTCATATCGATCCAGGCTTTCCCGGCTCTGCTGGACGTCACCCCGTCTTGTGAAATCAGGACGGTCAGCTGCGGATCCCGTCACACAGCTGCTGTGACAAGTAAGGACTCTTGTGAAATCCTGTGTATTATATTGCTTTGAATTTCTTGATAAATCATATTAATCTCAGATGTTCTAATTTCAGCCACAGGTGACCTCTACACTTGGGGCTGGGGTAGGTTTGAATTCGGAACCTGACACATGAATACATTGTATTGTTTATGAAACTGATTGGTGACGCTGCTGCTGTGTTGACTTCCCCCTGACCATCTATCCTTCTTTTACCATTTCAGGAGAATACGGTCAACTCGGACATCAGACATTAATCAGTTCCGATGAACCCCAGCGTGTGGAGTTCTTCAGGGAGCAGCAGATGCGTGTGGTTGATGTGGTGTGTGGGACGTGGAACACTTTTGCTGCTGTTAAAAAGGAGGAAGTCCCAAGCTCTTAAAATTACAAAGGAATCTCCCTCATAAAAATGAAGAGTGGACTTTGGACAACATATCGGGAAGTGTAGGCTCTCACATGAAAAACATTAAGACTTGAGATTAAATATATTTTGTTATACAAACTAGTTGTTTGTGTGTTTGAAAAACTTTGGTAAATCTGTAATTTTGGTAAATGTTTTAATTATTTACAGGTATTTAAAAAATCTGCTTTTTAATTTCAAAAACATTACATAAAAACAGTTAAGGCAATAAAATCAATAGGTGAATATAATTTAAGGCAAATATTAAATTGTTGTAATGAGAAGGAAAGGGAATAGGCATCTCCGCAGCCCTCTAGAGGTCTTCACAGCACAATCTTGAAAGAACTGTGGAGAAATCAAAATGTAAGGTTACAGTTAAAGAGGGGGAAAAGTGGGTAAAATAACATATGTAACAATAATTAATAGTTTGATTTGTTTTCTTACCTGACAAAATCTGGTGATCTTGAAATCACATGCTGAAACTCTGAGAGGTTCACAGTTCCGTCCTTGTCAATGTCGGACTCTTCAAGGATCTGAAAAAGGGAAGAAACTGTAACCACTGTCTTCATCTAAAATAGCTTTTACACATTTCAATTCAAACAACTTCATCAATCCCACAGGGGGTCATTCATTTGGAACAGCTCATAGAAACAAGACAAAGTGAGGTACAAATAAGTTTAAACAAAAGTAAATAACAGTACAAAAAGTTAAAAGTGGATGAAAAGATAAACCTACAGAAAAGGCAATGGTTTAAAAAATCTATACGTACTGTTTAAAAACATGATTGCAAAGGGATACAAATTTAGAGCACCAGTTATTTTTCCAAACAGGATAACCGTAACGACATCCTCATGGTAACAAGGAAACTTCACTAGAACATGTTCAGAAGACAATACACTCTGTGCTTTCCGAAGGATTTGCTGATGACAAAAGGAACTTTCTGAACAATCTTCATTCCACTTTGGTGACCTTAAAGCAGTTTTTAACCACAGGCTGTTTCGGTATTTAACTATAAGACTGTGAAACCACCAGCAGATGACAGAGAAACACGGGAGATGCCCACTAGATGTCCAAACAGGGCTGGCAGAGAAGGACTCTAGTTTGCAGAGAAGTAAAAACATTTCGCCTCCAACGTTTCTCGATAGCCTCAGTTCATATCTGATTTAATGTGATCATTAAAGAGGAGATGCCTCAGTGAACTCACATTGCTGATGAGCTGTCGCATTTCCTCTGGGGTCAGTCTGGTGTCATCAGTCTCCCCGGTCAGACAGTTAACCAGCTTCTCCAGATCGCCACAATCAAGGGTTCCATCATCGTCAAAGTCTAAAACAATATATCAATATAGTTATTACACCCATTTCATAACCTTACATCAATAACCAGCATTGTGTTTTAATTGAGTTATTTACCAAATATGCGGAAGGCGTAGTGGGATTTGATCTCCAGTGTAGCAGAGTCACTGAAGGCACTCAAAAGATCCAGAAAATCCTCAAAGGTGAGGCTTCCATTTTTGATATCGGACGTTGAGAACACATGGCAGATTCTGTTCCTGAAAGGGTTGGACTGGGACAGGAACAAGTTCAAGGTTCAGAGCGGTTTATGAGCACTTCAGTCGTCTTCCAGAACACACAAAAGTGCACAACAACCCTGGTTAAATGGCAAAAATAAACATTTTAAGCCACAGAATGTGTTTTTACCTTGAGTTCTGTCAAACCAAGGATCCTTTCCATTGGGACCCTGGTGTTTTGAAGGTCTCTCTCATCTTTAGTGAGCAGTTCAGAGAATCTCTTGTGAGCTCTGATTATGAGAAAAGGGGCAATATTTAAGAATGTATGGCAACCAGCACTGATAGATGGATGGACATGATTTGTTATTGTTGGTAACGTAACGGTAAATGTTGCACGAAGCAGCTCACTTACAGGAGGATTTCTTGTTTTGTCAGGAATGTCAGCTCCTGTGAGGAAAAGGATTATTAATTAACAGAGTGAAAGAGGTCATAGATTAACATCAAACACTTGTCACTTACACGTCAATATTTTTATGAGTAGGATTTCCTATATCATGTTTTTATATATAGTTCCTCTATCTTTCTATTGCCTGTCACTTCATGATATTAGCAACATTAGCTTCCACTGACTTAACAAGATTGAGGACGAGTGCCCTCAAAGTTTTCTTTTTACTTTATAGGAACAACAACAACAACAGATGACAAACAAATCACCTGGTGACAAGGCTTTCATGGTTTTCTTTAGCTTCATAGCATTAAGCTCAGTTAGTTTGTTACGATGCGTGGAAACAGCAGCTCGCAGGTTTACGCAACTCGTTTTACTTCCGTGACGATATAACACCAGTTTTAATGACGTCGCTTCGGGCACTTACTTGATATTCTGCGAGCAGGTCCTTCCCAAGTTGACTTGCCGTAGTTCCCATGGCGACTTTCTCGACTTGGACGTGTACTTTCTTTAAAAAAAAACTACTTCTAGTTGCTTTTGTATCAACTTACTTCCGGTTTCTGCTCAGCTCATTCCCTCTTTCCTGTGTTCAGCTACGTAACGGTCTCCACGGTGACGCAATGTCAACAACAGCTGCCTCCAACAGGCGACGTGTAAACTAACACAGCAAATATAAATAAACAAATTATTTTTTATATTCATCCCACATGATATGCTTTAACATAACATATTTTTCAGCAATGAGTTTGATCAGCAATTACTCCTAAAAAAGATACAATGATCCTATATTCCTCCCACAAGGGGGAAATGTGCTGTTGTAATAGGGAAAATTAATACATAGACACTTGTCAAAAGTAATAAATAAGTAAACGTGCAATAGAAGAGCAAGGAAATATGAAATGGAAAAATTAAATAGATGGTTATTCGAAAAGATGGGGGGGTAAGACGACTGCCCCGGGGTACTCATGTGCAGTAACTCAAAATGCATCCTGTTGCATGAAGGGTTAAGATTTCCTGTGTGTCCTGACCTGAGTAAAGATGGCATCTCTATGTTTGGGTCCAGGTATTTGTTACCACTTGAGCTAATGAGCTGTTGCATTGTATAAAAACAAGTTAATAATTTCATCTCACCCATGTTTCCTTTTGTTCTTCTACTCCCACAGGTTTAGAGACATCGTTAAAGTATATAGTGATATCATGTGATTACATATTTTGTGGGCAAAGAGAAAAAATTGTAAAAAAAAATATACACTTTAAAAAAATATATATATAAAAACATATTTAAAAAGAAATTACAAATTTAAAAGTTAAAAAATTTAATTAAAATATAATATGACTAAATTAAATCAATCCAAAACTAAATGGTTGTGATTGTGATCACAATCAATATCCTCAGTGAATCTTCATATAAATGACTTGACAGGAAAGATGAAGAATCTGAACTTCAGCTTTGTTTCCCAGTAGATATCTGTTGGGAGGAAACAACACGTGTCTTGTATCGTGAATGAATTCAACTTCCCAAATTAGTAGTGGTGGGCCACACCCCCGGCTTCTGTTGCTATGGTAACTCAAAGTGTCGATGTTCCATCGCAGGTGATTCATGAGAGACAAACGCCACAGCTAACTTTGGCTAAAGCTAAAGCTAACATCTCTGTCTGTTACTGTAAATTACCAACAGAGTGAGCACGTGGGCTTTTCTTACTCCTGTAGAACATTCTAACATTAGCTTGGAGAAAAATTATACTTTGAAAGAGCTGCAGGTTTAACCGGAGCTACTGTTAGCTTGATGAATATTAGGGTATTTAGCTAGGTAGCTAATTCATTAGCACTAAACAATGCTAGATCTACCAAAGGTGAGGACTTCGAGATGATATAATTGGATGGATAAAATAGCCACACTGTTAGTTGGATGAGATTTAATCCTAATCTAAGAGTCCTTTAAAGAATATGATGGATACAACAGGGGCTTACAGCACCAGCCGCACTGGTAAGTGACATTTGCTGGAGACTAGCTGTGCACATTTAGTTTGTATTTGTACATGATCGTAACTCGTGTAACTAAACATTTCTGTCCGGCTCAACAAGCGACTTTGCTGATTCCATCTTTTTGCTTTCAGCCATTAGAACAGACCTCAGCCTGCTCCTCGAGTGTCTGAAGTTTCAGATGAAATCTCCTGAGCTACAGAAACAAGCTCTTCTCACCATCCACTCAATCTGTGAAAACAGAGGTAACACTGCTCCATTAATGTTTCATACACTCACTATCTTTTTCCAACAGGCCCTCCAGTCGGTCCTGTTTATTATCTGGAGAGCAATCGTTGAAGGAATTGATGCTTAACACATTAAAACAACACCTTTCAACTGTTCTTTTCAACTTTTCATTATTTCAGATGACAATGTGGACCTGCTGAGGGAAATGGGAGGTGTGGCATTTGTGTATAACCTCTCCAAATCCACTATTGTTCATTCGGATGTGAAGGAGACTGCACTTTTTACCATCGGCACTCTGGCAGGGGCCAATGGTAGGTGTTTGTGTGCGTGTATGTGTGTGTGTGTGTGTGTGTGTGTGTGTGTATGTGTGTGTGTGTGTGTGTGTGTGTGAGAGAGATATTTAAGACCTTTGCAGCCCCAAATAAGACGGTCGAGCCTCAAAGAGATGGAAAATATTTATTTGGGTAGGGTTTGTTAATTACTAAATTACTAGATACTCAAATCTGCCCAGGACACACACAGAGGACAGCTTCGTCACTTTGGATTGAGATTTTAAATGCGGGTGTCATAGGCTGCCGACCCGATATGAGATGAATGAAAGATGTGGATTTTATTATGAAAGTGTACACAAGCGTGTATAGTGTTATTTCTGAACTAAATTGGTCCAATGTGGTATTTTCAAATGAATGAGAGTTTAACATATTGTTGATATTGATGTTTATCTTTCCTTCTGCTAGTGTTTTGCAAGAATTCCCTGTGCAGAAAGGAGACATTTACAGACCTGGCTGGTTGGTTGATGAATGAACACCTCCCACTGACACAGAAGAGAGTGTCCGTCTATTTGCTGTCTGTGTTGGTCGCCAACAACAGTAAGATAAAGACCACCTCAGATAATTCAGTGAATAAAGCTACATGATCAGATGCTGATTAATGTATCATTTCTTTCTCTAAGTTCACATGACATTTTCTTTTAATTGTTTTCAAGCCTATGAGAGCAATTTCATATACATACAGCAAAATGTATTGCTGAAATATTGTACATTTCATATAGGATTCTTGAGAGTATGATGAGGATCTCACTTTTTAATGTAGACCTCTGTAACATGTGTGTGTCTTTGTGCTCTTGCAGAATTAGGACAGTCTTTAGCTTTAACCACTGGCTGCGTGGACATTCTACTGGACCTATTCAGGTACTTATCAGTGATGTAGCTATAAAGTTGACACAGGTATGCCAAATCCACTCATATAAGCCCATACATACAGCTTTGATAGTATACTTAAAAATTTGTATGTTTAATTTACTCAAGTTAATAATGTCATTGGTTGTTTTTTGTAAATCAAGATATATATATTAGGTTTTTCATAAATTTCAAATATATGCAGGGTTCAGTAAGACATTAAAATAATCTTGATTAGCCAGCTTAAACATGTAACATTTACAAGAGGTCAGAATCCATTTTTTCAGTGTATATGTTTTTTGGCAGGACTACTTTTCCCCTTTCCAAAGAGGCCACTGCAGTTATAGCCAACGCTCCTCACACTTACCAACTCTGGACATCTGTGTCTAGTGCTCTCTGTGGATGTGTCAACAATCCTCAAAACGGTAATGTCATCTTTGTATTATTTCTTTTTACAGAGGAGTTAGTATTTATAACATTATTGCCCTTTTCATCTTGGACTCAAACCATGGGACAGTGCATTTCCTAGTATCTGGAGTAAGAACAAAAACAGTGTTAAATCCATTGATTTTTTTTTGTCTTCCAGAGGAAGCTCAGCGTATTTGTGTTGCAGCCTTTCCTATGATAAACGTCTGGCTTCAGCAGATTACTCTGGCACGCACAGAGGTTATTCAATCAATTTGTTCCTTCATAGCAATGACTGTTGCCAACAACTGTAAGTAAACGTTTGGGCCAAACTTGTAAACTGAAAACAATGTCCAAACGATGAAATTACTTAAAAAAAATCTCCTGTTTGCTCCTGCAGGCTATGTTCAGGAGTGTTTTTCTGCCTCGGGGGGATTGGAGACTCTCACTCGCTCACTCCTTCATCTAGCCTCTGTGGCAGATACAAGCTCGTTGTCGTGCCAACTGTCAGTCATTATTTCCAAGACCCTGTCAGCCTGCGTTACTGATAACTGTGTGTATCGCTCCCTCACACAGTAACATTTCAAATGACACAATCCAAATGTTTTCCTTCTCCATTGACAATCTGCTCTTTTCAGCTGCTCTGGCTTCAGGTCTGGCTCAGTATGGCATAGTGTCCCATCTCCTCTCTCTGCTGGGCAGCCCAAATCTGGAGCTTGAGGACAGGCTTTCAGTTTTACTAACCCTGGGTCACTGCACCGAGGCTTCTGGTGAGACATCATCTTCATATTTTAAACAACAACAACAAAAATAGTTGATGTGCTCTCCTTATCTTGTGAGCACATCGGTATTATTTATGCTACCCTCAAAAAATTCCACAACTGTGTTTCCTCCTGTCTGTAGAGGACCACCAGTCCCAGTTGGTGCAGTGTGGAGGCCTGCCCCTGATTATAACTTTACTCACAGAGGACACATTTGAGGAGGTCAGGAAGGCTGCTGCGTTCATATTGCAGACCTGCAAACCAGCCAGTAAGTTTATGTCATAATAATACAGCTACTTCACGATCATTGTAGCTTCCTCATACAAGACAGTAAACCTTTTAATTCACCATAGCCATGCACTTAAAAGAGGATCAATTTTTTTTCATGACTGAATAATTTGTGTAATAAATATGGAATAGGTAGCTATCAAAATGATGTGTTTTTCTACCTGTGAAGCTGTGTCCTTGGTGCCTGGTCTGACGGCAGGACATGGGGAGGACAAAGACGTGGAGACCCTTGCACACATGGAAAGCTTCAGGTCCACAGCGCAGGAGTTGCTCAGCAGGATTAACCAGCTAGAGGAGAAACAGGCAAAGGTTAAACATGCCTTCACACACATTACTGCATTTCAGTCATTATATAGCTAGGTGGCTCATGACGTGTTATTGTTCATCTGAAGGGTGCTGAGGACGAGCAGGAAGAGAAAGACCAACCAACTTCAACTGAAGGGCCAGTTGCACCTTCTCCGTCTCCAGCCTTACCTCTACAGCATGGAGAGAGCATCAGCACCATCCCCACAGCATATAGACAGAGCATCACCCGCACGCACATGGAAACAGACGGTGACAACAGAGTTAAACTTCAAACTGGTAAAAATGTAGTTTTTAAGGAGTTTGCCAGAAAACTGAGGAAAATGAGTTCCAACCTAAGTTTTAAGGAGGAGAACGTTGAAACCAGTAGAGGAGATGAGTGGTATTCTGAGTGCAAGGGTCCCAGAGCCAAGCTGTCGCCTCATGCATGGTCAGGAGAGGGAGCCAGAGAGCCACATACTTCAGACAGGTCAGGAGAGTTTGTTATTTTTCAGACAAATGTAAAAGGTTGGCTTTCACTTCAACAGATTTCCCTCTGTTTTTGTTTTTTCTTTGTTTGTTTAGTCAGTTGTTTCAGCCCCAAGCACCTGTGAGGCACAGTGCACCAATAGAAATGAACTGTGCCAACGAAGGTAAAAGTCACAGCTTCATGTCTTTAACATCCGTTTAGAACCACCTATTTCTTTACTTAATTTTGCTGTTCTGTTAATGTGTGGTTTATACAATGTTTGTGTTTTAATGTTAAGAGTTACATGACTGTGATGAGGGGGAAATCAAAGCAGAGGAACACTCAGTCTCTCTGTCCCGATGTGCAGGTAGGAGAACATGAAGTTTGGTTTGTCTTTACTTCAATGTCATTTAAACAAGTTTTCTCAATCCTATTTGAAATTACCTTAGTATGAAGAATGAACCATTATTTTATGTATGTAGTTGTGCCTAAATCTGAAAACCATAAGACCCACTTTTCAGAGTTTAATCAAAGTCAAGACATTTTATTTACATTTTGTGTTTATTATTATCTTGTATACGGCTTCCTGGAGAGGCTTGGGACTGGCCAAGCTTAGGCCAAACAAACAATCACCGATATAAATATGCATCTTAGCTTTAAGGGAACATTCACCTTATCGATGTAAATTCAGCTATCGATCTTGAGTCAGTTACCCACATCTTTTCCCTCTCACCTTCAGGCTGTGTGTTGCCCTTTGACAAAGTGACCAGTCGCACATTTGCATCTCTTCAAAGCTCCCGCCGTCACAGCTGTGATATGCACAGGGCTCTCCAAGCAGCCACAAATAAATTCAGGGCTCATCTCTGCAGCCTTCTGTTCAGGAGAGAGAACCAGGACCACACTGTGGAGCTGACGCACCAAAACCCTGTGAGAGAGTCAAGAGCAGGGCCACACAGAAGGCAAGAACACCGGAGTGGTAAGAGGCTTCACCAGTAGCGTCAGTCTCACAGTCTGATAAGATCTTCACATAAAGTACAACAGGACTATGGAATTGATAGTTGTTGTAAGTAGAGCAGTTTACCTTGGTATTTAAAGCTGTGACTCAAGTGGTAGAGTGGTTTTGTAGGATGACAGTTCCATTACTCACATTTCAATCCTTCTTCAATCAATTTAGCATTTAGAACAACTACTTTATCATAAAACAAGGAAGTAAAACAGATGTTATTAATATCAGCAGCTGTGTAATATTTTTGTTTCACACATATCAGTTATTTTAACTCTGGTTACTCATGGACACAGAGTCTTACTCACCTTGCATCGGCCTTGGTTTGAAGGTTGTTGTTTGCCTGACAACTGGATCACAAGGTGATGCAGAAGGAAGCAGTAATTTTTAAATGGGAATGGATTGGTTTCACTTTTGGTCAAAATTCAATGGATTTTTCCAAGTATGGTCACCCCACAGTGTTTCCTAGTTTTACGGGGTACCTGTGATTGTGTTTTTTTGTTTAATTTCCAGGTTTTCTTTTGGCTCTTCAAGTTTTAAATATTGTTTATCGCCGCTCACTATAACCTTTTAAGGCTTGCATTAGCTGACCTGTTACTGTAACATGGGCTTAATAGAACTGGTGTCTGATCTGCAGTATACAAGGTCTCCCTGACTCCCACATGTAAAGAAGCAGGGAAAGTCAAGCGGTGCTTTCCAGAGGCCCACAGGAAGAAGCAGCATGGTAAGAAGCAAGTCAATTGTACTTGTATCTCTATCACAAGGGTGTCTCTTTTGTAATATGAAAACTAGAATTAGACTGAGTAGAGTGCATTCCAGCGCCAAGGGCCAACAATCTCCTTAGATTCAAACAAGAATTATAGCTTAGGCCACATCCCTTAGTGGCCTTAGTTAGTTAGTTTAGAGTTTTTAGCCCTATGTGTTTGAGTACGGCAGTGGAAAAAAATCAATCTCACCATGAAATCACATTTAAATATTCTAGATTAGCATTTTTATTTGAATCAGCACCATATTGCTCACACGTTGATATCACACCCTTTAACTTCCCTAAATTGAGACCAAAATTAGCAAAAAATTGCTGAAATGTCAAAAAACAAAACACTTCCTTGATCTGCCAATTTGAACAGATCAGTGCCGATAGTCAATGTTTTACTCCTTGGTCCATGACTCATATTTCCAAGTTGTGTGGAAATCCATTAAGAGGTTTTTGCATAATCATGCTTACAAAAACAAAACAATCAGTGGCTAAAAGCAGTTTGACCGTTGCAAATACTTGCTCCTCAAAGCTAAACCAACTATTTGAACTCTTGCTAACTGTTGCCTGATATTATTAGATATACGCTATCACTGTAACACACATGTACAACATTCTTCACGTGGGTTATTTGTGTGTCATCTTCCTCCACATTTCATAGGCATCGCCCTGACTCCACTGCACCGAGGAGCTAAAAAGAGGACAGAGACTTCTCAAAACAAGTCTGGTATGCATGTGGTGTTATGTTCTTCTATACTTGTCATGTCTGAAAAGGCAGCTTCTACCTGCAGGTAAATATGTTTACAGCACATCAACTTAAGTGTGTGTGTGTCAGAATGTTGAGATTGAGCGCCTGTGGTGGGAGCTGTCTTCTTGGCAGCAGACAAAGGCAGAAGGAATGTTGAAATGTGGCCAGTGTTCTCACAGTGCAGCCAGAGCTGGTAGAGATCAGTACAGCTGTATTAAGCTGTGTCACACTCTATGTTTGTGCGCGTGCGATTGTGCAAGTTCTTGTCTGTCTGTGTGTGTGTGTGTGTGTGTGTGTGTGTGTACGTGTGCGTGTGACAGAGATTGAGAGGATGTGTGCTATTGTTTTTGAGTTGTTTCAGTCACATAGCAGTGAAAGAGTGACTTTGCAAGGTCTCTGTCAGACTTTCTGTGACCTAAAAGCTGCCACAGACTGTCAGGCTGAGCTTAACTGTATCCTCAGACCTCTCAGCCAAATTTATTTTTCCAATGCTCAGTTTGTGCGAGTCTACACTTAAAATAGTTTTTTCTTCCACAGCAAAACCCACATTTTCATTCTTGCTCTGTTCAGCTCATCTGTTTTTTCCATCTCTCTCCTCCTCCCATAATGTATTCGCTTTTTTTCCCTGTCTTTATTCTGCCCCCGACTCCCTCGTGTTTTCCTGCCTCCTCTTTCTCATCCACCATACATCTCTTGCTGTATTGTTAGTACAACAGCTGGATTAGCCAGGGCGATGCAATATCGCTGTAATGAGGACAGAAAGAGTGAAAAGATACATGTTTCTCTTTTTATGTAAAGGCAGTTCTCTTAATAAGAGAATGAGTTCTATATATGCTAACTGTTTCTTTCAAACGCAGAGAGAAGAGGGAGGAATAATCTTGGACATTCTGTCCTCGATAACCAGCCGAAGACTACCACAGATTCCTGCTCCACTGTAAGGGTGTAAATTAATATTATCTGACAAAAATGTATATGTTTTATAGCTTGTTAGGTTTTCGAGCAGCTTTTTATCACCATGACTTTTGGCTGCAACGCATTAAGTTTACTGCCAGTAGTCAAAACTAAGTACCTCTACCTACAGGCCTGGCCAATGTGTTTCCTCTACGCTATGAAAATATGCAAAAACTTTCAGTTACAGTTTAACTCTGCACACGCAGTTTGGTTCAGAGAGATTGTTAAAGTCTGGACTACACACACAAGGCACGTACAAGTGCAAAGTACAAGAGTGCATCTCCGCACTCTACTGTCTGTCGAATCCTTTCTCAGAGTTTTGACTCTTTCAATATTATTCTCAGAGAAGGAAAAGGAAGGACTTCTGCCGTGAGGAGGTGCATCACCTTCTGAACGGAGTTAAGAGATTTGGCTTCTCTTGGAATTCCATCTTGTGGTCGTATCCCTTCCAACCTGGACGCACCAATGTTGACCTAGCCCAGAAATACAGGCAGCTAATGGTAACAAGAGAAACTCTGGAAATAAAGTGCTGGTGCTGGTGTTTCAAGATAAATGTCAAAATGCAATAAGATTAACTGCCTTACCTTCTGCTCTTGTCTTTGCCTTCAGAAACATAAAACCATGGATGATGGCGCAGGCCATTAATAATGGTCCTCTGGAAGTCGACAGCTTTGAGTCATCTAAAATATTTATTTCAAGTTCAAAATACTGTTTGGTTGTACAGTTATCAAAGTTGTACACACTCCATATACCTCTAATTTATTGAGCCTGATATTTAAAACTCTGTGTTAAGTTTTCTCTGTCTTTAAAATTGTCATGCTGTAGTTTGTGTTTTGAAAGATACTGTAATTTGTTTGTTTACATTACATTAAACTGGTGATTGGGTTTCTTAATGTTTCTGTCACTGTCAATAGCTCCCTGTACTGGATTCATGCAAACAGACTTTATTTCAAATGGAAAATGGAGCTGCAGACACTACAATGCATGCTTATAGGATAAAACCACTAGAGACCTAGAAACCACTGGGATGTTGTGTAAGAGTGAATTGCTCCAGACTCTGAGTGGATTAGATTTACAACATTTTAAATATTCACCATTTGAGTTAAGTCTTTTTGCTGTTGCACCATCGTTTGATGAATCACCATCACATTGTGCAGGACCACTGTGTTGTCACATGTGCAACTGCCAGATTTGATTGCACAATGTTTTCATGTTGAGGCAGAGCATTTAAAACTCTGGAAATGATCTGCATCAATGCTGTTTCACTACGGCCTGTAGGCCTCGTCATAGTTATCCACCAGTTTGAAGTCATTACTTAATTTAACCTACTAAACATTTTAAAAGTTAAACGTAGTTTGTTAGCAAATTTATTTTCTCATTATAGTTAACATATTAGCAGGAATGTTTACATTATGAGCGAGTGATAAGGAATCTGTGAAAAACATTGTCCATTTCAGCAGTTTTACTAAAACTTGAGTTGTGTTTGCATTTGAGTTTGACAACTTCTGCTTTTCATTATTTAACAAGAAGATAGTTTCCGACGAAAAACACGATGATAACTAGATCGCATCCCTCCGCCAAAGCTAACACCCAATCGTGAAAGAAAAATTCCTGGATCTGACCCTTAATCAAACTATACCCCACCCCTTCCCCAAAGTTCAATGTAGTTGGCTCAGCCGTCTTTTGCATAATCCTGCCAACAAACAAATATATTGAAAAAATAACCTCCTCGGCAGAAACAGTTAACAAAGCAGCTCTGTACTAAAACAACTTTACATAAAAAAAAACACATTTCTTTTACTTCCTTGATCACAGTCACAAAAACAAATCCCAAGTTGTGTTGGTCCTCTGGCTGTTATAGTGCATTAAGAGACATGAACACATTTACTAAAGGACGACTTGACTGAGATCACTGACTGCAGAGCGCCTCTCCCTCTCCACGGAGACTCATCGCCGGTGTGTTGCCAAAGCCACGGGACTTACCCGTCAGCCGTGCCCTGTGGCGTAAGCTGTTAAATTTAGGTGTGACCAGACAAGGCATACATGTTTATCGGAAGTTGGACTTCTTATGGATTATGGAACTGGAGAAGACAGGGTGATCTCCTCATGCAGAATAAATGTTGTCTCCACTCTGAGCTGGATGTTATACATCTTGCTGACGTGGAATTCTTCTCCTTTCCGGCAAATTGGCAAAGTCCGGTTATTTATTGAGGTTTTGACTTAGTAGGCAGGCGTCTCTTACCAACCAGCTCACTATTCCAGTCAAGACACAGGGTTAGTGGTTCAGTGAGGGCCAGGGGGGGAGAGGCATATGTGGAGCAGATTTCTCATGGACTGACACTCAGTCACACTGAGGACTTTTGACCCAGGCCCCCCGAAAAAGGCTCCTTCCTCTGGAAAGAATGTGGCCTCGTCTCTCCCCCTCCATCCCTCTCCCTCCTCTTCTTGTCCTCTTTCCCACGAGACTGCGAGAAGCCGCTGTCTCTATTACACAATCTGAGCCGTGTTGACTGTAATTTAATTTCCGTGTCCCATACGTGTACGAGCCTGTTGTTCAGGGTGCTGTGTCATGGAGAAATCTCATTGTTGCTCGAGCATGTTCGTTTAACAGATCCCTGCTTGGCACTCGTCACTTGGGCTGGAAGGGAGCTGGGTCACATTCCACTCTGTGTGATGGGACCAGAGTACAGCTACTGTACATCTGGAGCTAATGAATGTGATGCATCGCAACATGGAGTAAGATTATTTCCTCCACATTAAAAAACAGAATGCATGACCACAACGCACTTGAAATATTTTTATTTCCACAACCAAGGCACGAATTAAATTCTAAAAAGTCACCTGAAAATACAACTTTCATCCCTGTTGGGGGAATATTGCAAAATCCAAACAAAAAAGTGTTAAGCAAAAATGTTTATTGAAAACTTGTATATAATCAGATACATAAATGGTCTCCATCTTTGGTTGCATTGCTTTTGTCCCTTAAACCTGTTGTTTTGAATTAATGGATTATCCACTTCAAAAAAACTCATACTTTTTCCCTTTGCACTCAATAAACATGATTATTTACTACACTATTATATAATTTTTTTAGGTTTTCATAAAGCAACAGCACCTCTTTCTTCAAGTCCCTTATGAGAAATACATTTAAATTCTTGCCCTGGGAATTTTGCATAGAGGAAGATCTCTGTTGTCCATCAAGAAACGTAATTGAACGCTTGTCCCCTGTCCTGCTTGAGCTCCTGTACTCATCACCCACAGATAATATATGGCAGTATACATGTATCCAAAAACATCAGTGTATCAGTATTTAGACATCATGTTCACTTGGCACATTTGGTTCATTTTGAAAGAGAAAAATTAACCGTTTCCCTTTATTAGGCTGCACACATGAGGAATCAAACTTTGTATTTGTGAAGTCAGAAGTCAAGAAAAAGGTTAAAAAGTGTTTCACAGAAAATGATATCTATCCACTTTTTTCACTTATTGGATTCAAATCAGCTCGGTAGACAGGTTGATGTCTGTGATGGGAGCGTCATCGGGGATCTGGACATCGATGGGGATGAGGTCATTTCCTTTCAGATCCAACTGCTGCAGGAGTCCACTAATGTTTTCCTCTTCGACATGACTCACGAGCTGCTCCATATTCTCTGCGGCCTCCACCTCCGCAGACTTTTCCAGCTCAAACGTGCAGAGCTCAGCAGTGTCCAGGCACTCCCCGCTCTCTGGGATGTCTGAGGGTATGTCTTCTTCGACTGGGACAGGGATGGGAGCTGGGGACGGAGGAGCATAGACCGGTTCGAGGCCACCAAAGTAACACAAAGGGGGCGAGACGAGCTCTGGCACAAGCTCTGTGGCTTTTTCCAGAACATCAGCCGGGACTGGTAATAACTCTGAGGTGGGCTCCAGGACAGCTTCAACTTCCGCCTCGGGACTTGAGAGAGGCTCTTCTTGAGGAGTAGGTTCTGGAGTTAGGGAAATCAGAGCTTCTGCAACCTGTTCTGGTGCTGCAACAGGTTCTGGTTCTGCAACAGGCTCTGGGGCTGCAACAGGCTCTGGGGCTGCAACAGGCTCTGGGGCTGCAACCGGTTCTGGGGCTGCAACCGGTTCAGGTACTGCAACAGGCTCTGGGGCTGCAACAGGCTCTGGGGCTGCAACAGGCTCTGGTTCTGGAGGAGATGGTTTGCTGATTGAGTCCAGAAGGCTGGGTTGGGCTGGAGCTGGGGTTTCCTCTTTAACAGGCTCTGGTTCAGCATCTTTAAGCCCAGCATAGACAGCAATAGCCTCTACACCTTGACACGCCAACTGTGTCACAGCATCACCCACCACCGCCTCTAGATTCTTCGGCTCCACGGCCTCTTGGGTGCACGGTATCGCAGCCTCTTCTGCTGCCTGAACAGCGGCCGGCTCCCCTGCTGCAGCCTCCCCTGCTGCAGGCTTCTCCTTAGGGACAGGCTCATCTCGTTTTCTGCTGAATTGGTTTCCCATGGTGAACCTGTGCAGAGAGTAAATAAATGACAAGCCCATTATTTTCAAGAATTAGATGTCCAATTGTATTCTTCAAATCGGTTGCAAAAAGCAATTTATAACCATTACAGAGGATGTTAAATCAGTTTTTAACAAGATTACACAAAAAAAACTGACTGACTGGACAGATGCCGTCTGGGTCCAGGAAGAACCCATTACTTTCTGATGAAGATTGGGATCAGGGGGGCAGATCCAGGAAATGTTTAATTGTAGTTGGTTTAAAAGTCTCTCTAAGCCATGGAAAACAAAACTCTTTTCTGCTGAACATTGTTGTGATGCCTCAAAATACTGCATGTTGTGTTACCCAGCATATCAGTCACAAGAGAATAGAGTATTGGAGCTTTATTTGTGTGTGTGGGCGTGTTTTTTTAAGTGAATGTTTATTTGTTTTGTTAAATCTGAAAAATCGAATAAATATATTTCTAAGAAAAACATTGCACGATCACTGCCAAGAGAATAATTCATGATCTTTTTGAAAAACAGGCATATTTAGGCAACTGAATTCTGTGCAATTTGGCACAGCTTGGTTAGATTGCAGGAGACTGTTGGGCCTTGGTGGAGGTGTGAGCTCCACTGAGGTTTTGTCCTTTATTGAACCAGTAACATTCCATTGAGATAACAAATATATCTTCTTTAAGAGTCCTGGTCAAGATGGGCAGCAGTGAAGTATATTATAAGGAAATATAAAGTCTAATATTTCGTGTATAATTCATGTGGTTGCTGATTGCCTATTAAGTTGACACTTTATTTGCAGAAATGCAACATTATTCGAGATTATAAAACAACAAAATCAAAGAAATAAACCTAACAAAAGCTGTCAGGATTGATTTCATAAGTTGTGCAGCGGATATTCCAGTCTGTGCGTTTTGGGACATAATGTTTTCTTGAGCCCAGGGGCTGCAGCATGTGGTACGCACACTGTGCTCTGTACAGCGTGGTCCACAATGTGAATGTGTGCGTTTGATTCCTTCTTTAAATTCGCACCTCACCACAATAAGGCATGAATCAGAGACATTTAGACGAGCAGAGCTCTTATTAAAAGACAAATGAGGTTTTGTGCTCCCTGTGTTTGTGTGAAACAACCACACCTTGTTCCCAACGTTCCGTCCGTCACAACCTTGGATCCACATGCTCACATGCACTTCAACAACATGATGACACCATAAACCCGCATACGACTTATTATCAATGCAAACACGTCTAATAATTAACGCTCAGAGCAAAAGGAACAAAGGAGCCTGCAGAAGACGACCCCGCCTCCCTCCCCGTGCTGTACAAAAAGTCTAAACCCTCCAAAGTGCACAGAACAACACGCGCATAGACTCAACGTGAAAAAGAAATTACTGTAACATGTGTGTCACCAACCTTTTCAACCCTTTTTTCCCGTTGCAGTTAAATGAGGAAACGCTGCAGATGAGCTCACACTCGACTCTGAGAAGAAGGCACGTCCAACTGTCTGTTAAAGCGCCGTGCGCATTCACGATGCGCGTTCACAAAGCTCGGCCCCGGGCTGAGAGACTACAGACCTGCGCGACCCAGAGCGACACTGACGTCGAATCATAAAAGTAAGTCAACTACAAACAAATCTGAACTGCAGATCTGCTGCACTCAGTCCGACCTTAACACTCAGTATTTATGCTATTTGTTATTTCAGAGTGATCAACATAACACAACGCTGGACTGGTCATTTGTCTAAATACAATCTTTATTTTTCACTTTTAGTTTCATTATTATTGCAATTCCTTGATGCGTCACTGCAGCAGCATAAACATAGTCAGCTGATCTGCTGAAGGTTGAGTTTAAAACCCTGCGACACAGTTGCTGCTGTCACAAAGGTGAAGTTGAGAAGCGTTCCACTCTGAGTTTATTCCTGACGAAGAAAGCGTAAGTTCTGAATTTACAGGTCATTTGTCAACTAGCTTTTCTCTTTGTGAAATCAACTTGTCGTGCATAGATTTCTGTTAATATAAATATTAAATCCACAGGTCAGAGGTCATGGGGCCTCCCCGGGCTGTAGCAGGCCTCCTAGGGATGTGTCACCTGTTCATCTTGATTCAGGTGTCTGTCTCATTGTTTGTGTCTGTTGCTGTGTTCATCCGCTCCGACGACTTCTCCATCAGCCCCTTTCAAATGTGTTTCATACACGAAGACGGTGAAGTGCACGGCTCTCCTTTGTGCGGAGCTGAGACTGAGATAACCATTAACCCACTCACAACAGTGGTTATCCTGGGTTTGTACATTCCTGTGGTGCTGGTGCCCTTTTCCCTGTTGACCATTATGTTAACGGACTACACCAAGGACGGATCCCTGCTGTGGTTTAGCGAGCTCTGTCAGGCTGCATCGAGCCTCCTCATGCTGACCGGCATCATCGTGTTTTTGATCCTCAATCGGCCGTTCCTGGCCTGGGAAAACATGACCGTCTGTTTTCACAACTGTGTGGCCGTGCAGGTCGAGCTGGTGATCACCACTGTGCTGACCCATGTGTTGAGGAGGAGGCTATAGTCTGACTGGTCTGACTGGAAGTAGTCACGTCCAAACTGTCCCTGCTTGAGCGTTACCTAAGTGTGCATGAAGATTCAGAAGAAGGACTTGATTTTCATCCGTGAACAGAAGGAAAGAATAAATAATCAAACCACAAACCAACAAACAAATTTGAGTTGAACTATTATCATAACATTATTGTGCGACCTTAGTTGCAACATGCAGCTTCAACATTTAAGCTAATGAAAACCAAAGCACTTATGACAGTATTTGTATTTATGTTACATTATTAACTGTAAATTGTTGATCTTCATTTTTGTTAAATCTGTGTTTTTGATTTCCCTCATACAATGTACAGTATTGTGGTCAGTATATTTCATTTTCACAGTGTTCAATGCTTTGTTTATTGAAACCTCAGAAAGTTTCAGCTTAGTTTTCTAAAATTAACATCCGCAGTGATGTATTGTAACATTGACACGGATGAAAAAAAGTTTAAAAACAACTTTATTAATTCATGTTACATCATTGAAGAAATGCTGAATTTGAACGTGAATAAGTAGAAGTTCTAGTAACACTGAATACTCAGGGATGCTGCTTTTATATCATAGTCTGTGGTTAATAAACATCTTTTACTGAATCAAAAACAAAAATAAAGAGCTGAATGTGTTTGTAAGGTCAAGTTTTCACGTCGGCCGACTGAGTTTTCATCCCTACCGTTGCAACATCGTTGATCTCAGACCAGTGGAGATGGGCCCTTCTGAGCAGTCAGGCCCCCGGAGCAGCCCGAGGATGCACATACAGCAGAGGGGGAGCTCTGCAAGTGAGGATGGCCCTGAGGTGACAGACACCAGTCCGAGGGGGCATCTCACCCACCGTACCCTTCCTCACAAACTAATATTCACCATGTCAAGATATAACACTTAGGCTAAGCAATAGACATCTTTATATGACTGCTTAGGTAAATGCTATCATGTTTAAATAATGTATAATAATGATAAGAATATTTTTATAGGAGGGGAGATGTTACATGGAGTTTGTTGTGACAGATTGTTCCACTGCTCCACCAGAGAGAGAGAGAGTGTGTGTGTGTGTGTGTGTGTGTGTGTGTGTGTATTGAGCAGTAGTCGGGAGCATCGGAAGGAGCAGGATCAAAACGAAGCAGACAGCAGAGGATGTCGCTTCCCAAACGTAAGTAGACCACAAATAACATTAACTAATTTGAATGAGTCATTTTACACCGTCAGCTTCTAAATTAGTACTTAGGTTAGATTTCCGAGTGATCATTTTGGACCGGTCATTTATGTTGATAAAACTGGTTTCACTTTTGGTTTCATTTCGATGGTGGTCAGGTGAGCGTGATGATTCAGTACATAAACAGGATCAGCTGATAAGCCTGAGGTTAAACTCCTGACACAGTTATTGCTGGATCACAGTTGCTGTGTATAATGCCTGACCAAAATATTTGACAGCCTCAGCAGGAATGCTTGATTTCAAGATTCAAGCTTCTTGGTCTGACTCTCTCCACGTTTGTTAAAACAACAATCTTCTCTGTCCACAGATCCACTGTGTAATAAATTCACATATCAAAGAAAGAGAGGCCCATTGATGTAATTATTTTATTCACCACTGTGAGCACCGGTTAGAAATTCAGCCAACAGGCATCTGTGCAGAAGATTTTTCTTCATAATAATAATGATGTAAGTACATTCATAAATACCATTTTGTCAAAAACTTTTTCTCTGTCTGAAGCCCTATGCTTATAATTCATGTATTTCTGTCAACATGAACATCACATCTACAGGTTGGAGGTTCCAGAGTCTCACCAGGCAACACATATTCTCTCTATGAACAATTTCACTGGCCGCCTCATATGGATTTCAATGTGTCTCCTGCTCATCTTGACTCAGGCGTTGGCCTCCTTGTTTTTCTCTGCTGCCGTGTTCATCCGCTCCGATGACGTCCTCATCAGCCCCTTTCGAATGTGTCTAACACATGAACACGCCGAAATGCACTGCACCCCTTTCAGTGGAGCTGTGTTTGAGGTCAAAACTATCCTGTGTTTGTACGTTCCCCTGGTGCTAGTGGCCTTTTCCCTGTTGGCCGTGCTGTTCGCGGCCTACACCCAAGATGGAGCCCTGCTGTGGTGTAGCGTGCTCTGTCAGGCCGGGTCAAGTCTGCTCATCACGACCGGCATCATCGTGTTTTTGCTCCTCAATCTGCCCTTTGTGGCCTGGGAAAACATGACCCTCTGGTTTTACGTCTATGTGGGTGTGCAGGTTGAGCTGGTGATCACCACTGTGCTGACCAGTATGACCTCAACTCCAGTGCCTGTTGTAAACCTGCCTAATAATACTATGGAGCTACGTTAGAATTATTCCTTGTCATTCTTCCTCCTCAAACATACAATACACTGTTACTATGATGTTTGTGTGTAGAGCTTTTTATGAACAGTCTATGGTGCAGACTAAAGTGTGAAAACTTTGTGTCCAGCCTACCTGGTTTATCTGCAATGAAGATTTTACAGTCAATGCCTGATTTACTTAGCTGGTGTTATTCTAATGCAGTGCATGTTAGATATTCAGACTGTAAAGTTTTCAAAATGAAAGCTTTGTAATTCAGCTGATTATGAGGCATTGCAGCATCAAAATAAATGTTGGGCTTTTTACTTTGCGGACAAATTGTCATTGTCAGGAACAGGAAGTGATCGTATTGCCATGACAGAGATCTGCACCTATCCTGTAAGGTTTGACCCAGTTGTTTAGCTGAGGATGTAAAAGAACATCTACACATGTACAGATCTACAGTGCAACAGAGTGCTGGTCGCCACAGGTGCACCAGTCAAAACGATTCATCATCAGGTGAAAAATATTTCCCGTACAAGCTGTAAGCCATCGTCCTCCTGCTGCGCTACATCTGCTGCCGTCTGTGAGCGCTCCACCTGCTTGTCAGAGTCCAGCTCAGCGTTCATGAGACCACCGGGGTCCTGAACCAGTCCTGACCTCTGACCCCGGAGTCCCTGGCTCTCAGTGTACGGCAGCGTCTCCACATCAGTAATGTCCAAGTCTGTTTCTGAAATGTATGTGTCATCCTGGGCGTCGGTGCAGTCCGAGGACTCCTCTTCTAAAGACTCAAACACGGACTTTGCTTTTGTCTTTGAAGACGCAGATTTTCCTCTGATCGTCACAGTGGCATCAACTGCTTTGTCACCAACCTGCAAGACAGGACACTCATGTTTAAGATGGTTCAGGGAATAACCTGCATTTTATCACCTCTGCAATAAACTGTACGACATATGATTACCATTTTTTGATCTGTGAAGCACAAATTGGGCCTGGATGCAGGCCCTAAATTTCCCTCTGGATCAATAAAGTATCTATCTATCTAAAAGTAGTGCCTTTGATTTCCACACAAACAGCATGATGCATTTAATTCAGTATTGTTCACAACCTTTTATTTGTATTTGAGGAAAAAAATGAAAGATGCCAAAGATCTTCTGTCTTCCTATGACCAATAAGGTCGCTCGATTCAGAAACAATCAGGAGCAAAAACCAGCCGTGAGAGTTGTATGATATACGGCTGAGGAGCAAAATTAAATCTCACTTTCAAACTCTTAAATACAAAATGATTTAAGAATTTATTTTCCATGAAATGCTTGACAACAAATGAGCTGAAAGATTCCATGGTTGGTTTCATGTTTCTACGTTTTCTAACTCTGTTTTTAAAGTCTGGAAAAAAAGACCTATCACTTTTTGATTGTCAACTTTTAATTTACTATAACATGTGTTTTATATTTTTGTCAGAGATTCCTCAATTATATTTATATTAGTCTATATTATAACAAACACATTTATTTATATTTTATATAAATATTTAAATTTACCTTATGTGCAATATGTAAAAAGTAGTTATCATTATTATTAAAATGCTGTTGTAAGTGATGATGTAGGTTATAGTTATGTATATCACACAATGTTTACATTTCATTCACTCATCTGTCATTCAAGCACTACCTTTAAAAAGGGAGAAAGCAGCGGCACCTTGTGGTCGGGAGGGAGAGCAGCACCCTGGCAGGCGGTGTCGGTGAGATACGACACAGCAGCTTCCACCAGCTCTTCCTCGTTCATACAATAGAAAACAGACCTGAAATTACACAGACGAGTTTCTGTTAAACGGATCGAACCACAGACCGGACTCCATGTCTGTTGTTTTCAATCATTACCTCGTTGCTTTGGCTTTTCTGCTGCTTGTCTTCTTCTTCTCTTTCACCGGCGCTTTGTTGGACATCCATGTTGGAAGAGTCCGAGGATTCGCCGACATGTTGGAATCACTCACACGTGCACTGCTCCTCAGGGGCGTACACGTGAGGCTGTGTGGATATCAGAGGCTGATTAATGATAAATAAAAAACAAAAAACACGATCACAGAGCTGAACGTGTTCGAGGAGTCGCGTCAGCGCATGGGCCGACTGGGTCTTCATCGCCACCTAGCGGGCAAACAGTGAAATGAAGAGCATGAAAATGTGCAACAACAACCAAATTTACACAGCCCAGTTCAAGCCCCCCTTAAATCATAATTCATAATAATCCCAATAAATGTCACATGTTTTTATTTAAGGAATTCGATTTTTGCTCCTGGCTCTTGATAAAAAGCAAAACATTTTCACAAGTTTAAGGTTGATCAATTATGTGTTATACCTCCTCACTCTGCACAATGCACAAGCATATATTTCATTGATATATATCGTATTTATCATATATATATTATATTGATATACATGTTATTGAAGATGTGTTCTGTATTCACAAATTTCATGTATATATTATCCGTCGAAACAGCTGCTACAAATGTGCCCCATAAATCTAGTAGAGTATAATGGAGGCTGTAGTGTGTTAAAGTTGTTAAATATGTCATTAAAGGGACTTTGTATAAGAAGAATTGTTCCAGATGTACTGACACCACAGGTTATTGTGATGTGACTGAAATAATGAGACATCCCCACCTTGTTTTTAGATTTTAGTCACAGAGTACATATATACATTGGTGTATACAATAACCATTGTTTTCAAATGTCTGTTGCTTTCAACATCCTTTCTTATGTGTGTCTCCTTGAACGACACACACACACACACACACACACACACACACACACACACACACACACACACACACTGTGAGAGAGAACAATTTGTCGACGTTGGAATTAATCAGCGTTGCAGCAGCGTGGTTTGTAATTAAAACAGTTTTGCATCGTCTTATCATCCAAAGTCACATCTCTCTCCCTGGACTGTCTGTTGTCTCAGCTCATTTTTTAAATCAAAGTTTTAAGGGTAACTATCTTTCTTTTTTAATTAACTCTTCGACTCAAGTATTTGTTGCATCTAACACACAAATGTGTATATTGAGTCTCTTACCACTAATGCATTATTTCCTATTAATAATCAACACGTAGAATTATATAGATTTGTCAGACAATAGTAGTTGTTTGAAGCCTTGAAATGTATTTTTTTATAGTGAGGACACGGAGAAGAGCTGATGGTTTCTAATCCTGTGCCCTTTCCTCCAAAGTCCATGCTAATCTCGACAAAACCCGACAAAACCTTTCCTCCCCTTTGCCCTCTTCTGTCCTCTCGCTGTTCTTTTATCACCCTCTTTCCATCTGTGGTGTTCAGAACAACCTCCTATCAGACTCTCACTTTCTATCACTTTGTGCCCAAAGCTGCCTCCTCTCCCTCGGGCCGGTTTTAATTAAGTCTCTAAAGCCCCTTCCTACATGTGCTTAGGCCTTGATTGCAAAGACCAGCTTTATATATTTGACTAAATTAAAAAGTGGGGAGGGAAAAAAAAAGGAAATCTCAAGGCACAGAGCGTGTTAACACCCAGCTGCACGCACAATGTCATTTTCCCTGAAGCGCTCGAGTTTAGCGCATTTTAGGAACAACAAATAATCAGAGGGATGAAGGAGTGACGTGTGAATGGAATCACCACAGATTGTTGAGCGGTGTCACCATGTTGTTGTAATTTTCAGCAGATGCACTTAGAAGTAACTATTATTCAGAGAGCTTTTTGTGTTTTTTTCTTTAAATAAAAACTCCCCTGACCCTGATAATTATTGGACAAGGAGGGTCCCATGCAGGTGCTTCCTATCCATATCTTTTTTTTTGTTCGTTACTCGACACCAAAATGAAAAACTCATAATTTCTAACTTATTACCATTGCTTAAATACAATAATTTGTTATGAAAAACTCTTTGAGGACCCTGGTGATGTGGACTCATCCTCGTCCAGGCTCACTGCCACAAACCCAGATGAGGCCGTGCTAAGCAGATTTCTGTTGCTGCCGCAGTAAAGCTTGTCTCTGCTTTACTCGTCTGCCGTGTTTGTGGGTCGAACATGACTGGAATATCTGATCAAACTCAGTAACATGAGAGCATTAGTCCTCTGGGTTTCATGAACATTGGTTCGATGCTGATCAGGATGACAATTTTACCCATGAATATTGTAACAAACTAATCATGTTTAGAATTGCACGTATCAGTCTGTGTATTATTTTTTAACAGGGCAGATGAGAAGCTTTAAGGTCGAGACCCAGAGTGACCTGAGTCGAACCGGACATGAAAGACTTGCTCCTCTTGTTTTCCACGTCCTCCTCTCACATGTGATTCTCTTTCTGAGCGCCCTAATTGGTGAGAAGCAGACTAATCGTCTAGTTGTCTTCCTTGGCTTAACCCTACTTTGTGTAAGGGTCATTCCCATTGGCCATCTGTCCCAGACTGGTCCTTGTGATTGGCCATATGTTGTGAAAGAGCGAGGTTTAGAAAGCGCAGAACATTTCAATGGAATGAAGATATTCAAGTGGACATGGTGGCGACGGTCTCATCTGTTGGCAGAGACACAACATCCTCTTCTTGTGGCTGATCCACGTTGGGGGTGATGTGTGTGCACGTGTACCAGTGCACGTATGGGGTCACAGATGGAGATTTTGGGATCATTTAATCTTTCCTCGTCTCATCTCGATAGACACAGTCCAACACCCGAGGAAAAGGAGAAGTGACCTTTAAATGTTACGGATTTTTCGCTTTCATTTAACTTTGATTGCCTCAAAACACAAGGGAGTAACTCATTCCCCATTTTCAATATGTTCTAAAATATGTAGCGCTCCCAATCCAGCTGTCATCCAATGTGACCACATACTATTTATTGAATGTGCAAGGCTCTATGTGCTCGATTAGAATTTGCAACTGGATATAATGAGTGGTTACTTTGTTTGTTTTTGTATAAACATACTGTGATGGTTAAAAAACGCAAAACAAACAACTTGAAATAAATATTCATTATAGGTTAAATAATCCAATGAGTTATATTGTTGAAATAATAACAGGATATGAATATGCAAGCTTGAACCCTTCTTCCATGGCCACAGGTTCGATTCCGACCCAGCCATTTACTGCAAGTTTCCGCTCTCTCCCCCATTACACTCAAAGAATAATCATAGAAGTGGATGGCATTGTATTGTAAGACATCATTTGTTATATTTTCAGATAAGTAGAAACTTTTGCATTTTATAATTTTCTGAGATAAACAGGATTTGCTAGTAAAGAGTAAACCCTAAGATCCGTTCATCATCAACCTACAGATCTGCTCTCCTCGCCCCCACAGGGTGCTTTGCCAAATATGCTTTAGTCACAGCTTTTCTTTATTCCTGGCTCACGTCGGATCACTGAAAATGAGAAAGATGCCTCAAGGAACAAATTCCCAGATGATGCATCCGGAATAACAAAATCATTTCTACTCAGAATATTAATTTACTCTTGGATGCAGTTTAAGTTCTGATCTCACACGCTGCAAAAGACTAGAGGATGAAATTAGAGTTTAAATGAATTTGTATTTAGTTGCATGTTTGCAAATGACAGATTAGTGGCAACTGTGTGTGTGCGTGTGTGTGTGTGTGGTGGGCGGTTGTGTGTGTTCGTGTCTCACACAACAAACCATATGTGAATTTGTATTAAGACAGAAAAGACGTCGCTCTGTGTCGGAGCTGTGGATGAGCAGATTATGGAGATTGTAACGCAGAGAAGAAGGAAACAAATAATGCGACGACAGGATCGACAGTAAATTTTGAACCTACACCGCAAATATCTGATGACCGTCTTTAATTTGCTTCTCAATTTTTTTTTAATTTGCATCAACCAACACTTGTTTTTCTAACATTTGTTGAATTAGGTCATGCTTTTTTTTCCTTTTAATTTCCTTTCTTCTTTCTTGGTCTAATCTGTTGTCATATGGGCCAGAGAGATAAGACTGGAGTTCAGCACCAGCTCCTCCTGCTGCATGGTATCACATACAGTATTTGTAAATCTGTCTGGGAAGAGGATATTTATGTTAACTCCCGGTGGCGGGGTCTCCCGGGGGCAGTCTGGCTTCTAACGTCAAGCTCTGTGTGGATGATTAAATTCCAAGTATGTGTAGATAACGTTTTTGATGAACAGCCTTAGAGAAAAAAAAAGAAAACTCTGTTTAAGAAAAGGTATTTTTTATTTCTCTCCACCATGTGATTGGTTTGTGTCTCCAGCTGAATGCAGGATTTAAACAGGAGACTGTGCACACGGGCAACTGATGTGATGCGATGTACAGATGTGATAGTAAAAGACCCTGTGGGGCGGGGGGGGAGTAGAGTGAGGGAAACACAAATCAATGTGATGATAAATGAGAAGTCACTGGGACACAGTAATCTGTTCCACCCTGTTAAAGTCGGGAGCTACTGTGCTTCCTCATCAACAGTAATAGGCCAAATCCACAGGGATTTCCTGCCAATCACAGGCTGGCGGTGGCATCTTAATGACTTTTCCTCTGAAGCTGATAAAAGTGCTTTGCCTTTAAATTCGTCAATCTGTTGCTTTGTTACCGAGCAGATCGAGCAACAGTGGCAGGGATTCAGAATGAGTCTAGAAATGTGTTCTTGGATTTAGAGAGGCTGCAGAGACCTCCACCATATTGTAACGCTGCTACTGCATTAAATGTCCCACCATGTAATCCCTGACCTCAGAGATGACCCCTGTGCCTAAAAGCTGTTTTCAGGCAGCTTCATTTCAAATATTAGAGACACAAATGCATGTATACATTAAGTTTTGCAGACTGTACATCTTGCACAGTAAAGAAAAACAAAAGGAAAGAATGTAGTGGAGCGAACTCCTCACCCAGCGATGTCACCTGGCTCACTCAACTGTAAACTAAGCCAAATTAAAGATGTTAATTTCATCCTTAAGCACACGATAATAAGAGCAATCACTTGCCTGGTTAAGACTCCAATCAAAATGCTAATTAAGAATCCTGGCCCCTGCCAATGAACAATTCAGGATTCATTATGCTCCATCAGATCCTCTCCTCTGTCTCTGCCTTCACTGGAGAGGTTGCACAACCTTTCGCCAGAAAAGGTTCCGACATTACAGAAAAGATGTCTGATTATATTCACATGACCGCTGACCTCTTTTCTCACGTGTAATGCTTGGGTCTTATTTACAGCTGCTGGACCAACGCTGGTGCTTTTGAAGATTAGGTGATGAGGGGGATTTTGGGGGATTGGCATTGAGATGATGTTTCACTGTGCAGTTGTTCTTTTTTATGAGCTTCAAGGTGGTGCAGTGATATCAGTGCTGTAGAGCCCACAGAACCAGATACCGCCCTGTGGTTTTATGCCTCCGCCAACCAGTGCTGTTTCAATCTACAGACCTATTTCCAGACTCATATCAGGGCACCGTGACCTTTAACCTGAAATCTGATTCAAAGTCCATCTTTGAGTCCAAGTGACAACTGGTCAAAATAAGAAGAAATTCCCAAAAGAACTGTAATCAGGTAATCCGCTATTCTAAATGAAGATTTGTGCCAAATTTGAAAGGATTCTCTGGAGGTACCCTTAGGATAATGCGTTCACAAGGCATACATGGGTTTTGTAAGGTCACAGTGACCTTGACCTTTGACCACTGAAGTCTAATTGGGTCATTCTTAAATCCAAGTGAATGTTTGTCCCAGATTTACAACCAATGTTTTCTAGTCCCTTTCCAGCTGCATAAGAAGCTCTTCTTGAGCTTTTTACTCTTTGACATGATCTTCCTCCTTTTTCCAATTTTGGAGCATTGCTTTCATATCATAGAAGACTTTCATCAGCTTGTTGAATAGTTAGGGTCCGCTAAATGAAATTCTCTCCCAGAGATAGCGAGAAGGGAATAAGGATTTTAACTAAACATTTTAGTCAGAGCAAATATTGGGCTGCAGGATGTGGCAAATTAAATAAAGCTAGAAATTGAGATTCAAGGACGTCTCTTTGTATTTAAAAATGGTTTCTAACTCATAAAAGAAAACAGTGTCTCTGCTGACTTTTGGTCACCATAAGGGAGGGAGATTTTAGTCTTCTGCTCCTCTTTGACTTTCTCTCTTTTTCAAACCTCTTGCTCTCAAACATCTGCTTCCTGTGAGCCTCAGACGAAGGAGGCGAGACAGCAGCCTGGTCGGCATGGCAACAGATGCAGATTTGAATAAGGGTCGAGAGTAGGGGCTCGTCGACGACCAGTCACTCGCACTGTCTCTCTGAAGTTGAACTGTCCCTCGGCTCAGGATTAGGCAAAGTCGCTGCGATCCTCACAAAACAGAACACACCCTGGAAACTAAAAGATTCATGTTCTGTATCTCTGAGGCAGCACTTTCTCTTCATAATCAATCACAAGGGAACGGGTCATTCTTAAGAACACAGGCCCAGATGATGCAACTTTATGATGGTGCATATATTGTCTGTGTGCGCTGAATTAATTTACCCCCAGGTTGTTGCTGCAGAAGAAATTGGTGCCACCTCGCTGAATAATGATCACCTTGGAGACGTAGAAAACGTTGGGGGCTGCACTGCTGCATACAATGTTTTGTGACTTTTTCACCATGTATTAAATTGATCAGTCAAGTTATCTTATCACTTCTGCTGATACAAGTAAGCAAGGCTGTAATGTAATAAAGTACATATTCAATTTGTACTTGATCATTATAGGAATATTTGTTTTCCATCTCCTGTTACTTTACACTTTGTCATCACCCCACTAATCCAACGCTAAGATTAATTTAAATATATTTTGCTGATGCTGCTGTTGTGATTTCACTTAAAGCAACGTGACTTCTGAAAGAAATAATAACACAGTCTTTCAAATACAAAAGTAGAATCGTCATTGATCAATTGTCAAGCTAAAGACAAAGCAGAAATGTAAATGCCTACTACTTCAGATTATAATCAGGCTTTTGGTTAATATCTGGAGGATGGCATTCTGTTTAGAAGAAACAACTAAAGCTCTTTGTGCTGATGATCATCAAAGAACGAGGCATCAGGTTGGGATTTCAAGAGATAACAAATCAAAGAAGTAGGAACTCTTGGCTTCCATTTTCATCCCTCAGCAACTCCAGCAACTTAAAAAAAAACAACATTTCAGTCACAGTGTGTCCCTACAGAGAAAGATGAGTGTGTTCTCTGTACTGCACAGAACTGCACAGGAAGGCAGTCTGTGTCTGATTTATATACCCAACAAGCTTCTTGGCACAGCTGCCCTGTTTGTGTGTGTGTGTGTGTGTGTGTGTGTGTGTGTGTGTGTGTGTGTGTGTGTGTTTGTGTGTCTGTGTGTGAGTGTGTGTCTGTGTGTGTCAGCTAATTCAATTTAAAAGGTTTCCAAATGTAAATCAGCATTATGCCAAACAGGCTGTGTGTGGATTGTCATATCACTTATTACTCATGTATGATTGTGCGCATGCGCAATCAGCTTCCCCTTCTCGCGCCAACTGAGCCCAATCTTAAAACCCGAGCAGCCGCAGACAGATCATCTGTTGTGAGAGAGAAGAGTCAGACTGATCCACCCTTGAGCTCTGCAGGAACATCTCACTGTGTATCTTTCTCCGCTGGGGGAAGTCCGATGATAAATCAGAATTTCATCAGCTCTTTTTACTTCACACGCCAGATGCCTCTCTCATCTTGACCAATGGGATTAGGGTAAAGAGGTGAAAGTTGGTTCTTGTAAATCTAACCATGGTTCTTTAACATGCGTTAATCCAGAGCGTCAAGTCAGCGGAGCAGAAGGATGTGAGGGACACCGAGCTGGTGAAGTTTGAAATCGAAAGCCAGAGAGAGGACTTCATCTGAGAGGATGACTGTAGGTGAGTGACATTATTCATTTCAGCACGATTCAGGACATTAAGTGAAAATGTCTTTTCTGATCTTTGTGTGAATGAGAATTACTGATGTAACCGGAGAGGGAGATAGAGTCTAATCTGTGATCATCTTTCTTTGAGATGACTCCTGACCTGCGTTGTTTTCATGTGCACAAAAATGAAGGATGATTTTCATGAGCTGTAAAGGTCCTTTACAGCTCTGGTCAAATCCCTTGAGTCCATGATGTGTGCAAGTGCTTTAATGTTGTAAATCTTTAATGTGTTTACTGTTGAAACTGTGTTGCTTCTGTTGTCCGGGGCTCCCCAAAGAGAGCTTTGACTTCAATGGGACTCGCCTGGTTTAATAATAATAATTATAATAATAATAGTAATAATAATAATAATAAATAATAATAACAATCATAATAATAATAATGATAGAATAGTTTAAGGAAAAACTGTATGTGCATTAATCAGTGATTAATTCAACAGTCCTGAAAAGTGAGAGCACATCAACTCTGCTTAGACATTTTTTAAACTTTGGAAAAAGCCAAATAAATCTCTTTTGTTTTCATTCATGGTGCTGAAGTGACAGCTCCCGATGCTGTATTATATATATTTAGCCTATATAATGACTTCTCTTACGTATGTGTGTGTATAATATTATCTATGTATCTATTACCATTGTTAGTATTGTTGTGCAAAAGACTCACAAAATGAAAGAACCTCATTTTGATGTAAAAGGGAGAAAGTCTCTCCCCCCCACTTCATATGCATGGGCTGAGCCAGTGTCTGGACAGGAGGAGGATTTAGGCTGCTTCTGCCTAAGTTCCTCCTCCTCACACACACACACACACACACACACACACACACACACACACACACACACACACACACACACACACACACACACACACACACACACACAAATGCATGCTCTCTATGGACGTCCTGTGGAGAGAAATGAATTCCACAAAACCCCAGATTATTCCTGCTTCTTTACATTGCCACAGTTTATGTATTTTTGTATATAAGTACATGTGAATGTAGATGTCACTCAACTCTTCTCTGCTCGTCAGGGGGTTCATTAGTATATTTGTGACTTTACCTTAGTGCGACTCTCATTTGAAGTTTTCTCAAGGTCAGTCATGGACTAAATCACCAAGAGACCCATGTGAGCAGCTGCTTGGAAAAAAGTCTTAAATGTTTTAAACTGGTCTTTTCTTAGATCTTCAGCTGTCACATAAACCTGGAGTGGGGATGTTTTAAGTACAAACTACCACAGCCATTACAGCTGCTGTTCCATGCTCGGAAGTTTGTCATTGGACGTTTAGAGCAGCAGCAAAATGCCAACATGTCAACTTGCCACTTTGGAGAAAACTCAAAGCAAATTTCAGTGGCGTGGTGCCCTCGGGCTAGATGCTCTATTTAGGTCATACTTTATGTAATGATATGATTTCATCAAGAACACTTACTTTGTCATTAAACGTCCTTGCAGTCAGCAGATTGCTGTGCAAAGTGATACATGTATAAACCTTTTTAAAAAAAGACTGAAAAGAAAAAAGAAGGCTGCAGAAAAAGGGAGCAAGAGTCACTGGAGCAGATGGTTTGAGCAGCAGGTTATTATTCTCCTCATGTTTCTGAACTTATACCCCTGGCCTGCTATACACATGGAGTTATTCAGAGGAGAGAGCAAGTACACGCCCCCTCTCCCTGTTATCTTTATTCCCTGATCACCCCCCTCATGTATTCTGCTTCCTTTTACAGTTTGGATATTTCTCCTGTTCATCAAGGAGGGATTTGCTCTGGCCCAGAAGACTAAAGGTGGGACTGACGTTTCAAGACACACATTTCACTGGAGATCAGTAAAGTCTTTTCATTTCTTCATTTGTTTAACCGTCTCAATGTCTCATCTGGATGTCGTTTCACTTGCAGATGGCGGAGCGGACTCCAAAGCAGTGAAACCCTCTCAAAGGCCGCAGCGCAATCGTCACTGTGGAACCTGGGTCCGGAACACGGAGGGGGGGGTCCTTCCGCTCGCCCAACTACCCGAACACGTACCCTCCCAACAAGGAGTGCCTTTATGTGCTGGAAGGTAACCAACACTTTGAGCCTGAGTCACTGCTGCAGTTTTCTTTCTATTCTTTAAGGGGGGGGAGGGGGGGGTATTGCAGATTTCATTGCTGACGTCAGCTCAGGTTCTTTTGTGAGTACTGGTGGTCGTTAAAGAGAATCTGATGGAGAGGAAACTTCCCCGTCAACACTGTTTCATGTGTTTGGTTTGGAAACGACCAATAATACAGTCGGCTGTTGCTCCATCCTTCCTCAATGGCCCCCGCGTCGTTCCCATATTATCTTTGGATTTTATTACGAAGATGTTGTATCCGTCTTGACTACAAAGCCCAATGTCTGACAAACGCATTATGTGCAATGCCAATTTCCCTTCTGTAGTTGTTCAGGTACAAACAAGCCGTCACTCTCCGACAGTGCATTCCTCATTATCTTTCAGCGCAAAGTTTATATCAAACTTCGGTGTCATATTGTGCATCGCTCTCTTCATAATTGCAACTGGAGCCCTTCAAACAAAGCTCACAAAAGAATGATCTAAAAATACTTCATGAAATATCCGCAATACAAGGAAGTCTGACGTTTTTATATATTCTTTACTGCTCTTTGTTGGTATTGTATTGCTGAATCACCTCTGTGGCAGTGGAAGTAACACACCACCACTCTTCCCTCAGCCCTGCCCCGTGAGAGAATAGAGCTCCAGTTCGATGACTCCTTCTACATCGAGGCGTCGTTCGAGTGTCGCTTCGACCACATCGAGGTGAGGGACGGCCCCTTCAGCATCTCCCCCCTCATCAATCGTTTCTGCGGCTCTGCCAGTCCCGGAGTCGTCCTCTCCAGCGGCCGCTTCATGTGGATCCGCTTCTACAGTGATGATGAGCTGGAGGGGATCGGCTTCCAGGTCCAGTACACCTTTACTGCAGGTGATTCAAAAACACAGGGGGGTGGTTTTCTTCAGATGTCTCTGCTGTCATTGACCAATCAAAGACCTGCATTCTAACTGATGATGACCCTCATTTTGTGATATCTCTCTGTGCCCCCAAAAAAAAAGACCCTGAATTCCATTTGCATGTGGGAGGACTTTTAAACCCTATTCCAGGTAGTGCCACCACACTTGAATACTCTCAGTTTCTTTCTTTTTTTTTAAAGAGTTCCCCCTCAAACACAAACCTTAATCTCCTTATTTCCACTTTCTCTGCCTCCTTTGTTGTTCTTCAGATTGTCAGTTTGAGCTGTCTGGTGCTGACGGCCTGATCCGTTCCAGTCAGGTGGATGAGGAGGACAAAGTGAAGCCAGACCAGGCGGTGGACTGCATCTGGACCATAAGAGCCCCAACAAACAACAGGGTAGGGTTTTTTCACTTGATGCTTGAGCTTAAGTATATTAATCAGTATTTGGAGTATTTGTTTTTAATCAGTTTTCAACCAAAGTTACTTTGTTGGCTCTTAGTAGATTCAATACCTCCACCAATGCTGAATTTTCTAGTTATTATCATGGAAATATGAAAGTAAAAGACATCATGACATTAGGCCAAACAATTTCTCGATTTATCGTCCATATGAATATCGGATTTATGGATAATGAAAAACTATATGTTAATTGATAACTGAATCATTTGTTGGCTCTAATATTGTCATGTTTTGGTCACTTAGCTGATGGACAACAGCTATGAGTTCCCTTTCCTACATTATCAGCATACAAGCATTTCACAAAGTGCAATGGCAGGGACTCAGTGGTAATAGATGCGGTAAGACACATGAAGAAAAATCGCAAAGTGACAGTGTAGTGGTTGAAAAGACGAGTCTCCAGCCTTCTCTGCATTTAAATCTTTATCCCGTCCACATCTGGTGTATTGTTTGTTTGTTCATATCCTTTACACAATCATAAAGATGAAGCATGTGGTCTTCAGCTTCAATAAACCCCAGATAAAAGTGCTTATGTAATTTTTTAGACAGTATCTTTCGACAGTTTGAACATATGTGAACATGAAGTCCACAGCAAACACAGGCTTTTAATCCTGCAGTTTACATTAGAACACATTGAGTAAAGCTGTTTGATATTACTCATATCTGATCCTGTAATGCAAAACTTTCCATCAAATGAGTCCTTTTATGAGAAAGCAAAGTACATTAAACTGCCTGAAAAATGAGCTGATTCTCCTCATTCCATGTTTCAGATTTACTTACGATTCTTGGAATACCAGATGGAACACTCGAACGAGTGCAAGAAGAACTTTGTGGCTGTTTATGACGGCAGTCATGCCATTGAGGACCTAAAGGTATTATCCACAAATATGTGTGATGTGCTATATAGCTAATGTATCTTGGTGTGAAGTGCTTTACTTGTTGCATATAATCCTCTATCATTCTCTCAGTTCTCAGTTTCTCTCTGTGCAGCGACTGTTCTCCAGACCTTGGCCTCAATGAGACAACACATCTGAGAGCAGTGAGAGAAAATGATGTGTGGTTTGTTTCAGGCCAAGTTCTGCAGCACAGTGGCCAACGACATCATGCTGGACACTGGTGTGGGAGTGGTGAGGATGTGGGCCGATGAAACGAGCCGTCTCAGCCGTTTCCGGATGCTCTTCACTTCTTTTGCAGACCGTGAGTTTGTCTTTTTCTTCTATCCAATAATGCAGATTTATAATAATAAAAAAGAAGTTGTAGATAACTTTCATATTAGAATATTACACAATTTCATTAAGCAATTAATCAAATTTAATCCCAGATTTGAATCTTGCCAAGAATCACAAGAAATAGATGAATTTACCATCACCATAAATGTCTTTGTTGCTTTGTCAGCTTTTTTGCGACACATTGTTGCTTGTGTTACAGCTCCCTGTGCGGCCAGTGCGTTCTTTTGCCACAGTAACATGTGTATCAACACTTCTCTGGTGTGCAACGGCATACAGAACTGTGTCTTTCCCTGGGATGAAAGCAACTGCAAAGGTAATCCGCTTTTGCAAATGAACTTTGTAATTACCTCCGCCAAGGCAACAGAATAACACACAACAAATTGAATGGACACACAACAAATTGAATGGATTTCGACAAAAAAGTGTCTCTTGATTTCTCAAAGATGCAATTTTTACGGGGACTGATATTTAGGAGTGTGTGAAATTTGATGCAGATCCAAATACAAATCTGGATCCAGTGAATTTCAAGGTGGTCTCATCAGGAAGCAGCTGGGCCTTGGTGGAGCTGTGTGCTCCACTGAGCTCGCTTCTAGTT
Organism: Pseudopleuronectes americanus; assembly: GCA_038501795.1. Lineage (NCBI taxonomy): Eukaryota > Metazoa > Chordata > Actinopteri > Pleuronectiformes > Pleuronectidae > Pseudopleuronectes > Pseudopleuronectes americanus. The sequence goes on from CM076720.1 coordinate 7,726,052, forward strand.
CATTTGAAATTGTGTTGTGCTGTGAAGCCTCTGCATTGTTCCTGGCAGCCAAAGACACAGACGGTCCTGCAGGGATGGCAACGAGCAAATGAGTGATGTTCTCTCAGTGCTTCTGAATAGCTGTTGTGTGTTATCACTCTCTTCATCCCTCTCTTCATCTCCATTATCCAGAGAAAAAGAGCAAAGGTCTTTTTCACCAGATCACAAAGACCCACGGGACAATGATCTGTGTGTCTACGGGAGTGGTGCTGCTGTTACTCATCATCTCCATCCTGGTGCAGGTCAAACAGCCACGGAAAAAGGTAATTGAGTCACAGTCCTGCCGCAAAATATGGGGGTGGATTTATTTGATTTACTAAGTGTGTTTAATTATACTTTAAAGGTGTTGGTACGTAAGAATAACCTTTTTCAGCGGGGCGACTTCCAGGAAGTGTTTGACCCTCCCCATTATGAACTCTTTACTCTCAGAGACAAGGTCAGTTTCAATACTTGATGGATTATTGATTATTATTGATCATTACCATGTTCTTTCCAAACTGAAAATGTGATGTGATTGTTTCCAGGAAATGTCAGGGGACCTCGGGGAGTTTTCTGAGGAGCTCCAGTCCCTACATGCGCTCAGGAGATCCTCCTCGGGCTCCCGCTGCATACACGAACACCACTGTGGCTCTCAGGCCTCCATCAACTCCATCAAAGCCACACAGGGTGCACACAGCCTGGGTAGGGGGTCCCTGGAGCTCCCCCCTTTCAGAGGCGACATTCACAACACCTTACCTCCCTTCAGGGACCTGACCAGCAGTCTGCGTAAGAAGAGCTGGCCTAGTATGAAACAAGGCCGGACGCAGGGCCATCACAGCATCGGGGATCAAGCGATGGGACGACAGGACAGGGTGATGGAGGAGGACGAAGACGACGAGGACGACGGAAGGTATGACGTGTATGTGCACAGACCAGGAAGCCGGAGAGGGAACTATGAAATGGCTCAGCAAAGATCCTTGTCCATGGACTTCTGAGGAGATAAGAGGTCCGTACAGCAAAAACAACTTTTCCAAATCAGTGCCACAATCCGGGAGAACTCAAACAAATACAGGAGCAGGGAAGAGACTCTAACATCCAACAGGTCATAAGGCTGTGTGTTGTTTAAGTGGTCACATTTAGCTGTAAAGCCAGTAGATTTTGTTGAAGTATGTTTTAAATCGATATTATGTGTTCAAAAAGAGCGGGGAAACATGATTACCTTATTACCCAAACAAAAAATATCACCTCAGTTTTTTTGTTTAGTCTCTTATTACTTGTGTTAAAGAGAAGAATAAATATCATGATGTCATGTGTGCGTCCTGAGAAGTGTGTGTTCGGGAGTCTTTGAATAGGTGTTGTCAAGCAGGTAGGACCGGTGGAATGGCCTCTGGCATTAGGTGAACTCATTGTGTTATATAATGGGACTAGGCCACACCAAACTGTCCACTGGCACACCTATCCTTATCCAACACTCTCGTCTGTGTTTTTACTTTTTTCTTTGTTGACTGTCGACCGACTGAATAACTGATGGGTTACCAGATGTTATCCTTTTTAATGTGGAGTACCAGACAAACTTAAGATCAAAGGTTACTGTTTTAGAGCAAAAGAATAAAATGTAATCGGCACTAAGGGCTAAACTAGAGTTTCCTTGTGTCTGGTAACAGAGTCTTTATAATAAACTGTATCCCACTGCTGATGTCAGTGAAGATCTGAAAAATGAACCTGGAATTAGAAAACTGGGAAGTGTCACATCAAATTCCCCAGATGTGTGTATTACATCCTTTCTTCCTCATTCAGGCGCAGCTTTGCAAGATCTTTGTGCCAAATGACTTATATAACCCAGGAACTGGGGACGAGCTTTAGAAATCGAGTTGTTTCCATGCCACAGCCTCGCAGTTTAGCCAGCGTGGCTGCAGGGTTCATCCGTCATATTCAGAAAACTCACCGGGCAGATAATTAAAGCTATGCGTACAAAAGCACATGAGCATGCAGTCCTGCTGCTACACGACGGACTCCGTCTCGGACAGAGAACCCTGTCAAGTACCTGATGATTGAAATTTAGAGACAAACTATAAAAGGTGTGATCTGGTTGGCCAATAACGATATGACCTATCAACTGGTAAATACTGTTATTGCTCTCACTGGGGTCAACAGATGCTTTCTTAAAGTGGCATATTAGTAGAAGGAAAAGGGTTTCTTTCAGGATCACTGTGCTGCACAGTCATGGTTGTGAAGGATTGAATGAATATGCAACATATTTCCGGCACATCAAATTATGAATGTAAAAAACAAAACTGAGTAAAGTTAGTGGGTGCAGCCAAGAAGCATAGATCAAAAAAGACAATTCAGGATGTCATCATACAAAGGTCTTTGTTCTCTGTTTTCAGCTGTTCGATTGTGACAATCCATGGGTTTTGTATATATGCAGCTGGAACACAGGAGAGACGACCTAATGCAGGTTTGAGATTTATTAAACTCAAACGAGAGCAAAAGTCTCCAAACAGGCCTGAGTCATATAGCAGGGAGTGGACGGCAAAGCAAGGTCAGGAGGGATCATACAAAAAACTTCAACCCAATCGAACAGTCAAATGGGCAAACACATGTGAATCAGGTAAAACCCGGGGAACAAAGACATGAAGCACTTGTTGCACAAACTGTTTTTAATATATGATGTGAAACACAAGGCTTTAAATACTGAGCAAAATGAGCAAATAAGAAACTGAAAAGAAGACTGGAAGTAAAGTCACAACAGTAATTTCAAAATAAAAAGGAAACAGTGTGGACAGACAGTCACTGAAGGAACAGATGGTGACAGTGTAACTGTTCTGTTTTATTACATCAAACCTTTAGATGTGTCTATGTGGCCAGTGAATGAACTACTACAGAACACAAAGTTTAGAGTACAGGACATAAATAAATGACTGTGCACCGACCTATAGTAGCTTGTGTGTGTGTGTGTGTGTGTGTGTGACCATATGTTAGATAAGTCTCTGTATATGATCTCAGTTGTACAAACCACACTTTATTTATGAGATAAGTTGTGCTTGCGCACAGACACAACAAACCAGACACAGTGTTCACTGAGCATTGCTCACTGCTCCAGCACGTGCTCGCTCCTAAGGCTGAACTCTGTGTTTTCATTGGTGACTTGTGCTTCTGAAACGACTGAGATGTGAGGCAGATTTCTGAAACCCTCACAGTTTTTCCATCGTTCTTATCTTAAACCCCACAGAGCGACAGTTAAATAAACAAGTCAGCATTAAAACAACCGGTGAAATACGCCTCAAGACACAATATGAATACATTTTGAAAATCTTATTTAAAATAGTTCAAATAAATACAACACAACTCCCATGTTCCCATTAATTAAAAAAAAGTGTGTTTTAAGCTACTATGACTTTATTACATGACAAATGCATCTGCTGCAGTCTTCATGCTTCATGTTTCAGTCTTTAGTTGTAATGAAGCGTTCCATCAGTCTTCCTGAAGCCGATTGTTGTTCGGGCAATTTCTCCCTTGTGTGTTTAGAGTCAACAGGATGAGGTCCTTAGCGATTCATCAAAGAAGGCCAGGTGGTTGTGTGCCACCAGGGGGGTGTTCTCTCCTAGAACGGCCTCTGTGAAGTTTGGTCGTCTCCAGGCGTAAACCATACTGTTCAGGAAGCCTTGCAGGGACACACAAGCCGCCTGAACAAGACAAAACAATGAATATTTGCAACTCAAACATCAGATAAAATTCTTATTTTCTCTCATTAGGTGAAAACTTATACCTGTATCATATAAAGTCCAAATAGACTCCGCTGTTCAATATTTGTCCATTTGATCAGCGTGGAAAACAGAATGAGAACGAGAGCTGCAACATAGAAGAGCCAGCTGATGTTGAGTTAAAGTCAATGAGATGAAATACATGATCTTTAAATGTGTGTGTGTGAGTTTGTGTGTGTGTGTGTGTGTGTGTGTACCTGGTGCCCAACAAATTAAGATGACCATCACCATATTTCTTGCTGTAGAAAACAATGTCTTGAATCGCCTTCTCGAACGCCCGTCTCCTTCCACTGGAAAAAGACCCTGATGCTCATGTCTTTCATACCATTTACCAACCTTATAATAAATCACCTGAAACAGGACAAAAGCAATAATTACCATTACACAATATACTGTATAATATAAAAAATCTTTAAATCATGCAATTGCTTAAGACTTACAGAGCAAGACAGCATCACTGGTATCACCACAAAGACCAGAAATATTTTGATGAAGTTATCATGGGCTTCATCCTGTTAAGAAAAAGGAACATGCTTATATAGTAAATTCAATATGCAACCAAATCTGAAAAGGAAACTGCATTTCACAGCAGATAAAAAATGTGTACAAGAGAGTTGACAGCACGTGAATAATGAGAGAGTTTCTTTCTCACCGTATCCGAGCAGGAGTCTCCCCAGACGTGCAAGAACAAAATACAGCTGAGGGGAAAAGGGAAATGAAAAACCCTAGAACAGATTATTTCACTTCTATAACGTCTTTGTAAGAAGTTCATTTGGAAGGTTGTGTGCTCACCTGCTGCAGTACTTGCTTTCATTATGGAAGACCTGTGACTGGTCATTGCTTGCAGTCAGCAAAGTTGTGGTTATGAAGGAAGTGAGCACGTATGCTAAGTACAGAAATATAGGAATCAGCCTGTGATATGGGAGAGAAAGGGACAGACTTTAATTCAGTTCACCCTGATGATAATCCATATTTTGGAAAGGTTTAGTTTCAAGTTCCTGAACTCACCACACTACGGCATATACAGGCATCGCTACCATTTTTCTTCTACACTGACTCTGTAAACCAAGACAGAAGATGATTAAAAATGATGAAATGATAATTACACTTTATTTCTATAGCACTTATTGAAAAAAGTACAAAATATATGGATATAAAACAACACAGGTCAAAATGAGTCAAAACAGAAATAAGAAAAGATTACATAAAAGAAAATATAACAAAACAAACACGATATGTTAAAAACTTTTTTCCTAAAAAATACATATCATTTAAAAAATGTTTTTGTGTTGTGACAAATCATAATCCACAAGTACAGTCTGGTGTTTACCTGCGTGCCCTCATCCTCTGCCGGTCTCGTTCTCCATCCTTGAATCGCGTTCTTTGACTTCCATGCATAAATGACCACCAGCAGAAAGGAAATAAAGTAAAATGTCTGGAACAGAACAGAGAAACACAGAGAATATATAGTGAGGTAGAATGTATCATGAAGATGAAATATGATAGTGTAAATACATCTCTGAAAAAGTTACAAATATGTGCTTTCATACATTAAAGGTTCAGTGTGTAGGATTTACTGCCATCTAGTGGTGACGTTTTATGTTTCCAGCTGAAAACCCCCTCACCTCACCCTCCCCTCCCCCTTGTGGTCGCCTTCAATTGTTGTAAAAACTTAAAAAGTGTTTAGTTTCTCCAGTTTGGACAACTGTAAAAACAACATGGCGGTCTGTGCAGAGAGGACCTGCTCCAGATGTAAATATTAAGTATTTGAATATAAAGGGCCCATTCTAGGGTAAAGACAACAACATTTCAAACAATTTAGATGAAACAAATTAGGAACATATTGAATTTCTGCCAAAAGACCCCTTTCACCTAATAAACCTTTACATGCCAAAGGGTTCAATTAAATGTGAACTGCTTCAACTGTTGATTTAATCAAAAATGTGCTTGTCCTACTCCATAAATCTAAATTCAGTGTAAAGAGGTGACATTCCCAGTTTCAGTGATGGTGAATAACATTACTCTGGTAGGTGACTTGCGTTTTCTCTGTTTTTATGAGAACATTCTTTATGAGTCTGTTTGAGGACATTTTTATTATTCAGTTTAATTTTACAACCTGCTCATAAAAAAGCTGCTCTACTTTCATCAGAACAGTCAGTTACCTGTATTTTATTTTAAAACCTTCTAAAAAAGACATGTTTCAATAGTAAGAGTGGTTTATACAGAGATTTTGAAGAATAAATCCGTCAGAAATTGTAGTGTTTTAGTTAAGATATTCTCTATATAAATATGTTTACAGTACGCTAATTGTACATACAGCAGCTTCTACAGAATTCACGGAAGTCTGTGAAGCTCTTGCTATAATTAATGTTTCTCTAATATTATTTTTGATTAGTAGTATGATGTGGGCTCATACTATTTTATATATTGTGTGACTTAGTTCCATCATTTCAATTCAATTTTATTTGTATTGTGCCAAATCGTAATCTACATTATATCTCAAGGCCCTTTAACTGAAGGGTCAAGACCTTTCAAATGTATAGAGAAATTGACTGCTGAGTCACAGTCCCAAGTGACCCAGTGAAAATCCTGAGTGGGAAGTACCGCAAAAACCCTGGAGGATTTTTATTCAATCCAACTCTCTCCTTCTCTGAAACTTTCTCAACGACCCCACCACCACATAATAAAATGAATGATGTATTTCTAGGGGTAACAGCTTTGGTCTAGCAGAGTGAAAGTGACTGTTCCTCACCAGCGACAGTGGCAGGCTGTACTGGCAGATTGAGACACTGTTGTGGATTCCCACTTTGTTCATGACACTGGTGGACATCAGGATCAGAGCAGCCAGGAGGTCTGCCAGGGCGAGCTGCACGAGGAGGTGCACCTGCACACAAACACACGGAAATCAACATGTTGTCTGCAGCATTTTGTGCCACTGAACAAAGAATAACTTGAACATTTAGGTCTGGCTAATACAAAGTGCAATGAAAGGCCAAACAGTCTGTTTAAATTCAAGCAAGCTGCACCAAACTGCACAAACTCATAGATATCAGTCCCTTAGATATGCAAGATTTTTTAAATCAAGATCCCTGTATTACAAACATAAGAAGGATTATTTCGCAGTAGTGCCAAACTATCAAAAAAAGTTTAGATAAATTCCAACTGTTTAACTAGCCATGAAATACATGTGATACCAAGAATGCAGACAGGCACGAAGACAAAACACACAACTGGACTCACCTGTTGTTGTAGATGCCTCCTTCTCACTATGGAAACCACCAGGACAGAAAGACTCCCAACCACACTGCATTTAATCAGAAACATGTGAACTGTTAAATCATGTCTGCAACACATTACGTTTAGTCAGATGATTCTTGATCATCTGTATACAATTTAAAGTTTGTAAACTGTGTGAGCAGTGCTGAATAATAAAGTTTCTATGAGGAAAATAGGTGTAAGTGATTTTAACAGAACAGAAAGTGAAGGAATTCATAAGGTTATCACCAGCCTGTCTCTTGTTAAGTTACTGGTTTGGCAGATGAAGTTCTTTAAAGCCAGTATGTAAACTCAAGCATGAACGTGAAAGAGTGTGAGGAAGCATGTTACCTGGGAGTGAGTAACACTAAGTACACGGTGGTGAGAACGTCAATCTGTAAAAAAACATAAATTTAAGAAATGCATGACAATCGTTTCCCCCCAAAAAAACCTTTTCAAGCAAAGAAGCTGATTGTTGATTTTCTGTGATAGACAGTGAAGTACAGAAAGTAACACCTACCTGATCTCCACTCAGTATACCATTCATGTCCATGGTAAATATCAGTCTATCTTGAATTCCCACCTCTCTCCATAACAAACCTTTGTGAAAAAGTTTTCCCATCACAGCACGCTTATATAAAAACCTGCACCTTCGTCACGTGCTGCTGCTTTGACTCCACCTGCTCTGAGCCTGTGTGTTGGCCTTTGTCCTGTGGGTGGTTCAGTGGCACTTCCATGCTTGAACGTGGGAATCCCCAAGTAGAACGGGAACATTTGTTGTCTTTCCAACTGTCTCAAAAAATTCAGACCATTAAGGGAGACAAAAGATTGAGATTTGGAATTTCCTCTGTACTATTTGGATAATTACCCTGCCTTGGCTGTTAGGAACATGTTTCCTGATGAAAAAACAGATGCAGATACTTTCATTTCCTCTGCTGCCACGCTACATGTTTATCATCTGCTGTTCTGAGGATGTCTTAGTAACTTGTTCCACTGCAGAGGACAACACTGGAGTGACACCGGCTCGAAATTTAAGTATCATTCGACCAGATTAATAGTTTCACAGCGCATGTATGGATGCATTAAATTAAGGGTAAAAAGTTATTCAAAAATAAATTAAAACATAGAAGAAAAAATATAAATGTAGAAAAGTTTAATAAATGAATGAATACATTTAGGAATAAATGAGTACACGTAGAAATAAATACAGAGATAAAAAATAAATGAATGTAGACATGACTTAATAAAAGAAAGAACTAATGATGAATAAATAATTTAAAACATTTAGAAATGTGTAATGAAATGAATGGATAAATGTAGGAATCAATACAGAAACCAAAATACATAATTGTAGACATGTATTAACGATTGTATAAACATATAAATGTATGAAAAACAAACGAATAAATGTAGAAATAAATGAAAAGTAGAAATACAGAAATAACCTTTTTCATCACAAAATATGTATTTATTTACTAATTTATGTTATTTGTTTGTTTATTTATTTATACTTATGTCATGTTACGTCCTTCATAGTATTATGATTATACCCAGCACACTCGTTTGATACACGTTTGCAATGTAGGGACATCTGGTGGTAGAAACCGTGTCTGCATTTAACATCGAGTGACGGAACAGTTTTCACGATATGAGGCTTACGTTTCTGTCAGTCTGGCAGTGAGAGTGAAGAAGAGGAGGAGTTATGTATGTGTGGATGTGGGGATGTATAAATGGATTTGTTTACGTGTTTGCATGTGTTTTTATGTGTGTATGTTCGTGCATTGTGTTCTGTATGTCTATGCATCACTGGGGCAGCAGACAATTTCTAATTAACTTCAAAACATCAATAATGACGTGAGAACCTTGCTTCATATTTTTTTTTCCCGGCCATATCTTGATTGTAATTGATTTTTAATTTGTATTGCATTTCATCACAGAAAAAGCACTTTACATTTTAGGACAGCCCTTAACCCAAATATCCTTTTATATTACATCTTTCTTTTCATCTTTGTCGTTGTTTTTACCCTTAATTGATTTATTTTATATTTTTAACCCAATCCTCCTTTTATTTTACCACTTGCTTTTCATCTTTATCACAACATCTTTGTTATTGTTTTTACCCTAATTGATTTATTTTTTATTTTTAACCACAATCCTCCTGTAATGTTGCGTCTTCAAGGAAACCGGAACGCGTCACTGTCTTTCCACGCGTGTCGATAAAGTTGATTCAAAGTGATGACGTAGCTGATTCCACGTTGGCCCGGACGTGGCAGTCGCGGTGAATCAGAGCAGCCGGAACCGAGAGAAGCCTCCATCACCGCCTCTCTTCTGCCGGAGCGAACCCAGCAGCGTTTCTCCCCCCAAAGACAACACTCGCCTGTCCCCCGCGCAGCCATGGGCCTCACGCTGACCTCTCTCTTCGACCGGTTCTTCGGTAAAAAGCAGATGCGGATCCTGATGGGTGAGTGATGGCTCGCGGTGCGGGGGCTAGCGCTCGTTAGCTTTAGCCGCGGCTCGACGGGGAGGTAGCTAGTCCCCGACGGGCTGCGGGCTGACGGTTCCTTGACGTGTCAAACTTTCCAAAGTAAAAGAAAGAAGGACGACACGGGACCGGAGCGGAAGTTAAAAAGTAACGCGGGCTGTTTCGATCCGTTTCGAGAATTTAAAGTAAAGGCACTTTTGACAAGCAAGTTTTCGGTTGATGGAGGTCAGGGTGTTTTTAAAAGGGAGATCGGCTGCTGACGAAGACTTTTATCACGGAAACAGCTTCAAATAAACGCCTAACATACTTTTATTTTGGAAGTTACATTGTCCTCGTTAAAACAAGGTTCTGCTGCCGTTTGTATTTCACCCGATAATTCTTATTAAAATAACGTTGATGTTTTAGTGAACAACCATGTTAGATAGTGACTCATTACAGTGCTGCCTCTTTAAAAAACTTTATCTAACTAGTTATCATGTAACTAAGTCCTCGCACTAAATGGACGTCAGTCACTATTGACTCTAAAGGCTACTTCCGGTTAGTACGGGACTGACGTGTTGTCACTTGAACTATTTATTAGCAGCTGTAATAACGATGGATCGGTTTGCTCGTTAGTGAATCATTCAGTGTCGGTCCAGGTGATTGGCTTCGAATAGTCACGTGTCCTGTGCCGTGTGGAGATCTATAGGACAACGCTGTTATGTAATTCAGAGTTCATGTTGTTATCTGTGGCTCTCGTCCTCCCCTCATGTAAATGTTGGTGTAAACCACATTTCTCTCCTCTGCAGTCGGGCTGGACGCTGCAGGAAAAACAACCATCTTGTACAAACTGAAGCTTGGAGAAATCGTGACCACCATCCCAACCATTGGTAAGAGATTACCAGTAATGTTTTTTTTTATGTGTATCTCACATTGGCAATACATGTGTGTTGTTAAAATCTGTTCCTTCTCTCTCTCCCCTGCACAGGTTTCAATGTGGAGACAGTAGAATATAAAAATGTTAGTTTCACTGTGTGGGACGTCGGTGGACAGGACAAGATCAGACCTCTCTGGAGACACTACTTCCAGAACACACAGGTATGAGAGGGACTGTCCCTCTGCTAGGTTTAGAATATGGACAAGTGTCCAATCAGCCACAGATAACACTTAGTGTCACAGTAATGTTTGTGTTTTCATTCTAGTACTTAAAGTAGTTGAATGTTCTGTTACTCCCCAAAACAAAAAATACATGTAAAGTTATGCTTTTAGTGATCGCCAGAATAAAGTTTAGTTCTATATTATTAATAAACTGGACAATGGGGAATTCGGACTTTGTTTGGAGTTTGCCTTTCTCTGGGATTCACGTCTGAAAACTGCCCTCGAGCTCCCTATGTAGCTGAATTGCTAGCAAACTCCAGATCAACCTGTCAGTAAACCAGTCAATCCCGTGTCTCGTCTAGTTCACATGACAACGCCTTCCTCTCTGGGGTCAATGTTGTAATGTAAAAATGGCGGAGACAAGTGGTCACAAGTTTGGGGACAAGTTACATTAAAGCCTTCAGAGGTGCAAACTTTGCAAAGGTGACTTCACATGGAACAGCATCTCGACATCACTGAGGTAGAACCTGAAGAGAAAACATGTTGGAGCCATTGTTCTTCTTCTTCCACAGTGATGTTGTGCCGTTGTGTGAAATCAGCCTTGCACAACTTTTCTTTGAGGTTTTGATGTAAAATGTTGACACACTTTTTACCATTGTTGGTCACCCGTTTTCGGAGAGAGAGAGAGACAGAAGGGTGGTCGAGAGACCTATAGACTGAATGAAGAGAGGGAGCAAACGCAAAGCGGTGAAACAAAAACAAAATATGTAATCAAATGGAAAACCTTACAAATGACATCTTAGGTTAAGTTAAAGTGATTCTTCTAAAACAATATATATAAAAAAATGATGTATAGTGTGTTTATCATATTGATTATGATTGGTGCTGTTTGAAAATATTTATTAAAGTAGATCTTTTATAAAATGTAAATTCATTTCCCCAGATCAAAGTTTGTTGTTGTTGGATCTAAAACAACAATTGACAATTTCTCAAAATCGTAATCTAAACATCAACAGTGTTTTAGTACCGGTGCATTCATTTCATTACAAAAATTCAGAAAAGGGTAAATCTAACCACTCAACTGTCTTGTCCCTCCAGGGCCTCATCTTTGTAGTGGACAGTAACGACAGAGATCGAGTGGAAGAGTCTGCAGAAGAACTCTCAAAGATGGTACGTATTTATTATGTGAAGCTCAGTAGGGCTGGTAAGTTATCATCAGTGTGCACTGCGTCTCATACTGTGACGTGGCTCAATTAGAACAAATAGTGTTATTGTTTGTTCCTCCTGGCTCCTCAGATGTGGAATGACCCTCCCACACTCGTTACAACAGCAGAGTCACACTCTTGTCTTCAGTTGCCGGCTGAAAGTTAAATTTTGTCTGTTACTTCTCCTCAAATCCTGTTTATATAATTGGAATGTGAAAGCTCTGTATTGGATGACAATATATTTGTGTAGCTAAAATATGACCTAAGAGATGCAGGTCAAGTTAAACTGAGAAACTTTTTTTTATGTGTTTAAGAAATATAAAGACCCTGTTTGTGATTGCAATTCATATATTTCTTTGTAACAACCACAATTATAAATGCTATTGTAAAATTCCAGTTCCTGTATCGTAAATCTTATTTAACCCTAAAAGGGGAAGGAAGGACCTTCAAGTGTTGACATGAGGCCAATGTCAGCGTGGCTCACTGAAGAAGCTTGTTCTTTTGTGTTGCCCTGGGTTTGTTTTGGTAGTGCTGACTTTGTTGTTCTGGTTGTTAGTAACTTGTGTATTGTATTCTTCATCTTGTGAAACACAATCCCTTACCTGCCCATTTGATTAATCTGGGTCATACATTCCAACCTATGCTTGCAGATTCTTGAGCTGCTGGTATCCTCCATTTCATTCATTGGGAAGAAACTCTGTTTTTGCATTATTGCTCCATTGAACCAAAGCTGGTTTTGACGGTCCCTCTGTCCAGTCACTTGAATTTTTTCTGAACCATATCGATGTAATTGTAGTTAACTCCAAAAATTCTTACAATTTTTGAATTTCTTTAAGTGTCTTCAGGCAAACACAAAATCTCATTGTTCCTCTTCTTATCTCTTTTCTGCCTCTAGTTGCTGGAGGACGAGTTGAAAGATGCAGTTCTGCTGGTGTTTGCTAACAAACAGGACCTCCCCAATGCCTTATCAGTCAGCGAGCTCACAGACAGACTTCGCCTGCAGACTCTCCGCAACAAAAATGTGAGTAATCCGATCAGAGGCATGATCCCCACACCTGCAGTAAAATTCAAATCTGTAAGCATGTGCACAGAGTGCTATTGATGTTCTCCGTAACTAAAACCATAAAATCTCTGAACCCACAGTGGCACATTGAGTCTACCTGCGCCACCCATGGCACTGGGCTGTATGAAGGAATGGACTGGCTATCCAAAGAACTTTCCTAGTAATGAAGGACGGGCTGGACAGAGAGTGAGAGAGACTGAACACCACAGCACAGGAGAGAGAGAAGGCACAGACATTCATACAGAAACATTTGGTCTTCAAGCACCGATGTTCAAAGAGGGACAAGGCTGGTGGACAATATAATCATCTTTGGGAAATTTTACTATAACTTGTTTCTTATTTTGTTATCAGTACGATTAACATATTATCTTTTCACTTTCGGTACTTTTCTCCATTTGTTACCAAACTCTTACGTGACAAGTTTTAATCCAGATACACATTGAGCAAATGGCTTAATATGGAAATTAATCAGAAACAATAAATAGCAAGTGGCTTTTCCGATCGACACCTTGGCTTCTGTCGAGGCAGCATTTGCAGTAATCAACCACTTGCCTCATTATTGGACTTGTAGTCATTGTTTAGCCTAAGTTAAGTGGGGGTGGGGGGGATGATAGAGTTTTGGGGACGGACATCTTTTAAGCTGCCGCAGCTGCTTGAGTCCCTTGTGGGTTTTTACCTCCCTAGCAGACCTGACTCTGTTCTCTTCACTGCTCTGCCCTCGATCTCATGCCAAATCATTTATCTTCAGGCCTGAACGAGACGGAGGATTGCAGTGATTTCGCAGATAGATTTTGTCGGTGATGTGGAACCACGTGGCCTCTCTGTAAATGGATCCAAAAATGGAACATTGTGCCTTCTGGTCCCTCTACACAAATCTTACTAATCCTTCCCTCATCTCATTCGTAGGTCATGCTCCCTCCCTAAGATGCATTCGTGACTTTTTTAAGCTTTTGAAAGAGAAAATATTGCAATGGCATACTTCCACTTATGCTGCAGTGCATGGTGAGGTGCTGCAGAATCATAAAATCGGTCGAGTACAGACGGTGCCATCGCAACTTGACTGTACCATTAACCAGGAATCGATCCTGTTTGAACATTTGTCAAGTTGTCCTCACTCCTCTTCCTTTCTTTTTAACAACCACGATGAAAACTGATCCAATAAAAATCTCGGTTCCTGTATTGTCTCTGAAAGTAAATCTTATTTAACCCTAAAAGGGGAAGGAAGCATCTTTAAGTGTTGACATGAGGCCAATGTCAGCGCGGTTCACTAAAGTAGCATGTTCTTTTGTGTTGCTCTGGGTTTGTTTTGGCAGTGCTTAGTGCTGAGTTTGTTATACTGGTTGTTGGTAAGTTTTGTATTGTAATCTTCATCTTGTGAAACACAAACACTTACCTGCCCATCGATTTATTTGGGTCATACATTCCAACCTATGCTTGCAGATTCTTGAGCTGCTGGTATTGAATATTATTCGCTACAAATATTTTACAAAAAAGCTCTGAATAAAGCCAGTGATTGAAAATATTACATGTGTTGGACTCAAGTCATTGTTTAGAACAGCAGGTGTCGTCTCACCAGGATATGAAACTTTAACCCATTTAATATATAAAACATTACTGCTTACTACATTCACAGATGTGGGTCATGCTTTTTCACTTTCAGATTCATCACAGCACAGTAAAACACAGTTTGCACCTTTTACCAAGAACTAGCTGATATGTAGAAATGGTGTGTTCTGCTGTCTCCTCTCCTTTCATCATTGACTTTGTTTAAGCTGGAGGCAAACTAAACTGCTTCTGTGGTCAGGCTGAAAACGGCCCCAGGCAGAAAGTAACAGGTTTTAGTAAGTTTCCACGTGTCTCACTTAATCTTGCACTTAGTAGCAATACACCAGAAATGCCCTGCTCTGTGTGAGACCTTTGCTCTGACTACTAAAGATACTGAAACAACACCGAGACGAGAGGCCCAGAGAGAACATGTCGGCATGTTTATGTAAATGGTTCGGTTAAATAAACATACCGACATGTTAATGTCAGTAAATGTTTTTTTTACTTAATGTGTCTTTAAAATGTTGCTTTAATCAAGGTGAAGAAACAGACTTACAGAAATTCAGAATAATGTGGAGGGAAGATACGAGTTTGACAACAAGAGAAAAAGCAACACTTTCATATCATATACTATTATCTGTGTGTTGGGCTGGAGTGAATATGTAAAATCCTTTCAAGACTTTTCTTCAGGAGTTCTACAAGTGTACACAGACAACTAACTGGAATGGCCTATCCAGAAACAATGCAGTAAACTTAAAAATCTTTGTGATTGTATTGACAGGAGCTAATATCACTCACCTATAGAGAAGCAGTATGTGTGGCCACCTCCCTCTTTAAAATTGCTATCAGTATTATACTGTTCCCATAGCTGCACTGCAGGGGGCGATATGTCCACAGCCGCATGCAGCAAAACCGGCTGTGTGGTATGTGTAATTTCGTTCCGACTTGGTCATTATATTAAAATGAAATGATTAGATATGGTTTTTTTCAATGATCAACAACTGCTTGTTTTAAAGTCATAATTCCGCTCATACATTGTATATTTAAACCTGTTTATATAGAAGGAAGGGAAACTGCCGATGTGTTCTGATGACACCAGGATACATTGACCTGTTCTTGTGTATGTTAACAGTAACAAGCTCAATTATCAGCATTTGCTCCGCACCAGAATCCAACCAGCCATGCACCCCAGCAGCAGGTTATTGTGTCGTTCATGCACAGTGATTATAAGCGAAGGTGTGATCATTATATAATTGGCTTGTGGTCATGTGTGAATGTCTCGTCTAATGTATTTATGACAGTTAATCAGGATTAGTGGAGCTGGGTCAGTGAACCCAGTGTGAGGGTGTATCTGTCAGCAGAGACGAGCACATGAGGAACCCCCTTCTTCTCCTTCTCGGTTCACGATGATATATTCATGGGATTAAAACCTTCACCCTCCAACATAATCAGAAAGGTACGTTTCTGAATTGAGTCATGCATTTTTAATCATCCAATTTATCACTGATTACTTGGTTATTACCACGAGCTGTATCTTCTTCAAACTGCAGAAACTCAGTGCTATGAGACGTCGAGTTAGCCCGGACGAGACATAGCTCCTCATATCTACGGTGTGGTGGTTCAGGCTGATCTTGAGGTGCAAGATGATGCCGACCTTGACCGCTCACATACCGGTGCCACGGCCCTCCTACTCCCAGGCCAGGGAGAACCTGGTGAGGGCCATCCCCCCCAGACTTCTCTGTCTGCTGGCTTGTGGAGGAATAGACTGTCGCTATGAAGGACCAGAGTGCTGGAAGTTAAGCCAACAGGTCGTCCGAGGCCTTTTCTCCTCCTGGTGAGAATGTTCGACTGCACCCTCATGGATGTTATTTGCTTATAGGATGTAACAAAAACAGTAAGTGGTCTTTTACTGATCATGAACTTCCTTTTCATGCCAGGGTGACGGATGATATAATCGCCATGGCACGGCCATCCAAACATTTAATTGAGAAGTACAACATCATAGAGCAGTTTCAAAGGTAATCACTTTTTTGTTTTATTCCTGCAAATGTTTGTGTGTCTGTGCAGTGTCTGGATATGCATGATTCTTGAGATCATATAGGAATTTTGAGCCTGGATATTATTTTCTAAGTGAACAATCAATGTTATATCTAAGACAACAGCACTAGCGTCTCATGTTGTCTTCATACTTTTTACTTTTTCACAGGTTGAACATCAGGTCAATTGTCAACATGCAGTTCCCAGGAGAGCACGCTCACTGTGGACCCCCCCTCGACCCTGAAAGTGGTTTCACCTACTCTCCACAGATCTTCATGGACAATGACAGTGAGAAATACTCGGACAAATACAGTTTTTATAAATTATCCTAAAGAGACGATTTGTGGTTAAGATGATTAGAACTGCACTGACTGCTCTTTGTCAATTACAAACTGGGAGATGTGAATAAATAGAAACAGTTAAGGTATTAACAGTTATTATAGGAGACAGCTGAGTAGTGGTTTGTATCTGTGGGACCCTAACTAAAAGTTACACTATACAAGTGTGCCTCTACAAATACAGTTCATCATCCATATCATTTTATATTATGTTCCTAAATGCACTTCTGTGTTTTTCAGTTTACTTTTACAACTTTGCGATGCCAGACTTCGGTGTGTCCTCCCTCGTTGGGATTATTGATGGGGTGAAGGTTTTGGCGTTTGCAGTGAGGGAGGGGAGAGTGGCCGTGCACTGCCATGCAGGCCTGGGCAGGACAGGTAGGAATCAACATGCATCAGTCGGCATTTGCACATGTCTCTGTCACGTCCTGTACGTTCACTGTTCCTATCCATGTGCCCTCACTGCTCAGGTGTGCTGATAGCATGTTACTTGATCTACACCCTGCGCATCAGCCCGAGCGAGGCCGTCCACTACGTGCGGATCAAACGGCCTCGCTCTATCCAGACCCGGGCACAGATCAGCCAGGTGTTTGACTTTGCTCGCCTGCTTGGCACTCAGCTGATCCAGTATCCAGACCTCAGCCTGCGGCACGGAGCCCCCTTCACGCTGCAGCATTACCTGAACCGACAGTCACTGCTGCTGCACGGCCAGGAGGGACGCACCCTCAGACAAACACCAAAGGTGAGGACTTGATCATTATACTACTCTGATTCTGTGCCATGACCATACGTGACTACACTGCAGAACTCCTCTCTGAATGCCACTGGACCGTCTCATCAGGTGGTGTATCTCCTGTGTGTGCGCATCTCCTGCCTGGCCCTGGGTCTCCCTGCTCCTCCAGAGGTACAAGCTGAGCTGGAGAAGAGGTCAGCACTGAGGACCCTGAGCAGGACTGTGAGGGAGACCCTGGTGGCCAAACAGTACTTGCCCTTGCTGAGGGAGGGTCAGAAGGGCTCGTGGGAGGGCTCGGGGTCGGCGTCCTCCTGGGACGAGCCGCTGGGATTCTTGGAGAGGAAGAGAGACGTCCTGCTGGACAAACGCAGCTACAGCGACTCTGACCTCAGCAAGATCACAGTGAATGAGGTCAGATTTCACATTATGCATCCAGCAGTATTTGAATAAATGAATAATCCATACAGCATCATCGAGCCTTTTCTCACTCTCTTACATTCTGTCCCGAAGGATCTGGAACTGAGTCCATACTGCACCGCAGCTCTTGGAAATGAGAAGCACTGGTGTGTGCAGGATCTGGTGCGGTCCGATCTGAAGCCGTTCAGTCCGGTAGCTGCCAAACTTTCACCAGGTCACCCGATCTCAAAGCAGGAGTCTCACAACATCCCAATGTCCAGCATTAAAACCAGCAACAACTGCACTAAGAGGTTGTGCACAGCTAAGATAACGTTTCCCAAATACAGCTCCAACATTGAGGTATTTATGATTCCTGCTTTAGAATAAAACTGAAAATGTGAACGCGTTAAAACATTCCGATTTTTGTCTGGTGAAAGCTGTGTAGGAATCCACATAATCCAGGCCCGACCTCAGTGGCCCGGGCTGTTGCTCAGGCGCTGGCAGGCCAAGGTACTCCAGGGGAAACCATACTGCAGAGATCGGCTCTGTTGCAGGTAAAACAAGATAAAACACTGGTGAGAAGCTCTTTTTACATATCATATTAAGTTTGTCCCCTGAGGCTTCAATAAAACTGTCACTTTTCGACAGGAGGAGCTGAACAGTAGTGACTGTGGATGGGCTCTGCTGGTCACTGAGTCAGATCCTCATGTTCTCAGTTGTCTGCTGTGGACCTGGCTGGAAAGACTAAGGGTCAGTGACACTGAACAATATGCCGGTTACACCAATGTGTCCAGGAGAGGCTTCACACACTGTGCTAAAAATCTCTCTCTCTTTCTTGATCCTAATCCAGGAGCCGGTTCTAAGTGCAGAGGACGTGCACAGGTTGTGTATCGGAGCAAAAAACAGGAAGTCTCTCAGTGTGCTCAAGAAGGTAAGGACACGAACCAGGCCCAGAATGATGAAACTTTAAGAAAGAGTTGAAGAGTTATTTGTAACCTTTCAGCCACAGAGACACACCATCTACTGCCTGCTGAGCTGTGTGAGCACAGTGACCAGCCTGTGTCCTCACAGAGAGGAGGAGGTGCTGCTGCGGCTCATCCGAGCGCTTACCAAGGTGAGACACATGTGGAATGATGGTGCGTTAGAGCCTCACATGTGCTTCTGCTCCTGAAAGACTACTGTGTTGAATTCTGTATTTGTTTGTTTGTTTTTAGCGACCCCTAGAGGAAATTGGAAACCTTGCAACTTTGATGAAGGTCCTGAAGGCCAGTTTGCGAGAAACTTTCCACCAATACAGTCACGTGACGAGGACCCGCAGCACCAGTGCTCCACTCTGAAGAGCGATGACAACAACCTGAGCAGGCTTTATTTTGAAATTAGTCAGTATTTCCTCCTGGAAACCTGATTGTTAACAAACGTGTAATTTTTTTACATTTTGACTTGCAAGAACTGGTGTCAACTCCATTTGTTCACTTTCCGGGTGTGGACTGACTGTCTCACCGTCACGAGCCTGCATCAATGTTATTAACACAGATACTTACATTATATTAAAATGAATGATTTTTGCAGCTCAGAGGGAATCTCCTTCACATCTAACTGTTACAACTTAATTATGATTTATTTATATTTATTAAATATAACAAGTGGACAATTCATGTAATTTCAAACCAGCTGTTTCTACTGCGTCTATATTTTTAGATAAAATAAAAAATACAAATACAAAGAACATCTTTGATAACTATGATCTTAAATGCTCTGTCGTTTTGTTTGTGTTTTTGCTCATTCTTTCACCAAACTCCAATAAAACACAATAAATTCATGTCAGTGTCAATCATCACAAGGGAGCAAAAGATGAAGAAATATTTCGAGCAGATGTCAGATTTTTTTTAATTGAGTCTTAGGTGATGAACTTATGCTTTGCCTTCACATTCATATAATTTGTAAATAATGTCACAGAGTGATTGCATCTTTCTGGTTTGAACTAATCTTTTTGTCATGTCTACTTACACTCTAGTTTAAGCTCCTGTACTTTAGTTAAGTGTGACTCCTGTTACAGTCTTTTTTACATAATTAATAATTTACACCATTGTTACACTGTATTCACATGCTGAGAATTCCTCCACTGTTTAAACACACACACACACACACACACACAGACACACACATGCAAGATTATGCATGCCTCAAAGATTCATCTCCATGGAAACATTGTCGCGGTGAAGTTGACAACCAGTAAACAATCTGAGTTTGGCTTATGAGGAAATGATGAAATAAAAGCTGCCACAAACGGCCACCGGCAGCACGATCAGGATTTTTTCAAGGTAAACATATTTATAATATTCATTCATCTATTTTGTCTGATATTATTTTATTAATTTAAGTTTATTTAACCATGAAGTCTCAATGAAAGCAGTCACTGATTTCATAAGCTTGAATGTCCTCTGCAGACATCTTGTATTTGTCACAAAGTACATTTGTTTACTATATTCACTTTCATATAGAATACACCGATAGATGGTGATTTAGAAAGAGAAAATTATCTGTGACTGATGTTAATGCTGCTCAGGTGAAAAATAGTTTCCAGTAAATTAGCCAATGGAATAATTTAGGATCCAGAAATACAGAGAGACATGTACTTTATATGTTTTTTGTTTATGTCTTAATGTTTCATTGATCTATAATATAGATATATTTTTAAAACATATAGATTCTATATGCTCTAAAAATAGTCCCTGGAAACAACCCTGCTACTTAGGGCCCGAGCACCAACACTGCGAACAACCTATTGCTTTATTCTGATTATTTAGGAAACTCAATTGCATTTTTGACGGCTTAAACCTACTCAAAATTCACCAATCTTTGCGGGCGTCTCAGGCATGAAAAACCGACGTATTCTGGAATAAATACAATTAGGCCTGGCAACAATACTCCTCCTCGTCCAGTGACCACGACCATGTCAAACTTTGTCAGAAGGGCCTCAGCACATTGATAATGCAGTCTTATGGCCGTGAGATTGAACTTCAGTGGACTTTGTTCAATCTCTCTCAAACTACATGTGTGTAATAACAAACACACTAAAACTAACTCAGAGTTTTAGTGTGCTGCACGTCACAGGGTCGGATTTTATTAATTGAGGAGCAGCCATGTGTTACAGAAAATTGTGGATGTGATACACTGAGATGCATCGAGATGCATAGTTGTGAATCGAATCATCGACTGCTGAATCATAATCGAATCGTGAGGTTAGTAAAGATGTACATCTCCAGTGTAAAATGGCCAAACTGGCCACTAAATCCAAAATGGCCATTGTCCTGTTGGCCATTAAGTGTGGCAGGACTTTTTTTCCGTCTGGTCATGATACAAGTGAGTATTGAGTTTTGTGAAGATCGGTATAAACCAGGCAGAATTGTTGCGTTTTAGGAGGCGGTGTTGAGTCATTTTGCCACAGGCATTTCCAATTACTCCAGAGTACTTACATTTTCTCCAGGCCTAATGCGCTTGCGAGGTTTGGTGAATTTTTAAATATGTTCAATCTGTCAGCTTCGCTTTGACCTCATTGTTTCTCTCCTGAAGTTTTCTCCAGTCTGTCTCACAAGAGTCTTCTTTGTTTTGCAGACCTGGATATCCAGCTGTTTTAAGAGCTCCAGATTATTGTTCTGATTATAGTTCGGATTCCCATTCACGTGCCTCTAGAATTATAGTGTCATCTGCCACTTTTTTCTCATTATTCATTGTCGCCACTGCCTCACTGGGCTCCTGATAGTCATCGTACATAATTAACATTTCTTTCATCTTCTGTAGTTCTTGTCTGCTCTCCTCTTCATTCTCGTTTGCCCTCAATTCTGCAAGGTACAGCTGAAAGTTTATCAGCTGTTTGTCATTCTTCTCCTGTGCCATTATGGTCTTTTCCTCAATTAACTGCACTCTTGTGTTTAGATGTTCAGGTGATTACTCTGAATATGTTAACCCTGCTATACACAAGCTGTCCGAACCCCTTCTATTGCTCAACATGGGTCAAAACTTACCCGTATTCATTTGCTTTGTTTTCTCATGCATGGCTAGGTGTTTCTTTGCTATAATCTTTTATATCTTATTCTTCCTTCTCTGATTTAGGAGAACTGGATTCCAAGACCAACCCACAACTCCAGCTTGATCCTGTAGAACATAGTCTGGGTCCTCAGCATCAGTGATTTCAGACCCAGAATTGCCTCCTCCTCTTCCTCACCCTGTTCCTCAAACAGCATCAATATGATCATATCAACCGTAAGTCTGAAATGATTGCGACCAGCCATACTAACACTCTGGATAAAGAGAATCCTAATCATATTTTCAAATGCACATCCATCAGTCTATTAAGTATATAGTTATATTTCGAGTTTTATTCTGTTGATCTAGCTATGGTTAGCTAGCCAGAAGAGAAGCTAGCTAGCTAACAGCTTGTACATATTTCACTTTCTCACTAGTAATGGATTGTAATATAAAAAAACAGGTATTTAATGAGTACTTATAATATTAAATGATAATATACATTTATTTCAAACATAAAGCAAAGAACTAGGAAATGGCTTTGTGTCATTTTCCACCCATGTTGTTCATAACACGAGTAAAGGTACAAAAATGATTTTTGTGCAAAAAGTACAAAGGAAGAATTGAAATAAGGATTAATTGGGAATACCTGAAATACTGAATGGACAAGATATAGAAAATAAAAACTGAGCCGATGCAAAGGTGTATCAAAGGGTTAGAATTTAAATAACACCTGTTTGTGACACTTGACCTTGAAACGGGCTTTATACAAGAGAAGCTTTAGTGTCACAGTGTCAGTGGTCACAGATTCCTTTGATGTGTTAGGCTGTTGCAAAGGTGAAAGAAAAAGCTCTGAAGGGAAACAAAAGAGGGTTGTTGACTTGTCTGTTAGCCTGTATCCTGGTGATAGAAATAGCACCACCTACTGACAAATGGAGGTAAGCCTTGTTTTACAACTTTAATCTGATTTACATTCAATTCTCACCATGTGGTCTACACATGGTGAGAATGATGGTGTGGAACAACACAGAGCCATTCCCTGTTGTCGTCCCCCCCCCCACGGCTACATATGGTCCCAAAATTGCAAGTGCTTAGGCCCGCACAGTTTCTTGCCTCAACACAGCCCTAGATTGCATTTTGTCACTTTTTAAAATAACTTGTTTCCCCCCTACAGCAATGCCGAGTGTTTGAGTGAAAGCTCATTTTATTACTACTTTTCTTTTATGACAAGAAAGCAAAAACTACAAATGTGCTTTCATTCACGATCTCTTAAAGGAAGTAAAAAATCCCGAACTTTGGGTTGGATCATGGAGGCCCCACAAACCAAGAGGACCCATTGCTGCCCTCTATGGAAGCCCAGGGCCGAAGTATGCGCTGCCTGGACTCACAGGTAGGGTCAACATTTCCATCAAGCCATTTTCACCTCAAACACAATTTTTATTTTATAAATGACATTGTACGTTCTTGTTTCCTCCCATAAAGGTGTATCTAAACATGACCCTACTAAATTCAAAGCACCAATGTTCAGCTTTGGGACACGTCATGACCAGGGAATGTCAAGCTGCTCCCCTGGACCAAAGTACCTCATCGACTCGAACATCACCAGAACAGGGAAAGGCGGCGCTCCTGTGTATTCACTGCACAGCCGCTCAAAGGAGCAGGGATTGTTCCAGGTCCCTGGACCAGGTCAGCAAAACCAATTAGACATAAAAACACACTCTGTAGAAGCAGGTGGATGTGTAACATTGTTGATCTCTGATACATGTGAACAATATTCCAGCTCTCTGAGGATACAGACTGTTGTCATTTGAGTTTGTCATCAGATACTTTTTAATAACATATATAAACTTCTATTGGTGCTTCTTCAGGCCAGTACTACCCTGAGCTTTCAGGAAAGATGACCTATAACTCTGCTCCTGCTTATTCTCTGTTTGGGAGAAGCAAAGAATTCATCGTCAACAAAACACCAGGTAACATATTGGATTTTTTTGTTCAACTTTAGTTTGTCAGAACTTTCATGGTAGAAAGAATATAAAGTAATGGCCCCCGTTCTGCAGGTCCAGCCTCGTACACACTGCCCTGTGTGCTGGGGCCCGGCACTATGGTCACAGCTACAGCTCCCGCCCACTCACTCCGTGGACGCAGCAAAACTGGAAGTTTCCACGAGGACCTGACCAAGGTACATGTGCACTATCATGAAATTAATTTTTATAAAATTTATAGAAATCTTTTGATTTACTCTTGATATCTTTCATCTCACCTCCAGACTCCTGGCCCTGCTGCCTACAAAGTGGTGGACCCCTGTACTTACAGTCAGAGACCGCCACGGTTCAGCATGACGGGACGGAACTTCGCTCCTGGGGAAACCACACAGAAACCAGGGCCTGGGTCCCACTGTCCTGAGCGGGTAAGAAGCCCCGTTATATTTAATAATCATCAAGGAGGTTTGGTTGTCGTTCACTTACTAAATGTTTTCTTTCTAGGTGACCCAGACAAAAGCTAAAGCTCCGAGCTTCTCCTTCGGGATTCGTCACTCAGAATTCATCTCACCCCTCATTATCATCGTGCCTGAATGACAATAAGAGATCTCTTATTTTGACCTCCAAGAAGAAAGTGACTCTGGATTCCTTACATCATATTTTATCACTACAGATTAAGAGCTTGTTGTGTTGGTAATTGACACTTTATCACGCTTATGACGCTGTCTGTGTATTGAGTGTCATTACATTTGTATTAATTCAACATGATTCTCATGAAAGTCCTGTTCAAACCGCCTTATTTTTGTAGTCCAGCTTTTTCTTCTTACTGTTTTATTGACATTTTTGGTAAATATTGTGGAGGAAATTTGACTTTGCGAGACTTCTGAAATAAAGAGAACTGACGATAATGGTCTTTGATGTGCACACTTATTCTTTTGTCGAAGAAGTTAAAACAGATCTTACATCATGCAGACATGTGAAGATGGGTAAGACAAAGAAACGTTTGCGGGTGGGGGGGTGATCTTTTATATAGAAAGAGGTGATGCATGTACGCTATTCTCTTGTCAAACTTTGTTTGACCTGCCTGCTGCTGTAACAAGTGAATTTCCCCCGATGTGTGGATAAAGACAATTCTATCTAATCTAATCTTAGAAGCAAATATGTGTGTGTGTGTGTAAAGATTAAGTGTGTATGTGAAAAAAGTAGGAGGCAGCACGGTGATTCCCAGTGGCTTTGATGTCTGGATCCCTCAGAGGTCGGTACCTCGTAAATCTAATAGATAAAAGTCATGATGAATCTGCCATGAGGGAGGTCACCAATGGACATCATGTCAGGTCACAAATGGTGCGGCCTTCTTGTCACACATGATACGCATAAGCAGGGATAATACATAGTATAGTGTGGTATCATTGTATTGTTTACATTACAGTATATGCAGCAAATTACTTAAGTACTCATCATAACATCAATTTAGGTTTAATACAATTAAAGTGAGCCAACGTACACAATGGCTGCTTTCAATGTTACACCTGTGTTTTTAAAGCAAAGGCCTTTAATATGGCAAATAAAACAATTCTACGTAACAGCAACAACTGAATTATTTCAACAAGACATTAGAATTTTATGAAGATAAAAAATAAATCGGTGCTTTGAAATATTTATGTATTGACTTTGATGTCACATTATTATGTAATAGGCTCAATCTCTGAGTTTCAACACAGCAGAGCAAACATTTCTTCTGGTGATTTGTGAACCTGAAATAAGAGGATAAATAAAAAAAAGAAACGTATTTTTCTCAGTGAAATGTTTCTAAAAATAGTGCTGGGTAGCTGCTTTATATACATACAAACAAATATTAAAATAATTTACTATTAAATTAAACTTCTGAATGTGTGATTGTGGACAGGCACTTTTGAGGACAGTAGCACACGCAGTGGAGTGGTCCTTCAGGCGTCCCCGTTGCGTAGGAACGAAACCCGTCGGAGACTCGATGCTTCATCTACTAACTTTGAGTTTCTGGATTCACAGACGAGAGGAGGAGGCGGGACAAACTGTCCTCGTGTTATAAAAGAGTCGCACATGTTAAATACTCTGAGGTATTCACATCATGTCTCTTTGTTAACGACAGATTCCAGTTAGCGTTGCTAAGCTAATCGTTAGCCTCCTCCAGCGGCTGTGAGGCGGAAACAGTCCAGCGCCGAGGAGACACTTTGAAAAAAAAGGACAACTGGGACCAGAGGCCTTCTCTGTGATGTCCTCACTTTCTGCTGAAGTCACTGTCTGTAGATTTAAGAACCCACTCACCGGTGAGATGACTGATTTCAAACCGATAATTAGCTCAGCTAACCGGGGACAAGCCAGCTAACGCGCCCCCGTCGTGGAGGACGCGTCTCTCAGGGACACTACAGGCAGACAGAGAAGCTCCCGCTGATCCACTGGTTGCAGTGGGAGCTGTGGGAACAGGAGGAACATGGCCGGGGACGCGGACAGTGTCCCGGAGCTGGACCAGGAGAAATACGATGCGGACGAACAGGTGAAGATCATCTGTCTGGGGGACAGCGCGGTGGGGAAATCCAAGTAAGTGTCGGTGAGCTGGGATTTGACCTTTAGGTAGATGGATGATCTGTTTCCTGTGTAACTTGATGGTTTGTGTCTCCCCCCAGGCTGATGGAGAGGTTCCTCCTGGATGAATAGTATCCTTCACGTGTCCCTTCAACTCATCTTCTGTCCATGTTACTGTGGGTTTCTTCTTTACACACTTTCTCTCGAACAGTGTTATCTCTGTCATCCAGGCCCGAAGATAAGATTTATGATCAGAAGGTTCTGATGAGTTTTTTTGTCTTGTGTCCCAAGACGTGCACTGTTTCACATAAATGACAAAAGAAACAGACAAAAACGTCATTAAACAACAAAGCATATAAATAAGTATGATCAATCGATCAATATTTAGAGATACAACTTTACCACAGTCTGTTCAGGCCTGTAAGACTCTTAATCTTCTGCTTGATTCCCAAAACCGATATTCTTTAAATAAGAAATGAGTGGTTGGATTGTATCTATAGACATATAGCAGAGACAACACTTTTTTTGAACATGTTGCATAAAAAAGCTACACAAGCGCTTGAAACCACAATCGTAGACATGTAGCACTCTACCATGTCAAACTTATAGCTGAGACTCTACTATGAATTGATTCCATACTGCATTTTAACATTCTGTATTATGATTCTTAAAAACAACACCAGGCTCCATTTGCTTGATCGATCTCCTGAGAAAGTAAAGTCAAAGTGAAGCCCTGGGTTTGTATCAGCTGTAAAAATGTGTGTATCAGTTATTTTCAGGATCAGTGTGTCAAAGCTGTTATGGTCAATGTCTGCACATCACTGTGAGTCAAAGATCAAGCATGTCTCCAACAAGAGAGACAAAGATCCTTAACTCTTTGCCCAGTCGTCCCCAGCAGCTGTCCACCTACGCTCTGACTCTCTACAAACACACAGCCAGTGTAGGAAACAAGACAGTAGCAGTGGGTATGTATGATACTGTGCATCTGCTACCGGTGACAGAAAAATCCTTTCAGCCAGATTACACTTATCTTAAATCAGCAGCCTTAGGAGCATGGGTCAGACGTCTTTGACTTTTGTTTTTGATTCCACAGATTTCTGGGACACAGCCGGTCAGGAGAGGTTCCAGAGCATGCATCCCTCTTACTACCACAAAGCACACGCATGCATCATGGTAAGACTCACTGCTGGCTGCACGGCAGGTGCTTCCCACTCAAGGGACTGACAGGAAAGTAAACAGAGAACAGAAAACTCTAGTAATCAGAGGCATTGGGAATCAAATGGATGGCTGTGTTTAAAATATACATGTAAGTGCACATTTTGTTTTTTGTGCGCTTGCTTGTCCTTGAGGCGTTTACCTCACAAATGTTACTCTGTATAGTCACATTATGGGATTTCAGATGAAGGTCAACCAGGGCTCCTCACCAGTCGACCTGAGCTGAACTCTTCTGCATTCTACTTTCTGTTTAAGGTTTTTGACGTTCAACGGAAGATCACATACAAGAACTTAACCAACTGGTACAAGGAGCTGAGAGAGTACAGACCGGAGATCCCCTGCTGTGTGGTCGCCAACAAAATCGACGGTGGGTCAGGCTGTTGAGCATACATACGTCCACCAAGGCCCAGCAGTCCCATTAAAACCAGTCAAGCTGCAGTACAGCACACACACCTAAGTTGGTCTTAGATTCCATTCTTTGGGAAAAGTTGTGACTTTAAATAATCACGTTATCTTGTGACGTTAAAGAAAGTGGAAACAAATATATATTAAACTCATCCCCCCCCAGTATTGTATTGGTCCTTTCTGGGCCGATCCTCCAGCCAAGTTCTGTAGAAATCCATTCAGTAGTTTTTGTGTAATCCTGCATGACAAACAAGTAAACCTCCCTGGGGGATTTCAACATGTTATTTTTTGATTTGTGTTCATTATTCATATTTGCTCTATTTGACTCTAGAGTTGCAGATGTAAAGACGTGTGTTGTTTCTTGTGTGCAGCTGATTTGAAGGTGACACAGAGAAGCTTCAGCTTCGGGAAGAAGCAAGGACTCCCGTTCTACTTTGTGTCCGCGGCCGACGGGACCAACGTAGTTAAGGTTTGAACTTTATTCTCCCGCAGTATCGATGTTAGTGATCCAGGAGTTCAGGCTCATCAGTAGTTTCACGGTTCACACTGTGTCACTTTACTACCACACACAACTCTCCATTTATAACTCAGAGTCAAATGAGTTCAAGTTGTAATTCAGTGTAAGCTCATCAACGTTGTAGACCAATTAGCTGCCTGATGGTTTTCTGTCACAACAGATGTTCAGAGAGACGATCAAGAGGGCGGTGGAATACAAGCAAAACCCCAGCGACTTCATGGATGAAGTGATGCAAGAGTTAGAGGTACACGTCTCTGAATACTCAAACAGTCGGAGCAGGCATATGCTCGACTTCAGCTGCTTTACTTTTAACTGAATGATGTTTGAAGAATACAAAAGCTAAAGGTTGTTTTATGCAATACTTCCTCTGAGAAATCCCACCATTTAATCTGCCATTGTTTCTTTGTCTATAGAATGTTTCTTCCTCAAAACCTGCTTCTTTAAACTCAACACAATTCACTTTTCTATTGACTTACAATCAATAATCTGCTTTTGGGTTTATTACCAAAACCATGTATTTATGTTGGTTTCTCTCCCTCGTCCTACAGAACTTCGACCTGGAGAAGAAGGAAGAGAATTCAGAAGCCGATGAAGATGAATTAAAGGTCGAAAGTCCTGATATGGCCTGACAGATTCTAGTTTTTTACAATTCCTCTCGTCATCTCATGGATTATTTCTCCTCCTCTGGAGTCGTTGCTGCAAATAGACCATGATTGTAGTGAAAATGTCCAAGAGCTCAGATTCTCTGTGACGCTCTAGACGTACATTTTGTGGTCTGCTTTAATCACTATTGAATTGTTGCTACTACTGGAGCGTGGCTGACATCGGGTTCGAAGTCACTGTCCTCCATCTGTCCACTGACAGGAAACACACCTGGTGGGATGATCAGGATCTGAGTTGCTGAGCTGAACATTGTCACTTTTGTAACAGGAGAAAATCCCTTAGTGAAGCTCAAGGTTTGTTTCAGCATGAAAACCAATTACTTTGTGTCGTGTAATGTGAATGTGAAGCATCGAAAAACCAACTTGCAAAGAGCACAGAGAACGTGTGATTATGAATTTGCTGCTGTTCTCCGTGTTTGTCTGTAGTGTTGTGAGCGGTGTCATCAGGGAGCCGTGTCTGTTGCTTTCTTTATATTATGTAAAGTCTATTTTTCAGTGTCCTTCAAATGATTTTAATTGTATCATAGAGACATGATCACAGCTCTATTTCCAAGAGCACGTTGTAGATGCAACTGTCAGTCGTTCGATGTGAAAGCAGACTGTTTGTAAAGATGGACGACATTACGGCTCCACAGAAGTGAAGCCAAAGCGTATCCTCCCCCCCCCTCCCAGGTGGCTGGCTGATGTTTAAGTCTTAAATTCTGCCTCCTCCATGTTAACTAATGGGACATGGTAGAGTAAATGTAATTTTTTTTCCCCCTCGAGCTGGTTTCTGTCATTTTACGTCTTAACTTGACTTCAAAAATGTGATGATCGACAGCTGAGGCTTTCTCACAATTGGTCGAGAACGTCTTTTGGCAGAGTGGGGGGAGGGGGGGTGAACACGTGTCGTCCATCTTTATAGATAGAATGTGTACGAGTGGACATCAACTGAATCGTACCCCTACAAAGGTCGCATCCTTGTGTAATGTCTTTTGTGATGAGTTTAAGGTGTTTGCACATTCATCCATATCCAACGGAACGTTGCTGTGACGATGTTTTCAACCTGTTTTCTGGCAGAAGAATCCGTGTGAAGGGTGAAACACACGATTATTATTTCTACATGTTTAAGATGTAAACAGAAACCCTGGATGTATATTTTCTGTTTGTATTTGACTGTATTGTGCGAAATTTACAATAAATCCCACTGGAACATAGTTTGAATACTGAACCACTAAATTAACAGGGACAAGAATTTGACGCAGGTCATGTTTTAATTATAAATTTATTACATAATATAACAAACATATATCTCTGTGGTGGAGATATCCTGGGCAACGTCTCAGATCTTGCCTCAGGCTTCACTGTCACCCTTTCTCGGAGTATTACTAGGTAGCTTCTTGCGTGCTCTCGGTTCAACTTGGGTTTTTGTGTATTAAAATCGGTAGTGCTGTAGTGCGTCACTCGCTTGGAGAATAGTTGGATGATTTTCCTGCTCGTCAGATGCCGAGAAGGGGACGTGACCCCTGTGAGACAAGGCTGAGGTGTTGCAGCGATACGTCCACCATTCTAAACTTCACAGTGCAAACAAGGAGAAAACCAACAATGAAAGAAAAAAAACCTTTCATGATAAGATCACTGGTTCCGGTGAGTGACCGGAACCCAGTGGGTTTTTAAAAACTGCTCCCCCTACACTATGTAGATTGTGCTTTGTTGATTAGAAAATAAGACAAAGATAAACCCCCTCGCTGAACTTATTTGATCTAATGACATGTAAGTCTGTTACACGCTGCTCATTTTGCATCTGTTAATTTGGTAAACTTACACAACAACCCAACCAGGTATTCACTACAGCATTGTTGCTCCTCAGCACATCAGCCTGTGTGAGTCCAGACTGCACACGTCATCTCTTTGTATTTATAGGGGAACAGTAAGCCAAGCCGGATAATAACCTTCATCATCACAGTAAAATCAAGCAGTTGTGATACTGGTCTCAAATGTTAAATAGAAACCATGTTGTTGCAAAGCTCACAGGTAAGATACACACAGGATACATGTGTATATATGTAAATATTATATACATATACATCCTGCATCTTCACAAAAGAATAACAATGACTGTATTTCCGCCTGTCGGAAATACTGAAGGATCTCACAAATGTCTGTAGTTCTCAAGATTTCCAGGAGATGGCACCATATTATTGAGTCTAACAGCTCAAGAATGCTGTAACTAAGATAGTCCTAAAGCAAAGACAAATATACAGTTAAAAGTTTATTTTTTGGCACATTTTTTTTATTTGTGTCGTTTCCTCCTCACTGGGTCACCTCATATAGAATAACCCAAAAAAACTCAGAAACCCAATGTCTGAAAAAGGAAAAAGGAGTGCTGCCAGACAGAGTGGAGGGTAAGGAGCGCAGATGCCATCTGGGAATGGGCGTACAAAACAGTGACTGTGTGCAGGCTTCAGCTACACACGTCCAAGGTGAGTTACAGTAGAAAATGTTAACAATGGTTTCATTCAGTATCCCCAGGGTGATCGCGCTCCCTCTCTCTGCCTCTCCCTTCCTCTGGGGCAGGACAGTCCACGTCTGAAAATGCCGCTCAGAACGAAAACAAGAAAACAATTATGTTCGGTCTGGAGTCGAAGGTGAGTGTGTGCATTGTTCTGTATATGTGTGTACCTATTGTCTGTGTGCCTGTTTGTGTGACACAGCCACTGCCGGGAATCTCTGATCGTATCACAGTAAGGCTATAGTGGACTAACTTCAGTGATGTAAACCCTAATAATCAACCACACACTCTCTCACTGTCATATGTGTATCCTCATCGACACTCTCACACACACACAAAATGGAAACATGCATCTGCACACATACACACAGCTGTAAACACGCTGAGGAGGAGCGACTGCACACACACACACAGATTCAGGGAATCCAGATGCACGCATGCGCTTGAACGATGGGGTGGCTTCTAATGTTAGCACCTTGTCACCTTGTTTTGTGCAAATCATCCCCTAGTTCATAGTTCAGAGTTCAAAAGTTCAAGAGTTCATAGAAAGAATAAAATCTGCTCACCTTTTCCACAGGTGATTAACTATGCATATATGCCAAACATTCATATATAGATCTATATACTTTTTGTTTTTCAAAAATTTATATGAAATCTATCGTATATACATTGCTTGTGATCTTTAGAAGAAACATTTGTAGTTTGTTCATTTTTACAAGTGTAAGTATGTTTAGAATGGACAGGATATCAGTTTTTTCTTTTTCTGTCACTCTAAATTTCCAATGAGTGAAGAAATTTAAGTATCATGTTTCACACGCTACAAAATCAACCCCCAGTTTTTGAGGTTAACAAATCAACACACACAAAAAAAAGAATCAAACAACCCTGAACAAAAAAAAAGTCCAAATGAGTTTGAGGACGAAAACACTTGAGTCAGAAATTAAAATAATCAGTGAGGTCACAGTGAGGCAGTGAGTGCTATTCCTACAACCCAGATACCACGTTATATTCACCACCTGCTTTTACAAACTGTTCAAAAGAAGAGAAAAGATAAATGTACACAACTCACCGCCAGGAAGGAGTGCCGTGGCGTCCTGCTGCTGTATGGAGGTGGTTTTGTGGTAATAGAGGAAATGGATAAAATGCTTTGTTGTTGTCGTGAATAAAACTCACTGTTTCTCGCTGCCAGCAGAAGCTACTCATGAGTACAATTATAGATTTTATATTGTTAAAGGAAAATTCAGTTTTTGTTCCTGTTTTTTTTTCTTTACATTTACAAACCTGGGTCTTATGTTAAAAGTTCTGGCTGCTGCTGTTAATGATAATATTTTACTCACTAAGTAAATTGCAGAGATACAGAGAAGCAGCGATGTAGCAAGACACTGCCAGGTTGTAAAAATACTGAATTTCCTTTAAGACCTTACAGAAGTGTTCCCATCCCCAGGGCCTGGTGAGCCACAGACACAGTTCCAGTCGTCTCTTTTCAGATTCTGTACGTCCAGGTCATTTAAGCCCTTGTGTGGCAAGTTTCTGTTGGTTAGATTTTAAGGGAAATAATACATTTAGGCTTAATTTATTCAGGTTCACACACTGGTTCCCTTATCTAGGAAAATTAAATCTTTAAAAGATTTCTGTCGTACGTCCGCGGTCATTTCCTCTCTGCAGCTGATGAGAAAAACCCCAATGTTTCCTTTTCTTGACCTGCTTCTCAGACCTCGTGCAGCTCGGTCTGAGAAGCCTCCTCAGGGGTCGCAGGGATGGAAATTTCTTCACTAGCCGTCTAACGTTTTTCACAATGCTGTGGTGTCATAATGTCCTTGCAGGTAAGAATTTGAAATGATGATAAAACAGTCAACAACCCCTCCATGCTAGTGCCCCAAACTAACACCTCTGAGTCATTAACAGGCATAAGATGAAGATCCCCCCCCCCTCTGTCTAATCAGATGGATAAATCCGAGATGCTGGTGAGCTCTGTAGCAGACGCGGCGGTGGGGATGGGTGTCACCTGCGGCCTCAGCCTCACATTACGGGATGCCCTTTAGTATGAAGGAAGACTGTAAGAAAAAGAAAAACAAACGACAAACTCTCTGTTCAAGACCATGATGCAACTCGTCATGCTACGGTTCAAGATAGGGTGACCATAAGGAAAATTGTATACCTATGACAAAAAAATTCATTTCCATATCTATATACTTTTTTCTTTCAAATATATATATTTATATATATGTATATAATTGGTAGAAATGAGTAAACTATTGGTGGAATAAATTTAAAGATTTATCTTTGCCCTCTATACTAAAAACCCAAAACAGGCGAAGATTAATTTATTACATTTCCTCTTTGCGTCATTGTCTTTTCTTCTGAAAGCTATATTTAGATACATATATATCATATTATATAATACCTATATATAATATTCCCTTTGGAAAAACCAAAAAATTGATTATGAAAAAAGCCACGAGTGTTGGTTAAACATTCTCCAAATATAATAGATAGCACAGTCTGGGTACCAAGGCGGAGGGGTCTTCTCCCGTGGTTTACTTGGTGGAGCTCCACCTCTGGGCTCGAAAGTCTTCGGTTTAAAAACAACAGTAGGTTCTAGAGACGACACACCTTAGTCCCGTGTTCATCACTGTTGATCTCTGTAGAAATTATTTGAAAGGCAACTGAGCTCTGTGTTTGGAACAAAATCTCTTCCTCCTCCTCCTTTACTCAAACTGCGAAGGCCTTCAGAGGCCTGGTGGATGGCGGGATAGAGGTAGAGAAGGAGAGGAGGGAACAGGGACAGAGAACGCGTGGGTCTTAGTCAGGGATCAACTGAAGCTTTCACAAATCAAATGTTAAATTGGAGCTCATGTAATTCTCCTCGGTAAAGAAACACCAGAGCCCATTTTGAAGTCTGATCTGATTGGCTGTGGGTGAGAAGTTGGGCAGATACAAAGGGCCGAGGAGAGTGTTGACTCCTCGTCTTCAGTGCAGTGCCAGGTGCAGGGTATTTATGCAGGATGGGAAGGAAAAGTGTCACTAAGGACCATAAGTAAACATTAGTGATGCAGAAAATAAAAGCAGCCAGAGTAAAAGAGGAGCGGTAATTATCTGTTCTCTTTTCTGTCTTTTCATTGGCTCTGTATCTTCCCAGTTCAATCCAAATCTTCCTCTCCCACTGTTGGTCTGTCCCCAGGCAGGGGTCAGCTCTCCAGCAGCAGTTTCAGTGCTCGTTCAATGTTCATGCGATGTCCTACTCGGGTCACTCCCAGTTCTGCAAAGTCGTCCTTGGTCAGAGCTGGAAGATGAGAGCCTTCGATCTCGTGTTCCTGAAACCCTGCTCTGTGCTCACCCAGGTTGATGCTATCCAACCAGTCTCCAACATCATACTTGTTCCAGAGGTGGAGGGGTTTTTGGTGGAAGGGCCGCAGGGCTAAAAGTGGTGACCCCAGCCCTGGTGAATGGGAGGGTGACGGGGAAGGGGAGCGAGAGCGGGCACGTGCGCTGGAGCTCCTCATGACAAAGCGGACCTCTTTAGGCTCCTGGGGCAGGCTGAGGCTGGAGGATTTGAGGATGGTTTGCGGTGGTGTTGTTGGTGAGGGGGGCAGGCCGTAGCCTGAAAATCTTCCAAGAGGGTCGCCCCGATCAGGCGAGCCTGAACCTGGGCTGAGGGTGCGTCGGGTGACGGGGTAACGGCTACCAGGGCGGATGGTGAATGTGGTGCCATAACTTCGTTGAGAAATGGTGTGGAGCTCGCCTAGGCTGCTGAAAAGTCTGGCGGGAGACAGAGACAGAGAGAGGGATTCAGGAAAACCACGGAGATGAAAGTGATGAAAATGAAAATAGGGTAGAAGAAAAAGAAGATAGAGCTTTAGCAACGACAGTGTGAATCAGTTATTGTAGGATAAAGGTTACTGACTGTTAGAAATACCTAGCTAGTTTCACATCAAAGCAACATCAAAGCAGAAAGATAGATTCACTGGTAGTAGCATTATGAGAATATTTCAAGCTTGGGATACAAATCTTTTTTCTCCTTGGTCATGAAAAATCATTTTGGACTTACATGATTTCAAGTTACACATGAACTGTATAAGAAAATAAATAACATTTGAGAATTAAATTGTATTTGACGATCCTCAATCCTTTAATGAATTTAACCTATTGCCTGTTACGGAACACTGTAGCCTGCCTGACGTGATTTCTATTAATTACTCTAAATTCTTATTTAATCTGATACAAATACAGTAACACATGCACACACATATACAGTTCACACACTCAACTGCTGCTACTAAAGGACACGTGGAGGCACACGGAGAAGAATCTTTTCCAAAACCTAATTCAATTACATAATTGTTTATTTACCTTGGCCGTGCAGCTGACACTCACTTCAATACATGGGTCTACATTTAGAGAATCTCATTGACAAATCTCATTAGCACCTGCAGCATGTAGAGGAAGGGCTGAGCTAATATAAACTGACACTGCAGCAACAGCCACTCTGCTCTCTGACTCAACAAATGCTGGTTAATCTATAGTTTCTAACCCTCTTTTGAAAAACAATAGAAGTGAAAGAGTACTATGGATACTTCATACTATTACTATATACTATGGAGGAAAGGTTGGTCAGAAAGGAGAAGCTTGATGCATCAGAGGTTTAGGCTAACATAAAAGTTTTGATTAGCTTGATGCAGGCAGGGACACACATGAAGGGAAGGCCTAAAGAGCTGGTGCAACGGTGTCCATTTTATTCATGCATGTTAGTAAGTGTCTCATGTTCAGGTGTTGGCACAGGATTTCCCTCTACTGTGTTTGAAACTTTTGACATGGGTGAGCTTTGAACTAAAGAGTGTAATGGAACAAAGGTAGGCAGAGCACAGGCTGGAAAAAATGATCAAACTACAAGGGAGCGGACGGATATGAGATGAGCTCCATGCGCACTTACACAGTCGTCCTGCCCTCCTGGGCGCACAGTCAGTTCTAGACCAATCAGATCAGAGCAGCAGGGCGGAGCATGCAAGGTGAGCAGAGAGAGAGCAATGGGAGAGAATGTTAGCATCACTCCATGAGACGCAGCCTTCCAACCAGACTTCAACCGACTCTGCTGTCTGTGACATGTCTCGTGTATGTGCACAGGCGGGACTGTGTGAGTGTGGCAGTGAGAACACATATGCACATACAGTGTATATTTATATGTGTGTGTGGTGGTGTTGCTGCAACATGACAAAGACAGCAGAGTAGGCCTCCGAACTGGCAGGTCTGACCACTGGGCTACATGAGAGAGAAATGTGCAAACTATTCACATATCAAACACTGCACAAAGAAAACAAAAACAAACACACAAACAAACAAAAATAAAAAAAAGGAGGGTTCATGTCCCTTGACTTTTGTGGTTGCTTTTGAAATATATTTTGAAATGACGTTGGCGTAAAGAACTGCAAAGTACTAATTATTAAATTACTTTGGTGCTGCCTTATATGTATGTGTCTATACGTATAGGCTCATAAAGTAATACAACATATTCGGTTTTGTTTTAGCCTGATATAAGTAAGCTACAGTATCAAATAATAAACAGTCAGGGAACCATGGCCATCCTCAACACAATCACCGAAAAACTAAAACAAAGTTATGCAAATTACATGAACAGAGAAGAACAGAAAACCAAAGAGCAAAACTGAAATAAAACAAAAACCACAGGTTTCTAAACCACCCAAAGCTATGAAACACAGCATGTGAACAAGGTGGGTACAAGCGACAAAATACAGCAGCATATGATGTTTCTGAAGGGGTTTAAATGAGGTACGACGTGCCTGGAGTAGGAGATGGAAGAACATTACAGTTAGGAGTGCTGAGATGAAGTGGAGGTGAGCAGACAAGAATGCAGAGAGAGAATGAGAGAAATAATGGTGTGCATGTTCATCTAAGTCACAGCCGAGGGCAATCAACTGTCAGAATGAAGATGGCAGGGATGATTTTGATTGCACCATCTCTGGAAAGAGTCCAGTCAGAACTGTGTTACATGATATGTTGTACTTAATATCATGGTCACCTTCTCCATCCAGGGATCATGATGGTGTTGTGGTACAAATCAATGAGTGAGTCACATAATGGCTACGGTACATGTTTAATTTTTAGTCACCGAAGCAATGCATTCGGAACGTAAAAGATGCTTATAAGTCGTTAACAATGAAAAGTTAAAGGTCATATGTTTGTTCTTGTTTTTAAAGAACCAGTGCTTTGAATAAATAACACTGATGCATTTACAGAGGCACTAACGGTAAATATTGACAATCCGATGTTAAATAGCATCAAGAAGTTGCATCTGTCTTCTCA
Source organism: Pseudopleuronectes americanus (assembly GCA_038501795.1). NCBI lineage: Eukaryota > Metazoa > Chordata > Actinopteri > Pleuronectiformes > Pleuronectidae > Pseudopleuronectes > Pseudopleuronectes americanus. Next base: position 7,764,140 of record CM076720.1, read on the forward strand.
TGAGGAGGTCAACTGTGAAACTTGGAAATATGGACGAGTGCAGGAAAGGCCATTTATTTGTTGCTCTCTTTTGAACAGTCCTAGAAAATAATATGTCTGACACAGCTATGTTAGTAATTTTGTGAACAGATGGATTGAAACAATAATGTGAATAATGCGGTTTCAGATAAAAGCTCCACCTACAATCTTCTCATTCTTAGCTTGTGTATCTGTCTCTTGGAGCTTCATCTTGGTCAGCAGTGAAGTCAAGTGAATGCAAAATTTCCCAAACATTATTCAGAGATGAGTACAAAGCAACCAAAATCAACCAGTACTGCATCTGAACAGTACTTAAAAACTCCTGAGCTCTTTTATAGCCACATGCTAAAACTGAGACAGATGAATCACAACATATCTCCTAAAAAGAACAATAACACTAACATCAGTTTATGTCAATTTCATGGCTGATTAAACTACAACGGACAACCCCAAAAATATTCTTATTCTCAAGCATCAGTTTATTACTCCCCACCAACCCACCAATCCATAAAAACACAACCGGGCTGAGGCAGGTTATTGTTCACCTGAGAAAAATCCTAAAGAGTAGATCAAAACAGAAAACTCCATTTATTTGACAGTTACTCCCTGTGGCACCCTGTGTTGTTTGGTCGTCTTGTCATTAACAAAGCCAAGATTGTGCAGGGATGGTTTTAACATGACACACCATTATAGTTCCCGTCGTGTTCAAATACTTTTAATACATCCTTAAATCTTTGAGCTTATCACTGACATCACTGTGGGGAGAGTGATTAAAAAAAGGAAAGTACAGTTTCTATATCAGTGACGGCTACAAAGAGCTGTGGATATAAGGATGTATTATGTGTTATTTGAACAAGGACTCTAGGCAAAGGGCAAGGGAAAACTGTAAGGGAAGCTACAAGCAGGGTCAAGGGTTAAAATCCAACAGTGAGTGTGTGTGAGATGAGGAGAAGCTTTTAGGAAGTGCATGACTTCAAACCCTGTTACCTTGTTTGCACCAACAGATTATCTACTACACACCCACACACAAACTTTCTGACTACTACTATCTACTGTATGTACTTAACAACACAGGTCATTTAACAGGAGGCCAACCTGTATCTATGGAAACAAGGAGATGAGATCTGGGACCAGAGCCATCTACTGTAGTACTACTGTATACCGTATCACTAAAATCAGTAATTCTGGCACTACAACCTTTTCTTCCTCGCTAATTTTTCTTTTGAAAGATTCTGAAAGACTCTCGTGGTGCAAACAAGGTAACAAATACTATTTATAAGAAAATCAATCAAACAAAACTTATAAAAGGGTTGTTCTCTTTCAATGGGATTAGTTGGCTGGTTAGGTCAAAATATATTTGAAGAGTTTTTGGTTTACCCTATTTTCTATAACCATAAGGTTTACTCTCTTCGGTGTCCTCACATCTGCAGAAATATAAACAACTTGATTGTATTTTCAGGTACGGTTAACAGACAAAAAAACCACTTCAGATAACCCTGGTGTAACTGCGTAAACAAGTTATTCTCTGCTTCCATATTGTATTGTCAACAAAAAGGTAGAAAATTCTGCAAAGCCCTGTAGTGCCCCCTAATTAGCACTGATAATCACAGCATGGACCCACAATAATTATTCACATATTTGAAATCTGACTAAAATGGTTTCATGCATCGAAATAAATCTTTTAGTCAATGGCTTTATCTTGGCCTCTTGGTATCTTCCTTTCCTGAGAAATTATAGACAATTTCCCGGAAAAAATAATATTTATTCTGTATTGTTTGTTTTTAAACAATTGTTGAAAGCCTCTGTGTTTGAAATCTTTCATCAAATAAACTTGTATTGCAAGTAGGCATTAAGGCACTTGAACTGCTTTTTTTGATTGTAAAAGTAATACATTTATTAATTTCAGTTGACGCAAACCATTTGTTCTGTCACTCAGTGTTAACCAGTTTTGCAGAAGATTTGACTTGATTGGTTCTTACCTGGCACCTGCCACAGGTGACTTCCTCCCTGGGTCAAGTGATGCGCCCAGTGGTTCCTCTCCTAGTGACCTAGTGTCTTTATTTAGCTGCTGGAGTCGTGAACTGAGCTCCCCTATAACAGATGGTTTTGCTCCCTCATCTGCACCTAGCCCCAGTCCGAGACCACCAAGATTACCCAAACTCCCAATACCTAGCCCCACTCCTGGCCCACGGGGCTCCACTGGGTCCCCCCATAGCTTGGACCTCCGCTGGAAGAGGTAGCGTGGCTTGGTGGGACCTAGTCCAGTCACTGAGGCTGAACCACCTAAGGGGAGCCCAGCTCCTCCCGCTGCAGCAGCAGCCAAGGCAGCAGCCTGTTGCTGTGACAGCAGCTCGCTGTCAGAGCTCTGCTTCAGCAGAGGGTCCCTGAAGGTGACAGGGCCTTTACTGCCACCTATCTGGGACTTAAGTCGAGGCTTAGGAGGCACTGGCGGCTTGTCGAGCACAAAAGTCTGTCCTTCGGCATAGGAGGTGTGGGTGGTGTGAGTGTCGGCAGGCTCGCCGCTTTCTGAGGACAACGTGGACATGCTGGAAACTGTGGAGACGGTGCTGGTGGTCTCGAGATGGTGGTCTCGCTCTCTGTCACTTGAGCTGCGTGTGTCAGCCTCCTCCACGCCTGAGTCGGCCGCAGAGCCAGACTCGCCCACCGGTGGGGGCTCCCGAGGGTAAAAGGTCTTCCCTGAGACAGCTGCTGCACTGGGTGGTGGTGGGGGCTTGGGAGCCTGATGCTGGGTGGGGGTCACAGTTGGGGTTGTTGGGGTAGAGGGAGTTTGGGATGTTGGTATTGCAGGGGCTGTGGGAAGGATGGCAGGTTTAGCTGGGGACACTGGAGTCTCCTTTGCCCGTGCCAGTAACCCATTAGCAAACTCATCTGGTGGTGGAACGACTCCAATCTTCCGTAGCTCCTCTCTTGTTTCCTCATCACTTGAGGACAAAATTACAGGAGGCAGGGTCACTGTGTATGGATCCACGTCCTCCTCGGAGCTTCCCTGAACCAGACTCTTGTCTTGGGCAGGACTTGCAGGACGCTGAGTTTGAGGCAGGACCTTGGGCTGGGAGGCTGTGGGACTGGGAGATTTAGCCCGTGGACTTGGAGATTTGCTGGGCTCAATTGAGGCAGGGGCAGGGGTCTGTTCTATCTCTGAGCCTACCCCAACAGCCTGACCATTACTGGTGGCATGAACCATAATGAGTCCTGCTGTCTTCTGCTGCGATGTATCCATAATACTGATCAACATACTTTTTTTATCCTCTAGTCTCTTCTCCTCCTTTCTCTCCTCTACTCTGGCCTCCATCTCCTGCCGGAACGATACAGGTGACTGTGATGGGGCCCACTGTTTAGTGGGCTGGTGAGCTAAAATGGATGCTGGGGAGGATCCAACTCCATACCCTGCTGCCTTGGTGTTTTTTGGAGAGAAAGGGGGAGATGTAGGTGCCCCTTCATGTGGAGACTCTTTGGTCTGAGCGTCAATGAATATTATGCCCTGGCCTAACCGCTCCTGTTTAGTCCTAGGCTCTGGGCTGCTAGTTGGGGACTGGGTCAGTGCCCTCTCCCTTGCGGCCAGCGCAAGAGCAAGTGGTGAGTTTGGGTCCAGGGGTTTTCCTGTGAGCGGATGAATGAAAGTGGTCCCACTAGGTGAGGGGCTCAGGGCCAAGGCAGGCGGAGGCAGGTGACCCAGCTCTCTGGTTAGCAATCGCTCATCGATGGAGTGAGACTGTGTCAGAGAGGGGTTATCGCAGCTGGCGGAAGATGCCCCCTCCATGGTACCAACTGAAAGGAAGACTGTGGATTTCCTCCGTTCTTCTAGGCGGCGCTCACGATCTTTTACTGCTCCAGCAATTGCTGCAGCAAAGGGGCCCTTACCCTGAAACATCATCTCCCCCTGGGCACGCAAACGTTCTCGCTCTGCCATCAGCTGCTGCTGGTAGTAGTCTGCACGGCTGGTGTGTGTGTGCCCATGGGTATATTGGTGTCGTCCTGAGGGTGAGCTGTCTCGGGAGTGGGCAGCAGCTAAGGCCAAACTAGCTTTTTCTTGTGCATCTTCCACCTGTAGGAGTCAAAAAAATTAACCACACATGTAAAGGTCAAAAGATCCTTAGTACTCAAGATTAAAGGTTCAGTGTATAGGATTTAGTGAGATCTAGTGGTGAAGTTGCATATTGTAGCTGAATACCCCTCACCTCACCCTCCCTTTCCTAGCATGAAAGAGAGGGCCGTAGAGAGGACCAGCTCCCGATTTAAATGTAAAGGGCAAATTTTGGGGTAAGAAAACAAAAATTCTTACACAGTATTATCTTATATTCAATTTCTGCCAATGGATCCCATTCACCGGACTATTACACACTTGACCTTTAATTCAGAAATCATACCAGACATGCAACATACCTGTAGTTGTTTTACCAGTGGACTTTTCTTCCTCTGGGGCTTGGTAGGTGTGTACAGTCCAATACTAAATTGACCCACATTAGCATAAGGGTTGTCAATAACCCGACCCTTCCTTTTGATGCGCTCAGGTGGAGTAGCAGCAGAGGGTCGGGGGATTTCTGTAGGTTCTACGGGCAGATGGGAAGAGTCCTGGAGGATGATCATTGAGCGGGCTTTTTTCTGTCTCTCTAAGTGTGTGGCCTGCCGCTGAGCGGCCTCGTAAGGCAGGTCCAAGGAGGTGGGCTTGAAGCTGGAGCGTCCTCCAGGCTCATGACCCTGACTTTGAGTCCTAGATGGGGGAGGAGGGGGGCAAAAGGCTGGGGGAGGACCAGTGTCTAGGTAGTAAGGAGGAGGAGGAGGTGCTGTCTGTGGAGGTGGCGGGATGGGATGGGGCTGCGAGTGGTCTCGGAGGCTGTCTGTCATAGAGGAACTACGGGGAAATCGGTGCTCGCCTGCCAGGGCAGACAGTCGATCCTCCTCAGTGGCACCTGATGAAGGGGATTTAAAGCAAAGATCATCTGGTGATGGAGTGTAAGCTCACGAAAAAGTACCATTTCATACAAGTCCAGCAGGTTCACAGCTTCATGTAAAATACACTGGAATGCATCTGTTAATTCTCAGAGTTAATTATATTATGTGTCTCAAACCAGGCTATACAATAGTAAATAATAAACATGTACTTCTTAATTTTGTCTTATTTAACTTATTTAGAATGTAATTTCAAATTTGGTCTTATTTAACAATTAGTTGAACATTCATTTAATGGGTGTACTTGAAAACAGGAAAGTTTAATAATACACAGAGTATTAATAATGAATGTGTGTATCTACTTTGAACGAAGACTGTGCTTGAACACCTGCTCTGCAAATCTGTTCCTGCGAATATTCAATATGAAGATTTACACATCCTGAACATCTAATGCAGTCTTAGCATATATTTGTAACTATGACAACTGTCAACATTTGTTCATCTGTCAAGGGGAAATTATTATATATATCAATAGGTACTTTATAGGTGATTGATCGAAGTACAGCTACAACCTCTGTTTTGCTGCTGTCTACATGTTTTTTTAATGTGGGTGTAGTGATGCAATTTATCTAATATTCTCTATATGTGAAAGTATTACCTATGAGCATACTGTACATAAGATACACTATCATTCACCTTATTTGAATATGTACAGGATGGGTGATAGTTTTACCAAAAGACTTGGTCCTTGACATCCCCTTTGGTAGTGGTATGTGACCTCTCTCCATGCCTGGGTGAAGACCTCCATGTAGAGTCATCCCCTGTCTCTCAAACAGTGACTGCGGCACAAAAAACAATTTGCCATGTCATTAAAGTCAAAAGCTTCTAAACCAATTAGAACACTCAGTACTGCATGCAGACATGTGTGCGGTATTCCATGTGATGTGGCTTAGGTCTTTTGAGGTCATGTGTTTGTATATTAGCATAATGGCATATGCAGTCTGCTAGTGTGCTGTGTGTGGGTGCACTCACACTGATCTCTGCTGGTGTTATTCTCCTGCTGGTAGGCCGTTGTTTGACAGTGGCTGCTCTGTAATCTGCCTCCGAGGGCTGAGAACGTAACATAGACTCTTGGGATGCCAACATCTCGTCTAGTCTCTCTATTGAGGAGGAAATAAGCCAGAACTAAATACCAACACATTTAGCCCACAGAAGCATTGTGCTGTCATTTCTGACAGGTTGATACAAGGAATTAATCTGGACGGTCATTAAAAATAAGCCTACTAAATCTATCTATACACTACAATGTGATGTCATGCTCTGTGGTATTGTACCACAAATCATTCATCTCAATGTGTGTCCTTGATGACCACTAGGAAAGTACTACGAGATGAAAAAGGCACAGAGAAAAAAAAGACAGAAAGTGGGGAAAGAGGCCACATGTTTCAAGTGTTCTGCTCTTCTGTTCTGACTAACACTGCTTAAATTGAATTTTGAATGCAGTGATGAATTATTATGACGATCAGAGGGGTGACAATTTCTTGCCTCAGACTCACCTCCTCTTCTCCTCCGAGCAGAAGCTTGGTGGGAAAAAGATAGCGTCAGCAGAGGAGGGAAAATGACAAGAACAAGCCAACAGAAGTGACTATGCTAAAAGTTAGGAGACACACCAAGCTAATTACAAAGGGAAAGCAGAACTGTGACAGAAAAGGAGGAGGAGATTGCAGAGTTTGGATGCCAGCTCTCTGGCACTCACCCAGTTCCTCGAGCTCAGCGGTCATGGACTTGGAGCGCAGTGTCAGGGTGGTGCTAGGAGCTCTCTTGGGTGGTGGGGGAGCTGCGGAGAAAAGGCAGGGTGTTGAGGATGAAGTTGAGGGGGATGGAAATCCTTTGGTTTTGCGGCTCAGTGCTCTCTTGGCGTCCCCCAGACGACCGGCCCAACCCGTCTTGGCTGCTTTGATCTGATCGAACTCAGATGAACTGGACGCTTCGCACTTAGTCAAGACCTTGTTCAGGCTACGATTGGAGCTCAACTTCTTCATGTTTGGTTCTATGTTGGTCCAGCGCCCTTAAATTGTCGGTCTGTCTCCAAGTATTTCAGTTTTTTAGTCTTTGTGCTGCAAGAATTCCTCTCTGCTGAGGAGCCCAGAGGCAGTAAATGTACAGCTCAGTCCTCTCCGTAACATTGCTGGCTTTCTGAATCTTCAACTCACACACAGAACTGAATTTGTCCACTGCAGTAGGCAGAGTGCAAAAAATGAGTGAGGCAAGGAAAGGGAAAAAGTCGTCCATCTTACTTTTAATATGCTGCCTGTCTGGAATTTAGCAGGTATGCATCAGACAGAAACACTCACACACATGCATATCCTACCACATGTAGAACCACATGCAGATACACAGAGAAAACTCCCTGAGGGAGATCATAATGAGGAGAGCTGACAGACGAAGAGATGACTATAGATTCAACAGCTAAAGAAACAGATTTTTTGCCGACTTTATGCCCCAAAGCTCATGGGAGCCTCCCAATCCTACGATACACACAAAGCAACTGGACTTATTTCAGCCCTAGTTGAAGTAAAGCACCCAATGTTTGTTGCAAGTGTAAACTACAGTTACAGGTTTTAATTAGTTCACAGTAAACGCTGTAATCAACCAAATAAAAAAATAATGCAGTCAAGTACTTAAGCATGTTCAGTCTGCAGTACAAATGTAATGCCATGCAGGTGAACGTGATTATAAAGCCACATACAAGAGCAGTCTGTGCATGCTTTAACAAACCTAACTTTCCTATCAATAGCCGACAACACAAAAACTAGATCAGCTCGCTCTATCCAGGCTCGACCAGCAAACAATGCACCAATGTGGAGCGATAGAACTCCAAATCCCACAGATGCCCTAACGCCTTGCTAGAGCCCCACTATCCTGCTGTTGTCAGCAGCTGCAAATCTAGTGTACATACGCCATCCCGGGTACAGTCCATATCAAACATCTTCAATTCATCCCCAATCTGCACAGTCTGGTACAGTAGCAGGGAGTAGAGGAGATGGAGGAGGAGGAGGAGGAGGATGGAGAGAGAGAGAGAGAGAGAGAGAGAGAGAGAGAGAGAGAGAGAGGAGAGAGCGAGAGGAGAGAGTGAGAGCGAGAGAGAGAGAGCGAGAGAGAGAGAGAGATGCTGTAATGCAATGCTTAATTCAAACGTGCACTGTAGTCACCATGGCAACGGTGGCAGTAGTGAGGGCTCACATGGTGCAGAGAGTGTGTTTGCTTGGGTGTGTGAGAGTGTTTGAGCATGCGTCTGGGCATTTGTGCGAAAGTGCAGCACAATATGCAGAGTGTGTCCCACTGGAGTAGCGGTGCAGGGGGAGAGGTTTGTTTAACACAGCTTAGCAAGTTTGAGACACGAGGGGAGAATCTCTTTCTCCCTCAGCTCTGAAACACTAAACACACTCCATCTTGTCTCCAGCGGTTTGCACTGTGTGTGTCTCAGCACTTGAATCTGTCCGTCACCAGAGAGGATCTTATTACCGCTGTCCTTTCAATCAGCCTCAGTCATTCTACCTCACACCAAATGTCTGAGGACTCAGCAGCTTAGACACAAGTAGAGAAAGGCTTCAATGGAGGGAAAAAAGACGATGACTTTGGAAGACAACAAGACAAGAAGGACCTGGCATAGACGACTAGTTAGAGCTAAACCACTTGAAATAAATGTAATTAAACAAACATATTTTCAAATAGTTTAAAAGGATATAACACAATGGTGTTACCCTGCACAACCACCTGTATATACTGAAAACAATTATGTGTATAGATCTACACTTTGGGTATGCACTTATTGCTTTATTAGGAACAGCATATTAATATTGGTTCCTCCCTTTGCTCAATAAACAGCCTCAAATCTTCATGGTATGGATTTCCTTGAGAATGCATTGCAATGTGTCAGCTGCACATTCACGCCGAAAATCACCACTTCACCAGATTCCCAAAGGTTTTCTATTAGATTCATATCTGATGTCTGAAGAAGTCACTGACTGAAGTACACTGAACTCAAGGTGACTTTTGCTCTATGACATTCTGCATTGTCATGTTGGAATTAACCATTACCAGATAAGAACCTTTTGCATCTGTGGATCAATAAATTGATGCACATAGCTAGCAACAATGCACAATACAAACTAAGAAAACAAAAACTTTCCCCACTACACCATCACCACCAGCCTGGACTGTTTACACAACGCAGGGTGGGTCCATAGATTCATAATGTTGACGCCAATTTCTGTCCCGACCATCTGTGTGCCTCCGCAAAAATCCAGATTCATTCGACTAGGCTTCATTTCTCCATTTTTCAGTTGAACATGTTTCTGAGATGCTTTCCAGCTCAACACAGTTGTGAAAGGTTATCTGAGTTACTTTAGCTTCTCTGTCAGCTCCTGGCAGTCTGACTGTTCTCCTCACATCTCTCTCATCAACCCGACCTTTCTGTACGCAGAACCAACACTCACTGGATTTTTGATCATGTTTAGACATGTTTAGAGCTTATGTGGAAAACTATTTCTGTGTAGGGACTAGCAACTAGAGACTTGGAGTCTGCTGGTTGCCTGGCAACTAGTCAGAGCCAAGAAATGTCTGGCACCTAACCACCATAAACAATGTGTTGTCATTTTTACATTCTGTTTTTTAAAAGCACATATATAACATCTTTAATTAGTCTACCTTCTGAGAGGAGCCATGCTAGCTGTTTCCCTGTTTGACGTCTCTGTGTTAAGCGAAGCAGCTGCTTTTCACTTTACTTCAACTGACAACTGAGCAATTCAGTTCTAGGAGGACTGTTAATGTGAGCTGCAGGTCAAGGCTAAAATAGAAACCCGTCAAGTGGATCCTCAGTTAAGATTTTTTGGTGTATGTTCTGGCATCAGTCATGTCAAGAAATTATAAAACTAAGTAACGATTATAAGACAATAGAGGTGAGGGACAGACAGTCAGGTGGAGAAGAAATCGCTAAAGATGGAGAAAGAGAGACTAAGAGATACCATAAGGGCCTGAAGATTGAGTTGATACAGTACTGTCCCTCTGAAACTAGGTCAAACCCATTTATCAGTCTTTGTGTCACAGTAATCTTTCTCTCTCACACACACACACACACACACACACACACACACACACACACACACACACACACACACACACACACACACACACACACACACACACACACACACACACACACACACACACACACACACACACACACACACACACACACACACACACACACACACACACACACACACACACACACACACACACACACACACACACACACACACACACACACACACACAGTCCTGAGGTCAGAGTGGCAGGACTGTGTGGGAGCTGAGTAATGGTGAGACGGGGTTGACATGGAAACCACATGAATTTACAGCAGAGATGAACGTGGCCCAAATCACCTTGAAAATTTAGGCATACATATTTTATACATAAATAACTTGTCTCCATTTAAACAATAAAAGAATCCATTAACAAATATCTGAGAAATCCTTACAAGTGGTACAATCAACAAACTTTAATTAAGTCAGTGTGTAAATACTACAACATTTTTTATTTTAATTATAGTTCATACTAATGAATGAGTTTGATAATGGTTGAGTCAGTCCTCAAAAAAAGAACAGATGACTATCACATGAAGAAGATTTGATCCCAATACCAGAATACCGGGGTGTTTTTTTGAGACGAAAAAACCAAAAGAATAAAAATATTACATTATTAAATATTATAAAACGACACAAACAAAGTCACCCATCAGCATATAGCAATAGTGACCTTAAATACCCTTGATTATCGTGTATGTATGGGGTGGATCGCTATGTGGTATCTGTGTGTTTGGGGGGTGTGGTTGCTGCGTAGTAGGATAGGCCCGGAAAGATGAGATGACACAAACATTGGACAATATGAATTTAGCATTGACCTTTTTTAAAGGGAGGATACAGAGGAGCTTGTTCACCCCACTGGTCTTTACCTTTCTTACGAATGACTTCCTCAGACTCGGGTTTGCGTGTGACAGACACCACCTTCATCAGCAACCTGTTGCCCCCTTGCCGGATCAAGGACACCACCTGCTTGTGGCCCACCTTCACTACATTCACCCCATTTACCTGAGAGAAAACACACAGAATGAGACATGCTGACACGAGTCTAACCTTGTGTCCTGGAGAGCTGCTGACATTAAAGCTCCATAGTTACCAAAGTCTAGACAGTCAGGGTGAGATGCTTCACACAATAAAACATCATGTGCCTCTTTGCAAAGACACAGGAGGGACAACTCATCACAACATCAGCAGCTCTACAGGACTGCTGCCTCCTGCACGTGTTAGTTTCCCCTCTGCATCCATCGACATTACCAGTGAGTTCATCCATGAGATTAAAAAGTAAGTGAAGAGCTGTCCTTAATTACCTCAATGAGGAAGTCTCCTGTCCTCAGACCAGCCCTCCAGGCCACTCCCTCCACATCCACAGACTCCAGGTACTGCAGGGCAGGGAATGCTGGGGTCGGAGTGAACTCTTCAATGGGCGTCTCAGCTGAGAATAAACACACAGGGGAAAACCCGATCCGGAACAGTTAATTAAAATCTATTGCTTCCATCTGAGTCATTTTTGTTCCTTCACTAAATGACCACCAATCGATCACAAACAGAAAATGAATTGCATGCCTCAGTGAATATTTGCATTCAGTTTCAGTATGTTCAGTTTTTATTTCCTAGGCAATGACTTATTCGTCAAAGGTTTCCTCTCATCTTTACCAAATAATAATTTATTGATAAATATGTTGTGTTTAGATCATTAAAAAATATATAAATAAGTGTGTGTGTGTGTGTGTGTGTGTGTGTGTGTGTGTGTGTGTGTGTGTGTGTGTGTGTGTATATGTGTGTTTAAGGTTAGTGGGGAGTAAAAGACGAGATGAGTAAAAGGGAACAGTGTGAGCCAGGATCCATGGCAGTGAGTGATTGAGCAGTAACAGACTCCCGGCAAGGTGCCTGAGAAGGGGTTGCCGTGGTAACCATTCCGAGCAGGGGAGCTGGCACGTGCATGAGTAAAATTAATTTGCGGCGATGGAGATGAGTAGAGAGATTAAAATGCTGAAGGTAAGAAAGTGATCGCGTAAAAAAAATTTTTGGAGAGGATAATGGAAAGGAAGGACATGAAGGAGGTGGAGGAGAGCAGAGAGGAATAAAAACAAGATAGACAAAGGAATGATGAAATGAGAGAGGAGAGTAAGGAGGAGAGTGTCTCGTAAAGCTCAACGCCATGTGCGGGGAACAGATGGGACAGCTAGCTGAAAGCTCAGCCAAGGATGACGCCACACACACAAACACAGAAGACACACAGAAAGAGAGAGAGAGAAGCCTGAGTGCATCTACTGTAAGTATACAAGCAGAGTGTTGACAGAAGCTGGTTGTGTTGTTGACTCACACAGTCACAATCAAGAGACTCACAGTTGGTGAGTCAGATCAACTTCTTAGTTAAAAACTCAGAAATATGTTGAAAAAGGTAGATATAGTGAATGTGACATTTTCGAGGTGTGTGGTGTGTGTGTGTGTGTGTGGTGTGTGTGTGTATAGCTCACCTTTGGCTCCTCGCAACACAAAGCCAAATCCTTCATTTTCTTTTTTCTGCAAAACAGCATTCTTCTCCTCTATGATATAGTCACTGTGAAGGAGAGAAAAGAGGGAGAGCAGGTATGAATCCAACACCATCTCCACAATCACACACACACACAAGCTGAGAGTGAGGGGCGAGAGGTAGAGCAGGAGAGTAAAGAGGGTCAGTCCGTGGGGGTTGACAAGTTAGAGGAGATAGAAGTACACAGACACACGCACACCTTTCCCGTTAACCAATCAAGTTAAGAGCCAAGCCAAGACACCACAGCTCAGGAAACCCAGAGGTTATTAAAAGTCAGAGAGAGGTATAGAGACAGGAAAACAAGAATGAGAGAAAGCGAGCAGGCGAAAGAGGGAGTCCTCGTGATTGAAGAAGAGTGAATCAATCCTCCAACTGATCCTTCAGATGAGACTGCAGCTGGGGAGGGTGTTATAGGCTCCTGCTAAAGAAACTGACAGAGATGGCTTCTGTGCAATATTATTCCCTGACTAATGATGAAGGGAATCAGAGGCAAAAGAAGGTGAGCAGTTCATCACTGTCTGATGAGTGTTGAGAGGTGAAAGCTGCTATTTGATGTTAAGTCTGGGAGCCAAAACCAAAGCAGAGTTAGTAAAGCATTCAAAATAGGATGTTGGCTGGTTGTGTGAGGAGAAGAATGATGTATATAAAGATGGACGGCTCCCTAAAAGTAAAGCCAAAGCATATTGATCGCCACCTTCTGGCTGGCTGCAAAACAGGTAATGAACCCCACCTCCTTCATGTTAGTGGATGGGACATGTACCAAATTAAAAGGTCTAAGTACATGTAAATGTAAGAGTTTTGTAGTAAATGTAACCAGTAAAAAAAAAGCAGGATTCTCATGGTAAATTTGGTTATAATTCACTTTGATGCTATGAAAATTGGTTAAAATGTAGTGATTGATAGCTCAGACGGATTCGATACTGCTGCACCATCCCCTGGCTACCGCGCAGACAGTCTATGTCACTGTTCAAGATGGCAGCATTTGTATATTTCGGCTTCATTTCTGGAAAGTGTCATTCATCTTTATATACAATCTATATTTATGATGGATAAAGGAGTAGATTGAGAAAAGGGTTAAAGTCAAATGGATGTGAAAAAAGGGACAATTTTCATTTTCAATGTAAAATATAATATCATTAGGGTGACCTGAACATCTCAACCTTCATGTTTAGATGAATATAATCCAGTTTTCATTAACTTAAAAATTGGACTGAAAATACTGCTTTCAGTTCACAGCCGGAACACCATCACAAGAGTTTTGTAGTATTCTGTGATTTTCTCCATTAAACGTCATTCCTTGTTACGGCAAAGGCAGGTGTGGAGGGCAAGTGTTCACGTTGCAACTCAGTGGGTGACTGCAGTCTCCATTAGCTCAGTTACACACCACTCTGTCAGACTTACCAAGGGAACACAAAGCTCCTGCTGCTGGTGCCAGGAGACCCGTAACAAACCTTTCTGCAGGAGGGAGGCCAAAGGTGTGTTTTCATAAAAAGCTATCTATCCATTTCTGCACGAATTGTTATGCACAGAGAAACTGTGTTGGTTGAGCACCAGTAAGATGGTTTGTTTCTGTCCAAACCCTTTTATCCACTAGACTTTCATCTCTGCTCTAATGCCAGATTAATGCAATGCGTTCACTGTCCTCGTTCAGAATCTCTATCCACCTACATGACTCAATGAAGAGAAACTATGATGTAAGAATTTCCCATGAAAATAAACTTGTCCTTTGACATTTGTGATTCTGATATTTCTGAGACTGCAGTTCAGATACCATCTCGGAAATTGTAGAAAGTAACTCAATCACTGTCCTACAGTGTCTGGGTTTCATGCTAGCATGTGCAAATTATATTTACTCAGACATTCATGTTACATCTGGCCCTTCAAATTCCAGAGCTCTATCTTGCTATGATTAAATGTGGTGGCATTTATGATGTTGTAGTTCTGGAAGGCGACAAGATTTTTATTTTACTTTCAGGTCTGAACATAATATACCTACCTATGGCAATCACAGCCTGTAAAAAAAACAGAGCTCTGGGGAATGAAATGACATTTATCTGTCTAAAACCAGGACATTCCATAAAAAGCTGAGAAAGTGGATGGAAACAATGCTCGCTCAGAGTAGCTGCACTCTTGTCTGACATCCCATGTCATTAAAGCAAAACATTTGCATTATAAAAAAAACCTCATCAATTGCTTTTCCACTCTCAGCCAACAAATCCGATTTACAGGAGCGGGAGCACTCACAATAAATTTCAGTTTGAGACAGGGAAAGAATTCAAAGAAGAATCCTGCCAGAAAAATAAAGATATAAAAGGCACAAAACTGTGCATGTTATAATTACACAGTGTTATGGCTGTTTGTGCACAGTGCACAAATACTGACACATACAGACAAAACATAGTGTTAAACAGCTATGCAATAGAAATTCTGCTTTACTGTTAGAACTGGGTGCAGTGGCTGCATGATGTCTATAGGTGGCAGCAGTTCCAAAGCACTCAAACTGATTTTTACATGCACTTCATCACCCCTCCTAAGGTAACGTAATGTGACCTACATTGTTTGTGCAGTACAGTATGCACTAATCCACATGGCCCGCACACTGCAGTGGCACAGTGTCTCAGAGAAAGCGGCTGTACCTGTATGAGGTGAAGTTGTCGTAGGATCCCACAGTGTAGTGTCTGAACAGTCTCTTGGTGCGGTCTTCCCGAGTCTCTGCAAAACAAATGAAAAGCATTTTAATTTAATCAGACCCTCCAGTACCTCCAGTTGCTCTGCGTCATACCTTCATGCCAACATCTCACATCAGACATAAAAAACATCTTTACAGGTTAAAAATGACTAAATGCCTTCACACTAAGTTAGTGTATATTTAAGTTATAGATGATTTATATGTTGTATATTTGTATATATATTTATGTTTACAAATATACATGATTTTGATATATTATATTGAGAAATTCTAAATTCAAGAGAAAAGATGTATAAGCTGTAAAACAAAAAAACATAGTTTTTGATTTCCTTAAGTGTTGCACTCACAGAATTGTGAGTCGTAATACCATCCACTTTTGACAGAATTATTCTCATGATTTCATATCAGACGCTCTCTTGCAATTAACCACTAGCCATCCAAGGTTTAAATTGCTAGTGCAGTGTCTTGGAAGGAAGGTCAACCCCATTTCCTGGTGTATGGGGTTCTTGCAGTGTTAGAGGAAATAAGAAACTTCTCAAATGGCACTATTTTAAATGTTACTAAGAAAGAACACAGTTTATTTTTCTGAATAACTTCCATGTTTGCTTAAATCTTTTCAGTTCACAAAAATGTCAGAAGTGTGACTGGTGCTTCTACCCCGTTAGTATTAAACTGTCATCAGAAATCTAATTCAGTTATCACAGAGAAGAAATTAAGTTACAACAGAGAAGTAATCATAATTAACATGCTTTTGTCATAACCTACCAGAGTATAATTGTTCCGTGGTATTTTTTATATTTGAAACAGTTCATGGATTGCAAAATTCTTTAAAATGTTTCTTTTGAACTGGGAAGTGTACTAGACTAGACTTCATGTTGAGCACAATTAATAGTGTGTGTATGTGTTTGCATGTGCACGGTTTCCTGTCAGCATGTGGGTGGGATTTATCCTCAGGGAGTGCAGATAGAGATTGATGCCCTTTCGCCATCACAATAATACACGCTGCTCCTCCACTAAACAACAGTCTGCTGACTACACAGCCCAAAACCCTTTCAGGTCACACGGACACGCTTTAAAAAGTTCTAAGTGAAACAAATCAAGACATATGTGAGACAACACAGGACATAAAATGCGTCGCATAAGAGAGGTTGCACATATATTTTTTTCGGTTCCTTTCTTCTACCTGAGGCCATCACACCTCCACCTCAATATAAAATGTATTCGATTGTTATAATACACAGAGTATACATTAATATCATGAGTACTAATACTGATGATGATAAAGATGATGATGATAAAGAGGTTTAACAGAGACCTAACTCATAGCAACAATAGTATTTATGATGCTGCTGACAAACAAATACTGCTAATGAACACACACAGACCTACCTCCCTACCCACTGATCGACCTACCTATTCATCTATCTGTACTGTACATATGGATTCATACACAGTAACCTTTGATTTGGTGAAGCTGTGCGAGTGAGCGGTGTCCTGCTGGTAATGTGAGACACTGCATGCAACCATAAGTCGTGCTGTACCATATTTCTGCGTTTCCCATCACTTCTGACAGTCTGCTATCTAATAAAGGTAATACATCAAACTGCTTGAGATGTCCTGTATATGTGTGAAAAAAAGACACGTAAAGAGTGAAAAGGAAAAGAGATCAAAGTAAGTGAGCCCACTTGAAGTGGCGGGCATCCTCAGATCCACCTTAGCCTGTACAGCTGACAGTGAGTGACTGACAGACTGTCAGCTGAGGAAAACTTGAAGCCCTGACGACTGAGTCCACTGTCACTTGGTGACACAACAGAATGAAATTAGCAATCTGCTCCAAAACACAAAGTTCAAGTTTAACTTTGACCTCTGGGAATGGAGAGACTGGGTTCTTCTTCTTTCACCTGCAGTCTCATTTTCATCTGCTTTTTGATTTGTTGTTTATCATATATTTCTTTTAGTTCAGGCGAGGAATCCTCAGCATTAATACCGCTGGAGACTAATGTAGTTGGGAACACCTGGGAAGGGCTTTTTCCTTTTGGCAAACACAACAGGGGTTTGTAGGTGTGTTGGCAAACTGCCGAGATAATGATGTTATGCCAACATTGTAATCAGCAGATGCAGTAAGAGGTGTCACTGTCCCCTCCTCCGAATGAGGCAGGGATTCTCCGGCTTTCACTGATGCCAAAATAACTCCAGTCAATTGTTTTAATGTGCTCTGACATTTCACAACCTAGATGACTGTAACAGCTGCACACAGACCAGAAATGGGCGAATAGAAGTAGAAAGGCGTATTGATGGAAAGTGAACTCATGGTAATGACTGCCACACCTTTCAAAAAGATAAAAAAACATGTAAAATTGTAGATGAATCAAAAGCGTGTCAAAGGAATGAGATGTGTTATTAAAGGGGAAAAGTGAGTTAAGAGCTGGCTGGTATTCATTCTGGGTTATAGAAGGTTACTCCACATCTAGTCGTGGGAGGAAGGTTGTGGCATTTTGTTTGCACTAGTTGACAAAGGGAAGATGAAATAAAAGGTGTTATTTGCGGAGATAGTTGTAGATGAGTGACGGTCTCTTCCTGCATATTCAGAGTCTGTCTTTTACAGCCGACACTCAGCCTTCTAACACACCTTCATCCTCACGCATAATCCAATTGTCCTCACCTCAAAAAGGGGCAAAGAGAATCGGTCAAATGTTGAATAATTCTGGGAGATTTTGAGTGAAATGTTGCATGTCAATTTTGTGAACGTACAGTATATGTGTGTGTGCGTGCACGATGTGTGACACCAGATGCAATCTAATACTATGAAATGCAGCTCATTCATCACAACTGTCACCTATTTTGTCCAGCCCAGGAGCATCTAAAGGCAGAGCTCAGATGGTACAGACAACCTCAATCCCACACCCCCCACACACACACGACAAAGCGTAATTAAGAGCTGTTTAAGTAATGTACATCAGATCATTAAAGGTCTAATATGTCAGCTATCTCTACTGTAGAACATGTTTTCTTGCTGTGAGCGGGTGGTGGTGACGGTCGCTTGTCGAGTTCAGCCATCGCTGCATTTACAAGACAAGAGTTTCTAATATGCTGTCTGAGCAGCACAGTTTCCTCAGGGAAGACTGGATGCTGTAGTGACTTGGTATCAGGAAGTAACGAGATGGTTGGCTCGTTAGCATGCAAACTTCAGCTGGAAACCAAAAAGTGATAGAAACATTGCAACATTGTTTTCAACAGCTGGAGACTGCTCTTGCGAAGTGAGGGAACTTGAAACGTTTCTATTAGATTGGTAAACACCTGTTTAATGCTATAAAAAGCTTAAGTATGTAAGAGGAGGAGGGGACACATGGCAAAAAGGTTGTTGTTTAAATATAGATTTCCCACAGCATTTCTTTATTACAAAGTGCAATTGATCTAGAAACAGTGTATTATAGATCGATAGGTTCTGTTTTCACCCTTGTCTGTTGGTTTGTTTAAAAGAACAAAAACAGCAGAGTGGATTTCCCAAACACTGGATGTCAGGATGGGGTATGGTTTAGGGGGAAGAATCTATACAAATTTCATGTGGATTTTTTTTTGTATGGAGAAAAGGAATTTTTTTCATATTTTTTCACTGTTTTCCCATCTTAAAGAGAAAATCAGGTGATGGAAACTTACGTCCATGAGTGTGGGAAATTTGGTGCCTCTTGATTGTCTACTGAGTGTCTCTATGTGTTTCAAGTGATAACTCATAGATAAACACGTGAGAATAAGCTGTTAATCTCGTCTCTCCGCCAATATCAGCGTGCACAGCTGTCATTTTTAGCACATCTAGCTACATGTCACACTGTAACGTTGCCGCTCTTTCTGCTACTCTGCTAAACATGCAACGTCTCAGACTTCTGCTGTAAACATCTGTGTTTCAGCTCACACTGACAGATTGTTCCACCCTCTCTCCCCTTGTCTGAAGGACGCAAGTGTCACATCACATAGACAACACAAAAACACACACACACAGGACCCTGATAAATAGAATTAACCTGTGCTGTTTTACCACTGATAAGAGCTGCAGACAAACATGTACACAAGCTCACACGAACACACACACACACACACTTATCAAGTGTGCCTCATTGACTTTTTTATTCTTTCCTTCCAAGCCCAATCATCCCTCCTTTCCTTGTCTACTTTCTCTCTGTTTAATTACATTCGTGTTGTGCATTTTAACCATTTTAACCAGGTCAACAGAAGCCTAAGCAGGGGGAGTAGTAATCTCTGCAGGCTCCTTACACCTTGAATACTAAAATTTTTTTTAAATGAATCTGAACAATGCTGGCTTGTGGAAGAAAAAGGTACATCGAGAAAGACAGAATCGTTCTCTCTTTCTTTCTCTTTTGTGCTGTCACACAATGCACCTGTCATTTCCTAGATCCAACAGGGAGTCATTGGACCATAAAGGTGGATACAGGACTAACCCACTTTCACGCAGCACAGAGGACAGAGCAATGTCTTCATTTTCTATTCTCTCCTCATATTCCTTTGTCTATCTCAGATTTTCTATTCTCTACAAAACAGTCACTCCACAGTAGTACAGAATTTGACAGAGGTCACTATAGGAGAACAATAAACAATAAACAATAAATCTAACAGATAGAAAAAAAAAGACTATAAGCAGGTATATTGTGAATTCAAATAAACAATGCATCAAAGGCCACTGCAACAATTCAAACCAGTATTCAGTCAATGCAAGATTTCACAAGTATAATTTATGAACCAAATGCGCACAGTCGGGATAGTTTACAAACAAACTGGACCTTTGTCAAACTAAATACTGAAGAAGAAAATCTTAGCTTGGTGCCAGCTGTTGCAGCAGTTCTTCAAACAGTCCAACGGATAACCCGAAATAATCCTGAAGCAGCTGGTGCACAGTTAAAGCTCCTGAACCAAGTACTTCTCCTCTCTTCATTGTATTGGGTGTACCGAGATAGTTAGTCATTTGCTTGACGTAGATTCGATCTTTCTTTTCCGGAGGCGCAATTTATCTCAATCCTTTTTTATTCACTAAATTGTGTCAAAATTCCACTCTAAATCTTTCGCTATTCGATGCGATTCTGATTGATTTGCGTCGCCATGATGTGCAAAGGCCGAAAAGCTGGAAAAAATAAAACTGCATAAGCACATCTTTGATGTGAGCAGGATACACGACCTAATCTTCAAATCAAACCACTATTCTGTATAGATGGACATGATAAAGCAAATGTAGGGAAACTTAATTAACTGGCAAGTAGGGAGTTCCCAAACATAGAAAGATGAGAAGGAAAAAACAAAGCATGTTAGACTGGGAATACAGGGAGGACAAATTAAGCTGAAACAAAACCAACTCCATGGGGTGAAGGTTTTAGATGACAATAGAGTTTAAAAGTCTGTATTCAGCAAAAAAGTTAGGAAACGTTTCTTCCAGTGAGTCTGAAAAGATGCATATTATGCTAATATTTAATGGATTGCCATGACTCCCTTCTCTCTACTGTCCTTTTAACGAATATCCCACTACTTTGTCATTAGAAGACCCCTTATTATGCAGTGTTTGCTTGTTTACACTAAACCATGTAAGATGGCATAATGACACCCCTATGTGTGATTTCAGTGTGCATGCTCTCCCAGTCTCTGTCTGAATGGTCTTTGTTACAGGGGCTTATGACAGCAGGTTTGTCACCCTCCCTTTGATTGTGGTCATTTCGAAAATGGAGAACATGGTGTACAAAAATTATTAATTTCGAGCACAACCCAACCTGCAAAAGTGTATTATACAGTGTCTATGTATTAGTTGCCATGGATAACTGCACAGGAGTACATCAATTCAAAATATTGCAGCAAACGATACAACAAGAAGAATCAGCCACAGGGAAATGTTAGATGAAGAGTTGCAGACAACAGGCTGCAAATGCCAAACTCCTCAACGAGGGAACAGGCTTTACTGTGACCCGCTGTTGATCTGGAAAACTAGTTTTGTGCCATACGAAGCATGAAATCAGATTGTGGTTGCAATCATTTTGACTGATCTCTTTATTAAAACAATGCATGTATATTTGGCTGCTGTGAACACAGATACATCATTTGCTCTTCTGTTGTGCTGTTACTAACCCTGGGGGTAGCCAAATAAACAATGAATCAAATGCATGACTAAGTTTAGGGAACAGTCACAAGCACAGTAAAACCATGACATGAAATGAGCTGCTGTCTTAAGTTCCCAAACAACAATATTTACACAATCCCAAGATTGCACGCTGGGTAAACGTAAGCTGATTTAAGTTTCCTTTATTGCACCTTTCACATAGCAAGACTAAGTGTCTACCAAGCCAAGAAAGGAGGAGAAAGTAGTAGAAAGAGAGGGAGAGAGTGAGGGCAGTGATTTTAAACTGAACCACCTCCTTTGAGTCTGAGCAGTCACAATCTAACAAGATGCTTTGTTAAAAGCACAGAATAAGACAATGCCACTGCTAGCACTGGTCTGTTGGGAAGACAGGCTTTTAATTAAATAGAATATGAGATTAGATCTAATATTGCTGCACTAAAGGAAAAGAGTTCATCAAAGCTATCGGGTGTGAGAGTTATGAGTAAAAATCGCACATCTACCAACTCTTATCTCATTAAATGCAACAGAAGGTCACTTGAGGAATGAGATTTACTTGATTATCATGACATATCTATATTCAAATGGTAACATGAGTAAGAATCCTTCATCAGAAAAATTGAATATGAAACAAAACAGCGCTGCATTTGTAGCAGGGAGATGAAGAGGAGGGAAATGATTGGGAAAGTCGACAAATGATTGGAAAGCCCTCTGATAAGTTCTTAATCGTAAAATCTATATTTGACGAGCAGTCAGATACGTTCCCCTGGGCTAATGTGTGTATTTTCAGTCACAGTCACTTGAGTTTGTAGTATTGCACAGCCTCGCCTTCTAAAAATAGAAACGTTTGTACGCTTGCAGACACTATGCCTCTGTCTTTTACTACACTTCCCCTTATGCTGAGTCATACTGCAAGTTTTACACATTTGCAAAAGGCAGTATTTGATATCCACCAAGAAACCACGTTACATGCAGTGTGACTATAAGTGAGCTGTCTGCTCAGTGTGCTGACTATAAGAATAGTGCAAAGAATTGTGTGCAGATAACAACTTACCCCAATACAGCTCATGACACGTGTAGATCGGTCGTTCTGCCTTCACGACTGTTACAACTCCGTCTATCCTGCTACACAGCACTGGCATATCTGACACCATGACTGGACAACAGTCCATATTCTTTACTTTACAACTCCCGAACTAAGACTTCCACCAGGATGTTATACCTCACCCATGACACTTGTCTGTCTCCTGGAGCTGGGCCTGGTTTCGCTCTCATCCTCACCTAGAGACTAAAAGCACTTAAAGCTAAAAGCTTAGCAGACTCCTAGTTTTAGACTTCCTGGACGAGTACCATAGAAAACTGTCCAGTTCCATTTCAGCTTCCAGCATATATTTCACATCACTGCTTCCTTTCTTTCTCCTCCTCTGACTCAGAATTGGTTGGTTTGTTGAAGAATCTTCAGAAAGCTTGTTCTTTAGGTGTAAGTGTCAGAGGCAGAGACCAACGCCTATAAATACTTCCGCTCTGTCAAAGTGGATGAAACCTTGAATAATTCAGTCAAATTCAGACAACAAGAAGAAAGTGCTCTACAAGCGCTTCAAATACTGGGATTATTTATCATGACACGCTTTTGAGTAGAGGTCAAGACCAGCTGAGTTGCACTAAGACAAACAAATACATATTCAAGGAAAGAAAAGAGAGCAGGAGAGTATAAGTGTTCAGCACAGGAACAAATGTATCAGTAGCTGCATTGAATGTCCTGAACTATCAATGTCACTGATTAATTCAGTAGCCTTATGTATTTCGTTACCGGCGACTGTCGCTGTCAGCTCAGCTAAATGACAGTATATGACTTTATGTTTAATAATATTGTGGTGGTCAATTGGCAGATCATTAACTGTAAAGTGACGATATCTTGAGATTCTTCTAATCTTACTGATTAGCTTGTTGATATCCGACCTGAGCCTGATGGCTCCGGACAGGTCAGGCTGGGGTTTGGTACGGTTATGTTGAAAATGTCTGGCTTGGTGAAGGGTCCGACACGAACGTCTCTCTCTGACAGTTGGTTTAGGTTTGGACAGATAAGTGGTTCTAACTTATGTGCCTTGGAAAATCATTGTTGCTATTCTCGAAGACAAAATAACTAAATTGTCAGTTACAATCTCTGAACTGAAAACAAATATTTTCTGAACTGCTCAGGAAAGTGGGAAAGTGATGCTGGTAGGAAGATGGAGAGAAGGAGAGTGAAACAGTTGTAAACGTTGGTGATAAATCATGCTCAGTCCCTGCTGAGTAAGTTGCTCTGTGGGTTATGACATGCTGTGATGTGACATCCCACAGCAGTTATAGTTTTCAGTCAGGCCGGTCAAACTGTAAACAAAATGATTTGACCAACTGTGTTGACAGCATACTGGAGAGAACGACTGCTGCAGGTAAGTATCATGAGCAAGAGCAGCCACGATGCTGTGAAATAGACTTCACTTTGAGACAAATGTAGAAAACCTGCCCATGTGTGTATGTGCTTGTTTTTGTGTACGTGTGTGTGGGAGAGAGTGCATGTGACCTGCTGTCATCCAATGCGGCACCTGTCAGAAGTGATATGTCTCTGCTTCTCTGTGAGACCTGATACAGCTTTGATTCATTGTTCAAATATCATTGCCATCTATTATGATTTGATACGGCTCTGTCCTCCAGAGAGGGAGAGAGGGAGGCAAGGAGGGAGGGAGGGCGGGAGGGAGAGAGAGAGAGAGATGGCGAGCGATGGCTCAACACACTCCACTGACTCCTGATGAAAAGTATCAGATAGTGGCCATCACTCTGCTGCGAACAAACAAATGACAAGTACACACAGAAAAACACACACTAACACCTTGAGAGGTGTCACTGTAGGACACTTACTCTGGATTTTTTTTTACAGGGTTAAACAGCAGACCTCCTCTTGAACTGGCCCTCTGCAATGCTGACTCAGCTAAATCTTAATACCAGAGACATGTCTTTCAACCTATGCTTTCAACCCGTAAGCCGTACTCACTATGTCTTTCTCATGAGATGGATTAGTTTGATATGCTAATTGAACTGCTGACTCCACACGGAGTATAGACAATAACCGAAGTGTGTGCATGTGCATGTAAAAAAAGGCCAGAGAAAGTCAATTTGAATGGCCATTCACAGACACTGCTCTGTGGTGTCAGCATTTGCATACTCACTCTGCATTTTACAAGTCGCCACCAGAGAGTAACTGACTAAACACACTATCAATGTGATTTGCAGTCTCGGCCCGTACGTACAAATTGATGGCACCATGAGAGAACTTAACTGAGAGTAGTTTCTTACTAAAAGGTAAATGCATTTCTGTTGCCTTTATTTTTACGAGTTTGCTCGGTTTTAATCTTTGAGAACTGTAAAGGTACAAACTGAATACATCTGAACAACAGGACATAAAATGCAGAATTGCTGCTACGATAAAGAGATAAAGTGACGGTTGGTGCACAAGCAGGCTTGATGAGGAATGAGGACACGCTGGATCAAAACCATATCTGAGATTTCTATGAAATGAGCGGCTCAGGATTTCTCATTTCACCACATCACAGAATCAGTCTTTAACTTTCTAGTTTTCTGAATCAATAGTATATATCATACACAATATGTAATGAAAATACATAATATTGAAAAATCACACAGAGTTAAAGCCTGTACATTCAACGCAATGCATCTCCCAGCTCCTGTTGAGGTGCCACTGAGTTCAGCCACCCTTAAGCCTCAAGCCTGCACGCTTTCTAAGAATATATAGAATAAGGGGGATATAAAAAAAGAGTTCAAGTCTCCTCCAGAGTAAACAAAGAGAAAAGCTGTGATAAAAAGTTATCAGTGTGACTGGCCTTCCATTAAAATATGAATATTTGTTATTTTAGAGAAAGGTGAAGACTGGGCCTGTACTGGAAAGGCTGATAAAATGACAAACTGAAAAAGATGTTAACAACGATAACTAGACAAAAATGTATCACCTACCGAGACACAAATCAAATATTAACTTGCAGTATATACAATATGTATTATTTGACTATTACTCTTCTATTTCTAGCATCCACATGGCTGCCTCTCATCTTCTTTATCTGTTCCTTTAACCAAATTCCCCAAGAGCACTCTTCTCCCAGAGTGATATGATTCATTGAGTATTAAGTTAATATTGTCAAAAGCCTTTATATGAATGTCCTCTGTTGTTGCATGTGTTCACTTAAAACAGAATAGGCTTTCTGATTAAGAAGCCGCACAGAATGTGGCTATAACGAAAATCTTGCTCTGCCCATGTCAAGAATATCTCTGAAAGATGTTTTAATAGCAAAGCGTACATTAGGCTTAAATTGTACAAACTACAAAATACAGGTCTCAGTATCCCTTATGAGGTGACAATGTTCGAAGACGTTCAAAAGAAATATTGTGCAATTTATTGAGAAAGTGCCAAAAAATAGAAATACAATTTAACAGGCTCAGATAATGACTGTGATCCATCATTGTAGCAGTAAAACTACTGACCTTGCACCTCGGACATGAGTGGGGAAGAACCAAACTACGAAGAAGCCCACACAGAAACTACGCTCATTAGCTTCACAGGTTTGTCCAGATGACTTCCTATATGATCCCTCACCAATCCATTACACCATCTTCCCATCCCTCCTTACCACTGTCCTCCACCGTAACCCTCCGACTTTGCTCTGCCCATGTCAGTCTCAGCTGCCGCAGCAACACTGATGTTTGAGCATTCTAGAGGAGTGCAGACACACTCCAAAACTTCTTAATGGGCAGGCTAAAAATAGCTCAGGCTGGATCTGACTGGGCTGATTCATGCGGCTGTGAGTCATTCAACTGTGCCGCGGTGTGAGGGGAGCGGGTGTGAACGAGCACAAAGAGAAAAGAAATAAAAGTTTGCACGCTTGTTAAGATATCAAACCATTGAGAAATCAAGCATTGCTTATCTGATCACAGAGAAATATTACACATTAAAATGCTCTGTGTATCTGGGCGTGTGTGTGTGTGTGTGTGTGTGGGGGGGGGGTCCTATAAGGACATCTGAGGCTGCAGGGCACTCAAAGTAAAAAAGGAACGCTGATAAAATGGAATCTAGGGCTGGTAAAAATCTTTCGTTTAACATTTGGTAGAATTTTTTTTTATCAGGAAGCTAACAGCGTGAGGGGGTGGGGTCGTTCGATTGTGGGGGCCTGTATGATCCCGACAGAATGTAGATTAACAGACCTACTGCTGAAAATGGGTGGCCGCTGGCAATATGGTAGCATCATTAGAAAGCGAAGAGCAGTTAATACTCACATCATTATCCCCTCCATTGCCATGAGTAAACATCTTCCATTAACCCCCACATACAGGGACAGCAGCATGTGTGCAGTGTGTTTGTAAGAGAGGCAGTGAGATGTTCACAGGGTGGGTACAGATGTTCAGGTTCAATATAAAGATTTAAACAGCTTTTTAGAATCATAATGGACTCTGAGTAGTATGAGGGGCACAGTGATATTGTTTTTTTTTAAAACAGTACAATGATTTATAAAAGCTCTACACCTCCCCAACACTAGCGCATATCAGCCATTTGCCCAGAGCGGTGTTACACCACTGCATCACTCATTGTGCTCTTAATGAATTCAATCAATGGCCTTTGCTTTTTGCCCTCATTTTCCCCATCAGCCGCTCGCGCCCCGTTCTTTCCCATTTCTCCTCCCTGTGACAGCTACACTTTGCATCTGTCTTTCCTCCCTCCCTCTGTCCCCTGGAGCAGCAGCGGAAGATGAACTGCTGGCTGCAGGTAGCTCCGGCTGCGCCGAGAGCGAGAGCGAGAGCGAGAGAGAGAGAGAGAGAGAGAGAGAGAGAGAGAGAGAGAGAGAGAGAGAGAGAGAGAGAGAGATAGATAGATAGATAGAAGAGCAGTGTAATGACAGATAACAGCTGAGAGAGTCGATGACGATTGAAAGCATGCCTCGTTCATGTGGTCACCTGCTTCCTTTCTCTTTCACTCTCTGTCCTCTGTTGCTGGCTAGCTGCCTTCTCCTATCCCCACTTTCTACCCCAACACCGAAACTGCTTTTTCCATCACCTAATATTTTTGTCTTTTCCCTTTTCTATCATTGCTCTTTCAAACCTGGCAGGGAGGAGAGGAAATAGATGAAAACAGACTGAGATAAGAGAAATAGCACTTTCAGAATCATGACTTATGGGCGATGTACAGTGGCAGAGGGGGGGGGAGAGCCGGGGAAAGAGAGAGAAAGGGAGAGCGAGAGAGAGAGAGAGAGAGAGAGAGAGAGAGAGAGAGAGAGAGAGAGAGAGAGAGAGAGAGAGAGAGAGAGAGAGAGAAAGCAGTAGTATTTGGGTTACTTAATTGTTGACAGGGCTGTCTTTCCTGCTTCACTAGGCCGAGGCATTTTGCCCTAACTGTCAGTGATGCCTCAGTGGTTGCCTTTAGATAAACAACTGTGTGTGTTTCAGTGTGTGTCAAGAGTGTCTGTTGTGTTCTCCTGTGTTATTTTGCCTTTGTATCACTGCTGATGAACCTATAGATAAGCCTGGGATAAGCTTTAAAATGCCGCAATTAGTATGTTATTAAATTACATTTCCATCATATTGTGCCGTATTATGTACTTTTAATTTCTGTGATTACAGAGTTATAATAAAATCAACTTTCACCAAAAAGTAACACTACTAGAAGTTTTTAATTTGTTATGTATTTCTGATTAGAATGGTTTAGGGGTGTACCATTTCTATATTAAAGTCAAATTCCTCTGATATGATTGGACCATTAAAAGAAGAGATGGCTCACTGAAAAAAGAGCTATATTGAGATTTCTGCCATTCTTTGCCACATGTCATTAAAACACGTCTCTTCCTATTATACCTCGGTTCTATATGATGCAAGCCACCTCAAATTACATCCGATTGAATTACCTATTTTATAATTATGTCAAAGAGTTCATTGGGAATTAGCAAAATGATTGTATTGCTTTCAAAATAAGAGAAACAATTAAACAGGACTTTGGATTTAAAAATATCGAACCACCTATAAAATGATAAAGTGGAACCTCAACGTGAGGTCCGACTGTAAAGGTGCCCGGTGGTCTGGATGGTGAACTGAGAGCCTCTATGATCCAAGTGAGAATAAATGTATGTTGATTACAACATCCTAGTTTAGTATCAAATTTGAACAACAGCACGTTGTGTCGGAGATGGAGGACAGAGGAAACACACAACGCTTTTTTTATTCTGGAGAAACAGATATGAGGTTCGGAATTCTTCAGGATTTATGAGTGAGTGCAGCCAATATCAGGCCCATCTCACTCCACTCGCTCTATTTCCCTCTACCTCTCTGGAAGACACGCTCCGCTGTCTCCACTTTGCTGTCCTTTAGAGTATGCTCCACCATCCGTCTCCCTCACTATCTGGCCCTTTCTTTCCCACCTTCCCCTATCTTTTTCTCACAATGCATTTAAATGGGGTATTTGGAGATTCTGGCCTTTCTCATCTCTTCACACCTACTCTGAGGTAACCTTCCCTCAACCCTTTAAAAAGGGAAAATGCCCCAATAGCTCCAGAAATAGTTCTCAGGAGATGCATGAGACACACACAAGGAACAGAGAGATATTTATGACAAACGTATCCTCATCCTATGTCTGATATATTGTATGTGCTCGCTGGAACATTTCCCATCTCAGAAAACTTTTTTGCACAATGACCAGATGTCTTTCATTATGGCTGTTTTTGATGCTGCACTGAATTTAAATCCAGTGTGAGTGCTGCACATGTTGGTGAACTGAGACCACAGCGAAGAAACGTGCCATCTGCTAATTAAACAACAGTCTAAACGGGGATGTGGTCACATTAATCTGATGTACTCCCACTGGTTTACACAGGGTTTCATTCAAAGCTGTCGCAGCTGCATGGATGGAAGATTCATCATGTCAGCAAACAAGAATAGCTCCTTAAATTGTTTAATATCTTTAAATAAAACTACAGCGTTTATACTGTTTTACTAGTTTAAGTTTTATTAATTTGTTTGATTACTAGATGGTTGGTTGCAGGACTATATGGGATCTGTTGTGAAGTAGTGTTTAACGACCCAATGATTAATGACATCAGCTAACAAATTTCAACAGCAGCAATTAACGTTGTGATTTTTTTTCCTTTTTGTCTCAAGGTTAGAAAAAAGAAAAAATCTAAATACATCAACTGATCTACAACTGAAATTATGTATTGATTTCTCATTGGGAAAACAATCATGTTTAATAAGCCATGTTGCATTTCAGTCAATACTCTATGGGAAATATTGAGGAAAGGAAAAGAAGCTCCCTTTTCTTAAAAGAGCAAACTATTACATGGTTGCTTTCTTCTCATTAAACATCTGAAAAAGTTCAGGCTCTTCACAGAGTTAGAGAAAAACCTGATGTTAAACTTCATGAGTAAATGAAATGTAAATAATCCTTGAATGCATCATATCACATATTGATAATAGGTAAACTTAACTATTTAACTGTACAATCTTCCATACTAACTTGTACTGTGTCATAAATATAAGTCTCTAGATTTTCTTAAGAGAATATAAGCAGGGCAGGTGAAAGCGTATAATGAAATGTTAATTTGACATTTTACTAGCAGTTCGCTAATACATTTTCTAAATATGTCCCTTGATGCTGAACCTGTGGACATATTTTTAGCAAAAGCCAAACTGTTCGACCTTTCCAGTGCATATGATTAGGCACTAATTAAGTGTCCCATTTAGAAACAGCTGGTTGTCAACATAACAAGTCAAATGTCAACTATTGAAGAAGGAAAGTCTAGTCTCCATTCTCTAAGGACTGTCAGTATATTCTGACTGTCACTGTCATTTGAGAGGGCTCAGTATTAGGCAGTGTTTAGGAAACCTATTCATTTACTACTTTAACTATCTTGTTAAAACAGGAAAATACTGATCAGTCACAATTTTAAATGTTACATTTAAAGCCTCCCAAAATAGAGTCGAGGACGCACACTTTAAGTATATACAATAAGTTGTCATGTACATACATATCAAATAAATTATTTATTGTGCTTTTATGTATTTTAACAATTAACATGTTTTTTGGTATTTTAGCAAAACAATAAGTGAATGAATTATTACAATAAGTAAATATCAGTCAATGACAATGACACAGCTAGTTAATTTGAAAATATGAAATATAAATAAGAAAAGTATGAATGATCAGCAAAATAAGGTAGAATAAGGAAAAAAAGTGAATGATTTGCAATAAATGTACAGAAAATGATTCCGTATTTAAGGAAGAGGTCATTACATCACCTGAGACAAAAACATGAATGTTTTACTATCTAAACATTTCTCATTCATATAATAAGACATTGTGATACAATGGGGAGACCTACGGGACTAGGAACTTTGCTTTTCAGCACCATGGACAGAGCTATGCAACACAGTACTTACCCAGCCGAGGGTCAAACTGCCTCATCTGAACTTCTTCCACACAGTCTGCTGGAAACCATCCTGTCCTTCCTTTGACCGTCCCCTCCCAGAAACCTCCTTCTCCGATACTTAGCACTGACAGACAGAGGAAAAGAATGGGAAGGAGTTAATTCACTCAAATGTTGTCATAAAACAAACCTAGCTGCTTTCAAGGTGAGCCTTTGAATCAACCTTGTGCATCCAAAAGAGTCTTGGAGAAAAGACAAAAGGACAAAGGGCCATTAAAGTAGCAGAGGGAGGTGTTAAGGTTTTTATGTTCGAGGTTCATAAATAAAGAGGAATTTGCAGTCAGGGAGAGGGAAGGTGACAAGAGTGAGGGAGAGTGAAAGATTCAATTTTATAAATACAGAAACACAAAGTTCAGTGATAAAGTAAAAATTGGTCAGGAACTCATTTCTCCCTGAAGTACTTGAGGAATAAGTTTAAATTCTTTCATTTAATAATTTGAAGACAGAGATATAAAGTCAAGAGAATGTAGTAATTGGAGAAGGGAAATTATGAAAAACAGAAAGTAGAAGTATTGCTTCCACCAAACGGTCCAGTTGAAGTGTTTTTTTTTGGGCAAATGAAACAAATCATCAACATTACGACCACAAAAATCTTTAACTCTGAGTCGAATTCCGTTGAGGTGTTCCCGAGATATTGTGTTCAAGCGAACAGGCTAGAGGATTGGACCAAAGGATGTACAAACAAAAAACATTATGCCTTTCCCCCCCCACAGCTGTTTATCTATGATGGATAAAAAAGAGGTAGAAAAGGGCTGAGGGGAAGAGATATTTCCTCTAAGTTTATTTGAGATGAATGTAGAGTTGATATTGATCTTCCCTGCTGGACTGACCCAGCGTGCTCACACTATTATACCAACACAATAACACACACTCCTCAGATATCACCAGCTGGAACTGAAGCTATGCTTTTGAGCGAGCCCCTCTTCTAAACCCGTTGCTAGGATACGGCAGTATGATGTTGCAGCCAGCAGACATCCTGCTAAATGATGTCGTCTACTTCCTCCAAACTACATTCTACTCTGGGATGGGGAAATGTCAAAGTGATGTAACCTGGAGGACTACGAGGAGCAACCAGCTGGACTTCATCTGGTGACACAATACCATCCATTCACATGGTTCCCCGCTGTAGAAGACATTGTTTTGTCCAGGACTTACTGCTCTTTGTCCCATATACTACATCACCTAAAAGTTAAGTCCATCTATGTCCTATTCAGTGACACTCATATAGAAACAGGCCATAGCAGTAGAGTGTGTTTCTTCAACTCTGCCTGGGAGATTATGTTCTCAACTGTCTTTCGTTGTTGTTAGCAGGATTAAAAGAAAATGACTCTGTACATGGTAAGAACCCAATAAATGTTTAAATGTTGTTTAATAAGGGGACTCTTCTGCCGTGGATATATGGACTCTAGTTTCCTTTAACAACATAGATTTTGTCCTGCCTTCTTCTCTCCTAGCATATTATATAATTAAAGCCTAAATGTTGGGCCAAAGTAAAACATTTCTTTCACGATTAATTTTTAAAGCATTTCCTTACAGTGGCTTTACCAAGTAGATAAGTCATCCTTCCGAATTTTTGGCCCACTTTACTGCTAAAGAACAACTGACTTTGACTGCTAAATATCAAAGTTAGCTGGCCCCATATTGTTAAAATCACAGTATTTACTCGCAAACCGAGCTAACAACTAGAAAGCTCAGGCAGGCTGAACATATAGTCCACTAGCTTAGAGAGGGGGGGTGTTTGAGAGGTGAGTACGACTGTTTATTGACTCGCTGCAGTAAAAAAAACATGACACTCAGCACACAGAGGATACGTGAACTGATCCCTCTCTGATCTCAGCTTAACTTCTGAGGGCGTGTGTTGTCTCCTGAGAACACACACCCTCAATTTCTTTTCCCCCTATTATTTTTTTTATTATTGTCTTTTTTTTTACTATACACAACTTTTCCGTCTCTGTTTTTTAGAATGATTTCTCTGTAATTGTATCCACCCCCCCTTCTTTGTCTCTGACAGTGGCTGTGTTCTGTTTTCCAATTGACAGAAATGAAAGAAAAGGTGAGACCTCTGATTGAGCTTCTAGGCTCGCCTCGATCTCGTCCCTCAACCCACTCATGTCTAATAAATTTCTGGTCCCTGACACTATTATCCATGAAAATGGACAGAATTGACCATTGAGTATCTAACAACTACAGCAAAAAACACATTTGTTCATCATGGAGGTTATTCCACATACACGTACATATATTCATACAAATATCCTCTCTAGTGGAGTTCATATCTCCACAAAGACCAAACAGTCCCCCTACGAACCACATTCAAATGTACTAGATCCAGAGAAATTAGCACAAAATTACAAACACACATCGATATCATTCTCCTAAACATACTGGATTTTTTCATCAAGCTCCATGAATTAAATCAAGAAATGTGGAAAATCTTGCCATTCACCTGAAGTGAGAAGAAATTCATTGATCCACTCCCGGATCTGGATCAGAACCAAACAGTTTTTTACCACATCCTGCTCCTTAATTTTCATCTTCTGTCAACACTCTTAAGAAGTTCTAAATCAAATAGCTAATGTTAAAATTTTGGCTAAATTACAGCATTAAGTTATACCATATATTTAAATACATCTGTTTTTGAAGGACAAATACTACGACTCTGACAGTTATTGGCTCTACTTTATATCTGGCACAAACTACACAACAGCCACACACACTCCATTATAGTCTACACAGCAAAAACGCATGCACATGCACTATGTCCGTGAGTCCCCTGCTGCACGAGTAGTCTATATACCTGACACTGCTACTTTGTTTTGGTGCTTGCCAGCACCGTGTTGGCATGACAACTGTCCCTGTGCTGAATCAGATGTGGTCTCACAAGAGCCAAGCGGCAGGAAGGAACTCAAACAGTGCATGTCTGTGCACTTAGGAGGATTTACAATATGTGCGCCATGATGATGTTTTTTTCCAAGCAGACCACTTTGGGACAACTGCCATGTTGACAGCTACAGTAATAGATTGTATTGGAAAAAAAGGTCTAAGAAGTTGTTGAAAAGTTTATGGCAACAGTAATATCTCAAGAAGAACTAGAAGCCTCATGGTTGTGAATGTGGCGAATTACTTGCTGCAGAGCTGCGAACACCCGACCAAGTAAAATTTTTATAAAGTGTCAGTTTCTCTCAAAGAAAGAAGGAATAGTGATATTGCTCAGGATATCGAGGAGAAACCTTTTCACTTTTTCTCTCTCTACAGTGAAGTCAGTGTAAAATACCACCCAATTTATAAATGGGATTACTGCCAAGTTTCACTTGATGAGACACAATCTACAAGCAAGCAATAGGCCAAATGGCACTCCTTAATATGAGGATTTGTTGAGCTAGTTGTTTTGGCTTAAACCAGCTACCACCTTCAATCAGGTGCCTCACAGAGGAGATGCAACTTAATAATTGAGTTTGGCCAATAAAGTATATTTTAAAATCTGCATTTCCCCCTTGATAGGGAAAGATTGCCCACCTCTGATTTAGTTGGATCCTGGTATTTGAGGTAGTTCTAGATTCAAAATAGTAGAGTTCTGATTGAGAAGGACAGGCAAGGTCTGTTCAAGTGGAAGGTGCAAGTACCTGATATTGACACAGAATATTTATTCAATAATTTAAATTTTTTAAACTACATTTCTGAGTTTTGGAAAATAGGAGAGGAGCTCAAAAAACGTGGTCAAAATGAAGAATGCAGTTATATCTTTAATGGATGCCTCCCGGACCAATATCAATTGGGAAAATAAATATATTACTCTATAGTAGACAGGAGTCAATTTCATGGATATCATGGAGATAACACGTTTTTAAGAAGAGCTGCTTCAATGCAAAACAATAAACTGCATTTTCCCCCTCTCTGTTCTCTGTATGAGATCTATTGGGGCTTGACTAAACAGCAGTTCACCACATAAAGCAATCAACACCTCAGCTGGACACCAGATTTTCTTTCTGCTGCACAATCAGGTCTATTTCGACTGAGTCACTAAGCAGAGACCTACCACACTGATTCATAATCACCTCCACAGGCAAACAAAAGGCACACCATACGTTTACATGTGTTTATACACACACACACACACACACATCTGCATGAACAAACACACCATTGCACGTTTGTTTATGCATTGAACAGTTTATCATTTGTATGAAAGCAGGAGCATACTCGATAAATTGTCATTTCCTTTGGTAATTGTAGACAGTTTCTGTATTTTCCGCACACCAACATCTGCGCATACATGCAAATACATTTTTATCTTTAACAATTAAACCCAAACTGTTCCGGTTAACCCTAGACCAACACCCTGTATCTTCTCTGACTCTGTCTAGCCTACTCTATTGTAACACCTCGCAGAAATTCACAGCACGTTTCCCACAGTAGACTGTACATCTTCCCAGTGGGCCATTAAAGGGAAATTCTCAGGCTATATAGAAATAACATACAAAAGGCATGAAACTGTAACCAGAAAGGAGAAAAGCATAATACAGAGACATAGAACATGGAACAAAGGGAGAGAGTGTGACGGAGAGCGTCTTGCATTCAGCAATGAAAAAGAGACGAGAGCCAACTAAAGAGACACAAGCTGACACAGGAAGAGAGCTGGGCTTTGACAAGTGCCTAGTTATTCATGACTGTCCAAGAAGTCTGCTGTCTGATACAGTAGTGTTATCTTTCTCCACCTCTCAGAGTGTGTTTGTGTATGTGTGCGTATGAGTGTGTGCTACCCCTGAGTTTTGCCCTTGGTTAAGTCAGTCACGACTCCTGGTTTAAAAATAGCATCAGTGAGGATGCAGAACTATTTATACCCTTCGCACACCCTGCCTGAAAGCTTCAATGAATGTGTGCTCGAGAGCGTGAGTGTGTGTGTGAGTGAGACGGCCGATTCAGCTCATTTTAATTCTTATTTTGCTTTTCTCTGCTTTGAGCTGAGTCATTCATTTTTCTTCTTCCTCCTCCCACTGTCTTTTTTTCTCACTCAAACAGGATGATGGTACATTCCATGAATGAATGAGTGACAGCTCACACACATGCTCAGTTTCAGTTTATTGGGTACACCAGCCTAATGCAATGAAATACAGCAGTTATATACCTTCATGAAGAATGTTTACTTTTGGTAAAACTATAATTGTTTGTTGGGACTGGATGTTGATTTGACTGGATGTTTACATTAGAGACAGTTTTGCATTTTACAGATAAGTGAATTTTTTAGCCTAACATTATGGATTTGATTAAGGTTGATACAATTAATGCACATGTCAAAATAAGACATTGCAGTTCAGCAGCAAAATCCTCCAAAATGATCATACAGTTGACTTAACAACTCTTTTAAACAGTTTCATCAACCACTGCAAACAGAATTACAACTTTCATGAAGGTAGGATTTATTGCAGGACTGTTGTATTGGACTTCATCATCTTTAGCTTGGTGTTCCTGAGTATATTTTTTCACAGGTAACAGTGTGTCACACTCCTGTACTCTGCAGAAACAGAAAATAAAAAGGTGCAACTGTGCTGAGAGAGGCTGATGGCGTTCTGCCACTGATGCACTCACACTGATTCAAACAGAGAAGCCACGGAGGACTTGCCAAACCAAAATACAGCTTGATTTCCATAAAATGCCCTGGTAGGACTTTTGCTCAGTCGATTTGCTGTAAAAAAAACACAGGAACACTGTGCACTTCTGATGGAACAATTAGTTAATCATGTAATGGAGGTGACTACTTAGTTTGCCTATTAATTCTCAACCGCTGAAGCAGGTGTGCTGCTTCATGGGAAAATTATGTTCAGATGTTCCCCTTTTCTCTCCAGGTGCTGCGTTGAATTCTTAATGCCTTTTCAAAAAAAATATGTCACTCGCCTTTTCATTTTACTACATCTCTACTTAACTGTGGTCTTCAGGCATATACATAAATTTGGGCAGTTTCATATCCAACTGTATATGTTCCTCAGCTACACACTTTCCCCATTCTGCTGCTGCTCCCTCAACACACAGTGCTCTGCTTCTCGGTTTCATATGTGTTTCTTTAGTGCAATGAGTAATTAAACACTATAGCGTAGAGATGCTAGCGTATATTAAGCCTGGAGTTAAACATTATAAAGATGAATATTCAGGTTATTTCAGATTATACCTTTGGCCCTGAACTCTGGGCCAGCTTCATTGTTGATTTCACTATTCTCTGTTAAATGTTATGTTTTCCTCTAAATAAATCATGTTCCTTTTTGCATTCCATGTACATAAAGTGGAATATGATGTGAAAGATGGTCTTTACTCCAGGTTTTTAAGAATAAAGACATATATTAATCCACCTATATAGCTATGTCAGTGTATGTGCATTAGCATGCAACAAAGTCCTTGAAGAGGAGTGTGGTGAGGATTGCAATAACCAAAGTAGAGCTCTTATTAGATTTGGATCTGTGCACTCTTTATTAAACCTTGGTTCAATTGAGTGTCGTAGACAGAGCGAGTGAGCTGCATCTTTATGAAACAAGAGGGACACAACATGCTCCCCCCCCCAACACCCACACACAAGGAAGATAAAGGGGGATGACTACAGCTCTGCAGCAGTGATGTACATGATTAGTTATAATATATGAATAAAAGAATATATGCATGGCTGAGCCCAGCCACCCAGCAGAAATGGCTCATTTAACTGGCATCTATCCACATACTCATTCCTTCTGTCACTACTCAAAGCTCATGACCAACTGAGGGCCAGAGTGTAGATCTACTTGTAAATTGAAAACTTTGCCTTCTGGCTAAGCTTCCTCTTTACCAAAACAGTCTGGTACAGAGCCTGCATTACTGCTGATTTTGCATAAATCTCCATCCATATCCCGCATGATTGTCCCCTCACTTGTGGAAAACACCCTGAGACACTTAAACTACTTGAGGCAGCAATCTCAACCAAGAGATTGCAATTCACATTTTTACAGCAAAAAAGCACAGCTTCAACCTTGGGGTCTCTGCCCCTCATTCCTACTGCATTCCCCTCTTGCTGCCTGCTAAAGCCAAAAGAACCAGATCATCTGCAAAAAGCAGGGACACAAAACCGGGCACTCTCGTCAACCTAGCATTGTCTTGAAATCCTGTCCATGAAAATACAATAGAATTGGTGACAAGGGGCAACCTCAAGTCCAAGATGGTCCATGGCAACGGCCTTGGTATCTTCAACTCTGTTGTTCCCTGATAATTGGAGACGAATTTTCAGGCATTGGAGGACGCTTTCTGGAGTCAAGCCAAGAACTCAAAACAGTGTTTTTCAGACATATGGTACAACTGTTCTGAAGGAATATATGTTATCAGACTCTGACATTAAAATACAAAAATGCAAATGGGAAAAATATGGTCACTTTGAGGAAAAAGATGGAGGTGGACATGGAATAGAAGCAGAGGTGGTTGATAATTCAGAAGGGGATGTGGAAAAAGAGTGAGTGGACCCCAGAGTATATAGAAGAGTGAAGTAGAGAGCCAATAAATAAGAAGGAAGAGGGACAGTCACACCGCTCTGAGTCAAATATGTGCTATGATTTGATGTGTGTTCGTCCTTCCAGGACTTCTTTTGCCTGTAAGAGGACAAGGGAGTGGTGCAGTCTCTGTCTCATCAGTATTCGAGAGTGAGAGTGAGTGAGAGAGAGAGAGAGAGAGAGAGCGAGAGAGAGAGAGAGAGAGCGAGAGAGCGAGAGAGAGAGAGAGAGAGAGAGAGAGAGAGAGAGAGAGAGACACGGGGGAGGGACAGAGAGTAAAAGAAATGGAATAGTCATAAGAAAAAAATCTTTTAGCAACTGCTTTTTTGTGAATGACAGTTGAGTCAGAAGAGGGAGGCGAGGAAGAGAGCTACAGAAAAAAGAGAAAGCAAGGAGGGTGGGAGTGATGTAAATGATAGTGGGAGGGGGGAGGAGGGGGAAGAGGAAAACTCCAAGGCTGACTCAGAGGGATTCCTCTTCTCTTCTCTCTGGGCTCAAGGGAGCTACATGACAATCTCCTTTCATTTCATTGCTTTTTATTGCATCTCTCTTCTATTTATTCTTCTGGATCAATCCTTAGGAGGAGAAAGAGATAAAACAGGCAACCAAATATTTAAACTCTGTCCTGGCTCCAGTTTCTTTTCTTACGCCAGGGCAAAATCACAGATAATGCATAAAAATAGAGGTAAACTGTATTACATATAATGTAAAATTTGAATGAACACACATGTGCATCATCATACACTGATATGATAAGATAACTCGCAAAGAAAAAGAGCAAATATTGGAGCCATTCATCAGATACAGGTGATTGATTAGCTGTAGACCAACCATTGATTGTCATTTGATTGTAAATGGATTAGTGAAAGTTTTTGTCGACTCATTAATCACACAATCGTTATATTTACTCGTCAGAGTGACATGTAAATTATTGTGTTTATATTGTAATAAATTAACACGTTTTTAGCAGCTGACCATCTCAGATTCACACAAGACTTTATTCTTTATAATTACAAATATAAAATACCTGCTGCTAACTGAAACTGCACATATACTGCACTGCAGAGCTGGGTGTATGAGTAGTCATTGAATTCGAGGACATTAATAACAACGCTACTAAGGCAGTCAATTCTTGTTTTATTGTTTTTAATTTCAAACAAACATTCTGCCTGTATTTGGACGAGGTCAGGACTCGAGCTTTTTCCAAACTTGTTAAAGCCACTCTTCCTGACACCAACGACAAAGGACATGACCTTTACACGTGCATGTTCACACCCCCGACTGCAAAGTAGGTTGTCACTGTGCAGGACAGAAAATGCCTGTTGCTAACAACCATCTGGAGTCATTCAGTCCGTTCAGCTCTGTCCTAACCTTCAAACAGTGTGTGTCACATTGTACATGAGAGTGATTGTAAGTCAAAAGAATATCAGTGTTGCTGTTGAATATGTATCTGCATCAGTCAACGGCTCCTGTTTGTGAAACAGTGTTCCTGTTCATGTTTAATCATAAACTGATTAACGCTGCAACTGCTGTTTCTGCTGTGTTTGTAATTAGCATTTTGTGTGAGTCTACATCACAGTAAATTAGATGTGTTAGTGAAGCATGGGTTTTAATTTGAGATAATCCTGCATGGCACATCCATGTTTGGAATGTACAATGAAAAAAAAAGAGTGTAATAGGAGAACAGGTGGTATGTTCATCAGGGGTTGGCTAGGTGTGTGGGCGGAACTTTACATCACGCTGCGAATCTGATTGGACAGCTACAAGGTTAGCTGTGACATTTATGTCCTTGCCTTAGGCATGCGACCCTGTCCAATATCAATAATAGACACACACGCACGCACGCACGCACGCACGCACGCACGCACGCACGCACGCACGCACGCACGCACGCACGCACGCACGCACGCACCACGCACACGCACACACGCTTCTATACTTTTAAGGACAATCATTGACATAACGCCCAAGCCCCTCATCTTTGCCGTAATTTGTTAGAGATACAAGCTGAAGAAAGCACAAACTCTATCTACAATTCAGTTGTTTGAAAGACAGTGGATAAGACTGTGGCAGTAAATCTCTTAAAGTTCGGCCTATCATGTCTTCTGATTTTCTCCATCCTTAAAGTCTCTGTTGAACCCTATCATCTTCACCACTCTGCCCTCTTCCTGGCCTAATAAGAATTAAGATTATTCCTTCGAACTGAGTAAAACTATAACAATCCTGGGATTTCATAGACTTGCAGAACAGAGTTGGGGGGAACTTGGGTTGGTGGAACATTTGCATGTAGAGTCATGCACTGTCATTAAATTACCTAATTTTGCCAAAGCAAATGGCACAAAAAGCCACTGGGCACAGAGGTTGCTAGCTCATTGTTTCCTGGAGCAGAGCGGCTTTTAACCAACCGAAAGCAGGAAAACAGGATGTTGCCTAGAATTGGCACCCGATGGCAGGCTTACACCCACAGTCTACATCTGGTGAGTCACACAGAACATGTCGGTTTTCTCAGCCTACTTGCTTTTCATTATTGATGGTTGGAAAGTTTTGGCACTAATTCGAAGTGAATGGACAGGCTACGAGACAGAGTGAAATCATTCCACACGGTACAAACAGCTGTTTCTACCAGCAGAGTGGGAGTGCTTAACTCAGCACATAGGGTGGTCCACACAATCATGTTGGCTGGTGGAAAAGATCATGCACATCAAACAAACCTTTGAAGTTGTGAATGTCCTCACAGCTATGATGTCGAGCACAAATTTGTCCACACAACCATAGGAAGAAATTTATGTAAACACACACACACACACACACAGAGCTTGGAACATTATGAATGATCAATGAGTGAAATCTGCCGATAACTGACTAGCCTCAGGTTCTATACTGTGATAACAATTTCCCCTGGGTATCCTGGGACACACACACACACAGTCACACACACAATGCTGATTATCATGCGTCTCTCAGGCTTTTCAACTGTGGGCTGATGTACATGGGAACACAGTACTTTTGAAGTCTAATGCATTTCATTCACTTTTCCTGTGG
The DNA here is from genome assembly GCA_038501795.1 of Pseudopleuronectes americanus. Classification (NCBI taxonomy): domain Eukaryota; kingdom Metazoa; phylum Chordata; class Actinopteri; order Pleuronectiformes; family Pleuronectidae; genus Pseudopleuronectes; species Pseudopleuronectes americanus. Next base: position 7,805,597 of record CM076720.1, read on the forward strand.
TTGCATTTTTCACATCTATAGTTAAAACATTTAGTTTCTAACCTGTGATAAATTATAATTTCAATGTACAAACTACATTAATATGCTTTTAGGAAATAGCTCACAGATATGTTTAAAAGGTTTTCCATCATTAATTCATATTTCCATCTTGGGGACACATCACACATGTAAGTGTGACCTATTCGTTCTCTGGAAATAGAAATCTTGGTTATCACAGGAATTGTGTGACTCTTGGTTCACTTAATCATCTCAAATGATAACCGCAAACATTGCTTTTCACATTATCTGGCACCAGAAGAATTGATCATCTGGCTTCCACATGCAAAAGAGCACACATCGAAAGATCAGCAGGGGCTTGTTTTAGAAACAATCAAGTGCATTGAAATTACCACAAACATGTGATAGATATGCTTTTTACTGCTATCATACTGCAGTCAAATTTAATGCTTAAAATCCATTGACACAAATGTCTCAATTAAGTGTAAATGATGGGAAGATGCATAAAAATGACTGCATACATTATCAAAAGCATCTGTAAATAAATGTATATTGTGTGTGTGTATGTGTACAGAGAGGAGAGAAAACGACAAAGAGAGAGAGAGAGAGAGAGAGAGAGAGAGAGAGAGCGAGAGCGAGAGAGAGAGAGAGAGAGAGAGAGAGAGAGCGAGAGAGAGAGAGAGAGAGTTCTTCCATATGCGACTTGGATATTAGGACAGCTGGTTGTTGAATACTTGACGGATGCTGTTTATCTAACTTGTGGGAGGCAATTACTTACAATGTGCTGCACAAAGACAAACACACACAAAGAAAGCACACAGGCAGACATCAACATACAAAAATTTGCACACAAGCAAGCACCACATACACAAAATAATAAGCGAACAGCTCTAACTTGCACATACTGAGAAACACACATTTATACGCACACACGGAACACTTCATGCTCCTACCAGACAGACAGGACGTCTAATTAATTCTTCCTAAGCTCCCTGTGGGAAGTTAACAGTGATATTTAGTCTAAATTCAACACTTAGCACACAGGCTCTCCTCCAACTGGAGCTGCATGCAAAACATGCAGAGAAAATTAAGGGACTTTTCTGATATCATAGACAAAAATTTGCAGGTAAATAAATATTGTTACTGAGAACCAAATGGATGTTTTGATTCTCAATAAAGACACAGTTTAATTATATTTTATTTCAGTTCTCAAACTAGTCAGAGCTGAGTTACACTTTGCACCTGTTGCTGGGTAACAAACACATGCATAAGCATTTTTCGTCTAAACAATAGCAAGCCTTGTAGTGAAAAATATTATGTATTGTGCTCCGTTTCATTTGTACAATCTACTGGCGCTTGGCCTTGTTCAAAAACACACGTACACATCAATGAACATATGGAGCCATTGTGAGAGAGAAACTATGCACAGGAAGAGAAGCATACATTCAGACAATGGTTTGAATAGAAAGCTTTTCAGACATTTAGTATACCAATATTAGTAAATGAGCTATATTGTGTCTGTTCCCAGAGATCATAAAGCACTACAAGTTGCTTTCTAGGTCTGTGTAAAGATAGATCTGGAATAATCCATTAAAACCCAGTATATGTACGTTGTGTGTGTTTGTGTCGGTATAGCTGGTCCAGGTATCCTCCAGTGCCCATAGCAGCGTTAATATTCTGCACACACTGGGTTCGGCCAAACCCCATTAATCATGTTTGTGAATGTCTAATCTCAACGTTACTTGCTCCGGTTTCATTTTCATGGCTGTCTGCAAGATTTATAATGGCGTTTGGAGAAGGTGGATATGTGTGTGTGTGTGTGTGTGTGTGTGTGTGTGTGTGTGTGTGTGTGTGTGTGTGTGTGTGCAATAATACATTATTATGGAGGCATGTTCTTAGATGTGCCACCTTGTTGAAGAGAAGAATATCCTGAATATGCAGTTAAAGCTCCTTGAGAGGGGGCAGCATGTCGACACACAGGACACACACGCGTTTGTGTTCCTTTGTGTGTTGTGGTTATATCTGCGAATGTGTTGCTTTCTGTGTGCATCTCTAAATGTGTTAGGTTACAGTGTTGTGTGTCCTTGTTTGTTACCATGGTGACAATAAATGGCCTTTTAAAAGATGTCCATCCAGATGATGAGATCAGATTACATCAATGAAGAGAAAGAACAGAACACAGGGGTGAGTGTAGAAGTGGGATGCAAGGGGGTGGGCCCTGAGGACCTGTTAATGGAGTGCACCAAAGTGATCATCTCTCACACACACAGTTCATTCAGCTATCCTTGTTAGGACACTGCATTGACTTTTACTCATAGGGAACAGCCTAATCTAAACCTTATGCCTAATTCTTACCGTGAACAGCTCATGCCTAAACCAAACCTTAACCTAACCTTCCCCCAGACCTCAGAACTGAGGTTTTGCCTCATTAGGACTGAGCTTAGGTTCCTGTTAAGTATATTGGTCATGAAAAGATAAGCATTTATAATAGAACTCGTGCTAAAGAGGTAACAAAACGAGTACACACACACCCCGCGATACCAAATGCATGATTGTTTTGTGGTCCAGTAGCAGCGTGTGACACCTGAAAGTGTGCTTAAAGAGCTGGATGTGGATGACGCTGGTAAATAGAGACCAGCAGGGCTGTTTGTCTAGACGAAGGCTGTCTGGAGACATTGGGCCTTATTCACTATTCAATATCTTTTAGGAATTTTCCTTAATTTAATTTTAAGAAGTTTTCGAAGAAAGGGTTAGGGTTAGGGCCCTGCCAATGCACATATAAGGGCATGAAACTGAAATGCCTTGGGCTCGCAGAAACTGAAAAAAGCATCTAGGAAGCCAGGAATGATTGAACAAAAATCTAAAGACGGCGCACCACCGAACTCAAACGTAATTTTTATACTTCTTAGTTAAGCGTTGAACATAAAATACCACATAAGCGAAAATGGAATGCAGCTGCGCGTTTAGTGAAAAGCTGTATCGGGAAAAAGTTGCATAATTGAAGCAAAATAAAAAGTTTGATCTAAGATTTGAAGTCAAAGTAAATTTTGTCAAACACAGAAGAGAGAGGGGAAGGGAAAAGGAAGGTGCAGAGTTTTCTGAGTGAGAGCAGCACATCATTGGAAACTCAGAACTGCAGGTGAATCCTCAGCTGAGCATCTGTGGATACTCGACCTGAGCCTGACCTCAACCTGATCTTCAGACAAAATAATTTGAATAATATACAGGTTCAGGTCCACTAGTTCGACACAGGGAGCACTGCATCCACAGACCTGGGTGCTGTTGGGTTGCATCTCCTGAGCCATCTCACGTCTCAGATCAGAATTAACAGAGTGCATAGATTCTGTTCTTACATAAGAACATATCCCAGATAAGACAACATAGGTGAATGTCAGAATCTTGGTTAAAACTGTACGTGGGTTTTAAGAAGAAATTTCTTCTCAAAAAACAGTTGGTGCAAGAGGCGCATTGATCTCAGACAGCAGAGCAATAGACTGACAATCACAGAGTGAAGACCAGGAGTTTTTTTCAAAGCTTCATAATGTATAAAACACAAGACTCTTGGGACATTTATTTAGTCACTAAAACCAAAACAAACATTTAAGATCCATCTACTACTGGTTAAAGAACACTGGGGTTATAAGCTATGTACATTAATCAATGCTATTCAAAGTGAATATGAAGGATGACAAAGCAGAAGCATTGAAGCCTTACTTTTACTTACACATTATCTCAGTTGCTCTTCTATTTCCTCTCACTGCTCAATATTGTGAAAATCATTGGCCTGAGATCACTAGAGGGAACACAAGACTGCAGCATTTACATCATTTTCTTGTGGTAGCAGAATTATAAATAATTAGGTCTCCTTAATGATTTACTGTTTTAACCACTTTGCCATCCTTCTTTCAAGAGCTAAAAAGGAATGTATTCATTTTACCTTCATCTTCATCATGATTAACGTCATTCGTGTTATCTTCATCGTCCTCATTGCACAGGATGTCAACTAAAGGGCATTAGATGAGTTAATGCATAACTGATAAAAGAGGTAATTTAATTGTTCTTTCAATTTAAAATTGTTTTTTTAAGAATTTTATATTTACAAAAGGCTTGGCTACACACACATATTTGATCAGGAACTTGCTACTGCTCTACTGCTGAGAGACACAGTATGTCTCCCATTAGAACAAAATCAATGGTGTTCATTAAACTACACAGTGTGACACATCTTTCCCTGTGTGGCATACAATACTCCCGCCTCAACAGGCCACCGGTTGGACCTGCTAACGGGAGGGCTAATAAACAGTTATGCTAAGATACGCACACATAGATACTACCACACACATCTCTCTCACAGAGAAACAACCACAAACACAAACAGACAGTTATTCAGGTAGGATTTACCCAGTCGTATCTCATCATACAGATGCTCCTCTGGGTTTGCTGTTGATTAACAAGGGTGTGAGGTCATCAACAAAAAGACCAAGATGAGGGGAAAAGTGACTTCATGTTTCAGGCAAGTGTGGGGGTCAGGTAAAGTGAATCATAAACATATTTCACGCGAGTTAGCCTGAGGGCACAGACAGCATTGCTGATTTCTTAACACGCATTCACATACGCACACACATGAACTGGTTTTGACCTCAATCGACATCCCTGAAGGTGATGGAGGTTCTGATTTGTTTGTCACCTTTATCAGGAGGATAAGCAAGGAAAAGATAAAGAAATATATTTTTTAATAGTCTCTTTCATTTGCCTTACCTCCTCTTGTCCTCCACTGCAAATGAGCTCTATTACTGTTAGCAACTCATCCATTTATGAATGCAGATTAGATCAAATGCATTATGTATCAAACCAAGGGTCATCCATCCCTTCAGGAAGTGGCCTCTCAAGCCTTGCCTCTCTGTACCAGTGGGAGTGGTCACTTCCTGATAGAACTACATGCACTACAGAGAGTTTGATTGTCAAAACAAATCCTTTCCATAGAACCTTAGCTGCTCTTTAAGCAGTTCAACAACCCAGCAGACTTCAGAAATGTTCTTCTCACTTCATATCCCAGGACTACAGAAGCATAGTAAATGCAACAGAGTCATGGTTTGATGGTCAGTAATGCATAACAATGCCAGATGGTTTACTTGGCCAGGCCTTGGTGCTGGCAGTCATGCAACCGTAAGCTTGTTTCCTGCCTGACCAACATGGAAGAACTGCAAAACCTTACTGGCAGGGGTATGGATTTGGCTGCACCACCAGAAAAGCCAGTGACAGCAGATCCATACAGTAGATGGAGGCATGCTGTTGAGTCTAACAGTCATACATCACAATTTCAGACAATGCCACCTCATTCAGATATTTTTCGACAAAAATATGAGTCTGATTAGTTTGGTCTAATATTCTTAGTCACCTATTTTAATAATTCTTGGTCAAATGACAGCAGAGTTTCCATAAAACAGAACATACTATATGGAGGCATCAGAGCATAAAGGAGAAGGTCTGCTTGTGAGGGTGTGTGAGGACAGAGAGGCTGTGACACAGTAAACGTCTAGCGAGTGGTGGGAATACTTAAATTCGTATATCCAGGCAGAGAGAGAAGGAATCTTGACAGGGTTTACACTACAATTTATGTTGCTTGCTACTGAACAAATAAGAGGAAGAAAGAGTCTGAGAGTGTGTATGTTCATTAGTGTGTTATGGGCACTCCAAAACGACCCTTTATCTGTACTCCCTGCGCTTCTGTAGATCTGAAGGAACATGATAGGTCTCAGCAGGAATGCTGCCCCTCTCTTCTCTCCAGCATTTCTAAGGTCATGAGGGAACTGTTCTATAAAGTTAATGTGGGTTTGATCCAAGTTGATGTATGTGATGGGGCAGGATGTAGGGTGTGTGGGGTCAATGTGTAAGTGGAGGTCTGTGGACAAGTGATAAGAGGAGAGAGAGAGACGTAGTAGTATGTTCAGGGAGAAGCACTTTCACAGAGGAGAAGGACAGTGGTATGCATAACAACGATGAAAAAGCAAACAGGGACCTGTTTGAATTTGCATGCCCTCTCCTTGAAGTAATCACAGATTCATACTGAGATTGTAAACACGTCTCAAGTGGATTCAAACGGGGCCAAGAACCGACTGCTACACTGCAGGTGCAAGGTTGACACACTGAGATTCACGGGAGAGATACAGGGTGAGAAGAATATTATGGAGTTTACCTTCTACGTCATTAGAGTCATAGTCTTGAGTGAAGCATGGATGGAGACAAAAGCACACACACAAACATATGAAAGCGAAGCCACGACACCTCTATGTAGAGCACAAAACAGCATTTTTACAAAGTGAATGAAATGGTAATTCACAATGTCAACTCAAATGACACTGAAATGACTTCCAGCTTTAAAGATTACATAACCGCTTTGCAGCTAAAAATCATAGTGAAGTAATGGTGTGCTTTGTATCAGAGAAGTATGAGCACAGGGATTTCTTTATTTTATTCTGCAACAGACCCAACTCTGGCAGTCAAGCAAGTAACATGTAGCCATGGACGTCACAGTACAACAGAAACATCACTAGTGGTGATGACAGAGAGCGGCTGTCATGCTATGAAATCTAGATTAGTGGCGGTGGTGTGAAAAAGTAGTAGTTACAGTAGTAGGTTAAGCAAGGGGATAACATCTGTAGTGAGGAATATGATAGTATACATCTTACCTTTGACCCTCTCTCCACGGTTGAGTTGGATTTCTCCCTCCCCCTGTGGCGTGTAAGGCTTGACCACGATGAAGGTACGTCCTGGGACAGCACTGTAGAGTTTCCGTTTGGGCCCACGGGGGCCTGTCAGCGCTGGAGGTGTGTGATGAGGGGGGCTCGGATCTCGCTGCACTGAGCCGGGGCTGTAAACAAACACATATGTTACTGTGGTGATTCCAGGGAGCTGGTAACTGAGGCCCGTGGTCACTGACATGGTCGACAGCGGGACAGCAACCTGGTGGCTCCCCCTGGTTGTAATGGTAGCCAGGGAGGGAATCATAAACAAGTCCTGTGCCTGCCGATCAACAGTCAACAGTCGGTGGTCCGTAGGAGAGTCATGAGAGGAGAGTACACTCCTCCCATCCCCCCCAAACCCCCCTTCTTATTCCCTTCTCTTCCTTCCTTAATGGCACAGAGAAAATCCTCCTTGCTCCCTGTTACCCTTTCTCTTTTCTATCTCACCCCTCTGCCCAGCATCCTATCCAAGGGAGAAGCAGAAATATTTAACGGTAAGAGGGACTGCACAGTTTCTTTCTCTGCATGGGTCTGATCCGCCTGGAAGCCCCCCTTAGTCAGACACATCTCGAGTTGGGGTTCCAGTAGTAGCCCCCTCCAGAGAGGGACAGAGATCTCCCGTGTGTCCCCAGTTCCAGCTGCTCCAGGTAAGACTACAGATCTTGCCTCGTCCTTAGGTCCTGGTTGTCCTGCTGTGGAGGAGAGAGGCTGGATCTACTCCCAGAGTCCTGTTCCTTCTCCCGGGAGTCCCGCCGCGTCTGCCTCTCCTCTCCCCTCCACCCCTCACACACGCACACTCGCTCACACACACTCTGGCAATGCTGCTGTTACTGCTGCTGCGCTCCGTGGCTCCCCTCCCCTTTGACGGCTCGCTCACACTCACACACCACAAGCCCTCTATGTGCATTCTAGCCGTGTGCACAGGAACATACACAGACAGTCACCCCCCCTACTCCTGCTAAGACTGTACCTCCGCTAGCAAGCATGGCATACGCCACTACCAGCATGTCACTAACACATCGCTGACATACACATACGCGTCCCAGAGAACAATTGATCTCCTCCTGCCTGTCGGTGTGCATGCGCCATGGCTCCCTGAGGCGGGCTGTGAGAGTATGTGTATGTGCGCTTCTGTCTGTGTGTGTGTGTGTGTGTGTGTGTGTGTGTGTGTGTGTGTGTATTTGCATGCTTGTGTGCAGTGGGGTGGGGGGGGGCAAAAAAGCTCCAACCCATTTGGTTTAATTGTCGCCCCTCCCTCTTTCGCTTTGCCTTCAATCCCCTCCTCTTTCATTCTCTTGCTTCCATTTCCCCCTCTTATCCCTCGCCTTCTCAACCTTTGTTGGCATTGCATCTTCACTGTCTCTCTCTCATTTTCTCTCTCACTCTCTGGCGGTGAATTCTAATACAACAGCAGAAGAGCTCCGCCTAGTCTTCATTCATCACCACGTTGCATTCAGTATTATTCTGCTGCTGGTGTAGAAATGAAAGCATATAGACACACACACCTATATAAACACACAAGAGATACACACTCTGATCCTTCACTGTAACAAGTGACTTGATTACACAGTGAAATGAGACTGACATTCACAGCGACATTTCCTAGAAAGACGTCAGATCTCAAAACTGAACTAAATAACTGTCTATCTACCTTTTAACCTTTTTCTGTCTTGTGCCATTTCTCCACTTGTAAATTATATCAGACACTTCATTCATTCATTCACCTGATTCCTGTCTCCTGTCCCCTTTCCATCCCTATGTCCTCCCTATTCCCTTGCTTCAAGCCTTGTTTGTCTCTTTCCCTTCCTAACTCTCTATTGCTTTTCTTGCCCTCCCCATCTCACCCAGCCTCTCTTTCTCTGTCCCCCTCTCCATCGAAAACAACGGCTTGCTGACGGCTTTCCAATTACCACAGGGACTGAGCGGCAGGGATGGCTGCCGCATGTTAATGTCGGAGCCCTGGCACTGAAAACCAGCAGCACACAGAGAGGAGATGGAGAGCTGGAGGAGTAGGGAGATGAGGCTTTGTCAAAGTGACACGCAAAACAAAAAAAAATTGTTCTCTTAAAGGTCATCTATTTCAATGATCAAATCAGCCTCCTCCACGGCACACCTTTTGCCACCTCATACATCTAGAGGTTGAGAGGTTGTTCACACAGCCTGACCCCAGTTGCTCCCTGTAGCCTGGAGGATAATCGTCAGATTGACACCCTATCAAAGCAAAATGGGAGCAGGCATGATTATGTGTCTTTGCTAATTTCACACTGATGCAAATGTAATTTACCCGCGCCCATGAACATGCACTTGTACCCTTCTGAATGCAAAGAAGTGTTCTCTCTTTCTACCTTGCAAATCCACAATTAAAAAAGCATTCTGCCAAGATTTAAGTGCATCCGGCTTTGGTCTATTGCATGTTACGGGTGTTGGTGGGTTCAGTAAGGTGAGTGAGAGAAATCCTTTGCATTAATGCAGTGTAGCGAACAGCTGTTGATGGTTTAATAACAAACGCTGGTTGTTCCTTGTATTGGCTGTATCTAACTATCTTGAAGGAAGGCCTAAATCGAAGATGGCTGGTGTCAATGTGTGTTGTCTCTCCAGCCCACTGACAGTACTTGTCAAAGATAGTTTGAAAGAGAAGCACCACCACTCTGTAACGCATATTCACAACTCCGAGTGTTTCCGCAGTTCCAACAAATCCAACTCAGTCAGACATCTCAGCGTTTCACATCAAGTCCCTGTTAATGAACTTTCAGTCAAATCAAAGTAACAAATTATGCTTACACAATTTTATATTAATGGGCCAATGATATAAATAATAAAAAACGTAAACTACCTTAACTAAAGCTCTGTTATTTCAGTGTTAATGTGTTAGTGTAAGATATGCAGGCTGATGAATCAGCATACCCGCAATGTAAATTAAGAGTAGGACTGACATTGGTTAACATGGTTTGGTAAAGGGGCAAAAAAGATTTATTCAGGAAATGACTCTTATTAAATAACAGGTTATAAATGTAGTTTTGTTATTGCAGAGACACTTGTTAAACAGTGTGTGTGTGTTTGCAAGGTCAGCAGAGGTGGTGTGTTGTAGGACGAGATGGTGGGTGGAGGGGCTCCTGATTCTGGGCAGTCATCACTAATTGAAATAGGCCACGCCCACCTACCAGCTAGTTTGAGTTGAACTGACCCTACTGAGCCTTGACTGTAGCGATATTGGCGGCTGATCAAGAAGCCTCTTGGTTCAATGTGACACACGCTCTTAGTCGTTGACATAAGATTGGGCCATCTGACCTATTTCAGCAAGGGATGTATTTGTTGCTATAAGTAACACATGATTGTGTCATCTAATGTTTGATGTTCATAATCAGTTATCATGATGGTGAGTCACAAATTCCATAACCAAGAGCATGCTGCATTCGACACAGAAGCTCTTATTTCTGGCCCATTTTGCTTTTGCTGCATGGTTTTCTCTTCTCTTTCAATGTGCCTCATTAAAAGTAGCTTGTACGCGATACAGATGTAGGATGCATCACAAGTACACACAAGTACACACAAAGTTCTAAGGCAGACTATTACAAAAGCTGTGTCGTTTCCTAGGACACCAGCCCTGCCTCTGTAACGATGGCAACTGTCAATAATAGGGGAGAAAATATAGCCAACAAATGAACTGATAAGTCAATAATATGAACCTGGAACACTTAACAACATGGATTATTGATCCAATTGAATTCTTTCTACTCTCATCTTACACATTTTAATAACTCGCTGAAAACAGTGCACTACAACTTGTGAATGTGGTCGTTTTAATTCTGTTTGCATAGATAATAATGACCTTTACTCCCATTGTTATTTTTCTTTTTACATTAACTGGTAAACTGTTACTGGGGGTTACAACATTTAGGTTTCAACTTTAATCAACACAAATTAACATAAATATTTAACATTTAAGCCAAGTTGTGAGTTGCACAAAGGAATCAAGAGCAAATGCTTGTGTCTTCCTGTGTTTTCAAGATTGGAGCAAACCTGGGATTATCACAGATAAGACGTCCCTTATCAGAAGTCTTTAAATCAATAATTTGAGCATTCCAGCTCTCAAATACTTGATTAGGATCAATGAACCAGACAGGTTAACATTTGAACAGCTCAATAATGAGTCAAGCTGCCTCAGTTAGAATGTCAAAATCTATGAACTCCCTACATAGCTCTGAGGATGCAACAGAAAATGTCATTAAATGTCATTTTCGCAGATGCTATCAAACTAAGCGGCTTCAGTGTAGCCTCCCCTCACATGACTGCATTGCTGTCTCAGGTAAATGGCTTGTTCCTCAAATAGCTCAGCTCTCTGAGGTGAGATGAGCCCATTACACACAGTCATAATCAGCATCACACTTTGCATCCTAATGATCGTCAGCTTGCCTTTGCTTTGCTGCACTTGTATGAAAATCTGCTCTCTCGTTCTTTCTTGTTCGATGTGGGAGTGTTTATGGCTATGAAGGAGGAAGAAGAATAAATATGCAGATTAGGCTTTGCAAAGAATCTGAACTAAATTAGAACAGGGGTCAATTGGTTTGACAAACAGATAACTCGAAACTCCACCTCAATCAAAGAACGGGGAGGAGGTTGAGATTAGCTCATATGCTCACATGGACAACAGTTGTTTGCTTTGGCATTTTTTTCAGGGTGTGTTGTGGGTTTGTGGAGGGAATATGGGGACACAGGGCCTTACTCGGAGCCATCTGCTATACATAATTAATCCCCAACTGAAATTAAGAAATTTAAGTGTTTTATGGTCTTGCTCACAATTGTTTTAATTTAATCAGTGACTAGACTACTCAACTATTTTAGTCATTAAACAATAACTGTGACAGATGTAGTTTTGAGAATAAAAATGTATCTGTTATGTCTATTTGGTGTTGTTAAAATAAGGAGAAACATTTGAATGTCCCGCGTAGATAATCTCTGAACCTAATCTTGACAAACATTAAAAGGGAGACATTGCTGAATTATGACTAAAATGAACACAGTGTTTTTTATTGAAAGACCAAATTTAAAAATGGCTACCAACTTTACTCTATTTCACATGGTGCAAGTCAAACAGTCAAAGTGGTTTACAGGTGTACCTATGCAGTGATGTAGATAAGGGGTATGAGCCTGAAAGCAAGGCCCCTGAGTTTATCAGTGCGCCTACCTTCTGCTATGGTCATACATTCTGGGAACTGACAGAAAACAGAAGTTCATGGATACAAGGAGGCAAAGTTAGATCCCTTCCAAAACTTCCTGGGCTAACCCTCAGGGACGAGGTGAAGGGCTTAGATATGCAGAAGGCACTTCATGGACAGATCAGACTGGAGGAGACCCCCAGGGTAAACCCAGAACATGCTGTAAGGATTACATTTCAAATCTGACCTGGGAATACCTTGTAATCCTCCAGGAAGAGCTGAAGGATGTGTGTGAAAAGAAGGAGAGTAGAGCTAACGTGATTACCAAACTGTTACCATGAACTGGTCCGGATTGAGTGGCAGAAGAGGCTGAAGATTAGATAAGATGCCAGACTATCAGCATTTTATGGTTCTGTCCTGCAGTGACTGGCCTTGACCATATTGTAAACCGTGCACATCCACATTGTTTGATGCATTCTGACTTTGAGCAATGCTTCAATCAGCTGTAAATCTGTGCTGCGTGACATGGCTCTATTGTTGATTTATTGTGTGTGTCCAGGCCCAAGCAGACAACATCAGTGTTTTAAATCACCCTCACATAAGAATTATGATTTACAGAGAGCAATACCACTTTCCTGTGTCCTTTGGTTCTGATGTTTATTCTCCCCAGGTGAAGCAGAAAAAGCCGAACTCTGCATCTTCTCCCTCTCTTTGCCTCTATTCACGTCCTCCTTTTGCTCTGTGTACCTCAGCCCTTTGGCTTTGTTGGACCCCATGGATAATCTACACACCAACAGCCACTGGTGTGACTAATGCAAAGAAAGAGGGAAGAATATGAGATGAGGGAAAGGTGAGGAGACCAGCAAATAGAGAATTAAAAGGTGAAGAAAATGGGATGATGCTTTTACATCACATGAGGGGCTATGATACATCACATCTGCAGGCAATGGGAGTTATCTGGCTCAGTGAGTCCTCCAGCTAGCACCACAATCTCAAATGATTCAGACTGAGTAGATGTTTGAAAAGTGTAACGTCTTGTGTACAAATCCCCTACCACACTTTTACAGTTAGCAGATAGATGCGAAGGTGTACATCAAAATATCACAATTACTCAATCTGATGCTGTGAAGATACCGTGCTTTCCACTGAAAATCACTTTTTATTGATGCACTAGAAGCAATCACACAGCCAATTAGCTTCTTATGACAGAGGAAATTTGGGTTATTCAAAATAAAATACTAAAATTCAGTGTTGTCATATTATCTGATAAACTGAATCGGTTCGAGTAATTGTTATCAAGTTTTGCTTTAATCTGCCTTGGTTTTATCGTTTTTCCTTGATTAAGTGTTATAATGCTACAGTGACATATCTGTATCCTTTCCATTGTCTCTGTCTAAACTTTCCTGGCCAAGCTATTGAACCCTGACAGCACTGCACACAACCGAGGTGCAAGGGAAGGTAAATTCCACAGGAACATGCTGGAGTCTGCTGCTGAGCGGGCTGTTGACTGGCCAAGCTAATTTCACACTCCCCTGGTGACCATGATGCCTCCAGAGTTACCATGGGCATAAACAGAAGGTCAGAGGGAGAAACAGAGAGCAGGCGTGAGAAGTGAGAGAGAGAAAATGTTCAAGGACAGCATCAGTCTCACTTGGGTGCAGGTTCTGGCCATAGAGACCAGCTGCTCGTTTTAGGCTTTTTATACATTCACCTCACCTTAGTACTTGGTGTAAGGCTAATGTGTACAGAGGAACAAGGTCTAAACTCCCTGTGTACAGAAGGCCATTTAGGTCAGGACACAGCAGACATACCGAACCTACTAGAGTCCAGTTTCTTTTTCCCTTTCTTCAAACTTGAATTATCAAAATCCACACAGTGACAGGTATCTCTCAGTGAACGCTGCTGCCAATGAAGTGCAAGATGTAGCAGAAGAAGAAGTACTCCCTCTAAAGATACAGATGATAGAAAGAGAGGAAGGGGGTTTAATAATGCAGCTTAAATTTATGAATGAACCAAATTCACTTCATGTAACTCAATTCTAGATTGATCATCTCAGAGCTCAAGTTTCTATTGTCTGACATGTACACGTTACATGATGTAATAAAGGCTGTTGACTGCTCTGAGGTGTAAAACATTAGATTAATGGCACCAGTTGTACGTGGTTATATGAGCGCGTACAAGAGGATGAGAGGTAGAGAGTTAGACAGTAGAGAAAGAGAGAGAGGGGTAGAGAAATAGAGAGGTAGAGAGAGAGATAGGGATGGAGAGAGAGAGAAAGAGAGAGAGACAGAGAGAGAGAGGGGGAGAGAGGGATAGAGAGAGAAAGGGGCTTTGATGGATGGAGTAAAGTGACAGAGGAGTATTAGAGGAGAGGAGAGTACAGCTGGAGTTGGGCTGTAATGCAATTCCCCTGTCAGACATCAGACTATTACACACAAACACTGGCATCCTCATACTGTCAAATCACATTAGCTGTGTTATGTATGTAAGTGATCTATCTCTGACAAGTTATTATAAAAGGTGGAACAAACCACAGTCTCTATTTTATTGATCTATGCACTTGGTATTTAAGCGCAGAGCACATGTGTATTTAAGGCACAAATACGCTTTTGCTAATTTCATGGGAGAAAAAAAGTGGCTGCATCAGGCTCAAAAGCGTAAAGTGTGCATGTACGCATGTTGCACACCTGCCTATGTAGGTACATTACAGTCTTGATAATGAGCCTACATAAAAAACAAACTGAAACCAGACCAGTGTTCTAAGGAGCAACCACTCTGCTGTCTAAAGATGGCAATGAGCCAACAATGCACCTAAACAGACCTCTTTGGAAGACAAACCCACCCATGGGTTCACAGATGGGCACAGTTTCATGAACAATATAGAACGATGTGGATCTTGGACTGGAAAATGACAACTGTGTTGGTCTTTCACAACATCAGATTTGGCACCAATATGTGCCTTGTGTAAGGCAGAGCCCCAAGTGTCAGTAAAATACTTCAGTCTTTCAGTCTGAGATGTGATCAGGGCCCTAGTTCACTGTTCAGTTTGTCTAATGGTTCAGTTTACAAGGGAGGTTTGTCCCAGCACCTAGCAGCACAACTACATCTGTGGACTTATGCATCAACCAAGTGACAGGCTGTTTTGAGTGGCACGTCCAATGGCATTGCCCATAGCTCTAATTTAAAAAACGTCTCTCAAACTCTTTTATACAAATTGACACACACACACACACGCACGCACAGCTTGTAAAGACATGTCATGTATCTAAATATACACATTGGGATGTACAAACACACAGATTTTAAGTACGTTATTTACCCTCTGTGCTTGTTGCAGGATAAATGCTTAATTTCAGCCCAGATTGTTACATTAAGAGACCAAATGTCTCTGTCAGAAACACCTGCCTTAGACAAACACTGACAAGTGCAAGGGCCACACAATAGCAATAACAAATTGTAAGAGAACTCCTACTGTACCATACCACCATACATCTAATTCAGATCCCATAAACAAACAGCACATTTTCATGTTCAGTTCATGTTTATCTCCATCATGGGATACGATGCAGAATGCTGCCTCGTGACTAACAAGTGACTCAGACCACCACATGGGACTTTTCTGAAATTAGGTTTAAATATCAAAGTCGGTGCGTGATCACAAGGCCACACTCAGATTGTCTATTTAAAGTGAATAGCTGTCAAGACTGGTCAAGTAAGTGTGAAGCATTGAGTGGGAGCTGGATGAAAAAAATGTGCTTCTTCATAAAAGATCTCCCAAAAAGGTTAGTTAGAGTTTAGATGGGTAATCACTGAAGTTGAACTGAAGTTAAACAGACCTGAGTCTTCCACGAGGGCCATGTCCGTGAGGGTAGCCATGGCTGTGGGACCTTCTGGGAATCGGCTTGTCCTCGTCATGCATGTGGTGTAGTGAAGGCGAACGTGAATGGGAGGATCTTGAGCTGCCGGTACTCTGGAGACTGCTGTCAGGCATCTCGCCATGACGGCTCTGACATATAGCAGAAGAAGAGAAGTATCACAAGCATGTTTATAATATTGCAATTGTCCTTGTGTTACATATAATATATCAACAGAATATAAAAAGGAACCACATTAATGATATTATGTCAAATCATCTGGCTTATTTTCTCCTTCACTGGTCTCCAACTCATTCATGCTAAAATATGCTCAAAGAGATACAAATTCAATGGCTCCATCGTACCTCTCCAAAGCTGCTGTGCTGCTGCCCGAAAGCTGGCAGACTGCGCAGTGAGGGGACAGGGGAGTGACCCTGGCGGCCGCGAGTTTCTCGCGGGGCCTGACTGTGGATGTGATCGTGGTCCCCGTTCAGATTGTTGTCACTCGCGGATCTGAGCAAGGAACGTGGCGAGGGCAGGGGGCCAGCAATCATACGTCGACGGTTGGTGTAGGAGGGGGTCTCCCTGAAAGGTACTGAGAGAGGAAAGACATATGAAGGCCTTGACCACCTCACCACATCATGTGAAGCAGATGTAATGACCGGAATGCTGTGATGGGGAAATTGCTCATCTCAAGGTCACTGAAATCTGCTCGTTAAAGATTTCAGTGACGTTGATAATTCACACAAACCTGGCTGTAGACTGCAATTCGTTTTTAAATGACTTTACACTGAGAAAAACTAAATACATGTGACACAATGGATCCAGGGCTGATGATTCTGCAGCCAACCCTTAGATATGAGAATACTAAATTGCAGTAGCCTTATCAATTCTCATAATTTAACATCGACCACGGAAGGATGAAAATCCAAAATGAGGAGCGATTTAATATCCTTGAAGAAAGAAATACTGGATTCTTATTGTATCTGAAAATTAAATATTCCTGATGAAACAAAGACTTAAACTGAAAATAATTGTTTGTTCACACTTACATTACCAGATCATTGTCTGGGTAATTTAACCTGCATGAAGTGTAATGAGGGAGGGGTACAAATTTATTATAAAATGAATATGTATTCTATGATATGAAAAGGGTATTACAGTCTATCAACACTAGATGGCAGAGTTTTCTTGTTCATGTCACAGAGAACAACAGCAGGGATTTAACTACCACCTGAAACTTTCTCCACATTTCTTTCATTTCCATCTCCTTCATTTTCACACACCTCAGTGTTCAACCTGTAATCACAGAGACTCTCCACCGTCCACATTAACATTTGAACTAATGAAACACTGACAGTGGGAGTTGGTGTTGAGAACCACCACTGCTTTAAACTTACCAACGTCAGATACTTTGTGGACTTTTATGATTTCAGCCAGATCAAAGTTTCCTGCGATGATAGCCACCTGGAGGTAGAAATAAGTGAATTTAAAACATCACATTTTCCTCTCTCACTCTCCTAATACATGTATTATAAATGTTGTACTTTGTTGTACCCGGTATGTTACATGTGGTGTGTGGCAAATTT
The DNA here is from genome assembly GCA_038501795.1 of Pseudopleuronectes americanus. Taxonomy (NCBI): domain Eukaryota; kingdom Metazoa; phylum Chordata; class Actinopteri; order Pleuronectiformes; family Pleuronectidae; genus Pseudopleuronectes; species Pseudopleuronectes americanus. Next base: position 7,822,936 of record CM076720.1, read on the forward strand.
CTTGGCACTGTGTGGACTATACATACAAATGTACAAACAAACAAGCTTTGATCTGCACAAGAAATCTACGTCAGTGTCAATTTTTTCACAGACTTTGTCAACCAGAACGTCTGGAGTTCAGACACTGGCCACATTGGGAATGCAGAGATGGAGGGAGCTGTTATGTGGCTTAAATTGTAATGGCAAGTTTAGGACCTTGTTATTCAATCCATTAAGCTCTGACATGTCAGGTATGTAAATATACAGATACACACTATGGTCGTTGAATACTGCACACACCTGAAAAGCAGTCTGGCTGTTGTAGTTCTTCATCTCTTTATTGGCCCCTCGGAACAGGAGAACTCGCGTACAGCTATCCTGAATGACAAAAGACAGATGTATTTGAAAGTCATGTATCGGATTTGGGGTCAGAATATATCTGTTTGTAAGTCAGAGGTTATCGAATGGACAACACGGATGTAACCAGGATGTGAACAAATATTCATAGCGCTTCTGGACATCTGTCTTCAAGGACAACACTACATTTGCTTTTTCGAGTAATCCTAGAGTGCTGATTGTCATTTATTTTTCAGTGGATCGAGAGTAGTGATATCAGTCTTATTCTCTTTATGGCTGTGAAACTAAAATTTCATGTCCCAGTAATTTCATATCCAGCTGACACTACATCAGCACTCGTTACTCACAGCTTTCCTCAACTATGCAAATTGCAACAGCAGCCGTTATCTCCTTCCATCTTCATGATTCTTTGCCATATGGTGTTTTCTGGGCAAATTTTTTTGGGTTTTGAGCAATCAACTGTTCTTTTGTGGCTCACATCTGTAGACTCTCTCCTTGCTGTTTAATACAATTCTTGCACAGGTGGAAAAGGAAGTCCTGTTTGAGTCTGTTGTGGGGTCTAAGCTCGTTTTGTTGGAGCCAAAAATCTCATGACAGACATTTTTCTATTGTCATGTGGTATGTATTATTATGTTTCTCCACTGTATGCATCTGTGTTGCACTTATAGGCAGTCAAGGAAGAGAGGAAATTCAAACAAGATTCTCTGTTCAGTTACATTTTTTCAATAAATCAATAAATAAATAGCGTTTTACATTGTATGACAACCATCAATTTTCATTCCATTATACGTCGTGAAACCAAACGCCCCCGCATCCGAAGATTAAAACATGTCTTTACTTAAAAAATGTATGAGTTAGGTTCTATAGAGATAGATCTTTTAATCAAATGTAAAAAATAAAGGACAGATATGAACGGTCTTTAAAAAGCGAGTAATATCCGTCAGAAAATCAATAGCTAATCTATAACTAAAAGCAGCATGTTGGTAAAGGAAAAAAACACTGCTTGAAAATTGGTTTCATATGGGATAGACATCACAACAAGACCAATCAGTTGACAATCACACATTCCTCTCTTGTGTATGCTGTCATATACATTGCCATATATATTTGTGTGTAAATAAGCACAGGCGCCTCTGGCAAAAAAAACAGTCCAATAATAGATTGATAGACATGGTTACGTGTCCATGTACTGGCTGGCTGACGGTCGATATGTAATTTAACACTGAGAGCAAAATTAACACAACTGGCCTTGCTCCCCAATCACAACAATGACTCTGGTGACTACCGTGACCACTGAGTCACTCATCCAGGGACCCACATGGAGAGACTGATTGAGTATGTGGTTCAGTATATCAACGTCCATGTGGCTTTATTCATCAAGCTGGGTATAACTCAGGAACCCCACACATATTACATATTACTGTATAAAGCTAACACTTCTGGTAAAGTGTGTGGTGCTGTGTCTGACTACCCAGAACTGAGCTAGGTGTATAAATACCATGGTGTCGACTGGGACACGGAAAACCTACATGAACCTGCAAAGCCAATGAAAAACATATGGTTGATAGTGAAGACAAGAGGCTTTTTGTAAATAGAGTAGGTCCTATGAATAATGCATCATTACTCCTGCTGCTACAAGCCTGTACCACCATTAAGGCTCTTAAACACCTAAAAATCCATATACATATAAACACCTACGGCTGTTAGCTTAGTTAATTGCTAATCAACCATATATTATGCAGTTTTAACGTACAGCTGTATCTCTCTATCTATCTATCCATCTATCTTTATACACACAAAAACAAATCACATTGTATGCTTAACAAAGATAAATCAGCCAATTAAAGTTACATTTTAAAAAGAAAAGGATAGAGAACCTTACAAAGGTGTACTCGTGTTAAGCACAATAGCTAAAAATAATATCCCCTCAGCCTTGTCCATTCGGGGGCCGTTGGCATGAATCTCAGTCTCTCCGGCTAATTCAGCTCAGAGGAATGAAAAAAAACAAGGTTAACAAGATGCCTTATGTTTCATAACATGGATCTTGTTAGGTTGAGAAAATATAACAGATAATAAAATAAAATAAATACAATTACACATATCTGTAACCATGGAGACATGTTAAAATCACTGGTTGTAAATACCAGCAGGTAGCAAGTCGCACACTTGAATCTCTAACCATACATGAATTTTGCCAAATGGTAACCTCATTGTGTATAGAATAAGATAAAATAATCCTTTATTCTTCCCACAACGTGTTAATTTGCGATGTTACAGCAGCAAGAGGTAGACGTAATTAACAGTAAATAAGCATGCAACACTTCTAAATTCAATTGTATGAAAATGTGAAACATGTAAGAAATATAAATGGAATACAATTTTTTTTACACAACATATTATATACAGTGCGAGAACAAATACAGTGGTGTCATGTATCATTGCGAACGTGTTACCGTTTTAAATATTCAAATGAATGTTGGTTCTAGCACCTTAACAGCTATTTTCCTTTGGGGATTTTTTACTTTCTCATTGCACATACTATACACACACACATGACAGCCACTCTTCTCTTCAAGGCCTCCTATAGGAGCTAGTTTGGAAAACCATTTCAGGTGTCTCGCCATTGTTTGTGAGATTTGATTACTTCGGCCAAATAGGAATACATAGTAAATACAAGTCAAGTGTTTTACACTAATGATGTGGGTCAGTCATGTGAAAAGAGTGGGACAGATGTTCCTCTCAGTGGTGTTTAATGAGTGAGGATTCCTTCCCTCATTAGAACTGACGTAGCAGAATAAACATCCTACACTGGATGTACAGCTTGTGTTTACATTGAATCATTCAAGGGACAAGTACAGACTGTACATACACATAAATTACAGTTAAGTGGTAGAGTTTAAGGGCATATCGCCACCAACAGAGACACTTCCCACAGACAGTCAGACTCTCCAGTATTCAACCAATCCTCTTAACTTAATAAGCCTTTTGGTAGAAAGCTCATGGCATGGGGCCTTGCTAGGGGTTATTTTGTCCAATGGTGTTGCAATTTACTGAACATTGCCAATCAGAGAATTTAAGGAGGTTCTCGGAAAATTGTCACGGCTGTGTAAAAACATAATCAGTGTTTCTCTTAGCTCCGGGCTCCAGGCAAAATCCTGCTTTGACTGACCTGTTCCAACGAGCCCTCTTAAGTGCTGAATTTTTACCCTTTAAAGTACATGAAAAGCAGTGACTTATCTCATCAGCTAACTATAGAGTTTAATTAGACTCACTGATTTCTACAGTTTCAGTGTCATCTCTCTTTAATTACACTCATTATTGTGTTATTTCTCAACCGTTAATTCAACCATTGCCCATGGATCGATCTGCCAGCTAAAAGCCCCTAACATTCACTGCCGGTGGGCCCATCTGCCAAGCTCAAAGACCACTATGTAAATGGCCAGCTAGATCTCAGAAATGGGACTTTCAGACCATTGATCGGGCTTATTTTGCTGCTGATTATGTCACTTTGTCATCCATCCACTCAGACCATAATGTGTCCGTCTTTGTGACACTGTTTTTTTCTGTGTGGATCTATTGATCAGTGTCTTTCCTGGTCAATTCTACCAGTCCCTGTCTTTCTGTGATTGCACATAATCAGCCGAGCCAGGCCTGTTTGGAGTTCGCTGGAGCCCTGCTAAGACGAACTGTTTGTGGGATCAATCAGCTCAACGTGGTGTTTGGCTTCCACTGGCAGGATAACGGTCTTTAGCACCCAAGAGCTGGGGCACGGTCCAATACTGGAGTGTGACTTACAAGAAGCTCTAAATGTAAATTAAACAATTCATCCATTCACTGTATGATTGTATCGCCTCCTGCTCCACAGACGCACAACTCCTGGCCCTATCCCTTCACAGTGAACTAGAACGTGTAATGACTTTGGTCACGTGGGTGTGTTACAAATGACTTTTATTAAGTATTGATGTTGTGCTTCCCAGCCACACAAACTTCCTGCCTCCCTCCCTCCCCTGAGACTTTGGTGTTCCAGTCCAGTTGAAACAGGTCATTCCTCATGAATGGAATTAGCCAAAGTACGAAGATAAAATTAACTGGCACACACACGCATGTCAACATTTTTCGCTTTGTTTGTTTGAGAGTGTTTAAAGTTCATGAACTGATCACTTCTCAAAGTATCAGCAAAAAGCCTCTCACACAACTCCTGGTGACATGTTCCTCTTTAAGGAGCCTCTGACAGGACATTGCTGTATATTGTAAAAAACATGACATGAGTAAGGCGGTTTTCACTGCCCGCATGTCCCAGTGCCCTTGAGGTTTAGATCGCATAAATTCAGACTTTAAGTGAAACACTGTATGGGTTTCTGGCCTCTTAGGACCCTACATCCTGTCATCTCATTATAAACTGCTACTACAACTTGTCTGTTATATTGCATTGAGTGCAATACAAACACCACCAGCCCAAACAGCATTAGGCAGTTAAAATGGAAACAGCAAATATTGGCAGGTCACTTAAGATTTCTCAAGGAGGACTTTAGTTTATGGTGATTTAATAAAAGGCAACAGAGAAAATACAGCTGGCAGTGCCAACAAATTTCAAAACAAGACCAAATTGAACATGAACTTATCATATATTATCTATGCTTTATGGATTAATCCTCTGTGAGGATTTATTGATTTTTAAATATTATTAAAACACATCCATGACCTACGGTTGCCTTTTGAAACAGTCATACACAAGAAGTGGACTATATTTTGATATAACCCTTCTGCTGCCATAGATCCTCAAGAGCACCATACATGTTTGAATAATCACCAACTCATGCACAGCTTGATTATGTTACAGAAACATTTGCAATACAAATTTGTGCCTTCATTTTACACCAAATTTCCTTCAAATAGAAAAAGACAACATATAATTTTTCTCTAGATATTTTCATTTGAAGCTGATAATTGATCTTTATGAGGGAAAGTCAACAATGATCCCATAATATATTGCACACAGTCTCAGTCTGGCAGCAATGAGTCACTTTCTAAATACAAATCACAAAAATGACCAAACAAACAAATTTCTGCTTTCATCCAGCCCCACTCCCACTTTGGACCGCTCGTCCATAATCTCCCCTTTCAATCCATTATCACAACTGGCAACAAAAACATTGTGCGAACAAATGACCAGGTGAATGAAACCTCTGCTTCAATCTGCGCACACACACACAGAAATACTTCAAAGACAGTGATTGAGAAGCTAAAGCATCACATTTATCCTCTTGACCTCCTCCTGCTATGTACAATAAATATGACTCTCTCCAACTGTGCTGGCACAAAATACAAGTATTAAATTTAATGCACAACAACCCCACAGATAACTGCCCCGGCTCCACTCCCCGATCCCACATGATGTAATACATTTTTTATGTTACCTGGTTGTAGAGAGCACACACGTGCAGCGCAGTGTTTCCAGATGCATTCTGAGCACTCATGTCGGCTCCGTAGAACAGCAGATGTTCCAGGTGTTGAACATGGCCATAACGACATGCCTAGAAGGACACACACACACACACACAAAACAATTAACCATTTAATCCTTGTATACTTACTGACTCAACAGGGACCAACCACAAAGGATGAAATAAGATAGAAATGCAGGATAGAATATTTTACAGTGACTTATAAGCATGAACTTGTCCATATTTTTCTATAGACAAACAAGACGCCACCTAACCAACTCTTACCTTTGTCTCAAAATTTGTGATTGAACAGTGGAAAACATTGAATATGCTGAAAAACAAAAAGCAGCCAAAAAAATACTTAAACCACCTGAAGTAAAAATCCAACCTTTTTCTTGTATTTTTCTCCTTGGGCTACGTTCTTGTTGTAATTCTCCTCTCTCATGCTGCTAACAGTCTCTAAACGCACTAGAAAACCTTGTTTGCATCCCTTACAGTACCTGAGGCAAAATGCAAATCTGTGAGTTCAAGTTATTCTGGCAAGATTGATGCCATTTTCCGGCTTTGCTTCACATAACTTGGAGCAATAAACTTTTCATCTGATCTTTATCTCCTCTCTCTGTGTTCTCCCTCCTACTCCCTGGTTTTGTTCTGTGTCATTGACAAAGAAATGAAATAACTCTCCCCAACAATTGTGCCCTCCCTCCTGAATTCTGTCTCGCTAAGAGTGTGTGACAGTGCACAAATGATGTTGGGATTGTTGGTGGTTATCAGACCTTCCACACAGTGTAACCCATTGTACACAATATAAAGTATACTGCCTGAATACCAATGCTGGAAAAGACGGAGAAAAAAACAGGCGATAATGAGAAGGAGATAAAAGAAATGAAATTGTGAAAAATCGGACTGAGTGAGTATTTCATGTGCTGAACAGTTGAATTTCTAAACAAGCATGATCTGATTCAGCATTTAACTATCACTCTTTCTATTCAAACCTCTTGCTGTATGAATAAAAGCTTTCTGTCCCACTGTAAATTGCATGGATGCTGTACTAAGAAGTTTTTGTTCAGCCTAACCTGCCTTAATGACTCTCTGCCGACCCCACAACATTGTGTAACACAATCAGCTCCTACCTAAAAATAAGGCGTATCTGGCCAAATAGTTTTGTGACCAATGAGGGGGAAAGTTGGGGTCAGCATCATTGGACAATGGAATGTCAGAATACCGATACATTTTTCACTGTCCCTATCATTCTCCTTACAGGCCCCTCTCTATCTGCCTCTCATTCAGGGTGTGCATGAGATTGTGACGTCTGCTTGTTCCCTGGTGTCACCGCACCATTGGTAGATATTGCGTTGCAGCCAATCTCATATCTGCAGCATCAATTAATCCTAATCTTACATCCATGTAGTCTGTCTACAGCAGAAGAGATCTCTCCTTCTGCTGATAATCCTTTAACTGGCTAAATCCAATTGTTTCACACTAATGAACGCCGCTTATGCATGAGGAGTCGCACATTTGCTTGATTTTCTCATTCCCATAATCTAAAATTGCCAAATAAGGCTCATCTATTGAAGGTGTGGGGAACTCAAAAAGAAGAACTACACCATGATGCATTCAATGTCCTGTTATATCCATACTAGAAGATCACATTATTTTTTAGAATATTTCTGAACAATTTTAAATTATTGATAGAAACTCTTGCAAGAATGGGAGATCAGAGCTAGAAAGAATAAAGCAGGAATGGTTTCAGAGAGATAGGATGCTAGAAAATGGGTTCGGGTGATATGAGACACTGTCGCAGGGACAACAGTCCCTGAGATATTAGACTAAATATTTAAGTCCAGCACAGTGTCAAGTGCAGCAGAGGAAGGTAGTGGACAGTGACCTGCATGTAGATGCCGATGCAGCAGTCTGAGTCACAGAATTGTCCTCACAAGAGCTGAAATGTAAAAGCTGCTGTGACAAAATACGGCCGAGAGCTTTGGGCACTTTAAATGAGTAGCATGACAACATCCCCAAACATAGTCAGAGTCATAAAGAGCAAGCAACAAGGAAAACGAAAGAAGTCCCATAACAGATGCTATGGTGCCCACTGAGCCCTGATGTCATCATCATGTCAGTCTGGGATAACACGAACAGACAGGGAGAGAGGCTAAATTTACAGAGCAACTGTCTTAAACTGCTCGTATCCATTACATAAGAACAAATCTGTTTGTACTTGTTTGTCTTCTTGCTTATAATTAATTACCTCACAGAAATAAAGCCCGACCTCGAGAAACAGCTTTGCAGGACCAACAGTAAATATTAGTAACTGTGAGAGAATAAAAGACAGACTAGCAGACAGAGAGATGAAGTACATGTGAGTAAAGACAGGTCATTGCAGGATTTTTTTTCCGTCTTACTTCAAATGGTTTTTTATATGTATTGTGGCAAAAGAAAGACTATGGCAATAAAATAAATTGAATAAAATGTTTAAATTTTCTTCCACAGACCGTTTGCATTGAAATATACGCTCAAGTGTTTTTCATATCACTACAGTGAAATGCTGCTCTTAAACCCAGAAGGAACTTCTGTTCTAATTCATATTCACTGTCAAAAAACAAAAAAGTTGAAACTCACATTTTTGTTGTCTGTACGCTTCCATTGTTCCATATAAGAACATTCACATTTTGAGCGTGTTTCTGTCACTACTGAGATATAAGCAAAAAACTAACAAACAAAGACAGCATGTGGGCACCAACCTCCATTAGTTTGCAGAGCAGGGTGTGTCTTGAGGCTGTGTGTATATAATAAGCACACAACATACTGCGTTTCACTTCTTTAGTCAACAACCTTTTTCCAAAGTATACTTGACGCAACACTGCTTAGACTGGAACACTATAAGATTGAGCTGCAGCTACAGCACAATGAAAAGTTTGTGAGAATAAGTGAACTCTGAACCCTAAGAAATGTATGGAGGCCTCGACATGCATAGCAAATCAAATTTCAGTAGCCATCAGTGTCTGTGCTTCTGTATGCATCTCTTTGATCGAGTATTACAAATTGACAAATGTGTCCTGTATATATAGGGGTGACTAGTTGAAGCAAACTACCATGGAGTAAACTTATTCAATTACTACAATACTTTACCAATGTTTTTTCAAATAAATGCTTTTATTTCTTCCTCTAAAAACTATTGACACAAATGAACTTAAAAAAGGAGATCTACAGAAAAAGTCGGACAGTCCTCCCACACTTCCTTCCAACCCTGAGGGCTCGACTACCAAAAAAGAAACTGTTGAAAACACACAAAAAAAACTCTGAAAAACCAGACAAGAGCACTTACACTGCACCTGCTTTTATATTCTGCACACAAACCACCACTGTTTTATCCGTGTGTGTGTGTGTGTGTGTGTGCGTGTGTGTCAGTGTGTAATACCTGGTGTATCTCCTGCCAGCCATTCTCATCCACACAGCCGACCTGGGCATGATCGTGCAGCAGCAGCTCACAGCAGTAGGGGTCTCCTCCGACCATCGAGCTGTGGTACAGAGGAGTCAACCCCCTACTGTCTTTATAGTCAGGTGATGCGCCCAAGTCCAACAGCGTCTGGTGGGAAAAGATGCTGGTTACAGGGGAATGGAAGGTCTTCACACGGCCCCATCCATCATCAATTTCTATCATGTTACATCTATCACCACCATGCAATGTGAAGGTCAAACACACCGGTACGTGTGGATGGATTATATATAGTTGCTGTTCGTATTGTTAGGTAATGGTGTGTCAACGGAAAAATACTGAAACATTAGAAAACATATTTAATTTGTGGTACTGATCAGTTTAGTCACACATCTGCAAATGTAATATACCAGCAGCAACAGCTCAATGGTGTTACATGGCCCAGCAAGACTGAATTAGTTAAGTACCTATAACTATGTGGAACTAGCAAATTTATATTTCAACAGTTCCTGCTCGCCATGAAATCAATTAGTATGACTCATGTAAAGCCTTTCATTTGGGATACAAGCCTCCTCAGACCATACACATTCAGGACCATTCAGTGAATATGCCAGCCCCTTCACAGACGGAGTATTAAGTCCCACATATTTAGTAATTGCTCAAGCACACCCTGCTACAGATTGACTGCCTGCAAATTCTAATATTCCATAGAGGAAGTTTGCAAGCGGGCAATTGGGTTTGAAAAAGAAAAAAGGGATGATTCAGCTTTCTGCTGTGATTGTGTGTGTGTGTGTGTGTGTGCGTGTGTTTTACTCACTATAAGCGCTGTATGGTTCTTGCTGCGCACAGACTTGTGTAAAGCAGTAATGCCATCCTTTGTTCTGAAGTCCACATGTGCCCCTCCACTCTTCAGCACCTTGATGAGATCTGCACATCCCTCCAGCTGTGCCGCCAGTGTTAAAGGACATTCTGTAAAATGCAAGAGATGTATAAGCAGTCTATGTTTTCTCCATGACATTATTGTGAATACTGCTATACAAATTAACTTCTCTCACAATTGAAGCTGTCAACATTTGATGCCAACATTACCCAGTACAGCCATTAAAACTGTGGGTTAACATCAACAGTGGCTTTCCAGTTAGATAACTGCCTTGGCTGTCCTGATTGTCAGCCTCTGGTGGGCCTAAGTGGCCGCATCCTGTAGGTGTTAAACCAACCTATTCTCAGGTTGCCCTCGCTTCACTGCTCCTCTGTTAGACTACAGGTCACCCAACAGGGAAATCTCCTTTATGGCTGGACAAACAGTTGCATAAACATGAGGAGATTAGCAAAGAGAGTAATCCAGCTTTACCCAGCTTGCATAGGGCTTATTTCAGAAAATCCATACATGGTCATTTTGTGGTGAAGACAGAGAAAGAGACAGAACAAGAGTATGTGTGTGAGAGAGAGAGAGAGAGAGAGAGAGAGAGAGAGAGAGAGAGAGAGAGAGAGAAAGAGAAAAAGCACAAAAGGATAATTAATCACAGTTGACAAAAAGGCCAATAAATTAAATAGTGTATGGATGGACTATTTCTTAGTAGAGCTCCTTACCTCCTGTGTCTGGATCATGGAAGTTTGGGTCTAGGCCTTTCTCCAGGAACCTTGAAACCTTTTCAATGTTTCTCTGCTGCACATACTCCATAAACTTCTTCAAGTTTGCCTAATAGAGGGAGACAGGGGTACAGGGATCGGGAAGCAAGAGGAAGAGACAGCTGTGATTGGGTGATGTCAGACTCATGTGGATGGTGATGCTTAATAATGCAGCATTTCAGAGATGAAAGCGTAAGTGTCTGCTCTCTGCTTCAGTGTTGCTAGGTTTTATTTTTGTTCCATCATACCAAGCAAATGGACCATGTGCAGTAGATATATGAGCAATTATAGGATGAACCAAAAAAGACAAGGCAAAGTGCTGCAAAGTCAAGGAAAAACAGCTTTTGCGCATCCCTTCCCATTGCTATGCACATGGTACCTCACAACAGCTTTGTGTGGACGTCTACAGTGCACTGAGTAAAGTGGTGATGTGGAAAGTTCGAACTTGTTGAGCTTTCACCCCAGCTAGACTGACCTTAGTGGGCACAGCCAATCACTTATGACCACTGGTTGAACTGAAAAAATAGCTTGAACTGTAATAATTGTATTTTGCAATTTCCAGAATTGAAACATGGTGAACAACAACCCTGGAACACACAGCCCAGGACATCACATTACATTTGATTTCATAATATTCTGCAGTGCCTGAGAGGCAATATCAATGTTTAAATCATTTTCATTAAACATGAAGATATACATGTGCAAATATGACCCTGCAAAATTCTTATGTCTGCACACATGCACACAAAACACTTAATTTCTTCTGTAATAAAAATAAATTGACCCCATGCTGATGAAGAAAGATCTATACTTTATTCTAAAGAATGAGAGGAATCAGGTACACATTCTATCTTAGACTGTTAGATAATATCATACTCCACAATGCATTTAATGACTATCCACTGAAATTACACTAGCAAATATTATTTTTAAACAAATTAGCTCCAGTATGTTAGGATTTTGGTAATATAACCTATATTTAAAAAAAATTATGAAAACATGATAGCCTAAGATGCATCTTGAGGACCTAATTACAGTTTCTCGGTATCCCAAAGGAGCTTCAGAACTTTCATTATTATTTCACTCAAGGTTTCTGAGCGCAAGTCATTACATAATATCCACATGTGCAAAACCTTCCACACACACACATATACACACACTGCATTTACAAACTTGATAATTTGCACAAGGCTCAGACAGGAATGAGAAGCGAATCAAGCAGCCGTTAGACACTCACCATATGCGGCATCATCTACTGTATATCCCTCGCTCTGAAAAGTCACACTCTACGATACCTTCCAAATCTCACATCGGCTCTCGTCATCTGGAGCCCACCTGCCTCTACAAGCCTGCTTCGTGTTCACTCTGAAACACCACACTGACATGCCGCGAGGAGCTGCCGACCGCTACTCTCACCATCTCCAAGTCAGACTGAGTGAGAGAAATCCACTTTGGCTTTTTCCTTTTTTTCCAGATGCTCTGTGAGGCAGTTGTTATGGTGATGGGATACAAAGACAGCTCTGGCAGCCAATGTACACGAGTGGGAAGAGCACTGAGGTTGCGTTGCTCAAGTATGTGTGTGTGTGTGTGTGTGCATATGTGTCTTTGTATCCTGCACACTACCTTGGTGGACGTTCAGGGATGATTTTCCACTGATCAGTTGGATCTGATGTGTGTTTTATTGCCTGTTTGACAGAGGGCTGACAAGAAGTCTTTGTAATGATTGATCTGCCTTGGTGATGTTAATAAATATTTTCTCCCTCTTGCCGTTATCCTTTCACTCAAACACGCACAAACACACACACACAACCAGTGTAATCAACTGTCAGTGTCAGTCCAGGTCAAATTGATCGATATAAGATAATTGTTCAAACAATATTTTGTTTTTCATTCCTAATACAGATTAAAGACTCAGTTACATTTTAATTTGTAGTACAATAATATAAAATAATAATAACAGATATATTCACTATTAACTGATTTAAACATAAAATAAGATCAAATACATTCTGGTCCTCTCTCCTGCAGCAAGTCAGAATAATCAGTGTGAGAGCTTTTCACTCCCATCATGTAACGCACTTGCTACTGAGTGGTGTGAGCAGAGTAAGATATCCCATGGTGTGCGAGTGTGTACAGAAAGCCTACATACACACACTCACACAGTACCAGTGAACTTATGTTAGGAAGGCGTTTTAAGGCGGGCAGGGACACATCGTTCCACTCGGTTGCAGTCCAGAAACCTCAAATGAATAAGTTAGTAGAGAACTGACACATAGGGTAGTTTGCAGTCGCGGGCTACAGCAGTGAAAACTTGTTTCATGTTGTTGTGTTTGAAACAACCCGAAATTATCCTGTAACTAGAAGATTTTATTGCAATAGGTGGATTAGTTAAACAGCATTAGTTGAGAAATTACTGTGGCCAAAGATTTTAATCCATGTAAGGAGAAGATAATTTGACGTAGACTGTTTTTGTTAGACCAAATTATTTGCTATAAAAGTAACAAGTACAACAATCTATTCTACTACTAAATGTATCTACTAATTAATAATGGTCAAAGGACCAGACAGTAATTTTCCTTCATTTAAAATGCAACTGCATTGATGTCGCCTGTGTTCTATAAAATATTAACTTAAGTAACAGACAGAAATTAAGTGACTCAGCAATTAACTGATTCCCAGAACTTACAATTAATTTAAGTTTAAAAAACAATACATTGTGTGAAAGACATTTCAACTCTAACTCTTTCCGAAAAGTCCCTAAATGTTATCCTTCGGAAACATAAAAAGAAGAATCTTACAAAATTTTAATACGCGCACCTCTTTTATGTCCGCTTCTTAAGATTCAGCAATTCTCTTTCTTCCTAACTTAATCAAAAACTCCCTCTCATGTTCCCAAGCTTCAACAAAAACTTGGAGAAAAGCCTTCAGCTGGAACCATCGCTGCAATGATTACCTATTACTCTTAGTAGCAAGCTGCTTAACAGTAGATAGGTCTATCTATTGCATTTTCAGTCCCATTCATCAGTTTGTAAGTCAAGAAGCAGCCCATCCTGATTTACAATGAGTGATAAAAACCCTCTTCACACTTCATGAAAGACTAGTAAAATATAATTTAGGAGGTAAAAGTACAAAATTGTTAAAGAAATAGAAAAGTAGTTTATATTTCATTCAGTCATTAATAAAACTTATAATGACAGGTTAGATAGAGTGAAGCAGAAAACTAAATCTGGGGTAACATCATGCAAACAGCAGAAAGTTCTGCTCACTTAAAAACCACAGTGTCAGCAAGAATAAAACGTCAAATATTGTGTAAAAACAAATCATCAACAGACGTGGATGATTAACTGATTCGTCCCGTACAACCGTAATCTACAGCAGTGGAAAGTGATCCTTGAGGAGGAATAAAAAAACAAACAGCTAATGTCCTGACATTTTTTTTTCACTAAACCTTTTAAAGAAACACCAACACAGCTGTTTTTATGGCGGACTTGAAATATTACACAGACTATACAGGGTGATTAATGAACGTGTGGTATCCATGTTGGCTTCTCTGGCAATCGTCCCTGTTTGTAACAGCATGACAGCTTGTCTGAAACCATGGACTGCACTGCCGTAGGAGGAAATAACCCACTAACACAGAAACAACAGTCAATCACACTAATAGGAAAATGGTTGGGTAGCTGTGATTGAACTCATTGTTGGGGGAGTTGATGCTCGGCTGAAACCATATTGTCGGTAACTATTACCGCATAAGAGTACAAGCACAATTACTGCTTAAGGAAAGTCAGTGAACGTGAATCACATGTCCCTAATTTTGTGAAGTAAAAATCAATTTTTTATTAGCCAGCCTTAAAGATCGAGCACAGACACTCCTGAGCCATTCCATTATGGGTATTTACAGACAAAAGCAATAATGTTGATTATCTTATGACAACCGTGCATTTCTGGGTCTGGGAAACAATAGACGATAAGTAAAGTGTCCGTTCTCACAGTCAGTGTGTTGAGTAAAAGAGAAATGGACACCTGTAAAGACCTGAGCGACTTTGACAAAGGCCAGATCGTTACGGCTTGACAACTGGATCAGCACATCTCTTAAAAGGCAAGAGTGGGCAGCTCCCTGTCAGATGGGTTGAGCACCTATTGACAGCATTCGGAAGGAGAGATAAGCCACAAAACACCAGTGCCAGGGGATGGGATGGAACAAGTCTGATCTGTGGTGACTTCACACTGCAACTTACAGGATTGAAAGGATCTGCTGTTAAAATCTTGGTCCTAGATTCACCCATGTTTTCATAAATGTTAATTAGTTGCAGCAGCATGAATTCCAAGGTACAACACCATCACATACATAAGTGCACACACAAATGCATGTAAATTGGTCTTATCTACATCACTGCAGCCACAGCCCTTTCCATGGAGGAGTGGGGGCCTACTTTAATCAGCAAGGACTGATATGGAACCCTGAGCTGCCAATTTAAGAGAAGCTAGTTTTGAATAAAAGTTGTGTAGAGAATGTATCTACAGACTTTACAGATGTAAATCAACACAGACACAAAAAGCTGTACAGAGAACTGAGAGAGGCAGACACAGGCCTGTTTTGCTTGACCAAGATGTGCTCTTGGTCAGTCCTAACTCGTTTTGGCTAATGGAGAAGGGGACAGTTCCTATCTCTTTTCAGTAGCAATTCAATACGGATTAACAACACAGCAGGAAGCTCAGAAGCTGATATTCGCCAGTCACATAAGTCTCAGTCTCATGTCTCACATCAATTGCCCTTGAATGTCATAGTTTATTTAAAGCAATACACGTTTTGGTCTGGTGTGGTAAAATACTGTGATTTTTTGGAGCCATTTTTGGAGCCTGTGCCACTAAATTTGATAAGGAACCAGTGCAGTTTGCATCACCCACCCCCAGTTAATATATATTGTAGGTGTGTGTATGTGTGTAAGTCACAGAGTGTGATTAGTGTGGACCGCTAATGCAAGGCTCTTGTCATCTTATCACCGTGGGATGAATAGAGCTCTTAGCGTTATGTCATCTTCCTCTCTCCTGTCGGTAAGTACTCTCACTGACACTTGGCCCCTTGGTGTCAGTGAAATTAACTATCGATTGATTTGATCAAAAGTAGGATCATTCACAGCAGATCATTCATTCATTCATTCATTCATTCAAAGACCTGATTCTTACAGAAATGACTCATGCCGTTTTACGTGGCTGTGAAATTGCGTGTGTATATTTAATGGATGTGTTGTATGGAAAACTAAGCTTTCGTTCCACAAACTGAAAACCGGAAACACAGCATGAAGCAGGTTGTGGTTGTGCTGTATTGAACACAAATGCAGCTTTTCTCATACATGCACTTTTCTTTTGACTCGCTTCGACTTTTATGAGCAGGAGTATTTATAGGGGAGGGGTAATTACTCTATGTGCTGCCTCATAGCAAGCGTGTACAGACAGAACGGATGTTTGGCATTTAGAAAACATTTGTAAAAGGTAGCATCTACAGATAGTTATGCAAATTACCATCCTAATTTTTCTCTTAGCGCACTACCACAACTTGATACCTTTTCCTTTAAATTAAAACAGCACATTGTGATTTCTGGAATTTTTCTATTTGTTATCAATCTCATAATACAGTAAAGTTGGAACAAAGACGAATGTGTTGTGTTGCATGGTCACTTAAGTGGTGCTTTTCAGTAGCATCACATGTCAGACCTTTTTCTCTTCCTCTCTTACTCGTTTATTAGTCTGAAGTTACACTCGCTGGGGTCGTGATGTTTAAGCTTGTTCCTTTAGTACATCTTAGAAATTACTGGCTTAATCCTTACGTTTTATTAAACAAACCTTAAATAAAAATACACAGATTTACAGATATTTACGTATAAGCACTCCTTGTGTTGGCCCAAAAAATATATACATTTCTACAAACACTTCTACAAACACCGCGAAGTGGAGAAAGCTGTGCCCAGATTTAGAGGTGGAAGACTTTAGAACTTAGACTAACAAAGGATTTTGCCCGCACATATATAAAAAAAATTGGCAATTAAAAAAAATAAAAAAGGACAAGAAGGTGAACATCCCCCTGTCTGTTCGAAGATCCTCCAAACTAGTTAGACAATCAATTGCCAACCAGCAGATGTTAGGGACTACCAGTGGAAGTAAATGACACGTCATTGATTGTGGAGTCAGTTCACTTTACTGCTTTATGAATCATTTGGTTAAAAACCTGGCTTTGAATATTTCCATATTTGGAGTATATTCACGTTTTTGTTTTCTTTGTTGCACAGTATATTTTCCATGAAAGGAGCTTTGACTTCCTGGCTTCAGCTTCATCTCTCTTAATTTTATGGCATGCCTGGATTTGTCCTGAGTACCTAGTAGCACCATGTGCAGCATCGCAAGCCTTTTCAGCTACAAGGGCACAAAAGATAAAGGCTCCTTCTTTTAGTCGAGTACACGGAGGAGCCTCTCCTCCAGCACTGGAGGGGGATTATCTGCCACTACCTGATAAAAGTCTGGGTAGGAGGGCAGAAATCACAGAGACATCACGACTCCCCCTGCCTCCAATTCTGTCCTCCGTGTCTGTTTTACTTTCTGTTTTCTACAGCTTTTCTCTTTTGGTCTTTCTCCTCCTTTTACAAAGCCTCATGAAAGGAGGTTTGCAATGTCCTGTTCAATAGCTTATGTGCATTCATGTGTGATCCATACAGGGGTACCAATGTGTGTCAGACACTTTCACTGCCCTATATTTACACTCATTACCACATGGCTACGTAGCCCCTGGTCCCTCACAGCTGGCCTACAGTACGCTGTGCCATGGATGAAAAGTAATTACAACGCTCACCAACATAATAGTTATTCAGGAGGATCATGTACTGGCCTGATGCGAGTTGGCCCGTAAATTACACACATGCTCTAAAGTGTCTCAGCTGCTTAGACGATAAACACAGTGAGCCAGGGCAGTGGGTCATGGAGAGGCTCTCGGGACCATCAGACATCAGAATGATAAGAGCACAGCCTAAACTGTTGGGAAAGAGCTGAGGCCTCAAGCGTACACAGAAGCAATGCTTCACACTGTCAACACAGATTTCTGCTGTCAGTGCCAGGAATATAAAAGATTGTGTATCACTAAGAAAAGCAAATGGCCAGTGTCCAAGATATCACTCCCATCATAAGTCACTAAAATGTATCACGTTGTGTAATGATCATATGTCAGAAACAACAACAACAATAGCAACTATATACAGCTTTCGCTGTTTGGTTAGCGCTGCTGTGCAGAGAGTAAAATATCAGTTTGAATATCTGCAGGAGTATAGACAAGGCCTCGGAAAGTGCCCATTCATACAGTCCAACCAAAAGCATTTTCAGCGTATGGAGAAGAGATGCATTAACTTGCAAACCAACTGTGGCAACAAAAATCAGTTGCACATTAAAAGAGAAAACTGCCTCTTCTGGTGTGTAGTCACGTCAGCAAAACCAAACATCCTCATCTGGCACAGTGTGTTCCTGATTCTTTGTCTACACTTTGTTGGCAGTCACTTATATAAAGGCTGTAGCATGAGTGGGCAGGCCTTGACCCCTTTCTCCCAGATGCTTTGTAAAGAGGCTGTCCCTGCTGCAGGGGCACTGCATTTTAATTAGCCAAACAAACCAAGAGACACACAATTCCAGATTAGATACATGCATACTCTGGGTGCATTATCATACCCACAACAGCTCTTAAGGGCAGTGAAAAATACATTAACACCTCTGTTTATCAATGTACGACTCAACACCAGCATTTGTCTTCCTAAGTGTTTTGTTGGATTTGTGTAACATTTTTCCGTAGTGTTTAATCAAAAGTAAAATTCTGTCAATAATACAGCAGGGTGCAAAGGCTCAGAACACTTTCACAGTTCACTTGAATGTGAAAATGGTCTCAGATAAGAAAGCAAGAGGAAAAATGACAAACGGTTTAAAAAATACGAGGATGATGAACCATTGCTGCAAAGTAGAGACACTTCAGTTCCAAAAAATTGGTTTTGTTGATCATGTTGTATAAATATGGACGGGAGCTCAGACTCAAGTTAAGTCATGTTGAGCCCCTTGAGACACATTTGTGATATTAAGCTACGTAAACTGAATTTCACTCGACTTAACTTGAAGTCACCGACTGGAAATAAAAAGAAGCATTCGGAATACTCTCTCAGGCTGAAGAAAATAAAAGCAAAAAGGCATCATGTCAGCATACTAAGATGCACTTAAGGTCTTCAGCAAAACCAGTGAGCGTACACACTATAGTTATCAGGGTCATACAGCATTTTCCTTTTGACTCAAGGATCATGATGAAAGCAAGAGGCTCCTCTTTTCAAACCTATTCTCTTCAGAAGGAGAAAAAAGACACAGACTAATGGCTTAGCTAGTTTTATTTGTCAGTTTTCTCTATAATTCATGGATTCATTGCAGAGCAAGTTTCCATTAAAAATGCAACACAATGATGTGGTGTGGCAGAAACACAAGAAAATGGAAACACGTGAGGGGAAGGAATGGAGGAGAGTAGGGCAGAGACATGAAGAGAGAGAGAGAGAGAGAGAGAGAGAGAGAGAGAGAGAGAGAGAGAGAGAGAGAGAGAGATAGAGAGAGAGAGAGAGAGAGAGAGAGAGAGAGAGAGAGAGAGAGAGAGAGAGAGAGAGAGAGAGAGAGAGAGAGAGAGAGAGAGAGGAAACAAGAGCGTAAAGCAATATTCATCTTACATCATCCTCTTTACGTTAATCTAATTAAAGTTGTCTGTTACCTGTTAATACCTCATCCTCAACTAGTGTAAATGTTAAATTAGGTAAATTAAATTAGTTGTAACAGGTCATATTCTTTGTTCTTATTTGCTAAAACACCAGCCAGGCACCGGGGTCCAGTAACGTCTTATTCTGAATACACCAGTAAAGGTATCACACACTATTTTTGATAATTTGAAATTATTTTACAGTACATATATTTTTGGTTCACGTCAGTTCCCAGGTTTATTTCTGCTGACCACTGTAGTGACTCCTTCATTGTGAGTCAATCTAATTATAGCAAAAAGAATGGCTCTGTGTCAAATGGGCTCCTGACTGGCTTTCAATGGGTTTACACAAAGCATCAGGATTCTAGACTTGCTGGGTTGATAATCTATGATAAGTACGCCTTCCTCTGCCATGATGGTAGAGCACTGACTAAACTGTTAAGCTGCCAATATATATTTATTTTGAGACATTTTTATTTAATTTATATAACTTCACAATGTAATCATATTTTTGGTATTGTTGTACTCAACTCTTTTTGAATGTTAAATCCTATTGAGTTAAAAGCTCTGAAATGTATGTAGCATTTTTTATGAGAGACAGAGAGCTGAACAATATATCTTGCTGATGTATTTAGTAAAGCTACAGAACATATTAATTAACCTTCTTGGTTTAATGTGGGTATTTAAACTCTCCTTAAAGACGCAGCTGCTGTGAACAGCTTCACGCCTATTAGCACAGATTGTTTTATTTTTGTGCAATGTATCCGTGAGTGTATGTGTGTGTGTGTGTGTGTGTGTGTGCCTGCGTGTGTGTGTGTGTGTCTGAAAGCATTTCTGCCACAATCCGACTGTTTTGGGTGCAGCCGACAGTATTCAACAATCTTCAATATCCATACTAACAGGCTTAAAGTGTAATGATCTCGACTACAAAAAGGACAAATATACTGAATTTCAGAGAGTGTGGACTTGATCTCAGGGAGTAGGATTTTCTATGAAAGAAATCTTGAACCTTTACTGTAAGGCTGCAGAATAAATCTCTGAGTAATTTGATACACTTCTAAGCTTAGGGGGAGACTAACACCACATGAAAAGGCACTGGAGGCTCAGGACTGATTCATTCACACAAATACTTACAAGAGCAATCACATCTACACAAACACACTCACACCAGCTTATGATTCTTATTTCAACACAGTAAACACACGTAATTCATGAAAATATCCCACACTAAGACGGTGATGGGGTTCTGTTACTATAGCAACAGCATCTAACACATCATTGACTGTAAATGTTTTTGTCTAATATGCAATAACATTTCACACCTCTGTGTTTATCATCATAATGCCTGTTGCTCCCTTTCAGGGTTTGTAGGCGTTAGCAAAGTTCATTGTGCAGCAAACACATTCAGAAATTATTTCAGAGACCTTACACTGAGATTGATATCTTTTTGTCTAGTTTTAGGATGGGGGCAGGGGGGTCCTGTTTTTTTTATTGGTGTTTTTTTGAGGTGTAATTGAAAGCAGATAAAGGACAACAAAAAAAGAGACAAAGAGAAACAAAAGCGCCTCTTTGCATTCTTGCCTAAATCAAGCCTTTACCTGGACCCCTGCCATCCACTGACACAGCATGCACATACCACTTTGGTAACCCTATTGTGTAGGGTATCTCTACATTTAAGCTTTTTAAATGAATAATGTTTAAAATTTAAAGCGAAACAGTTATTGTGATGATATTCTACTAACAGAGACATGTCAAATCACTCTTAACTAACTGCTCCTGTTTGTTTTTGTCGTTCACACACAAAGCATTAATCATGGTGTTGGGGTCAAATGAACGGTACAACGGTACATGTCAAAATGGATGTTTTAACTACTTTTCAACATTAAATGACACATGATAACTTTAGATAGTAAGTCCACAAAATTCAAAGCTGGCAAACAAACAAATTGCATAACAAACTAGAGCTCACTCTGATAAAACCTCCTTCCTTAATGGGTATCTAGCTGAAAACATAATCTTGCACTTCCATAGCCCCGCCGTGACAGTAACCTGCATTTACTCTGAATCTCATGAGTCATTTTAGCAGTAGTGTGCTGGGTCTAACCTCTGTGGCCCGGCTCCTGGTCGCCCTCTCTGAACGCAGAAGCATGGTGTCTCCTGAGTATTCCTGTTCAGCAGCACAGGGATAATATATTTTAGCTTTGTATAATATCTCGTATTCTAAAGTTTGGGTAGGCGATATGATGTGAGCTTGCTCTGAGAGGGCTGGCTAAAGGTCTGGAACAAAGCAGGGAAAAGCCATGGCCTTTTTTCCCCACTCGTCAATACACTCAAAAACATGCAGAGCACAGGGTAATTGTACGTGGATCCCCAAACACATTCTGCTGCACACTCCACCCTTGCCACCCACCCTCCTGGCTAAACTGGCTTCATGGCTTTGTCAAGCATTGTCTCTTCTGTCACTACAATTGAGCTCTTGTTTACTTGCCAACCCATTAATGCAATAAAAAGAATGCATAGGCATAAAATTGAGCTCACTAGCAAGATCTCAGCCCAAAGGCAAACTATTAACAAATGTTTTTGCAGTGATACTCAACTTCTGTTGTTTTTTGAAGTAGCTTGAATTGGAGGCACTTACAATTATAATCATGCCAATGTCATAACGTTTTGATCACAGCAACTGGGGAATCACTGCAAATGATGTGTGTTTAAGATACATGGGGCAACAAATTCATATCCTACATATGTACCTATCTCAGTATCTGAAATTATCATACATTTTTCCACCATGTCACTGGAATCAATTGTAGCCACAGTGACGGATGAAGACTTACACAGAAATTATAAATATTAAGTCCATGTGCAGCCTAAATAAAAGGATATATGGCAGAGCATTATTGCTGCATTACAACATGTTTTTGTGTCTTTGTGTTTGTTAGCGGGGTGAGGGAGAATGTGGGGAATGCATGTGGTCATCAGTATAAAAGAGTCCAGAGAAAGAAAGAGCTGAATCAGGTCCAGTCATGTGCTTTCAGACAGACACACAAACAGATACCAGAAAACAAGCAGACAGACAGACAGTAGAGGGGATGAGCCAGCGAATGAAACCCAACTAAACAGATTGAAGGTGAACTGGAGCTCAGCCTAGGAGAACATATGTTAAATTATCGTTGAAAAATATAGCAAAAAACATCCTCCCCTACATTTGAGCTTTGGCTGCTAACAGGCCCACAGGCTACGGAGCGGAAACAGAGGAGGGCAGCCAGCCTGCTTCAGGCTGAGACAGGGGGTATGTGGGTAGTGTATTTATTCATGCAGATGATTATTAGAACTCTATTGTGCTTTATGCCTCTGGCATCCTATTCTACAGTTATCTATTCATACTGCCTGACCTAGAATAATGGAGTTTCATGCTAGTTGGATGTTGCAGTGTATGGAGCAAGAGCTTTACCCTGCCTTAATGTTTTATTACGAAATGGACTTGGGCAATGAGGCGCAGAATCAAAGACCAAACAGCAAGCCAGATCCATTTCAGTTAAATGGACGAGTCCAAAAGGAACAACATGAGCACTTTATCAAAAGTATCCGTGTTTATAAATCCTCCATCATGCATATACCAAAACAAATGGGCAGATATTATTTCCACATACAGTATGTGAAGTTTACACTGCACAGTGTGAGCCATGATGCACACAGTGGAGGATGTACTGCATCCTCTCGGCTGTACATGTAAAACACTGACTGGTAGAAGCCAGACTGGGAAATAGTTTTGGTCAACCAACCTCTGCTCTCCTTCTTCTTCTTCTTCTTCTTCAACCTCCTCAGCAATTCATTTCAACTAAATGTGTGAGCTCCTTCATTCAACATCTCCTTCACCATCTGCTAATATGACCCTCATTTTCACATATCAATGTAACTGGTTTAAAAGAGGTGATATGGAAACATATGCCTCCTTACATCACTGACATAAAAAAACTTAGCTTGAAAGACAAAAACAGAGCCAAAAGAATTTGACTTTGTATTAACTATGAGCAAACATCCACACAGAGCTTACTGGGGTGTATTATGAGCAGCCCGGAGCTATGGTTTATACGTGGCCTGGTTTCAGAGCATAAACACAATCAATCCATTCTTTCGCTTCGGTTTAATCACCGAAGCGAAAGTTTGAGAGAACATTTAAACACAAAATAATGAATTGCTGCTATGATATTCTCAATGGAAATTCTCACAAAAGAGAGTTGCACCTCCCGGGTCTCCATTCATTTGGCTGTCAAGCACAACGCTGACTCAAAGAAGATATGACGCCATTAACAGACAACATATTATTAACATGCTTATGTTTAAACATTGGAAAAGTTTGAATAATGGATGAACAAAGCTCAACAAAATACATAATAGTAATATAGTAATTTTAGAAAAGAAAAAAAATGATATGAAGAAAAGACAGTGCTTTCCTATCCTAACTGGACACCATCATGTGATGAGATGACATACTCACTCATCACATTATTAGATACCCAGTGCTCCTAGTTCACACCAAACTCCAAAGAACTCCACTTTGATTTTGATCTCAGCTACACAAATATAATTTTTGCGACTGTGTCTTACATAGTTTTAATGCCATCTGGGTGTGATAATCTGTTCACAGACACCTAAACACCTGCAAAATAACTAGTTTGTACTATAGTTGACTGCTTTTCATCATAAACCACAATCAAAGACTGAAAATCTGCTTTCACGGCTGGTTACAATAGGTTTTTATACACCGTAAATCATTAATTGACCTTATGAGCAGTCAGTGTGGAATATATTGTAGAGTAGTTCAGGTTACATTTCCGCAGGGGGTCTGGTTGACAGCTGACAGTCCTTAGTGACTATGACTGACAGCTCTGAGACTGTCAACGGAGTTCAAGGAAAATACTGTATGTGGCAGTTACTTAGCTTAACAAGTTTACCCATTGTGCACCGGCCATGATTGAATGCTGCTTTCTCAGCCCTTTGCAGCTTTTTATCTCCCTAACACACACACACAGAGAAGCTGTCTCCATCAGAGAGCATCAATGACAGGTTATGACAGCCATGTGACACAAGCAGAACATTGTGATAACACAGAGTAAAGACCAAAGGGCAAGTTCTGTCCTACAGAGACCCACTGACAGATTCTTCCACACACATTGTTATGTGCATGCATAAACATATATTCATACATGCTTGCACCCACACACACTTGAATACAGGAATGTGTGCGAAACAAATGATTTGCCTTCAACTCCAAGATCCAAAAGTAAAACAAAACCGCTCACACAGTGACAAAGTTGAGACACAAATATCAACATATCCTCAGACATATCAGGTACACACAAACAAACAGTATACACACAGACACACTAATCCAAACCCACTGTTTTAAACCACTAAACCAGTGCAGAGAAAAACATTAGCATTCTGTCAGGGTGTCAGACAGAATGCACCAGCTCTTCACACAGCCAACATGCAGCAGAGCATAACAACAGAACGAAAGCCAGAGAGAGGGAGAGAGCAGGAGACAGGTAGACAGGGATGGGTGGGGGAGTGTTTGTGAATAATTGGAGGTATAAAAGTGTGAAAAAGAGAGAGACAAAGAAAAAAGGAGCATTTACAGAGTATCATGGTTAAATTAAATTAAAAAAGATGGTGAGAGAAATTGGGGTACCTTACTATTGAGTCTGGCCTTCCTGGCTTCTTTAGATTTTTTCCCCCCTCTCACGGGTGCTTGTCTTCTGCCCAATGCGGATCCCATCTCATTTACACACACACACCGACACACTCCCTGTACACACGCACTCCCGAAGGTCAGCTACAGTCCCAATGCCAAAACATCCTCCACATGGCCATATAAAGTCCCCCTCCTCCTTGTGTCCTCTCCTCTTGTTCTCTCTCTCCTTTGCTAGCTCTGTTCTTGTCAAAGAAGCACATGCGGACTCACATGGTCACTCACACCAACACTCAACTGAGCACAGACGCGCACAGTGACTCCTGTGCATGCACAGACAGACGGAGAGATGGTAAGGGGTGCTTTTGCACGATGCTGACGAGAGGGAGGGTGGGGGAGAGAGAGAGAGAGAGAGAGAGAGAGAGAGAGAGAGAGATAGAGAGGGCTAGAGAAGAGGGAGCGAAAATAAAGGGAGGAGAAAAGGCGTGAGGGGAGAGGGAGGGAAAATTGAAAGAGAAAATGAGAGTTACAATGATTAGGATGTAAGAGCAAGGAAAGATATGGATGTAAACAAAGTGAGAAGAGTGCAAACCCCTGATAGAAACATTGTGTTACACGATAATACATGTGCTTGTGTCTTCCTGAAAATATTGTCACAATACACAAATAATACCATTTACAAGGAGTATGAATAAATATACTGTATACTTCATACAGTATAGTAAGTACATCTTTTCTCTACACATCACGGGGGGGGGGAGATACTTCCTCTTCTTTGGAGGGTGGTTGTGTGTTTTAGTTGAATTGAGAAATTCAAAGAAAAATATTTAAAATATTAACATTATTTTAGCTGAACTATGTTGAAAAAAAAATGTATTCGCCGTTGTGTGTTTTTTAACACAGATGTCCATGTTCAGTCTCTTTTAGGGGGTTGTAAATAGCGGATACGTAAAGAGATTCCCCAATGGAAATCTCCTCTCATCCTGTGCCATGCAGCAGCTACTTGTGCATGTGTGTGTGAATTATGCAAAAATCCCCCATCAAATATAATGCTGGATTCAGCTGCAATAACACTGCGGTGTTGGGAGAGTTTTTTGAGCTCTATGAATGTTCTGTGGGATCTGGCATCTCAGAACAATATCACACCTACAATGAGCTACATCCTCTGTGAAGTTCTATTGTAAACTGAAAATAATGCTGGAATTCTCATTCATAAATACAATAAGCTGCTAACGATAATACAAAGCCTTGGCGTAGGAGGAATAGCATTAGTCTGCAATATGTTTTATGTGAAAGTCTTTTGTGAATTGTGCTCTCCCACACATACAACGAAAATGTGGCATGTATGAGTTTAGCTTGTGTCTCAAACTGGAAAAGAATAATCCGATTTATCCCGAGAGCAATTTTGTATGTAAATACTGCAAGTGATTTCTAGACTGGTTCATTATAGTAACACACATGAAATGCCCTCATTCTGGTTGTGTGCTCTGTGGCATTCGTGACCACATTACCAAATAGTGCGTTACTAAATGCTCTCTACTACTGTATTTGCCGCATGTATTTTCTCCAACTCATCCCCTCCCACGTTGTCCATCTTTATGCCCGAGGCTTTCCTTCATTAAATGTATGATTTGACCTACCTTCTTATCAAATGCAGGTCCATAAACGGTGAACTGCATGAGGTCTGTTCAGGACTGTGTCGTGAATTAAGAGTTCTTCACAAGGTCACAAACATTTGCACTGATGAATCCCCCGTCTCAGCTAAACCATTAGTAACTTGTTCCTAACGAATAAGACAGCAAGAAGTAGGTGATCTTGCAAGTAAGTGCTCATTCATTTGCTTGAGTGCGGTTCTCATGAATTCAATCAGTTCCAGCCCACAGAACTTTATCTTAAATTCTCATTAGATAACGCTAACGACTAAACACATCACTGTGGTTGAATCACGCAGACCCAGAATAGTTCCCTTCGATGTGAAGGCATAAAAATACCTCTACTCATGTAATGCATCCCATGGCTTGCGTATAATGCTAGTGTGTTGAATGTACTGATACATAATGAATACAGAGTAGACCTCATTCAATTATTTTCTCAAAAGGGAAAATTTGAAAGAAAAGTTTTGCATTTTAATTCATATTAACTTTGAGTGAAATACTTGGAAAACTATATAATAAAAAAGGGGGTGGACAAGAAAGCAATGCATTTTTCAATATTCTACACCACACAAGTAAAATTAAAATTACATTAAATGTCAATTTTCCATGCATCCATGCTTCATGGTTAACCAGGACAGGCTATGAAGGTCTGCTCGGGTCAGGTGAGGAGGGAAAAAAAATACTATCAATTTTGACCTAATTCTAAACTTTAGCCTGCGGCAATGAGCTGCATACTAGCAAAGTAGGCTAATGCTTGACCTCTGCCTCACTGGGCAGCCCGCTGCACAATGAATAGTGATCCCTGTGACTTCCGAGGCTGCAAGAGTCATTCGTAACAGGATTTCCCTCTTAACCCCTGGACATAGTTATGCAACAGATGCATATTTACCAGAGAGAAACATCAGCCTACAAAGTAAGCATACTGGTGGTTTGTGTGAAAAGGGTGTCCTTGAATGATGTTAAATTCCTACCTGAATTATTGTTTCAGTCCATCCCTGGCTATAAGAGTCACACTTTTTTTTCATTTGAGAATTTCACAGATGCACTTCTTTCTCTCGCCAGATGATGTATGTTGTGAAAAAAAACACTTCCTGTCCTGCTACAGCAAGTTATCTAGGTTTTGGTATGTCAGGTTAGAAACAATTTAATATTTGAGAGCATGACTCATCCGACTTATGAATGCTTTTCTATATCTCCCTCTCTTTCACCATTTCACAATGCCTTTCTCCCAGAAACTCAATATAGGTACGCAGCAAAAGCTCATCCCTTAATTATGATTCTTAGTGTCAACAATATGATAAAAAAGTGTTCATTCTGTTAGGTTTGGAAATAGCTGTAAACATTTCCTTCTCCCATTGAAAAGAGGGTAAAACAGCTGCCATTAGAACAGCAGCCCTAACTATTCTTTTCTCTCAAGAAAAACACACAAAAATGCACCGTCGACACTATTGATTCCCTCCGGTGTAAATCTCCTGCCCTCTGATTGGGTTTGGTGCAAATGCATTAAATTCTTGTCCGTCTGCTCTACTCACCACACCCACATAAATGCACACAAAAACATGCATCTCTCTCTCACGGTCACTGACAAATCATAGTCTCAATTGCCCCTCCTGGTACTACCACTCCAGCTCCAAATGTAAAGTCACTTCAGATGCTGTACCCGTCACTGCCGACACTTTCATTCTTTCTTTATGTTGGCATGGCTTTTAAGCGATGCATCCACTGAAGGCCAGCACAACTAACATGGCAATGGTGGTGAAGGTTGTTATCGTGTAACTCTTAAAAATCCTTGTCCCAAATTAAAATCGTACAGATGTTTGGCAGAAAAAATTCTGCTAGTGTTGAAATTTCTTCCTCTGGTCTTACGTTTGTCTCGCTTGAACAATTGTCTACACTAGCCCCCACAATTTCTAGAGATACTAAATTTTTTCTGTTTTGCCCATATCCGAAAAAGCTTTCAAAGGATGTGCACAAATCAAATGAAAAGAATGCAGTGCACGGACAGAAGGCTCCATCTGTTTTCATATTTGTATCTAATGTTGAGCATAAATGAGCCTGTACCTACTCCCTATCATGAGCACATGTACTGGCATATTGTCTATTCTGCTCAGGAGCCAGATCTATTCTCCTTCTTTGTATCTGCAATCATACCAACCAGCCTGCTCTTGACCACCATCTGCAAGGGTTAGCTGATGGTTTGTCAGATTGAATGACTTTTTAAGACCAAATTTAGACTGGTAAAGCATGTTAGGGATAAAAAGAAGTGCTACACTGAGTATTTTGGCAGAAGCAAATATGCAGGAAGGGTGAAATGTAGGAATGGGGTTTCATATGATGGGAAACAAATGCAACCATTATGACTTTTCTTTCCCCTTGTTAATACTGATCACAACCACAGACCTAGCTCATGACATCTGCCATGCTTCAGGCACATTTCACTCGGGTGTAAGGGGTCTGCATGTTCTAAACAAAGTGTTCAATTACACATGAATGAACCAAGCAATCATACATAAGTCTTTAAATTTCATATATTGTACTCAGTTGAGAAGGTTGAATAAAGAAAAAGGTCTTCAGATGTCTGGATGACAGACGGCACACAGATCTTACCTTGGTGTGGAGCTTTGAGAGCTGCTTTTCATCCAGGTGAGTCTGAGTGTAGACACGTCTTTTATAGCGGAACTGAAAGAGAAGAACAATGGACATAAGACAAAAGAAAAGTATTTTATTTCCGTTTGTTTATGTCTTGATTTCAAAAGACTACAAAGGTAGAGCAAACAAAAACAAACCCATAACAGAGCCATTAATTAATGTTTTTTTCAAAATTATACTTCCACAACTGCAACATCATCTGACTTGGTTTCTGTTCTCTGTACTTTGCAGCTCTGGGCTCTTACCATTTCCCAACTTGTCCAAAGCCAGGTCGTTCACTAAGTCTTTGTCAAGCGGTTGTTTAACGGGCAGGTTTCTGAACACTGACAGCCTGTAATAGTTTTAAAACCTGTATGTGTGAAGTCTGTTTGTGGGGGTAAACACAGGCTAAATCTGTGACAGAGCAGAGGGTTTGAGGTGCTAATCCAAACCTGTCAATCATCACGACACATTAGAGGCCTCAGGGGATAACTGCTGGTCAATCAATAACGCGAATACACATACGCACACACAAACACACAATTAAACTGATTGTAGCCAACAACTATTCAGCTAAGACATAAGCATTTCCAAGTACAACTACGACTGTATCATAATAAAATTATATATTGACAAAAACAATATCTCAGCAGATAAACTTCTTCCCTCAAACTCACATAAATACATCATTGTGCATCACATTCAGTTTACATCTTTAATGGCATGTGCATGAAGTATTGCCAACTGGACACAATGGGGGGCACACAGCCAGAAACCCACAAAATGAGATTAAACACAACTAAACATTTGCTGTCATCTGCCATCTTACAACAGATTTATGACTATGCAGAATCATGACTTTGCCTCCAAGTGTTTCAGTATAATACACAGAAGAGCTGATTAGTCTGCTTTCTAGCAGAGAGCTGTGTGCTTTACTTGGATTATGTGCATTATAATACACATTTGGTCATTTATAATGCCGAGTTGTTTAAGTATATTTAACTGTTAAAAAGATAAGAGAAGATTACATCATTATTAGTAAAGTCAAAACTAGAAATAACTAAACTTAATAAAGGCTTTTTAATAATCATCTGTTACAATACCAGAAGCCAGTTTTGACCCTTGTCAATAATAAAAGCGGTTTCTTTCAATACATTGTGGCAAGACAAGGAAAGGCAGAGACGCAGGTACTGTTTACTGTCGTTTATTCAGTAGTGAGGAAGAACTGGCACATGTTCCCCATACGGGAAGTATATATAGCTACAGCCTTTTCATTACCCATCAACCCACTGGGTGAGAGGACACACCCATGAGTGCACGCCACACACAGCCCCGAACACCCAGAGGGAAAAAAAATAAAATAAAATGGGACAAAAGTCAGTACCTCTCAGGGGGTTTAACGAGGCGACCATAACGGCTACGCCGATCCCCGTCCGCAAACGCAGGGGTGGAACAAGCAGAAGGGACATCATTTACAACAGGCACAGGATCAGGAGGCACAACTGGAGAAAACAACACAGGGGTCTTAGAAGGGGGGCGACCACGACGGGGAACCCGGGCCGGTAGCACCTCTTCGCCGGCCAACAGATGAGCTGGCTTAAGTCTGTCTAACGAAACACGCTCCCTGCGCCCGCCCATGTCCAGAATGAAACTTTTAGAACCCGCCTCTAACACTCTAAACGGGCCGTCATACGGGGGCTGGAGGGGAAACCGGTGAGCATCGTGACGCACGAAAACAAACCGAGTGGTCGCGAGATCCGTTGGCACGAAAGACCGAGGAGAAAAATGATGCACGGGCACCGGTGCACAAGCGGCCTGTGACGCAGGACGCGCAACAGGAACCGGAAAGGGGGCCGAGCTCTGAGGCAGAAACTCCCCTGGGACGCGGAGCGGCTGACCGAGTACCAACTCTGCAGGCAAGGCATCCAGGTCAGCCTTAGGAGCCGAGCGCAACCCGAGCATCACCCACGGCAACCGATCCAACCAGTTTGCATCTGAGAGCGCAGCCCGCAATGACGCCTTAAGCGACCGGTGAAAACGTTCACACAAACCGTTAGCCTGGGGGTGGTAGGCAGTGGTACGGTGAACCTGTGTGCCCAAAGACTTTGCTAGCGCTGACCAGAGATCCGAAATGAACTGCGGGCCTCTGTCAGAGGTGATATCAGACGGTGCACCAAAACGTGAGACCCAAGCTGAAAGAAAAGCGCGTGCCACGTCCGCAGATGTCATGGAAGACAGAGGAACCGCCTCTGGCCACCTAGTGGTCCGATCTACCATGGTAAGGAGATGTGTAAAACCCTGGGAAGGGGGAAGAGGCCCCACAAGGTCGATATGCACATGATCAAAACGCCTGGCTGGAATCAAAAATGGCTCGAGGGGCGCCCTAGTGTGCTGGTGAACTTTTGCGCGCTGACACGCCACACATGTGGACGCCCACTCTTTGACCTCTTTGCGAAGGCCAGGCCACACAAACTTCGAAGACACCAACTTCACCGACGCCCGGACACCCGGATGAGAAAGAGAGTGCACCATATCAAAGACCCAACGGCGCCAAGCAACCGGCACCACCGGGCGGGGGCGGCCCGTGGAGACGTCGCAAAGGAGGGCAGGCCCACCATTTTGCACCACTGCCTCCTCCAGCTCCAGACCGGTGCTCGCAGCTCTCAGTGCAACGATACCTGGGTCCCCAGGTTGATCGGCAGCCAGTGCGGAAAAATCAACCCCAAGATGCACAGGGCACACCAGCACCCGCGACAGGCAGTCTGCAACCGGGTTCGCTTTACCCGCCACATGTTGGATGTCCGTTGTGAATTCGGAGATCGCCGCTGCTGGCGAGCAGACCATGGCTCTGTCACCTTCGCCATAGCAAACGTCAATGGTTTGTGGTCAACATAGGCTGTGAAAGGGCGGCCTTCCAGCAGGAAACGGAAATGACGCGTAGCCAGGTACAACGCTAACAGTTCCCGGTCAAACACACTGTATCTTCGCTCACTGTCTCGCAAACCGCGGCTAAAAAATGCAAGGGGCTGCCACGCACCCGCAACACGCTGTTCAACAACTGCACCAACAGCCACATCCGAAGCATCGGTCGTGAGGGCGATGGGCGCCCGAGACGCGGGGTGCGCCAGAAGCGCCGCGTTAGCCAGGGCAGCCTTAGCCCCCTCAAAAGCCTGGATCCTCACAGGGGTCCAGTCAACCTGGTCCTTGGCTTTCTTAAGCTTCAAAGCACCATACAATGGTTGCAGGAGTTGGGCCGCACGAGGCAAGAAACGATTGTAAAAGTTTACCATGCCCAAAAACTCCTGTAGCGACCTGACCGAGACCGGACGGGGAAAATCCGCAACTGCATGCACTTTCGAGGGAAAAGGAACCGCACCCTGCGACGAAATGCGATGGCCCAAAAAGTCTATGACAGAAAGCCCAAACTGGCACTTGGCTGTGTTGACAATGAGACCATGCCCATCAAGGCGCTGGAAAACCTGCCTAAGGTGCGACAAATGCTCATCAGCCGACGGGCTGGCCACCAAGATGTCGTCCAAATAGACGAAAACAAACGCAAGGTCACGTAGCACCGAGTCCATCAAGCGCTGAAACGTCTGCGCTGCGCCTTTAAGGCCGAACGGCATTCGCAGGAACTCGAAAAGCCCAAACGGTGTAATGACAGCAGTCTTGGGCACGTCCTCCGCCCGCACAGGCACCTGATGATAACCTCGCACCAAATCGATTTTAGAAAAAATTGTCATGCCCGCCAGACGAATCGAAAAATCCTGAACATGCGGAATGGGGTAACGGTCATGGGCCGTAATGTTATTTAAACGTTATTTTCTTTAGCTTTGGTTTGAGGTCTTGTAAAGTGATAGTGTGTTAGTTAACGATAGTCTGATGTTCAGCTTTAATAACTTGATACTTATGTGCCTGATATTCATAAAACACCACACATATACTCCACAAACCAAATTATCAATATTAAAATCCAAACTTTTAAAGAACATAACTATGGTGTGTATATATGCAGTGCACTGTTCTGATGCCTCACTATGCACTATGTGTCTAGGCTCTGCCTTTTTTGGTTCTCTCAACAGAAAAAAAACGAGTCTGACTGTATCTACCACCTATTTTTCAGCTTTTTACTCCCTAAAGCCTCATACTCATGATCCATACCTACCTCCAGGTAAGGTACAGGGGCGATGGATGGGAAGGGGTATTCCCTTAGCTGTCTCTCCTCATCCAGAAATTTGCCAGCCTTGCCATTATAAGCCGGCTGGAATAGGCCATAGTTGAGGACATCCTTCAAGCTGTGGTTAAGAGTGCACAGGATTCGCTGCTTGGACAGCCAGATAGGAACATCCACGTTGAATTTCATACATTTCTGTCGACACAAGAAGAGAATAGGGTGGAAGGTTAAGCACATTTCACTTTTCTAAATATCACACATACACTGCCGAGTAAAACAAGAGATTAAAGAGTGGTCTTTTTCTGATTCACATCAATATAACATTTAGCTGCTCTTTCATCAGAAAGGCATGTATTGAACTTCCAATGTCATGCCCAGGGGAGAAACTGGGTCTTTCATTATAATAAACTAATCATATTGGCCCAGTCGTATTTCACAATTTCTTTTTCTTTTCACAAAAGGTCATCCCAAGAGCCAGTTGATGTTACCATACTGAAGACAACAAAATGGTTATAAAAGAAAAAGCTGTTGCAGGAATAAATACGCTCTTGAAACATATATTTCAGCCACATAAATTTGACTTAATATGTCAGTGTGCATTATTCATGCTCTGAAAATTTGGTTGGACAATATGAGACGTCTAAACCACGACCTGCAGCAGCTCTGGGTCCAGTCAGAACAGGTCACAGGTTTAAATGGTCAACGTATTTGGTCAACTTCTACACTCTAACAATAACCTATAATGTTTTATTACCTAGACTGTTACAACCCAGCATATTAAAGTGTTGGCTTTACACGATGGCTTCATTGCAGAGCTGTAAACGGGGCTCTTGTTGAGCTCCCTCTAGCATATTGACCCATCTGTTATTGTGGTCACCGGCAGCACCAGGTGAGATCCCGCTACATCAGTGGGAGTGTAAAAAAATCCATTAAGTTCTTAATGTGCGCAGCAGACAGGCAGAACTTGGCATAACAACAGTAGTTGCTGCTTTTGCTGTAAACTAACACCTGGCCTCTCTGTACCTGTTATTTACATGTACATGAATGTAATGTCTGCATGTTCACTGGGGAATCACAATAATCAACCCTCATTAACCTGACCCCTGGCAGCTACCGCTATAGACACAATGTAATTCTGTGGAAGACACTGAACTATACATGAAGTAGATAGTGGTACTGTCCTCAAGATTCCATTCAATTTGATCCAATGTGGTTAATTATCAAATTAACTTCACGTGTATCATACTGAATTAACACATAAGAACACTGATTTTTGATATGCCCAGTGTTGGTTATGGTAAATGTTGGAGTAACTTCCCTCTTGTTACCACATTGTGGAGCCTGAGCCACAGATGGCAGAGTAAGAGAGTAGAGAGTGAGTGAGTGAGAGGGAGTGTGCAAACCCCACAAGCAATAAATCAATCACTGCTGCCTGCAATATCGATTTGGAAACTCAACTCTTTCCTGTTCAGCGCCACTATGTTTCTGACACTCAGATACAACAGTAGAAAACTCGCCTCTCCTAACAGCGCTACAGCAACATGCATATGCCTGGAGTCAGATGGCAACTGGAGCCGACACATCAGTACAGCCAATAACATAAAAACATTCTAAAATAGAAGACATGATTCTGAAGTTTAAAATATTCTTACACAGAAAAAATCCTCAGATATGAATATATTGTGGCAAGACAAGGAAAGGCAGAGACGCAGGTACTGTTTACTGTTGTTTATTCAGTAGTGAAGAAGAACTGGCACATGTTCCCCATACGGGAAGTATATATAGCTACAGCCTTAACATTACCCATCAACCCACTGGGTGAGAGGACACACCCATGAGTGCACGCCACACAGCCCCCCCCCGAACACCCAGAGGGAAAAAAAAATAAAATGGGACAAAAGTCAGTACCTCTCAGGGGGTTTAACGAGGCGACCATAACGGCTACGCCGATCCCCGTCCGCAAACGCAGGGGTGGAACAAGCAGAAGGGACATCATTTACAACAGGCACAGGATCAGGAGGCACAACTGGAGAAAACAACACAGGGGGCCTTAGAAGGGGGGCGACCACGACGGGGAACCCGGGCCGGTAGCACCTCTTCGCCGGCCAACAGATGAGCTGGCTTAAGTCTGTCTAACGAAACACGCTCCCTGCGCCCGCCCATGTCCAGAATGAAACTTTTAGAACCCGCCTCTAACACTCTAAACGGGCCGTCATACGGGGGCTGGAGGGGAAACCGGTGAGCATCGTGACGCACAAACACAAACCGAGCGGTCGCGAGATCCGTTGGCACGAAAGACCGAGGTGAAAAATGATGCACGGGCACCGGTGCACAAGCGGCCTGTGACGCAGGACGCGCAACAGGAACCGGAAAGGGGGCCGAGCTCTGAGGCAGAAACTCCCCTGGGACGCGGAGCGGCTGACCGAGTACCAACTCTGCAGGCGAGGCATCCAGGTCAGCCTTAGGAGCCGAGCGCAACCCGAGCATCACCCACGGCAACCGATCCAACCAGTTTGCATCTGAGAGCGCAGCCCGCAATGACGCCTTAAGCGACCGGTGAAAACGTTCACACAAACCGTTAGCCTGGGGGTGGTAGGCAGTGGTACGGTGAACCTGTGTGCCCAAAGACTTTGCTAGCGCTGACCAGAGATCCGAAATGAACTGCGGGCCTCTGTCAGAGGTGATATCAGACGGTGCACCAAAACGTGAGACCCAAGCTGAAAGAAAAGCGCGTGCCACGTCCGCAGATGTCGTGGAAGACAGAGGAACCGCCTCTGGCCACCTAGTGGTCCGATCTACCATGGTAAGGAGATGTGTAAAACCCTGGGAAGGGGGAAGAGGCCCCACAAGGTCGATATGCACATGATCAAAACGCCTGGCTGGAATCAAAAATGGCTCGAGGGGCGCCCTAGTGTGCTGGTGAACTTTTGCGCGCTGACACGCCACACATGTGGCCGCCCACTCTTTGACCTCTTTGCGAAGGCCAGGCCACACAAACTTCGAAGACACCAACTTCACCGACGCCCGGACACCCGGATGAGAAAGAGAGTGCACCATATCAAAGACCCGACGGCGCCAAGCAACCGGCACCACCGGGCGGGGGCGGCCCGTGGAGACGTCGCAAAGGAGGGCAGGCCCACCATTTTGCACCACTGCCTCCTCCAGCTCCAGACCGGTACTCGCAGCTCTCAGTGCAACGATACCCGGGTCCCCAGGTTGATCGGCAGCCAGTGCGGAAAAATCAACCCCAAGATGCACAGGGCACACCAGCACCCGCGACAGGCAGTCTGCAACCGGGTTCGCTTTACCCGCCACATGTTGGATGTCCGTTGTGAATTCGGAGATCGCCGCTAGATGGCGCTGCTGGCGAGCAGACCATGGCTCTGTCACCTTCGCCATAGCAAACGTCAATGGTTTGTGGTCAACATAGGCTGTGAAAGGGCGGCCTTCCAGCAGGAAACGGAAATGACGCGTAGCCAGGTACAACGCTAACAGTTCCCGGTCAAACACACTGTATTTTCGCTCACTGTCTCGCAAACCGCGGCTAAAAAATGCAAGGGGCTGCCACGCACCCGCAACACGCTGTTCAACAACTGCACCAACAGCCACATCCGAAGCATCGGTCGTGAGGGCGATGGGCGCCCGAGACGCGGGGTGTGCCAGAAGCGCCGCGTTAGCCAGGGCAGCCTTAGCCCCCTCAAAAGCCTGGATCCTCACAGGGGTCCAGTCAACCTGGTCCTTGGCTTTCTTAAGCTTCAAAGCACCATACAATGGTTGCAGGAGTTGGGCCGCACGAGGCAAGAAACGATTGTAAAAGTTTACCATGCCCAAAAACTCCTGTAGCGACCTGACCGAGACCGGACGGGGAAAATCCGCAACTGCATGCACTTTCGAGGGCAAAGGAACCGCACCCTGCGACGAAATGCGATGGCCCAAAAAGTCTATGACAGACAGCCCAAACTGGCACTTGGCTGTGTTGACAATGAGACCATGCCCATCAAGGCGCTGGAAAACCTGCCTAAGGTGCGACAAATGCTCATCAGCCGACGGGCTGGCCACCAAGATGTCGTCCAAATAGACGAAAACAAACGCGAGGTCACGTAGCACCGAGTCCATCAAGCGCTGAAACGTCTGCGCTGCGCCTTTAAGGCCGAACGGCATTCGCAGGAACTCGAAAAGCCCAAACGGTGTAATGACAGCAGTCTTGGGCACGTCCTCTGCCCGCACAGGCACCTGATGATAACCTCGCACCAAATCGATTTTAGAAAAAATTGTCATGCCCGCCAGACGAATCGAAAAATCCTGAACATGCGGAATGGGGTAACGGTCATGGGCCGTAATGTTATTTAAACGGCGGAAGTCGCCGCACGGCCGCCAAGAACCGTCCGCCTTGGGCACCATGTGGAGCGGCGAAGCCCACGGGCTGTTGGACCGCCTAACGATCCCCAAACGCTCCATGGTAGCAAACTCCTCCTTCGCGGTGGCTAACTTCACGGTGTCGAGGCGACGCGAACGTGCGAAAACGGGCGCACCCACAGTGGGAATGAAATGTTCCACGCCGTGTTTAGTAACCGCGGCAGAAAATGCGGGCGTTGTCAGCGAAGGAAATTCCGCCAGTAAGCGCTGGAAGACATCCTTTGACGCCGCGAAATTAGCGTGTGTTAACGGCCCGGGTCCCCCTGACTGACACGGAAAAGACGCAAAAGACACAGCATCAATGAGCCTGCGATTAGCTACATCCACTAACAACCCATTAGTGCACAGAAAATCTGCTCCGATAATAGGAACCGTAATGGAGGCTACAACAAAGTCACACAGAAATTTGCGTCCATTGAAACACACAGTCACAGACTTGGTACCAAACGTCTCTATAGCCGAACCGTTAGCCGCTGTCAGACGCGGACCACTGCCACGGGCCGAGAGGTCCGTAGCTGCAGGAGGGAGAAGGCTCTTCTGCGAGCCGGAGTCCACCAGGAACTGATTACCTGATATGGAGTCATGAACGAACAGCAGCTCCTCTTGATCGCCAGCGCCCACGGCTGCTACCGAGCGCCGGCTCTTCCGTTTCCCGGTGCCTCGAACGCGCACGGAGGAACGCAGCGGCGCGCCTTGCTGCCGAAGCGCTGATGGAAGAAACACAGCTGGCCGCGCTGTCTGCGGGTGGAAACTGCAGCCGTCCATGCCGGAGCCTCGTTCTCCAACGTCGGCTGCGAGGACTCCACGGCCACACTCTGCACGGAGACGTTCCTCGAAGTCAGCAGGATCCGGTCCGCCTGCTCAGCTAATCCACGGAAGTCGCCGGCCGCCAAGCAAGAAGAGTTGGCGAGGGCTGCGCGCACCTGCAGCGGGAGCTGGCGCAGAAAGATGTGCGGGAACAGGAAACCCTCATCCTCGGAGCCCAGCAACGACAGCATCTCGTCCATCAGGTCCACTGCCGAACCATCGCCCAAACCGGGAAGCGACAGTAGCTTGTCCGCTCTCTCCGCGGCTGACAAGCTGTAGCGCCGGAGGAGAAGCTGCTTGAGGGCGGCGTACTTTCCGCGCAGCGGCGGGGCTCGCAGGAGCTGCATCACGCGCCGGGTGGATTGCTGGTCCAAAGCCGCGACCACCAAAAAATACCTGGAGTCGTCTGCCGTTACTCCTCGCAGATGGAAGAGAGCCTCGACATGCTGAAACCACGGCGCGGGGTCGTTCTGCCAAAACTCCGGCAGTTTAACGTGCCCCGCGGAGCTGGTCGGTCGCGGAAGCTGCGGCGCCATGGTCGTTGTGGAGACACGGTCCACGGGCACCGGGGAAGAAAATACGTCTTCCCCCGATGAGGAAGGGACACTATCCTCCTCTACCTCGAACATGTCCAAAAAACGGGGTCACCAATGTGGCAAGACAAGGAAAGGCAGAGACGCAGGTACTGTTTACTGTTGTTTATTCAGTAGTGAGGAAGAACTGGCACATGTTCCCCATACGGGAAGTATATATAGCTACAGCCTTAACATTACCCATCAACCCACTGGGTGAGAGGACACACCCATGAGTGCACGCCACAATATATTGAATAGTTGCCAGAAAGGAGTTTTTGCAGTAAAGTTGACCAATGACCTTTGTGTCCAAATTAGGTTATGAATGTTTGAGTTATGGCAATATAAATATAGTGTTGCACAGTGTTCAGATAGACACAGATTACATAACTTGCCCATCAGCCCAACTATCAAATACATATTTTTTGATAGAATAAGCAGGGAAGGCCATATTCATCAAATAACAAACATTACTTTGTGAAAGTTAAAAATTGAAAGTGCCGGTTCTGTGCAGCAGCAGAGCAGTCACATCTCAGAATAGCGAAGGCCTATCACGTGACAAGTGGAGAGTTGACTGACCGGGTGAGATGGCAAAAAAACAAAGCACATGTTTGGCAGCATTTCAGATCTAACCTGATGCCGAAGGGAGTCTGATAAAAGGGATTAGGCAATCTGCCGACTAATAACGAATGGCGATGGCAGCATCTGAAAACAGGCACTGCAGGTACACTCAAACAAAGGTACACAGTGAGGGCAGGTGTTTTGTTCTGCCTGCCTGCCAAGGAGGGTAAAAACTTTGTGGATTTTCACATGGCCCACTGGCTCACTGACTAGAGAGAAAGAGACAAAGCGAGCGAGTGAGAGAGGGAAAGTCTGCCGCCCAGGATGAAAATAATTCAACCCGGTCATTTTTGTTAAATTACCATGTAGATAAGAATGCAGATTAGGGCCAATAGCCCCTGTAACCCCTCTTAACAGACTCGAGAGGGTTTATGTCAAGTGGGCTACGTGAGGCTGTGTTCACATAACTTCATAAAAACTGAGCTGTAATCAAGCTGCTTCAGGCCATCATATGTATGGACAACTGCTAAACAGAAAGACTATAGAAGGCAGAAGGCGATAATTGGCATATTCATCAAATAATCCATATTACCAGTTTTCTAGTTTTGCCTGGGACTTTTTGTGAAAACCTGCTGGTTTCTTTCTGATATTACAATTTCAGTTGTTTCCTAAAGTTGTCTTGATGATACGTGTTATTTCCCATTTCAGTTGAAGGATCAGGCCAGCAAAATAACAATGTTCAGTGAAAAGCTAAAGCATACAGTGTTTTACTCTGTGCACACTTTTTGAATATAGTGTCACTGAAGATGTTTTGCACTCCCACAAAACTAACATCAAACGAAGCTTTAAAAAGCTGAATCTTGACATTAAGAGGAAGGTTTTATTTTCATACACAGAGAGAGAGAGTAGAGGGTTGAAGAGAATGAAGGCTGGTTCATGTGTGCTTTTTTTATGCCAAGGCTTCCATCCACAACTTACACTGATTTCTTATAAAATTTGCCACAAGGTAGATAAAAGCCTGCAGTTCAACATTTAAAAGGTTTGCTTTAAAATATTAGCCATGGCAATACCCATAGAACAAGCTCAATTATGGATAAATGTCCTTGTATGTTATTAGCCCTGTGTTGGACTTAGAATCAATCAGAAAACAATCCCAACTTGGAAAGTCACTTTCAAGAGTGACTTTCCTAAAGTGAAAAAAATGTGGTTCAGTGCAAACAAATAACACAGCAACACCGTGGCTCTCATATTTAATATTGGCTTTGAACTTATTACCTCTGGGATTGGTTGGTGTCTGAACACTGTTATGTCACAGAGAAGAATATTTATATAGCAGAGAAACTTTTTTTATTTCATTGGCGCCCATCTTGACCTTATATTTCAATGGGAGCTTCCTGTGTAAATATAGGATAATCTAGAGCTCTTAGGTTTTATTTCAGTCAAATTACTTGTTTTGGTTTGAAAGAGAACATGCACACTCTTGACCCACAATATATCTACTGCTGCGATAATAGAAATATACTTTACATCTCACTTTCAAGTTTTGGGCCACCGCTTTTATATCAGGCTGACACATAGTTCACAGAACTTCTGAAAATGAAATCCAACTCTATTTGTATAGTGATAAATAACAACATACTTCATGCAGCTTACAATAACACAGAGTTTCACAAAGAGTCAGGTGTTGTTCATTAGTTATCAGGAGAATGGATGACTGAAAACAAGGGAGGAACATCAAAGAGTGTGTTTAAGTAAAGCAAAGAAAAAATACTTGTTTTGTTCATTTTCCTATAAAATGTATTATATTCTGTAGTATATGTTTTGGGTCATGTGTCAATGCATTCACTTAAATATATACAGAGGTTCTACATAAAGGGTTACTGCATTATTGTATCATTCATATTTAAGTAGCACTGATCTGGAAAATTAGCTTTATTTTAGTTCTCAAGGTGACAGCAAAACAAGTACAGTATGTGTTTGTATTTATGAGTCCTTGAGTCTGTTCACTTTTCCTTGCTAATGTGTGTCTGACTTTCCCTTTGTCCTTTAAAATAAAGTTTGCATCAATGTTCACAGAAGAAAAAAATATTAGAATTAAACCACAACGCCTCAAACCGTATTTGCCAATTACCTGTCCACTGAATACATTTTGTCTTATGCTTGTTTTGATTCATTTCTTATCATATGTCCTTTTCACAACAGCTGCATGTTTTTAATGAATGTTATTTAATATTTCATATCTCAGAATAACTCACTAATTTAAGGCTTTTACGTGTTTTAACGTTAATGTCCAAAGGCCTATGTCTTTGACCAAAATGTTAAAGTTGTTCCAATTTTGTTAGTTTTATTCTAGAATTTTGTCAACAAAATGACATGTCTCATTTCCATTATTAATTTTCCATTATTTTTTAAGTCTTCAATAGATTTCGAGGCTACAGCTGTGATCATCCGTGAACAGTTTCCAGGGTTACATGTCTCTGTGCTCAGCAGTGGGTACAAATGGACCCAAACTGTCTGCTTGAAAGAACACACTGTCTTTTTTTTCTAAACTAAAACAATCCTTGCTGCTCAAATTTTTTTTCTAATGTACCGTAATACATTTTTAGCCACTTTATCTCGATAGAGGAAAAGTGGTACACAAAGTAACATATTAAGTAATTTAGATTCAAGTAATTTTAAAGCATAATCAGTGTAATACCAAGTTAAAGTACAATCCACCAACTGCGGTACTAATCATCTTCTTTATTTTGAAAAGTACAATTCAAAATCTAACTTAATCTCATTAAGTAACCAATATCTTCATACAAACACTGTTATCCCCATGGCCACTAATCCCCCTCCTTTGTCAAAATGCTTAGCTCCTGGAGCTCTTAGAGACCCAGCACACAGGTATTTCTTTTAATTTGGTGGGTTTATTTCTTCTGAGGACGACACTGGTATGTCCCTGGCTCTGTTTGTATTCGACAGAACAATTTACACCTCAATAAGTTGATGGTTGATTTTGATAATGTCACTGAAACACTATTCATAAGATGTACATGATAACATCACAATAATATCCATTGAAAATTAATATGTTTGCACAATTATACATAATTTAATCAGTTAGAGCAAAAGCTCTAGTCTCTGGTAAAAATGATTACAAAATGATGTAGGACAGCAGCAGTGGAATACTTTTTACTGTCTGCATGTTCAAAGCGCACTGATTAGCTGAAGATAAGAGGACCCCATGCTCTCATCTTCTTTATCCTCTAACCCACGGAGAGCTCAGGTCTTGTCTTCAAATTCAATCAACATTGTTTATGTTCCTACACCGGCTATATATTGTAGCTCGATATTACATGGGCCTGAGGCTGTATTTCATTCAAGACAAAACTGGACCAATGATACATTTAAAATCCCTTTCTGGATTCCCACTAATAAT
This sequence comes from Pseudopleuronectes americanus, assembly GCA_038501795.1. Lineage (NCBI taxonomy): Eukaryota > Metazoa > Chordata > Actinopteri > Pleuronectiformes > Pleuronectidae > Pseudopleuronectes > Pseudopleuronectes americanus. The sequence goes on from CM076720.1 coordinate 7,866,471, forward strand.
TCTACAGTCTCTCTCATGCTGCATGTTCCGAGCCACAGAAGGGCTCTATGCCCAAAGTAGTAAGTTCTAAATTGTACTGACGGGCCTTCATTTTGAAGATTTAGATATTAGCCATTTTAATTGTTTCAGAAAAATCAAGCTAATATGTTTGTTTTGAGACACAACATAACTGTGTGTAAATCTTAATGGGTCAATTGTCAGTGAAGATGTCAGCGACAAAGGACAAATACGTTTGTGGCATCTTGTGTTTTATGCTGTATAAGTATAATTAATGTCAATACTGGTTGAGGTGTACTATGTGCAGGACATGACACTTGAACCAATTTTATCTTTGGATGATTAAGAGTAATTCAAAGTTTGAAATGTCTGCTTGTTTCTTTATTTTTCTTTTATTTCGTTGCGATGCTCGACACTGATTTTCAATGAATGGACGGGTCTTTGACTTTGTTATTGTTCCTTGATGCCACTGAAAACAAAGGTCTTCCCTCAAAGTTTCACAGAGGTCTAAATAAAGGCCATGAATGAATCTCCCCCTCCACTCCCCAGTCGTGTCTTTGAACTGCAATGCAGAGCCGGTGAGGCTGGCATCCACAGCATTAGGAAAAGAGAGAGAGGGAGTTCAGCAGAAAGAAAAAGATGAACAGAATGAATCAGAGTGGGAGAGAAAGAGGTGTGTGTGTGTGTGTGTGTGTGTGTGTGTGTTTGCAAGTGTTGCTTACTTGTATGTATATTGACAGTAAAGTTGACCTTGACTTGAATTTGAAATGAGATAACCACATCTGCTATTATTTGGAGCGAGGTGGTCATACTCATGTTGGCTTGATACAATAAATTATTTATACAGGTGATGGTCCAGAGATATTGAAGCTACATGGATCCGAGACGCTGTGATCCCTGACAAAACTGTGGCCATTCAGACTTTCTACAACTCGTCATTAATGATGACCAAGACACTGAAACAGCCATTTAGCAGATTATCATACATGGTCATAACCTGAAGCAGCGTGCCATGAGGTATGACAGCAGGACAGCTGTGTGGGCCACTACTAAGCTGTCACTTTGACTTCAGCTGCAATTATTCAGGAGAAGTGCTGGATCACAACTCTCTGCCAAAGTGCACATTGGTTCTGTCTGTATTTGTTTACATGTGCAGCCAATGCGTGTTTATCAATGTCCCTCCAAGTTAAACTCATTCACACACTGGTTGAGATCAAACACCCAGGGGTTTGACATTCTTCTCTTATGTCTCCTAGCTGTCTTCAAGGCCAACCCTTGATCTTTCGTCTACTTAAATTAGAGACTGAAGCGAAATATGATTGGACGGCAGAGTACGAGCTTGAAGGGGAAGATAAGAGAAAACTGTAGGTCAAACTTCTGGAGAACTGTAAGACAACTAACCGAAGATGTCTAAAAGGACACAGAGAAGACAGCTCCAATTAAGAATGCCACATTGCTACACATGAATCACTGGGCATTTAAAGGGTAAAGGTAACAAGGTTAAAAACTTTTTTTTACTGCCTCTTACAATAACAAATGTAATGAACTATTACACCGTTAGTCTGTTAAATGAATCACATGAAATTTAAATGTAATTGTGAATAAAAACTATTTTTAAAACTAGTGTTATCAACACCAACAAGCGACACACAGGAGCTCGCAAGCTAACCAGGTAGCACATGTTTGTAAATGTCAGGGAGAGAATTCATCTCTCAAACTGCTAATCAAACATACAAACAAAACCAAAGCCAGATGGAAGCAGAACTACAACTATAGTAACCCACTGTTCTTTTTATACGATGGTGGTCCATCTAATTATCTCTTCAAATTTGACAACTCTTTAACGCACACTGCCTTCTATACCAGCCTATGGTATCAAGAAGCTTAGCTATAGACTGTGCGTGATGGAATAAAAAAGGATATTCTATGCACTCATCACAATAGAATAAGCCACTATAGGTGTTTATCAAGGCTTCAACACTTATTCTCCCTCTCTCTTGTTTAGAGCTGACCCCTTGGGATCAGATCACCCAAGATGCATGTACTGTATGTACCAGGTATGAAAATGGCTTGAGTGAGAAATAAAAAATAAAAGTTGATTTCAATTAATTGCAAACAGGTTGACTAAGTGGAAACAAACACACTCTACATCACACCACATCTGAATTCAAAACACATCCCACATCGGCCCTACTAATTAAGATGCATTGTTTGTGCGTGTTTGCTCGTGATTATGCAAGCAAGGATGATGCATGGGCCAGGACATGACTATGGTATCTCAAACGCCACAGATGGCATCCAGTCACAATAGAAAGAGACTAGGTATTGTGTTGGTCTTTTAGCAAGAAGTGATGCATCGGCAGAGAAGAGAAAGGAGAGTGAAACAAGTGGTGAATTGAAGTGAAAGAAGTGAGGAGGGCTGAGATGATGGAGTGTAATGACTCTCACACAGCCCGGTCTCCATCTCCCAAGACCTCTGGCTGTCTCTGCCCAGATGACATATGCACTAATTAACAGGGCCGAGCCTACTACTGGATGTGGGGAGAGTCCTTACCAATGCCCTTAAGGAATCATACAGATCACTAATATCGCTAACATGTGTTTGCTCCCTTGTAAACAGCATCATACATTTGATAATATTATGGTATGTGTGCCCACTGTGCTGGCAATCGACTATACAAGCTTGGGATCATTTTACAGACATCCATTCCCTGGTTCTCCGCTCTCTGGGTTTCATTCTGTTTGGCCGTAGTCCAGCCTGATAGCAGAAGCAAATACTTCTCTTTCTCAATCCGAGCATCTGCAGGAGAAAACTAATACTGCTTCATCTTTCTTTCCCTCCATATTGTATGGCACAGGTAAAGCAGCAATTTATAATAGATGAGCAGAAAGAGGGAGCACATGTTAGTGCCTTTCGTGTGAATGACTCGCTCGTCTCTTTTTTCCTCCCCCTTACGGAGTCTGTTTCTTGCTTCTGTCTCTTTCTGTCAACAGTGTGCTCATCTCAGTTTGCGACAAAGATGTTGGATAAACAATATTTTCAAAAACCATTAAATTCAACCGAAACTTAGCCTATTTCTAAATGGATTACCTCTGCTACAGCTCTAATTGATGTTAGCTGCCAAAGAGAGCACATATTTTAAGAAGAGATCCAGCGTCTAGCCCAAGACAAAATTCATAAGATATTAAACATCAGAGTTTCTCCATGTTTCAGTTAGCTAAATTTAAGATTCTTAAGGTCTTTTAAACACGTTTTTCAGACCATAATGAATGTAATTTAAGATCTATGTCAAGTATGACAGATATTGGAGTCCCAGAAATAAGATACGATGAAGTAGCTGAAAAGAGATAACCCTTGACACACTAAGTTATCTGGCAAAATACAGGTAGAGACAGGCGGAAATAGCATTAAATGAATCTTAACATAATTTAGAAAAGCCTGATACTTGTTTAATACCATAATATTTAATGTTTCAGACTTTTCAACACCTAAAATTCAGATTTATTAAGACTTTTTGAGGCCTCATCAAAACCCATAACATGACCTCAGAGGCATATGGTAATCAACTTCAAGATGTTTCACTGCAGTGCATGCACAAAGAATTACAAAACATATTCACCTTAGAGCGTGTTTTTCCATTATTAAACATTCGGTGGTTTGATCCTTGGCTCCTACACTCCAAAAGGCAAAGTGACGCTGGCCAATCTGAGCCATCAGTGTGTGAATGTATGAGTGATGGAGATGCACCACAAATATAGAAGCACTGTGCTTGGTTAATTCAACCTGCAGGAGTTTCTGAAGGCTGGTGTTACATATTCTGCTGCCACAGAGCAAATAAATGAATGAAGTGAAATTGAGTTCTTAGCCTCTCCCAACGTCTTTTACAGCAGAGATGAAACGAAGGAGATCTGTCAAACAGCCAAGAATTTCAGCTGTCACCGTGTGAAAAATGTTAACTGTCAGAAAAATAATTACGTGAGAGGAGTGAGCAAGGAATCGACTGGCTACAGTAACTCCAGTATCTCACAAAAGATTCTGGTAAGCAGCCAGAGGATGTGAAATTTGTTTCTGGTTCAATAAGTCCACTCACTGTGAGTCTTGTTTTACCGATGTTAGTTTGTATGGTGCAAAGTGCAATCACTTAAATGTAAAGTCTTTCTGCAGGAAAAAGTGCTCACTTCATTAATGAGCATATTTGTCTTCTTGCCAATGTCTGAGTATCAGGTAAAATAAATGTTGCAAATATTTTTATGATAAAACACATGATATTATAATGATAATGCTCCGAAATGATGTGTTTGACACAGACTTCCCTCCCCGACCCAACTGAGACATGAAGTGTAACAAATGAGAATTGGGTAGTGGAAATCAGTCACAGTTTGTTACACAGACCCAGTCTCACGTTTGTTAGGTGTTCACTGGTGTACAGAGTGCAGACAGTCACTTAAGAGCATGTACCAATATCTTATGCATGTTCCTTCCTCTCTGCCTAGGCTTGTTAGGTGTATGCTCTGCGGCTGAGTAATGGATCATTGCCAAATTTGTCAAATCTCATTTTTGAAACCAACTGCTGAAATGGCAAGAACAACTATTCTCTTATATGCAGCTCTGGCAGTTTGTGGGAATAGACCATATGTCACATACAGTTAGATCTAAAAGTCTGACGCCACTTTAGTATTCCTGAGAAAGTGGCATCAGACTTAAGGATCCCACCATATATGATGTTGTTTATTTATGTTCATTTCTTTATGTACTAGTGCAGGGCCCGTTCTAAACTTGCCTGTATGAAGCCTTCTTTCTTAAACTGCAAAACCTGCAGTAAATGAGCCACAGCCAGTAATGACCAATTGTAGACTGAATACGTAGAACATCAAAAAGCAGAATCTATTTGGGTTGCTCTGAACATGGCCAACGTGCGGTTGTCATAATTGACTACATCGCTTATGTTGATGAGTCCAAAGCTGGTAGCCTGTTTATTCAAATGTTATCAATATTGAACATATCACAAGTCAAAATCAGATGTGTGTGAAGCCGCTTCAATCTACAGTTCTGAAGAAATGCCAACCACCTTGACCTTTCACTCACTATGAAATTAAAACCAAAATGCATGTTAAAAAACATTTAATTTAGTATATTTACATAAAAATATCCCAGAATGCACCCTTTTTCCATCAGTGAAATATGTTCAAACACAATGCAGCCATCTTTGTCTCACTCTGTCATCCCTGCATACAGCAAGTCGACCATGAAACATTGCTATTACAAGTGAACATGTCATGAGGACACATCTGGCTATGGGCAAAACTAATATAAACACAGTGTGTTCCCATTTGTGTCTATCACAGTCATCATCTACCCAAATTTGTTGGAGAATGAACAGTCTGAGCCCTTTTGGTAATCACATCCAACAGCTGAGCTCATTTTAACAGAATCTTTTTGATGTGGGGTATTATCTATTAAATACCATCAATCAGACACTCTTTAATCTTAGCTTTAGGAACTGTGCGTCTACGCACAGCACTTTCTACTCCATCTTCAAATCCCATCACATAAAATGAACACGCTACAGAAGGGTTTACATCTGAACTATTACCATCCTACACCCCTGGGACAAGGTGGGGAGAACAGCATTGATTCAATTAACTTGGATTAATGGGCTGCTATCCAGATTCAGACACCTTGAAAGACAATGCGTGAACACACAGTACACACTCTATTCACAAGGAAAATGCTTAGGCTGGACTTTCCCTTGTTAAGTACAATGGTGCCCAATTCATGTTGTTCATTTATAGTGACTTTAATTTACGTTGACATGGCTTCCTGCCAAGAAAATTAGAGCAGATCTCAGTGACAAAAAGTGCTTTTAATGTCTTACAAGAAAATGCAAAATGATTGTGAAAAACTGGAACTGATGAAAATCAACTAAATGTTTGACGAGGTATATTCTATGGCCAAGTTAAGTCTAGTACTATTTTATAGCCTGTCAATAATACACACATGGTTAACAAAAATGACTGACAGCCCACAGGTTGAGAATTTACTTATGGTGGTAGGTAGCATGCAGAGGGTTATTTTCTGTTGCTGCAGTTAAAAAATGTCCCCAAGACCTCCATTAGCCCTAACCAAAAAATCCCTCTAACCACCACGTGGGGGCAGTATATATGTCTTCTCAAGCTCAGGACCTCTATCAGAGGCCTGGGATTTTGATGGTTCTGTGATCTTAACTGTTCCTTGGTATTCTCGCTCCTGGAAAGACACTCAAAATGTTGTGCCAGGCATCTGCTGGAAACCTCTCAATTCAGGAGTCACATCCCCTAATGTTCCTTTTACCACAGGGACCCCTTTGTTGTAAAGTTCCCCATCAGTTCCAGGCCCTTCTAGGTACTCCAGGTGTTGGACAGGTTGGTCTTAGTTGTCTTAAGAGTGTTGGATAATTGCGCTTGTGACAAGGAGTTGGTGCTTTGACCCTTTGGTGGATGGCTCCTACTGATCTTTCTCAACTTAGCTTCTATGACGTCTTAGAGGAGATTCCATGTGTAGAGGAGGTTGGTTATCTAATGGTAGTTGAAGGTGGTGATTCTTCATGATCAGAATTGTCCTGTCCTGTGTTAGCAAGTGGAGGTGAATGTTGTTCACAGCGCTCTCATTCTTGCTGCCCGGTGAACAAGGAGCTATTAGCTTCTTCTGCCGCTTGAAGTGGATCAGGTCATGTGTGGATGGGTCTGTCCTTGTACTATTTAACTTCATTGGTTTCCATGATAGTGGTAGTAGAGCTCTGAATACAGGTGCAAGTATTTCTTCCCAAGTCGGCGTTGCCTGTGTTTTAGTCTGGCCACAACTTCACATTTATCTATATAGATATAATGTATATAGAGAAATATAGCTGCAGTGAAAGAGGGGCAGAGGGAGTGTATTAGTGAGAGTGTACATCTGGGACAGAGATTATAAATGTGTAGTTCTAACAGCTTTAAATTGAGCAACTTTAAATGCTGAGACTCAGAGGAACCTTATCTTTTATCTGCAGAGAACCCTGACCTGAATCTGTAAAGAGGTACCAGGCTGTATTCACTGGTCAGAAGCCACTGGCAGCCACTTCAAATTCAACATTTGGCCTCATTTGTACGGCCAACTTTCACTCACTGGCACAGAGTGATCGCCGGTATAAACACTCCTTAATGAATCTGTTATCACTACAAGGAATACGGTCTTATGATCACCATCTACTAAATTGTTACACACAGAACAACAACCATAAATACAAGTATATGTGTTACGTTTATGCAATGGCACTGGTGGAAAAGTGATCTTATTATTTACATAAGATTTGAGACGTTAAAAGAAAATGTATGAAGACAAGAATACTAACTCCAAAATGCTCCCACACTGCAGTATGCATCACACAGTACTAAGCTATATGTGCTGATATCAACATATTTTTGTCAGCTCCTTCTGCCACTTTCTTTATCGTAAAGTTTACTTTTTTTTGTTAAGGTATAGTTATGAATGAGACCTGCTTTGACCTGCGATGAGAAATACTTTTCTCCAAGAGCAGCATGTTACCCCATTAATAAGCAATGAGCATAATGTGGGAACCATCAATTTCTCTACCATGTTATATTGTGAAACAGGTGCATTGCTGCAACCCAAAGTATCGAGCACACAGGTGAAGCACAACACTGTCTTCAGTCCAAACAACTCAAAAAACTGTAGTAAAGTTTTTTATACAGATTCTCAAGAAAAAAGTTTTTTGTTTTTGTTTCCCAAGACAGATTTATTTTGCCTCTCAGTCCTTCTTAACTTCAGCTTCTGTTTTCCTTTAATTTGCATATCATTAGTCAGTTACTCTCAGGGTGTGCCAAGGAGCAGTGCATGCCGGCTGGCAAGGAAGCTTGCAAACTGGTGAATGCGTTGCTCGTTGAAGCTTTCAGAGCTTGTCAATTTATTTAACAGCTATTGAGTATGAGAGACCTGTCACTATACCAACCAATTTGCCGCCATCATTGTCCAAGGAAAAATCATTAATTATTCTAATGTTTCATTTTCTAAATGTGTTGATCTGTAAAGAACAACACTCCATAAACAACAAGAGCCCTCTTTTAGCAGCGCTCTAAACAAGGGAATGATGAAATGGTAACAGGTAGATTTCACTCTAACACTGACAAGATTGTATCTCCCAGCTGATTGTATCTCCCTGCTGTTAATTGAGAAGATGACAAGGGGGTGTGACCGTACCTTAGAGAAGCCAGGCATCTTTGGAGCCCAACACTGTCGCTGATATTAAACAACTAAAACAGAATCAGAGGTAAAACTCATAAGAATGTATTATCCATCAGTAATGGCATGAGCTGTATCAAAATGCAACCGCGTAACAATAAAGAATACTGGGACGTGAAAAACATTCACAAATTACATTGTCACAACACATTCACACATATTACACACAAGTGTGATTGCTCTGCCGCTGCACACACTGGTGAGAGAGACCCACTTAAATAATCAATCTCATCTATAATTACTGAAGTTCACACACAATTCTGCATGCACATTTCAACTGAATATACTATTTAATAGTATGCTAACTACAAACACCATGGGGACATGCCAAGTAAAGTCTAGTCCAGCTGCTTCTCTGTTACTCCCAGAGATTTACCTCAGAGGTGACTCCGGATATTTTATATGCCTGCATTAGTTTTATCTATTTATTACAAACTAGTGAAGTGCCTAATATAGACATGCTTGGTTGGTGTGGACTGTAAAAGTGATCTGTAGTAATTGAGCCGCAGAAAGTCAAAACCGACTGCAGGAATTAAACTGCAGAACCCTGAAGCGGTGCCACTGCTGCTGCACAACAAGCTGTTCACCAGTGTATATTTAAAGCCCAGTGAAGCTCAACTCAGTTCACACAACTCCAAACTGGAAAATCGGTTGTCGTCGTTTGTGATCGACAACATCAATTACCTTGATGAGTCCCAGCCGCCGATGTTACAGAGAACTCTTGGCCTGTTTATTCAAAGTTCTTAACATTGAACGCACAGTGTCTCCAGATCACACCAAACATCTCAACTTTACACATTTCAGGTTTGAGGCAGATAAAATGAATGGTTCTCAAGACAAAAAGACAAACCTCTTCTCCATTATTGTTGAGAGGCGAGACTGAATATGCCAAGATGTATAGCTTGTAAGTCACCGGGGAGATATGAACCCTCATAAAGACACAGACACACAAACATAATAGCCTACATGTAGATTACTGTAATATTAAACCCAATGATGACAAAACGGTGTAATACGGTTATGGTAAAGTTTGCTGAAAAATACAAAGAAGTGGATGGAGACGAGGGAGAAGAAGATTATCGTTAGTGTGTAAATTATCATGGGGCCCATTAGCAGCATGGCCGAGGCTACAGTATGACTGTGCTGATATATAGTGACTAAAAGGATCATATTCAAAGGCTCCTCTAGATTCCTTGCCACCAACACACTGCATAGACAAAGAGTGACAGCTGAAGTCTCATAAAATACTTCTAAATTAGATGATTTCATCTCTTGGTGGAGGCTACACAAGTCGCCCAATGCCTAAAAAAAGAAACCAAAGATTAAAATCTAGTGTCCCCTCATTTCTGGTTATATTACATTGGAAAGAGGTGTTCCCCCTGCACAATGAGTAGCTAGGCCAGACCTTAAAAAAAAAGCTCAGTCTCATTGGGTTGATATTAATGTCTATCTATTCCCAGGTTTCTCTCAGGCTAGACAGAGATAAAGACATGGTGGAAAACAAAGACAGGGAAACAACAGAAGAAGGGCATACTAGAGAGGGGGAGAAGAAAAGTAGAAGCTTTATAATAGAGTTAACTCAAAATGTGAGTGGATCAATAAAGCAATCACTGAGGTAAATGAGAATTGCCTATCCTCTCAGAAACATTAATTGTTTCGTCATATAATTGACAAGTAATCAACTCCACTATATCCACAATAGCACATATTCTCTTATTACATTGCGATCATAACGTGTTTTCCTAATTCACCAATATAAGACTGTTATATCACCTACAAGAGGATTACAGGAGATGGAATAAGGACATTGCATTAGCCGCCATGCTTATGGAAATGATACTTCTTACACTTCTCTACTTTCTTTTGGGCAGGAGCTGATTGGCAGATGATGGAAGAGCTAAGGAGGAATCAATGAAGTGGTAGTTATGAGGGGGGAGAAGGCGAAGCAGTGTTACACTGGGTAAAATCTCGCTCAATCACTGTCGCTCTCCTTGATAGGCGTTGGTGGCAGATGGCGATAGGAATATGCAAGCCACGTCTTGTGCCCATGCAGCCACAATGAATGAAGGTATAAATAGCAACACTGGGACGTGAGAGGCTTTCCAGAGAGATGCCTACCAATCCCGGATTCAACATTGCACATGTCAATCTAGCTTGTGAGTGTATTTGGAGGAACTGTCAAATCACTGTTGCGTGTAAGACCTGAATCAGGTGCAGGGGAAAACCCATGAAGTGTGGATGAAAGACAGCGGAGATGGTGACAAGCAAGAGAAGGAAGAAAAAAGGAAAAGGTAATTAAATTAGGAAGATTCTCAGTCATCCAGGTCATGGTATATCCAAGTGCTAAAAATCAGGTCAAAACAACTCCGTTTGCTCTAGGGAAAAAAAGTATCCATTCCGGGTTTTACTGCAGATCTTTATCAACCAACAACTGAGGAAAGTAAACAGAAAAAAGTGTTTGTGTTGCTTCAATAACAAGAGCGTTCATATGTATACTATGTACAGGGCACTCAGGGTACCGCCGATGGTTAAGTCAGTAAATCAGTCAGGCATACGACTGACATAAAGATCCTCTCTTAATCTGAGGATACTTGTCACTTCTGTGTGGGTTCAGGGTTGTGGTTTTGCGGGTAACAGTTTTGGTTTGGGAATAGTTTCAACCATAATGACAAAAAAGCAAATTTTGTAGTAAATCAAATGTCAATCTGATCATGTATTGGGGCCATGTCCTTGAATGTAAGTTACAGAGGCAGCCATCATCTCTGTCCATATTCGTAATTTGTTGCCATATGGTTATGGGTAAAAAACTCTGTCAACATCTGAGTCTGGGGTTGTTTCTTGAGAACTCCACTGTGGTTTAGTGGCTACCATCCATGGACACTGTTTTATATGATTCTTGCAGAGGTGGTACGGCAGGTTAGCGGTATTTGATTGTTTTGAAGGAACCTGAATGTACATATTTCTTGTCTCTAAGACTTTTCATAACAAAACCATTCCATTTCAACACTCTTAGGTACAAGCTCATTTTTTATCCTTGGCTTGTTGGAGTCCTGCTTATGTTCAGAATTACAGAGTGTGTGTTCACAATCCTCCGAGTTTGTTTGTGTTGCCTTCATTCAAATTTCATACCTACGTCCGTGCCATGAGGAAAAATAATCAGAAAAATTTGACGTCACACAATGTTGCACTATACTGTAATACCACCCAGCCCTAAAGTAAGATATAACCAGTGTCCTCTGAAAAATTTAAAGTGTAACAATCAGGAACAGCTCTTGGCCACTGCAGACATACAATGGGATGCCCACAACTGTGGCCCCTGGAGACTGCTAAACACAGGTACACAATGCTGGCAGCCAGACTGAGGAAACACTCTGGAGAATCCCAAGACAAAACGATAAACACTGATCTCATAAAAACAATGAAGAGCGCAAAACAGCTGAGGTGCAGTACTATGATGAGACACAGCAAAAGACGAAACTGAGCAGATTTAGAAGCTCATTTGGAAGAAACAATAATCACAAACCCTCAGTGCTCAGTGAGTAACAGTTCTGAAAGCAGACCACTCCAGTATCCAATAGCAGGAGCCATTTACCGTCATAGCAGCAGACTCAAAATCTGTCAAATATTCATTTTCTGTGGTATTGTTATCAAATTTGAACTTGGGCTAGTCAAGGCTCCATTCTAGGGTCCCATTGTGTTTTCCAGCTCATAAGTCCCAGCTAGAGTCATCAGCAGGCATCTGTTTATTAAAAATATTCAGGCGGAAATAAAAAACTTCTACTCCACTGTGTGCCAACTTCAATTACTCAATGCCAGTAGTACTTAGAGTGATTCTGACTGTTCAGGGGGAAAGTTCAGAATGTTACCTTTCAAAAGAGACCAAGACCATGCATGTACTCCAAAAGGTTCAAGAACAGCTTTCAATTTAATTTGGGTGTCCCCAAACAGGCGTTTTAGGCAAATTTCACAAATTTCACCCGTTTCTTAAGAGGCAAAATATTTGTACAGTTTAATGCATCACTGTGAAGAAGTAACTCATTTAGTAAAAAATGTTGTTGTATTCTAATTTGTCTATTTTTAATATACATTGTGATATACAGTAAACTGCTTATATGACACATTTTCACAAAATGAAAATGTTTCTGCTTTTACGCATTTAAAAACAAACAATTATTTTACATAATTTTTCGCACCTCAAACATTCTAGAGCAATTGATCTATACACAATTAAATCAGTTCATTTTGTGCAGGATCAACCATGTACATCCTAGAAAAAGGCAGTTTTAGTACTGAATTATTGGTTGTGCACAGCCATACCCACCAACCAATCTATCCATCGACCAAACAGGGTCAGGCCTACCAGCAGCAGAGATAAACTAGTTATTGACCGCACGCTCCCACTCTACTTGCTAAGTCAGAGAATGAACATGGACTGAATACAGGAAAGCCTAAAACTGGCAGACTCATTCAGTTTATCTGGAGCTTCAATAATAGCATAACGATGTGGAACTGCAAAGCATGTGCTGAAACAGAATGGCTTTACTAGACTGTCAATAACACAAGCCATTTATTTTATTTATGCCTTGTTTTGTTTTAGCACTTCTCAGAATAGTTTAATTTTCTGATAAGTACTTGTGAAATAGAGGGTAAAAGGCCTATCAAACCTCAAAGTTGTAGCCTGAACTTGCTTGCTTCCGTAGTAATTATTTACTAGACAATTAAATATGTACAAAGATGAGCTAAAGTTCAATTTAACATTTAACTTGATTTAAGGTCAGATCTTCAGGCAAAAATTCAGTGCACACTGTTATCAAGTTGTGTTGTTGATGGAGGTCATTTAAACATTCATCCGTCCATTAGCTACACCACTATGAGGGTTATGGGGGGCTGGAGTCAATCCCAGCTGAAAGTGGTTGAGTGGAAGGGTACTCCCTGGGCTATCACAGGGCTGACACACAGAGCCAAAAAAACTGCAAAATCACATTCACAACACCGCGCAAATTAGAGTCTACAATTTAAATACTTTGCATGTCTTTGGATTGTGAAGATGGAGTACACAGAGAAAGCCCACAATTCTAACTCAGCATCCAGAGACTATTTGCCAGCTAGATATAGAATGAACCTCAGCGTCCTAAATGAAACATGAAGCATCCATAAGTAAAATGGCTCCTGAAAATAAACTGGGCTAAGTATATCTCATAACAGCAAGATAAGAAAATAAGGGGGGTACCTTAGAAAAGAGAAAAAACCCTACCTGGGAACATGGTAAGGCAAAACAGATGGCGTTCACAACAGTTGCAAGTCGGGAAAGGAGTAGTCCTTTCAACTTTAAGGTTTAATCAACTGGAAAATCACATTCAGAGTTCAGCACTTAGCATGAGGCAATCCAGAAAGGTAAGTATGTGAGTAAAAATACACAAAGTAAATGCTGGATCCTACAACTCATTGATTTTTGTCTCACAACCAGACATACAAATGGTTCTACCAACAGTAAGGATACTTTACTTTTTTCATTTTACAGCTAAATCATCGTTTTAGTTCTGACAGCCAAACATCTTCTGCAAAAATGAATGTAGGTAGCATGGCATCAAGGAGAATAAGATCAAATGTAGGTAGAGAGAAGTGGGTAGACTTTGTATATCCGCATCACCTGCTCCTTTTGAATGACACCTATTAGCAGTATTTGGAAGGTGCCTTTTTTGCTGCAAACATTGAAAGTGAGTTGGATAAGAAAAATGGCAACGGATAGCCATCATCCGAAAAAACAACCATCTTTGCAACAAATCTGCTCAACAGTCTGGATGAACAAATGGTAGAATCAAGTGCTAATGCAACTTTCATATCTCCTGTTCCACAGCACACAGGACTAAGTTAAAGTTACACAGAGGACTGAGCAATACAGTTATGTAATAAAACACTTTGCTTGTGTCTAAATCACAGCAATATCTTTCCCATTTCTCCATCATTAACTTTTGGATATACCTACTCACAGGGATTCCTCTTAACAAAAACGTAATCATCCAGTATCAAAACGTTGTCAATGTCGAACTTTTTCAATACACCAAACAAGAGACAGGTTTTATCTTTGAGATCTCCATTACACACTGATGTTGTAAATAAAAAAAGACATCTAAACCCGATTGTTGTTGGGAATAGTGGGATATTGAGCTCATAGATGAGTCTAAACTCAACCCATTGATTTTCTCCTCCTCCCAGGTGTAGCCCAAGTCATGCTCTATCCTTTAAGACTGTTCCTATCACTTACGTAGTTCCTCTGCTGCAGCTGTCGTTTTGTGGCCCTCAGGTGGAAGACTAAATGATACAGAAATGCCTCTGTGCCTGCAGTCATTGCAGTATTATATAAGGCTAACACGAGTTGATGCATGGTACTATGGGCTGTGTTTGTGTTTTGTTTTTTTTTATAACTCTATAAAGCTGCAAAAACAACTTATCACCACAAATTAGCTTGCGAAAACAGTGGCCATTCAATATAACCGGCCAGGATGAAATAGGAGGTGTTAGGATTAAGCCATTTTAGACTTGCTCCTCCCTTCTGTCCTGCTGAAAGGGTAAAGTGTTGCCTGGTGTGATCTTTGCATGCTGCTCTGCATTCTCCTGATCCTGGCTTGAAACACAGCAGGAGATGTGTAATCCTACTTCAGGCGGACTATTCTAGTGTAATCTCCATCTTACTCAGAGCACACAAAAGTCACTTTTGAGTACTCCATAAAAGATTAAAACTGTCAAGAGTTTGACCATCTGTCATCTGCTTCTGTTTGTCTGTCAGACTTTCAGGCTGTCTCTCTGTTTGTCTCCTTATCTATCATTGTGTCACGCTCTTCAAATTCTTGGCCGTCATACATCAAACCAAACATGACGCCTTGAAAGTGAAACTAATGATCTGTTGAGTATCTTTAAATTAAGTAAGCACATTAAACGGAAGTCCGGTGGTAATAGGATTAGGATTTACGAGGTGTGTGCGTTATGTGTGCATGCATACTTACGAACGTGTGCGTTAAAAGGCATGCTTGTGTGCTCATGTATGCAGTAGGATTTTGTGTCTATATGGTGTAAGATTGACATGGACTTGAAGATGTGTGTGTGTGTGTGTGTGTGTGTGTGTGGTGTGTGCGGTGTGTGTGCGTGTGTGTGTGTGTGTGAACATTACTTTCTATGGTTGGGTTGGACTAGAATTAGTTAAATAGTTAGAATAGGGGTCTAGGTGGGACTGCATTTTGACAGTAAGTGTCCTCACAACTGCAGAAGGATGAGAATATGTGTGTGTGTGTGTGTGTGTGTGTGTGTGTGTGTGTGTGTGTGTGTGTGTGTGTGTGTGTGTGTGTGTGTGTGTGTGTGTGTGTGTGTGCAAGTGTGCAAGTGTGTGTGTGTGCGCGTGAGAGTGCGTGCGTGTGTCTGAGCCTGACTGAAAACCGTTTTTGTTCACAGACAGTGATTGTGCAGCACCTTTGGGGAATTCTCTGCTTTCTTTTCAACTGCTCTCCTTTTATGTCCTGTCTTTATTTCTGGCATGCAGCGCTGGAGCTTTACTAGGATACAATGGGTAATTTCAGCCAAGTAGCCAACAACAATGAGGTAATCAACAATAACAAACAGACAGTCACTTGCTTTCACCCTCAGCATCTGGAGAAAGAATCCGAAATGAATTCCAAATGAGCAACAGACTGAGGACTTCAGCACAAGTTTGCAGTGACTTGTCGTAAAGACTTGATCTGCATTTCACTATATTAGCAGAGAATGTCAACAGTGAAAATATGAGAGCAGGAGAGGAGGGGCTGGTTGACACACAGGGACATTAGTAATAAAATGCTTAATGCTGTGCTGTTGCATGGAAAAAGTCATGTGGTACCTCTCTAATAGTGTGACCTTATGTGTGTGCTACTGTGCTACAGAGAGAGGGATGTGGTTAGAGTTGTTGAAATGCTTCTTTGATTCTCCAGCCAACGATGGGTAAACATTTTCTTCTTCTCTGCATGTATGTGCAGTTCCACACCATGTCTGCTCACAATCATTAAAACATGTGACTTCTAAAATACATTTTAATGGAATTATTGTCCTCATTTAACAGTAAGGAATCGACTACTTAAAACAGGTATAGCCAGATGACATATCATTAAAATGGCTGCTGATGTAATCACCCAAAAATTATGGAAATACAAAAGAAAAGATAAATGCATATACACTACAGTAGCAGAGCCTGAAAAATTCATGAAACGAAGCTGAGGATCTGTTCCACACCACCTTCTGCAGATAACGAACAAAGACAGACACACTTCAGAATGGTTGCAGGGATTTTGTGAAAAGAGGGATAGTAAAAGCTCTATACTGAAAATGGGACAATAAAGAAAGGATCAATGTCATAGTCTCTGGATGCCATATGAAAAAGACACAGACTACATCCTTAGGGGAACTGCGGGGCAAAGATTTAAGTCAGACAAACGTGAGCTTGGATCTCTGTCTTGGCACAGAGCAACAGCAGAGACTGACAGACAGGGTGAGGTTAAGTTTCACAATTCAGGTATAACTGTCATGATTTTGTACTTTGTGTCTTCCTGTGGATTTACAATGCCTCTCATAGCCTCGTCTATCCTTGATGTCTTTTCTCTCTCTCTCCCCTCCGCACCTCCCCAGCTCTCACCCTAAGTGGCCAGTTGTCAAAGTCAGCTGAAGCCCGGTTAATGAAGAGGTAGATTTATTAGCGAGACATCAGTGGAATAGAAGAGGGGGAGTGGAACCCCGAGAAGCCAGCAGGCAAATACAGCCACAAAGTGTGCATACCAAAAGCACACATGAGTAGGTAAGGAGAAAGAAGAAGGTTGTGATGAAAAGAAAGAATGGTAAAGAAAGAGAAAATGAGAAAAAAATCATTAAGCAGTCATGGGGAGATGTAAGAAAGCATCCAGTCAGAGAGACAGGGAGAGAGGCAGCTTCCCTCTCTTTTATCCTCTCTCCAGCAGTGGCTACAGAACAAGCTCTTACCGTCTGTTGTAGGTCTGGGATACCAATGCGGATGACCACAGTATTGCCTGTGGGTTCCTCCATGGGTGCTCTTGCACTGTGGCTCCGCTGTGCACCGGGACAGAAAGCCGGAACACCGACAGGAACAGGAACGCCGCTGTCCTCTTCCCGGGAGCTGCTGCTGTCAGTGCTGGCCCCCCGGCTGCCGTTTGCTGTGTGTGTGTGAGGGTGTGTGAGTGTGTGTGAGTGTGTGTGCTGCTGCTGCTGCTGGTCCTGCCGTGGAGGGCTGGGTGGCTCATGTTTGCCGGCTGCCGGACGCAGAGGCATGCTCCGTGTTAGGGGCTCAGTCTATGTCTCTCTCTCTCTCTCCACACACACACACACACACACATACACACACACACACCAATGACTCTCGCTCACACTACACGCAAACTCAGCTTGCAGCGTGCATCATTTGCCTGCGAGAGACAAGAGGGAGGGAGAGAGAGGCAGAGAAGGAGGGTGGCAGAGAGGGAATGGGCAAAGAGGAGGAGGTAAAAACACAAAGAGAAGATAAGTACAAATGAAAACTGGAAATAAAACTGAGATTCTGAGATAATGCAAGACAATTGATGGAATATTGGCAAATGATTTAACTCTACAGTAGATAATCATGAGGCAATTTGCAAAAATTATGCACAGTCCGGGCTATGCAGGGGAAGGTGGTTGGTATTCGTCCAGAATGTTGTTTGGTAGGGTTTGGCCTTTCTGCCTCACTTTACCAGGCAATGATTTGATCAGCGACACCCCCCAGAGATGGATAAACAGTGACAGACACAGAACAAACTGAAAGGAGTTTTTTTGGGAGTTCTTTCTATTAAATGTTTTATTTATTTACTGTTTCATCATACAGGCCTTCTACATTGGGACAAAACATAAAACGCCTTCCAAAATCAATTATATAGTTTGTGACTGTCATGCAGTGGTGAAAAATCACAATGTGCATTTACTGATTAACTGTCCTCCAGTAGAAGTTTGAGCTACCTGTACTTCACTCGAGTATTTAAATATTATGCTATTTCATACTTATGTTCCACCACCAGGGTGTAGTTAAGTAGTAGTTAAAACCCTTTTAACTAGTACTTTAATTTTGTCGGGAGGTGGCATGAAATTTGACGGGGCGGCCACTTCGCAATACTCTGGTTAAATCATCCAATATCTCACTATCAATCTAACATTAAAGAAAAAAGGAGTAATATATAGATTGGGTGAAACCGAGCAAGTTAAATAAAACAACACATTCAGTTAACTACCGGTATCCACATTTTGGTGCATAAAGCTACAGAGTAGTTGGGGTACGAGGGTTGGGTTTAAGTAGAGTAAAGGGTGCCAACATTTCCTGATGTCCTAAAATTCTCTCTGACGGTGAACAACTTGTAGGTATATAGAGAAACTTTAATCAGCCGGGGGAAGCTGACCTGGTGGAGTTTCCACTAAGCAAGTTGGTCCACCTCACTGTCTATGTGTGGTGGGGGACAGCAAATAGCTGTTCAGCTTCTACAGCTTGCTCCAATTGGACAGAAGATGATGCAGTGACTGGGGTTGTCTTGAAGAAACTGAACAGTGATTTATTTTGCCTTCTTCAGAGTGGGACTGGGTGGATGCGTACGCTGGGCCTCTGGGTCAGTGGGGCCTCTCTCCTAATAGAGATAAGAATACAGCCTTGAAAAATACATTATTCATTTTGCACTGCATATTATGTTATATGTCATGTTCCATAAAAGATCATGCACCATCTGATTTGTGTCTGTGAAATACTTTATCACCAGCCCTTGTGTCAAACATTATAATCCAATTACCTTCCGTGCTGTTGCTTCCATTTCTGACATCAACCTGATCTTTATGTCTGCGACCTTCTCGCTGTCGATGAATTTGCCTTTGAATCTGGATCCATGAAGCACATCATGTCCAGAAGTTCTTTGGTTGCTGAGTTGTCATACTTAGTGTTCATGTCGTCCAGGATTTTCTTTTAATGGACTTTGTTAAATCCCTCTCTTCTTCCTTCTCTGCAAGAACTGATGTCCTCATCAGATGAGGGACTCGTTTCAAATATGAAACACTTGCATAACTCTCACCTAAAAGAGCATCTATACATTATTGCAGAGGCTGTAATGTCTGGTTTACAGACTTAAACACATTCATGTCCTGCCAGTTGGGAACCCAATGCCTTGATTTTCTGTCTGATGGGAGAATGTCAGATATTGCCCGCTGCTGCTCCAGGACTCTTTCGATCATCTTTTGCCTGGGACCTCACCTAGTGGGTCATTCTGTGATGAGTGAGTGCTCTGGGAGGTTGTGCTCCTGCTGTGCTTCTTTCAGTGCCACTTTCTATTTCATGCTGTGGGAGAAATGTCCCGTCAACTTTTTGCAAAACCCAGTAGCTTGAGCAATGCGGATATAGTCTTTGGTGGGGAGAAGACAAAAAATTATTAATTAAAATCGTACAAAAAACAACAACTGCAAAATATAACTTAGTTTAATAATAATAATAGTAGTCTAACTTTTGTGTGCATGAGCTTAAAATCAATAGGTTATATAACAACATGCCTTACAATACAAAGTCTCTGCTGTTCATATTTCATCCATCTCACTTTGCTCTTTATACTACCCTACACTATCACTTAAATAAAATGTATCCTTCCATGTTTGTATTCTCAACTCTGTAGCATCTCCTCTCTCCTCAACCGTTGTCGCCTCCCACACAAAATGGTAATATTATATCAACAATATAACATACCTTTTCAAGCTGCATAAAAATATGACTACAATATACACTATCGTTAGAGTGACATGCAGATCAGTTAATTCCCGCAGCCATTTAAACACTTACCGATTGCCAGATGTAGCCTGAAGCCTGTGACAGTTGTTGAGTTCCTTGGCCTTCACAATGTTGGTGTCGTTGTCCTTGGTGATATTCAATTGCCGGGCATCATGTAAATCCCTGCTGACTAACACCTCACATAATCCAAGAGATATATTTTCATTGGTGTATAGTGTGTATTTCTGGGAAATATAGTCTCTAGACATCATGTTTTCAGTTTAAAGTCCTCAGTGAGGAAATGCACAGTAAAACTCATGTAGGGCTCTGTTGTGCGACTAGACCAGAGGTCCGCAACCTTTACAATCAAAAGAGACATTTTGCCCCCTCTTCCACCACACAAAATTGGTCTGGATAACACAGCTTATAAAGTTTTTATATAGTTATACTCAGTGTTGTGCCAGTTTACACCTAAAATTAACTAGTTCAAAGTTCAGTTCATGCAGATGAAAATGACAAAGTTCACTTTCATTTTTTCCATTGTTTATTGGGATGATTCAGATAAAAAAACGTATGATTATGTGTATAGTTATTAATCGATGGTCGCTCAGTCCTAACTGGGGGTCACATCTTGTGTTGTAAACATTTTCATGATGTTTAAATGCAGCCTCTTAAACTCTTGAGCGAATCAAACAAACAGTAAGTTACCTCATGGACTGGTCAGGTCCTGATAACTTGTGATCAGTGTTTATTAGATCAAGTGAGAGCAAATGGCCTCTGTTATTTCTTTGTGGCGCTCTGAGGTTTTTCCATTAGGAATTGCAAAACGGTTGGACTGCTTTGCTGCTACTAGACCTAACGTGAGTATACTTGCCTTGCTAACACTAGAATTTGTTAACTCTTCACTGATCTCTGAGCTTCTGTTGTAGATGGCTATGGAGATTAGTCGTATTTCCTCTGGTGGTTGCCACACGTGTTCATTAGGACTTGCATAGTACCTGAGTTTGTAACAGGTCATCTTTGTTGTATCCAATATAGTTCCACATTACAGACATGCTGTCCATTTTAGCCAAAATTTCTTCTAGTGGCACATGTTGATGCCACCGGGTTCTCACCACAACAGCCAAAGAGGAACCATTCACTTTTCAGCATACTTTATTCCTTCAGAACATACACGGTGCTAACATAAATTCAAAACTAAACTGAAAATCTTTGGCTTTTCAGTTAAGCTCTCGACAGTCTCTCATGTGTCTCTCCCCCCATGTGTCTGTGTCTCCATGTATCCTTCTGGCCGCTCAGCTGCTGCCTTCTGAATCCAGGGAGAGTTGATTGGCCAACTAGTCTCAGTTGTGCCAATCACCTCTCCCTGGTTCAAATGGAGGTTCTCTCTGAGCCCGTTCAAGCAGTCTTTTGCGATACGTACATTGTGCGTAAAAGTAGGTACAGTTAGAGGAAACAAACCCTGCAACACGTGTGGCTTATACAAGGTTCAATACTTTCAATATGATTAACCATTTAAGAAGACATCACCACTGACTGACTGTTGACAGCGCAATGAATGAGAAATTATTTCTCCCTGTAGCATTTTAACAGTCTCTCAGTACAGATTCAGTTGTGAACCATTTCCTATCCAGTTAGCACATGCATGACTTTTCACTTTTTTGCTGTGGTAGTAAGTAAAGGATCTGAACGCTACACAGTCCACCATTTGAACAAGAGAACTTCTCATGCAAGGACAATTTGCAACAAAACATTTGTGGCAGGACTGTTAATTATTAACTATGAGCGTAAGTCAGTGATAAGCTCCATTGTGTTCTTAGTGTCCTCACTGTTTAGGTTCACAACAACAGTGTTTTCTTATACAGGGAACATAAAGAATGCAGAATGCTGATGTTACACAGAAAATGTTGAGCTGACACATGCTGATGTATGCACACAAAAATGTTGCAGTATATACAAACTAATCAGACAATGTCAACTTTTTTATATTGCAGTAATACCATCTTATACTGACATCATTATGTCAGCATTTGATGATGGCGATAGGCTGTATATTTTATTGTGGGCAAGAGTTTATATTTTACTATACCATATGATGAGTATTCAATTTCTGATCAATAAGCCTTCATTCATCTATCTAGTGTTGCTATTTGCAGAGATATATGGAATACCTTGACCTTTAACCAATCTGCTCCAAAGGTTTATCATTTGGAGATACCCTCTTTAGTATATATTCCCTCCAAGTTTGGTGAAATCCAACATGCATTCTTAAAGGGATAGGCGAAAATTCATTGTTGTTGAAGTGCTTGAATCCACAAAACTAATAAACAAAAAACGATTTTTCCGGCTTTTCTCAAGGTGAGACAGAGAAAAGGGGCAGAGATTCAGCCAGCGCTACTCTTGTTAATTGTCAGTTTGTCGCTGGATTTCCTGTGATTAAACTTTTAGCCAAAATATCACCTCATTATATCAGAAAGGCCTCTGATTCCTGCAGAGATCTATGAGCAAAGAGTTTAAAAACAAATCCTGCTGCTTTCTATAGGCTAACAACCATTTTGAAAGACTTAACTGGCAAGAGAGTCTCAATACAGATACCAAACAGCTAACTTTGATGGCATGTGTTTGATTTCAGCTGAGGTAAACAAACTCTGTGGAAATGTATTCGGCTGACAAAAATAACCTCTTATTATGGTTGAAAAATATTTCTAAACAAAAACCACAGGCTTAGGCTGTTCGATTAATCGAGATTTAATCGATTTCGATTATTGGGTCAAACGATCTGCAAACTAATATAATTGAGTTGAAACGATTATTTGAATTTTTTTTTCGAAAGAGACGCGCATGCGCCATTGAGTCCTTCCCCCAAAGCATTCAGCGGCCCAGCTGACTGGTACTAACTCTCAAGCAGCCGTAAAGTGAAGGAGGCGAGATGTGTGTGTGGTGACCGCCGGTGAAAAAAACAACGCGAGTGGAAAAGCAGGGAGGGCAGCCCCATTCGATCGACAAAAAGGGTCGAAAAAGTTCGAGCAGCAGCATATCATGTAGCGCCCGCGCCGCTCACCGCTATTCTCAAGCGCGCTCCCGCCTGGCTGTTCAGACCAGTCAGTCTGGACCCGCATTTCTCCGCGCCGGTCAGAGAGTGTTAGGGTTGCCATCGTTAAGGGTTTGAATAACCGGGCACTGATATCCTGGTTTCACAGAGGAATAAGTAAGCAGCCGTCAGCAGTGTTTACCTGAACCGGAAGTGATTCAGTTTATTGCGCAAGGTCCAGTCATTTAAAGAATAAATCAGACTTCAGAATAAGGGCACATAATAATAATTGTTTGAATAATCATGATTTCGATATTGTCCAAAAACATTGTGATTATGATTTTTTCCATAACTGAGGAGCCGTACCACAGGCTAAACGGGCTTTTACCCAGCAGAAGTTAGACTGTGTGTATTTTCCCTGCACTACAGAGACTTGCATATGAGCACCCTGCCACTGCTGGACACTACACTATGTAATCCCATTAGGACTGGAGAAAGAGCATGGCAGACAGCCCTAATACATTAGAGGATTTAGCAGATCACTCTACCTGTAAGTGACTGCGGCTTGCCAGGTCTACAGAGCAAGGAAATTATTACCCAAACACTGTAGTGTAGCTCAGTATTCACAGTTTATGAAGTGATTGTTTTGCTCTTGCAGTATTTGCCACATGGGTCTCCATTAGGGGTGTAACGGTACATGTATCCAAACCGAGAATTTTCGATAAGGGCCTTTCGGTTCAGTAATTAAACAAAATAAATTCTGCACATGGACTCGCTGCATTCGCTCGGTACACGTGCAGAATTTATGTGTGCATGTGGGTGTCTATGTACTTTCAAAGTGGATTACCGACAAATTACAGCAAATTTCATTAATATTTTCTATTTCTGTTGAGTTGATACGAGTACCTAACTGCAAAACTTGAACTTTTATTTAGAATGACTGATACCTAATGTAATTTTGGGTGCATAAATAGCATTATCATGTTAACTTGAAGGCTTCAGTTCAGGGGATGTAGCGAAGGGACCTAAGAAGGCAAACAAAAAGCAATAAGGTTTCCCCCTAGATAGTTGGGGCAGGGACAGAGAGACATTTCATCCTACTTGCATCATACATCGATAAACTGTGTGTGCTACAGCACTTGAAAAGTTCTACTTACAGGGAATCTGTCTGGACAAATGGAGAGAAGAAAAAGGGAACAAAGCTTTGGGGCTGATTGCAGAACACTTTACTTTTAATTTTCACCTGCATATTTCACAGGCTTTTACAGTCAACTGTGATAGATGTTAAATTATTCATAAAGAGGGCACATTTACAAATAAAAGGGGTGTTCTAAGATATTCGAAAACTGTAGAATGGACATTTGATTTGATGCTTTACACAAACACATTTAACATTGCCTGTTAAATGTGTTTGTAATATATCTTAAAAACAACAATGTACACAAATATGATTAAGGAATCCTCTCATTCTTTAAGCCCATAAGGCTTGGAGTACAAGCAGCAATTTGTTAAGTTTCTGCCAACTGTGTTTTCCAAAGTATACTCGCCCATCTAATGAGAATGTCCTGTGTCTGTACAATCAATGCTGTTCTTGATGTGTTTTGTCATCAATTATTTTGCTGATATTTATTAACACTGAAGACATAAGCACCACCTCTACTTGGCAGAACTTAACCTCGCAGCTGAGTGTGCACACACATTTATATAGAGCATGTGGGGGCGGGACTGATACAGAGAGACAGAGTTGTTTATTAATGTGCTTGTGTTGTTTGAAGTTGAGCCAGAGGTCGTAAGTTATACACGGATTTTATATCAAAATTGCATCAAAACTATTGTTTTGGAATTGAAAATGAGTAAGATTAATTATCCAGCTGGACTTAGAGGAGTGGTCGGCTGTTTGGCCATCTGCCAGCACTTGGAAAGCTCAGCTGACCTGGCCTGAATAAAATGACATTGGCTTACCCAGGGCTGGAGGATAATTTACCATCTCACTCTTTAATTGTATAGTGACAATATTTACCTGCACATCTAATAATCGGTGTAGAGTGACGTCTTATATCTCTTTAGGGACGTGGCTGGTAACAGAGCATAAAAACATCTGGAATCTATGAGTACCTATACTTTAACACTGCAGTCCAGATTATTTCTAGCTACCATGTCTTGGGAACATTAAGAGAGTGGACTAGAATTATAAGGAGGCTCGCTCCAATGCATCAGCTAACAGCTACTGCCTCTTCTCTCCTAAACTCAGATCTCTTTCACCCCACCCCCTCTCAACCCATCGTTTGCGCTCCAGCCCATTGAAAACAAAGTGAATAATTCATGACCATAGCTGTGTGCATGGATCCAGTGCAATATATGTGTGTATCTGAAACATTCGCTGGGCTTCATAAGTCCTTGCCATAGAGCTATCGTGTACATGAGGACCTTCACAACCACAACTGAAACCCACTGCAAGCCCACAGCCAGCCTTACCCGGCCCCCTCCAAGATATATGCACTAGACAGAGTGAGGCAGGTGCTGAGGTAAGAAGAGGAAGATAAAGGTGAGCAGGCTGACTGCATGAAGCAGAGAGAGTGACAGAGGATGTGGCCGAGACAGTAAGCAGGTCAAGCAAAAAGTAGAGAGAAAGGGAGCATGGAAGAAAAGGGGAGGGAGGCGGTGAAAACCGAAAAAGAAGGTGGTAGGGCTGGCGAAAGGGTGGGAGAGAGGGAGGGAGGGAGAGCACTACGTACAGTCAGCTTTGACAAACCAGCCACATAGCCTGTAGCCTGGAGTAAATGTGATAACTGTTCACAGACCCTATCAGTGTATGCTTCATGCTCCTCTACACCTGGTAAAGCAAATGTCATGGCCACTCACAAACCAGAGTCACCTGGGGCCACATTTATTCACACACATACACATTTTATCTCTCTGTCTCTTACAACATTTTCATTCATTCCGTCTTCCATTCTCTTGCAACCTCCCTCTCTCATAGCGAATTGGAATGAAGGTACTGTATTGGTAAGGTTGAGAAGCATCAAACAAAAAAGGGAGACTGTGGTTTAAGCTGCCAGCTTTAGTGCTCTGCAGTTAGGCTTGAGTACTGTTCATATTTGAACCACATTTCTTAGTACTTTATTCTCTCTGTATGACCAAAAAATGTCAGACCAGGGTTTTTCCTGCATATAAAATTACGAGGCAGCAACCTCCATCAAATTTCGTGCTAATTCCTGACAAAATCCTAGTACAATGGAACAGCTTAATGTGATCTTGTTTGTCCCGGACCAAATTCATCACTATAAGCAGTTGATTACTTTAAGGAATTGTGCAACTTTTGGAGAGCCAGAGGAGATGGCGAGATAGTGCAGCCTGGCATGGCCACAGTCTTCACTCAATGCTCATTTTGTCAAAAGTGTAAAAAAAACCCTAATAGCAGGAACTTGTGAGTGGAGGAATTTCAAGATACAACATCTTCCTTCTCATCTAACGGGCAGTGTGAATTAACATTGCTGATGCTTAAACGTCATCTTCTTTCACAGATTAGCCACTATTTGTAAACAAAACAGTACCTGACCCATCCAGAGCACAGGGCCACATGCAAAAGCCCCATATGGAAATTTAGCCATGCGCTAAAAGCTTTGGAATCAATACTTTACAGTAGCTGCACCATTTCCCAGAGCCAAAGTCTCTATCCAGCTTGGATGGCGCATCGGCTGACACCGCAATCAGATGTGCCCCACTCCTCCTCCCCTCTCACACACACAGGCAAACAATGCTTACATACATGAAAACGACAGTGATATTCCTTGGTTCACAGCAGCGTTATGTTATGCCCTTTATGCGTTATAATATCAATATTTGTCTCGATTTGGCTGCAAGGGTAGAAATCCTGCTTGGCAAGCTCCTTTTCTGAGGATTTTCAATCCGTCACCGCTGCAGACTGAACTGGAAATGTGACAAAGTGACAAAGATAAACATTTTTAAGGTTATGGAAAACCTATTGCATCCATTTTTTTTCAAATACTGCAAAGGGTACATTTAAGGACACAGCTACTTATGCATCACTACAGCTGACAGGATATATGTAATACTAGCTTGTAGAAGCGCTCTCTTTTAGAGACACCAACACATGCATACTCTTTAATTAACATGCATACATTCAGGAAAAAAAAAGTACAGTATGTTGTTTCCCTCGACATACTTGATCACTTCTGACAAATAAGAATCTGATTGTAGCTGACAAAGAAGACAGGTTTGTAAAGTCAGGTGTCTACAAGTATAAAGCCAACATACAATTGGGATGCAGAAGAAAACAGGCAGAGACACTTTATAATGATAAAAATCCTTTGTTCCAGTATCTATTCCTCCACTGCATCCTCAATGATTTTCCTCACATCTTTGCAGTTATTGCATCCTCTTGTTCTCAGAAAATCTTGCACTATCTGTCTCTCAGTTTATAAATTCTCTCTCTACGACCACAGAAAGTTGTGGATGTATTGGTATCTGTTGATCGCTGTGTTTCCAGGGTTCGGCTCTTTGATGCTGCCTGCCTATTAATAATCAATGGGGCTCCCCAGAGAAAACTTCATAAAACCTGCCAGCCAATTAGAACGCGTTTCATACTATGCAGTACCGTATCTCTTCACACACCACCACAGTTCTAAAAAAGCAGGTTGGGGACCTGGGGAGGTCAAGGATGACACGGTGCCAGGCTCAAATTCATGCTATCATATATATGAGAGACTGGGGAATCAGGTGTTGTAACGATTAGACTAACAAACTGCATTCCCAAATATTTGAGTTTTTCAATTTGAATGAAAAGATGAACACAGGAACATCAAAATATTGCACCTCCAGCCTCTTGGAAGAACAAGATATTTTAAACTGTTTTGAGTATTATATTGCATTAGTAAAGAGACTATCATTCTGTTCCACTTTTCTTCCACAATAAAAGCTATAGAAATATTTTATTTCATTATAATGTTTAGGTGGTATTCTTGCCTCTTATAGTCTGAAGACTTAGTTAAAATATTGTTTGATGATGATGTTCCTTTATCACCATCCGATAGGATAAAAAGATTGTTAAATATATTTCAACAGATGCAACATTGAGGACAAGGAACTACTTAAACATGCTGTGAACATAATTAACACACTGTGCCTCCAACTGATTTGAGTATAGCTGCATTTTACCGGTGGGAGTAAATTTGTGCATCCCAAGGACATCTGAATATGGATTAACGTTTAAAATTTGCATCACTAGTTCCCTCTAATTTATCAGTACAGGGAGAGAATGAATATGAAACTGACTGAAGGTAAGCCACTCTTTATAAGATCAACCCATTAGATCACTGTCAACCAGAGATATAAGCCATTACTAAGCAATCTTTCTATTCCTGAGCTATTATGACTATTGATCTACATCTGTCGTTTGTCAGAGACACACTATCTGGTTCACGATCCAGTCAAGTGGCAGCTTGACACATCAGACTAGATCTCTGATATGGGAAATCATGCTTAGAAAAATCACAAAAAGATCTTTAAGTCAGGCAACCCTATAGCTGAATAGTTGGGGCACATGATAAATGGATGCCAGGTTTCCAATTAGACTCCCAGCCAGCGGGTGTGTGTGATTTTTTTGTGAAATTAAGACGTCATTGTAATGGAAAACTACTATGTAGCTGACACTTAATACCAAAACACGTACTTTATTTAGCCTTATCAGTTAAAAAGAATAACATATTAAAGAAGTTAATACAGAGGACAACTTGCTATACTTAATGTGTCGCTAGGCAACACCTTGGTACTGCAAAAACACAAAATCTTGTCTGTGACTCTATCAAGCACACAGCTTAAGAAAATAATTGTGTTGCTAATTCATGCTGAAATTTGAACAGGTGCAAATTATTCTGAACAAAACAAAGCTTTACTTTGAGGGGATACGATGGACAGACATCTTGAGTGGAAACCTAAATTAAATGAAACATAATTGTTACTCATGGCGAAGCAAATAATTTTTCCGTTTAAAGTGAGGTTTATTTTTGCATCACTAAAGAGCTCACCCGTGTCATCGAGTTCAGCCAATTCATATCAAAAATCATTTAAAATAAAAAATTATGACTGTCCACAACTTGCAGTTCATTCAGTCAGACAAGGTGTTTGAGCAACATCAATAAAAACATACATCTACCAGTGGACCCGCTTGAAAAGAGGACCTTGCTTGGCTATTGCCAAATGCAAATGTCCGTATGTGAAAACCACTGCTGAATACATGCATGCAAAATGTCCCAGGTTCAAATTTAACCTCCAGGGATGTGGACAAATACATGAAAAAAAATAAAACATACATGAATAACAAACACTCAGCGACAACACTTTGCTGTAGGATTCTCAAAGGTTTAAGTATGTTTCTGCAGATGCATTTGTCAGTTCTTGCAACATCCCCTATTTTCACTGTTCCTCTCTGTCATTTTCACTGATATAAAAACTGATAACGGTTGGGAGCAAACAGTGTTTCAAGCTCAGCCCGTCCCCAACATTGTGAGTAATGGGAAAAGAGAAAATGGCAGAGCAGAACAGCTACACATTACTAAAAGGTATATCCTCTTCAGCAAAGGCTGCTTGTGGCAAAAAGTCTCAGACTCGTGTCCACAATTTATGAACCACTTTTCATAACATCTGTGAATAATTCCACAATTGTCAATACGTCCCTCCTCTCGGTAGTGTTCCCAAAGCCCTGAACACTGCAATCATCAAGCCCCTTTTAAAGAAAGAACACTCTAGTCACATTAGTAATGCACAATTACAGGCCCATATCAAATTTCCCTTTTTTAGGTAAAATAATTTAAAAAGCTCTGCTCCAACAGCTGAAAGACTTTTTGCACAAAAAAACAGTTTTGATCTCCTTCCAGTCAAGTTCGAGACCATAGTCTTGATCTTAGTCTTACAGGATCTCAGAGCTGCACAGTGGAACACAGTATATTAGTAGACTGAAAGATGGGTAGTAATGTATGGCACAGCACTACACTGGTTTTGAATCTTACTTACAGGAAGGGATTAGTTTGTATCTATACGTAATTACACATCTGACTGAATAAAAATAACATGGGGAATCTCTCAAGGCGCAATTTTTTTGCCTCTTCTGTTGAACATCTACATACCTCCACTCGCTCAGATAAATGAAAATAGCAAAATATGTTACCACAGTTATGCAGACGACACACACATTTACATTACCAACACACTCATTGACTAAGTGTGTTGAACAAAGTCAGAATATTCTATAGTTAAAAAAAGATAAAACTGAGGTTATTGTTTTTGGAGATTGGGAAGAGCAATTAAAGGTCAGTGCTCAGCTTTCTGTAAAGTTAAAAACCACAAACCAAGCCAGAAATCTAGGTGTAGTCATAGACTCAGACCTTAACTTCAATATCCCCAATAACATAATTACAAAGTCATTTTATTACCACCCTAAGAAAATATTGAGGACCTAAGACTTATGTCTCATGGGATTAAGAATTTAGTAACTGTTCAATTTATTTATAATATTCCGACTTGACTATCCTAATGGTGTGTTCACAGGTCTCAATCGATCAGAAAGGTGCAGCTAATTCAAAATACTGTTGCTCGAGTTGTCTATAACATCAAGAAAGTGGATCATATCACCATATCATCATACACTGGCTCCCACTCTGTCTGTCAAAGTCAAAAATCTTTTGTTGGCACTAAATGGTTTAGGGCCAAAATATATTTATGATCTCCTGCTACGTTATCAATGCTGAAGACTTTCCTGTTTGCCACAGTCTTTTCTTAAATCAAAAAAATATTTCTTACACTGCAATACTATTTTAACCATTTTATTTATTATTGTATTTATTTAGTATTTAACTCTTAAGAGTCTTTATTAATGTTTTTTGGATTTCTTATGTTCCTTTTACAATTTGTCATGATGCCGTTTGCCTTGATGTTGAAATGTGCTTTCCGAATACAGTTACCTTGGCTTGATGAAATAAGATATTTTACAAAACAAGCATTAGATGGCTTTTCTGTGTGGTTTTGGTGCCATCCTAAGAAACAAACAAAACTAGTATGATTTGAAAACTCAACATGTTAACACCACAGTGTCGCTTTAGCACTGCGATATCATACTGAGAGAACTGCTTTAAGCAACAGTGCATGATGGTTGTACCATGTTTGACTTCCAGTGTGCTGCCTGATGTAACAGCAGCTTGTTGAATTGATATAAGCCCTCTACAGTCTTGCCTAAAATGTTTTCATTTGTGTGTAGCCATCATCTGATCTTACTCTGGGTTTACCAGTGGTAAATACTCTCCAACAACTGCGCAGCTGGAGTAATGAATGCGATCAACTTCATATTCATAACCAAACCATCCTGAATCCCTGCAAGGTTTCTAGTGCTTCTATCAGTTTCCTGATGTAACACAAATACTTTGCATACAAATAGATGCCATTGACATCAAAAGGTTATAAAATATTTAATCACAAAAAACTGTGGGGAAGTGAATGATGTCATTGATTGGTTCATGAACAACTGGAAGAGTGCTCAAAGTGAGTCTCTTCAGCATTATGCAAACAAGATGTGGCATTTTTATGCAGAACATTTTAACGCTTCTTCAGCGGAAATGGCAAAACGATGGTGCACAGAAGACATTTGAAAGTGACACTTATGACAGCATCTGGAGTTTGCTTATGCATCGGATTATGTGCCTATATTAGGCAATGAGTCCCCAGTATAAATACTACTTAATGTATGCTTTCTGCCAATAAGCATTGAGTTGAATGCCATTATACAAAGACAGATATTTTCATTTTGAGAAAATTCTCTGCACTAATGAAAAGTTAGGATTGTTATTTATTTAAATTATGTAAAACCATGAATAAGTTCCTCTATAATAAATATTTTCTCAGTCTTTACAAACAGGACAGTTAATGTCAGTGATTCAAATCCCTGCTTCACACTCGCGTTGACATTTGTTATCCACATAAAAGAAGTTGGCAACAGATGAAGAGAATTCACTGTATGCTTTTGTTTCAGTCTCTTTTGTACACACAAATCATGTCAGTGTTTTTCACAAAGAATGGTACAATGATTCACTCTTAACTTTTGGGATTAGAAATTATTTATAAGCATTGTTATAAAATATATTCTAGGAGTCGATGGGATGAAGTAGTCAGGCGATTTCTCGTTTTGTGCATCTCTTGGTGTGCATTTTATTTACAAACATTTGACATGGGCAGGATTCAGCCGGTCCATGGATACAATTGTTTAAGGCATTTAGTTGAAAATAGATTTTTGAAAAACATGTTCAGTTCTGTCTTCCTTGAACAACTTTTTCACCTATTCAGAGTCTTTATCATTTCCCAACTTAATCAAGCATTAAGAAAATGATTCCTGAAATTGCATTTACAGCAAAATGCACAAGCAGATCTCTTTTCCGAGAGTAATAATCAATTCCACTGCACATTTCCTTCTACTGCACACCAGCAGTACCTGGTGCAGGGTCTGTAATAAAGGGCACAACTGCAAGTCAACTTGGATCCTTTTCGCATTGTCAGCTCCTCAGTACTACTCTGAATTACATATTATTTGATCATCATAAATCTTAAATGTCAGCAATGATTTGCTTAAATTTGACTTCTTTCGACAAAATTTGAACATTTGACAATGACAATTATAAGCATATTCTGAGTTATGAATATTTAATTCTACCACTCACATTAAAACCTTTATTGCTCTGGAGGTACAGTTGGGACAATTGAAATAAAAATGAGGGGCCTTAAATACATAATTACAATAGAAGGGCGCTCGGAGAGTTCATGCCTCTGTCATCTTTATCACCCTATCTCGCCATATTAAAGAAAGTAAAAATAAATCCTGGATCTCCTATTTATCAGGATTGACTCAAAAAAATGTATGTGTTCTGCCTCGAGTAATGCCCCATCCCTCCAAATTTCATGCAAATTGGTTCATAATTTTCTGAAATTAGATAGTTTAGAAAAGAAAAGGCATGATACTCTATCCCCAAAGGTCACCAAGAGAAATACTGATAGGTGACTGAGGACAAACAAACATGCGTGACTAGGAAAGCTATTTGGTTCACCAAGTCCTGCCAGCATCAACTCACCTCCGCAACTGCTGCGACCACCACCCAACACTAGGGAATCCTTGTGTTGGGGATTTATGTCGTGTCTCGCTCTAGATAGGATAACAGCCCCAAAATGATGATGCCGATTCTCATGGGTAAAAGAAATTTGTGACTGATTAGATTTAACTTTCACTTAGATTTCGCAATTTTTCCAGAGGTAACGCACTGTGCATCTAAGACGCAGATAAGCACACAAATAATCGTCAACAGGCAGACACCCACTTCCCTCTGCTTACATGGATGACTTTCAAATGAAAGTTTTTAAACAATGCTATGATTTGTCGTTAAATCTTTAGGAAAAAACAATCTGTGGTTCTCTTCTTCACCCTCACAACATCCTTCTTCACCGCCACATTTCTCTTCGGTGGCTCACCCCCTCCCTACACCTAAATTTGTCAGTTGTCGATATGTCGTGACCGTCTGCCAAGTGCAGTAATTACAGTACAGCAGTAGGATCTGAGCAATATAGAGAGACGCAGCATATCAAACATGACTGCACAGGGCAACGGGTGTAAAAATTCATTCTCAGAACTATGGGCTGCTGCATGCGACAGAGCACCAGGCCAAAAAATATTACAGTTTTCCTTTCTCCTCATGTATTTGCTTAGAGGTTATTAATATTATAGCATTTGAGACATATTGTAGATTGTATAAAACGAGTCATAGGTTTAATCTCTGACCATCCCACTTATGCACATTTCACATTCCAAAGCTATCCGATGTAATTCATTGATAAAAAGATCAACACTGTGAGACACAGAGTTATTCCGGCCACTTACATGCTCACTTTACCTCTAAAAATGCTGAGATCTCACACTTTGACTCAGACGAACTCATTCACACACACACACAAACACACATACATGCACTTGTTGATGTATTGGCTATTACATTGCAATGACAGTACTGGCAATGGGCCCAGAGCAGTGGATAGTTTATGATGTTGGGAATAATAGGGAACGGTTAAAAATAACGTTATTATCAAATGCACCACAGAGACAATGGTGACGTATGAAAAGGGGGCACACTCCCTGACAGGTGATGTTGGAAAGGACACACTCAGCGTGGGTTGCTGCAGAAGGGGTTGCAACATAATACAAATTTGCCAGACTTTTAACTGTAACTGTCACGAAATTTAATGGACGGAAACGGAGCAGACAATAAAGAAGTAATCTACAGTAGTGAGGGCATTATGATTGCACAGTGACAGTATGATTACATTTTTACAACATTATTCCAAGCCGTACCTCAAGAAAAATGACATAAACCACAATAAACACATTAATCTTAGTATTAAAAAATACACGTTTAAAGGAGGTTAATGTGGGCTATGGTCAAGCAATTGGTAACATTTTTCTTTTCCAAATGGTATTACAGACGGCCAAGTCTGTAACTAGGGCCAACCAACCTTAAAGTGTGATAAGTCTCTTTTGGATTTCTACGAAGGATGCTCATTTATTGGTTGCCCCATGGCTACGCAGTGCTAGATTAACAAAAGAGTTATTACTGGGCAGGGCAAATTGCCAGTGTTTTAAATTAAACTGGAATTTTTGCAAGAGTGGTTCATTTTGAGATAGCAAAAATAAACATGTTTGGGATATGCTGAAAAACATAGATACTTGAGACTTGGAGTTTGTGGCATACGTACTCTTGTAAGTTTTATATTTTGCATGCACACCAACTGATTCTTTATCCCTAAACGTACAGATAAACAGATCGATCACGTTAAGAATAAAGGTGAGAAGATATGGTTCCTTATTAATATTTAGCATTTCATTCAGGATTCAGTATGCCCTGAAACTGAAAAACAACAAATCTACAACTCTTTACGTTGAAGGCTAATCAATAGCCTCTGGAAAGAGTTTGGAGATGAAGCGTTCATTTCTCTAGAGCTACAATAATGACCTAATACCTCCACTTCTAAATCCACAGGGGTCTGTGAGGAATTATGTGCCTTTTCTATATATGTGTATGTGTGTCCATGTGTTTCATTATGTGTGTATGTGTGTATGTGTGTATGAGTGTGTGTGTGTGTGTGTGTGCGTGTACATTTGCCTGCATGTGAAATTGCATAATAGTCAACAGAGAAAAATGTATTCCCCATTTTCTCTGGGGCAGTTAATTAAAAGCTGTTGATCCTTTTCAAGCTCCACAAAGCAAACCCACCACTCAGAACAGGGAAAACACTATGGAAAGGTATGATTGCAGATTAAAAGAGAATTTGTAATGCCCGAAAAATCAAGGCTCACAGTTCTTTCATATTCAAACAGCTTGGATGGGGGTTGACTTAAAGACACTGATCTTGCCGTGTAGTTTGTCCTAACACAGAGTGTGTGTGTGTGTGTGTGTGTAAAGAGCTAGTTTGCACCACTAATGCTCTCACATACCAAACAGTTCTTTGCTATATTCTACATAGTGTTGACAAGATGAATACAACCGTGTCTAATCTACAGGTCATTGACATTGTAACACTGTAGAAATTTGACATTACTACAGTGTTGGTTACATTTATAAAGTCAGTGCATGCTTCTCTATTAACATCATAGTTCCACCAGTACCTAAAAAGACTTAAGTTTCATGCTAGAGAGCCAAATATGTCATTCACCCCATACTCACACACAATAAAAAGTGTGAATGCAGGGTTTGTGTGTGTGTGTGTGTGTGTGTATGTGTGTATGTGTATGTGTGTGTCTGTGCGTGTACAGCAAAAGCCCTCCAGTTCCTCCAGCTTCATTTTTGACCAAAAACATTGTCATTTCTTTCGAGCGTGATCAGATACATAAATTCACACACGGATTCTCACACACATACAATCACACAGACAGACCATAACTTTCCATAACTGTATATTCTTTACAAAATTAATATGCAAGTCAGAGAGTTTGTTTTGGAGACCTAGTCCCATGAGAGGTCCATTTTTGGGGTTGAACCTTATATAAAATCATAACGTAAGCAGGTAAGATATCCTTCTGTGGACAATTAACTGACCTCCTGCAGAATGGGGGGTCCCTCTCCTTGGGCTCTGAGAAATGGGATACGCAGAAATACAAGCAGTAGAGTAGAGAGAAAGATCAGTGGAAGTACACACACGAGTATAACATCAAGTTTTTTCTTTTGCTGGAAATAAATAATGAGAGCTATGATGCACAAAGCTATCAATAAGATTCAAAGTTTCATTGTCAGACAGTCTAAGTTTGAAGTAGCCGATGTTGTATAAAAATGTTCTTAAGAAGAATTACTTTGAAGCTGACAAAAGCTCAGAGGGGAAAAATAGAGTGAAGCAAAAGAGAATCATCACTGATGAAAAACAAGAAAAATAAAGCGGCCGAAAAATCAAAGAAGCAACATTTCCCTATGTAACTAGCCATTTATACCCACTAAAATGTGATTATGGTGAGATTAAAAAATAATTAACTTCCCCGGCGGAAAGAACATTAATGAATTTAGGGTCATTATTATGTCTGCTGGCCAGACAACACAAACCGAGAATGAACGGATATTACTTCATTCCTTCTGTTATACGTTCGTGCCTGTAATTTCATTACACAATATACAAGTCATCTCAGACCGTAAAGGCATAACAGCTTGAGATTAATTTGATGATATTTAGGCCTGTTATTATATTACAGTATATGTTGGTGTAATCCTCACAGCTCCTTTGGGACAACACTGACACTCATATACACAGACAACAGTGTTGAGTGCTGAGGCATTCGTTAATCTTGTAAACATCCTTTCACTGATCTCTCATTAATTCAGCCCAGAGGCTGACAAGGAGAAAGAGAGGGAGGGACAGAGTGAGTGAGTGAGTGAGTGAGAGAGAGAGAGAGAGAGAGAGAGAGAGCGAGAGCGAGAGCGAGAGCGAGAGAGAAGCGTGTATTTGAAATTGAGTCAATTAACCACAAGTGTAATGGCAGCTCTTTCCTCTCTTTCACCAATATGCTAATATCAAACCATGCTAATCTCTTCTCTCTCAAAGGCTTTTTTTGAAATACTGTTGCAGTATATCTGCATTTTATAATTACTTTTCAAAACACTTTGTGTATCTAATGTTTGTAACTTCTTTCTGCAAGCAAGTGAATATCTGTGGAGCTTGAAGACAGACTTTAGGGAAATCATTAAAAGGTACAGCGAATAAAATTACTGAGTGTTAGTGATATTTCAAACAAAACAAAACGCACTAAAAATGGTGGTCCTGAAGGAGGATTGACTATAGCAAACATTTCGGCCCAACAATAACTACACACAAAATGGGGTGTAGTGGGTGCAATTACGAAATCAAACAAGTCTAAAGGCGTGCCTCATGATCCAGCATTGGGCTCTCACTATTAGCTTGACCTATTCCTTGCCCCCTTGACCAATCTATACAGAAAGCCAGCTAGCAAACAAAGCCACCCTGAGCGGACAATCACACCTTAGTGTCTGAGAAGCTACGTGTGGACCTGCTGTGTTGTTCAATGAACAAAAGTAAGGCTGTTTGTTAACTTTGTTTCTACCATGCAATCGCCTTGCTCTTCAGGGACAACAAATTTGTGAGCTCACCAATTAACTTTTCACACAACCGATTTGTTTGAACTGATTGTGTGCCATCGCAAAATAGTTTGTTTTACATCCTATTGCCTCATATATAGTATTTAACTCATTAAATGGTTGCTGATTAAGTATTTGTTGCTCCACATTGTCAAAGTGTCTTGGCTAAACATCTTCAGAAACATTTCTAGTACAAAAAGATGCTAAAGCAGGATTTAAGAAAAATAACAACATAATATTAATGTGTACTGTATAAACCCTCAGGGTGTGATGCTGGAGTCTTGTGTAGGTCAGTGGAGAAAAGAGACCTCTCAAATATGAGCAGACACTGAGACAGATGGTGATTTTACCCCAGCATGGGAAAAGAAATGGCTCTTTAACATCAAACCTCAGCACGTTACTTTGAAACCAGCTGTCCAGTCACAAAAAGGGACGGTTAGTCTGGGGCAGCAGCCAGACTCCTAAGCAGAGGTGCATGAGAAATGGTGAACCAGGAAAGATGGAAACCCTGGCACACTGCTTTCAAAGATTTGCAAAATTAATAAAAAAAATTTAAGCCCCAATTTCTAAGTGGGTATTTACCGGTTTATCAAATTCTCGACTAGAAAACAATCCTGTAACTTGTGAACAGTAACTTTGATCCTTTTTCATCACTCTCCACATTCTATCGCCGCTGCCCTTGCACTAACCATCTCCTAAGCCTCGTCTCTGGATCCAGCGACTGAAGGGACCTTCTATAATTACAGAATGTAAATGTGGGACGTTGACACATGTGTTCTGTGTATTATAACAGACCGGACTAATCGATTAGCAAATAAGATGTAGACTATTTTTTATATTCGAATAAATCTACTCAAGTGTCAGTGGAATGCATGCCCATTTTCAAAGTCTGAGTGATATTCAGTTTGGTTAATGACCTATCACGTCTTATTTTCATCTGCCCTCATCTGTTCTCCAAAAAGCCAGCCCTCAATACTCTGACTGACTTGCCTTCAAAATGCTTCAGCGAAAAAAATGTAACTCTGTTCTATTAAGTGTAATGTCAAAATCAGTAGGTCAGACTCTTCTTTGAAATACAAATTAATAAGACACAATTTTCTTTCATGCTGTTTTAAACGAGCACTTCTTGGCAAGCACCATGCTCCAAATCAGCCTTGAGACATTCATAAGCAGCGTGTCACCACTGCTGAGCTATTGGCGTCACGGATGTCTATCAAATTAATATCTGTGGATGTGAACTTTCATGATCAAAGTGACAAACCCTAACTTCTTGTTGCAGAACGAACGTGCACACTTGTTGAGAGAAACACACACACCACTTGCTTGTCGTTGCCTCACTAATTTGTCAATGCCCGTCACTACACTAGAACAGAGAATACAGCTGGTTGTTATGTTGCAGTCATGCTACACTCAAAGTGTTGGACCATTTTACATCCACGCTTTGGTTGCTAGGCTGTAAAATGTGCCAAAAATGGGGGAACGTGAGAGACAGGGTTTAATGGAATCAAGTATGTGGAGGTGTTTCTCTATTACTGGAAATATTCCAATGCAACCAGTGAGTTTTCTAGTAAAAACAATATTTGCTCTGGGCTTAAGAGTCAGTCTCTTATGACATGATAAACTGACTTACATTAAAAAAATAAATAAATTACACTAAATTTATGTGGAATGATACAATCAGAAACAAAACTGTGTATTGACAGATATATCACTATGAAGACAAATGCAACAATTTACTTGTGACCAAATACAAAAAAAAACACAGTAACATCAAAACTCTTAATTTGTAAAATCATACATTTGCCTACTCTCATCCATAAAGCCTAAAAACTAGAGATAAAATGTTCATCTCAACAAGTCTTCCCGTCGACCAACCAAAAAATAGATTAGCAGCATGAAATAGATTTAGGGAACCAAAAAATGAAGTCATTATTCATAGTTAACAGGGGATGATAGTAATGTCTCACCTGTGACAAAAAGCAAAAGCATCTTTATGACAAACTCTTCAACATTTGTAGCCAGCTACTAAAGCCATTTAGTAGCAATAATATGTTTTCATCTTTCATAATCAATAAATAATCATGTTAAAGCCTTTCTATATTTGCTATTTTAACTCGTTCTTTAATCATTAATTATG
The DNA here is from genome assembly GCA_038501795.1 of Pseudopleuronectes americanus. NCBI lineage: Eukaryota > Metazoa > Chordata > Actinopteri > Pleuronectiformes > Pleuronectidae > Pseudopleuronectes > Pseudopleuronectes americanus. Next base: position 7,906,368 of record CM076720.1, read on the forward strand.
TTTAACCGGGTTAAACATAATAAAAACCCCAGATACAGTCCAGTGATATTTAATTCAGGGTTTTTCTTTATCTTTATCTCGACTAAATCCTCTTTTTTTCCCTACACTCTGATTTTTCTACTGAATTTGGAAATCTGTCAGACACATTTATTCTCAATTTCTAAATTAGAACTATCAATGCTTAAAAAAAAATCAAATACATTCCTGTTCTCACTTTCTACCTCCCTGCTTCCCTCAATAAAGTAGCGCCATGTTCAAATAACCAACTGACACTGTGTGAAACATGAATGAGCTGCACATGAGCGATCCAGTGTGACCAACAGCCAATCATTTATCAGTACTGTCATTGACCCTTCGGTGTGCACTTCTACTTTCTCTCTTCATCTTAAACCTGACAGATAACTGACAGAATACTTACATTGCACCTACATAATGATGATATAAAACTCCAGATATCTCAACCACATGGTTACATTGTCACAAGTATAAATTCTCCACATTTAAGAACAACAAATCCTACTTTAGAGACACATACCATGAACCGTGCTCAGTCCAGTTTCATGAATGGATAGGCAGGGGAGTCAGAGGTCTGTTCATTGTTAATGAGCAGAAGAAAGTCCATGTGTGCTGTCTGCTGTGGTAATGGAGGGTCTGGAGGCAGAGACACAACTGCAAGAAGTAACAGAGGTAATAGGATCACGGCTGTCCATCTGGTCTCATCCCTTGACACACTACAAGCTATAAATAACACGTCAGCAGCTAATACCGTTGATTTAGTAATTCTATCTCTACTACAGGGACAATTTAATGTGCAAATGCAACCAAATGAAAATGTTTACATCCATTCAGGTTGAAGCTTAATTGATTTAATGGTTTATGCAACAACTCTAATCTTTTTTGGATTACTTTATCTATTTTTTTCACATAATGTTTGAAAATTACTCCTCTAATTACCGAGAGAGTCCTCACAATAGTTACTGATGTTTCCATAGGCCTTCTTATTTACTGATCTGAAAATAATGACCAATGAGGGAGGAACTCTTTCCTACAAAGTGTAATCTGGCGTGTTAGAGTGTTGTAACCTTATTCTGGTCAGAAACTCCCCATGAAAACAGTGGGACCTACTGGAGATCCCAGCATTGTATCACATAGCAGGTGCACCATGTTATGTCACAAAAGCATGTACAGCTTCCACCCAATCAATGCGTACAGCAGGTAATGCAAGTGGAGCCCGATACACACCTGCAAGGTTTCCTGACTGTATTTTGCACAGTTGTGACACTATTATGGTGACAAAACCAAAACTACTCGCAACTGCCTCTGTTGAAAATAATACTAGCTGGGAAAAGCTTGGAGAAAAGAAGACAGGAAGAAAAAGACTACACAATATTGAGGGTCTATGGATATGATATTTTTGGCTTCATTAAAAAACTGACTGATCTTGAATAAGGGTATCACCATTGTATAGACAATTGCAAATAAGATAAATAATGAAATGACATATTTTATTCGCCTTTTTTCCTCAAAATTTCAATGGACCTGGATCTTTCATCTAATAAAAACAATCAAATCAATTAATATCCTGACACCACACAAGTAGAAATTCCTCACCATGTGAAAAAAGGTTCATTCCAGTTACAATTTACATGGGAGAGATTATTTTCAAGAGCATATACAGTACTGTATCTTCTGGAGAGCAGAGACTGTAGAAATCGGAGCACTCAAAATCTTACTCACTGTAATATCCAACACCACACACAGATACACGCCCCCCACTCACCTCTGGCACACAGTAATGTGATTCATATCAATTTAATGCTTAAGCCAGTGACAGCCCCCCCTGGTCCCTTAGGTCCATCACCTGTTTGAGGTCTATGAGAGCGACACAACACGATGGAGAGGAAGAGACACTGTAAGAGGGAATAATGCTGCGGGAGGCAGTTGATCTGCAATGCTGCCACAGTGTTTGGTGTCTGCATGTCAAATGCCAGTGCACTCCATAGGAATACGATAACGAGGACTGCACACAGAGGGAATGCAAAATGAGATATCAAACACATTGGAGAATCACAGAGCACAGCACTGAGCCATTTAATAAGGCGGATGGAAAGACCGCCTGCCTACGTTGGACTTCAATTTTATAATTTATCTGTGTGGTGACAAGACAGAAGATAGAAGGACGAAGCGTCATGACTCATATCTCACAATGTATTTTCTGCTAGAGTCTAATGATGATGTGCATTGTCAAAAGATCCCATTAAAACGTAAACTCCTAAATAATGAACTGAAGAGGGAACCACATAGAATTAACATTTAGCTGAATAGTACACTCTCCAGTAGCCTGGCAGCCCATCGATAGAGTTGTGCATTAGTATTTAGCTTGACCGTACATTGCTCACCAAGTGCAGTTCAACAACATTGTTTGGAATAAGTGATGTGATGACACCTGAGATATGTGATCATAACTCATCAACAACAAAAGAAAGTAAAGAGTAAACTTTCTGGAGGTCATGGAGACGTTTTAAGTTACCTTAGTGAAATGTTGACCAATTCTAAAAGGAGCAGGGGGGGATTTGCAAGTCAACTGTAACTGTAATATTAATAATAATCACAATCAGAAATACCTAATTGATCCCAGGGGGAAATTGTGTTACAATAGCTCAATGAAAAAGTAGAAATATAAGCATATAAAGATTTTTATTTTTGTATTGGAGATAACATGCCATTTCATTCAATGATTTTTTTTAGACCTATATATATGAAGGCATATACGGCCCCTTCAAGTCAAAGAGTAGACTCAAAAATGTCAAGTTTCGATTGCAAATCGAGACACATGATATTTCCATACTACGTGTTTTTTCTGTTACCAAAATCAGCATGTCCAAAATACATCAACACCTGTGACAGCACGGCCAAAACGTTTGGGGACTTGTCACTGTATGACCCAGTAGTCACGATCAGATTGTATCCCCGAGTTGACAATCTTTCAAATTGGTAGACAAAATAATATAGGAAGCAAATTAAATCACCTACAAAATTGTATGGATTAGGATTTGTGAATAATAGACATATGAAGAGCCTTGTCTTCCATTTTGAACAGAAAACAATGTACTCACTCTTTGGGAAGAATTCACTACTGCTTTGGTGAACATGAGAGATTTGGGGGCAACCTCAGCTCTCCTCCATCCAGAGCTGGATACACACGGTGACCCGGGAAAATGTCTGAGGATATCTTGACCCTGCACAATATGAACGAGAAGAGACACCATTAAATCAATGGAGGTTTACAATAGGGAGGTTGAAAACAATAACCAAGGGAAAAGGTAGATTAAAGCAGAATGTGAAGTGATCAATTCAGTGTATAGCTCTGTTAAAAGCTAGTGAGCAGCAACACACTAAAACAAGGCCCACCGCCATTTTATTGAGGAATTGCATACAGCCACTGTTACAAATTACCTGCGTTTGACATGACAAACAATTTGCCTTATCCTGCTGAAGTACAGCAATAAGTGCTCATGGTAACGCAAGCCGCCATTTTGTTCTGTAACTAACTGCGCATACTGAATTTGCTATGAACTTAATTGGCGAGAGGGAGCTGTTAACTCTTTAAAACAACTTAGCACCAAACAAACGGCCCCCTGCTAGAATAATTAACAGGATAATTTAAACGTCACTCAGCCTGACACAGTTTCTCCCTGAGAACTTTACCTGAACTGTGTTTGAACGAGTCCAGAAGCTTCAGACATTTTACTCACAGAACTCATCAGAGAGGAGACGCGCGAGCTACCTGCCAGGTGGTCAACAGAAGACACTCTTCAAAATAAAACGCACCCGCGCAAAGATACAGTGAAACTAGCCATCTACGACAGGTGGCACGCTTTTATTTTGAAACCCTTTCTCTGATACGTAATACAACTCAGAAACAGCCGCCTGTGAGAACAAATGCAGATAGTTAAATTCTACACTTTCACTCTGGGTCTTTCAAAATATATACATAAAAAGTTCAAGCTACATAGGGCAGAGCAATGAAAGCAATATCAATAATATAATGATATAATCCTATTTCTTTTTATTTGTATATGATTATGTCAAGTACAAGGCACAATTTACACTTGTACATCATCAAAAGCAAGGAACAGACCTACGAAACGGGGAGAAAAGGACTTAATGAAGCTGACCTTTTAACTTAAATCAGTTCTATATAGGCTGATAAACTTGATCCATCCTTTCTAACACCTATGAAATACGTCCGTCTATTTTTCATACCAAAATTTGCATGCATCACATTAAACCAGCCTGTTAGTGTTGGAGGTCTTGACATAGCCAATTTTTGTGACAGCTTATTTAACTGCCGACTAACATTATTCTAAAAATTTGGAGAAGCCAAGAAGCTGTGGTGGCAAATTATATAATACGTATGCATGCCGCAAACACATGTGAGGAGGATTAACATTTTGTGGAATGCCTTCAGATTATTACAATATCTTGCTGTTCATCAAGTTTTATAATTCTCTGCTCATGAAGTGGATTTTAAAACCACAACCTTCTCTCGGGAGGACAGAATTATAGCCTTTAAACATTCAACTATTTATTGTGATTATTATCGATATTTATATCTCTATGGGAGCTCACCCTGTACAATGAAGAAACGTCTGAAATAATTTTTCTTTACCTCAGTAAGAGCCCTATTCTATTATTTAGGTGGTTCTTTCACTACATTTTCCCACATATACGCTGAAAGGTGGAAATACAATGACAAGTAACTACACATTCACACTCTCTCATACTGCCGGTGTGTTTCTATTGATCTCTGTATTCACTATTGCCCTGGCATTCAATTTTCTCCAACGGCATTTTTCTCTAACAATTTCATAAATATGATCATCACCTCAAAAAGTCACAGTCGTTCCAACAGCTTAACTTATTTATTTCCCCCTCCCTCAACCTTTTTATAGGACTTAACAAATACTGAATGTACAGGCCAAAATTTATTCCTGACTGTTTATAACATTAATGAAAAAGAAGAGAAGGGAATGAAAACTCCTCAAGTGCTGTCAACCTGTCGTAGTTAAAAATTATCTGTGACACTGCTGAAATTGCAAATTATGGACTTCTGTGCACGAGAGTGCGTGAATATGACAGTGGGCTTGTGAGATTGTGCTTATGCAAGTTTATGAATGTGAATTTTGTGTCTGGGATCAACAAACAAGAGAACCCTTGCTGGGCAGAGGAGGCATTTTTGCATTTTAAGTTGGTGTCAAAGTCAGCAAGTCCCAGGTGTCACCTGTTCTTAGTTTTATGTGTCATTTCAAAGACTTTGCAAGAACCGGGGACAAGACACTTTAAACATGACACCAGCAACTATCTAACACAGTCAGTGTCTCTAAAACATTTCTCTGACATGTCTTAATCAGGACACATCTTCCCATCATACGTGGGTTGTTTTAAATAGTACCAAAGCCAAGCCTTTGTATGCTATGAATATCATCACCCTGTACAAAACACAGCAACCTGATCTACACACCCTGAAGGAAAGGCCAGTGCCATTCCCTTATATCCTTCCCAACAGAGCAGAACAATGAGCACCAGTGACCTTCACTTAGATGATGTGGTAGTAGGGTTATTGGAGGGTCATATACTGTATAAAGCATCAGCCTCATTCTGCCTTTAATGATAATCCTCCTTGACTCTGATGGAAGAATATGATGCAGTTTAAATGCGATAATAGCAAGATGCACAATGCCCTCTCTAATCGCTCATTGCTGTTGTTATGATTGAAATCCATTCTCCGTCACGGCTCTAGTGCTAAGTTGAACTCTGGCTCTGTGTGGCAGCCAATGGGAGAGATGGTCAGCATATGAAGATAAATGGCTGTGTGGTAACCACCTGGCAGCAGAGCCTCAACCGTAGCTCTGTAGAGGCAAAATGGTCCTCTGCTTCAAGCTCAGACACATGGGACCATTGAGAAAAAAAACCCCGACACAAACCGTCCTCTGTACCGCCTTGGCAGGAGAAACCCTCTGAGTAGTCCCACAGCCCACCTCTTCCTACCTCCCCTCTTCTCCTGGTCCTCACTCTGTCTCCATCTCTCAAGATCTCTGCTGGACTGTTGCCCAGCAAGCAGAGGAAAAGCCCTTTTACAGTAACAGTTAAAGACAGAATAGTACCAGAGGCAGTGTCAGGATGAGGTTAGGTGGCTGCTGTGTGAAAAAGCCCTGGACGGAGAGATAATGGTGTAAATAACAGCTGAAAACACACCCTAGAAGATACACTGAATCAAAACATGGCAACTCAAAAATAAATTATACAACCACAGAACATGCTACAGCTTATAAATGTAAAGTATTTTTGGAGAAAATTATTGCTCATAAATCTGCTGAAATGTTTATTTTTTAATCCAGAAATACAAGGATAACTTAACCATAATTTAACGTTTGAGGAACAGCAGGTTTCAGTCCCAGGTGGTTTATTAAAGGATCTACAGTACCCTTTCATTTTCATTTGGATTATAGACTGTGTCTTTATCTGAATATTTATTCTCAGATTTGAGAACACAAATGTCTTGTAGACTGAAGTCTTACAGCTGCGACGTTCATTCATGGCAAATTTACATTTGGATTATTGAGGATTATTCTCTCTCTGAGTTGTTTTGTGAATGGGCTTGAGATGTAAATGAAGTGGGATCATTGCTATTGAGCTGTGAGTGCATGCCTAGTGAGAAGGATAGTGTCAGTGATTAGTGTCTATACGACGAATATCGATCAGCTGCTGCCAGGCTCAATAGAAACAAGCATATGCAAGATAACAAGGCACAGCGATCACAGTAAAGGGGGGGGACAACATCATGTGACGTCCTCCCTCTGCGAAGTTTGTATTCCACACACAGTTGTGCAAATGAGCAGTAGAACAGGGGAGAGATGGAGAGAGATGGATGACTCGCACCTGGCAAAGGGAGACTGATTAATTGTTTGTGAAGAGGGAGAGAAATTTTGCAGATAATGGAAAGAAAACAGAGGAATAAAAAGAGAGATAAGATAATCAGAAGAAAGATTGGGCTCTGGATCTGTGTGGGTAAGTGCTTATGGATGTTAATAAAAGTAGGATATATATGAAAAAATGGAAAGTAACAAAAAAGATTTAAGGTAGTAGAATAAGAGAGTGGGAAGGAGCGAGAAATAGAGTACAAGATGAAGTAAGAGTTTGAGGAGAGACACTAAACGAATCAAATCATAAAGTTCATCTCCTGGCTTTAAACCTGTGCCAGCGTCTTCCTCTGCTAATCCATCATCAACTGTTCCCATCCCTGCTGCCAAGCTGGAATGTGTGTGTAGTCCTGAGTGAATAAACAACCTGATAAATGAAGGTCGCAACCAGACAAAGTGGCCAATCTCAAAACTGTTGCTGGGGACGCAAAGGGCCAAGTAAACCATTTACTGACCTGCAGCATCACCTGCATGTCAATGTTTAGAAAGTTATCTGGTCTGTGGTGTCAGTTTGGTTCATGGTTTGTATGAATCCTTGGGTTAATTAATGTAGAACAGATTTTACTTTGTGTTTACCTTGTTTCAGACGCACTGCAGTGTTTATTATAGCGTATGGGTGTGAACAGCTGGTGGGGTAAAAAAAATTGAACACTTCTTTGTTTCACGGTTTGGTTATTTGTCAGTGTGTGTGAGAGAGTGTGTGAGTGAAAGAGAGATAACCGGCGTTGCTGTGTGGCTCAGTGTTCAGCCATCCACAACACAGAAACAGTAATCAAACAGAAAGGCAAAAAACAAACCACCATGACTACAACCTGGAACACCTGCTATCACACTTTCTACTGGGCCTCAGTCTCTAGCCCACCATTAAGGATTTGCTCTGCAAATACCTAAAGCAACCTGGGAATATGGTTAGCCATTAGTGAAGGACACCCTTTTAAGAGGTCATGGGTTTAGCAAATAGCACAGAGCCTTGTAGCATGATGGGACGTTGCTGTATTACAGACAAGATAGACTAACAGTATCGAGTAACATGGTCCTCTTGCTGCTGTAGTATTTTACAGGTATTCATTCAATTTATTGTTCAAATATGTGAACGTATATTTGGACTTTATCAGGACTAATTATATAATATAATTATATAATCATACATTATTATTAGTTGAAGTGTTTAAAGGGGGGCACAGCAGCCGCCTTGTAGGAAGATTTGAGCTAAACTAACTCTGACATGCCTGTCACCAAAGTCAATCACAAAACCAAATATGCAAGCTAACACGTCGTAAACAACACAATCAGATTCACTAACATGTGCACACATGCAAACATGGACACATTCTCTCTCTCTCTGCACCAGTTTACTAATTGCTGATTATCCCTCATCAGCTTCATCAAACTCCAGCGCATCACTATGGGGTAGATTACACAGACAACCGTGCCAATGTTAATGATAATGGAAATGGAGAGTACTCATCATCAGCCATGACACACACTCTGATTTCAGTCGTTATTAGTTATGATGATATGGGCTGATTAATAATTTAAATAATCAAGTTGATTCGTCCAACTAGGTGATGCACATTTTTAAATGATTTAAAACCATTTAATTTACCAGAGACTATACTGTATATTAGATATCCACATTTAAATGGTCTTTCAGTCAGTCTAACGATTACAAAAAAAAATTCAGTTCTGATTAAAACATTTCCACAGACTATATTAGCACTTGTTTTTATTTTAAATCTGTGGTTTATGTCAAGTGTGTGTGTGCATGTGTGTAAATGTGTTTTGTTCCTCCTCTGACAGATTGTTAAACTAGCTGAGCCAAACGATGGGCTTCCTCATTAGCCTCATTAAGCTCAACCCTTGTTTTGTTAATTGACATAAAAACAAACACTTGCTCATGAAAGAAAGACTGCCAATTATCTTCTGTCCCCTCCCCCCATTTTTTCTCTGCCCTATGTGTGCGTGTGTGTGTGTGTGTGAGAGAGTTTGTGTGTGTGCGCGTGTGTTTGTGTGTGTGTGCTTGCTTATAAATCAGGGCCCAAGATGAACCCATCTTTGTGTGAAACCCTCATTCACCCCAAATTAATCAAATATTTATATTTTAATTACTTTGTTACTTGCAGGTAGCCTTCACTTATCTTCTTTGTAGAGAGGTTTTTATAAAAGTTTCACGAAAAACTATTAATAATGAAAAAGCTAATATTTCCTTAAAACTTTGCATATGGACATTTTTGGGATAGTTAAGCTTTTAAAATGATAATCATTTTATCATTTTGCTTTGACTGAAGAGTTTAAAGAGGCTGGTGAAAGAGGCTCCAGGAGGGTTGGTGAAAGCCTCAGAGACTGAAAAAAGCTGAGAGCAGTTATCTTAAGTTCCAGTGTTATGGGAAATAATAAACTAAGATCAAAGAGAAAATATCAAAGAGCACTTTTGGCAATGTAAAGATGAGTTGTCACATTTATATGTTTTAGGTCAGAATATCACACAATGCATTTTTGTTGATTTATCCACTCGGGAGAATCTTGTTCTTCTAAACACAAGAGAGAAAAGCATGCTTGCTGGTAACCATGGAGACCCCACAGTATTTCTAAGAGGAACATAGCAGAAAGCTTTAGTCAGACATTTCCACGTACTGTGAAAAACGATGCTTTGTAAGTCTTGCATAAAGGATGTGGCTGGAGCCATCAGTGAAACACAAAATCAATAACTGTCGTGGTTTCCATGTGGAAAGAAGGTGATCACTAGCAGCAGAAAGACACAAGCACTCAAGTCTTCTAGGAGCCTTGACACACACACACGGACACACACACAAGCCTGTGTACACAGTAGCGTTTGAGTTGTTTGCGATGGTGACAAATGCATAAGAAAAGAGCAGAGGACCGAGATGAGATTTTTGTGGGAAACGTTTAATCTCTTTCATACACGGAGCCAGATAACACTGCACAGAGTCTGACAAACACACACCAAACACACACCAAAGACACACACACACACATGGAGATCAAGCTAAGAAATGGGTTGGTAGGCAATCTCTACAAATGTGACACAACATGTAGCGATTGAACATGGGATGATTTATCACCCATCTGCAGGTGTGAGCTGGTTGGAAAAAAAGTGACAGCTGAAAGTTACGTTGTACTATCTAGAGTACGAGTGACTTAACATATGCAAACAAAGCAACCCTTCAGCATTGTTGACCAAGAAGTGTCAAAGACAAAGACGCACATGCACACACAACGTTCCGCACACTGAAATCCCAGGTGATAAGAAGAGAGTGGGACTGGCCAAGGAATGTCTTTGCTTGACATTTGCAGAGGATTCATAGAGAGAAGGGGAAAGGGAGAGAGAGACAAGTGTCAACCCAGGAATGAGTCTGGACAGCCAGGATGTAAGAGCGGAAATCAATGAGGATCATTTGTCCACCAGTGTCTGCTGAAGACACTGTCAACAGGACATTACCAGGAGTTTCACACAGGCTCACATGCCTCAAATCAGTGAGAGGTGTCGAGTGCCTACCTCTGCCAAGGCTCAACAGTCCCCCTGTGAAACCACATTTAAATTCACTAGATTTGGATTTTCATTTGGATCTCACAAATAACAAGAACTCAAAAATATCCTTCCCCTGAACATGTCAGATCTGTTCCCATCAAGATCTATGAATTATTCTCTGAGAAATTAACAAATATGAGGAGTAAAAAAAATTAAATGTTTCTTTTTCTGACCCTAGTATTTGCTTTTAAGATAGAACCAGACAACAAACAAACCCTAACCCGAATGACCTCCTCAGCTGAGGAAATGTAATATGTAATATGAAAGGGCTCATAATTATTATTGCTTGGAACGTTGAGGACAATTTGTTGAAACCTCTTCCTAAACCATCTTTTCTCGTAGTTTTTAAACAATTTTAGACATATGTTCTGAATTCTTCAGTGCATGAAATATTAAAAGGTTTCTGGTTAAAATAATCAAATATAACATTTAATAATAATAAGACATCAGCTATTACTCAGTCATCCACTTTGGTGGTACTTCCCCTTCTTTCACTGATGATTGTCTAAAACCATCCTAATGGGCTGGTGATGATAACACATAGCATTTATGATGAAGACATTTGTCGCAGATCTTTAAATAGCTTGTTAAAAGTTTAGAAATACCTTGTTCTTGTTATAATTAACTCGATTTCAGGACCCAAGATGCAGATCTCTGACTCAGACACGGAGTAGAAAGTGAAATGGTATAATTAAAAACTGAAGGTGGAGTGGACAGACAAACAAAAACTGCAGGTGACCAAAAAGCAGGCGTTCCAGCTGAGTCCTCAAAAAACTAAAACGGACTTCCAGGGCCTAACAGACAAACAGAGGGACTGGACTGGGAACTGTGTGGGTAAACAGACGATCTGACAAAGAGAGGAGTGAAGAACCAGAGTTTATAAGCAGCAGGAGTCAGTTGTGGTAATGAGCCAGATTGATTATGGGTGAGCTTAATGATGAGGAGGAAAGACTCAGGTATAGGAGGAAGAAATAGCCACGACCTGGAAAACAGACTCAGAAGAGACGCTGGCACGGGGAAAAAACACTGGCCAGGAGAGGAGAGCGAGGTGAACGGACAGATCATAACAGGTTTCCATGCAATACCTATTGGAGCGTATAACACACAGTCAAGTGTCTATTGTAAGATGAGTGTCACCAGCCTCCTGAACGCAGTGAAGAAATACGGATGAAGTCATATGAAGTGTGAGGAGGTAGAAGAGTCAAAGAGAAGTGTCTGTCCTTTGTTATAGCTTTGGAGAGACGGATATCAAGCAGGTTCTGTGGCTGATGGACATTTTCCCCATTGTGTATGTGGGAGTGTGTGTTTGCATGTGGGCCTGACATGACAGTATAGCGCTTCGTCCTCTCATAGCTGTCATGTGCTTACATTATTACGTGCACTCAGGCATGCATGGGTGCATGTTTGTAATGACTTTGTGTGTGTGTGTGTGTGTGTGTGTGTGTACATGGGCGCCTGTGTGTCTTCATGTATCCCCTTGGTTGTCCATGGCAGAGCCTCTATCTGAATCTTCATGCTGGTGACTAAGCTTATTAAAGTCAGCAGTCCCAGCAGTCCGGTGCATCAAAGACTACCAATTACCATCCACATTACAAAGAGCGACCTGATGTAAATGGATGTGTAGTTCTGCTTCATATCCTTTCAACCAAGGATTATCAGACTGCAGAGCCGTGCACTGATCATCCTAACAGGGTTTTGATTAACTTTACTGGGTTTCAATAATGCGAGTGATCCCTGACCATTGTGCTACAGGAATTATGACACTTATACGTTTAGCTTATTACAAAAAGTGTGGCAAAAGACATATACATGCCCAATAATTAACAGCCATTGGGAAAAATTATGCGCTGAAATAAAGCGAAGAAAGTGAGAGACACAATACCTCAAGGTCTGTTCTCTCACTGTCTCTCTCACTTGCTGCAGCGCTTTCACCAGGTCGCTATGGTAACTTAGGTTTCCTGCCAGGATTGCTTCCAATGCACCAGATTTGACATTCCTCCTTTCTTCATTTCCTCCTTTTCCTCTCCTGTCCGTCACTCCTGTCTTCCTTTCCCATTCTCACCTCTGTGTGACTCACCTGGTTGTCAAGAAGCAAGAAGCGTATCAGAAATCCACTCTAAACTCCAGCTGTCTCCGTTCTCATCTTCCTCATCTCACAAAGTGGATTAGTTGTTTGTGAGTTGACTTTTGTTTGGGCGTGGAGAGATCTGTTCAGTAAGTGTATAGTTTCGGAGCAAAATGGAAATTGAATGTTAACTCAGTAATTCCTCCACCAAGGCCCAACAGCCCCCTGAAATTCAATCAATCTGCACCAAATTGCAAAGTCTCCGATATATCTGTTCTCTAAACATGGCCGAATTCTTTCATCAAGACACTGATGAAATTGAAATCAAAACTGTCAAAACTTACGAAACGTTAAAGAAAGTGGAGGAAACTTCCTGGATCCATACCCTGATCTGGATCTGCACAAACATTTCAGACCATATCTATCTACCAAGTTACGTTGAAATCTGTCCATTGGTTTTTGAAACAAACAAACAAACAAACAAGTGGCCGAAACTATAACGTACGTCCCATTTAGAATTTCACCGATCTTGCATTTGATCAAACACACATACCTGCAGAGAAATAAACCCTCATGTCATGTTAAATAGTGATTATAATTAAGAATAACCTGCTTTCCAACAGTATCACCCCAGCACATCATCACAAACACGACGAAAATGTCATTTTCACTTCACAAATGCTCACACAATACACAAGGAGTGCATGTGTGTGTGCTCTTTGGAGTTTAATTACCTGTGTTAATAGGTGTAATTGTGTCAGATGTTTGGGGATTACAGCTCCAGTCAAAGTTTGATTACTGAGCCGTTTCTCCTCACTGGTTTTTCAGGCTGAAAAATTCTCAAGGGGTTGAAACTTCAACGGGGAAATCAAATTGCTGGTGCTGAGCTAAATTCCCATCAAACCAAGACCTTTTAGAAATAATGAAATTATTGTGAAATGAGCCAAATTATGCACCAGACTCAGTCCTTTTTTTGGTAGTATCGCTCTGTTTTTGTGTTTTCATGTTAAACCTAGGTCCTGAGACACCTACGGAACCACAAAGGCAATTTTCAGGGCTTGGCAGGTATTAATTTCTTTGAATAGATTTTGTCGACAAGATAAAATCACAACTGTGCAAGTTTTAGTCACAAAACTCAAAATAAAGGCAGCGTACGACAATGGATCTGGTCTTCCTTGACCCATACTGCATATTTTCACTAAGTTTTATGGTCATTTAATGTCCTGTAGTATTTAAATACCCTTGCTTATAAACAAACAAACCAACCAACAGATAAATGGGCAGGGGTAAAACCATTGGAGGAACAATGGCGGGGGTAATCACAACAAGGGTCAGAACGTTACTACATTTATACACTTTTTACAGACAAGAGTCACGATGTGTATTACTGTTTTAAATCATTCCACAGAATCAGCAAAACATAGAGATGTAGTTATAGGGAATCCCAAAACTCAAAAGCTCCATCTGTACAAGTCTTTAGAAGTAGCATGGGATATGTAATAGATTTAAATTACTGGAGCTGAGAGAGCAAGCAGATGAGTATAATAACTTATCAACAACAAGATGATCTTTTGTTTAGAAATCCACCTGTTTCCATTGGATCAAAACCAACCAAGGAGCTCTGCAATGGTACATCACATAATGCTGCGGAACTTCAGAAATTATTCAACAGCAGTAAGTTTCCAGCGGGCGCCATCCTCTGACCTCACTGTCCGGAGCTGTCACGAAGCAACAAATGCTCTACACGACATACGGAGGACAGAATCAGACTCAGGGACGCATTTAATAAAAGACACACCGAGCTCTGACCTGTTCGCTGACAAAACTTTCCCAGGAGCATCTGTTCTCAAAGCCAACCACATTTTGAGGTCAACAGGAAGACAGAGACTCAGAGAGACAGAGCACACACACACACACACACACACACACACACACACACACACACACACACACACACACAAACACACACACACATGGACACACACACACATGAACATGATAGATACCATTCTTGTACAATCACTTTCCCAGGCCTGACCCTTACAGCAGCCATTCTAATTGTATGTGTTACCTATACCCTCACAGTCGACCTGGCCTGAAGTCTGACTTGTAACCTTCACCCCATGGGAAACAAACTTTGCTAATGAGGTCTAGAAAATCATCCTTGCATGCAATCACTTTTCGGAGTTTTCAATTGTAGTGGGGACAAGGTGACTCCGCAAGGACGAGCCACCTCCCCTTCGTCCCTCGGTCTGTGCGCTCTATCTCATGTTCTCTTTTGCTTCACACAGAGAAAAGAATCCCACCCGAGTGAGGGACGGAGCTTTAATTACTCGCCCTATCAGCCTCTCTTCCTCGACTCTGGCTTCACAGAGCTGTTGGCTGATAGTTTGGTGGTGTTCCATTGAGAATTTGTAGCCTCTGAGGGATGGTCGGGACCTCTGCCCAGCTATGAGATGAGAAGCTATGAGGCTTCTATGTGGCCACTTCTGGCAAATCAGAGACAATGTAGGCCCAGATCAGATAAAGAGGAAATGCATCTGAGACAGAGGCAGATTAATCAGAATGATAAGACTGTGTTAGTCTCGCCCAAATATTTATTTCAGGACATGAAAGGTTTGGCTTGGGTCTTCCTGTTTGAATGTTCTCAACTCTGAGTGGATTTTATTTAGGTTCTCGAGATTCCTTCCACGTCTTAAGACATGAAGTTTGGGGTTGGGTCAATTGGACACTCTAAATCGACTGTTGGTACGATTGTGAGTGTGAATGAATATGTATCTCGATGTGTTGCCCCTGTGATACGCTTGTAAGGATAAGCGATTTAGGTAATGGATGGATGAAAAGATTTAAAGCTAGCCAATTGACATGCATGTGTCAGCGCAGTGTTAGACTGCAGATGTGAAGATCCTTAAATTCAGTGATGCCAAGACTATTCCAGAAAACACATTTTCTTTTGTTTTTGGCTGAAAACCGTGAAAGGTCTTATGAGACATCTATTTCTTCTGCCAGACCGACACCCATATCTACGTAAGATTTATGAGGTCTTACAACCCTGTGAGACAGGACTAAGCATTACTGAGTCATACATACACAAAGACAGACACACACATGCTGTATTTATTTCTGGAACTTTTTTGCAGCCTCTCCCTCGAAATAAATAAATAATCAACTGGAAGGCTGGAGGAGCAGTAATGAGTTTCTCTGTTTTCTTCGTTTTTGGCCAACAACTGAGTCGTGATCAGAGTGAGTGTGCAACCAGAGCACAGAGCAGGGAGAAGAAAAGTGCTACACAGATGAGACACATTTCTCTAACTGTATGCAGAGGGCAAGGCTTCAAAGACAAATCCCTCAGAACTCATCTCCAGCACTGTTAATTAGGTTAGGCCGTTTTATATGGAAACAAAACACAGTAATTCAATGAGAAATGTAACGTCTCATAAAGAGGCTGCAATGTCCAAATGCATATTATTATCATCATCCTCCATTTGTAATGGCTAAGCACGGTTGATATTGCTGATATTGAAAGTGTTACAACCTTAATGGTGTGTGTGCACCCCTGCAGCTCTCTGTAATTGCATTTACTTCTCTTGGTGTTTGTTTGCACACAGGTTTTATGCATGACTTCTGACTGTTTTATTGTTTCTGTGGGTACCTGACTGTCTCTCCTCTCCATACCACTAACCCTCTTCATCATTATTCTATGGTCTGAACCCCCTGGAGCGGAGGCTCTGACTTCTGACTCCACATCTGTGAAGCATGTAAATTGCAGCTTCTCACTCACTGTCCTGCTGAGTCTTTTTCCATCTCTGAGTCGAACCACATGGAAGCGAGTTAGTTCATTCTGCTTGTTAACAGCAGGTTACAGCGGTGGCCTAGCCTTCCATCAGCTCTGGCTTCGGTTCCAGCTCTCACCGATTTTAATGGAGGTACTTGTGATTATGATTTCATCAAGATCCCCATTAGCTGATTCAGAACATTAGCTACTCTTTAAGGGGTTGACGCAAAACACAACAGACAAAATATCCATATGTCACAAGGGTTGGTGCGTTCTACCTCAGTCCTCTTTTTATCCATATGTAGCTCTGCATCTGTAGCAAGCGTTTTATGGGCCTTGACATCAGATTACTCCCTATTCTCATATGGAGACTGAGGAATTCCATCTACACTTGTATTTTTCCAACTCAACCGACCTTCTAGGTGGTTTGTTTTCCTAGTTATTGAATTGAGTCATTCAAGCACTGGTGCAGTGGTTAGCACTGTCATTTCACCGCAAGAAGGGTCCTTCTTCAAATCTCCCCTTTGAATCTCATTCTGTGTGGAGACTGCAGGTTTCCTGTTGGGGCTCTGGCTTCTTTACCCAGTCCAGAGATATGAAGATTTGTGTCAGGGTTGATTGGAGATGCTAAATTGACCGTAGGTGTAAATATGAGTGTAAATTGTTGTCGGTCTCTGTATGCTGGCACAGCGTGTACCCCTCCTCTCGCCCAATATCTGCTGGGATTGGCTCCAGATCCACCCCCCACAACTCAGAAACACATTATGGATATTGGATGGATGATTCAAACTCGGTACTGATTACTATGTGTCCTTACACTTTATCTTTCACATACTTTTTGGTGAACTGCCAGCTGAACACAACCTTTCATGGCTCAATTAAACATTTTCATCCAAATGGAGCCACACAAGTCAAAGTTAAATATCCTCTAAATTGATTCTGCAGAGTTAAAGATGGGTTGCTGCTATTTCAAAATCCCTCTCCAGCTCTGAACTGAAGAACGGTGGATGAATGGTTTATTTCATTTGGACATCACAAACTAGTTAGGGCCAAACTACCACTCCGCACCTGTTTTCTATTATGCAGGAGAAGACCAGCAACAGTTTTCAGAGTGAGGACCCTTACACATAAAGCAAACAGTGCATGCTGAATAGACTGGCTGTCATCTTTTTTACTGCTACACAAATCTGCTGCACAGATATTGCACTTAACAAACTGCTGAGGCAAAAAGGTGTGTGAAATGCCATTGCACACTGCAGAGGGATGATAGAGCACCGGCCCATATATTTGCATAACATAGCAGGTGAGTGCAAGTATCTGACTTCACCTTCCAAAGCCCATGTAGCCCATTAGAGGGTACAACCTGTGTGAAATAAAACCTAGGTTGTGTATCCTTACTTTAGCTCAGTCCACAGAGGTGGAACCCCGAAGTGTGGCAGCACCTCAGCTCACCTCAGACTCCAGTTAGAGTAAAAACAACAATTTATAAAGGTTGTAGAAAGCAGGACATCTTTAACATTCTGAAAGAGCCTGCAACATGGTGTTGGTGTCAATTATACTCAATTGAATTATACCCATGTAACCGCAAATAATAAATATGTCTGTAAAAAGTTAAAATCCAGACAACTGTGTAATTCTTTATCTTTAGATTCATAGCATAAACTATATATAGGATGGACAAAGTGACCACTTCCCAAAAGTGAAGTCATATCCTCTTGATTGTCCCCTGGTGGCTGGCTGCAGCATAGGTCATGAACCTTGTCTCCTCCATGTTAGTGGATCAGACAGGGATCAAAATAAAAAGTGCTGACATCTTTACTCTCAGTACCAGATGCATCAGAGAGACTAGGTTAATGAGCCTTACAGAAAGTAAGAATCAGTTATATTAAACTCACAAAATCTGAGCAGTCCTTGCCAAAAAGGAATTTTATAATCTCAACAAGTCACAGTGGCCACATACCATTAATCCTTGTGTGGAGCTATATTCGACAAATATATCTAAACCTTGGATCATCTCTCCAAACCATTGTTATGTCTCCGGTAGTTTTTGTTTCTAAATGAAGGTCAGTGTCCTCTTGCAGAGCGAGTCACCTTCCTCCAGTTGTTATCTGTCTAGCTTTCCAACTCACTGATACTGCAATAGAGATTAGGGGACTCAGTGAATTTGAAGAAAACTTCCACGGACTTAGTCTATGTAACGTCCCCCTGGGTAAGAGAGGCCCAAAATAAGACAATGCATACCAAGTGAAAAAGAAAAAAACTCAATTAACAAAATAGACTAAAACCATAAGAGATTCCAGAACAGCTGGGACCTTGTTAGCTTGGCTAAAACACCACTGCTCAAACTCTGGCTCCAAATGACGTCAGAAGCATAAGATGGTGGCACCCATCATTTTTGTAAGTGGAGGAAGTGGAGACGCAGCATTTAACAAGTCCATGATTCATAGATCAGTTATACCCTGTAGTTTTTTACAGGGTATAATTTCTGTTCTCAATAAACTGTGTGGGAGGAAAAACAATTTAGTTTCTGTCCTTATACCACAACCCTCCCCCACATCACTCGTACACAGGGATACACAAACCTGCACTACGTCACAACAACATCATTCACACAAGAGTTCACTGATTGAGAACAATGTGTTTAATTACAACATGAGTGTTTGTCACGACAACAACCTAGAGTCAGCCAATAACAGTTGTTTAATTATAATGTACGTTCCTGTGTCATGAAGTGAGTAAAATATAATGTTGGAGTGGCTGCTAGAAAATAACCCTTCAAAAAAATCCATGGCTTTATTAAACCTCTTGTTGTATTGATCTGCGTTATTAGATGTAAGCAGACATCAGCAGTTATGGTGTTCAACACGGAGTTGTTGTTGAGAGAGCACACACAATGCTACACCATGTCCAAGGTGGCTGAAAAAGCTTGTCTAAATGTGAAATAAAATAAAAAGGGAGGCAAAGTGGAACAGAAGTCTGACACCTGCAGTAAGAAAAAGAGAGGAAACAAAGGTAGAAAGAAAATAAAAAATTAGAGAGGGATGGACTGAGGCCCGGTGGCAAAGTCAGCGCTGTCATTACGATGACGATTAGATCAGCGGGAGGGGTGAACCGTGGAGCAGACACTAAACACCTCAGACCACAGCTGAGCGGTTCTGACACGACCTTCATGAATTAACCACCAATGCTGCTGGGACTCATGTGACCCTGCAAAACCAACACATATACCAATAACATAACAATCAGTCTCACAGAGGGGAATCAAAGGGTAGACACACCATATTAGAATGATGCAGATATGGAACAGAGGCACACAGATACCAGCGTTTCTGCATATACTTTGTTGTTCGAGCAATGAAGGGAAGATCAGATATATTCGCTGCACAAATAATTATGGTACATCTGAGATTACACAATGAATAAATAAAGGTTGTGTTAAATGTTAAATCAAAGTAAGGTATACCTTTACTACTAATGGATGAGTTCATTGGGGAAAAATGTAACATCAACCTTATTAGTAAGGAAAAGACTACAATGGATTTTCTCCATAAATAAATATAGAACGTTTACTTATCCTGTATTTCAAATGACACTGGTTATGGTGGTTACACTGTATGGATAATAGAACAGACCATGTGAAGATGTGCTGCTGTTAAATTATTACTCTCATCTTTAAATCTGCATGTTACATTATTTAAAAGACTCAATCAAAACTATGAACTTTGAACCCTCCGTGTGGTGTCACCATCCAAATGAGATTATATCACATCTGTAGACTAGGAAAATTAACGCAATCAGATACCATCTGCGGAAAGAAGAGGCTAAATGTCAGGTGAAATTTTGCAGATATAAACTCTGAAAGTAAGATCAGTGGCATTCAGGCCTTCTCAACCGGTTCTCATGACACTGACCAGATTTAAACACAAGTTGAACACAGTCAAAGTTCACTTACGGTTTGTTTTCAGGAGTAAAACTAAAGCAGCAACTCTTTAGTCTTGATAAATCCGTTCTTTGTTGTTTTCTACAGCATCAGTTGAAATGTTGAGCTGGTGAAAATGTGTTCTTCTCACAAAGCAACAAAAAAAAGTCAAGCTTTAGTCAACACACCCACAGTGTTTAACCTCCTGCAATGATCGACCATAAGTCCACTGACCTCAGCCTTGGTGTTTTTGCTCCCCACCCAATGTTTGTGAGGTCGTCACAGCAGTGAATGAGAGAGAGAGAGAGAGAGAGAGAGAGAGAGAGAGGAGAGAGAGAGAGAGAGAGAGAGAGAGAGAGAGGGAGGCCTGAAAGTGACAGATGAGTCCGACTGTCGCCCCACAGTGCTCGTCTCATCCTTGATGGGGGGGTTAGAGACAAACAGTCAATCATTCTTCACGATGGCTCGCCCTCATAGGCACCTATCAGCCAGTGAGCGATGAATTCATCCCAAGCTTCATGTTGGGAGGGAGAGAGACACCACGTCTGATGGAGGGAGAGTTTTTTTGTGCAGCCTATGTGAAGTGAAGTCTAATTGCTTGTTGTTGAACTGAGGAAATCTATGGAGAAGCCTGAAAACAAATTAGATGAAGCCTGTGTGTTTATATGACCCTGGAATCTTCTCCAGAGGAGGAGGTGGTTTGTTCTATACGTGTTTTAAAGATGTATGACACTTCCTCCCACTATCCAGAAGTGAAGCCAAAACATCTAGGATACAATCACCAGGCTGTCAGACTCTGCTTTCATTCATGACATATCACATTGTTAAATAAAATATTATAAATTTCCCCGAAAAATTATCTATAAAAAACTATAAAATGACAAAACCCATCTTAGAGAAAAAAGTATTTAGTGTGTTCTTCACCTCTTTAGGTTTTCTTACACACTTAAAAGTGGTTGGTTGAAATCTGTGACATCAACGCTAGATTCCACCAATGAACCCTCAGGGGGAAACATGTACATTCTCTTCAGACACATTTCATAGATCCTGTTAACTGCACTGATGCCTTTAATTCCAAAACATTAGCTGCTTCATATTCTGACTAACCTCTTGATACTTCAGCATGATGATCTAAGCTGTCTGCAGGCTTAGAAGTGACCAGAGAGAAAGAGTCATTAGTGTTTCTCTCGATACATCTCCTCAGTGCCGCAGGGAGAACGCCATTTGCATCTTTTCTGTGTGACAGGGAGTCAAAAGAGCATCTGCCTCTGTTCTGCTGGTGTCACATCCTCTATCACTCATCCCTCGAGGGCCTTAACACTGCTGTGCACCATTGGTTTACCTGGCCGCCATTCATTAGGCCAAGCACAAACACAGAGGGCCTCTGTTTTATTCTAGTGGTGGAGCATGTGGTTCAAACCTTTCTTGGTTCACTTTGCAGGTCACACACAGATGAACGGATTTAAAGGTTGATCTGTCTGATCACCGTCCTGACGACATCGCCAGCAGCATGTTAGCCAGTCGCTGAGATTTGAATGATAGACTCAGGCCTGACTTTACTGACTCACTTTAACCTGTTCACTTTATTCTATAAGCTCAGCTCAGTGTGTCCTGGCTGTAACTTCATGTTTATTTCATCAATCTTATTGTCGTTTACAGATTACTTTTTTTTAAATAGTTACCCCACTTAGCCACTTGGTTACACCACTGTGGACAATAAAAACATTATCTGAGCATGTGTGAGCATTTTATACACAATTTGTTACTAATAATTGTTTGAATGTTTTAGTCTTCCTCACTTTTATTTTGTATTGCAATATGAGGTGTGACATGTCTTTTTCAAAATTGAGCTCCTCTAATACAGCACCAGCCTCCGGCTCGCATGGCTCAACAGATTCTGCAGCACCCTCAGGTGCAGTGGTTTGCATGTTGCATGTTCTCCCCGTGTCTGGTTCGTTCCTCTGGCTTCCTCCCACAGTCCTAAGACATGCAGATTCAGGTTAGGTTGACTGGAGACTCTACCCTGACTGTAGGTGTGAGTGTGAATGTGAGTGGTTTCAGTCCTGCACTACACAGTCCCCCCACCTCACTACCCTCCAAGCATAAGCGGTGCAGATGATGGATGAATGCAGCACCCCTTTTAATACACAAATTACTCAGTTATGCTGAATTTATATCACTACACACGGGGACACAAATGCACCAAATGTGATGAGATTACACCCATGCATTAACACAAGAAGCCTCACGCACCAGAAACCTACTGTGTAAAGGTTCAGTTATGTTCCCCAGTCGTCTGTGTGCTGTGCTCTGCAGGACCCAAACCCATAATAAAGCTGAGGAGGGCACATCCACTGTTAGTACGAAGTGAAGGGAAACACAAAGACAAGGTTTCATACATGCACAGCAGAAAATGGTGCAGGATGGGGCTCCGGTCTGTGGTCCGAGGGTGGAGGAGATAATCAGGTGATAGCATAAGGGGGGGTGATAATGTTGTGTATTTGTGTGCCTTTCCCTGTGTCTCCGGTGATCTGACTGTCGCTGAATGCCTGTCAGCTTCTTCCCAAATGGCTTCAGCGTTCCACAAAGCTCCATCACTGCTATGACAGCCGCACGCTCACACCTGTGACAGTGTTAACCGTGACGGGCCCAGAGTGAGTCCTGTTTGTCAGCCGCGTGCTACGCCGCCGCTGTACCTGCCACGCTCTGCCTGTGTGATCGACCTCTGTGCTCCACCCTGCACTCCGGCTAATTGAAACAGATGGAGGAGCTGAGGAGGGTGAGGAGGAGCCCTGAGGGCAGTGGGGATGAAAGGAGAAAAGAGGCAGAGAGCATGTCGAGGCCATCAGGCGAGGACGCAGAGGACCCCTCTCCCTTTTCTACCACATGTAAACAAACACTTTTAACTACTGAGGCTTCCTAATGAGCAACCCTGGAGGTGTGAGACATTCTGCACAAAACTGAGGAATGCTTTTCGGGGGAAAAGGTGAGAACACCGGCGTCTATTAAATTAACCTATGATATATTTTTAATATCAGGTATTGTTTTAATGTGTCCCAGAGTTATTACAGGTAACATGGAATCCAGCATGGGGTGTGAGCAGTAGTCAAAGGCTGTTATTAAAGATCCTAAAGAGTGTGCTCACAGAGCTCCGAGTTCAAGTCAACGCTGCAACTTTAGATTTATGGAGCAGATGTCACAGAGAAGCTCTCCCTCCTCCCCACAGACTGTGTTCGCCTTATGTTTTTTCTTATCTATTGCACGTCCTCCTGATTGTGGCACGAACAAAATAAACCTCAGGTCTCGTTCTGTTCCTGCTGGTGATTTAACAGCGATGCTTTGATATTGCTGTTATTTCATGGGGGAACATTAACCAGACTCAGCCAATAGTCTGAGTAAGACACAGCCATTTTAAACATTTTCTGATTAGCTTACCTCGAATAAGCTCATACTCAGAATACACAATAATCCAATTAATGTTGAGTATTCCAACCTTGACATGTGTATAGCCATTAATTGCGTTATCACAGGTAGTTACCAACTGGGTGTAAACAAGATGGAGCTTTTGCAAAATTAGAAAGAAATCACCCAAACGGTAACATCGTACATTAATCCATTTCCATATCGAGTTTAAAACTGGTTGAAATTCATGAGACGTAATGGTGTGAATTATGATCAGACTATTCTCTGTAAAATGCTAATATAATATAATATTAATGTATTATTATCTAATGACTCATGTAAACACCATAATCAAAAGAATGTCTTATTCTGAATTAGGTCAACAGTGTCCATTAAGACATCATTGTTTTCACTGGCATTGTGCTAGTTTTTCACTTCAGTTGGAGCTTCAGTTGTTTCAGGTTCGATCACATTTTCTGGTACTGTAGCGGTGAGATGTTCATGTGAATGAAATGTAAAATATAAGAATGTACACAACACTTTTGACCAATCTCAAGATGTCTGAGGAGAAACGGGACATTTAGTGACATCATAATCCTTCCTCACATCAGCTGGCCAGTGTGCTTAGCTATTAATCCAGTGCTGATATAATGTATTCAAGTCCAATACATACATACAATTAAATGCAGTAGAGTGATACACATCAAAAGGAAATCGTTTAAATGAGCCTCCACTTTGTGATAATTCAGATTGAAAGAACAAATATTGTTTGTTCGATATTAGTCAATGAGAATCTACAAACAGGAAACGAGACATTTAACCTTCAACATAACACTTGTTCATTTATTTACTCCGTCCTACCTGAAGAGACAGATCCCAAACAGCAGGAGGAAAGAGCCCTGCCGAGTTCCCCCAACAAAAGTGCAGGAGGATTCTCTCAATGAAAAGCAGAAAAGTCCGGCCACCACGAAAAGGAAGATACGGTATCTGCTCCTCTTAAAGTCGAGGAAGAACTTGTTTCCCTCGCAGCTCTCCAGGCAGACGTCTGGGAAACACGTGACTGCTGCTCTCAGACTGTCCGCCTGAAAACCGTTCCACTGCGTGTGTGTGTGTGTGTGTGTGTGTGTGTGTGTGTGTGTGAGTGTGTGTGTGAGGAGGGGGTAAGGCGGCCTCTCTTTGTTGACCACGGTAAGAGGATCCTGGCTGGTGAAACAGTAGCTGCCCATTCAAAAGGAGATGAACAGACTTAACTGAGTCATGGTGAGGAGATCTTAGACTAGAATGGTCATTCAGAGGCAAGGGGGTGGGGTGGGTGGGGGGGCTGAATACCTCCTCTGTGAGAAATGGCAGGAGGCAAGTCTTTCAGCAACTGGCCAGTAATTAGGTATCAATGTGTGTGTGTTCGGTGTGTGTGCATGTGTGTGTGCACGGTTCATCATAGGAGAGATTCAATGGTGCTCTTGTTAAAGGGGCTGATGTGACTGAGGGGGGTCTGAAGGGGATGAAAGCAGGAACAGGAAATGGGGCAGATAGACCGGAACAGATCTTGTTTTAGTTTTTTACCTGGGCCTAAACTCTCCCTCTCTGCAGATGTAATCTACACCTGCATTAATAATTGAGGAATGCTCTTTGTGTTGTGTGCCTGAGAGGAATCCAGCCATTGTTTATCTCAGCTGCATCATGTATTTTTTCTCCCCCCCCTCCCCTGCGTTCAAAGTCAGCAAAATTCTATTACTCCGGTTGGCAATTTACCACAGCTGAATTATCAGATAAGGATTTACCTCTGATAATTACCACAATCTACATGTGGTATGGCATCTTTATCGGTACACACACACACACACACATTCCCATGTGCTTGCTCAACCATCCTAACATTCCTCTCACTCTCCCACCTGAGAAGGGCAGCGTCCGTAACTCATGTCAATGAGGTTTCTGGGTATTTAACAGTCTGCGAGTCAATTCAGATTGATCTCATCTGAAACGGAGCCAAAATAAAAAAGACAATTTGCATATTCATGGTGAGACGGAAAAATGCTGACTAAATCTGATGAAGGTCACCTTCAAGGAAAGCTGCAGCTGCTTTCAGCCGATCAGTGTCAAGTACAGAGAGCAGCAAGAGGAGAACAGTTGGTGGGATGCTAATGTTTTTACCCACTTGCAGCTTTATTATTTTCTCTCTGTGAAGTGTATAGGAAGGTATAGTATTAATTCCAGCACTAGAATAATTCCCCTAACCTTCAAATACAACTCAAACATCCAATTAAAGTTTTATTTCTAGTATAATTTCTGCCTTTTCTTCCCTTAATCCATGTCAAAGCGGTACACCACTTACTTCACTGCTCTCAACGGACCTCTTTGAAAATTCTTTTACTTGAGTGTGTGGTTTTATACAACCTTAACTTTATCCCCATGTGCATTTTTTCCTTTTGTTAACAGTTTTTTATGACAGGTTTTTTCTCGACAGTGACAACTTGAAGTACATACCCATCTGTTTCAGCAGGGAGCACAGAAGACTTTGTTGTCAGCAAAGTAGATGCAGCACGTTCATAAGGGAAAATATGGCACTACAGCCACTTCACTTTCTGTGCGTGTGTGTGTGTGTGTGTGTGTGTGTGTGTGTGTTTGTGTGTGTGTGTGTGTCAGTGGCGCCAGCAATGACAAGTATTGATCTTTTTTGTTTGAAATAGTTGAACATCAGCATATTTGAACAGACAGGGGGGTTCGTAGATAAATAAGAGAAAGATTATTTCAAGTGTACTAAAAGTGTGCTTGCAGACTTGCAATGACTCTTGATCTAAATTAGATAATGAGCATTGAGCTAATACTATCAAGGTGTTACTCAGTACTTTAACCCCTTGAGAGGTACTGGGTCAAAAGTATCTACATAAAATACCTCTGCTTTTTTGCTGAAAACATATAAAACAACACCAACCTGATTATATAAACTCTTGAGGGCTTGTTTGTGTTTGTGTGTGTGTGTGTGTGTGTGTGTGTGATGACGCTCTCAAAGCTTTGGTCACCAGGCAGAATCACCTCCCCTGGTCTGGCTACAGTAGCTTCACAAGCTGGTGGTATCCATTCATTTGTTTCTTTAAAGTTGAATGTGACGACAATATTATCAAAACTTAAACTATGACGTTAATGTATCTTATCAGGCAGAAATTGTCCCCAACGCCAACCAGAGCTTTGAGTCATTTATCAAATTGTGGAAAAGCCTGCGCTTTAAAGGTCCAGGAGACGAATGAGAAGCGGCTTCATTGCTTGGAGACCGACGGCGCAGAAAGACAGGGAATAGCTTTAATCGAGCGTGACACCAAGAAATAGGATCCGGGTTAGCAGGCATGGAAGTGGTTGGTTAATTGACTTAAGGATCGAGATCAGCTCCGAGGCTTTAACCCCAGGAACATTGTTGTGTGGGAGCTGATATGCAGCGTGACAGCTTAAATACCCGCCTGACGGAGAGCGAGAATCCGCTCCGTGAAGAGTCAGCCCTCAAACACGATGCGGCTAATAGCTTACCATGCTAATTCAGAGTCAAAACTGTAATTAGACACTTTGTATGGCTATAGCTTTTAATTCATTTACAGCTTCTCTCCGCTTCCTCGCCAAATGAATTCCATGTGATTAAAGCAGTGTGGGACTGGATATGGTAACAAGGATAATGAGTGATACTGCAGCTGAAGTCAGCACAGAGCCTCATTATGCAGCTGACACGAAAAGCTACGACTTCATTTCAACCTTCTGGCTTTGCATTTATACACGGAGTGAAAGCAATTCATAAACGGCTGGTGAATCCAATTAATTCACCTCAAATAGAGGCAATGGTATTTTTACACCTGTGCATTTAATAAATATAAGTCATATAATTAGTAGTGTGAAGTAGCAGCTATGATCACATGTGTCACACATATATTTTGTATGTTTACAAAATATTACAAATGAGCATGGTTAATATATTGAGTTAATAGAGTAATTATTTTTATTGATCATACTTCTATTTCCAGGGACGGCTAATAAACCTTATATTCAACACTGCATTCATAAAAAAGACTGTGAATGGTTTGTATATATTATAAAATGAGTGTGAAATCAGATTGTCTTATCAGTTATTAATACACAGCGATGCGATTAGGAATGCTTCATTTGATAAGTTTGACTTGACAAATACATAAATAAGCATCTGGGCAACACAGGGTTAGCACTGTTTCCTCAGAAGGTTCTTGGTTCGAATCCCTGTCGAGTTTTCATGTTCTATCTGTTTCTCTGTGGGTTTTCTCCGGTACTCAGCCATCCCCCCACAGTCTAAAGTGAAGTTGATTGGAGACTCTCAGTAGATGTATTTACTACAGGTGAGACAGTGAGTGTTAATGGTTGCCCTGCAATAATCCATCTATCATCCAACGTCAGATGGGATTGGCTCCAGCTCTGGCTAACCTCAAAGGATAAGTGCTTTCGATAATAGACTGATTATTACATGTTAGAAAAATATCATTTATGTTTTTGTAATGCTTAAAATATTCAAATAAGTTGAGAAGTGTCAATAAAGAAAATAGCGATGATTCTCACATGCAAAACGGACGATGTGATATTTCCCGTCTCTCGTCTTGGAGCTTGCGTGACGAGCACATTACATTACATTATTATAATGAGTTGCAGAGGAAGCCGCGTCTACCAACAGCTGATCAAGTTCAAATCTCAAATGGGGAAATAATCATTAAATTCAGCTCATTACTTTGCATTCATTACAGTTTGTGGCTCCAAAGTCATTAGGAAGGATTCGGTCGCATACTGTAACTGACTAAAGCACTGGAGTCGCTAATGAAAGCCGGTTTACATCTCTGACTGGGACATATGTCCTGTTTGTTCTGTGAATATGTTAAATGTGAAAAGATTGAATATAGTTTCCACAGTGATATGAATGCACACATTCTTCCTCATCTCTGAAGCATGATTACTGCAGGAAAGGAAATTGTCAACCTGAGCACTGTAATTCAGAATTTATTAAATCCATCCATTGCTCTGGTTTATTCTTTTTAATCAGGCAGAAGAAGATGGGGGAGGGGCACGGCTCAATGCGCTGGCTGTATCTGTTCCAATTACAAATGATGACAATGCAAAAAATGCTCTCTGAAAATTAGAGGAAAAACTGTTTCCTTTTGGCAGCAGAGTTTGCAGGAATATGGAAATGTGGACGAGAGGAGCTGATCTTTGAGATTATGCACACATGACAGATGAGACAGATGTTTTCTAAATTCAGACAGAGCTGTTTACAATCATAGCTGTAGCTTCCTGTCCCCGAGGACTCATCTCAAGGTGAACTGAAAAGATAAATCTCAACATCCGCACACATTTTTGAAGTTCATTTCACGTAATTCAAATCAGAATATTTTTGGTTTTGTTTGGCCCTTAGCATGCATCAGTAATCTCCTATCCCAATACATGCAGCATGGATCTCCATTTTGTTATCATGCTTACTGTGCAGGCCTGTTCCTCTGGGTGTTTCTCTCAGGTCTGCATAACAAGGTGCAGAGAAGACGCTGGAGTCAGGCTGAGAAAATAATGGATCACTTGTGGAAGCAGCGTGGCAGCAGATGACAGCCGGAGGGTGGGGGAGAGATGGCAGTGGGCACGAGGGCCACTCAGACTCCCCTTTTTTTCAGTAATGTTGCCAGACAGTTGTTGAGGAACTGGTTGCAGGAGCAGTTTGTGGTTAATACCAGCAGTCTGTCAGCAGAACGCAGGGATCACACGGGGAGAAGACGGCTGGATCACAGGAGGTGCTGCAGTTGCAGTTCATAACTGGCTGTCTGAGTGTGTTGCGTGTGTTGTCGGGGAGCGAAGACACAAATGGCAAAACCCTTAATTTTGACTGTGATGTCTCCTCTGTGTTTTGTGTATGGCTGTTGTGTAGCTGAAAAACTTTGGCTCTATGTTTAGTACAACCAGATCATCCGTGTGTATGAGCCGAGAATGTCGACAAAAGCGCATATTACCCCGGCAGGTACTCAAACATTTATGAGTTCTTCAGCTCATGTTGCTCCGCAGAGGCCTGTTAGATTTCATTGCATAATTCTGTGCTCTCTTTCAGCCTCTGCTGTGCCAATGAAGCTCTGTTTATTTGCCAGGATGTTTTTGTGTAACTGCTCCCTCAGCTCACGAGCCAGAATAACAATGACTTTTCATCATCGAAAGGACCGCTTCATCCCCAGTCAGACAGGAGATTGTTGCAAAAAATGGGTTCGACGCAACTGCCCTCAGCAAACACTTCAGGCAGTCTTGACGGCATCATGAACCTAAACTCGTCCGCCGATCCAAAATAAAACCATCTTTTTATACTTTTCTAATGCTGCACTGACAACACGTGTAATAACTGTTATTTATCTCAATGTACTGCAGTTTGTCTGGGGAGTCTATAATGAAAACCACAGGATATGAAGCACTTTTGGGTTATTTTCAATTTGCACTTTTTCATCACTATATCTTCTCTGAGGAGCAACTTCAAAGATGTTGTGCTGTTCGCTGCTCAAAGGGCATCTGCATGACGACAAGATAATAGTCGGCTCGCTCATTGAAGACGTTCTGCTGTCAGGGCAGCGCTGCATCCAATTATAAGAGCTGTCCATGGTTCTGAATCTGATTCCAATACTCTATCTATCTATCTATCTATCTATCTATCTATCTATCTATCTATCTATCTATCTATCTATCTATCTATCTATCTATCTATCTATCTATCTATCTATCTATCTATCTATCTATCTATCTATCTATCTATCTATCTATCTATCTATCTATCTATCTATCTATCTATCTATCTATCTATCTATCTATCTATCTATCTATCTATCTATCTATCTATCTATCTATCTTTCTGTGCATCCATCCTTCCACTGATCCCAATATCTACCTTTCTTTATCAATGAATCTATCTACCTACCACCTACTACCTCCACCCAAGCATCCGTCCGTCCATCCATCTATCCATCCATTCGTCTTTCCATCCATGTGTCCATCAATCTATCCATCGATCGAAC
The DNA here is from genome assembly GCA_038501795.1 of Pseudopleuronectes americanus. Classification (NCBI taxonomy): domain Eukaryota; kingdom Metazoa; phylum Chordata; class Actinopteri; order Pleuronectiformes; family Pleuronectidae; genus Pseudopleuronectes; species Pseudopleuronectes americanus. The sequence goes on from CM076720.1 coordinate 7,937,099, forward strand.
CCTCCGTCCACCTGTCCGTCCATTCATCCATTCATGGATCCCAACACCTAGCTTTCTTTATCAATCCACCTATCCATCCACCTACCTACCTACCTACCTACCTCCATCCATCCATCCATCCACCGCTAACTCTTTTTTTCTATTTCACGTTGCACATTTGAAATTCTCCTTCGACTGTGACCCTCCATAAAAAACTGCTTAAGTTACATAGAGATTAAATGTCTTCGAGAAATGGCAGCAGGATGCAGAGCTGCAGAGGCAGATGTGAGGAAACTACATGAGGACTTGAACGAGCAGCTTTTCCCAGCCTCCAAATGTCAGGAAGCTAACCTGCAATTTAACATGTGCTATCAACCCTCATAGGCTCCATTACTGCTCAATGTATTGTGCAGCACAGCCTTGGAAATCAGATTTAAAAGATATTGTCTGCGGAACTAATAGTAAAAATCTGTCTTTGGCTAAGATACAAGGAATGAATGCAAAAAAGGAAGTGAGGAGCAACTGTGATCCAATGGTGCCCACTAGTGTTAAAACGTTTCCCCCGCATTTCTCACACACAGCAGCATAATGGTTCACAGCTTACCACACAGCTTCTGACTGTTAATAATGTGTGAAATGACAAACAGCAAGAGGAGGACCAGAAGAATGTTTTCCCACTGTGGTGTGTTGGTGCTTGTTTACTGTTGATTTACATCCCAGTATTTGCTGTTGCTCCGGTGAAACCAAGTAAACAGTATCTGCAGGGAACTATGAGCATGATATTTTATTCCCATGAAGAAGAGGAGGAGGTGAGGTGAGGATGAGAGGCAGAGCTGCACGCCACGCCATGGGCTGTGAAAGCAGATGTTATGAGCAAAAAGCTGCAGACTATTCACACATGCACACACACGCACACGCACACACACACACACAGACACACACACACACACACACACACACACACACACACAAACACACAAAAAGCCTAAGGTGGGGACCCTTTTTTGAGCCCCAGATTCTTCAAGCTAGTTGACAGCATATTCCATTTACCAACAGTTAAAGGTCAGATCAGTCATATTTTACTGAGTCCCGGTGCAGCACGACTCTCAGGGTCAGCTCTGGTCAGGCAGGTCATGTTTTCATCTGCGTTTGTGTGATTTTCAATTTCCACATGAGATTTTGTGGAGGGTCGGGTTATGAAGGAAGAACCCGTTAAAGTGTGGTGTTTTGGTTCTGGCGCATGCGGTTCAGGGAGCAGGTCCAGCACGTTTTTTCTTTCATTAACCTGTGAGTTTTGAAGAATTGTCGTTGATGTCTCAGAGAATAATTCATGGATCAGATAGAAAAAAAAGTCAGAAATGTTCAGGGGACTGATATTTATGAGCGTGTGCCATTGGTGCAGATATAAATACAAATGTGGATGGAGTAAATATAAATATGGTTTAACAAGGGGACTGTTGGGCCCTGGCTGCGGTATGATCTCTACTAAGTTAAAATCTAGTTAATAATATAATGCAAAGGCTGTTTTTGTTGTTGATGTTGTTATTGTAACCATGTAAAATACAATTAGCGACATTCTTGCGGAGCACTGATTAAATTCTGCGCCCTAGGCAACCACTGAGGCTTGTGCCCTGTCATCCATCCACAGCTGGTCTCCTCCTTCCTCTCTCTGACACTGACTGGCAAAACCTCTCAGAACTTTAATGGTCATAATCCTAACTTAGGCTATTCAGCTGCTAATGGTGGCTCCTTGTATGTACTCCGATACTAACTGAAACATTGATGAAGGATGTGTCATGATGCATGATGCTTTGAAAGGATTGTGGTCTTAAATTCAAAAGGAATTGAGAGGCAGGAATGGTCCCCTCCAGGGTTGCAGCATCAAATTGTTCCCTGCAGAGACATTTCCAGAGCTCAGGGTTTCAGATGATTCTTAAGAAGCTCTCTCTTATCTTTGCCTTTCCTTCATTCACCAACTTCATTGACGTTTTTGACAAGAACATGTGTGTATTCGAATATAATTATGTATTATATTTGTGTTTTATTCTGTTTAGATCACTGGGTCAAGTATTTCAAGGTATTAATCGACGAGGACATGCTTCTATTTCTCTCAGGGCTGTACTGCCGCGCGATGGTTTGAACACAAACACAGTAAAGACACAAACACAGCACATACTGCAGACTACAGTCTTTATTACAATCGTCCATGGGTGTGTGGTTGAGTGCAACATTCCCACAGCAGGAAAAAGTTCAAGTACAGAAGCCAAAATGCGGATAAATAGAAAAACCTGCAGTTGATAAAATTGCTTTAGTATTTTGGAGCATCTCTCTCTCTCGCTCTCTGTCTCTCTGTCTCTCTCTCTCTCTCTCTCTCTCTCTCTCTCTCTCTCTCTCTCTCTCTCTCTCTCTCTCACAGTCAGGTGTAAGTTGTAGGCTCAAAATGTGTTCCTCACAAAGAAATCTGTACAAGTACAAGTACACAGCCACATAGGCCTACATGGCAGCTGCTGAATGTAGGTCAGTACTGTAGAGAGATGTGAAAGTGAATAGTAAATCAAAACTATCCATCAGCTGATGCCACAGCAGCGTTTCCCTGAGGCTAAACAGCAGAGCTGGACAACACGCGAGCTAAACGAGTGCCAAACACACACACTAGTGATTTGACGTGTTGCATTATTAATCAGGACCAAAGAAAACAGCTATTATCTGAATTCAAGTAGAGGTCCCCTCCTCAGTGAATGTGATTCAGGTGTCAGCATTATTTTGAATAAAATCAAGTGGGAACCACATGAGAGTGTCCTGGTGATTCAAATAGCATTTGTTGTTGGAATTTATATGCATTCATGTCCCCATTGTATCCCTGCCTCGCTCTCGTAGACACACACTATGCCAGCTTATCAAAATGCAGATAGCACCTTCCTGTTCTTTTCTCCTGTCCAGCCGACTGATGCTCGGCTCAGAGAATAAATAAATAAGTGGGCCTGGTACTGAACTGTTCATATCAAAATCAACTGTGACGTCCCTTTCTCCTCCAACTGGTGGCTTCTGCAGCACTGCACCACAGATTTATTTCTCCTCCTGTTTGTGTAATTTACCATTTGTCGGGTTGAATCAGTGACAAAATCCAAGGTTACCACTGAGGACAGAAGCTCAGCCGCAGGCCCTAAGACTAACAGCTTCAGTCAAGAGGCAGATTAAACATCCGACGTGCAGGGTGCACAAAGAGCTCAGGACCTTCTGGACAGTCAAAGGACAAGCACGTTCTCACATATGCCATGTTGATAAAAAGATGTGTTTTGAGTATTAAACTCTAAGTGCTTAAAGTGGCTATAATTGGTAATTTTAAAATATTATTGGTACTTTTAAAATATCACATGTCAATGTGAAAACATGTGAATGCACATAATGATGCAACTCTCGAGATATATGATCCAAGCTCTCCTAGGCTTTACACAGTTTTCTCTCTGTGCTGCTCTCACTGCAGCATTTTCAGCCACAGCAGGAAGCTACTACGATCAAAACCAAACATTATGTGGATCCATGCTTTCCATATGAAGACTCATGTAGCACAAATTAGACACAATAAATTAATCCCTACCCGTCTCATTTTAAAACCACAGGGAACTGTACACAGATTATATACCAACTATCAGGACACCTGTGTGGCTCTATTTATAATTGCTTGTCCCTGCGTATGTATGATCACTTATGAGATGTTTAATTGCTCATCAAACCATTTTAATATTATATTGTGATGATAATTCAGTTATTTCCTATTCAAAGGTGAATGTATTGATGGTCCATAAGTGAAAGTCCAGATCTAGAGTGAATGTGTGTTGAATATCAAATCTAAAAGCATGTGATGTAAAGAATAAATGTTTTTTTAGAAGAACCTTATTCAAGATGGTAAATAGAGCACAAAATACAACACTCAGGGTTAACAGCCAAAGAGGAAGACAACAAAATACACACACACACGTTTGCATTTCCATCTTAGTGAGGACACTCATTGGCATAATACATTCACTAGCCTCTTACCTTAACCATCCAAACTAAATACCTAACCTAAACCTAAACCTAATTCTAACCACAAGTCTTAACCCCCAAACAGTCCACTGATAAAAGTGAGGACCGCTCAAAAGGTCCTTACTCTGTAGGGTTTATGCTTAAAATGGTCCTCACAAAGATATAAGTACAGGAACACACACATACACACACATATTACTTATTCATTAATTATACTAATTGTACATTATTATTATACAACTAATAATCATATATAATTTGTCCTATGAGGTCTTTTGTAGTCTATAATCCTGCAAGGGACTACATTTCCTAGTCGTCCGTGACGTCAACTCTCCGCGCCGGGACACGTGACGTGTTGTTGTGGTTCCTGCTTATGAGCAGGTTCCTGATCTTCTTCACTCAGCTGGAGAAGTTGCCTCAGGATGGACCTCATCTACCTCCTCCTCCTCTTCCTCTCCTCTCTCTGCTGCTCCTGCTGCTTCGGGGCTGCTCCTCCGAACTTTGTCCTGGTTTTCGCCGATGATTTAGGATTCGGGGATCTGGGCTGTTACGGACACCCCACCTCTCTCACCCCGAACCTGGACCGTCTGGCCGCGGGAGGACTCCGCTTCACCGACTTCTACTGCACCAGCCCGGTCTGCAGCCCGTCCAGGTGCTGGGGCTCTTTTACACTCATGCTGGAGAACATGGACAATAATATAAAATAATCTATAATACATTTTAACGCCTCTTATCCAGATTTATATAACTCACTGTTATTCAGAAGCTGTGCAGTGTGACAGGTCTACTGTCTCCTGTAACTAGAGGCTTCAACCCATTATCACCTGTTGCACAAAGCTATGACAACACTCACTATCCAGTGCAGCTCATAGTGTGATTTACTACATTGTTATAGAGCTAGAGCAGATGATTGTTATGGACCTTCTTCAAACGTCAGTGTTTAAAGTGTTTTAAATAGATGTTATTAAAATAATTAGATTAAAAAAACACGCCATGGTCAATATTGTACAGTCAGTAGTGATAGTTGGAGCCACCACCTGTATTTGAGACTCTAAATCATAAGCCCTGCATGATTAACAAAGTAGGAATGAAGAGGAGGTTAAATGGTTATGACCAAATTCTGTCCTGAATCAACAGAAAAAAACTCCTGGAGAATAATTTCTCAGAAAGACTGGGAACCCTGCTGATGTAGTTTACTCTACTTCATTAAGAAGAAAAATCTGACTTTAAAGCACTCCTGGAGAAACAAATCAGCACATATTTTATAACAAAAACTATAAGTATATGAACTCTTAGAATTATAGAGGTTAAAGCTGAATTTACTTTAAAGAAGGGGTGTCCAAACCACGGCCCGCCATCCACTTTTAATTGGCCCGCATCAAAAATAAATAAATGTATTAAAAAAAAAGACTAACAATTTTGGAAACTTACAATTTAGTTGCACTTAAATGGCCCTTTCTTATAAGTTATTATACTTTCTTGATTCTTTCTTAATGCACTTATTGTAAGTCGCTTTGGATAAATGCGTCATCTAAATGTAATGAAATGTAATGGACTATGGCCAACTGTATTAATCTTCTCAGTTCAGACACTGGGTGGCGCACAACTCGACCTTGACCTGCCAGCTGTCCCACAGAACGAGTGAATCAGGCTGAATTAAAAGCAAGATTAAAATTGAAGGTTTCAAAAGGGTTGTTGTTGGTTTGAGGATGACCTAAATGATCTGGGACGATAAGAGCCGTGGGTAGTAGGTGATTACTGGAATCGTCAAGACACAATAACAGTTTTCCAGTGACAGATGACTCAGTCACTGTTCAGCTCTGACTGGTCACTAAGATATTTCGTTTTTTTTATCTGCAACCAAGACATTAATGACCATTAATTCATCATTGCATTTTTCTTCAGATCTGAACACACTGTGAACCAAGCCCATCACCAGTGTCCCTTCAGACTGTTTATATTCAGTCTAAAAAATACATCCTTCTGATTATATACACTTTCCAGTCCATCCTTGTTCTGTTAAATAACAGCCTTGTTTGGTGACGTCTTCTCAGAGCTTCGCTGTTGACGGGACGTTACCAGACTCGCTCCGGCATCTACCCAGGAGTGTTGTACCCGGGCTCTATAGGCGGTCTTCCTCTGAACGAGACCACCATCGCTGAGGTCCTGAAACCTCTGGGCTACGCCACAGCTGCCGTGGGAAAGTGGCATCTGGGATTTGGGGCCAATGGCATGTTCCTTCCAACCAAACAGGGGTTTGACCAGTACATGGGGATCCCTTACTCCCATGACCAGGTTAGTGGGATTGAGTTTCAAGATAGTTACTGTGTTAGTATTTGTTAAAGTATCTTTTTTTGGGTGTAACATGAATTTGATTGGGTTTTTCTCTGTTCCTGTTCGTCCCCCAGGGCCCCTGTCAGAACTTGACTTGTTTCCCTCCAGATGTGAAGTGTTTTGGATTGTGTGATGTCGGCGCAGTAACCGTCCCGCTAATGTACAATGATGTCATCAAGCAGCAACCGGTGGATTTCCTGGACCTGGAGAATAAGTATAGTGACTTCGCGACCAACTTCATCACCACATCCGCCAAGAAGAATCAACCTTTCTTCCTCTACTATCCCTCTCATGTAAGAAGCACATATGTTGAATGTATGTTCTCTCTCTCTGTTTTTGGATTGTTGGAAAGACTTCACTCTCCACTTCCTCCTCCAGCACACCCACTACCCCCAGTATGCTGGTCCAGGGGCCGCCGGGAAATCTTTAAGAGGCCCATTTGGAGATGCTCTGCTGGAGTTTGACCACACTATCGGAAACATTCTGACAGCCCTGGAGGAGACAGGAGTCATCAACAACACTCTGGTCTTCGTCTCTGCAGACAATGGGTTGGTTTGTGTTTTATTCAAAAACGAAGGCCTGGAATTATTCCTTCTTTCTGTATTTGAAATTTTTCTGTGGAACATTAGCCTCTGTTCGAAGGTCAAGTTCCATGATATCTTTAGATTTATCCTCATATCATTGGATTTATGGCCGTCTGATTCATTTATTATTCTTTATCAAACTTGTTATTCCTGTCGCTCTGTGTGCAGACCTGAGCTGATGCGTATGTCCCGTGGTGGTAACGCTGGCCCTCTGAAATGTGGGAAAAGCACCACATATGAGGGGGGAATGAGGGAGCCAGCCATCGCGTACTGGCCAGGTATCATCCAACCAGGTGAGGACACACAGACCATAGCTGGTGCACATTTAGTCTTTGAAGGAAGCTCAGCCAATATCAGTTCAAAGACCATATCGATGGTTTTGCATGTTTCAGTCACATATACTCCTGATCAAAATCTTAAGACCAGTTAAAAAATTGCATGAATTTGCATTTTGCACTGTTGGATCTTAGGAAGGTTCTAAGTAGAGCTTCAAAATGCAAAAAGAAGAAATGGGAACAAGAGACCAAAAGTTGTGAGCAGGCATTTTATTGAAAACAACAATTTAACTCAAATAGGCTGTTCATCAGCTGATCAAAAGTTTAAGACCACAGCCTTTTAAAAGCCAAAATCTGTGCAAAAATTTGGATTCCATGTCATTTCCTGTCAAGTAATCACACTGTGAAGATCTCTTGATGGCAAAGGCAAAAAGCTCACCGTCTTTGAACGTGGTAGGATTGTTGAACTGCTTAAACAAGGCCTCTCACAACGTGCCATCGCTGCTGAGGTTGGACGCAGTAAGTCATTTTGCATTTCTTAAAAGATCCTCAGGGTTATGGAACAAAAAAATCAAGTGGTAGACCCAAAAAAATCTCACTGGCGCTGAGCCGGAGGATCCGAATGGCTGTCCGTCAAGACACGGGACGATCCTCGTCCCAAATTAAGGCCATTACTGGTGCTGACTGCAGCCCAATAACCATCAGATGGCATCTGCGAAGGAAGGGCTTCCAAAACAAGAAACGTCTTCAAAGGCCACCTCTCCTTCAACGCCACAAAATTGCCCGTATAGACTTTGCAATGGAGCACCAAACATGGGACATTCAAAGGTGGAAGAAAGTTTTATTCTCTGACGAGAAAAAATGTAACCTTGATGGTCCTGATGGCTTCCAACGTTACTGGCATGACAACGAGATGCCACCTGAGATGTTTTCTACGCGGCACAGTGGAGGGGGCGCCATCATGATCTGGGGTTGCTTTTTCCTTCAATGGAACAATGGAGCTCCAGGTTGTGCAGGGGCGTCAAACAGCAGCTGGCTATGTGGAGATGTTGCAGCGGGCATAACTCATGACTGAGGGCCCTCGTCTGTGTGGTAACGACTGGGTTTTTCAGCAGGACAACGCTCCAATTCACAATGCCCGTCTGACCAAGACTTTTTTCCAGGAGAATAACATCACTCTTTTGGACCATCCTGCGTGTTCCCCTGATCTTAATCCAATTGAGAACATTTGGGGATGGATGGCAAGGGAAGTTTACAAAAATGGACTTCAGTTCCAGACAGTGGATGCCCTTCGTGAAGCCATCTTCACCACTTGGCGCAACATTCGCACTAGCCTTTTGGAAACACTTGCATCAAGCATGCCAAAACGAATTTTTGAAGTGATCAACAATAATGGTGGAGCTACTCATTACTGAGTCAGTTGTTGACACTTTAATTTCTGTTTAGGAGGTAGCTGTGGTCTTAAACTTTTGATCAGCTGATGAACAGCCTACTTCAGTAAAATTGTTGTTTTCAATAAATTGCCTGCTCACAACTTTTGGGCTCTTGTTCCCATTTCTTCTTTTTGCATTTTGAAACTCTACTTAGAACCTTCCTAAGATTCAACAGTGCAAAATGCAAATTCATGCAATTTTTTAACTGGTCTTAAGATTTTGATCAGGAGTGTATACCAAGGAGGTCTTGTGTCCCCTCTGCCCCATTTGAATGTGACTTTTTCTGTGTGGATCTCTTTAGGTGTGACTCATGAGCTGACCAGCACTCTAGACATCCTACCCACCATCTCAACCCTGGCAGGAGCCAAACTGCCCCCAGGGGGTGCTGGATGGAGTCGATATGACAGAGTTACTTGTCAAACAAGGAAAGGTAGTTGGCGTCATACCTCGCAGCAGAACCAAGATGATGTATTAGGATGATTTTTTTATGTTTTTCTTAAATTTTGGTTTTGCAGAGTAAAAGGGAGACGATGATGTTCTACCCCACAGACCCCAGTGAGATGTATGGTCTGTTTGCTCTCAGGTTGGGGAAGTACAAGGCTCACTACTACACTCGAGGTAAAATAGGTTTCATCTTCTCAAAAGCAGAATCACACCATCAGAACTGAGGTGGATTTGACTTGTGGTTGCTCATGTGTTTTTGCAACAGGTGCCACCCACAGCAGCACGACCCCGGACAAAGACTGCCAAATATTCGCTGTTCTCAAGGCCCACGACCCCCCTCTGCTTTTCGACCTGGAGCTGGACCCCTCTGAGAACTACCCTCTCTCTCTGAAGGGGAAACCCGACCTCCAAGCCCTGCTGGAGAAGATGAAGAGTGTCAAGCAGCAGTTTGAAGCCTCCATGGTGTTTGGGCAGAGCCAGGTATCAAAAGGAACAGACCCGCAACCTGGAGCCGTGCTGCAATCCTCAGTGTACCCCCAAACCCAGCTGCTGCCGGTGCTGATGGGACAGATGTGTGGGGAGGCTGAAGCTACTGCACTGATTTTACTGTGTAAAGTGCTCAACGCTCAAAAAGATGTGATTTTTGAAATTATGCAAATCAGCTGCTTGTTTTTGTAACGTTAAGGTTTCAGTACGACACATACTGAAAATTAATTTTGCAAATAATCTGTTTTCCTCAGTGAGGAAATCTTATTTTTTTGAGTCAATATTGCTTATATTTTAAATTAGAAGAGCAACCAGCTAACACTCTATCTTACTGTGTTAAAGACAGTTGAACATTAATGGATGCACACATTTGTCTTGATCTAACATTCTTCGGTCGGTCATTCCCGGCTCCTTCACAACATTTCAAGTTTCAGTAGTTGTTGTGAAATCCTGTTAACTAAAAAGAAGAGAAACAAATCCAGAAGAAAATATATATTCCTCAGCGCAGGAAATAATGCACGACAAGGAAGGTATGTTTGTTTGTTTATTAGTAGGATCACACAAAAATGACTAGTGTTACCAGGACAACTGGTGGAAGGATGTGTTACAGGTTTGGAAAGAACCCTTAAAATGCTCAGGGGGCCCATCCAGAAATGTTGGATTGTGAGATAGGTGTAATACTTTCATAAGGGGACGTTGGGGCCTTGGTGGAGTTTTACAGTCTTTAACAGCCCCTCTAGTTTTAATTGATCCATTAAGAAAGTATCTTCAACATTCTTTATCATAATAAGTGTTTCAATATTAATATGGAGGTATTTGTAAAAAGGTTTTGCAGGCACATTTCAATCACACAAATAAAGATGTGATGTGAACTATAAAGACGACACAAACGTTTTTGGACATCAAGCTATATTGTATTCATAAGACAAGATCCATGACAAGGAAGAATGATTTTTTCTTGTCCTTTTTTTTGTTTTTCCCTTTAATTTTACAAGTCCTTGTTTTTAGAGGTACAAGAGAGGATATGTTGTGTCTGTCACATACGGTTTTGCTCTAGGTAAACAGTGAAGAATCTTTTTAATGTAGTGAAGTCAAGGGGGGAGAAAACGAGACAGATACAGATCAGTGATGGGGAATGCTGTCAGAGCTCAAAGGTGATTATTACAATCGGCAATAGAGTTTACCAGCGACAGCTGACTCAGTCACTTTTCAGCTGTAATTAGGGCCCGAGCACCGAACAGTGGGAGGCCCTATTGAAATTGTAAGGATATTATTTTTATTTTGTTTTCAGGCAAATGAATTGGCTTTTTGAGGGCTTTAAAATGCTCCATGAGTGTGTGTAATGTGGTGCAGATTCATAGAGCCCTTTGGCCCAGGTGAAAACTTTGTATTTCCAGTCTGGGGCGAATGTCATGAAGGGAAGTAAAAAACAAAGATGTAAGAAATAAAGGAAAGTAAAAGATGATTTCTGGGATTTGCTCTGCACTTAGCTCCCTGAAAGGTAAAATCTAAATGTGCAAAGTAGATTCAGTAAGAAAAGATAAAAGGAGATGATCAATAACTTCCTCTAAGGACGAGGACAACACCAAACTCAAAATCCTACTGAGATTAAATTCATTTAATCACCTCCCACAACTGAGATGCATCACTTATCAGGCGGTGCATCCAGAAGAGCTTCACTCCTCCCTCTGCCTGCAGTGTGTCGGTTAGGTGGAGTGTTTCGGTTCTCAGCCACTGAGAAAGATCATCACTGAAACTGACAGAAGCTCGAATCCACAGGTGAGTGTGTTCCAATTCTTTAAGGCAGGTCTCAGTGAGCATATACTGTAAGTATAAAACAGTGCGCAGGTGATGTTTGTGCGCGTCTTTGTGCATAACGAGCAGCAGACACCTTATTGCTGCCATGTGCAAAAACGTTAGGGTTATTTATTTTAGATAGTCCCTCTTCTTTAGTTTTGTGAAAATGTCCTCGCCTGTGCAGATCCACTCCGGAGCGCGGAGCAAAACAGCATCACGTTTTCCGTAAAAACTGTATCTGATGAAAACAAGCAGCTGGGCAGAGTTTAATATATCTGTGGATTCATCTAACTGTAAAGCATATTTCCCTTTCTTAACTCTATGCACCAGGTTACGCGTCATGTCCTGGTTCATGTCGGTGATCCACCGGGCAATAGTCCTGTTAGACAGCGGCACATATTCCAGATCACGGGCTTATAATTCATCCCCATGCATGGCCAGATTTACAGCTACAGCAGCGGGTTGAGTTAACGTTTCGCCGATGGTGTCTGGCTATTTTGCCTGTGCAATTAAATATGCCACCTCCTATGATGCCATTTGAGCTGCGGCTGGGATTGTCTGTTTAGTAAGGACTTTCTTTTGGCCTTGCAGCTCGTTCCGCTAATCCCTGTCGTAATAACCTCATGGGTCAACAAAGAAAAAGGAAAAAAATGATGGAAATGTTTTTATTGCATGGTTTTATTCTAGAACTAAGCTTTTTTATTTAGTGACTTTATTGTTGAAGATTAATGTGTAGTTCCTCTGGTAAGCAGGTTGTTTGTGGGGACTCTTATTTGGAAAGTTTTGTTGTTAACGGAATGGGGGTTCTTTAAGAAGAGTTGTTGTGGAATTAAACGGATAATAAATGGGTGTGATGTCGCAGTTCAGTGTCCTCTTTCGGCTGAGGCCTGATATAATACGAGTACGACAACAGAACGCTCGGCTACACAACTCATATTTATGTATATATTTATATGGCATCTCGCGACCCCCCCTCCCCACTTTGGGAACCCCTGGCTTAGACAATGAACGGAGCAGAAAACATGAATCGATTATGTTATGTATCTGACTCTTCTTCACTCAGCTGGAGAAGTTGCCTCAGGATGGACCGCACCTCCCTCCTCCTCCTCCTCCTCTCCTCTCTCTGCTGCTCCTGCTGCTTCGGGGCTGCTCCACCGAACTTTGTCCTGGTTTTCGCCGATGATTTAGGTTACGGGGATCTGGGCTGTTACGGACACCCCACCTCTCTCACCCCGAACCTGGACCGTCTGGCCGCGGGAGGACTCCGCTTCACCGACTTCTACTGCACCAGCCCGGCCTGCAGCCCGTCCAGGTGCTGGGGCTCTTACACACACTGGGACTGATTCAGGCTCAAACTCATACTAGAGAACATGGACAATAATATAATATAATATAATATAATATAATATAATATAATATAATATAATATAATATAATATAATATAATATAATATAATATAATATAATATAATATAGCCTCTTATCCAGATTTCCAATGCAAAGGTCAAGATGTATTTTCTTTTAAATATAACTCACTGTTATTCAGAAGCTGTGCAGTGTGACAGGTCTACTGTCTCCTGTAACTAGAGGCTTCAACCCATTGTCACCTGTTGCACAAAGCTATGACAACACTTACTATCCAGTGCAGCTTATAGTGTGATTTACTACATTGTTATAGAGCTAGAGCAGATGATTGTTATGGACCTTCTTCAAAAGCCAGTGTCTAAAGTGACTGTCAGGTTTTAAGTAGACACGCCATGGTAAATATTTTACAGTCAGCAGTGATAGTTGGAGCAACCACCTGTATTTGAGACACTAAATCATAAGCCCTGCTTTAAGTTTGACTTTAAAGTTATAGTAGTAAGATGTGAAAAAAGATGCAAAACGTCTCTAATGGTTTATATTCTTCTTTCCAGCTCAGCACCTGCATATGAATGCCCATCTATTAATCTATGTAGGTCAGCATGTGTTATGCAGACAGGTGCTTAAGATAAAGTGGTTAATATAAACTCAGAGCTCGACTTGTTGTTTGTTTCAATGCGGCCAAGAAACAGAGACACTTCTATTAAATGCCTTGTTTGGTGACGTCTTCTCAGAGCGTCGCTGTTGACGGGACGTTACCAGACTCGCTCCGGCATCTACCCAGGAGTGTTGTACCCAGGCTCTATAGGCGGTCTTCCTCTGAGCGAGACCACCATCGCTGAGGTCTTGAAACCTCTGGGCTACGCCACAGCTGCTGTCGGAAAGTGGCATCTGGGATTTGGGGCCAATGGCATGTTCCTTCCAACCAAGCAGGGGTTTGACCAGTACTTGGGGATCCCTTACTCCCATGACCAGGTTAGTGGGATTGAGTTTCAAGATAGTTACTGTGTTAGTATTTGTTAAAGTATCTTTTTTTGGGTGTAACATGAATTTGAATGGGTTTTTCTCTGTTCCCGTTCGTCCCCCAGGGCCCCTGTCGGAACTTGACTTGTTTCCCTCCAGATGTGAAGTGTTTTGGATTGTGTGATGTCGGCGGAGTAACCGTCCCGCTAATGCACAATGATGTCATCAAGCAGCAACCGGTCGACTTCCTGGACCTGGATAATAAGTACAGTGACTTCGCGACCAACTTCATCACCACATCGGCCAAGAAGAATCAACCTTTCTTCCTCTACTATCCCTCTCATGTAAGTAGCACATGTTGAATGTACAGCTGTGGCCAAGAGGTTTGAGAATGACACAAGTATTGGTTTTCACAAAGTTTGCTGTTTCAGTTTTTTAGATCTTTTTGTCAGATTTTACCATAGTAACATCTGACAAATATAATTACAAGCATTCAATAAGTGTCTAAGGCTTTTATTGACAATTACACTAAGTTTATGCAAAGAGTCAATATTTGTCAAGAACTCTGCAATTCACCCTGGCATGCTGTCCATTAACTTCTGGGCCACATCCTGACTGATGGCAGCCCATTCTTGCACAATCAATTCTTGGAGTTTTGTAAGAATTTGTGTTTTTTTTGTCTGTCCACCCACCTCTTGAGGAATGACCACAAGTTCTCAATGGGATTGAGGTCTGGGGAGTTTTTCTGGCCATGGACACAACATTTCTATGTTTTGTTCCCTGAGCCACTTAGTTATCACTATTTTCTTATGGCAAGGTGCTCCATCATACTGGAAAAGCCATTGTTCGTCACTGAACTGTTGTTGGATGGTTGAGAGATGTTGCTCCTGGAGGATGTTTTGGTACCATTCTTTATTCATGGTTGTCTCCCTTGGCTGAAAAGCAACCCCACACATGAATGGTCTCAGGATGCTTTACTGTTGGAAAGACACCGGACTGATGATAGCGCTCACCTTTTCTTCTCCGGACAAGCTTTTTTCGGAATGGCCCAAACAATTGGAAAGGGGATTATCAGAGAAATCCTCATGTATTTCACCTGTGTTTAATTGCCCCTGCCTTCCCTCTGTGTATTTAAGCCTCTATGTTTCCCTTTGTCCTCTGTCAGATAGTTGTTCTTCTACTCGTTATCGCTGAAGGTTTGTCCTGTTCTGCTTTCCCTACCTTATCTTCTGTGTTCCCTGTGTGCCTGGACGCTTTGATTCTGCCTCTTCTGTTCTTGTTCCCTCCAGTAGTCACCTGTTAGTGTTTTTGTCTAGTTTTAGACACTCTTTATATTAAAATCACCTTTTGTTTTAAACTCTGCATCTGGGTCCATCTCCTTCCACAAACCGTGACAGATTTAGGTGCAATATTACTAGAGGCAATATCCTTGCCTGTGAAACCCTTGCCTGTGAAAGCACTGATGACTGCACATGTTTCCTTGCAGGTAACGATGGTTAACAGAGAAAAAACAATGATTTCAAGCACCACCCTCCTTTCAAAGCTTCCAGTCTGCTCTTCTGACTCAATCGGCATGACAGAGTGATCTCAGCCTTGTCCTCGTCCATACGCTCCCCTGTGTTAACAAGAGAATCACTGACATTATGTCAGCTGGTCCTATTGTGGCAGGGCTGAAATTCAGTGGAAATGTTTTTTGTGGGATTAAGTTCATTTTCATGGCAAAGAAGGACTTTGTAATTAATTGCCATTCATCTGATACTCTTCATAACATTCTGGAGCATATGCAAATTGCCATCATAAAAACTGAGGCAGCTGACTTTGTGAAAATTAATATTTGTGTAATTCTCAAAACTTTTGGCCCCTGCTGTATGTTTTCACCCCGCGCCCCCCAAGATTGTGGAAGCACTTCACTCTCAACTTCCTCCTCCAGCACACCCACTACCCCCAGTATGCTGGTCCAGGGGCCGCCGGAAAGTCTTTAAGAGGCCCATATGGAGATGCTCTGCTGGAGTTTGACAACACTATCGGAAACATACTGACAACCCTGGAGGAGACAGGAGTCATCAACAACACTCTGGTCTTCTTCACTTCAGACAATGGGTTGGTTTGTGTTTTATTCAAAAACAAAGGCCTGGAATTATTCCTTCTTTCTGTAATTTGAAAATGTTCCGCTGCCTTCACAACCAGAAGCTGTGGAACATTAGACTCTGTTTCGAAGGTCAAGTTCCATGATATCTTTAGATTTGCCATCATATCATTGGATTTATGGCCGTCTGGTTCATTTATTGTTCTTTATCAAACGTGTTTTTCCTGTCGGCCTGTGTGCAGACCTGAGCTGATGCGTATGTCCGGTGGCGGTAACGCTGGCCCTCTGAAATGTGGGAAAAGCACCACATATGAGGGGGGCGTGAGGGAGCCAGCCATCGCATACTGGCCAGGGACCATCAAACCAGGTGAGGACACATAGACCATGGCTGGTGCACATTAAGTCTTTGAAGGAATCTCAGCCAATATCAGTACAAAAACCATATTGATGGTTTTGCATGTTTCAGTCACATATACCAAGCCATGTTATGTTTTTACCCCGATTCCAAACATCAACTGGTCCCTTTTCAATCATTACACTGGGAGGTCCTGTCCCCCCCTGTTGGGTGGTTTGTTTGAAAGCTACATCACACAAAACATACTGGAGGGAGCTCCACAAAGCTTTGGTCGGGGAAGAAACATTTTGCTGTGAATAATTCATGGCTCTGGATGAAAAGGATAAGTCACAGTTAGGGAACTTATATCTTTGAGAGAGTGACACACAGTGCAGATTGCTTGAATGTAAAGGGACTGCTGGGCCTCGGGGGAGGTATGTGCTCCATAGTGTGCCAATCATTTTTTTTTGTATAAGAAAAAAAAGACATTTAAATGTGACTGTTTCTGTTTGGATCTCTTTAGGTGTGACTCATGAGCTGACCAGCACTCTAGACATCCTCCCCACCATCTCAACCCTGGCAGGAGCCAAACTGCCCCCGGTGGTGCTGGATGGAATCGATATGACAGAGTTACTTGTCAAACAAGGAAAGGTAGCTGGCGTCATACCTCGCAGCAGATGTTGTGAAAATCAAGATGATATATTATGATGAATTTCAATGATGTTTTTCTTCCTAAAATCTTGTTTTGCAGAGTAAAAGAGAGACAATGATGTTCTACCCCAAAGACCCCAGTAAGATGTATGGTCTGTTTGCTCTCAGGTTGGGGAAGTACAAGGCCCACTACTACACTCGAGGTAAAATAGGTTTCATCTGGTCAAAAGCAGAATCGCACCATCAGAACTGAGGTGGATTTGACTTGTGGTTGCTCATTTGTTTTTGCAACAGGTGCCACCCACAGCGGCTCAACCCCGGACAAAGACTGCCAAATATTCGCTGTTCTCAAGGCCCACGACCCCCCTCTGCTTTTCGACCTGGAGCTTGACCCCTCTGAGAACTACCCTCTCTCTCTGATGGGGAAACCCGACCTCCAAGCCCTGCTGGAGAAGATGAAGAGTGTCAAGCAGCAGTTTGAAGCCTCCATGGTGTTTGGGCAGAGCCAGGTATCAAAAGGAATAGACCCCAACCTGGAGCCGTGCTGCAATCCTCAGTGTACCCCCAAACCCAGCTGCTGCCAGTGCTGATGGGACAGATGTGTGGGGAGGCTGAAACTACTGCACTGATTTTACTGTGTAAAGTGCTCAACGCTCGAAAAGATGTAATTTTTTTTAATTATGCAATTCAGCTACTTGTTTATGGAATGTTAAAGTTTCAGTACAACACATACTGAAAAGTAATTTTGCAAATCTGTTTTCCTCAGTGAAGTAAACTTTTTTTTGTGTGTGTTAATATTGATTATATTTATGATTAGAGGACCAACCAGATTAGGAAAAGACTAACACTCTATCTTACTGTGTTAAAGACAGTGGAACATTAACAGATACATATCTGGATCTACCATTCTTCCATGGGTCATTCCCGGCTCCTTCACCACATTTCAAGTTTCAGTAGTTGTTTTGAAATCCTGCTAAATAAAAAACAGAGAAACAAAGCCAGAAGAAAACATATCCACCTCAGCGCAGTAAATAATGCACGACAAGGAAGGTTTGTCTGTTAGTAACATCACTCAAAAATAACTACTGTTACAAAGAAACCTGGTAGAAGGATGTGTTACGGGTTTGGAAAGAACCACTAAAATGTTCAGGGGGCCCATCCAGAAATGTCTTCATTGTAAGATAGGTTGTTAAAAACATTTTAGTTGATTTCCCAGAGAAAAATGTATGGATCTTGTTTTAAAAAAGCAGGCACACTGCGCGGACTGACCAAATGCGCCCTAGGCAACCGCCTATGTCGCCTGCAGGAGCCGCCCCTGTCGAGGAAGAACCAAGGAAGACTTCCCCTCGTTATTGACCAATCCGGTTCTACCTACTGTTATAAAATATTACAGACGCCGCCTGTTTGGTGTGACTCGATGCGACTCGTGACTTGAGACTGTCCAGTGCTGCTAGAGTGCCGGGCAGTGTGTTGGGTGCCCATGGCTTTGCTGTAGACTTTCATACCTTTTCATTGCTTTAATAAATACATGCATTAGACCAAACCGGCTCTTCTCATAGAGCTGTCGGGCCGAGCTGAAAACTTTGTATTTCCAGTCTGGGGCGAATGTCTGGAGGGGAAATAAAAAAACAAAGATGTAATGAATGAAAATTAAGGAAAGAAACAGAGGATTTCTGTGATTTATTCTGCACTTACCTCACTGAAAGGTGAAATCTAAATGTGCAAAGTAGATTCAGTAAGAAAAGATAAAAGGAGATGATCAATAACTTCCACTAAGGACGAGGACAGCACCAAACTCAAAATCCTACTGAGATTAAATTCATTTAATCACCTCCCACAAAACTGAGACGCATCACTTGTCAGGCGGTGCATCAAGAAGCGCTTCATTCCTTTGACTTGCAGTGTGTCGGTAGGTGGAGTGTTCGGTTCTCAGCCGCTGAGAAAGATCATCACAGGAACTGAGAGAAGCTCGAATCCACAGGTGAGTGTGTTCCAACTCCTCTTTAAGGCCGTGCGCAGTCAGGACAAGTGACGGAACGATATTATGACATAGTTAACTCACGATTATGAGATACTGACTGCAAGGTCTGTCTGCGGGTTTGTGTGTGTGTGTGTGTGTGTGTGTGTGTGTGTGTGTGTGTGTGTGTGTGTGTGTGTGTGTGTGTGTGTGTGTGTGTGTGTGTGTGTGTGTGTGATTGTGTGTGTGCTCGTCTCTGTTCCTCTTCACACAAACTGATAATCATATGTATTTAGTTATTAATCGATTATGTCGGATCATGACTCCAGATCGGTCCGTCCCTTTAACCCTGATTTCCTGACTGTGAGCACACAGTGTTTAAACATGTGTCTCACGAACTCAAACAAACAAAGTAAACGTCAGTCCTGTACGTGTCCTGGTAACTTGTGATCAGTGCTTATTGTTAAAGTGTTTAGTGAGCGCAGGTCCGAGGCGAAGTGAGGCGGAAACAGACTCCGACACATTCAGGACGACCGGAACTTTAACGAGCGTCTGTTCTGATCCTGGAGCAGCGCTGGTTGTAATGACACAGAGGCAGCACATCGCTTAGACAATGAACGGAGCAGAAAACAGGACTCGATTATGTTATGTCTCCGACTCGAAGCATGGTCGCTCACTTCCGCGAGTCAGGTGACTGTCCCGACCGCAACCACGGCTTCCCTGCTCTGTTGCGTCCCGCCCACAGTCAGTATCCCAATATTGAGATTTTAAGTCGTGCGTGACGCCGACCCTCCGCGACAGGACACGTGACGTGTTGTTGTGGTTCCTGTTTAATGAACAGGTTCCTGATCTTCTTCACTCAGCTGGAGAAGTTGCCTCAGGATGGACCGCACCTCCTTCCTCCTCCTCTTCCTCTCCTCTCTCTGCTGCTCCTGCTGCTTCGGGGCTGCTCCTCCGAACTTTGTCCTGGTTTTCGCTGATGATTTAGGATTCGGGGATCTGGGTTGTTACGGACACCCCACCTCTCTCACCCCGAACCTGGACCGTCTGGCCGCGGGAGGACTCCGCTTCACCGACTTCTACGTCTCCAGCGCGGGCTGCAGCCCGTCCAGGTGCCGGGGCTCTTACACACACTGGGGCTGATGCAGGCTCATACTTATACTGGAGAACATGGACAATAATATAATATAATATAATATAATATAATATAATATCATATCATATAATATAATATAATATAGCCTCTTATCCAGATTTCCAATGCAAAGGTCAGGGTGTATTTTCTTTTAAATATAACTCACTGTTATTCAGAAGCTGTGCAATGTGACAGGTCTACTGTCTCCTGTAACTAGAGGCTTCAACCCATTATCACTTGTTACACAAAGCTATGACAACACTTACTATCCAGTGCAGCTCATAGCTCTACATTGTTATAGAGCTAGAGCAGATGATTGTTATGGACCTTCTTCAATAGTCAGTGTTTAAAGTGACTGTCAGGTTTTAAGTAGACACGCCATGGAAAATATTTTACAGTCAGCAGTGATAGTTGGAGCAACCACCTGTAAATTGAGACACTAAATCATAAGCCCTGCTTAAAGTTTGACTTTAAAGTTATAGTAGTAAGATGTGAAAAAAGGGGCAAAATGCCTCTAATGGTTTATATTATTTTTTCCAGCTCAGCAGCTGCATATGAATCCCATCTACAAATCTATGTAGGTCAGCATGTGTTATTCAACAGGCGCCTAAGCTAAAGTGGTTAATATAAACTCAGAGCTCGACTTGTTGTTTGTTTCAATGCGGCCAAGAAACAGAGACACTAACCCTAACCCTAACCCTTTTTTGGTGACGTCTTCTCAGAGCGTCGCTGTTGACGGGACGTTTACACACTCGCTCTGGCATCTACCCAGGAGTGTTGTACCCGGGCTCTATAGGCGGTCTTCCTCTGAACGAGACCACCATCGCTGAGGTCCTGAAACCTCTGGGCTACGCCACAGCTGCCGTGGGAAAGTGGCATCTGGGATTTGGGGCCAATGGCACGTTTCTTCCAACCAAACAGGGGTTTGACCAGTACATGGGGATCCCTTACTCCCATGACCAGGTTAGTGGGATTGAGTTTTAAGATAGTTTCTGTGATAGTATTTAGTTTCTGTGATAGTATTTGTTAAAGTGTCATTTTTTGGGTGTAACTTTCAATGTGATTTTGTTTTTCTCTGTGCCTGTTCGTCCCCCAGGGCCCCTGTAAGAACTTGACTTGTTTCCCTCCAGATGTGAAGTGTTTTGGATTGTGTGATGTCGGCGCAGTAACTGTCCCTCTAATGTACAATGACGTCATCAAGCAGCAACCGGTTGACTTCCTGGACCTGGAGAATAAGTACAGTGACTTCGCGACCAACTTCATCACCACATCCGCCAAGAAGAATCAACCTTTCTTCCTCTACTATCCCTCTCATGTAAGAAGCACTTGTTGAATGTATGTTCTTCCCCCCCCCTCAAGATTGTTGGAAAGACTTCACTCTCCACTTCCTCCTCCAGCACACCCACTACCCCCAGTATGCTGGTCCTGGGGCCGCCGGGAAATCTTTAAGGGGCCCATTTGGAGATGCTCTGCTGGAGTTTGACCACACTATCGGAAACATAATGACAGCCCTGGAGGAGACAGGAGTCATCAACAACACTCTGGTCTTCGTCTCTGCAGACAATGGGTTGGTTTGTGTTTGTATTTAAATGAATCGAAGCCTGGAATCTTTCCTTCTTACTGTAAATTGAAAAATTTCCGCTGCCTTCTCAACCAGAAGCTGTGGAACATTAGCCTCTGTTCGAAGGTCAAGTTCAATGAAATCTTTAGATTTATCCTCATATCATTGGATTTATGGCCGTCTGGTTCATTTATTGTCTTTGTCAAGCGTGTTATGCATGTCGGTCTGTGTGCAGACCTGAGCTGATGCGTATGTCCCGTGGCGGTAACGCTGGGCCTCTGAAATGTGGGAAAGCCACCACATATGAGGGGGGCGTGAGGGAGCCAGCCATCGCGTACTGGCCAGGTATCATCCAACCAGGTGAGGACTCCTGGGTTGGCTTTCCACATACACCATAGCTGGTGCACATTTAGTCTTTGAAGGAAGCTCAGCCAATATCAGTTCAAAGACCATATTAATGGTTTTGCATGTTAATGTCACATAAACCAAGCCATTTTAAATTTTTTACACCGATCCCAAACATCAACTGGTCTCTTTTCTTTCTTTACACCAAGGGTATCTTGTCCCCCCCACTTTTTTTGTGTGCCTCTCTTTAGGTGTGACTCATGAGCTGACCAGCACTCTAGACATCCTACCCACCATCTCATCCCTGGCAGGAGCCAAACTGCCCCCGGTGGTGCTGGATGGAATCGATATGACAGAGTTACTTGTCAAACAAGGAAAGGTAGCTGGCGTCATACCTCGCAGCAGATGTTGTGAAAACTAAGATGATGTATTATGATGAATTTCAATGATGTTTTTCTTCTTAAAATCTTGTTTTGCAGAGTAAAAGGGAGACAATGATGTTCTACCCCCTAGACCCCAGTAAGATGTATGGTCTGTTTGCTCTCAGGTTGGGGAAGTACAAGGCTCACTACTACACTCGAGGTAAAATAGGTTTCATCTGCTCAAAAGCAGAATCGCACCATCAGAACTGAGGTGGATTTGACTTGTGGTTGCTCATGTGTTTTTGCATCAGGTTCCATCAAAAGCAGCACGACCCCGGACAAAGACTGCCAAGAATCCGCTGTTCTCAAGGCCCACGACCCCCCTCTACTTTTCGACCTGGAGTTTGACCCCTCTGAGAACTACCCTCTCTCTCTGAAGGGGAAACCCGACCTCCAAGCCCTGCTGGAGAAGATGAAGAGTGTCAAGCAGCAGTTTGAAGCCTCCATGGTGTTTGGGCAGAGCCAGATATCAAAAGGAACAGACCGCAACCTGGAGCCGTGCTGCAATCCTCAGTGTACCCCCAAACCCACCTGCTGCCGGTGCTGATGGGACAGATGTGTGGGGAGGCTGAAGCTACTGCACTGATTTTACTGTGTAAAGTTCCCAAAGCCAAAAAAGTTGTGATTTTTTGAAATTATGCATTCAGGTCTTGTTCTTTGAATTAAAGTTTCAGTAGGACACATACTGAAAAGTAATTTTGCAAATAATCTGTTTTCCTCAGTGAGGAAATCTTATTTTTTTGTGTTAATATTGATTATATTTCAAATTAGAAGAGCAACCAGCTAACACTCTATCTTACTGTGATAAAGACAGTTGAACATTAATGGATACACACATTTATCTTGATCTAACATTCTTCCGTGGGTCATTTTTTTGTTTATTAGTAGGATCCCTAAAAATGACTACTGTTACCAAGAAACCTGATGTAAGGATGTTACCCATAAAATGTTCAGGGGGCCGATCCAGAAATGTTGGATTGTGAGATAGGTGTAATACTTTCATAAGGGGACGTTGGGGCCTTGGTGGAGATTTGCAGTCTTTAACCGCCACTCTAGTTTTAATTGATCCATTATGAAATGTTACTTTCAATATTCTTTATCATCATAAGTTTTTCAATATTAATATGGAGGCATTTGTATAAATGTTTTGCAGTACATTTCAATCACACAAACAAAGACGTGATGGGAACAATAAAGACGACACGAAAGGTTTTGGACATCAAGCATATATTTTATTCATAAGACCAGATCCATGACAAGGCAGAATTTTTTCTTTGTTTTTCCCTTTAATTTTACAAGTCCTTGTTATTGAAGATACAAGATAGGATATGTTGGTTCTGTCACATACGGTTTTGCTCTAGGTATACAGTGAAGAATCTTGTTAATGTAGTGAAGTCAAAAGTTTGGTTTAACTGTTAATGTATGTCTCAGCGGCTAATATGGGACGACATTATCCTCAGAGGTGGTTTTTGTGTAGCTGAAAGTGAGTAAGGATTTGTAACAAGGTAGAAAATAATAATCAGAAGCAAATAGATACAGATCAGTGATGGGGAATGCAGTTGGAGCTCTAACAGCTGATAGGTCAGAAATCTGGTGGGTGTGTCAAACTCTTTACGAATATGCCCTCAATGTGCTGCTGAAGCCCGTTCATAGAGACCTTATGGAACCCAAATCCCACCTGATACTAGGATAAACACCTCGTGTGGAAACATAAGACACTGAAATAAAATTATTGCAGATCACAGATATTTAATGTGTTTTCTAATCTTTCAGGGCCTTTTGGTCTGGTTGTGAGCTTTTAGTTTTTTTTATTACTTCTTTTTAATTATTGTACATATTAATTGCAGTAACATACTCAACATAAAGGACACAGCACTATCTTAGATTCGCTATTGTATATACATGATCTAACTGACAGCGATACATATGCAGATAACACCCTGCCTCCCTCCTGCCATATCAACATTCAGTGAAATCCTGCAGATAATATGAGGTGCTTGTTTGTTCTGGTCGACTGTGACTGAAAGCAGCAGAACAAGAAGCCAAACAGAACCAGCGATTGATGAGGACGGTCGGGAGAGGTTAAACCTCAAAGCCTAAAATGTCATGTAGCAGTCGACTGCAGTGAACGCATCGAGTTCTAGATCAAACCTCTCCCCTTTGTAAGGTGCTATAAAATAAGTAGGTTGTTGTGTAACGTGTGAACAATGCTGTAATCCTTGACCGGACTAAAAGCAATAAATAAATAAATATGGGACCGCGTCGCTATCCCTCCTGTCCTTCATAGTTAAAAACAGATCAAAGTCTAACCATTTACATAACTATAAAACTTCATATTCAACTCTTCATTAAAGGTTTAATTCCACTTTGACACTGAGTCTGAGAATTAAGCAAGTCGCTCTCACTGCACAGTAGCCACAACTCGGCCATCAACTTTACTGCCACGTGGTCAATCCAGTCGTTCCATGTCCGTCGCTGAAACCGCCAAGTCAAAAGCAAAGCGGAGACTAGAGCGAAATCCAACAGTTCAACAGTCAGAGGTGGGAGGATATGGCTTTTCAGAGGGCCTTTGACCTTTCTGCTTTCTTTGACCTCGAAGTCACATCAATCATTGCAAAGCACACAGTGACGAGCCACGGTTTAACACGGTTAAATGATTTCCTGTGACGCCCCCCCCTCAGGACGAGACAAAAGTTAAAAAAAACCCGGTTCTGTCAAATCCCTACAGATGTGCCGACAGGTAGCTCGCTCAGTCTGAATAAAATGTCTGCAGGGCTA
The DNA here is from genome assembly GCA_038501795.1 of Pseudopleuronectes americanus. NCBI lineage: Eukaryota > Metazoa > Chordata > Actinopteri > Pleuronectiformes > Pleuronectidae > Pseudopleuronectes > Pseudopleuronectes americanus. The sequence goes on from CM076720.1 coordinate 7,962,051, forward strand.
ATGACATTCAAAGTTCAATTTCAATCATTAAAACTTTTCATAAAGAACCAGTCGTAAATAATCTCTACTTACTTCTGTCAGTCATTAATACCTTCAAGAGAACTAAGAAGAAATTCCCATCCATTGGTCCTAAATGTGAGTGTCTCTTAATTAGTGTGGATGAGGCGCCTGTACGTCTACTCTCTATACATGTATTTACAACACACACTACGTCTTGTACGCAACACAGGGGTAAGCTCGGACCAAGGACGGTTCACTGTACTCTCTCTACTTTGCTCCAACGTCACTATCGGTAGAAATCTAATCAGCAGTTTGTCAATATTGAACAAATACATATTTACAGTTAATCAAACTCCCGGCCTCCTGATTCCACACCGCTCCCGTACTGATTGTTGAGCTGCTTGCCATTCACTTGGATATGTGTACTTCTTGTGTGTGTCTGTGTGCATTAACCCTACTAGCCATGCATTGAAAAGTGAAACAGCAGTAGTAGGTAAGATCGTCTTCATTTCAAAAGAGGAACCTTTAAATAAACAGGTGCTCAGCGTCTTAGTTTTATATCATAGAAAAGGATCAAAGAAACAGGCAATCAACCCATCGCGGGGAGAGAGAGTGAGAGAGAGAGTGAGAGAGAGAGAGAGAGAGAGAGAGAGAGAGAGAGAGAGAGAGAGAGAGAGAGAGAGAGAGAGATGAAGTATGTCTTTAGAAATGAAGTTCCCAGTATTTAGAGGGACACAGAAGAGTATTTTTTTTTACTATGGAGAGAAGACCCCCACTCACAGTGCCCTCTGGTGGCAAACTTGATGAACATACACAAGCTATAGAGGAGGAAGGTGGTCGTCGTGGCAACACTTCTTACTCTAGGTAAATGTCCTCAGTCGGGCAAGCGTACTCCAGGTGTTCCTGGTAGTACTCCTGGAAGGCTCGACTGCAGAAACACAGATGAGAACATGTTGAAATATCTGAACAATAAAACGTAAATTAGGTCATAAATTTGAGAGATTACGTTATGAAACCCTAATAAATGTGGAAACACCGAGCTGAACTCTTTGAATCAAAGGAGGGAAGCTGTTTTTCATGTGTGCCTTCGTCAGTCGGTCTGGCCCCGAGAGAGAGAGCAGGATGAGAAGCTGATAGATCATGTGATCAGCTCAGCTCTAACTCAGCTGCCTGCTCTCACTCCATCCAGAGACAGACATCTTTAATTATTCAGATCTGACCGTACACACAAGCTCACACACACAAAAGAACCTGGATCATTGTGTTCTCATCCAGCTTCAATAGGGAGTAAATATCTATTTTCTAAGATGTCATCATCAAACCTGAAGACCTGTACTTGAAGCATGATATTTTACACTAGCCATAAACTTTAAAGACAAATGCAATCGAATACGTAGAACTTGAATTAGGATAGTAAACATAAATGCACATTTCTTTCTGCATTGTTAATTATGTAAAATGAAAGTTTTAAAAGGTGCCATCAAAGAGCACCTAAAAAGGGATATAAGGTAAATATAGTTAGCATCATTTACAATCTCTTTTATGGACAGTTATCTTTTCAGCATCTTGGCAATTACAGAGCACTTAGAGTTTAAATCGAGTAAATATGTCGACTCAGACATGATTCACGGAATAAAAAGATCATTACTGCCTCAAGGTATGTGCTTGATGTATAGTAACTGATCTAATGATGTAACTCACCCAACACACTCTGCTACAGGTCGCATGGACTCCTGGGAAACAAACACATGGCAAGCAAATCGGCTCAGCATGGGGTGCTTGGTGATGAAGCCGAAGTAGCTGCAGAGAGAAGGAAACAGCGTGATGCAATCAGTCAGCTGGTCCAAAGGCAATCTGCAAACAGCACGCCACAGAAGCTTGTTTGTTTACCAGTTGTTCCTGGGATGGCAGCCACAGAACGAGATGTTCTTCATCTGGAAGAAGTGACTACATCTGTCGTACTGAAGAGGTGCGAGAGAGGGATTCAAACTCAGATCGTGTACAGAATACATGAATACCAGTTTGCATTCACAGTCTTAGCATACTTTCTATCTTAAGTTGGTTGAAATTACCTTGAAACTTGAACATGAAATGACTGGAAATGGGCCGAGAAATGCATCGGATCAATATGGTGAGATCATTTTTGGTTTTGGGACATTTTCACAGATTTCTCTGAATAATTCATTGGTCCTGATGTGAAGCAGATCCAAATGAAAATCATGATCAAGCCGTTTTAAATGTGGTTTCATAAGGGGACTGTGGGCGGAGGTATGACCTTGACTAAGTGACATGATAGATTTGATTTTTAATGCTCAACTTTACTCTACGGGTTCATTCAACATACTCTTAACAAATTGTGGTAGCTCGTCAATAGAGCACTAATCCAATATTATTGCATTTTAAAGGAAGAACACTTCATTCATTCATTTTTCCATACCTCATCGAGGGTGTCAAAGTCATCCTCCAAGCTCATGATCAGTTTCACTCCCTGCAAGCTAATCTCCAACTCGCACAGGGAAGGAGGTCGCACGTGTACCGTACGTTTCCTCGATATCGCAATCTAAGCATCGGAAAAGCCTCCATGTTAATAAAACATCATTTCACACTGCAAGCTGTATGTTTTGTTGTTTTCCCACTTTGCTTACCTTCTGCATGGCAGCACAGAGAATTCCGTTTCCTTGGTGATAAGGTACTTCAACAGACCCCAAAAACTGAACGTTGAACGTCTCAATCCACGCTGGATTTCTTTTCATGCCTACGTATGATGTGGACACACATGCACAACATGAGACTCCTCTGCCTTTCATAATGACACAGGTGAAAAGACAGTGGGTTTATATATCGGTCCACTCACCCAACAACTCCTTAGACTGGCCCATGACCTCATGGGCATAGAAGGCAGGGAAGATACCCCTCTCCCCTGTTCGCATGTTGTAGCCTCTGTACCAGTAGTCATCCTCTTCTTCCTCCACGTACAAAGGATCGTCAACGTCCAGCTCCAGCTCATCTGCGTGTCTGGGAATGAACCTGCAGAGGGCAGCAGAGAGGCGGAGTAAAAAATAATCAAATCACCTCTGACAGCGTTTGTCCTTAAATGGAATCCTTGCAGCTGAGCATCCTATAGACTGAATCCTATAGCATCTATCTCGGTGTCAGGTGACTCCCAGTGGGGAACAGAGAGAGAGAGAGAGGAGGGATGAAAGAGCTGACCAGGAACGATAATGGGGTGGAGAGAGAGAAAGCTCTAAATGTGGAGACGTGATTACTGACAATGGGCTGTGGTAAAGCAGATGCATAATTAAACATGCACAGGGTGTTGGTGTATACAAGAGAGGAAAATGAAGCTTTCTCTCTCGTGCACATTCACATACATACAAACACAGATGGTGGTGTTACTGGCAAACCTTCAGCTGTTGAGCCCAACTATAGTTTGGACATCTAGCCACAACCCTGACATATTGAGTGATTCCATTATGCTGCTTGACAACACATCGAAAGCCAACTAACATTGAAGGGACAGTGTTTTAACAACGTATTTAGCATTTATTATGATTTCCATTAAACGTGGTAGAAGGATGCAAAGGATTTCAGGATTTCTTTTCCATTTTCTTCAACATTGGAAGATAAGGTGTCTTGATGGAATCTCATCTGTCAATTTGACTTTCCTTGTACTTCAGTTTTGCCGGTTTGTCCACATTTCTCATCTGTTCATAATGTTTCAGCTTCTCCCTGGGTTGCCTGATTTCTTATGCTTTGTGTTATTTTTTCTGAGTAGGGACTTCTTTGTATTTAGCTTGTTTGGATTAATTGCTGCCTTCCTGTTTGTTCTGTTTTTGTGTCTGCCAATACCACAAAACATAGAAGCTCCCATTGTTGTCCCATTGTTGGAAATGACTGTGGTGGTCTTACCTGTACACGGCCCTGTGTGTCTGGTCCTTCTCCTCGCCATCGATGGTACAGGAGAAAAGTCCAAAGGATTCTGTACCTACCAAGCGAAGAGACAGGAAAAAGCTTTATGAATTTCCCGAGAGGAAGTCCAAATTAAAGTTGATCGGATGTGTCAAAAAAAAAGAAATGGGTCTGTACGCCTTCTAATGAGCCTTCATTATGCAAATCACCCTTCATTAAAGATACAAATCTTGAAGAGAGAGCACTGATTGATGGTGGTTGTACTGGGAGGCAGAGCCCTCCCATTCATCTTGTGGGATCTTCCTGACATATTTGGAACAGATCTAAATGCATCATGCTGACACTAGTAATGAGTTAAACTCTGATAAAGAATATTCATCCAAAGGACCATGGAGGGATAACTGTACCACAGAAAGCTTTAAATCTTTAACATGTCGGATATGTAGTTTCCACTGGCTTGAGTTCCAAGTTTTGGTAAAAGCAGCTATTCACTTTCTTGCACAGAGTTAAATAACATCATAACTCTCCTGTCTTTACAATAAATGAGGTCACAACCCGGCAACGGTTTAGCTTTGCAAAAGCACTGGAGGCAGCAGAAAACACATCCAACGAATAAATCTGACTGTGAGATTCTTTCTTCATCAGTGACACCAATGAATCTTTCTGTGAGGATGCAATACCATTTTTTGGAGCTGATCAAAGGTCAAAGGTGCCAGAAAACATATTCATATCTGGAAACAGTACAGCTAGGGATCAAATCTAATACTTAAATTGATAAAAAAAAGAATTCCCCCATGATATAATAGTCATTTTATGAAGTATCGTTGCATCCTATAGGATTTTAGACCCAACCTGGTGCTTACATAGTTTATTATGATGTGGTATAAATGAAGTTATTATGACAAGGGCACTATTACAATATGACATTGTCATTTATTCCAGAAAGGGGTGATAACAGTGCCCTGCTTGTGCGCCTTTACTGGTGCGGAGGCCTCCATTGTTTATGCTAAACTAATTCTAGTTTCAGAAGGAAAGAGTCATGACTTTAAAAAAGCACTGTGTGGGACTTACTGGAGGAGCGGGAGGTGCTGTTGACGAACACGTTGAGGAACTTCTTGGAGAATGGGAGGTCAGCTTCAGGGGAGGAGTCCTCGGAACAACTGAGAAGTTCTGACCTCACCTTCTCATCATCTCGACCGTAGCCCATCTCCCTCCTTCCCAAGGGCTCGTCGTCACATAGCGTGGAAAGCTCACTGTCATCACTCAGAACAGAGGTGCACCTGGTAGGACAAGATATGTCAATTTCTATCTAAAATCTAATATCGAAATGTAAAAAAACTAAGAATAACATTATATTTTCAGTTTGTCACAGCGCACCTTCTGAGGCTGACTAGCTCCAGCGTAGTATTTTCATCCACCACTAGTGTGTATTTTATGGAGTCATAGGCCAGTTCATCCTCTTCATTCGACGGCCTCAGAGCCAGATCTTTCTCACACAGTGGGAGGTCATGGTCGGATAAACGATGGTCTTGCACACTGGAATCGATGGGCGGTGAACTGTCCAGCTCCAAGTCACTACCTCTGAAGGACTGCTTTCTCAAGCCACTCACGAATGGATAAGAGTCCCCATCGTCCTCCTCTTCGTCATTGTCTGTGGAGTAGGTAAGGCTGAAGCAGCGGTTGGTCTGGGTGGTGGGGATGTCGAGCGTCAGGCTATGTTTGACCTCTGTGATACGCTCGAGAGAGGCTGACGAGCGGCTCGCCGGCCTGGGCTCTGTCTCTCGACCTTCGTCCTTGTCGCTGGCCACACTCTCACTGAAACTGGGTGAGTCCAGATCCTTCCTTCCCTCCAGCATCGTCAAGTCGTTATTGGGCTCCTCATCTTCCACCTGTCTCCTGCCATTCTTTGATGTTTTTTCCGTCAAGTTCTTCTCAGAGTCTTTACTGGTATACAAGGAGCTGAAATCTGCTATTCCTCTCCCATTGTTTGTACAGCGCTCTAAAATAACAGGGGTTGCTGTGTCACCAGTAGAGTTGCTCATATACAGACGGGGGCTTACAACTACTACTTTGTTTAAAGACTCCGCACTTCTTCTTTCTCCAGGCTCCATCCTTTCCATTCTGTACCCTTCACCCTCTCTCTCTTCTTCCTCTGATTCCTCAGTCTCTGCTTTTCTCTCTCTGTCCTCATCATTGAAGCCATCTCCCTCTCCAATGTCTGAGGATGGTGAAATGGTATCTGACACCGACACCTTCCTCTTGAAGCACTCCTCGGGACAGCTGATTGGGTACGAGCCCTCTGAGATCATCCTGTTGACCAAGTTGCTGAGCAGCCAGGGTGAGTCGGAATTCTCACTTAAGTCATCCTCACTTTCTGAATCTGAGTCTCCCTCACTTGTTCCATCGTATTCATCTGAACTTTGTATTAGCCCGGGTCCCACTGGCAGGTAGAAGGAGCGTTTGAAGCTCTCCAGGCTGTGGTCTGGTTCTATCTGGAGAACCATCTGTCTGGACAGGCTGTCCTCGCAGCTTTGGGCCGGTGGCAGAGTCTCATCTGGGTCAGCCAGGTGCTCGCAGGACAGCTCATCATCCACATTCTGCAGCCCCATCAGAGCTTGATCATCATCATAAGGCTCAGGGGGTAAGATGGGTGAGTCAAGAGGAGATGGTGTAGCCATTGTGGGTGAGGGTAGAGAGGAAGGAGATGGTAGAGAAGATCCTTCTTTGATTGGGTCGGGCTGGCCTAGAAGCAGAGACGCTTTCAGTCCAACAATACCACTGTCCTGCTCCAACTCTGTGTCTGGGTCCAGTTCCTGGTCTGATGTAGGTGAGCTAGCCTCCTCAATGGAGTTGGTGAGATGAGATGAGCGTCCACTGCTACTTTCATCACTGGTAAGGTCCAACTCTGTCTCTGAAATAGAGGAGATCATGTTGGAGACAACAGGACCTCCACAGGCAAACGCTGCCTCCAGCTCCCCTTCAATGTCAGAGTCAGACCCCGGAGAACTGAGGTCCTTTTCCTGGTCTGAAGTGAAGTATCCCCGCTGGTTCATATCTGCTATCCCTGGATCGGAGGATGGAGAGGTGGAGTCGTTAGCTGCTGCCTCCATGGCAGAATTTGCTTGAGTACCTGTACTGTTGGACTGCTCAAGAGCCTCTGAGTGGCTGGAGGACATATAGCTGGAGAAGGAGACAGGCTCAGAAGGTTCAATGCAGGGGAACTCGATGTATGCTGACTGATTCTCCTTACACACCATATCATATGTCTCCTTACACATGAACTCCACTTCAAAGTCCTTCTCTAGCTCCTCATCGGTCAAGGGTGTGTCAGCGCCATCATTGGCTCCCATGGGTGCAGTGGATGACAAGCAGTGACTGGTTCCATCTGGGTCTGGGTCATTCTCCGGCTCGATACCTGACTCGCTGGTGATTGTGTAGGTGTCGGTGGTACACCGGTTTGAGTGTTTGTGATTGTGGTGGCTGTTGAGGTCATGGTCCACCTCTGTGTCTGAACACTGGGAGTGCTCGTCTACGGAGGGAACTCGGGCTGTCTGGATCAAAGGGTCAGCTTTTGGCTCAGTGACATCACCGGAGCGCGAGTGGGACTTAAGTTGACCGAATGAGCCTGCAACGATAAAAAGGTGGAGAAAAAGGAAGGGGCATTAGAGAATAAAAATAGACCTGAAAAATCTGAAAAATAGAATCTGCTCTTCATCTGCTATTGTTGACGGGTGGCAACCAACATGAAGGTGCATTACTGCCATCCACTGTGTGTTTCAACATCCTACTTCTTCTTCCCCTGAGTTTGGTGGTTTTAAACATGCTATTTAATAAACTTTGACTTGCAAAAAATGCAAAAAGAGAAAGGAGATAGGTCAGAGGACTTGTAGCGGTCAGTCATAGTAAATAAAGAAAGAAAGAGCATAAAGATTAAAGAATGAATAGACATGCAAGATGTAGATCTCTTTCACAATTTGATGATGGATGAACAAGTTCAGCAAACCCTTCTTATTTGACTGAAAACACGAATTTCATTTCCTGATCCAATTTGGTTTGTAAGAATGTTTTGCTGAACTTTTAGTCAAATTCACAGCACGACACTGATGTCAATGAAACGAGCTCTGATCTCGCCCGGTGGGCCTTCTTGTTACCGTATTCCGGCCTCTCGCGCCTGTTGCCCTCACTGTCGCAGAGTAGGGGCCTGTGAGGGGACTGGGGGTTCCCTCCCTCCCCTGTCTGTTTGTGTGGAGTACCTTTGGTCTGAGACCCTGGTGCCTGGGAAACTGGAGAGACTGGGCACTGGCCTGTCACATGGCTGCCATCCTCCAGACATGAGTGAGTTGGGGACAGACGACCTAGAAGAAGAGTAGATGTTGTAAATGGTTAGTATTAATAATCACCAGGCTTCATTTGAAGGCAACAAGAAAATGGAATAAAACAGAGTGTGGCAATTTCAGAGACATGTATTTTTTGTTTGTCTCATTTGAGCTAATCAATGTCATTTTTATTATATTACATTATATTATATTACATCACATTATATTGAGAGACATGACTCGAGAAGTTGGATCAGGATGAAGTAGTAAAGACAATCAGGAAATTCCTCCCTAGGTCAAGAGTTTTCCAACTATTATTTAATTGATTAATTATAAACTATCAATGATATATATTTATCTTGTAAATAATACGGAAATAATGAAAAGATCTCCACTGTCCACACCTGATTTATGATAGCTAACTGATCATGTACTCACCCTGTGAGGTGGGGTTGCGTAAGGAGTCCTGCCAGGTTCCTTTCTTTGGGGACTGACTGCTGTTGTTGTTTAGAGAATCCTGGTAAAAAAGAGAGATGAAGGTATTTAACAAGCTTATTGATATTTATTATTTAAGTCTAAACATTATGCATAATCTTTGTTTATGTGTTCGGGACCAGAGCTTCTGTTTGCTAACCTGCGACACAGCAGTGGTGAGGTTCAGCGTGGTGGGTCTGCTCTTTACAGTGCCAAGGGTAGGGGAGAGAGGAGGGGAGGCAAAGGGGGATGGGGTCGCATCGGGGTCAACCTCGTCGTCCTCTTCCTCCTCGTCATCGTCGTCTTCGTCATCAATCATCTCAAACTCTTGGAAGTCGTCCTGGAAGGAGCAGATCGGGTGGTGCAGGTCACTCTTCTCCAGAATGAGGGAATCCTGAACCCAGAAAAGAAAGAGAGCGACAGAGTTAATGATGGAGAAAGAGGATGAAGTACAGAATGTTTTTAAAGACCCTGATTACATGTTGGATGAAAGATCCTATAATGAAAGCATCCTTTCTTCTGACTGCACAGGGGAAACCAGTATGTAGTGAGCGAACACAAAGGATAAATGGCTGCTACCTTGGATTCAATACACACTTCTTCCTATTTCATTTCAAAAGTTGCCAAGAATGAGCCTGTCTGAGAATGAAAGGGAGTAGGAGAGCACAGATGGACGACATGGCAACACAATGTTTGACACATATACACACTAGACCTGTATCTATGTACTCTATGATTTTTTGTTTAACTACTTAGTCATAACTACGCCAACAGTAGACCTCCGCTACAGCTAATGCCCTTTCTTCCCACGTAAAAGAAATTCACCATCAGATACATTTGTGTTGTTGGGTGTGTTTTAGCTTATTTTTCTTACTTTAAATGTAATTGACAATTCAAAGATCAGGATTGATTCACTGGTTTGCAGGTTGAGCAGCGCTGCAGTTTCTGTGCCGCCGCTACAATGGACAAATCAAAGCTCGTCCTCTCACCGTGCTCGAATCTGCTGACACCCGGTGCATCCACTTTATGCCACAGCACCAGAATTCAACACTCAATCTATTACCCAGAAAGCACACATGAATATTCAAAGTCAAATAAATGTTTACCTGTGATAGAGCCAGGAAGACGTGTTCTGAAAAGTTGGCTAGTTCACTACCTACTGTCAAGCCTCACTATGCTGTTTCCCCACACCAGCCCATTATAATCCATCACTGGGGCGATGTGACCTATAATATGACGGTGTAAACATATCCTGCGATCCATCAGCCGGGTTGTGAAAATGCCACATCTGTTCAGGAGAATAATCTGCACCGTCAGGAGACGTTCTGCGAGGCCGACTGCCAAACAGGCGAGCTCGAAGAAAAGAGAGAGAACTATAAAGCAGAGTTGTGTCATGGCGAGAATCGATGCCCATGGTCTGAGGTTCCCAAGGGCATCCCATCCGGCTCTGTGACTGTGGCCCAGCAGCCTCATACAAGCATCTCCTCCTGCTGGCAGCGGAAGTGAAAGGATTTAAACCCTCTGCCACCCTCACAAGCATCAGAGAGCGCTAATGTATTACATGCAAATGAAGTGAGTCTGAAGGCAAAATGGTAATACATGTATTGCACAAATACACTCAGACCCATACAAACTGTACTGATCCGAATCACACCCGTATTACCTGAACCAAGGAGATTATGTTTTCCATTTCCATTTGTTTAATGGTTTGTTTGTGGGCTTTATTATGACAGATTACCATGAAACCTGGTTTATTAAGAGCAAGGGAATTGTTTTCTCTTGATTTCTCAGAGAATACTTCCTGGATCTTGTTTTTTAAGAATCAGGCATGTTTACGGGATTGATCTTTATTATATGTCCAATGGTGCTGATTCAAATAGAAATCTGGATCTAGGGGATTGAAAGGTGGTTCCATAACGGGACCTTGGTGGAGGTATGTACTATACTGATTCAAAGTTACTTAAATGTCCTGTAAACGGCTCATTTGTTGTCAGTTCTGCTCTATTACAGCAGCTCAATAGAAAAGGTCTCAGGCTCAGGAGGTAGAGGTTACTGTACAGCTCATCAGTCCATTATAGGGCTAACAAGCAACCTGTCTCTCTCATTCACACATAAAGTCGATTTAGTCTAAGATTAACATAATCCCAATCTGCATGTCTTTAGAATGGGAGGAAGCCAGAGCACCTGGAGGAAACCTTCACAGACACGGAGAGACAATGCAAACCACACAAAGAAAGACCTCAAACTGGGATCCAAACGCCTTCTTGCTGTGAGTTAACGTGCATTTCACTGCAACACCGTGGATATCAGAGCATATGGAATCCATTAACCATTTATTAAATGAGCAGTGCCTTTGCATGCTGCTCAGTTAGCAGAGAAATATTACTGTGACAATTAGAAGATGAAGGCAGAGCAACGTTTTGATCTCTAATGAGCAGAGCACGGGCTAGTTCAGTCTAATTCTGTATCTACTGACTGTGCTGCTGCTGCTGCTGCTGCTGCTGCTGCTGCTGCTGCTGCTGCTGCTGCTGCTGCTGCACATCACAGAACCGTGAGGTGGCAGCACCACTGTACAGCACTGGCCTCAGCAGCCGAGGGAGCTCAGGCTTCAGGTCGGACTTTTTGGGAATCCTGGTTAATAAGCTGATCAGCTGACATAGAGAAACCGAGAGATGGATTCCTCAGGCGAGAATCGGTTTCACGGCTTTGTGGGGGATCTTAAAATCTCGGAGAAGAGAAGTGGAAGCCGGGATTTAAGCAGAGTTTGAGATGAAACAGATAGCAGTGGGTCAGAAAACGTTTAGTGGTGCCAAGCATTCTTGCTGACCAGTACACAGCTGTTTATTGACCACGTTTGCAAAGCTGACCAAATAGAGTAGATATGATGGTTTTCTGATCCTTAATGACCTTTAATGAGACCATTTTGCCTTTGTTCAGCTGAGGTTGTTTTATATTGTGGAGGCTGTCTATGTTGTGCATAAAATCACTGGTACATCGCTGGGCATAATTTATTTTTGTTTTTGATTGTACAATTAAAGCAATGGAAACAGAGTCAGTTTGCAGCTAATTTGCATGTGTTGTCCTGAGGCAGTTAAATCAGGAAAATAAAGAAATAATAATACCCTTGAGAGTCATGAGCAGTGTTGATTCAGTAGATAACTCCTACAAACATACGTAACAAAATCACCAACACTGCAAAATATGTATTTGTCTGAACAATAACACTACACAATGTGCCCAGTTAAATCAAATGTAGCTTGTAATGTGGTTTAGCTTTGTGCTGGAATTTATGACAGATGAAGATTTGTCTCCCGTTTATGGAGACCCCCTAGTGAGAGATGGCCTTCCACCTGACTCATGTGGATGCTTGTGGTCTTCACGAGAAAAAGAGGAATCAGAGGGAAAACGAGGCAGAAGCCGCAGGGACAAAAGTATGTGAACTTGTTATGTTTCTATAATGAAGGGGGGAGAAGTAAAGGTCAAGAAAAAGCCAATTGACTTGTGAAAAAACATTGATAATCCTGATCCCCAGATAGAAAGGAAGAACTAGAACTGCAGAAACATTTGGCCTTTGGCCTGAAACGGCCATTAGCAAAATGAGACATTGATTGTGAGCGATCTTTAACTGCCTGCCCTCTGCTTCAAATGATAGATCAAGCTATTTTAAGGCATGGTGCATGTGTGTGTGTGTGTGTGTATGTGTGTTTGTGTGTTGTTTGCTTTCACATCCCATAACGAATTGGAATTAATCAGAGCTGGGGATTGGGGCCGGAGGATAATCCCACTGTTTAGATTGGCTGATCCTCGGGAACATCAAAGACATGCTGTCCAGTATGAACGAATCTCACTGACACAAAAAAAGCAAAACCATCAGCAGAGTTCAGAGCACGAAGGAGGCTGACGAGCTGACAAAGTGTCACAAGCCCAACTGATGCAGGCAAGGTCAAACACCATGTGAAATACCCTCTGCATAAAGCTCTGTCTCGCTCCTCTTCCTCTGTTGTTCAAACATGCAGCTGGACGTGTCTCTGAACCATCGCATGTCAGCAAGATTTCCTCCTCTGGGCAATAATGAAACATAACGAGGACCGACACTCTCTCTGCCCTGTGCTTTCTCGAAAGTGAGCAGTCAGGGCCTGTGCTGTGTCTGATGTGAGTGACTGCATGTGAGAGGCAAAGAGGTGAAAAAGGGCACTGATGCCTGGTTTACTACTGTACGACCGCTCCGGCATGAGAGGGAAAAGGACGACTGTCTAAAGTCGCACTCCCTCGGGGAGTCTTTCAACATCCTATCGAAAAAATTCAACATCATTGCCACAGAAGGGCTTTGCTCACCATCCATAATGTGTTTTTGTTGTTGGATTAAAGGGAAGGGAGCGTAATATCCAGCACAGATTTATGCCGAGAGCTAAACCCTCGGAGCCAACCATGCCGGAGCTAAATCACGTCGGCAGAGAAGAGCAAAAGGGAGAGGAAGAAAAGCCGAGGAAGGAAATTTGTCAGGGGGAGGAAGGGGTGGTGAGGTGGTAGAGAACAAGGGAGGAGGGATTCTAAGCTCTGTCTCCAAGCAACACTCTGCATAGCAGGGAGGGAAGACATATCGGAGGGAGGGAGGGAGGGAAACACGGAAGGAGGGAAGGAGGAGGATGTCTCTGCATAGCAGCAAACTGCACTGGGTCACCCACCCTCTGCTGCAGCTGTGGCTCCACGCCACCAGCATCAGACATTTACATCCAACAGGATGGAGAGCGAGAGGGCGAGGGAGGGGAACGAGATAATAGTTCAAAATGTGTAATTGGTCAGACATGTAGGATGATGCTTTGAATGGCTCAGTTATTTGCATATATTTCATTACTCAGTGATTTGAGCAGGATGCCGAGATGAGGTGCTGCTTAGAGTCAATGAATGTATGTGCGGCTGTTTGCTCTGATCCAGCGTGAAAATTATGCTTGATAACAATCTTTGTGATCTGAGAGTGATGTAGAAGAATCTTCCTGTTAACACATTATCTGACTAACAGGAGTATAAATATATATATAACATATGTTGATGTCGAACTGACGCACTTTGTTACTGTGTTTTGAAAGGTGCTTTATAAAGGAAGTTTATTATTATTTGGAATTACTGTAAAATAAAAGTTTTTATATCAGTGCATAGCAGCAAGCAGAGATACCTGTGATGTCTGTGAAAGGCTCAGCTGATATCTTCCGCCAACTGATTAAATCGATCATATCTATAACTGCTTTGTAAAGTTTTTATAAATTAGGTTATTATACATATAAGAGACACAACTCAACAAATGGGTAAAATATCGATGAAAGGATCAAGCAGCCTCACCTTCTCGTAAGGATCAGAGTCATAGTTGAGTCCAATCCCACAGTCATCTGTAATTTCGGAGAGATCTTCATCGTCAAACTCCTCCAGGCTGATGTCATGGGATGGCCTGGAAACACATGAGAGAGAGTCACTACATGACGTAGAAACAGAACGCTGATACATTATATGATGTAATAAGGTCTGTATCAACAGTGAACGCTCCAGAGGGATATTTCTCATTGATATATGCCCGCACACGGAGCCCTGATCTCAGGGAAAACTACTGTAAGTGATGGCCTGTCATGTTCTAACTGTGAATTATTGTTGGTTGCCTTTATTTTTGGTAAAGTTTCCCAGCTGCCATTTATAGCTCCATCACATTACAGCAGGAAGTGAATATGTCTCTGTAATGAGCCGTTCTATTGCACATTTGTTGATGAGGCTCCATCTCATCTTTGGCCCATTAGTTTCAGCAGCCTCTTGCTTCTACAGCAGCCGACTCACAATGTCTGGAGGTAAATGCTGCATTGCAGTTATCCTGCTATGGAAAGGACACTTGACATATTACGTATGGTTGCAAGCTTACATCACAAACACACGCACATACACACACATATAGGAGTGTTATCTATCTACACAATGTCAAAGGTACCGGGTAACAAATGAGGATGTGCTGAAGCATCGAAAAGGGAAACAGAGAAGGTAAAAAGCCACAGAAGTCTGAGTGTCCCCATGCTGCTGGTGCTTCTGAAGAATGGGAAAAGATTAATAAAAGGGTACAAATGTGGTTTACAATTGAAGTTTCAAGTGTAAATAAGAGTTAATTTGCAAAAAATTATAAACCAGTCATTCTCAACACAAAGCTCATCCTGAACCTCAGTGATGTTTTGTCACAGCAGCTGTTATTAGCCACTCAGGAGAAGTTTACTTTCCAGGTTTTATACCAGAAGCTTTTTTCTATCAGAAAAGGTTTCAGGCTCTTCAGGATAGAAAGCCGCAGAATCTGTATGCGACTTGTAAACAGGTTGTGGTGGATGAATGGGTGAAACTTTTTCATCCAGGACACTGGGGTGTACAAATCCTGTAATATCTGTGTTTCTCACAGGAAGCCTTTCAGGTAATGCCAGTGCTGAACACATCCTGGTACATGTCTAATAGTACGTGATCTGGGTCTCGGCAACAAAATAAAACATTACCTCTGACAATGGGTAACACAGAATACTGAGGGAGACTTAATACAGTTAAACACTGAGTAACAATAACTGATGTTTCCAGGAGAGTGCACTTCCTGTGTCAGACTTTAAGCTCTGTGAGTCAGGTCTGCAGTGAGCTTGATGCAGTTTCTCTTAAACTCTCTTAAGCAAAAAGGCTTTATTCTCAAATGACCCTGTGAAGCTCAAAACAATGGTATGTACAAGCTCAGGAGTGCGGTTGTCTGGCTGCTATTTTCCAAGATAAGATCTTGTAAATGTTTAATATTTGCCCATGAATTGGTTGTTTTCGTTGATATCTTTAACACTTAAATGTTAAATATTGCACATCCACTACAGAACATGGCTTTTGTTCAACCCCAAAGAATGAAATGTTATTAGTTTTTTAAACAAAAAGGAATAACATTACTTTTTTTATTAATCGGAAAAATCTAACATAATAACAAACATTGTAGGATGTATGAAAAAACATCTAATCTTAATTTTATCAGAAGGAAAAAAATGCTATCAAATGTCAACATATTAAAATTATGATAAGCTGAACAGCACAATAAGGTTTTGATAAAACTGTGTGGTTATGATGTAACACATTGATTTTCCATTAGTGGAAACATTTTAAATTATTAAACTTGACCTTGCTGTTGATATATATTTAAATATTCAGATAAAACTGTTCTAAAGTGGCGTCTCAAGGGTTTAGTACAGAATAGAAACAGAAAACATATATTCACAATTACCAAGAGCATGCAGACAATTTCAGAGAAAACAACAATTAGTTCTTATTACAAATGGTCTAAATTAAATCATGATATCTATATAAAACTTAGCTCAAGCATCAAGAAAAAAAGACAGAAGCAGTTCCTGCAATATAAACATGAGATTTTTAAGTGATGAACCATCGTTTTTTACTGTCACCACATTATGATTCTACTACCCCAACTGAAAAACTGTTTACTATGTGGCTGTTATATAATATATCTAATTAGGACGTTTTTGCAGCATAGAGTGTTGCATGTACAAATAAACTGTGCAGCTTTAGAAAATAACTCTGAGGGTCACCCTGTCTTAACTGATACGACTGAAATCTTGATAAGAGCCTGGCTGATATGGGAGCACACAGGCGTGTATATAAAGTCTGTTCAGGTCCGAGGAGAGTCGGATCCACCCAGGAGAGCTGTGTGTACAGGATCATGAAGTGTCTTGTTGCTGTTCTGGTCTGCACCGTGCTTGCAGAGGGAGTCGTCAAGTAAGGAATCTGTATTTCCTAATTTCTAACTTCAGAATTCTAGCATGAGAAGACTTTAAGGTTTCGCTTCATTCTTCTTCCTCAGGATCCCTCTGCAGAAGCACAAGTCGATGCGCGAGGCCCTGAGAGAGAAAGGCATCGAGCTGCCGTACCAGGACCCGGCCCTCAAGTACCAGGCCAATGAGTTTGCTGGCTCGGCCAACATGTACATCAACAACTACGCTGATGTGAGAACGCCCGGGTTTACACCACTTTTGCATAATTTACCCCCCCAAATAAAAAAGAAAAGGTGTTCTGAAACTAATCAACGTGTTTAACCCTAACCCTTTTTTACTGTGCTCCCCTCTATCTCCAAACAATGCGTTGTCCAGACCACCTACTACGGAGCGATCAGCATTGGAACACCCCCTCAGTCCTTCCAGGTGCTGTTTGACACCGGCTCTGCCAACCTGTGGGTTGACTCCATCTACTGCAGCACTCAGGCCTGCAGTGAGTACAAACCTACAGGATTTACACTCTAAATCCTCATCTGTCACGTTCCTCAGAGCATATGTGCATGTGAAGAACATCTCCACAGGACTTAAAGGTTCAGTGTGTTAGATTTCGGTAAAAGGTTTATATTGGCCGAAGCTGAATAGGAAATAATCCTAGAAATGTTTTCACTTGTGTGTTTAATCTAAATTGTACAAATTGTTGTTTTCTTTGCCCTACAATGAATATTAACATTGGGAGCAGTTCGTCTCTATTGAGGCCGTCATATTTTCCACAGTAGCCCAGACCAGACACCTTAGGAGTTTTTATGACAACTGAAGGCTTCTCCTTCATGCTTGGAAGGGGAGGACGAGGGAGATTAAGCTGCAACATGCACCTTCACCACTAGATGTCACTAAATCCTACACACTGAACCTTTAAAGCTGATACAGGCTGAGAGCACAGTACATACTGATGTTGTATTTTTTCAGCTTATTTCCAAGAGTTCACAAATCATTTATAAACGGTATTTTCATATTTAGTGTAATAACAGGCATGCAAATCAAAAAGAATAAGTGACTACTCTAATTCAAATTCAGCTCAGGATTTCTTAAACCATAAGAATAACCAGAATTCGCAAAAAGGCTCTGCTATAGACATAAGGACAGCTTCTGAAAATCGGCTGCAGAAATAATCCAGATCTATTTTACAGACGCACACACCAAGTTCAACCCCCAGCAGTCGTCCACCTACTCTGCCAAGGGTCAGACCTTCTACCTGCCCTATGGAGCTGGAAGCCTGTACGGAACATTTGGATACGACACTGTCAATGTAAGTCAAGATATCGAGAACAATCAGTTCACCATGTGAATGGCTACCATGTTTTTCATTCACTTTTAGCAGACTACACAGGACTCTCACCCGGGAGCAGGCGTACATGTGTTGCCTTGTAGCAAAAACATCCCTGTATTAAGTTGGTCAGACTTGCATCATGCTGGAAAGTGTTTATACACAAAGATCAGTACAGCAGTCTTATGTGTATTAAGTATTGAACTTGTATTTTAAGGTAAATATATGGAGTTTTACACATAGGATACTCAGGGAAGTCTTAAAAATATAATATAATTAAAATAATAATTCTAATCATTAGTCTTGGAGCAAAATAACAGTGGGCCTACCTAATTCAATATGCCACACATTGATTATGTGTATGTACGATCTTAAATTTGCATCTTCTACCGGATCTTATTGGCTGGTTTTGGACCAATAGGTTGGCGGGATTGTGATCAACAACCAGGAAATTGGTCTGAGCACAAACGAGCCTGGCCAGAACTTCGTGGTGGCCAAGTTTGACGGCATCCTCGGCCTGTCCTACCCCTACATCTCCGCCGGAGGAGAGACCCCCGTCATGGACAACATGATTTCTCAGAACCTGCTGGGTGCCAACATATTCGCTTTCTACCTGTCCAGGTGAAACCGATCAAATAAGAATTTTATTGTACCATACACATTCTCCCCTCATAAGAAGCTTGCAGCTGAGTTTTGGTTGTGTGGTTTAGGGGAGGACAGCAGGGCAGTGTGCTCTCTTTCGGAGGAGTGGACAACAGCCTTTACCAGGGCCAGATCTACTGGACCCCAGTGACCTCGGAGACCTACTGGCAGATCGGTGTTCAAGGGTCTGTGCTTTTCAACATTTAATCAACATAAATCAATCTTCTGTTTATGTCGAGAAGTTAGTGTGCTGATATTTGTGCAAGAAAAAACTACTTTGTGTCCCACAGATTTGAGATCAACGGTCAGGAGACAGGCTGGTGCTCCCGGGGCTGCCAGTCCATTGTCGACACTGGAACCTCCACGCTGACAGCTCCAAGCCAATTCCTGCCTTACATCATGCAGGCCATCGGGGCCCAACAAAGCCAGTATGGCATGGTAAGACAAACTGAGGGACAGACAGGCAAACAGACACACACTCACCCACAAAGCAAAAATAAATCAGAGAGTAAGCCGCTTTCATTATTTCAATGTTTGTATGCGGCACCATTTAAATTCACATATCTGCACATGAAACCTCTCACACACTTTCTCTTCGTTGTTCTGATCTCTAGTACATGGTGGACTGCAGCCAGATCAACAACCTGCCGACTCTGAGCTTTGTTATTAGCGGTGTTGCCTTCCAGCTTCCTCCTTCTGCTTACATCATCCAGGTAAGTTACTACTTTCATGTCTGAGAATATTCATCCAAGTCATGATATATCCTTAGATTTACCAAATTCTTGCAAGCATGTATCTGTGTGGGTTCATACACCCTTAACATGCATGCCATGTTTTATTGTTTGTGTGTGTACAGGCGGTAATTTGCAAATTTATTTTCTCCGCCTCCCATTAAAACAGAATGGATACCAGTCCTGTTCAGTGGGCATCGCCCCCACCTACCTGCCCTCTCAGGATGGCGAGCCCTTGTGGATCTTTGGAGACGTGTTCCTCAGAGAGTACTACTCCGTCTATGACCGCACCAACAACCGTGTCGGCTTTGCTTCAGCTGCCTAAGTCTTGTTTGGACAATATGGGTTCATTTCAGCTAACATATTTGTTATTGTAAATTTACACCACAAAAAATAGCAGTGTAAGTCTTTTAAATCTTCAGAATGGTGTAGAAAGGTCTTGACAAACATAACCTGGTTAGAGCTGTATATTCTTAAAAAATAAAGAAGTCTGATGGGAAAATTAAATGACATAATTATCAAACAGAATAAAGGTGAACATCTGAGATTCAAGAGCTTTAATCTGTCTTAATGAGTTGTCTTTATCGTAACAGCACAAACCCTGGGATGAGGGACATTAAAGGGGTTGTCTTCCTTTTTAATTAACCTTGGGCACGTGTATGTGTGTGTGTGTCTGTGTGTATGTGTGTGTCCAATTACTTCTTACGACAAATGGTGATTTTAAATATCATACAATCCAGGCACATACAAAGACTACTCTAGAAAAAGCTAATCCCGCCAGCGTTTAGAAGGATCCATTGGCATAACTTGAATATAATTATCTTTTTTTAAATGTAGAATCACTTGAAAGTAAGAATCCTGTGATTTTGCTATCTTAGAATGACCGTTTATATCTACATTGGACGCTGGTTATCTTCCATGGAGTCCACATGTTGCACCACCATGATGTGGCGAGTGGTATTCACGAGTATGTTGTGTACATCATCACCCCTAGATGTCACTAAATTCTACACACTGAGCATATAAAATGGTTTCATATTGTACTTTGCTGAACTTTAGTTGCCATTGGCGTCACTACACCCTGACAACTGGTGCCAGATACAATATGTCATTCAGTGAAAAAATGACACCAACCTCCCAAACCTAAGTGTGGTCTGTGAGGGTGATTTGAGCATCGGAACTGTTGCCACCATGGATAAACACACAGACACACACACACACACACACACACACACACACACACACACACTCTTTAACCTGGAGCAATAAGGTCACTAATGAGCTTCTCGACTATCCGAACCTTCAGGGAATCTTTGTTTGTATGTGATGTGTGTGAGTGTGTGTGTGTGTGTGTGTGTGTGTGTGTGTGTGTGTGTGTGTGTGTGTGTGTGTGTGTGTGTGTGTGTGTGTGGTTCACAATGGAAATACGCCACATCAATGCACCTGTAATCCAAGCCAGCAACCACACAATATTTCACGTTTGATTTTTTTAGAGACTTAGAGAAACGGAAGCTTGTACCATGAAGAGCTGAGATCAAGTCAGGAAGATGAGAATCCTCAGCATGTTGTTCAAGAGAATACAAAATCGGTGTGTCATAGCACAAGGCAATATTCATTGTGAAAAGAAGCAATGCAACAGTTTTGGGTCCAAAGTACAGACTCGGGAGGCTTTTAATGTTGTTTGTGATGGTTTCATTTTGAAACTAATCGTGCTCATGTCTTAAAATGGACGTGGTAATGATTTGCTTACTCATAGAAGCACATGAAGTCAGTCATCAAGACTCAGTGTCCCTGTCACTCTGGATAATCCCACAGAACAAACTCACAATGCATACCCAAGATTATTTCATGGGTAGAAAGTACAATAGTCTCAATCAGAACTGATCCACAATGACACTACAGACACTATAGTGACAGGGTTTTGTGGAAAGGGATGGTACTGGTGAATTTTCTCAAAGGTCATTTGTCAATGCTCAGAGCAAAATAAAATAAATTAATTCGGTGCCACAGTGTTTAGGTGGAGATGGTTACCTCAAAATCTGGATGAATACGATTAAAACATAGAAGCTTGGCTTCATAACAGCCGTACACACTTGGAAGGATTTCATCTTTAATTTTATCTCTCCTCTGTTTTTCATTTATTTTCCTATTTTCCTATTCTCCTACTTTCTTATTTTATATTACAGTAGATGTGCTGTGTCCTTTCTGAAATGTTCTGCAGTTTTAATTTCAGAATCAATATCTTATAAATATAAAGTGAGATTCAGTCCCTATTGCAGTGTTTGGATTATGTCCATGTCCCTGTTGGATGTTTAGACAACGTGCCAGTGAGCGTGCACTGCCGGTCACAGCGCATTGTGTTCTGCTTGCTTCTTATCCAACACTCTGACACCCTGCATCCAGCATCCACTCCATCTCTGCTTGTGATCGTTCTTAATAATTCTGATTTGAAGCTGAGGCTTTGAAGCTGAGGAGAGAAACATCAAATTCTCTTCCACAGTTTTAAGCTGATTTTAATCAAATATAACTGGAAGAAATTCCATGTCTGAATTGAGAACACACACAGTTTACATGGACTGTGGTGGAACCCAAGCCAGTGTCCTGGGACCTTTGCTGTTCTCAATCAACTTAGAGGTCACCTGTTGACGACACACAGGCCATGAAGCCAGATGACCCGAATACGCTGAAACTCAATTCCAAACTGGCAAGAGCTTTGTCAATTTATCATTTGGGAAATATTACAAAGGTGAGACCTGAGCTGAGCCAGAAAGATGCTGAAAATGTACCTGTCTAGACGACTGTCCAGCTCTATGCACTGGCTAATCTGAAGCAGCCATTAAAGGACTAGAGACAATTCAGAATGGGTTTTAACCAAAACCAGAATTAGGGCTCATATAACTCTAGTTTGAGACAAGGTCTCTGGAGCTTTCAGAATTGATTTCAAAGTCTGTCTCTTACTTTTTAAAGTGATCTTATACCAGTATATTCTTCTATTAACAGCCGTGATACTTAAGATCCTCCACAGTTGCACTTGGAGGATCTTAGCCACAAAAATGTTAGCCTCTTTGCTGCAAAAAATATGGAACACCTCAAATATTAGACTTAGAGGACAGTTTTCAATGATAACTGATACACCCCATAACTCACAGCTTTTGGATATTCAAGTTTATTGCTATTTCTTTTTCATAAATAGTACTTGAACCCTTCACGTGTATGTATCTGGATCTAAAGAACATGCAACTATTCTAGTGGTGACATGCTGAGAGAGAATCTTACCACAAGAAAAACAGTCAGCACAAAATTACCATTCACTGATCCTGCTCATGTTGCTGCAATGACACACCCAACTGCCACCAGTGAGAGTTTGGTTCTACATCTCCTCGTCTCCTCGGGTCTCGCTCTTTCTTTGCATTTCTCTCCTCTCCTCTGTCAGATTGAAAACAATCTCTCCTTCTAACAATCGTTCTGACAAGTTCTCTTTGTCACAAGTTCACAAGTTCACGTAGCTGTCCCATTGAGTTAGGCTTTATTTTACTTTTAACAGGGTCAAGTTTTAAAGCCTCGACACAATAAATCATTTTAGAACTGCAATAATGAATCGTTTCACTTCAAATGTAAATATTTTAATGATCAGTCGATTTTAACAATCAATAAAATCTAGCATTTGATGATGACAGTTTCCAGAGGATGTTTAGATAATGGTAAACTCATTATCTTTTGGGTTTTGGAAACGAGATATTCGAAAAATGTCAACTTGGAAAATAACATGACATTACATAAGATATTTTATAGACCAATTGAAAAAACAACAACTAACTAATGATCACGGGTTGCATCCAGTCAAAGATCCAGACACTAAAAATATCAAGCAAAGCAAATATGTTAAAATAAAATGCGTATGTAAAGCAGAATAGTAGATTTATGTATTTAAAATTTGACCATAGACTAAATTGGTCATTTTGATTTATTTCCTATAGACGATATGCTGAGAGGAAATGAAAAGACAATATATTCATGATACTAAAAAAGAATCAAGGAGAATCAAGGATGCCACAGTGAAGCTGCCTTTGACTTTATTTATTGTTCCCATGTGAAAACCATGAGCACCTGCTTCACAGTGACATCATCTTCAGGGACAGTTGATGTGGTTGTCACTGAGTCATTAAGATCAATTTCGCAGGCTTTTCACCCACAATCGGTCTCCGGTAATACCACACGCAAACACCCTCAGGCACACACACACACACGCAAACACCCTCAGGCACACACACACACACACACACACACACACACACACACACACACACACACACACACACACACACACACGTATGAGTCATACATTTAACCTAATGAAGCACTCTCTGTCTTCTTTGTCAGATCCAGACCTGGAAGACCACGCCCTTTTTTAAATTGAGATGATGCATCGGTTTGCTCTTTGAGGAGGAGTTGGCCGGATTTGTATTAATGAAGTCATCAGATGTGAAGTGAATGCTGCAGATTGGTGGGAAGTGTTCACATGTTGATGGGAAAAAAAAGCTTTGTAAATATAACTCATGTCATTATTGTTGAATGGAAAAACAAAGCTATAGCAGCTATGAAGATTCGACGGATGAAAACATGGCAAGAGGAAATATAAAACCACCACGAGGGAGACAGGATGGGGAAGCTTAAGCTAAAATGAATCTGTATCTGATTTAAGCCTCTTACCCCATGGTAACCAAACCCATCACCACCCAGCTCCCTCCCTCTGCCTCCTCCAGCAGCCTTCAAAGAGTCAGAAGGCAAAAGTGGAACATTGACTGCTCACCATATGAGATTCTAAATGAGACGGGTAGAGGAGGTGGAGGCTAATAGATCTGTCGAAAGTAAAAACCCAGAAAATACTGAGGAGCTGGAACCACCTCATTTTGCTCCTTTTGCTTAAGAAATTACTTAATTGATCCATTACGTCAATTTAAATTTTTTTTAGCGTTTTTTAATTAATTGATTCGTTGACTGATAATTCTAACTCTCGTAGAAATTGCCTTCCTCAGTTGTATATGACCGGATTTATAAATAACTTCACCATAGTTCTGGTTTTGCCAGATCTGTGGATGCAAATTACAACGTACATGCTCTATATATTCTATTTCTATTTATTCTATTTCAATGTGATTTTGAAATAAAGATGCAAACTGTCATGAATTGATTTGTTGAACTCAGAGATTTTAAAAACTGGATCCAAAATGGAAAGGTGATTTTAAGTTTAATTTAGCCTAGTGAATACAAACTTTCCTACCTAGAAAATGTGGATGGTTTTCATTTCTGCAAAATTAAGTCAAATTGTGCATTAATGTTTCCATTTATCATGTTCATCCTATGCATATGGATCCATGTCACTTAGTTGAAGCTGAAAGGAAGAGTGCATTCACTTTTTCTTTTGGCAACAGAGGACAAATGTAATGTTAAATGATTAATACCGAGGGATACAGCATGTATCTGTGTAAACACTTGTATTTTCAGTGGGGAAAGTTCGTCCTCTGTTCAGGAGAAATTACAGTCAGTCATAAATTTCTGGTGCTCTGGGAGAAACCAGGCTCTCTTAAGGATTATGTTTTCCATTGGAAACTAAGGTTATGTAAAACAGATTACTGTACCACACCATCACCATGCAGGTGGTTTCATCCATAAATCCATGAATCAGTCACATATAGAGATGACATGAACATATACATGAGAAAAGCATGGATATATATACAAAAATCTACAAATGCACTGTTATTTCCGTGTTCCAGTTATAAGTATTTTAATATGATTTATTCGAATTTCACTGTTTAAATCTGATGGGTACCCTGTAGAGGCCATTACTCTACCAGGTCTTAACAATCTCCTACATTTAAATACACTAAATCCATATTTTTTTTTAGATCTGTACCAAATTGCGATCATAAATATCAGTCCTCTAAACATGCCTGTTTTGTTTCTTCTCTGGGAAATCAACGGAAATGTTGAAAAATGCCTCATTTTACAATGTTGGATCCGCCCCCCTGATCCAGATCCACACCAACATTTCATGGGATCTTCCTTGGACCGAGCCCCATCCCTACACAAAATGTCAGGGAAATAGTTGGAGGAAACCCTGCAGAAATATAACCAAACAAACAAATGCAGACAAAAAACATAACCTCCTCCATCATTCTCCACCTCATTCACATAATAGTGACCCACTGTGGAGACACGTGTCATCAGTGGTCCATAGCGCTGCTTTCTATTTTGAACAGGGAAGTTAACTGCAAGGTTGCATCTGTTGTGGTTGACACAACGCCTAAGCAGGTCAAAGGTGCGCATATGGAATGTCCTGTACAAATTAATCCGCTGATACTACCAAGATTAGCTGGCTCAGGTGCTTTTTTAAAGGCTGTAAGAGTCAAAATGTTGATGTAATGGACCAAGCTTTGCTCAGTCCTATGAACTGAGGTCAAACAACAACTCAGCTTTACAGTATTGATCTGATATGATCCTCTCATGAGATGAAGCTACAGTCTGTAACTAAATCCGTGCATGAGTGCATGTTGTGGATAAAAAAATCCCACTGGGAGTTGCTTCCTAATGTGATTGCACTCTGTAGGACATGGGACATGTGGAGACAGACACACGGACAATGAAAGGCTTTAATGCAGAGAACGTCCTCTCTCCATTTGTTTATCTTTGTCCTAACACAAGATTACAAGATTAAAGTGATTTTATATAGATGTAAAAATAAACAATAGCAAAGAAATGCCATTGTTTCTTCAGAGGAAGGCCTTGCAGCCGGAAGTGTAGCATGAGACTGAGGAGAAATGCAATGAGACGGGTCTTATACTCAACATATGTACATAAACAGTCATCTGAATGTTGCAGCAACCTCTACACAATCTCAGCCAAATCTCACCAGAGAGTTGCACCATTTCACCTCTTTCCAGGCACTGACTATCGTCCAAAGAGCAAAAACCTATAAGACCCGAACCATGCAGGTCTTCTAAAATATAACAACCCGGGTTATTGATCTCTGGTTACTGGAAAAAACCTCTCACGGTTGTGCTGAGGCAAGAAGAAAACGCGAGCAGATTTGTGCGTCGCAGAGGTCACATCAGAGGCGTTTGAAACAGCATCAATATCAATGAGTCTTCCGTAAATCATTGTTCAGCACCATGCCCTTGTCTGGGTTGGACTCGACAGGGCGTGGGCCTCGCAAAGAGAATGCGCAAAGCTGGTGACTGTCGCGACAGCTCAGGATCAGTCATCTGCCACATATTTTCAAATCTAGCCCCAGTCTTCATGCTTCGGTGACGAAATACAACAGCTGTCGTTGTTTTCATCACTTCCCAGACACAGACAAGCGGCAGCGTTGAGCTGCAGCCTCCCCAGGCAGGAGCAGGCCTGTCAGGTTATTATAATATCAGGCTGCTGCCCAGGCTTTATAATGTGCGCTTCACCACAGATCATCAAAACAACACTGATGGGTTCGTTTCTGCTCTTCAGTGGCTTTAGTGGTCTCTCTACACCCCTGCACATCCTCCCCCTACCATCCCTCCCCTGTCGCTCCCCCCGTGCCAGCTCTTACCTGCATCCGGGAGGAGAGAGGGAATGGAAAGTGGAAAGGGAAAACATCTCAGCCCTGTCCGCCATCTTCTTCCACAGACGAGTCGCGAGAGCTAATGCAGAAAATCACAGTGGAAGCTCAGTCCATTCACGATCGCGGGGCAGCGGACGGACGCGGCCGTGGACAGAGGTGTTTCCTGTCTGCGGCCCCAGGGATAACCTCTGCTCCGCTTCCTGGCCGCGAGCCTTGGATCAGACGCGCCCGCACAGCAGCACCATGCACTCTGCAGCAGTCCACCATCCACACGGGCGGGATGGAGAGAGAGAAGCGGGCGTCGAGGCTCTTCAGAGACAGATCGCTGCACCGCAGAAATGTAACAGACAACCCTGCGTTTCGCCCCCAGTGCGCCCACACGGAGCGTGAGCGCGCAGTGTGCGTCCGCAGTCCGCGTTACTGCTCTTCAAATGTCTGCTGCTGCTGGTGCTGATGCTGCGATGCTGATGCTGATGCTGCCTGTGACACACAACGGGTTGGGGGCCAGCAGTGCGGAGACGGAGGAGGAGGAGGAGGAGGAGGAGGAGGAGGAGGAGGAGGAGGGTGGTGTGGAGCATATATCGTCAGTGCCGTCACCATATGAGCAGGCTGCACTGAGGCAGAGCTGGAGCTGCCAAACAGTGGAGTAGAAAAACAATATGTGTTTACACTGACATCACACTGAGAGGGACGTTTTCATACAAAACAGTGGGACAACGCCATAAAGGGGCCCCCGCTTACAGGCCACTTATATGTCAAGCATCCACTCACAATTCTTGATTGAGAACATTTTGAAAACTGTTCCTTGTTCAAGTTCATTGTGTATTTTAAAATAAAAGCTGAATCCTTGAATTGTAGTCCAACAGAATCATTTAAAAAAAACGGGCTAATGAAAATGGCCTGGACAAAATGATGGTACCCTTAACTTAATATTTTGTTGCACAACCTTCTGAGGCAATCACTGCAATCAAGCAATTTCTGTAACTCTCAATGAGACTTCAGACCTGTCAACAGGTATTTC
Organism: Pseudopleuronectes americanus; assembly: GCA_038501795.1. Taxonomy (NCBI): domain Eukaryota; kingdom Metazoa; phylum Chordata; class Actinopteri; order Pleuronectiformes; family Pleuronectidae; genus Pseudopleuronectes; species Pseudopleuronectes americanus. Next base: position 7,989,834 of record CM076720.1, read on the forward strand.
GGCCCACTCCTCGTTAGCAAATGGCTTCAGCTGTCTCAGGGTTGAAAGGTGTCTTCTCCAGACTGCATGTTTCAGCTCCTTCCACAGATGTTCAATAGGATTTAGATCAGGGCTCATAGAAGCCCACTTCAGAATAGTCCAGCGTTTTGCTCTTAGTCATTCTTGGGCGTTTTAGCTGTGTTTTGGGTCATTATCCTGTTGGAGGACCCATGACCTGCGACTGAGGCCGAGCTATCTGACACTAGGCAGCACATTTCGCTCCAGAATGCCTTGATTGTCTTGAGATTTCATTTTATCCTGCACAGATTCATAACACCCTGTGCCAGATGCAGCAAAGCAGCCCCAGAACATAACAGGGCCTCCTCCATGTTTCACAGTAGCTACAGTGTTCTTTTCTTTGTATGCTTCATTTTTGCGTCTGTGAACATAGCGCTGATGTGACATGCCAAAAAAGCTCAGTTTGGTCTCATCTGTCCAAAGGACATTCTCCCAGAAGCTTTGTGGCTAACCTCTTGGGAAGTTGTTCTGGGCTCTTTGGTTACCTTTCGTATTATCCATCTCTTCATTTTGTCATCAATTTTCCTCAAGCAGCCACGTCCAGGGAGGTTGGCTACAGTCCCGTGGACCTTAAACTTCTGAATAATGTGTGCAACTGTAGTCACATGAACATCAAGCTGCTTGGAGATGGTCTTATAGCCTTTACCTTTAAAATGCTTGTCTATAATTTTCTTTCTAATATCATTTTTAGTACATTTTATTTATTATCACTTTTGTCAGTTTCAAGTTATTTCAGTGACCATTCTGGGTTTTTCTTTATTTAACGGAAGGTTACCAACCATTTATTCCACGTCTGTATGTGTTCTGACAGGAAAGGGGCACTTCAGATTCCAGCTGGGGCCAGTACCCCAACACAGGCCATATGATTCAATCTCATCTTTTTTTTTGCTTGATGGGCATTAAGCCTTAATAAAACACAGCGGGCAGACACAAAAGCAAAGACACAAAAAGGGTAGATAGTACGGGTGTAACGATTCATCCACTAAATCGATGAATCGATTTATATTCCTGCGATCCAACTGAATCGATCTGTGCTCAGCAAATCGGCATTCCGGACGACATATATCAATTAAAAATCGATTGAAATGGTAAATAATCGATTTGTATCGATACTTGGAAACTGCACATTGGATTAGTAGCAGGTTCAACCACTGCTCATTTAACCTGAAAAGAAGTTGGTTGCACTTGATTATTGTACCCTTTTTATGTTGAAAACCTCTGCAACAGCAGAAGTAGCAGGTAAACCTTCTGTTAATTAAAACTTAAGAAATGTTGGTTGCACTTTATTTTTGATACTGTATTATTTTTATGTTGAAAACAACAGCAGAAGTAGCAGGTGGTTGCACTTTATTGTGTAATGTTTACATTGAAAATGGTTGCACTTGATTCAAATAAAAGGTTAATACATTTGCCATTAATTGTTTTTTGCTTGTTTATAATATCCATAATTAATTTAAACCTGATTTCCTTACAAGAAACAACAGGGATCTCGGAAACTTTGCCTGCACTGTACAGTAAAGTTACTGAATCGATTTCAAGTCACTGAACTCGAATCGGCAACCATGAATCGTGATTCAAATCGAATCGTTGTTAAAATGAATCGTTACACCCCTAGTAGATAGTAACAATCACTGTGGAGCTGTTCACTGCTGTGGTGCTGAAACTGTGAAACCTGCTAAGCTGTAATTGACCATACGGACCACAGGAGGGGGGTGAGTACCCACTCGGTGTGTAAAAGTTTTGAGTCAGAAATAAGATTTGTTTAACGCTTTAATGTTAGACCTCACTTAGCTAAATATCCAGAATGTAAAACTGACAAAGTAACTACATTTTAACATTTAGATTTTGTTCTAGACTCCATGAATTGAACAGTAATAGTGTTGATGAAGTAGGATAAAAGATACAAATGTAGGATCATACAAGATACTAAATGCTGTAGCTTTATTATATTTACTTGTATATCATATAGTCCATTTCATTCCATATCATTGTTATGTACTTCACATTCTGTTAATAGTTTGAAGGAAAAAAGGGGAAGAAGTTTCCCATGACAATTTTATCACACGTTTTTAACACAAATGCTTTTTCATTTTCATTAAATGGAATGATTAACAATCCATGAACAGGGGGATTTGGTCATAATGTAACATATATGATTACACAGAGGCCGATGTAAAAGATGATACACTTTCATCTGGAGGATTTCTTTTTTCTCACACTTTTATTATATGTTCGATGTGTCAAATTTGGATTACATTTGATGGAGAAAATGGGGTTACCTTCCTTGCTCAAGCTGAACTGTTAACAAAAAGAAAGAGAATAACATATACAGACAGATATATGAACCATTCAGAATGTTTATTTCAATGGCCATTGTGGTGGCAGGGCATTGAGTTAAAAAGCGCTATTGGGGCCTCTCTTTAATGTGGATTGGACCCAGTGTGACTGCACCTTCCCATTTGTTACCTGAGAAAGAAAAACAGAAGATGTGTGTTACACTATCGCTAATGTTGTCTCTCAACCCAGAAACGACACCCTTTGATAGAAAGTTTACAAAATGCCGGCTGTAAAATTTTTCCTATATTATATTATCAAACTATTATATAATTATTTAATTATGTAGGAGAAACATACTTTCAACGGGCTTCTGGGACACGTCACGCAGCTTCCTACCAGGGGTAGACAGAACTGTACCCACAGCCGGCAATGCTCCTGACTCACAGGATTCACAGACGTCATTAACACCGCTGGCCTCCACCCACATCCTGGGAAGAAAAGGAGGTGTAGGATAAGAAGTCTCATACCAATTCTCCTGTCATGCCTTCTGATTCACACACGTACATATAGGCACACTCGCAGACTCACTCATTTACGTAGGAACAAGCTCTTTGTTCATTATTAAAGCCAGAGGCAGTTGTTACTGCCTTCAACCGGCAGGTAATGAAGATCTGGTTTGATTATCAGAGAATAAAGAATGTTATTAAATCCAATATTGCAGATTTTTATGCTTAATAGAAAATATTTGCTACTTAGGTTAGGTTTGGAGATACTCACTAGTCCACTTTCAACATTGTCGAACTTGAAGGCCTCCATCTGGAACTTAAGCTTGTTCTCATCAGTGCGTCGAAGGAACATTGAAGTGGAGTCTGTGATCCTGGCATCAAGCATACACCTGAACACGAGAAAAACATTCAAAATTGCAGAGGGACATGGAGGGTGTTCGTGATAATCAATTGTCACTCTGCAGCACAATTCAAGTGAACTTCTTAAACTACCTCACCCATTGTTTTCAATGAAGGCATATCTGGGAAGGGAGGTCGTGTCTTGAGAAAGAGTAGCCACACAGTTGTCCACAAAAATACGGAGGGGCGTGTGTTCGTACTGCTGGACGGTAGCCTCAATTTTGACAATCTCTCCCAGGAAATACTGGTTGCTTGGTCTCGTAAATTGGAAGTCATCTGTGCATTTAAAAACATAAATTTTACTAATGCTGACAAAATCATATTTTTTAATTACAGTTCCATAAATATATAAATACGCAGATACATGATTCTGTAACTCACCAGTCATAAGTCTCAGTGTGAAGTCTAAGAACTCCTCTACCACCCTAACTGCGAAGAATGGGATCCATGAAGGTTGAAGAGGAAGGCTGCTCACATCTTGCTTCCTAAATGATGAAACAGGTTTCCTTAGTATGCAAGCGACTTAAGTATTCGATCATTTGTTGTATTCCACACTGAAATTTATTAGGTCTAACGCTATATGTTAAGTTATTGTTTGTGTTTAGTTTCTTCATTGCCACACTTCTTGTTGATCGACTACATACCTTTGATAGTGGCACTCCACAATTACAGTAGCTCTGCAAGTCCTCACCACAGGAGCACCAGGCTGACTTGTAGGATTATAAATCAGAGTGAAAGTGTAGATAACGGCATCTTCTGTCAACTGGCCAGAGAAGTGGAGAAATACATATTAGTAAAAGCAAATAGCAATGTATACAAAACGTATTTTCCCATACAAATAGTTAAACGTCATCGTAATGGATTTTTTTTTGTTGTGCTTACTGCTAATGAGCTGTCACATTCAGAGAGTTCGTATTCAAAAAACAACACTTGGGCAACAGGGTCCTCTCCGGTAACCGGACATCCTCCCAAGGTAATGTCAGAAGGATTGATCAACTGGCCATTGCCAAACAGGTCCCTCTTGACTTCCACCAGAGCCTCCGCTTCTCTGCACTGGACAGCAACACTTGTAGCAGAAACCGGAATGATCGGCACGAAAGGCAATTCCAGCTGGGGGACAGGCAGGGGATCTGCAGGGTAAGTCCATTTGATGGGTTTCTCAAATGTCTGCTTTTCCTGAGGGTCTCTAGGTGGATAGGTTTTGATGGGGTCCCCTGGCTTACTTGGTTTGCTAAGCCACTGAGCATAACATAAGCTGCCAAGCAAGGAGAGTGCCACAAGGCACACCGTACTACACTTCATCACCATGGCTTCACAACAAGGCACACTTCACTGGATGCTGTAAGGAAGGTGGATATGTAAAGTTACTTTTATACCACATGAACATGTTTACTCCCATTACATTCCCGCCCCTTATACTGGGCCCTCCTCATCAGACCTAATGAGAGTAAACCTTAGCCAATGACATAAGTGCAGCTGTTGACCAAAGCCTATGACATAGCTGTGTTGAGACATTTTCAGCTGAGTTCAGATTATTTAATCTCTTGATAGATAAAAAGTGACTGTGCCCTAAAATGTATGCCCTATTTAAAAAGTCTACATACATCTGCAAATTTAAATCAATGTGAGGATAAAGTATCAAATTGAACAGTATCATCTGGTAAATTGAAAGGTTATGTTAACTTTTCTTTACGCAAATGAGAAAATATGTATAAATAGGTGACAACCATGTACCAAGTTATCTTGACCGTGGGTTAGGTCTACCTGCCCTTAACATGAAATGTCAACTTCTGCATTCTGCCAAAGTACATTTCGCAGAATGTTGAAAATCAATTTGGCTCCGGTAAAAGTCACAAAAAGAAGATAACATTGTTCCAACACTTTTAGTCGGAGCTTGTAGAAAAGTGAAAGGACTTTATGTGAATATACTTTGTATTGTTACAAAGCACTGACAAAACCTGATGATGATATTTTGACAATTAACTGCAACATGCTGTATATCAAGTTGTCATTATTTATCAAACTGAATATCTTTGCTATCTCTATGTTAATTGACCACTTATATTTTAAATTAAAGATTTAACACATAAGCTCGGAATAGTTTCCTTATTAAATAAAGATTTATTAAACACGTAACAATTAAAGACGTTTAATATTATTGGATGTCTAAAACTAACCCGTAATTTTTCATATTGTATTAGTCAAAATTTAACAGGAAATGTTATTTTAATGTAAGTTATAACTCATCCGAGTGTTTTTGAAGGGCATGAAAATAGTGACAAGGGTCATGTCAGACCAACCTGATTTAGCAAACATGAAGGTCTTGTGTGCACTTCCACAAGCAAAGTTCCCAGAATCATTTTTATGCCAGTATTTTGATGAAATTAACTATATATATATATATGTATATATATATATATTACACATATCCCATACATACATATCAAAAGTAATTTTAAGAAATAAATCAATTTCAATTTCAATTTTTCTGTCACACTGTAATTAGGACGTAAAACCATGCACTGGTTAAAAAGTTATATAATGATAGCTAGTGGCTTGTCACTTGAATATTCTCCTGATTATCATTGTCTTTGTAGTTTTTTAAGCAAAAGCTAATTTTGTTTTCAGTTTTAAATATATGCATGACTCCAGCTGAAGATTTGTTTAATTTAATTTTGATTATAATCCAAAAGTGTAAAAAACTAAAAAAGTCACAAATCTGACATTCATGACGAGTCTGATCAACATTAAGGATTTGCTGAGTCAGAAAGGGATCTGAGCATATCAGATGCGGATCCGTTACATCTACTGAGTACTACACTGTACTAAATACTCTAACCACTTTAATTACTCTTTCATATGGAAAAGTCTGTACACTTCTCTTGGTGATTCTGTCAATTAAATGTTAGTGCATATTACAAGAAGAAGGATGGGTAGTTTTAGAAATGGTGAGTTTAACTTTTTGGCATTATCTTGAATCTCTTTATTGTTCCATCAAACACCGCCCAGTAACCGGAGCATTTCATTTGCAGTTGCGGGCAGCCAATAGGATGTGAGATATCGACAAGTCTGTCTTTGCAATATGTGATAAAAGGCAGCAACTTTGTCCCACATTTTTCACAGCATCTGGTATTCTTCATGAATCCCTCTGCTGTGAAGCCACAACAATGAAGTTGATCAGAGGTTGTCTCCTGGCATTGGCCCTTCTTGGCTGTCTGGCTGATGCTCAATATTCCAAGCTGCAGCATCCCCAGCCGCCCCAGCATCCCCAGATGCCCCAGCAGCCCCAGCAGCCCCAGCAGCCCCAGCAGCCCCAACATCCCCAGCCGCCCCATCATCTCCAGCCAGATATGCACCACCATAACCACCTCAAAGGCCGCCCTTAAGGTACCAGCCTCATCAGCCTAAGCAGCCCCCGCAGCCTAAGCAGACAGAATTATTTCACTCTTGTGATGTCGCAGACCATTACAAGGTACAATGTGGGGTTGCATTTCTATCCAAGAGTGTGAAGCTAAAAACTGCTGCTTTAATGGACACACCTGCTAGTATGGCAAAAGTGGTAAGTATTTCTGTATTCCTCAAAAAAACTAAATAGATACCAAACTCTTCACTTCTGGTAAACTTAAACATGTTTAAAGTATATGAGCATATGAGAAATGTGTGGTTGTTTGGAAAACAATCATAAAGCATCTATCTGTTATATGTAATGGAGTATTCCACAGATAATTGGGCTGGGACCACAGTACCAAAAAATACATAAAGTATACTGGACTACAATGTAATCACCTTCTAAAACATACCATAAACAAAAAGGAACATGGTAGATTTATTTGAGAGCTGTTATATTTGTACTGTGTGTACCTGAGGGGCTGAACACGGCAGGCTGTCACCGCTCACGCCACTTTCTCAAATAAACACTTCATTTCCCAGAAGTCTTAGTCGGTATAAGGAAGCTGACGTAACGCCCAAAACAACCAATGAAATGAGAGAAAGAACGCGTACACGCATTGTGATTGGGCAGTGCAGGCGTCAGTTCGGCTCAGTCCGGAACACTCCACGCTGTAGGTGGACGTCAGTAAGTTGAGCGTTCTGAGAGTTTAATGCTCGATTTAAACCTCCCCCCCACATGCTGCTATCACCGGCTTGTTATGGTCGCCTCTTCCGGTTAAGGAGCATTACCGGTGCCCTGCGTTCCTCAGTGAGTCCACGCTGCCGCCTCACACCGACACTGAACCACCGCCGTCCTCTGCTCCTCGCCCGCAAACTCTCGATGCACTCGAGTGGAAAAGCGCAAACCAGCCGCGGAGGTCGCGATGAGCCGGGCCCCGGAGGAGCAGGCGAGCCGGGCCCGGAGCTCTGCGGCAACATCCCCTCCATCACCACGGAGGACACGGGTCCTCCGCTGGCGAGGAGACGGCAGGAAGTCGTGTACGACGAGAAAAACTTAAGGACCCCGAGTCCCCTGTTCGACGCCAGCGGGGACGACGACTCCGAGGCAGAGTCGTACCGGGGCGGGAGGACCGAGGATGTGGACCGGGACACCAGGAGCCGCGCGTTTGCCTGGTGCCGGGACTTTTTGTCCGGGTCGTGGAAGACGATCCCAGAGGAGGATTTTGAGATCAGCATCGTCAGGTGAATAATACATAACGACGATGTAAACAGCACCGCAGTGTCCTTGTAATGATGGAGGATCGTTTTGTAGTCAACTATTATGTCGACTCTGCAATGACCGTCATTAACTGATCACTGTTATTATTTACACAAACAATAATCATAATAATCATAATTAAACCGGAGCAAGGACACTAGAGCCACAAATCCAACCAGTAGGGAACGAAACATGTCAACACGCAGTTGTCTTGCTATTTTCATAAGAGTGGTTGTAGGGATTTATAACAAGGGCAAAATATATTATTTGTTAATTTGCTACAATAGAAAATTATATTTGCCAATAAGATGAATAATAACCATGTCAGTCATAGTAGATTAAAGTTACCTATGGAAATACATACATACACAGCAGACATGTTAAAATGATGAATAATGTGCCTATGATCATGATCATTGCAGGATATGGCCTTAGTAATAGGGATTTTACCCCCAAAATAGAAAATGTTGAGTGACGTGAGTTTCTGATGACTAATATTCTTAAAGTGGACTCTTTGATAAGTATTTATGGTCCCAGATTGGAGCCACTATCTTTATGGTTGTTCTGCTGTTTTAATCTTTTTGGGTCATATTTTCTTGTTATGTATTGAGCTGTATCCCGCTAACTCTATGGGAGACTTCAAATTTGAACGTGTGTGTGTGGACACATCACAACTGTTTGCTGTCCTGGTTCCTAAATGGTGCAATGAGCTAAAAACACATCTCTTCCGACTACACCTTGAATAAACGTTTAAACTCACAACTCAGTAGTACTTAAATGGCACATACTTATAGCACTTTGTAGTTAGGCTTTCTTAAAAGACTGTACTTTCTTGATTCTTGTTGTTCTGGGTTTGTACCCTCACACCCTTTTTATAAGTTGCTTTGGATAAAAGCATCAGCTAAATGAAATGTTAATGTGGGTGGGTGTGGTGTGTTGAACCTCTTCTCTAACATTAACTTGCCAAGAGCTAAACCAAACCACAACAGCCTCCTAAGACAAATCTACATGTTGTTTGTTGAGAGGTGGCCTGTGGGGTCAGGTCAACCTGCCTCTGAAATGATAACACTGCTGTTGTTGTTTTTGCAGTGGTGGACTGAGTAATCTGCTGTATCTGTGTACATTGCCTGAGCATGTGAACTCGGTGGGAGATGAACCTCGCCAGGTGCTCCTCAGGATCTACGGTGCCATCCTACAGGTTGGTCTGTTTCAGAGAAATCATATTATTCAATGACCCGGTGTGGCTGCACATATTTAATAATCATGGTGGGGAAATGAAATTCAGATCAAATGACGTTAAAAGATTTTTGAAAATGATGATGTTGTGTCTGACATTCAGTCTTCATTGTGTCTCTGTCACAGGGTGTGGACTCTCTGGTGTTGGAGAGTGTGATGTTTGCCATCCTGGCAGAACGAACTCTGGGGCCAAAACTTTATGGCATCTTCCCCGAGGGACGCTTGGAACAATACCTTCCAGTATGAAGCACACACAGGAGAAATAAACTGTGTCTCTGTTGTTTCACACTGCTGTCATCTTCAGCCAAATCATACAAGCACTACTGAGATTGTTATTTTGGATGTTAATGTGAAATTAAAGCCCTCAAAAAGCCAATTCATTTGGTTTAAAATAATAAATGGTGATAGGACATTGCACAGTGGAATTATGAAAACATCGTTGTCCGAGATACAGAACATCGTGATTTGATGGCGTGTAATCAAACTTTTACGCCACGCCACAGTCGCACAGTGTGACGAAAATAAGTTAGTTTGTATCTCCATCTTGTTGAGATGACATTTATCTCAATTTGAAGTTGATCTGATGGAAGCCCTGGGACAAGTTCGTCAAACTAAAAATGTGAAAAATGGCCTCTAAATGCTAAATGGCGGGCTTCCTGTTGCGTTTTTCTTGAGACTCTTTTGTTTGTCTGGTCATGATACACCTGTGTAACCCCATTACGTTTATGGAGATTCCAAGGTCCTGCTGCCATTGCTTGACCTATAGTTCATAATGTTAAAGAAGCATTCACAGATGGATAGTCATTTCCCTGTATCTCTGCTCTCCCAGAATACCCGCATGAACACAGAACAACTTTCAGATCCTGCCGTCTCAGCTGAGCTCGCAACCAAGGTGGCACGTTTCCATGAGATGGTTATGCCCTTTAACAAAGAGCCTAAGTGGCTGTTTGGGACCATTGACAAGTAAGGACCCCCTAAGAATCACTCTCTTTCTAATACTATAATCTTTTTCCACTTATTTGTATCTTCTACTTTAACTCTTTTAGATACATGTATCAAGTGATGAAGCTTAAATTTGTCCGGGAAGCACATGTGAAGAAATTCAAGAGGCTGATGAAGTTTGACCTGCCTGCTGAGCTGCAGAGCCTCCGGTGAGTCCTTCACACCATTCTATTGTTATTGCATGAAGTGGCTTTATATGTATTTCTATATATAAAGCAGTTATTAAGATGTTACCGGCAAAGAAGGTGGGATGAAACAGCCTGTATCCCCTGGCCCCTCTTTTCAATACTCAGCAGTGTCAGTGAGCGACAGAAAGCGAGGAGAAAATAGCAGAACGATGATGCAATCCTTATTGCTCAAGCGATGGGTGCTTACATGTAGTTCCATCAGAGCCGTATCATATTACTCACTGTAATCACCAGCTCAGAATGGTGTCAGGGCAGTCTGTTCAACTTCCCATGTTAAAGAACAATCACAAAAAACCTGGAGAGTGGTTGTATTGTAATGATCATATCAGGGAGGGTTGGTGGGTCTTGACCCTCTTGTCTGCCAGTGAGACGCGGAAGTTACTGTCAACACGTGGATTCAACAAATAATGAGTTATCCTATCATATAACACGTTAGACCGAGTCAAGCTTAAAGACTTGTTGAATTTGTGCTCTGTAAATGAAGAAGTAAAACAATCCAAATGTCCATTTACAGATTTGTTGGATACAAGTTTACTCTGAGGGAGAGGACGAGCTGTCTGTTTCCACTCTGAATGCTGACCTTTGTTCCACTTCTGCCACAACCTCACTGCTGCGTCCTCCTGACACTCTGACCTTGGCAACCAGTAGAGTTCCAGTGCAGTGTTTATCGTCTGTGTTTATCTATGAACACGTTCGACTATCTAGTAGATAAACCAGTCTCCCACTGAATGAAAACAGGCCATGCGCTGTCATCACCTGACAGACGTCCTCCCTCTTATCTGGGCTCATAACATGTGAGATATCAGAGGGACATTGGTTTCTTTCTCCCCTCAGGATATGTCACTTTAATATCCGCAGGGCTTTAAGGCATTGGTTAATTTTTCTCTCGGGATTGGACGGATTCAAACGGAAAGATGCGACCCGGGCCGCCTGCATAATACTGTTTGCTCTCCGGGTGGGTGATTTTAAAATCGAGCGCAGGTGTCAGGGAACAATTTCCTTTCCTGTTATCACCTCAGTGTGCCCGTCTTGTTCTGACACTCCTCTCATCCTGTTAAGTGTTTGTGGCTGTTTTCCCCGTGACCTTGCCACACTGTAATTTATCATTTTGCCTGCTCCATTTTTACCAGGCTCCTTGCATGAAGAAAACAGCAAATATAGCGATTATGTTGTACTTTTGAATTTGCTTCAAGATCAATTGTATAATGACAAGTTTTCCGAACACAACTGAGCATTTGAAGAAAAGTTTACATTTTTTAAATAATTCTTGATTTATAAATATCACGCTCATGAAGACTATGACACTGGTGTACTGCCCAGCTCTATTGGCTTGTCCAGCCGGGCCAGTAGCTGATTTAAATAGCGTCATATGTATTACCTATGAAACCTCTGTGTATACCTGCTATCCTATACCGATAATCTAAAATATGGAACATTACGTTAGATACGGATGAATGTGTTTGTCATGTTTTGTTCCATGTAAGCTGCCCACCAGCAAGAGTATAAGGGGCGTGGGTGGACCTGGAATGCATGTTGTGAAGTGCAGCCTGGTTCTCAGCAGTAAAACATTGAAAGCTGTTGATAACATGACATGTGACTATAGCTCATTGCTTCAGAGGCGTTTCTATGGTCTAGGACATCTTGACCCCCTTTCCACGACCTCTGCGAATGAGGCTATGTTTTCATCAGTGTCTGTTTGTTAGCTAGTAGAATTCTGCGAAAACTCAACTGATTACAATCAATTTTTAGGTAAGGGTGGGACATGACCGAAGACATTTGGGAGCAGATCCAGATAAACTGTCAGATACAGTTTTTCGTTTTGGGGGGGAAGGGCATTTAACTTGGCAAAGGAAAGCCCTCTCATAGTGCCCTTCTAATTTTCAATTATTTATTTCTTTATTTCTCATGGCAGTATTATATGAATGCTTGAGTAACCCTACTTCAAGTTCAATACTTCACATTCTCTTATGTCTCTTCTCCCTTTTTCTTTAATCACCTTTTCTCTTTTCTTCCGGCTCTCGTCTCCACATCAGTGCACTGCTGGCAGAGACACCATCACCAGTGGTTTTTTGCCACAACGACGTCCAGGAAGGTAAAATAAACTTCTCACAAGTTTGTCTGATTGATCCTTGTCACCCGTCCTGTGAGGCTCTTCTGTCACATTTAGAAAGAAGAGCAGGATATTACATAAGTCAAAAGGGAGGATGGGGTCTCTATTAATAGGGACGGCTCATATTCTTTTGCATCCTCCTATGGGTTAAAATGAGTCATGCACGTAGATGAGGTGACAGCCGCTGATTTAGGTTTCTAATGAGTGAGTGTTTCACAGAACAGAAATTCACTGAAGCTGAGCTTACATCACATGGCCAAATGCATGCGGACACCTGAGCATTATACCTACTCCAAAATCATGTGCATTATTATGCTGCCTTAACAACCTGCCTTCTTCTGGGAAGCGATCTGATTTGAAACTCGGTAAAACAGGAATCAAACTGTTACCCCAATGTTATAAATTATCACTTATTATTATTATGACATTAATTCTCACTTAGAAGCCAAACCCCAGAAACCAAGTACAGTGGATGTTCCCACATACTTTTGTGTATTTCTTACATATGGACTTCTCAGTTACTAACCACACATACTGTATATCTATTACTTTTAGAGCTGTTTTGTCAGAGAGTAGATGCACAATAAGAACCCACATTATTTCCACACACGGGGTATTGACTCACACTCACTACCCCCACCCCCCACCCCACCCCAACCCCAAAATAATGTGTGATGGCGGCTGCTCTTTGAATGGCTCCGATACTTGTCAATGTTGCATAAATAAAACCACTGATTTAGATCAGAGTGGTTTTTCTCACTTCTTCTTTTTCTGTTGCAGGAAACATTCTGATACTGGACGACAGAGGCCAGTCCTCAACAGACAGACTCATGCTGATAGACTTTGAATACAGCAGCTACAATTACAGGTAGTGTGTGAAGTCTGACTCGTACGTTAGTTGTGGAGGGATCAATGAGTCATACATCAACACTGCTGAGGCCCTGTGGTTAGAAGTTAGTGTTTTGGGGCTGCAGTTTTAGATCTGTCCTCTGTGTATTAACATAGAACATGTTATCTTGTAGGGGTTTTGACTTTGGGAACCATTTCTGTGAGTGGATGTATGATTACACCTACAACCAGTGGCCCTTCTACAAAGCCTCACCAGAGAACTACCCCACCAGAGAGCAGCAGGTCTGTCTAAGCATTTTACAGCCGTAGTGTGAAAGACAGTTACTTTTCTTTGCTTCATTTCTTCCATCCTTGGTCTTAACAGAGGTTTATAAGCAGCAATGGCTGTCATGTGCTCAAATGATTGTCTCTGCTGAACAGCTGAACGGTGCATTGAATCACTTTCTAATCTCTGTGAAGCTCAGACAGATAACACTGTCTTACAGCTGTCAACTCCAGAGCTAAGTTGTTTAGGAAAAGGTGATGAAAGAGTTTTGGTCTCACGATGCCCTCTAGTGGTTTTATTTCTTAATACAAGTGGACCATAAACACAAAGTGTTGCCAAACAAGACCCAAATGTCTTTGTTAGTTCTACACTCGTGTTATGTTAAGTCCACATTAGCAAGATGTATAGAATGCACACACACTTTACTTGTTACCCACACAGATTGTCTGTTTGTGCAAGAAGTGAAACCGTTTCTCTCTCTCTCTCTCTCTCTCTATCTTCTGTACAATAGCAATCTGACATGGTGAAAACGAACATGTCTCACATTTTGTGCTACAAATCGGTCATTTGTTCCACAATCGTGATATAGAAATGTGTGATCAACATTTGTAATGAAAAAGCATCTTAATAATTTTTGTATCTATTTATCTGTTGCTGATATTAGGATTAATAAGAACAAAACATGAGAAAACAAATGTGTATGTAAAAATAAATTATTAAATGGAACAAAGATTAAACAATCCATCATTACATCTACAAATGTGATGACTGTACATTAAGTGTTCATGTGACTTGTCATGAATAATGTTTATTCTTTTTGCAGCTTCATTTCCTAAGAAGTTATTTGTCAGAACGGAGAAAATATTCAGACATTCCTGAGGACCAGACGACGATCGAAGAGGAAATGATTATTGAAGCCAACAGGTAATAATTTACAGCAGTGATGTGCAGTCATAACTTTTAGCAGAATCAAAGTAACCCTGGCAATGTTGTGTTATTTATTGTGTGTTTGGTTTGATTTGTAGGTATGCATTAGCTTCGCACTTCCTCTGGGCCCTGTGGTCCATCATTCAAGCCAAGATATCCAAGATCGAGTTTGGATATATGGTAAGGAGAATGGTTTATGTAAACATGACATTTACTTGATTTTTCACTCAGTCTATGCCTTATGGTGAATAATATTGTTTTTTTGCAGGACTATGCCCAGGTTCGATTAGATGCCTACTTCAAGCAAAAAAAGCTGTTCTCCTAAATTCCACCCTGTTGGGGTATTTATTTTCAGCAATGTGTTATTGAAACACCAGCTCTATGCACGTCAGCTCATGACCATCTGTGTTTTTTGAAAATGGTGAATTTGCAATTTAAGACGTGTGCATAAGCACAATTAAAGCTTTCAGGCAATCCAATTTCTCAAAGTACGTGCCTCTCCAAAGAGTGGAATGTTGTTGGAGCAGATTTAGCTCTGTAGCTCTGAATGTTGTTGTGAATCATGTAATGTTCAGATATGTTGTTTTATCATTTTTAGATGTACTTAACATTTCTGGACCATTTTTTGTGACATCAAGAAATTGTTTAGCTGCACTGTCTTTGCATGTCAGTGATGGACAATAGTCATTGCCAGAGTTTTCCTGTCTTTTCATGTTAGACTCTGAATCTTACTGTAGCAATCATGTTGTATTGTTTCACTTGTAGAAATGAGTTCATTGTGGGAGGCTTTTGTATAACTCGTTGATTCAGTGTTTTCATTCCACCTTACCTCTTTCTTCTGATGTTCATTATGTATTTAGTCGCATAGGTAGATCCCATGATAACAGATTGTGAGGAAAGAAGCAAAGTAAATATTCTCACCTGCCACTCCAAACTATATCATGTGTCAGTTAGTTTTACTGCAGAGCAGAATAAACGAAAATGTGACCCACCAATTTATGCAGTTATTTTAAAAGTTTACTTATATTGTTAACTTTTCACAGGGGCTATTTTATACATTATTATTGTAGCAAACAATACTTCCAGTTAGATTAACCATCAGAAAAGTTATAAGATGTGATGCATTTAATATTGGATCACTACTTTGGCTGCAGGGTAATGAGTGTACATTACTGCTGCTCCTCTAATTCTCCGCCCATGTTCGATTCAGGTTATATTATCTCTTGTCATATATATGTATGTCACTCTATGCTAATGTCAATGATTCAAATGTTTTCTATTCATAGTGTTTTTATTTGACAAGAATAACTTAAATTGGATGGATTAAATAAAATTCAACAGTGATTGAAAACAGTTTTGGAATAAATTTCTGGCTTAATAATATAAAAACATGTATTATTTATGACTGTCCTTTCAACTAAATTGAATGTGAAGTGGGGTTTTGACATTTTTTTATTTTTTATTCGTTTGTACTGTCTCCTGGATTTGACTAAATGCACTGCCATCAACTTTAATGTCCATATCTTTGTTTCGCACATCATCAGTTTACTCTTGATACGAAACTAGTGAAAAAGAATCCGTGCCTCATTAACTGTAGCTGTTTTTACAGCAGAGTTATCCCCGTGCAGTTTCATTCTGTTAAGCTTGTTCTTTATCGTTTCGGTCCTATTTGCACTACTAAAATATAAGTCAAAAATAAACATGCTTGGAAAATATACTGGTGGACTTTTTTTATTTAGGTATTTATAACCTGTTCGTTAACTTAGTATTCAAATTAATAATATTTAATAAATGTATTGACACATACTATCATATTACTGTGAGGTAACTTGAATGACCCATGGTGATGTAAAGGCGATCCTTCCCTGTGCCAGAGGGCCGACTGTTGTCCTACCTCCATGTGCCAAGAATAGACCGGCAGGAGCAAGAAGTCCACTGCTCAGAGATCGAGGGGAAACTTCAGAATCAACTGGATCTGCTGCAGAACAAACAGGAACTCTGAAGTCAAAGTTTGAACTTATCCAGCCTTTTATTTACCGTGCTGTATCTGTTAGCACAGGGGTCTTAAATCTTAACTGACATTGCCGTCTGTGCTGTGAGAGGGCACGTGTGTGTGTGCCTGAGAGCTGAGGCAGGGAGAAGGAGTCGAACTAGAGGTACACAACTGAACTGACTCTTCCAGACACTATTCTTCCATTGTGCGGCAGCTGTTTGGAATTCTTTGGCGGGGGGCTTGCCTGACCATATATGGAGCCTCTAAAGCACCATTCTGAATGTGAGATTATAGCAAGGGTAGTGTGAGAGGAGCAAAGGCCTTTTATAGTTTTCAAAATCTAATAACAGTAATATTGAATTATCCTGTGAAATGTACTGATATGGATGCAAATTGTTATTTATACTTTCCTGGATAACCATTAATTTCAAGTTCATCTCCACCAAGGTTACCAAGTACAACTTGTCAAATATATATTTGTTTTGCTTTTGATGACAGCTGTCTTAGATGCACAACACATGTACAGAGTATGATTCTAGAGAGCAAAACTAGTTTTTCTTCCATAGAATCACCTGCATGGGGGGGATTAATGACAGAGAACATTTTGCAGAATTAATACTTTTACTTTTTGATATTATTGATATTCTAAAACAGTTCATACAGAAATTAAATGGTAAGGTTTCTTAGCAATAACTTCTGTAGTCCAGAGAAGTAGGAAGTTTATTTTGTGTTTTATAATTGAAACATTATCAATAAACTTCTGTGGTTGTTTGGTCATTTCAAACATGTTAGGAAGAAGTGATAAAGGGAAAACAGTTACCCTTTGAGATACTGGCCTTTATTCAAAGACATGAGATTATGCACTTAGTAAGATTACTGTTGATCATTACATAGTTTGATTGCCTTACACAGACTTTCACTTGGCCATTCCACTCCCTATGTCTCAAACACACCTTCCGAGCACTTGATCTGCTGCTTTTCCGGTTACACTCGTTATGTTATATAAGTTGAAAACATGCTGGTGTGAAAGACAGTCACCATTCTTAATCATGGCAGTGAACATCCCAGGAGTGATATTGATGGCGCTCTTCTACCTGATGGTCCTTGGGACCGGCATCTGGGCTTCTTTCAAGTCCAAGAGGGAACAGAAGAAAAGTGGAGCCAATGAGTTGGAGATGACGTTACTGGGAAACCGGAGCATCAACTGGGTGGTGGGGATCTTCACCACGACAGGTGAGGACAGCTCAGCTGAGGACAACAGGATGGAAACTGTCTGTCGCAGGCATGGAGGCAGAAAGATCTGGCAATTTATAAAAGCAGTACTTTTACAAGAAAACATCATGAATTGTTGTTTAATATGAATAATAAACAGCCAAATCAGATTTGAGTAACAACAGTCTTGGTTGGGTGAAGTCCTACTGTTCCTATTGATCAATAATACTGAATTATGATCTCACCTTTAGTCTTTGTACAAATATCTGCTGTGTGTTGTTCAATCCTGCAGCAACATGGGTGGGAGGAGGCTTCATTCTTGGCATAGCTGAGATGGTGTACACTCCGTCAATGGGACTAACCTCTGCAGCCACGATGTTAACCGCATACAGCTCATCTTTTATTCTATGTAAGTGGAAGTTGGCAATTTTACCTCATCAATTCACCTTAAGCTGAAAAATTATTATTGGGATTTCTTGATATTATCATTAGTTTCTGTTTTTCCCCTCATTAAATCAAGGTGGACTGGTGTTCGCTAAACCACTAAGAGAAATGAAGTGTGTCACAATGATGGACCCTGTCAAAATCAAGTATGGAAAAGTTCTGGCAGCTGGACTGAGCCTGGCCTCAATTCTTAGTGATATACTATGGATATCATTAACACTGATTTGTTTAGGTAAGTGAGAATATACAGGAGCACTTAACCTCTCCTCAAATGTGTGTCTGTTTAAATGTCAGTTTAAAATACATATATTTGAAGGAATATTAGTCAGTGATACTTGTACAGACTGTATATATATATATATATATATATATATACATATACATATAAGTAGAATTCCACTGATACAAGGTGTTTAACAGGAGGCACCATGAGTGTGGTCCTGGATTTGCCCTACACTCTGTGTATCTGGATCTCTGCTGCAGTTGTCATCATCTACACTCTGCTGGGAGGTCTCTACTCTGTGGCCTACACTGATGTTATTCAGCTCGTTCTTATATTCATTAGCTTGGTGAGTTGCTGTTCTTTGAGGTTTTATAAAGTGCTGGAGTCCTTGTCCATTACTTACATTTGTATTTTTCTCTGCAGTGGCTGTGTGTTCCCTTTGTCTTGACAAACCCTAACTGCTTGGACATCAGCAAGACACTGATGAACAACACCTTACATGCTCCCTGGATTGGTGCACCAGGACTGGAGAAGACCGGGATCATGATGGACGAATTCTTGATGTTTGTAAGATGGAGCAAAACTGAGGCTGATGTCAAATGTACTTCCATAGTGTTGAGAGAAATCCTCAAGATAAAGACACATGACTGATATTTTAATTCTGTTTCATTTTCAAGGCATTGGGAAATCAGGGATATCAGTGTTTACACCAGAGGACGTTGGCAGCTTCTTCATTAACCTCAGCTAAGGTCTCGTGCTTAGTCGCTGCTTTCCTCATACTTGTGTTTGGAATACCTCCAATACTGCTCGGGGCAGCTGCTGCATCTACAGGTACTGACAACTTCTACATACTAATGTAAACTGTGAAATCTAACATCCACTTATCTGTTGTATTTAATGTTACCGAAAGAACAAAACTTGTTAAATCAATGGTTAAATCATAGGAAACCAAGGAGCAACATCTTTGCATAACTTATCTTATTTAACCAGCCTTTGAATGGGAGCGATTCTGTTGACGATTTGGACGGTTGATTACTTTATCCTTGATCACTTTATACGTGTCAACTGTAATGTTTTATTTTTGTATGAATTTTCTTTGGTCTTCTCCTCAGATTGGAACCTGACGTCTTATGGTTCTCCATTTCCATATGAACATGGGGAAGCAGCTCAAGTCCTGCCCATCACATTACAGCACCTCACACCGTCTTTCATCTCCATAATCGGAACTGGATGTGTTGCTGCTGCTGTGATGTCATCTGCTGATTCTGGTTTGATTTCTGCTGCTTCTGTCTTCACCTCCAACATATACAAGAACATCCTGAGGCCACAGGTGAAGACATTGAATTATAAGATGTTAGTTAGTATCTCAAACCTCTTCACATCCACCTCTCTACTTTTTCTCCAGGCATCAGACAGAGAGATTCAGTGGCTGATCCGAGTTGCTGTGATGGTCGTGGGATTGGTTGGTACATCACTCACCAGCAATGAAAACAGTGTCTTACTCTTCTTGGTTCTTAGTACTGAAGTGTCCTACATCATAATCTTCCCTCAACTGGTCTGCGTCCTCTTCGTCAATATCTCCAATGGTTACGGAGCTGTTATGGGCTGTGTGGTGGGATTGGTGCTCAGAGTTCTCAGTGGACTCCCATCACTCAAGCTGCCAGTTGTCCTGCACTTCCCAGGATGTGTTCTTGAGGATGGAGTTTATGTCCAGTACGCTCCAGTTAAGACCATCTCCATGCTGTCTGCCATTGCTGCCATCGTGTTGTTCTCCTATCTGACATCTGTGCTCTTCAACAAAGGCCTGTTACCTGAGAAGTGTGACGTGTTCAAGGTGAAAGTCCAGCAATCAGCACGAGAGCTGACACTGGTACAGGGGACCAAAGAAGACAATGAGAAAGAGAAACTGAATAACACATGTCCTCATACTGAGGCCTCAGAGCCATGATTAGCTCAGCGGGTTAGAGTCCCTGAATATCTGTTGTATGTGTGTCGGTTAAGTGTATAAGCTACTGGATGACTTAAATTTCCCACAGGATTAATAAAGTATCCATCTATCTATCTATCCATCCCATCCTACATCCCCATGGAGACTTCTGCATCTAACCCTAACCCTAACCCTAACCCACACTTTCATTTGAACCACTTCACCATAATTTTTTAATAAAGTTGAT
The DNA here is from genome assembly GCA_038501795.1 of Pseudopleuronectes americanus. Taxonomy (NCBI): domain Eukaryota; kingdom Metazoa; phylum Chordata; class Actinopteri; order Pleuronectiformes; family Pleuronectidae; genus Pseudopleuronectes; species Pseudopleuronectes americanus. The sequence continues at coordinate 8,010,344 of CM076720.1, forward strand.
TAAATGATCACTGAATCTTTGCAGCTGGTTTATTTAGAAAAGACAGGACAAAAAAATCTTGCTATACTGGCTTCAAATGCTGAAACAAGCTCTTCCATATGATTACAGCTTCATTATGTGTTGTGTTCTGTTTTAGACTGCATTACTGCTCCAAAAAGGGACGACCCTGCTCATCAGAGCGTTTTAAAAATAGCGCTTTTGTATTTTCTGTGCTTTAGACTCCTGGTGCGAGATGATTCCCACCCTAACCCTAACCCTAGACAGCTATCCTGAATTGTACTGGCACAACTAGTCACACAATTAAGACAAAGATTAAGATTAAAGATTTGAAAATATCATCAGATATTTAGGCAGCATTTACAAAATTACCATTTTGGAGAAGTGACCAACTGTTTCATGCTGTACATCCTGACACACCACTGTAGCAGAATCAGTTACACAGCAGAGACCCGGTGGCACGTGAGGTGAGGCTCTGTCTGTGTTTGGTGTCCTGTTACAAAAAGAAGCATGAGAGGGAGAAGGGGGTGGGGGAGAGAGAGAGAGAGAGAGAGAGAGAGAGAGAGAGAGAGAGAGAGAGAGAGAGAGAGAGAGAGAGAGAGAGAGAGAGAGAGAGAGAGAGATGAGAGAGAGAGAGAGAGAGAGAGGAAACGAACACTCTGATCTCACCACCTGAAAAAGGCCACTTGAAGGACACTGGAGTCACAGACACAAACACAGACAGACCCAGGCCACAGTACAGAGGAGCTTCACTGCCTCACTGTCACAAACCAGAGCCACAGCTCGTCGCTGCCTGATTGGATTCCACTGACTGGTCTCACAAAGGTAAAATATGGGCCTGCTTCTTTTTCTGTTGTTCTTACTCTTATCTGCATGTTGTTGTTTTTGCTGCAGACGTTTTCCTGATTGATTCTTTTAGATTAAACTCTATCATGTATATATTTTTGTGTCTTGTACTGCAATGCAACATTTATGTAAAAACTTAAGATGAAGAGGAAGTTTACTTACACAGTGCTGAAAGTTAAATTTTCTAAAATAACATTTCCTGTATTCATTCTGTATTGATTCTGCCTTTCAACTGCCAGATTATCACAGCAAATGTTATGAGAGCAATGGTTTACCATTTAACTCTGGGCTGTACTCTGTGTTTATATTTTCATCTGAGGTCTGTGCACATGCTCAGCCGGTACACCACTATATCTGGCCATTGAACTTTGTCCCACTTGGGAACTGCTCAGTCATATGACATGGAAAAAGAAATCCTAGCCCTGCCCCCTTGAACATTACATGGAGATGGATTTTAGGTAGAATTTCACGTAACATATACGACAGAACGGCTGCAGCTATAAATATGTGTATTAGTTAATTGATCAAGAAAAAGTTTTTTTATCAATTAAAATCAAGTAATAAGTGAAAAAAAGGTTAAAAAAATTATCAGTGGCCTCTCTTATCACATTATGAGCAAACAGTCCAGTCAAATACTTCTGCTTGTCTTATAATCATTTTGCCACTGAGAGTCAGATGTGGCAAAGTCAGAAAGTTTCTCTTTATGTAAATGTCAGTAAATGGCCTTAACATGCTCAAATTCTTACCAAAATTTGCAGAAAATTTGAAAGTGGTGAAACTGTATGTATTCTAGAGTAATTTTAAATGGGCCTGGCAGAATTGGGACATTTCCTCAAACCGTGTAAACATTGAGGTACGGCGAAGGTTCATCCTTCCCAAAGGAGACAATGTTGTCATAACTCCACTGTGCATTGTCCTATCACCACCAAACTTCTGTCTTATGATCAGTGTCCAAGCCTGAACAGCTCTATGTATCAATATTTCCTCAGGGTCATAGAGCCAACTACTGATCAGTGTGAAAATTAAGTTGTTGTAACATTGTTGTTGTAACAACCTTAGTTAACCGGATAGTTTCCCTTTGCTTTCCATGGTAGTGATACACAGAGATGGCTGAGGCCCATCAGGCGGTGGGCTTCCAGTTCACCGTGCGGCCCGATGGCGTGGACCTTAAACTGAGTCAGGAGGTCATCAAAAATATCTACCTGTCAGGAGTGACGGCATGGAAGAAGAGAGCCATACAATTCAAGGTATAGTCCCATATTGTCATGGAGTCACTCATGATTGTAGTGTATATTCACAGTGTATTACTGTGCTTTGTGCATTGTCTCCATAGAACATAGGACACACAGACTCATCTTTGTCCTGACACTAATTCTTGTCCTTCGCTCACAGAATGGTGTGTTGGCCGGAGTCTATCCAGCAAGCCCGTCCAGCTGGCTGATAGTTGTGATCGCAATGATGAGTTCCCTGTACATTCGCATAGACCCGTCTCTAGGTATGATTGACGCCATCAAGGACAACCTTCCACAAAGGTCAGAAATCCCCCATAGTTCATGAAGGAAGCTATTCAGTGATCAGTATTCTGCTGGAGCATGTCATTTTTGGGGGGGAAGGAGTTATATGCACAAATCAGCTGTTTAAGATCGACAATGTTGTGCCTTCTCTGAACAGAGACTGTATATCAGTGCAGTCCCGGGCGGTACTGAGTGCCATCCTCTTTGCCACTGGACTGTGGCTGTTCCTCATCTACCTCCTGAGATACACCCTCAAAGCTCTGCTCTCCTACCATGGTTGGATATTTGAGTCCCATGGAAGAATGAGCACATCTACCAAAATCTGGCTGGTAAGAATGTGTCCCGCTGTCTGTCACACACTGCCTGAATCTTTAATTCCACTTTCTGGTTGTCCCTCCCTCAGTGCAGAAGATATATGGTGAGAATTTGCTATAAAGTGCAATCTGTTACACTGCATGTGTAATGATGTATGTATGGTGTTGTGTGTTTGTAACCAGAGCCTGGTGAAGATGTTCTCTGGACGCAGACCGCTGCTCTACAGTTTCCAGGCCTCATTACCCAGACTCCCTGTGCCCAGTGTCGATGATACAGTTAACAGGGTGTGTAATTACACATATTTTACATGATTGCATACACACAAGGCCCAACAGTTTGTTGAATTGCACGGTAGCATGATAAAGACATTTGAATTACGTGCTGAATTTAGGTATTTCGACGACATGTAGTCTTGTGCACTTAAAACTGACTTTAATTGAGATTCCAGCTCTGATTGAACATACTGGGAAATGTATGGGTAGAAGGCAGCCAGACTGGTAAGTGGTTGTCAAGGACAGTGTGAATATGAATGTCAGATTCTACCCACATGTTCAGAAACTGAATATCATCATTTTGCTAAACTAAATATTATGAAACGTGATATCTAAAAATCAAACTAATACCACATTTCTGCCTCCTTTTTTTAATAGCTTTAACACTTTAATTTGAACCAATGGAGCACATGAACTTAACCTTCACAATGAAGACTTACTTGATTAGGGGCCGCAATTTACACAGAAGGGCAAATTACAGTGTATGTCCAATACCCATGCATAATTCTTTATTCAATAAGCTGAAAATGCAAGTCATTGCTTGTAAACTGTTAGCTTAATAGCTTTGATCAAAGCCACACATGATGACAACACCATGATGTATGTTGCAGCCTTGTGAAAGTTAGACAGGGTAATACGACGTTAGATTAAAAACAACCTGTCTCAGCTGCATCTGCCGGTGGTCCTCCAAATCTTTTCAGTGTGTTTGTCTATTGGATCAGCTGGGTTTGAATATAACAACACTGCCTCGCTCTGACCTCACACACCATGTTTTTCCCACAGTACCTCGAGTCAGTTCGTCCTCTTCTGGACGGAGACCAGTATGACCAAATGGAGATTTTGGCCAATGACTTTAAAGATTCCCAAGCAGCCCAGCTCCAAAGATACTTAAAGCTCAAATCCTGGTGGGCAACAAATTATGTGAGTAAAGAGGTGATTTATGGTTATGATTGAATTCAACTCAGTCATAATGTTATAGATAATATTAATCTTTTTCTGCTGTAGGTGAGTGACTGGTGGGAGGAGTACATCTACCTCAGGGGCAGGAGTCCCATCATGGTGAACAGTAACTTCTATATAATGGTGAGTGTGTTACTAATGCTAAAATTATATTCATGCTTTCAAAGGTGGGTAATGAGTGGTTACAGTAAAAGAGACTTATTTTTGGAGAAATATTTAGCAAATTTCAACATGCCAGTAACAGTATTTGAAATACATTTTTGGTTTTGGTTTTAAGTTTTTTGGATTTGCATTGATGCAATATGACTTGTTTGTGTGTTAATTTGCGTGAAGGACCTCCTGTACGTGACCCCGACTCACCGACAGGCTGCACGCGTGGGGAATGTGGTCCACGCCATGCTGCAGTACAGACGCAAACTGGAACGTGGTGAACATGAGCCGGTAATGGTTCTCATGACATCACAGTTAAAATAAAGGGAGTTTTACTGTCTAAACCTCAAGCGATCAATATGTGTATATAAAAAAATTAAATTCAAACTTTGCAACTTAAACCAGCAGGAAGAAAGCAGCCCAAAACACAAATGCAGTAATCTCTCAAGCAAAATAAGAAAAGCTATTCCAGATTTGGTAGAAAATAGTTTTTTCAGATGGGCCTTTAAATCTATTAATATTCTTTCCTCATTGGTTTTAAACTTGTTTCACTGTCTTTCTTCTTCCCAGCTGAGGGCCTTAGGGACCGTTCCAATGTGTTCCTCTCAGATGGAGAGGATGTTTAACACCACCCGCATCCCTGGAATTGAAACAGGTGAGATAAGGATCCATTTCAGGCGAATTAAGGCTTAATAACATTGGAATAGATGTTGCCATGTTTTCCATTAGCAGTTAAATTATGACCACCTGCTTTAATGCTGAAAAAGGATGAGAAGTGTAACTGGCGTCTGTGTGTGTGTGTTTCGGTGCTGACTTGACAACTTCACTGTGAGCCCTCAGGATTCATCTGCTCAGACAGAAGACTAGGGTTTCTAATTCTATTTTTACTTTTCCCTGCAGATATTGTGCAGCACCTAAGTGACCGCAAGCACCTGATCGTCTACCACAGGGGCCGCTTCTTCCAAGTGTGGCTGTACACTGGAGGGCGCCACCTCTTACCCAGTGAACTGGAGACACAGTTTCAGAGGATTCTCAATGATACAACAGAGCCTGAGCCAGGAGAGCTCAAATTAGCTGCCCTGACTGCAGGAAACAGGTATTATCTATAAACATATACAGATGACACACACACTGACGTAGACATACTTGGATAAATGTGTCACACTTTCACTTCTTCTAGAGTTCCATGGGCTCGGGCTCGGATTAAATATTTCAGCCAGGGGGTAAACAGAGTATCCCTGGAAGCCATAGAGTCAGCTGCCTTCTTCCTGGCACTGGATGACGAGCCGCAGGGTTATGACCCTGCAAAGACCAACTCACTGGACAGTTATGCCAAGTCCCTGCTGCATGGAAAGTGTTATGACAGGTATGCAGAGAAGACCTCAGTTGTTACCATCAACACAGGCTAGATATTTTTGTGCTTTGTTGCCCTAAAGGTTTTATTTCTTGTGTCACAGGTGGTTCGACAAATCTTTCACCTTGATCTCTTACCCAAATGGAAAAATGGGTATAAATGCTGAGCATTCGTGGGCGGATGCGCCGATTGTAGGACATATGTGGGAGGTATGACGTGTGCACAGGTATTGCATGACAAAGCATTAAGTTAGCAGTCATCTTCAGCTGTCCCTTTCTGTCTGTGTAGTATGTCCTCGCGACGGACTCCTTCCATCTGGGCTACACAGAGGAGGGACACTGTAAAGGCGACGTGAACAAGAACCTGCCCCAGCCCACTCGGCTACAGTGGCGGATTCTAAAGGAGGTACAGCAGAGCCTTGCTTCGTTTATTACAATTAACACACTTAGTGTCCATCACAAATTCATTTTCTCCTCTTTAGTGTCAAGCAGTCATCGAGACGTCATACCTGTTAGCCAAGCAGATAGCTGACGACGTGGACTTCCATGCTCATCTGTTCAGTGAGTTTGGGAAAGGCCTGATCAAGAAGTGCAGGACCAGCCCTGATGCGTTCATCCAGCTCGCCCTGCAGCTGGCACAGTTCAGGGTACGACTCAAATCCTTCTCTGCTGACGTGGCTTCTCACCATCTGTGCCATCCACCGCCATCACGTCACACTCTTCCCTCTGCTCCGACAGGATCAGGGAGTGTTCTGTCTGACGTACGAGTCGTCGATGACCCGCATGTTCAGGGACGGTCGGACAGAGACCGTGCGCTCCTGCACCTCTGAGGCGGTTGCATTTGTCAGAGCCATGGAGGACACAGGTGCAACAGTAAGCAGAACGCATTAACACACAGAACCAATGGAAAGCAACATAAAAAACCTATATTATCAAGCTGGGGTTGGTTTAAATTACGCTGAGGTGCTCATAATGGAATTGTAGTTGTGAGACTTTACTGGAGGGAATAGCTACAATCTTTTGCAAATAATTTGACCTATCTGGTGTCATAATGTGATTTGAGGGGTCACATCGTTCTGCTGAGGACTTGGTCGATGAGACCAGAGATAATGGGTCTGTGTGTGTGTCATTGCCCTGGACTCTGAACTCCCTCATGTCCCAGGGTTACACTAACATTCATGTGAACAGAATTCAGGTCATTTTCGATGGTGTGTTTGCTCATTTATTGTGTGAACAGAACGCCCAGAGACTTGCCCTGTTTCGGAAGGCGGCTGATAAGCACCAAAACATGTACCGTCTGGCTATGACTGGTTCTGGTATCGACCGCCACCTCTTCTGTCTCTACTTTGTGTCCAAATACGTTGGTGTTGACTCGCCATTTCTTAAAAAGGTAAGAGCGCCGATTCGAAAGTTTCCTGTTAACCTACATACCACAACCTATCGGGCATTTTCCCACACAACATTCAATGTCTCTGATTCAAGGTGCTTTCCGAGACGTGGAAGTTGTCCACCAGCCAGACTCCACAGCAGCAGCTCAATTTGGTTGACATCAACAAGTTCCCTCAATACGTGGGAGCTGGCGGTGGATTTGGACCTGTGAGTTCAAACGTTAAATGTCCAGAATGTTTTACCCTGATGTCCTGAGCTGAATAATAGCATCTCTACTGTGCCCCCAGGTGGCCGACGATGGATATGGTGTGTCTTATATCATTGTGGGGGAGAACCTCATCACATTCCATATTTCCTGCAAGTTCTCCAGCCCTGAGACAGTAAGAGCACAAACTGAGAGCATTGGTTATTATTGAGTTCAGAATTCAGTTATTTATACAGTATCTTTCAAACCTCAACACTCTCTCTGTTTCTGTCCCACTCTCACTATTCCCTGTCCGTGTGCCATGCAGGACTCAAACCGGTTCAGAAACGCAGCACCCCGCCGCCCACTATCAAACAAATCACACGCGCGTAGAGCGATAGAGCTCCAAGCCTACAGATGCGAGCGTGAGAGAGACGCGAGGGCTACACATCACACACACACACACACACACACAAACCCACAGATGCTCTGCCCAGTACAAACACACAAACATAGTCTTAGAACCCCGCCACCCCCCCCCGCAGCGATGAGTGTATATGATTTGAGAGCACACACAGCTGACACAAATACGTCTGTGAATAGAGAGCCACACTCACACTCTCGACAGTGTAGAAGGTTACACACGATCTCCCCACGCCATTCTAGAGAGTCTCTATATTCAGTATCTTCTATATATAGACAGAGATAAAGTAAACGGGTGCGCGAGTGTCACACATGCTACTCTATCTAATCTGTGCGCGAGCTGCGACGAGGTTGGGGTATAAGTGATGTGTGAGTGTTCGTTGGTCTCTAACTGCTGTCTCAACTACACCTCCCCGTCTAAGCACGCATAGAGGAGCACCTCTGTTCTCCTTTCTCCTCTATGCCTTTACTCATCACGCCGCCAACAGACCGAACACTCTCTCTCTCCGCTCTGCAAGCGCCTCCACACCAAGCGCCTCTCTCTCCCTCGCATCTCAAGCTCTCCCAGATTCTTCCCGCACCATTAACCCTAATGGAGTAAATTATATGGATAATGGTTAATTATGTGGTTGGTTATGTTGTTTTAGGGTGTTTTGTGGGGGGGAGGGGGAGGGGTGGGGAGTAATTTATGTGGTGTTTTTTTAGTTTGATGAGGTGGATTATTGTGGGGTTATGATAATTTTTTATTTTTATATATGTTTTTATGGTGGAAAGTTTTGATTGTTTATTGTGTTTTTTGTGTTATTTATTTGGTTTTTGGGTTTTTTTGTGTAGTTATAAAAATATATTAGTTTAGTATTATTTTGTTTTAAAATGTATGAGAGATAATGTGACTATCAGTTTTTTGGAAATTGGTTGTGTGATTTTTGTGTAATGTAGCTAGCAAACTCTTTGGCAGAGGTAAACAGAGACTGACACACGAAAGCACTATGTTATAAGAGAAGTTTATTATTAGAGCTGGGGTGGAGGTTATACCTTGTTTATGATATCCACATGAACATTTACAGAGGTCCATCCCAGCAATTAGGATGAACAAATCTAAGTTCTGTTTCAGGTGAGTGCTAAATTAAATGCAACGGATCCTGAACCAAGGCAACGGATTCACAGATTCGAGCACATGTCTGAAAAACTCTTTTCCTTTATAACAGTCACACAATTTTTAATCTTATATGAGGAATGCAGAAGGTAGAAGGTTCATCTCCTGAGAGTTTTTCAGATTTTCTCAGCTTTGACTTAAAACCAGGACTCATCTAAGACTTGGTGGAGCTGTGGTGGAGCCGTTCATGTAAAAAACATTCCATCTGCAGCTCTATGTAAGTAAGTAGATACTGTCACCTTGTGTTTGTTTATTCACATAACTGCCACTCCCAAACAGCGAGAACAAAACAATGTCTATTTTAATATTTATTAGTTTATGTGGGGACAATACAAAAAGTCAAAGTAATAAAAAACAAACCATTCTGGTCACACTCTTTCAAGGCATCAGTTACAGCAATGAACTAAAACTAAGCTTTTTTAACTGTACAAAGTGAATGGACAAACAAAAACACCAACACATCACCTTGATGTCGCTTGAAGAGAGCAATTTTTAAAAAGAGGCAACGGGCTCCAGACTTCCTAAGATTCAAAATGAACCAACATTATCAGAATATCGTCTTGATCACTCTCTTACCAGAAGCTGCCTGCCACTCAAGCACATTTAACGAAACAGAATACAACAGATTCAAAAGGCATATGGATTTTAAGTACGCTCTATTTCTTACCAATGTTTCTTAATGGGTATAACTTCAGGTTGAGTCCATAGGGTGGTGACATGCTCCCCAGGGCCACTGTGTGGTGCAGTTTTTCCAAGTAGATTCACGCCAACCCAGTCTTTTCTGTGTACGTACTATTTTGTGTATATATTTCAACACTCTAGGATGGTTTTGAAGTTTATGTGTCTAAAATCACTCAACAGAGCTGTTGGGTTCCGGTCTATGACTCAGCAGAGGAGGATTAAGAGGTTACACCAGGAGTTGGGTTGACATTCTGCGTGGCGGCCTGTGGTGCCACCTCTATGATCCGAGGTTTGTCAATGATGCGAGCAGTGCGGTTTCCTTTCTCTACAATCCCGATGATCCACGCTTGGTGGCCCTCTCCGTATTTTGGCGATTTGATCTCGGCACAGAAGCGAGCGGCCTGCTCCCGCGGCAGACAGATTAACAGGCCTCCTGTAGATGAAAGGGTTTTAAATAATGATTCTGATGGTGTAATGATGCTGAAGATATATGCGTGTTGTAAATTCATCAGAGAAATTCTCATCATCTCTCTGACTATTTAGTCTCTTTAGAGATTTATCACTTTCTCTCCTTTGGTGTCCCTCAGGGCTCATTTTCTTGAGGTGAACTGGTTTCCCTTCTTTAGGTTCATATAAAATAAAGATTCAAATTTCTGATTTCGTTCATCATAACAATCTATAATACACAGACAGACTCAGGTGCTTAGAGTGTCCTTACTGGAGAAAAAGGCAAACTGTGACTTTGGAGTTAAACATGTTTTGATCATGTTTTAGCCGTGTTATGTTTTTTTGTCATCTCCCCCCAAAAAACACTTTGTAGATACGAGACAAAAAGTTGAATGATTAAATAAGGAGGAAATAACCATGAATACACACATACCTGATGTTTCAGGGCAGGTGCCATGCATGAGACCAAACATGTTCCCACAGGCCTTGGACACAGCAGCCATCTTGGCGAGCACTGGGAGGTTGTGGATGACAAACGACACTTCACTTCGCTGTTGTCGTGCCAACGTCTGGGCGTGGCCAAGGATGCCAAACCCTGTGATGTCGGTGGCTGCGTGGGCATTGAAGGTGTGCATGAGACCCGCCGCTACATTGGGAGACAGAGAGAAAGAGAGAGATCTGGTTTATACTGGTTGTTCTATTTAAAAATAATGACAACCAAAGGTTCAAAAACACTGTAATCACTTCAAATCAATACTGAGGATATATTCATTATTTACCCGTCCTGTTGAGCCGAGCCATGTTCATCATGGCTTCATGATAAGCCAGTTCTACATCTTCCTGAGTTACCACCAGCTTTATTTTGTTCCACTTCTCAGGCTGAGTGATTTCAAAGAAAAAAACATGGAATTAGTGTCTATCCTAAACAACAAGAATTGTCACGACATAATTATTCATGAGTGAACAGGCAGACTTACGATATCTAACCACTGATGTACTGCAACGGCAACTTGCGTTCCAAGTGGCTTCGTCAACACCAACACGTCTCCTGGGACTGCATTGTCTGGCCTAAGAAATGTCCAACAAGGTGTGATTAGTGGCATCACAATACATTTGTACATTATCCTTAAGCAGCTGTGAGTAACTCATAACGCTCGAGTAAGAAAAGATACGTACATGATAAATTCGTTGGGCTGGCAGACTGTTGTGGCGACTCCTCCCATCACAACCCAGGGGTTGAGCACTGTTTGCCCTCCTGTTACAGATGTGCCTGCCTCCTCTGACGCATCCTTGAATCCCTGAATGATCAGTGGCATGACTTTATCTCTTTCCTGTAAAGAGAAAGACAAAAAGTTAGAGCGGCAAATTAAACAAGAAATATTTATGTGTGGTTTTTGAACAGTTAACACAGTGGGTTCTTTGCAGATATTTGCACTCAATCCAAAAGTGAACGCATCGGCTGACGTGACACTCACCTTCTCTGACATTTTGTTGCTGACTCCTAAAAGCATCAACATGTTGTCACACTCTGTCACTCCCATGGCGTACAGGTCACTCAGAACATTGGCACAAGCAATTCTTCCCTACAAGACAGGAAAATTAAAGGTTATTATATAAGTGTCACCATTTTATTTGGCCCATGTATATATATATATATATATATATATATATATATATATATATAAAAAATCAATAAGACCACTTAAGAGCCATCAGTAAAAAGAGAGACTTCCATACCATCATGTACGGGTCATCCACAATGGGGTAGATGTAGTCCGTCGTCTGGACCAGAGAAAGGCCTCCATGTCTGAGGGGTATCACACAGGTGTCCATGCCTATGCCTTCACAGAAAAAAAAACAGGGCAGAGTTCAAAAACTTGGCTTTAATATAGAATTTCATGAAAAATTGCTTTTAATTTAGTTTGTCTTCCAGAACTAAGGTCAGGCTCAATTTAATACAGAAATTATATTTTATACCAACTCACTTCTTTCTACTATTCATACATGCCTGTATCTTTTTGTTAAACATTACTTCTAATACACATTTAGGGTGTTTATCATCATTATCGCAATATGAACATCATTAGTACCTAATCGGGGCATAACTGCCCCCAGGAACTGTTCATCCTCCTGATAGTGGTTCTCCTGTAGGGTTTCTAGTAGCTTCTGTAACACATCTTGGGGCACCTGTGACCAGAAAATTACAAATTATCAAAAACACATTATTTTTTAATATATATTCCTGAATCAGGTAGAATTTCCTATAAGAGAGATATTACTGAGAACCAACCTTGCAGCCTGTGCCCTTGAGCTCAGCAAAGCGTGTGAGTCTGAAGTTCTTGTCCAGCTCGTAGCTTTCGGGGTTGAAGGACTCCCGCACAGACATGTCTGTACAAACTCTGGGTCCTCACCACTAAGACAATTTCAAATGACAGGACACAAAAAATATACTAGTGATTGGAAACACAGTCTGGATGTCTCGGGTAGAAAGATTTGTTAAATGCACAGCCTTAAAATCAAATAATAAAAACAGCTGATTCGTCACACTGCAGTGCCATCTGGGTTTATTCATAAATATTTTCTTTTGTGCCTCATTTCAAGTGAATCACACACAAGCACAAATGATCTGTACAATCTGAAGCTGCAGCCCTGCAATCCATCCTGCCTTTAAGCTACACAAAGAAGGGATTCATTTCACTTCGGTTGATAACATTTTTTTTTGCTTTATTTGCTTATATCTGCAACTCACAATAGTTTTCGTCATCACTTTAGCTACAGATTTTGGTAATTCATTATGCACTGTAAGTTTTATAATACAATGGAAATCCAGATACATCTCCGAAACCCCTGGTGACAGCTTTAAATGTTGAAGGAGTTGTCTGACCGAAATCTTGAGATATTCAATTTAACAAATCCTCCTAAAGAAGAGGTTGGAAAAACAGTTACTTTAAAAAACTGTTTAAAAACAATATAATTGAATAATGTATTTAACCCTTGAGATCTTACAGCTTTTAATGACCAATATATTTAACCATGGACTCTCTAACAAGTAATGACAAATTCTCAGGTGAGTAATGCTTTTCTGGTTTAGTCTGTTGTACTGGGTTAAATTAGTGAAGAATACTTAACTACAATGAACTTTTAATAAAGAGCACAATAATGTACCTCTGTGCCCTGGTAGTGAAATGATGAGTGCACTCTCAGTAGCATTGTTGTTGCACACAAACCCACAAGCACTTACTATGAATACAGACACTTTATACATATTTCAATGCTTCTGCTTCTTTTCATTGTGTGTTTTGTGTATCTTTTGCATGATCTGTTGGTAAATGTCTATTCGCATATGGTAAACAGATTCTGATACAAACTGCAAAGCACCGCCTTGGACACTGTTTGAATTCCACAGCTCCCTGCACCACACTCTCTCTCCACTCACAACATCCACCATCACGGTAAGCTGCTGAGTGTTTATCAACTCTTTCTCATGGTTTCACTGAAGATAACTGTATGAAGCGGGAAACACCTGACAAGAGAAGCCACTCGAACCATTTCCTCGAGGCTGAACTTCTGCAGGTTGCACAAAGTGGGCTCGGTCAGTGAACTGTGGGAGTGTTCAAGACACAAAACGCTGCCAACTTCATTCAACCCTGTGTTTCTGTCAATATTAGTGCAAACAACGAATCACCACTGTCAATGCAACCCACGTCGCGCTCAGCTGTGACATTTTGAGTCTGACGGGCACATCCGCGTGTTTCATGTTGTGTTTGTTTTGCTGGAAAAAGGCAGTTTTCGCTCGGATGCTAGCTCATGCTAACAAACGCCGATCCGTGCACGGTGTGATGAGCATCAGTAGCTCTGAGCAACAAAAGAGCGGGGAGCGCCCGAGCTGCCTCATCCAAACCACCACCACCACAACAACAACAACAACACACTGCAGCACAGACGTGGGGCCAGCTCGGGATAAACTGCTGCCGGCCCCTTGCACACATCTAAGTCAGAAAGTTGCCATAGTGCACCGAGCAAAAATGTCGGCGGCGGAAAAAATTAACCCCTTCCTGCCCGTCGCCATGCGAGGTGGTGCAACATCAGCGTTAAAAGCAATGAAACCGGAGTAAACACACCACGTGTGTGGACTCTGTGCTGGTGTGGTGCAGTACACGTGTTTACAGGAGCCCTAAACGCGATATTAGGGCCAAAGCGGAGTTATATTCTTTCTACATTTCCCCTTTAATTGCTCGGACCAGTTTATCCTTACCAGCTTCACGTTAGCGGTGGATCCCCGACAGAAGAGCGGGGACGGGACCACAATGCACTGCGGCCAGAAACGGGCGTCTTCAGAGAAAGCCTGACGAGAATTCAGACATATTCGCCCGCAAAGTCGGGACCGGACGGTAAAAAATGAGAAGTATAACAAACATCAACCGAGCTCTGGATGGATGAGTTGTCGAGTCCTCCTTAGCCGTCACGAAAACGATTTTTGGTTGACAATACAAAGAGGAAAGTGACGAGCTCTCAAAGGGTCCTCCGCCTGAGCTGTGGCTGCTTCGACATCCCCTTTAACGAGCGGTGGAGTCTGGCAACAAAATCTCTACAATGGAGTGTACCTTTAATTTACTGTTTTCCCTCCAAATCTACGACCCGAGCGAACACACGACAGCCCTGCCTGGTTCGAATATATAAACATATTCTGTGATTCATAATCTAACGCTTTCACTTTGTACTATCCCTCCCCTGGTGCTCATAGTAGTTTTTATATTAAATGCATGTTTCCTATGTATATATTTTTTTATATTTATACCTGCACAAATACACCATAGCAAATCCCTTGTATGTGTAAACCTGTTTGGCAATAGGTCGATCAGAAAAAATTATTCTGATTCATATGAGCATATATTTTAATCATTCCGTCGAAATAAAATATTGTTTTTATTTTATTTTATTTTATTTTTTACAATAAACTCAATTTCCTTAGTATTAGTCAAACCTTCGCAGGAAGGAATCAGTTATACTTGCAGGTGTTATAAAAACAACAGAAAAACACAGTTGTGAAGAAACAATATTTATTGATGGAAACAACCATTCAATTTAATGTGCACTGCATTTTCATTTGAAAGGGGAAAAATACATTTCCATCACGAGATTGACAACAAGTAAGTATTTTTTTTCTTCAGCTCACATCAAGTATTTACTTTTCAATGTAATGTTTGAAATTAAGGCTGATGCTGCACTGCACATTACACACATTGAAGTACATGTCACTTTAAAGGCTTAATCCACAATGGGCAACATCCATTAAAATGTAATTTGTGCAAAATATATGAACGCTGTACTGTTGCAGTACTTTCTCTCATTTCAGGCTTTTGACTCTTAGTAGCCTAAATATCGTATGAGCTCCAGGCGAGTGGGCTTTTATAGCTGTCGCTCATAATGTAAACAGTAAGTTACTTCTGAACATGAAAATAATCTGACATTTCTTCTACCACTGTATCATCTGCTGGTTTAGAATCCCAGATCCAAGTGGTTTACTCCATGTCAAATAAAAAGTCTGAACGACCACAAGTGTGTGTGTGTGAGAGGTGGAGGGACTTCCTCTACACGTGGTCCTGTTTTCCCCTCTACATCCAAAACACATTAGTTAACAACTGCAAAAGAAATATCAGAATAGGATGAATGAATCAAGTTAGAGAAGTAATGATGACAATCAGGAACTCTTCTGCAGCCCTCATATCAACCTGTCATGTTCACCACTGTCCCCTTCACACTTGCAGGTTTGCTGTTGTCATAGCCTGTAAAGGAACACAATATAAAAATGAAATACCAGAATAGCCTCAATGTGTTTGTGTGACAGTGTATAAGCAACACATCTGGTGTTTTATTACAGGTCTCATTGCCTTTTCGAAAGGAAAACTGAGAAGGGCCTTTCTGACGTGAGTAGTTCAATAGAGAAGTAAAAGAAGGGATATAGCGCATGGTGTGAAGATAATTAGCTGACATTTTGAGAAGCTGCGTGATTATGTCAAATGTCACAGAGACGCCTGACAAAGACATATGAGCCAATAAGCAGGCCAGCAACATCAGTTTGCGTGTGTTGTCATGGCAAAGTGGGGAGAGGTAAAGGGGGCCTGATGGAAAGATGGAGAAAGATGAAGAACTAAAGTGAGGGGAAAGGTGGAGATGATAGCTTGTCAGCTACACAAAAGGGAAGTTGAAATGTCTATCTGGTGAATGGATGCAATAAAGGTCATAAACCCCACCTCCTCCAAGTTACAGGATGGGACATGGACCAAATATAGTATTGCTGTCACAAGTTCTAATCATACTGATGTTTGCTTGTGTTCATATTTCCACTACTTTTGGTTTTGTTTGAGCTCCATACCCCGATCACCAGATGGCAGCTTTCATATCTGGAATATTTCATTTTTATTTGTGGTGAGGGGGAGAGGGTGGAGATGCATCACCCATCTGTATATACAGTCAATTGGTGCAGGCAAGGAAAGATAAATGTATACAAGTAAATGAATGAGTCACTGTGTGTGTGTGTCTCATACTTGTAGAAGGTCCATTTAAGACTTCCTCTGCCTCTGCAGCATCTGAGGAGTCAAAGGGACATGACGACTCACCTGACACATTCACAGAACACAGTAAACGTATTACCTAATGATAACTATTTGCTTTAGTCATGCTAACAAAACTATTTGCATGAGAATATAAGATTAAAGCAGTAAAAATGTGACATCAGACAAAATATGAAAATAAGTATTACAAGAAAAGCCTAGCGGGCAGTACCTCTTTTCAGCCTTCTCCTGGCGAGCTTGATCTGATCTTGAAGGATCTGAACCCAGTCCCGAGGCCCGGGCAACTTCTCTATTCGGTGTTCAGTGCAGTATTTCTCTGTAAAGACTGAACACAGTTTACACAACTTTATTAACGTTTCCTTGCTGTGTCGTGATTGTTGTTCACTGCTACGAAGACAATGCTTAAACCCTTTTGTACTTTGTCTTGCCTACCTTTAATGGCACCTACGATGTTCTGGTCCAAGCCCTTACGATTGTCATTGAGTCCTCTCTTTCTTTTCCCATTTGGCAGGGAGTTGGCCAGGGTAGTATCATCAAAGAAGGCACACACCTAAACATGTAATCACACGATGGTAAAACAGTGTGGGGCCTTTACTTAACTCAAGTTATTATTAAAGTGAATTAGAAACAATTATAAATGATTGTTAAACATAGAAATATCTAGTGGTTTTAATTAAAAGACTAAAGCGTTTGATGTGTAATGTTGTAGAAACACACCAGTTTCCGAAACAGCAGGCTCCCAGAGCGTGTGTAGTTGACGAGGATGGAGTCCAGCTGAGCTTTTGAGATAAACACATCGTAATCCTTGGCAAGACGCACTTCAGACTGAAAAGGAATCAAACAATACACAGTATGAGGTGAAAACAACTCCTGGGAAAGAGAGAAAAAAAAACTGTCCAACAGAAACCACTAGCATGTACTAATGCTGTATATTATTATTTCATACTTTAAGATTATGATGTGAGTGAGTCCAAGAGAGCACAATGGTTCTGGAACAAAACCATAAACTTGATAATGGCTACTGATATATACTTTTAAGTTTAATGATTTTAAATGGCTTAAATTTAGTCAAACATCAGTATATTTTGTCAGTTTAATAAAGGACACACATTCATTTAAAACCTTATTGAGAATCACAGATTTACTTCAAATGCATAAGTACTGTTTCAGTAGGAAATAGTGTCATACACTCACTCAAGTATAGATCAGAGCTACCAGCTAATCACAGAAACTGCACAGCATATACACATTCACTTACACTAACATGCAGTTTACCTCTAATGACTGAGGTTCCCTGAACTGGTTCAGGAGAGGACTCTGTGAGCTGTTAAAAGCCACTGGATTGTTCTGAGGTGGCAGCACAGAAACCTCAGGGGAGACTGGATGTCTGTTGGCTGCCGATGCGTCCTGCTGGTCCTCTAATTCCTGCCTCTTTCCAGATTCTGCAGGTGCAGCTATAAGTGGCGAGGCCTCCAGAGGGCTAAGAGCAGCTCTCCTTGTACTAGACACACTCAGCGGTGCCACTTTATAGATTGGCCTCCTCTTGCGCGGCCTACGGCGAGGAGCGGGTCCTGGACCGAGACGAGGTTGGCATGGTGATGCTGTCTGTTCCTGCCTTTCCAGCGTTGCTACAAAAAGACAGACATACACTCCATTCTCTCTCCCATCGTGTGTGAGTATTTGTGTTTAACCACTGACCTTTTTGTGCCTGCATCAGCCTCCTCATGGCACGCAGCTCCTGCAGAATGGCCTGCAAGGTATCCTTACAGTTACACAGGCAGCAGGGGGCTTCTGACGCAGCAGGTGGTACCACATCTGCTGGAAAGTCAGTAGTGTGTTGGTTAGCGATTGTTCTGTGAAGTGTGTGTATTTCTTTCGGCACATGTGCTTTCAATGTGCCATATCTCTGAAGACAGCGTGTACACTGGGTGTATGTGCATCTCTTTCGATCCATTTGCCAAGAACACTCCTAAGTGTCTGCTTCATACTAAAATACAAACAACAAAACACTTCAACACTTGAGAGGATCTCCTTTCTGTTTCATTACATTTTTTTAATCTCCTCTTCACACATGCTCGGGTACTCTACCGTTATCCTCATTCACTTTGATGACATCCTTTGTGTGGTTGAGGATCCTCAGGGCCTTGGACCGGGTGCTGTACTGGGCACAGCCTGGATCGTTGGGGATGGGAGTAGATATGGTTGAAGTCGTTGCAGGCCCCATGTCCGCTGCAGAGCTCCAGCTGTTGCTCTGGTGGTCCTCTGATACAAGAGGCAAAGATGCAGGCTGATGTAGCCAGGCCCGACAGTCTGCCTCCGGGGGCTCCATCGCTGAGCTGTCCTGCTCCGCTCCCACACGGTGATAGGCCCTGCTGCTCTTATCACTCAGGAGCCGCATCATTCCTGTGATTTGCTTCTTGATCTCCATGCCCTCATCCCCCAGCCAAACTACTTTGAGAGAGAAGAGTGTCAGTCAAAATAGGGAGATCCATTATGTTAGATCAAAAGATAGATCCTTGCAGTGAAACATACCTTCAGGCACAGCAGCAACCTTAGGCTCCACATTGGGATCCTTATAGCTGGGATTCATCACACATGAAGGGTCATCATCTGCATGTAAAACAGCAAGGTTTTGTCAAGACAATGCAGTATTCCACTTACAAGGCACGGTTTAACAACAGCCACTGTTAGACCGTCACTCAGGACATTACATACCTCTACTGCCTCAACCCCTTTTACTCTTGTGTGCAGCAATTCAATGTCATTTAGTGCAAGAATTAAGAACTGCATAGCCTTTTTTATATGTTGTGTATTTAGCAATAGTTTTCTGCTGGTCTTCAAATTTGCCCCAAATCTATCTATCTATCTATCTATCTATCTATCTATCTATCTATCTATCTATCTATCTATCTATCTATCTATCTCTCTCTCTCTCTCTCTCTCTCTCTCTCTCTCTCTCTCTCTCTCTATCTATCTATCTATCTATCTATCTATCTATCTATCTATCATCTATAACAAGAATTAGATAAAAGATCAAGCATATTTGATTTGATGATTGCAAGAATGGTGCATGTAATTTTTGCAAATTTATGATGAGGGTTGTGCAGACTAGCAGGGATTGTAATGTTAACCAAGGCAGACCCCTCCCATCCCATGCAGAAACCACCACCTGTAGGTGGTATGAAGAAGTGTAGTCAGAGAGGTGGTATGAAGAAGTGTAGTCAGAGAGGTGGCCTGCAGCTCACAGCTTCAGCAGAAAGTGAACAATCAAAGGCTGCATGTTGCATGCCCAGAATGCATGCGCAACATGTTTTCATATGTTGCACTGTTCGTCTCCTTAATTAGATCTCATTGTCAGGAGCTATGATGAGTCAGATATTGTTTGAAGTGTAAGATGTGAATCATTCGCTGCTTGTTTAAAATCGATGCAGGCTGTGGGGATTGTCGTGGCCGTGGCTTTTGTTTACAGTGTCGCCTCTGCATGGCACACGGCGCCAGACAAACACCCAGACACAGACGCGCGTCTCCGCACGGTCCTGCATCCATTCATCCAGCAGCCTACCTTCATCCGTGACCAGTTTGAAGCTCCGAGACTTCCTTCTCCTCTTCCTCTCCCCAAACTCCATCTTCAGAAGGATTTGTTCAGTGAAGTAGCGCAGTGGGGGGAAATATCAGAGAGCAGGAATTCAGATACAGTGAGCAGGACACACTCAGTGTCCGTCTGCCTTATTGATCACTTCTATTCCTCCTCAGGCTGAGCTACACAGACGCTGTCATCCGCACATTTGCAACGCGCTGTGGTTCCATTCATCTGATAACCGCTGCTGAGTAAGATCGGCTCCCGTCTCCGGCGTGATGCTGGTTCCTCCCTTGCGCCATGTAAATAAATTAATGACTTTAATATTAAAAGATCGTCACATATCCCTTTGCGCCACCTGATGGTAACGTTGTCGTCTGAAAGGTCGAGTCAGACACTGAGGAGTCCAGACATGCAACCCAAACAGCATCTCACACAAACTTTTCTTTTATATTAATTCTGTATTTATTATCATGAATGTAAAATTACCAAATTATCTCATGTTTACACATTTAATGTCTGACTGAAGTGAGAAGTACACTGGATATACTACTACTACTACTACTAATATTCCTACTACTACTACAAATAATTATAATTATTATAATATAAGAATAATAATAATAATAAAAACTATAAGAATAGATAAGGAAAAAAGAGGAATATAAGGACTAAAGCCCCGGACAATAAAATAAAAAAGGCTATTTTAAAAAGATATGATGAGTTGGTTGTCCAGCATTTCCTTGTTCCATTTGTTAGAATAAAAAAAAAGTCCTCTCATAGCAGGCAGGAGTCAGATGGAATGAAACCATCTTCTTATCAAATGGCAAAACTGTTCTCTCCAGTCATGAACTCACCTCTGGGAACTGTATAGAGTAGAAAACAGGAAGTAGTACAGGCCCCAGCGAGGAATAAGTGCTGACCAGTGAACTAACTGGTGTCACTTTTCCTTATCATTTTCTTAATTCTGAAAAAGATAATTTCCAAGTGGTCCGCACATGTAGTATAATTCACTTCCAGTTGTTCACAGCCTATATTAAAAAATTTCACTTTAGTGGGGCATAATCTTCATTATCTTTCGTGTTAAGATGCAAATGATTGTTAATTGTGCTTATGCAAAAAAATATATCCCCATTTTCTTGATCACCTGTCTTATTGCAGATGGAGCTCTAAATTGTTTAGGGTTGGTTTGGCTACGCAAATGGTTTAACACAAAAGTGAAACATGAAAAATCTGGGCGCTCAAATAAAAAGTATGTCTCTCACACACACACAGACACACACACAGACACACACACACACACACACACACACACACACACACACACACACACACACACACACACACACACACACACACACATGCCCACATATACACACAGACACACAGTTCAATCCAAGCAGATTCAGGTCCTCGGCATAGAGAGCCCCTACATTCAATGAGCCCCTGTAATCGGTGTGATTAGATAATGTAATCACATGTAAATAGTTGTTGTAAATGTAAATAAGAAAAAGTGTTGTTTTAATAAAAACACTAGTAATGTATATTTGGATGAAATATTTGTTCCACTTCACTTACATTCAAAACAACAACAGTATGTCTGATGTTATCCTTAAAGAGGAGTGATTGGTTTAAATATTAAGAGCTGTAATGTGATTTATGTGAAATCTGTTAAAATATCAGGTAGCAACATATACTTTTGTCTTGTTAATGTATGTGTTTCTTTTTATTTTGAAACATCAAGAATAAAACGGAACAACTGAGGGACTCTTAGACTGAAATGCAGTATTCCGGGGTTTTTAGATGAACTTCCGGTGTTGGTGTGTCGTAACTAGCACCACAGCTACTGTTTGTTGTTTGATGGAAATAGAGAACTAACCACCGACATCCCAGTTCAGACATGGATATACTGAAAGCTGAAATCGCCAGGAAGAGGAAACTCCTCGAAGAAAACCAGCTCGTTGACGTGAGTCGCGGATTCAGCTCTGTGTTTGTTAGCTTGTTAGCCTCGAATGCTAATGTATAGCAGCACTAACTGTTATCAGGAAACTCGAATTGCAGTTTCCTTTTCTGAACACGTTTCTACGGAGACGAACTCTTTTGATTCCCTAAAATAAAACAAGATGCGTCGCACGAGTGTTAGTATATTATCACCGTGTTGTGTTGATCAACTTTAACGTTAACTTCGGGAGTAATGGGAGTAAAACTACAATGAGGCCTTTGAGATTATACACATGTAGGTCACAATATAGTTATATCTTCACCTAATTACATTTAATAACGAACTCAAATTATTTTAACCAACAAAACTCAAATCCATGCGTTGCTCTTGTCCTTATTGAATTGATCATTCAATTAATCGCAATGTAGTATTGGATTAAGTTTGTGAATCCCACTCAAAAGTTAATTGGAGTCTGGAGTTTGCAAACTTACAGTCCAGACAGGGAAATAAGAGAGGAGGTGAAGGTTACAATTATTTAATAAACCCTCAAATCACTTAGAGTTATCTGTTCTGCCTCGAAGGAGACTTCTGATCAAGGTTATTTTACAAAATGATATAGGGTGGCTGTCAGGGATGTAGCAGGGGTTTGACCCCATCTGCTGTAGAGTGACCTGACACAAGGACAGGCTGCCAGAGTCCAGACCTTCACTCAGTAGAAGACCTGTCAACAAGACATCGTAAGAACATGGTTGAAGTGAAGCAGATCTTTTGAGGAATGTGGTGCAGGTCTGATCCTCAACTATAGTAAACATGTATTTTAGGATGTCTCTGCCAGGATTTGGGTTCCTATATTTTGAAGCATCCAAATGCTTTTTTAAGGCATGTATTAAATAAATAAATTTGTTCTATGCATTATTAGATTTTGACTGTGTATTTGTCTGCACTTCTGACTTGGATTATATTTTATGACCAATTAATTCATAAAAACAGGTCACAGTGGTGCACAGTTTTTTCCTTGTCACAGTATACATACTATGCCCTGAAAAAATCTAACTAATGGTCCCTCTGTCCCCAGGACTCCAAGCGGTACTTCAAAAGGTCGGATCTTGCTCGCAAGGAACAAGAAGATTACTTCAAAAGATCTGGATATAAGGTTGAGACCCGTCACTATCTGTCTACTCTCACACAAAGATGCATAAATCACTTCAATGCCTTTCATATCAGTTATTATATAATATTCAGTCAGTCTAATACTCTGAATTAACCCTTTGTAAATGAAATGAAGTCTGGCGGTTGCTGCGGTGGTGAACATTAGTGTTTGTATCTGTGTTTATTGTATTGTTTTTTCCCAACCTGCCGCTGCTGCCTGTAGGTTCAGAGAGAGACTCCCGCGAGCCAGGTAGGGGAATGCACATTGAAATGAGCAACCAGGCTGCATGAGAACGTACAGTGAGAACTCACTGTGTCCCAAAAGCTTCTGCTTCCATGGCATCCTTTTTGTAAGATCATTTGCTGAAGCCGGTGAGCCTCCAGAAATGGCTCGGCTTGATTACACTGGTAACTTTGAAAATGAATTTAAATCCAATTTTTTTTTAGCTTAATCATATGTGTAATTGTTTTCAGAGTCAGCATACACTTTACTGCTCATAGCAAGGCAACAAAGAAAGGAAGCCACAAAGCCGGAGTGGGACACAGCCAGGGTGTTGATTTCAGCATGGGATTCTCAATCGATATTTAAAAGATATTTCTGTTGTCAAAATGCCTCTCTTTTTTTTGCACATAATCATGGACAGCAGCTGCAGTAGCTTTAAAATTTCGGCAAACTTTGGGTTTTCCTTGGTTTTTGTTTCATTAGTTTGCATTGCATTGTAATAGTGGCTCAATAGAAAACTGCATTTGTGTACCATTTTGTGCAAGACCTAAGACGCTCATGCTGGATGCTGCGTTTATTGGAGCCAGGGCCATTGTTACTTTGGAAGGCGTCTTGTCGTCAGTTTTCTGTTGGTTCTTTTAGATTGTGTTTCTTAAGCCACAATCTAAAAGCATCAGGATGCATGTGCCTAAAATCGCATGACCTTATTGTATACTTTGAGTTTCTTTGTTCCCAAAAAAAAACTATTTGCCTGTATTTCGACTTTTGGTGGTACAGAAGCATTCAAATACCTGTAAATGGATGTAATGAGGTTTAGATGATATTCAACATGCCTGCTTTGATTGGTGAATTATTGAGGCTGGTCTTTATTGAAGATGTATGTACAGTGAAGTATTGTTTCCTGAAAACATGGCAGTTGCTTTTGCCTATCGGAGTTGTATTTCTTTCTTTGCATTGGAGCAGAATGAAAAAAATCTTTTGATATTATGTCTACATCCCTCCAATAACATCAGTACATCTGTTTCCCCCATGTTTCCCTGAAGATTGATAAGGATAAGGAGGAAGATGAGCCGTTCAGCGCAGCAACCCCCGTTTCAGAAATTGAGCCATCAGAAGAGAAGCTGCCGATGACACTGTCCCGTCAGGAGGTGAGTAAATATGTATAATGCCACACTTGCCTCTGAGCATTTTACCTTCAGATTTGCATTATGTATTATTAAATATGTGTTTTGCTGTGTTTATGTAGGTAATTCGCCGGCTCAGAGAAAGAGGTGAACCAATCCGAATGTTTGCAGAGGCGGACTATGATGCCTTCCAGAGACTCAGGAAGATTGAGATTCTGACTCCAGAAGTGAACAAGGTACGAATATGGTTGGAAACCAGTTTGAGGGAAATTCCCACTGAATTCACCTCTACTTTGGAAAAACTACATACACTACCGTTCTATAAGGTGTCACCATAAAGAAACATCATAAGCAGATTATTTTCTTCTGCTCAACAAAGCTCTTGACCAGTTCTGTGAAGTAATGAAATTTCATCAATGCGGCTGTCATGTTCAATTCAAAAATGGTTCTACTGTCCGGAATTGTGCTGAACAACACTCCCGTACGACTTGTATTTGCTGCTTTCTTTATGTTTAGGGCTTGAGGAACGATTTGAAAGCAGCCATGGACAAGATCGACCTTCAGTACCTGAATGAGGTTGTTGGAGGGACAGAGGCAGGAGAAGTGGACACACAGCATGACCTGAAAGTACATGAGGAAAACACCACTATAGAAGAACTCGAGGTACGTTGAACAGTTAGCTGTCCCGTGGAGGAATGGGTCTCCTGTCGTCAGATAGTTTTGTTAAAGTCAGTTCAAGCTATGAGTAATTTGAGTAATAAATACTACTTATAAATAAACACTCTTGTACCACACTGAGGTACAAGAACCCTTTACAGCTGGTGTGTCCATAGTCCAGCCCGCTGGCCAGCGGTGACCTCATTTTAAATTATCCATTAATCTCTCTAAGATTAAAGTACGTGGCCTGCTACTCTATACTGATTAATCCATAACGATCATTTTGCGTTTTTTATTTTCACCTCATGATGGCAGCACTATTCTACAGTTTGTAGAAATGCCCCTTGTAGATTCTACTTGATGGGTGACTACATTCAGACGTATGGGTGGAATAAAGTTGGGTAATTTCTAAATTACCCAACAGATTTTTACATTATATGTTTTTAAATCAACGTTAAGTTTTATTTTGCTCTCTAATATTGAAAATCTTCTCCAGGCTCTTGGTAAGACTCTGGGAACTGGAGACGATCTTGGAGACCAGGAACTTATTGACAAGTTTTTGTGGGTAAGACCGAAAAAAATCATTCTCTGCTTTTCATCAAGCTGTTGGATAATTGCAATTCATGTTGTTTTTCATCTAGTTATATTATATATTATTATTCTTTGTTGTAAAATTAATTGATTATTTAAAATGTATTAGGAAATATTTGACTATTGACATTTTTTTGTTGTACAATATGTAAGAATCCAAGAGTCTGTCAAAATCAAGTGGTTACCAATGTTAAGAGTTTTGGTAATTTTTCCTGATAGACAGATTTTTTTTTGTTCCAGTTTCTTCTTGGGGTTTGGGCCAAGGATCTGAACAAACGTGAAGACCACGTGAAGCGCAGTGTTCAGGGCAAGCTGGCCAGTGCAACCCACTCACAGACCGAGTCTTATCTCAAGCCTCTCTTCAGGAAACTCAGGAAGAAGGTATAGTGTTTGAGCAGACTAAAGCAAGATGTGAGTTTTCATGCTAGGGTTTCTAATGATCCTAATTTCTCTTTCTCTTTTAGAATTTACCCGCTGACATCAAAGAGTCAATCACAGACATCATTAAATTCATGTTGGAGCGTGAATACGTCAAGGTGTGTTGAGTATTTGATCACGGTTGTCTCTTAATTATAAAAAATCGACTTCCCCGTGTAATAATCAATCTGCATCTTTTTTTTCTCAAGGCAAATGATGCCTATCTGCAGATGGCCATCGGAAATGCGCCCTGGCCTATTGGTGTGACCATGGTGGGTATCCACGCCCGTACTGGACGAGAGAAGATTTTCTCCAAGCACGTGGCGCACGTTCTCAACGATGAGACACAAAGAAAATACATTCAGGTGAGACTCTAATATCAATTACTACAAATGGCATCGAAATCCTGATTAAGTGGGATTATTTCTATGTTATTAAATCTAATACAAACTAATAAACATGACAAGATCCTCATACTGAAATGTAGTGATGATCAATAGACATCATGCTTCAAAGTTACAGTATTTGTCCACAATGGACATATATATATATATATATATATATATATTTATATACACATATTTATCATATATATAATTTACTATGTTGTTCTCATTTCATTCATAGTGGAGCTTTCTCACTTTTTTTTGTTTTTTTCTCACTACAGGGACTGAAGAGGCTAATGACCATCTGCCAGAAACACTTCACCACTGTTCCATCCAAGTGTGTCGAGTACAATGCTCTTTAATTTGTACTAAGCACATCTGAAGCAGGTCTATAGTATCACTGTCCGTGGTGGCAATTTTTCACTGCAGCTCAATTAGTGGTTCTGGCCTGATTGAAGTGTTAGTGAGGCAGAACCTTGTATATCAGAGGCTTTCAAGTGCACATGCATTTCAGAGGAAATATATGTCATTTAAATAGAACTGTAAGCTACAGTCAGAAAGATTTGGACTCTTTTTCCAGAAGAACTTGTCAGATTACATGGAGACGTTTTTAAATTCCCTGGTCTTTAATTAGATTTGTCCTCGTGAACTACTGGAAAGACCTGGTGTACATGTCAGGCCAATGAAGTCATCAGTTCTCCTTGGAACATGTATGTTTATGTCTGAGGAGCCAAAACTATTTCTGAAGAACTAATCAAATGTAAAGGGGTTAATTTTATTTACTGCTCTTGCTCTCGGCTGTAACATGATAATACTTTAAATACTGTTTTTTTCAAAGGTTTGTTTTCATCATGTTGTAAAAGTAAAGTGTCATTTGCCAGGGTTGCTCCAGTAGTGCAAGTTTTATAACATCTGAGATGGTTCAGTTCTTAACGCTTAGTTGTTGTACTATCTCCACTGCAGTCAGTTTTATGTGCATGTTTGAGTTGTCATGTTTTCAGCTGATAATGGAACCTATCAACGTGTCTCTATTCAATCTCTGTGAGAAAATAAAGTCTTGTTAAATACCAGCAACAGTCCTGACAGTAATTTGAATGCAGTGTGACAAGTTCATTTTCCCTTTCAATATAAACTTTGTTTCTTTATTATCAATCTTGGCTCTCTTGTCCTCTGCAGCTGGTTTTCTTGACAATGTGTCGATACAAACACAATTTGTAATTAAGGTCTCTCTTCAGCAAATGTGCCCAGACATGCTTCAGTTAGAATTTTGATTGCTCACAATGAGACTTAAGAATTCATTAAGAACACACTTGTCAGATCAAAATACGCAATTAAGGAATCATTGTGCCATTATGCGCTCTACTGGGCAGCTATTGGGAAATAAACTAGATTTGCAGCCACTGATTATTGGTGGAAACCTTCCAGTAAGGTGCTACGATGGCAACATCCAGCGTCACACACCGACCTTATTACACTGAGTAACCATGGTGATGTGATCTGGTCATAGTGTGTTCTCGGCTGCCCGAGCCCACGTCACTGCAGTTTCGGTCTGTGGGCTCTGAACACGTCACTATTTGAGACTCAGCTGGACAGGACGACGGCTGGCAGAGCAAACACCATGAACGAGTGTAGGATGTTCCGCTTTCACCACCCGCATCTTACACACAGTACAAGAATACAGCAAAACATCAACACTGGAACTCAAGAGCAAGAGGATGACCTGATGAGCAGTCGTTTCATTTGTCCAGCTACAGAGGCATTTCTCTGTCTGCCCTTGAAATGAAGTGCACCAAATATTTTGGCTGTTATCCAGTCCAATCTGTTGTGTTGGTGTCAGCTGTGACGTCTGCTCTGCCAGCGGCCTTGAAATGACCATCCAAAGTATTTGCAGTTCATTCAAAATGAACAGGAGACTTCCTTGTGTGTTATCACACCTGGGGGGGGGGTCGTTGAGTTCTGTTCTCACCCAGAGCCGTGGCATGTCCAACAGAGAGGATGTTTATTTGAGTTGGACATCTGGGAAAAGTCTTTATGAAACCACAAGATTAATTTGGAGACCGTAACAGCTACTCCAGTGCAAAGTGGAGCAGTGGAAGAGGAACTGTATAAATGATTGAATGAATGAAATGACCTCAGCACAGGGAACGAGAAACCTATCGCAGTGCTCAAGCAGACACGGGAGTGATCCGTCCAAAACGTTTGGCTCCTAACGCTGATGCACCTTGTAGACAGGGGCTCTGCAGCATTCATGAGATATCCTTCACCAGAAATAACTATAATTTTTTTTTATTAATTTAATTTAATTTAATTAAAATAAATATAAAAACAATTAAATTAAATTAAATAAAAAAAACCTGCGCGCACATCAGCAATTAATAAGAGAATTAAATCATTCTCAATTTTAGATTTCAGTATATTGCCAGAATGGAGATTGGAGAGAGTGGGGATTGAACCAGGTACCTTCTTAATTGGAGATCAACTGCTCTACCAACAATGCCAGGACCGGCCCTGCTTGTAGATCAGACTAGCTGCTGTGCTTCTGTGACACTCTGCCCTCTCTTCATCTGTAAACAAGATGCACTCACACATGCTAAGTCGCCATCTCCGTTCCTTGAGTGTCCTCTTCATTTCACCTCAGCTTGTTCAAACACACAGAGCGGGTGTACAGACTGCAAACGGAATCTGTAAACTCTCCCGGCGAGTCAGTACATAGATATACTAGTTCTAAGCCGCCTGAACTCCCTGACAACAATGAGGGTTTGTGTTCATTGTGTGAAGGCCTAATGTTTTTTTTTCCTCTCTAATGATCTCAGACCTATGCACAGCCCCGTTACTGAGCTGTAAGATGTGAGCAAGCTGATAAAGACCCGCTCTCTATGCACCTTTTGTTCGGGCGTAGGATTGTGTCAGAGCGGAGCGTGTGAGGGTTCCACTCAGTGTCATTAACACATTCAGATCCCGAGGCTTCGTGGATGGATTATCTCCATGGCCCCTTTGTAACTGCATAAATTAACACGCTGATGTGGAAATCAAAGCAAAAGTGTTGCTCAGATGTGCAATTGTTTTCTACTGCATTATCTCTCAGGGCATTATGTCAGGAAGTATTCAAGGTATCCATTCTTTATTTAGGCTGGATACAGATGTATCATACATGCAAAACAAATGGAAGTGGAATCTATTTTTACCAAACCGTGCTTTCAGCTCATTCTGCATTAAGATGAGGACGACAGGTTAGTTCCACAAAGTGATTATTGGAATATTTCAGCTCCTGGCTGTGTTTCCAGGTGACCCCTCGCCATTCTTTTCCATGAAAAGGCCTCGTCTGTGGTTGCCGGCCAGCTTGAAGGTCTTTGCTGTAATTAGAGCTTCATTTCTCCTTTCACCTGGACTGTCTGAGCAGTGTCATCGTTGCTAGGCACCTGAGCAGAGGTGGAAACCAAGGTGGAAAGCATAATGTATCAAACCAATATGACCACCTCCCTCTCTCTCTCTCTCTCTTTTCTCTCTCTCTCTCTCTCTCTCTCTCTCTCTCTCTCTCTCTCTCTCACTCTCTCTCTCTCTCTCTCTCTCTCTCTCTCTCTCACTCTCTCTCTCTCTCTCTCTCTCTCTCTCTCTCTCTCTCTCTCTCTCTCTCTCTCTCTCTCGCTCTCTCTCTCTCTCTCTCTCTCTCTCCTATGTGTGTGTATATGCTCTCTTCACTTTCTCCAAATCCCCTGACAATTTAAATTGATATATGGGTTCATGCACTTTTCTTTTTAATATTCAGATGCAGTGATGAATAACCTGTATGAACCTCTGTCTCCTGTGAAGACAAATCTCATGTGAAGAGTCACTTAGATAAACTGATGACATCACCACCTGGGAAATTAACATTTTTATTGGGCTCTAATGGGGCTCAAAGGTCAGCACTATAATAAAAAAGCAAAATCATTTAATGAATGTGATGCATTGAGGTTTTTAGGAGAAGACCAGTTTCAAACAAACTGGCCTTGTCCTCATAGGAGCCATCACCATGGTGAAGTGACCACACGGTCACTGCTTCCTTTTCTTTCAAAGGAAAAGAAAAAGGAAATTGATCCGTAATGTAATGGTCAGACTCAATTGAAATTGAACTGAATGGCACAGAGGGATAAAGTGGAGATTAATGTGAAGCTGCTTATCAGCAGATGTGATTTGTGGAAACATGAAAAAGCACCTCTCGTCCTTTGGCTTTTTTTTTCTCTTTATCTTCTGTCTGCTGCTTTTGTGTAAATCTGTGAACCTTCATCATCCAATTCAGTTCCCAAACTGAACATTGATCACAGGAGTAGACGTCTGTTCACTTTGTGATTGATTGTAGGTTTACTCTGGTGCTGGCATGTGTGAGTAGGACTTCTAGAGCATTAACAAATTGCATTTAGGGTTAGAATTAGGTTTGGGTTAGTGTCCTCAGATAGAGGATAAAAGTACAGTGTGTGTGTGTGTTTGTGAGAGAGACATAGATAGAAAGAGAGAGACAGTTAAATCGACCTCTCTTTTTTTAGCATCAGAAAATCAATAGTTTCTCAGAGTAAAAACAAAGCACATGTCCATTCCCCACAGTTTGCATCTATTGGATTTTAGAAAAGGAGACATACCTATGTAGGTGTAGGTATGTGATTAAAATAAGTAAATTTATATTATATCATAATTGTAGTTTTTACATACAATAGAACTATATCTTTACACTGGTCACCCTCCGGACTAATCTCACTTAAAGCTGGACGAAAGAGAGAGAGAGAGATGGTAGAGCTAGATGGTAGAGAGAGAAGAAAGAGAGAGAGAGTCCAGCGTGCAGCAACAACTCAACTTGCAGTCAGAGGAGGGATTTGGCAGATCTCAGCTGGTGTGCGTGTGCACGGATGTAAACCCTCCTGCTGTCTCCAAGTGAGCGCACAGATGACGAGAGGACGCTGGGCTGGTGGATAGAGGAGCCCACACACCACAGTGTCATCTCTGCTGGAGCTATGGACGCGCTGCAGGCGGAGCATGCTGGAGAAAACCCGGAGGAAAAGTACCGCGCTCTGGCCTATGACACGGCTCTGAGCACCCTGGTGGCGGTGGCCGTGTACGTGGTGGTGAAGGTGAGCTTGGACGGCATCAGACAGTGGCGAGCCCGGATCTCGGTGCTCGTCGTGGGCTCGGGACCCGTGGGGCTGACGGCCGCGCTGGTCGCTGTCCGCTCCGGGAAGGTGCTGAAACTGACCGTGCTGGACGAGCGGTACCGGAGCGCGCTGCTGTGCCGGCCCCAGCAGATCGCGCTGGATCCCCGCAGCGTGAAGTTCCTGCTGGGACTCGGGGTGGACTTTGACAACATGGAGGGCTGCTGGCACGACGAGCACTTCTTCACCCGGATAGGCGTGTTCCAGGAGTACCTGCTGAGCATCCTGGAGCAGAAGAAACAGAAGGTGGAGGTGAAGGTGCAGCTGGGAACCAAGGTACAGCTGTCTCTCCGATAACATACCACTCAGTGAGATTTAATTAGACACATATTCAATTAGACACAATAATTCAATTAGACACAATAATTCACACATGATGTTACAACTGTTTCTTCAATGTTCTTTGTTACACGTGGCATCTACTGCATGTCTGTGCGTCCTAGGAGAGACATCCCTCACATGTGGCTTTCTGAAGTGTCTACGTTTCCCCCCTGTAAATAGTTTTTTTGTACAAATTGTGATTTGTGAATATGGGCTATACAAGTAAAATTTGATTGATTGGTTGATATAAATGGTATGCATGTAACAAGGGTTGTATCAGCTCAACACAATGTTTCAAACAAGCTGCAGAGAGGTAATTAATCCCCCGTGTTCTAGCTTTACATACTGTGTTGAACAGGTTATATTTTCTTTCAAACTTAAATTGATCTCATGCAAAGCCACCGATCTGGAAACGATGTGTGATCACTTTGTAGAGTGGAGACACTCAAACCAGCTCATATTGTAATGGCTTCATAATGTGATCCTCCCTGAGTTACAGCGATCAAAGAAAAGAGGGCTGTCCGATGGATGAGCAGTGATGGTGACAGAGATGTCTGCTCCCTGGTCTCCTCCATCTCTTATGTGAACCTGGTCCAGGCTTCCTCTAGCTCACTCCTTCCTTTTCTGACGTTTGAAAAGCCTTTAGAATTTGTTGTGTTGCTTTCAACACAACGTTTCCCTGTACACAGTTTACAAGCCTTCTTCAGGGTCAAGCCTTTAAAACTTGGCTTTCTGCAGATCTATTTTTCTTATTAACAGGCATATATATGTAGGTCTGATATTATATAATTCCTCCAAAGCTTCTCCTTATACGACATTGTATAATAGCGGACTAAAAGCGGGCTCATCAGTGGAAATAACCTG
The DNA here is from genome assembly GCA_038501795.1 of Pseudopleuronectes americanus. Lineage (NCBI taxonomy): Eukaryota > Metazoa > Chordata > Actinopteri > Pleuronectiformes > Pleuronectidae > Pseudopleuronectes > Pseudopleuronectes americanus. Next base: position 8,043,037 of record CM076720.1, read on the forward strand.
TTATGTAAGCTGACCTCAAAGGACATTTAGGCCATGTGGGATGTAAAATACAGAATTTTAGTAAACACTTTCCAATCCAAGCGTTTTACAGCCTCTGAATGACACATACATTAAATTGTGATCCTGTTTGAATTAAACATGATTGCAGAAAGGTATTTATTAATTAGTGTGTTCAGGCAGATACCTGATTTTCAGATATCAGACTAATGTTGATCTAAGCATGATGATAAAATAACAGATGCTGTCCCTGTCTTATTAAAAAGTTAAGTTTATTATATACCCTCGCTGTGGAGGCCTACAGCATGAGAACAATAACATCACATTAAGCCTCTTTCCTCCAGCCTGACCTCCACTATAGCACAAAGAAACCTCTGACAGAAAAACAATGACTCAGTGCTTCGTGAATATTTGTTTCATTGCTGGGAACCAAAGTCAAGACTATTTTCATCCCTGCTCCATTAAACTTGAGCCAAAGCATCACTGAGAAAAGTGAGACGCTGTTTTTATTGAACTTTGGTGTTTTTTCCTACCATCAATAATACAGTAGTAAACATAACTAACTATTAGCTGTACACTTTTATGTTGCTACTCTTCCTCTGCTGTCATTCCTGTTATCTGTAGCTAACCTCCCTACTATCCACCAACTTCATGAGGTGGAAGACAAGGTCCAGAGAATCTTTGATCACAACAAACTTCAGTTTCGTTCAGAGTCTCTGTCAAGTTCTCCTTTTCCTCTCGAGTAGACAGGACACTGGTGTTTGATAACATGTAAAAGGGATATTTTAAATCACCTGTTTACTGCAGTCTGAATGGATTAAACTTAGATATCTGTTAAAGACTCTGCTAAGGCCCCTTTTTATTCCTCCTTTCCCCCTCACAGTCTGTCCCCACCTCACTTAGTCCTGCTCTTTCTTGTTCCGTGCACAGACAAGTGCCTGGTGTTTAACTGAGGGTCAGCAGTGCACACAGGCATAATAATACATCTCTGTAAGAGACGCACTGCTGCTAAGACAAGTACAACCTCTGGAGTATATTGTAACAGCTTGTATGGGGATAATACAAAACAGCTCATATGTCTCTCAAATGAATACACGGTGGTAGAAAAAGAAATCAAATCATTTGATGTAAAAGTTGTAAAACATCACATTTTGAAGATTTATGTTAAATGAAAGAAGCTAGAAAAAAAGATTTCCCAAATTTTAAATAATGATGCTCTAAACCTGTAAATTGTCACAATTAATCACTGATTACCTATTTTTTGTATAATTATTCTGACAATAAAATAGTTTTTTTTCATAATGTAGGTTGATACTGCCTGAGTATTGTGATCCTGATTAAAAAAATTACTGAACACACTTCCACAAACACACCCACCTCCAGCAGGATTTGCTCCGGCACAGTAAATGCATGTTGTTACTAGCTTGACCCCTTTTCAATATGAAACCATGAAATCAATCGTGTTTTTGTTTGTTTGTTTGTTTTCTTCCTGTTTCAGTTCACTGAGGAATACCTGCGCCGCATCCCTCAGACTGAGTGGCCGAGTGTGATCGTGGTGGCTGATGGATCGTGCGGCGACTCGTGTTCGGTGCTGGGCATCAGCTCCGACTACACTGTGGATTCCTGCCATGCCTATGGAGCTAATGCAACAATAGAGAGACTAGACCAGAGACAGGTCATTGCACGTGCACACACACACATGCACGCACACTCACACATGCACATGCACTAACAAATGCATACACTCATGTGCACACACTGAGGCAATAATCAAATGTTTGCCGTTGGAAAGAATGAAGGAGTGGTAACAGGATATTGCAGTGAAGGTGACTTTATACGCCCTCATAAAGCTGATCGGAGCAAACAGGGATGTGGACCTGCCAACAGCAGCTGAGCACAATATCGGGTTTCTCATATAAACAGCCAGATTTCAGCTGGCAGGCTGTTTGGTCCTGTCACCGTCAACCATGGCAACATTTTGATTTACTCATTGAATCTGATAAGAGCAGCTGATGGAGGCAGGCGATGACCACGATAAAGCTCTGGATTCATTGCGTCCCCCTGCTGAGACTCATAATCTTTCCCCTGGTGTGAATATGAATGACGATATCGACACCTCAGCTGCACTGTTTTTCACGCGGTGAATCAAAGGTCATGTGTTATTATATAGGCAGATGGTTCCTTGAATGACGACTCTGTGTCACTGCAAGATCCATAAAAGACTGAGTAGAGAAATAAGAGACATCTCCACAGAGTAATCGCCTCTAAACCTGCCCCTGAAATAATTAAATTAATTCTTTCTTTGACTGTGTAATATTATATCAGCTTTAGATTGAGACATAAAATAGAAAATGAACCAAGAATTGTGTGATATATGGAATGTGGTTTACAACAGACCAATCGCCCTCTGATGATGAATCAGCCTCTGGGGGCAGTGGCCGATATTTTGGGCCTTCCTGTGTAGACCGCAGATATCTGATCCAGGACTCTGTACACGTTTACAGTCCGACGAGTTTCTCTTATCACACAAGGCGAACGTTTCTCCACACAAAACTCAAGCAGAGTTACTTTTGTGTAGGTGTTTCGTGTCCAGGAGACATTTTGACTAATCTCTCTAAACGTCTGTCTGAGTATGATTGCAGATAAATTGAAAAACAAAATTAATTTTCTGCTTCCCACACAGACAGCTCACCTGCGGGCGATCGAAGCCGGCTCAAACATGATTGGTGACACTAGAGATGAAAACCAGACTCTTGTCCCTCGCCTCCAGATTCTGCACATTCACATGCAGAATCTGTTTATAGAGGTTAATAACAGACAAACAGCCTTTAGTCGCCTTTTACTGGCAGGAGACAAATTATATTTACAGCAGCGTCCTGCTCCTCATCATTAACTATCCATATAGAATGACTTTTGTTGATGACAGGTTGGTTTTGGGATTATATACAGTGATAATCTGTCGGACAGGGATGATTAATTTGGAGAAATAATCACGTTGAGGTAAAAAAATCCCCAGGCTAGTATCTAACCAATACTGAACACAGATATCATCTCCCTTGCTGTTTTATGCCACCATAACCATTGATATCACATTCTCTTCTGTGCCTGTGTGGCTGCCTTTTATTGGCCCCCTGTCTCCGTGACTGCTTCCTGTAGTGATTGAATTTACCCCTCAGGATATGATCTGGTCGGCCCCCGCCGTCCCTTCCATCCCAGTCTGCGCTCCGTTCCCTCGCTCGTCTCCCTCGGCTGCACTAACCACTGTTTCATCTCACGTGGCTGCTTTGTGACATTAAAAAGGAAATTGATCAATTCTGGCTTGAGGGGAAATGGGGCAGTCGATGCCAGATTGAGCCACTGAATAAAAAAAACAAGCCATTCTTAATCTCCACTCAAGGGACAACAGCCCCACAGGCAGGAACGGTGTGTAGGTAATGCTCAATATGTTTTTACCACAGACGCATCATATGGTGCATGTATGTTATGAAGTAGAACTGATGTGAAGATATATTGCTCATATCGAAAATGATGATATCAAAACTGATGGTCACTGATTGTCCCTGAATATTTTTACCACATCTCAAAATATGACCTCCGCTAAGGACGCTATGATTTCACTCCTGTTTGTTTGTTTGTTGGAAACCTGTATGGGTCAGGGAAAAAGCCATTTAATCTGATCCTTTGTTTAACATAACAAGAGTCATTTACATTTACATTTTAACTGTTTTCCCAAGGAATAATTCCTGGGTCCTGGTGAAAAAATAATCAGGCATATTTAGGGAGCTGATATCTATGAGTGTGTGAAATTTGGTGCAGGTCAATTCAATTTAAGACGACTCTCTGGCCTTGGCGGACGTATGAGTGTACCGAGTGCCATTCTAGTTTACCATAGCATCTCCCCTGTCCTTCTGCCCTCTCTCATAACCTCAGGTACCCACTCCTGAGATCCGTGCCCACAGTCTCTACTTCGACCTGTCAGCTTACGGAGTGGAGGCCCTCAGAGAGCACAGGAACCCCACCACCAAGCCCGGCTTTCACCTGAAGATCTACGGCACCTTTAGAAACCGCTACATGGCCCTGGTCTGCCCCACATCGGACACCAAGATGGTTCGCTTCCTCAGGCACACGGCCAACTCTTCTGTGAGGCTCTCCATAAAACCTTTTTTTTCAAAGCTTTCAAGTGCTGCTCACTATCATTGATGAGATGTGAAGGATGTGAGGCTGTTTTTCTGTTTTTAACTTCAAAGGGGCCACAGCGTCGTGATCCCATGCATATTCCTCACCTTTCATTTAGCAAGTGGCCTTTGACTGTAATATTGTGGGATTCCATTAGTGGCTGTGTGTGTCTGTGTATGCATGAGTGAGTGATTGTGTGTGTGTTTTCAAGTCTGTGGGCATACTTGAGTTTGAGTGTGTCGGAGTCAAAGAGAGATAGGAGAAGAAAGTAGACCTCCCCCGGGTGTTTGTGTGTGTGCGTGTGTGTGTGTAGAAGCCATCTGCACCCTGCTGTTACACATCAGTGAACAAACGGAGGGCGGCATTATTCCTTCCTGTGCTGAACACCATGTGGCTGGTGTTTGATTTACTCTCTTCTGTGTTTCCATGTGAAGTACACAGCTCTGATGATGTGTAGCCTGTAGGCACAGTCTGCAGCGTAGTACTCACTCACAGGTTTCAGGCGAAAGCCTCCTTGGAACGCAAGTTGCTATGTGGGCGGCCATTCAGATGCACTGTTACTTGGTAACAGATGACTGTGCAAGTATGGGTCGAAGAAGAGCAGAGCAGAGAGACAGAGACAGAGACGCTGTTGTCACTCAATAGCCATAATTACTGTCGAATAAATGAGGAGGCACGAAGCAACGGGAGCACATATTTTCATCTCCAGCTTTTATACTGCAACGTGTAAAGATAACATTCTTTACAAAGGCATCACAGATGGTAAAATGAACAGCAAATAACTCATAGTAAATGATTTAAAGATGAACTTTAGCACTACAGCTAATGATAATTTGTGTTATTGATAAACCTTATTATTTTTTCCATGAGTATTCAGTTAAATGTTACATGTATAAAAAAATGCGTCTCATTTCCTCAAAGCCCAAAACAACAGCTGCAAATTGCTTGGTTCAGCCGACCCACACTCAAACAGCCTAACCTATGCAATGTTAAATCACGTGTACCAAGGAGAAGCAGAAGATGTTCAAATCTCAGCAGCTGGAACCAGAGGAGCTTTTGCATTTGTTCTGAAAATAATGATTATTTGTCACGATAGTTGTAGATTAATTTCCTGTTGATTGACAGTTGATGAGCCATCTTTATGTTTTTGGGCTCCAGTTTGCATCAGATCTGGGATCAGTTATGATGCAACCCTCCGTGCATCTTTCTCATTCCAGTCTTCACATGAAAATGTTTAAAGTGATCAACTCCACAACAAGTGTAGGATTTTACAGACTGTTCAGTTATCACAGTTGTAAAATACATTGCATTATGAGAGCCTTCACTTGTTTGTGTAAATGTGATCCTATTTATGGGCAGATGATGTCATGGTGAAGTGAAATAGAAGGTCTTTTAACTGTCCCCGTTTGTCATCCAGATCATGAAGAACATTTTCCATCAGTCCTTCAACGCCTACAAGACGGACATCGAGCCTCGCCTCAGCGATGTGACGCACCAGCACATGCAGTGCAGCCGCTGTCTCTTTGAGATCCAGCTGTCGCACAGACGCATCAGCGCTGCTTACATCGAGGGGGACAACGTGGCGGTCACTGTGGAGGGGGAGGCAGCGCGGGTCCTCAACTTCGACACAGGTACGTTTCTGTGAAATATACCAGTTTTTACATCGCTAAGAATAGAAGGGGACATTTGCCTGAAAGCACAGTATTGTTTTCCATTATATGTGTACAAGGTGAGACGTAACATTAAAGGTCCTTTTTTAGATGGAAAACAGAGCCCTTTGAATAAATGGAACAGAGGGAGATGCAAATGAAAAGAGAGTATATATCATTTTTATTCATGTGGTGTGTGTGTGTGTGTGTGTGTGTGTATTTGTGTTTGTTGATGGGAGGGTGACTCATTACTGCACTCAATGGCCTTTCGGCGGTGTTTATGTATATGTGCTGTCGTGTTTTTCATTTCGACCATAACTGTGACTTCAAGGTTATACAGTTCAGTATTTGTCTCTAAAATGGGGAACAGAACTTCGCATTAATATGTGGTGTGCAATAACAAGATAAATTTAATTTGATGTGTGTATAATGTCTATTCTTCCATTCCTTTTCACTTCCATCTTTTCTTTCCCTCTCTCCTTTCCTCTCCGCTCCTCTCCTCTCCTCTCCTCTCCTCTCCTCTCCTCTCCTCTCCTCTCCTCTCCTCTCCTCTCCTCTCCTCTCCTCTCCTCTCCTCTCCTCTCCTCTCCTCTCCTCATCCTCCAGGTTGTGGGGTAAATCTAGGCATGCGTGGTCTGGAGTCGATGGCGTCGTTCATTTACCAAACCGCCACCGCCGTGGACCAGAACGATATTCTTGAAGCGCTGTCGGTGAAGATGCAGCACTCCAGACAAGTGGCTGAGACCTTCAGGCAGACGGGTCTGGCTGAATCAATGTATGAATGAAGCAGAGGGACATCCTGGTGAATGCTTAACCCAAACTACAGGAAAGTGCTGGTGGATCATTGATGTTTACAACAAATGTTTACAATGAATCACGAGTCTGAAGCTGGAATGAACCACTAATGGTTTCCCGCTGAATGGAGCTGAATGAGCAGTGAACAGCTGGATAACGGATGTAAACATGTGGCCATAAGTCTTTGTGACGTTCAGTGAATAGATCTGCTCTTAAGGGAGAATAGAAATGGCTACATCATTCCATATGTGCTCTTCTGATTTTCAGCTTACAAAGCTCGATAACACATGAAGAGATGTATAAACTCTTACAGCTGCAGTGAAACACTAACGGCTGCTTTGAGGTTTAATGCAATGGATTTCTCTGTAAAGTGTTTGACTAGTTGGAATATGGAAACTCTGTGATCTTCATTCTATTCACTACTGTCATCTTCTACTTTTATGAGGGAGTGAGGTAACTGGATTTTCAGAACTGGTTCAGTTTGCTCATTGGACAATAAGGGAACACACGTGTGGAGTCAGATGACGTGAGGATGCAGCTGCTCCAAAGTTATATCACTGAGCCTTTTTTCTTTTTGTTTGTTCGACAATGTGCTGATAATCGCGGTGATTATGTTGTGAGTCATTTGCTGTAGTGGCTTATTTTCTGTGCAACTTTTATAAATAAAGATTTGTGGCACATTTTCAAAAATAAGGGACTGGAACAATATATGGAGAAACTGTATTATTACAGATGATTATTTATTATTCAAATTTTCACTTTTCTTGTAATCATTTTCTCAAAGGGGTCTGAAAGGACAATAGAATGACCTGTTATTAAGTATATTGTTTCTGATGACGATGTCCTGCTCCTGTTGAAGTGCCAATAAAGATGAAAACACATTGATTTAATAAGAATGATATGGATCTTTACACGAAACCCTTTCATTGGTTTAGTTTTAGATAACATTTAATAAGTATCTGATATCAAAGTTAAAACAAAGACGAAAGTAAGGTCAGAAAAAAACTAAGGATTTATTTGAATTAACTCAATTGTTACGATATCAATCTGCCTTTATAATTAAGTTTGAATGTTTAGCCAGTTACAAATGTAACAGAATTTGGCTCTGTAAATTCAGATTAAATAATGAGTTGGAAAATAACAGACTGAGATTTATGTTATTGAATTCATGTAAATATATAATTTCCCTGGAAATATTTCTATTATGGCAGTTTTCAAAGCCCTTTTACAAACACAGTTTCGTCAACACACCATTTCCACCCTGGCTGACATGAAGCAGTACTGCCCTCTAGTGGTGTAGTCTGTAAGGTACATCTGCTCAGACTCGAGTTATTTCAGTCATGTTTTATAAGACAAACTATTCAGTATTTAATGTATAAAAGCAGATGATCCTTCAATGATAAGATCTCTTAAAAATGATGCATAAATAGTCCCCACGAATTATATATTTTAACCTAAAAAAAATATACAGTATGAGAATATAGTAGGTATTAAGAGCAAGATGGAACAGAAAAGTTTACCTAGCAACATACTATATGTGAACCTGTAGTTAAACAAAAGTGTGTTTGCCAGGGCTGATCTAAAAGAAAAAAATGTAAAATGTACATTTTTTAGGTCCCCAGTTGCGAAAGGTGATTGAGTGTAAATTCCCAATCTGACAAATTCCATATACACTCATAGATGTCATTAGTGTAGCAGGCATTGAGTACTTGCCCCCATTTAATTCAGCATTAAACAACAAGGTTTAATTACAAATGTTTATTGTGCTGTGAAGAGTACACTGGAAACATGTTTATCTTTTCACTGTATCGCTCCCTCCTTACATCCACAACACATTATTTTTCATTCCACAATTAACTGTCCACAATGGAAAAATATAAACAAGTTGAAGAGCAATGAATGCGAACATAAAATCTGAATCTATTATCTTGTGAGAAGTAAAACAAACCAGTTTTAACTACCAAACCTGGATCCAAGGTAAATTAAATCTTTTACATTTACAAGATGTTTTATTTCATATTCAAAGTCATGTACTGGAAAAAGGCTACAGTTATATTCTTCATCAGACTCAACCAGTGGGCGATTTGTTAAGTTTTACTTGGGGGGTGGTCAAATACATCTCTACAATGCATGGATGGAGTTTCACCAAACTTCATGTAAATATTACTTTGGAGTGTGATTCCAGATGATTAACTTTTGGACCTGAGAAGACGGTGGTGGAGCGTGGGACCACACAGACGTCAGCAGAGAACTATGTGAGTTTGCGCTGAATTCTGCTACCAAGGACTGTAACATCTTTATGGATGTTTTTAAAAGCTCATGGGATTTTTCCTGGTGGTTCTGATGGTCAATCTAACAGTGACAGGTGGTCTGTGAAAGACTGCTGTCCTTCTTTTGGCAAATAACTACTGGATTTAACAGAACAAAACAGTAACACTCGAAATATAATGAGTCTGAGCAGAATAATCCAATAAGTAAATTAATATCAAGCAGTTAAAAGGCTGCATGTTAAATTAAACGCCATTTGAAGTCAGATATTTTTTCAGAGCTCCAAATGGTGATAAGTCTTGAGCTGTAGTCGATAGAGGTGAGAGACGGTGACCTGTGGAGATCCATTAAACTGCTCCGTGCCAACCTGTCCCAGCCCTCCGACAGACAAGTTGAGGCTCTCGCTCCCGGAGCCGTTTGCTGCGTCTAATTAAAAACATTCATCCGCTCGCCGTGCCCTCCAAGGTCAATAGTCCAGACCTCTGAACCGGCCCTCGCACTAGCACAAGGCCTTTCATTAGATTAAACACATTAATGAGAAAATCTTTTATCTTTGTATATAATTAAAAGTGGGATGAAGGACAACTTAATCAATGATGTGGAATGACGGGTTCGTAAATGAATTAGACCTGCCAATGGGGATGGGGGGTGGGGGGGGCTGGCCTGCAATCGATGACAAATGTTAAACAGAGACTGAATGGATCGTCGTCACAGCAACAGGCATCCATGTGTCCAAACCAGCAGATGTTGATGCACAGACTGAGATGTCACTGATCAACATGTGGGATTGTTGGTGTGCGAGGCATCAAACTGTAAAGCTTTTTTAATTGTGCATTGATTAATGGAAACTTGTGAGGAATTTGTGCACCTGATCTGCAGGTGATACTGGTAATGAAGTGTACTTTACACCTTTTTCTTGGATGACCTCCATGATCCCGAATGGCTAGTCAAGCACATCTGGATGGCATATTTAATAGCACCGTTCAGCCATAGGAGGGCAGTGTTGTCCTTTTAATTAGCCTCCAGGCCCCCTCTGAGTTTATTAGGTGGCAGAGGGTTACAGACGGGACGGATGGAGACTGTGTGATTGCTGTGTCTCACAAAACATCCATTAAGAGCATGTTTATTTGATAAAGGCTAAATAGTTAATACTGTGGTGTTTTGGGGGAGGATAAACTCATTGAAATGCAAATAATCTAATGCAAAAACAAGTTGTACCTTCAACCATGGCTCATCAAATTTTCACATTCATACTAAGTGAATAATAATAGTTTATATCTTTGAAAAGAAAGTTTCCGTCCTGGATAAGTTTGACCTGTAGTGTGGGAGGACAGAAAAAGAAAAAAAGAAGAAGAAAGTGATTTTCCCAGTTCCCCACCGGCCGTGTGAGTTTGTGTTTGAGGAGATGGGGAAGGATGTGAGCACGAGGTTGTATTGACAAGCCTTCACTTGCTGTCTGACACACAGACAGGAAGTCACTGTCACATGACTGAGATATCGGCACCTTGTCCGATTGCACAGAGGCCCTCTTATGTTTGCTGCCAGCACAAATACAGACCAAGTCATTCATATACACACACATAGAGAGAGAAAGAGAGAGAGAGGACGAGGACAAAGCCAGAGAAAAGGAAGTGTTTAGAGTTTTGGCGGAGTTAGTTATCGAGGGAAAATTGTCTCATTGGTGATTCTTGAAATATTCCTTTCCTGCTTTTTTTTAGCCATGAAAGTTGAGTGAGTGGAATCCTGCAGCTGGATTTCGACCTGACTCGGGCCTCTGTCGAACAATTATCAGCTCCCCTATCTGTTGAGCTCCTATCTGCCCCATCACATTCACGCCCAATTTCCCTAAACTGTCACAGCCAATAATTGGGCCTCTCTGTCAGGAAGGAAATCAGGACTACTGTTCTGACTAAAACACACATCCCTCACTCCTCCCTTTATCCCTCCCTCCCCCCTTTATTCCTCTCCCCCGCTCTTCCTCCATCCTCCATCACCCTGCTCCCCCATAATCCAGGGGAATTCAGCTCCCCAGATAGAACACAGCCACCTCCTCCTCCCTGTCCTCTTCTTCCTCCCCCGTGTGTGTGTGTGTGTGTGTGTGTGTGTGTGTGTGTGTGTGTGTGTGAGTGTGTGTGTTCAGGGGGGTGTACGCTGTGTGACAGGGTTAGCCTCAGGGCCTGGTTGCTGTTGACAGGGACGAGGGTCTCTGATTTGAGGAGAGCCGTCATACCATCGACTGCAGCTGCCTCCCCGAGTGACACCTCCCTGTTACTGGGGGAGATGTGGACACGTGTGTCAGTGTGTGCGTGTCTGTATGTGTGTGTGTGTGTGTGTGTGTGTGTGTGTGTGTGTGTGTGTGTGTGTGTCTGTGTCTGCAGTGTTGATGGCAGAGCTGATGGACTGACTGGCTACCTACAGTGCTCAGGACAAACAGGGAAACTTTGCCTGATGAGCTGACAGGTCCTCGTGTTGAACACCTGCTGTAACTGGGCCCTGGCGGTCGGTGCCTGGACAAAATGCAGAAGAGGTGAAGGCAAGAAAGACGAGAAAGTGAAAACAGAAACCAGGCTCGGTCGGGTGAAATCAGAAAAAGAGGTGGAAGTAGGAAACTAAACAGCATGTAGTCCCTAATATGTCATGCTCGTGTGCACTGTGCCCAAATGTCCGTTTGGCTTTTGTGTGTCTGTGTGTGTCTCCAGAGTCCAGGCTGTGTAGATCACCATTCCACCTTATCTAATTTCATTAATGTGATCCCCTGTCCATCCCCTGACGGCTTAATAGCCATTATTTGTGGGTCCCTTCAAATAAAGGCTCAGCAGTAAATTGCAGTCTGTGGAAATCGAGATATAAACGCCACCCTGCATTACTGTATAATATCTTTCCCTTTAATTAACTGAAAGCCATGCTGACATTTATTGGATTGCAAGTTACTTGTTAATGGCAATAAATTGCGAAACAAAAAAAAGAATCATTGCTTATTTTACATCAATAATTTGTGGACCTTTTGCTAATGATTATTCATTACTTGCCTATGGGGATTGTGGTGTTTGGTGAGCTAAAGTGAATGAAGAATGTAAAGATTTAAGTGGGCAGCGTCTACTTAGTGTTATGGCTTTTTGGTGCTGTGCATTGGACGTGGCCGTGCCCTCGCCCGGTCTTCTGCATCTGACAAGAACGTGTTGGGGGAAATTTATCGAGTTCATTCCATCAGACTGAAGCACTTTGAAGGGAAAGCGGGAGAATCCAGAGCAGCAACGTGTTGGCATGGTGATATTCTCATGTTAATCACCACCAGCATATTGCAACATATTAACAAACTGAAGATGAGCAATAAATCCAAACAATTAAATTAAATTACACAGTTAATAGCGTGCAGATTAATTTTATGCGGAAAAGGGAAAATAAAAAAATCTTTCAAGACTAAAGTTTAATGGCATTTTTTTTTGTTTGGTAAAGTAAAAGGAATTGAACTTCTTCTGGTTAAAGAGAAAGAATCAACAAGTAGTTTATGTTTCTACAAAGCAACATTCACACCTCAAGGCCCATGACCCTGCTGCCTCTAGTTTGCCACTACTTTCAGCAAAAAGCCTTCCTGTGCAGTGAAGGAGCTGATTTCCCTCCGCGGTGCCACTCCGTGTGTGCATCAATTAGTTGCTACCAGCTTGCTATTTGGAGGAACATATTCCCTGTCGTAGAGGGCACCCGTCAGAGGGGCGGGTGGCTCTCATCAGGCGCTGCCACTTGCTCAGTGCTGGCACTGATCTGGCGTGGGGGGAACGGAGATCTGACAGCCCTGCCACAAGAATCAGACCCCTCAGATGCCAGGGAAACTGACTTACTTCCCCCCACCTCTCTTTGCACACAGATGCATGGACACGCATGCACGCACAAACACATGCAGACGCAAAGTCAAAAAGAGCAGTCGGTCACAGTGTGCGCATGCAGCTAGGGCCTGTCGGCATGGATCTGGTTGACGAGGCCCTGCATGCGGAGCAGGACTTGGGAGGAAGAGAACTGCGAGTAGAGGGAAGGGAGGGCAAGGGGGGGGCATCCAGCAGACAAAAGCACAGTTTAACTGATGGGACGTGAGTGGGAATGCCAGCTCACACACAGCCTGGTGACCCCTCTGCCCCTGTGTACTCTTCCTCTATGCGGTAACCTCTCCACGTTGCCATCCTGCCCCTGGGTGTTTGCCCGGGTTATCCTTTCTTCTGCATCATCTGTTGTCTCCCCGTTTTGCGGATATGACCAGAGACAGCCTCCGAAAGAGACGTCCCTCTCCACAGATCTCACGCCGTGTCTCTCACACACTTGTCTCAAATGCCTCTTACTCATCCCTTCTGATGCCTCCCATCAACCTGCGAATGAGCAACTGTGACAGGGAGAGAGAGAGAGACAGAAGGAGACAGAAAAGGAAGAGGGGAGGAGGGGGGGGGGTGAAAGAAGGGGGCATTAGAGAGAGCTGTTTATTTTGCAAGGCTGACAGAAAAACTCTCCGAAATGCTGAGTTGGGATCATGTTGAGTAACATGGACTGTGACTTTTTAGGGGAGAAACAACCTGCTTTGGTAAACTTGGATTGACTTTGGAATAATCCGGACTCTCCTCCTCGTGTTGTGGAATGTCAAAAGGAGAAATGCACTTCAGCAGTTCATCGCTGCTACAGGGCCCTCCACACGCCGTCTGAAATGACAGGTCAATCTCAAAATTTCTGCAGTTCAAAATGTCAACTCTTACCTTTACGCTCCATCCCTGTCTCACTGGATCATCTCACCAGTGTTGTCTCTATGTGTGTGTGTGTGTGTCTGTGTGTGTGTGTATGCAACATTGACCAGAGCTGGATCTGTGCTATCAGATGGTTTCATCAAAGATTAATCGTCAGGCCAAGTGCTCACTTTCATATGCAGTAAAATCTGAGGAACTTTCAGAATCGTGGAGATACAAAATCTGGTAAATTATGAAAAAGGTTTCAACTCTGGGTTGGGGTGGTGGTTTGACAAGTCCTCACATGCGAGAGGGTGTAGAAGAGGAAAATAGTAAAAGCAAATATGTTTCTTTCTGTTATTCTTCTTCTTGTGTGACGTTTTTTTAATTCAGGTGTAGAATCGATCACTTTCATGTTAAACATCTGCTTCTTTCTCTGTTCAACCAAAGCTCAGATTGGTGTCAAATTTCACCAAAGTTGACATGAATTCACATAAATCACTTAATGCTCACATGTGAAATCACTGATCGAAATAAATCAACTGAAAATGTTTTGTATCTTGCCACAGAATGTTGCTGGTGTTTTAAATACTGGTGTAAACAGACTTTGACGATGGTCCAATATCTTTTCAGAAACTAATTAGACATTTTTTTTAAACTTCCAGCAGTCTATTTAGAACTCTTAATAGTGAAATTTATCAAAACACCTATTAGTTAAAACAATAGATCCCTGATTAACTAATTAGATAATGCAAAGTTAAGATGGAGGCTTCAACCTGAAAGTAATTTATCCGTGAAGAACAGGCTTAATTCGGAGCTTTCAGAGCCTTAAAACCAGCTTTCTTCACTTGGATCTTCAGCTAATCCAGAGTTATCTGCACTTCTTTTACATAATATTAGCTCAGCCTCCCCCAACACAAAAGGAATAAATCTTATCAGCCATCTGGAGCCTGCATTTACAAAATGATCAATTTCAATCAAAGGAAATTAGAGGAGAGCTTGATGTATTTGACAAATAGATCATTGGCCCGCTTTACCTCTGACCCCGAAGTCTGACGCTGTGTCGGACTATAATCTCTTTAGAATTATTGGAGCATTCAATTAGCCAGATTAAATGACACGGCCAAGAAGCATGTTGCTAACAGAGCGAGGTAAAGCTGCACAGCCTCTGTCTCTCTGGTTCACTGTCACTGTTCTTCTTTATCTCTCTGCTTCCCTCACTCTTCACCCTGACTCCCCGCTCACCTCACACCCTGTCTTGTAAACTGCCTAGAAGCCTTGTGTGTGTGTGTGTGTGTGTGTGTGTGTGTGTGTGTGTGTGTGTGTGTGTGTGTGTGTGTGTGTGTGTGTGTGTGTGTGTGTGTGTGTGTGTCTATGTGTGTGGTTTGGCTCGAGACAGTAGAAGGTGAATGAGAGTGCAATCGTGGCGAAGCGTGTCACTAACCCACTGCAGTGAGGAAGGGGTATTTTTAATCACACACACACACACACACACAACACTTCACAGACCCTGGACTGGTGAAGCCCTCGTCTGTCAGGCTCTTACAAGTCTTCAGTGTCTGAGCAGTGTGCTGTCTGCAGTGGGACCTTGTCATTATCTGTATGTGTGTGTTTGTGTTTGTGTGTGTTTTTTGCTCCAGCCTCAACCAGCAACATCACAGAGCGTGTATAAGCTTGTGTCCCAGAGGCTGTGTTACTGTGTCAATGGACCAGTGCCTTTGTGCCGGGAACTGTTGTCACTGGTTCATAATCAAACCTCAGGGGCCCTCTCCTCATGTACACACACACACACACGGACACACACATAAAATATTGTATAATATTGTATGTCACCATATGTGCCTTGTGAATTTATGTGTTGATGCTTCTTCTTTGATAAAACACACACAGGTTACTATTATTGTTGTTGTTGTTGTTGTTGTTGTTGTTATTGTTGTGTTGGAACCAAATTGGTCCATAAAGTATGTTTACTGATAAGTTGCAGTCGTTTGCATGTGTGTGACACGGCCGAAAAATCCCCCGAACTCACAGAGGACAGATTCATGTCAGTGCCACAGTATTTGGGCAAACTGTGCAGAGTATACATTGTTTCATTAGCACTTTAAATCCCAGGGGTTTTATATTTTCTTTTATTAAAACCAACATGATATACTTAAATGATTCTTCCAAACTTTAGCTGTAATAAATGTCACTTACTGTATTTAATCTAGTAATTTTAGTGCTTTATTGAAGCCACATCTTGAATATTCTGGTGAAGTTTTCAGACCTGTGTATTAAAGGAAAAGTCACTGACACTATTTGAATTCTGAGATTATGAGTGATTTTAAACTAATACAAAACAAAGCTTTATGTAGTATAGTGTGAAAATCATTGTAAAATCCTTTTCTGTTGCAGAAATCAACATAATTTCAAATTTTCATCAAATCGACAGCTTCATAATGAGGAGTGAAATTCTACTGACCAGCGTCAAACTCAAAACAGTGGTTTGAATAAACGTGAGTTGCAGATGCAATGTTTTACATGGAAATACACGTTATGTTCAAATTTGTGAAATAAATCAAAAGGATGGCGCAAATATAATGAATCTTTAGAAGGTGTAAAATGTAACTCAACAATACACAGTGACTTAATTTAGGGGATTTATTTACTAATTGGTTTGAGCTGTTTGAATTTATCAGAGTGAACAGTGTCACCAAGATTATGTAATTCTTCATTTTTATCCAATTGGTATTTCTTTGACGTGTCTATCACAGCCCGTAAATCATTATATTATATTTGTATGACATTATTTATTAGTTTTAGATGCTTTCTCATAGTTAATCTGACACATTTTAGGGACGACCCCTCGGACAACGCAGGACCACACGATTAAAACAAAGAGCCCTTGTTCATCTTACAGCCCGACACAGTGGGTTTCCTGCAGGATCTCCCATTAACAGAAGACCGAAACAGGTGCTAAACTTCTTATCTCCCATTAATTATTGGTCTTTAATTTCCTAGACCGAGATGTGGCTGTTACACACATGCACATAAACACACACACACACGCATACACACAGTTTGAGCCATAAACCCCTTTCTGCCAACGGCTGATAAATTGCACCCTGTTGACACACACTAACAGTGATATATACCAGAGGATGAATCTCTAATTAAGCTTTGGCAGGGACTCCACAGTTACTTAGTGCCACACTTCATTATCTGCACACACTCCTGCTCCAACGCTACAGGCCCAATCGTTGATTTAAGGTAACATAGAAAATCTCTACACTACATTGCATCTGTTTCCTCTTGCGAAATTTTTTTCCTGTGGTTTGTGTAACATTTTGTTTCAGAGAGAGTTTAAAGCTGGAGATACGATCTGAGACTCGACCGTGTGAACTCTGTGGGCGGTCTTATACGTCTCAAACCGATCGGGTCTGATGAAACACTGACTTTGTGCTTTTTGGTGACTTTCAAGATGAATCATTTTTTGCTGAAATTACAGAGCAGATCTCTGAAAAACATAACTGCCAGATTTAAGGCTTCTTCACACGCCATCAAATTCACAGCAGCTGAACACACACACACACACACACACACAAATTGACTGCCCTATACCTGCCTGATACAACAGACTGAATTATGAAACAGCCTTTGCTCCTTGGCTCCACAGCCAATCAGTGAGTCCCATCGCTACATGCGCCATGACGGGGAGAGGTCAAGAGTCCTGATCTGTGATGATAGCCGGGATGACAGATGTCATGTCAAGTTTGTAATGGCTTTGTTTTAATGACGGAATGAGTCACAGTGATTGTGTGTGTGTGTGTGTGTGTGTGTGTGTGTAGGCCTGCTGTTGAACACATACTGGATCACTGTCACACAATTGTCGTCCTCCTCTGACGCAATATACTGTAACCACTTGTGATCTGTCTGTCACTCAACATAATAATGTCCTGGCGCCAGGCTGCAGAGCTGATTCCTGCACCGACCAGTAGAAACACAAACACTGTAAGAAATGCTAACTGGAACACGTGTGCGTTAGCGCCGATCCCCTGTCGAGCCTCGTTAAAAAAATAATTAATTCACTTAGCGAGGCAACTTTTCACTGATTAACTATGTCAAAATTCTGCAACCCGTATAATAAATTTTCCTTTTCTAACACAACCGATCATAATTGAATTTTCATGATGTGTGTGTCCGTACCGACGAGCTCCTCTCTTCCTTCCTCGCTCCGGGGCCCGTTTCTCTCTCAACCGTGGCCTTTTTTTACATCATTGTTTGACCAGTGTGGAGGCCTACATGTGTCTACAACCTATAACAAACGAAACAGGGACTACAAATGAATCACAGGGGGGGTGTGGAAAATCTTTAAGAAGTGTTAAATGCTGAGTCGTGTTAAATTACAACCAAAGAAAGAGACTCTCTGAAGAATTAGCACTTAATTAGGTCTTAATTAGCATAATTATGCATGCTAACAGTGTCTCGACATAATAGCAGTTGTCAGGAGGGTTGAACCATCTGTAACGGCAGAGGATTAATACATCATCTTTTATATCCAACAACGCTTTACCTCTTCTATCTCAAAGTGCTTTTCATTAATCAATTTCGTTTTTATTGGAGAGGAAATTTGGCATTTTTCATTATGTGCCATTATACCACTCCCTTTGCAGCTATAACGACTCTAATTAGGCCTCAAGTGTATCCTCCAACACAAACACTCGAACAGACACACACACACAGACACAGATCTGTTCACCCACAGACACACAAGCACAGTTGGCAGCGTTGTGTTAAGTTGACCACACTTAACATGGGTGACGGGGGCAGGTTCCGGTGCCTTTAAAGAGGGGAAAGGGTAGAGACGGAGGGAGAGGAGGGGAGAGATGGAAGGATTGACAATGAGGACGAGGGGGGAGGCGGAGAGGGAGCAGGAGGTGGAGGAGGTCGGTGATCGATGAAAAGTCCTGAACTTGGGAAACCCTTTTCATGTTTGGTAATCAGCTAAGAGTACCTGTCTCACCTCCTCGAGCCAAAGAGGGGGATGAGAGTGGAGAAGAGGACAAGGAGGAAGACAGGGGAGATTCACACAAATCTGAATTTTAACTCTATTGGATAGACACTACAAAAAAATCAACTCAACTCAAATCCACGTTCTAGCTTTTTCCCTCTAACTGTAACTTTCACACCGTCAGTTTTATTTGATAAATTCCACAGGCACTTTACGTCAGAGTTTAAAAGTTATTCATGACCTTGGAAATATTAGTTTAATAACAACATGAACTTAAATTCCACTAACTGGCTATACAGCTAGTTTGAAACGATTCATAGGGTCTTCATCAGCAGATAGAAAGTGAATTCTGGAAAGTTAAATGAACCACGATTTGTGACTTTTTCCCCCCTGGACAACTTTCATGCTGATGTGGAAGATTGCTTTAATAATACAAATATTATGCAAGTGCAAATCATATATCTTTAGTCAAACAGGAAACATCCTTGCCTCTTCTTTGTTCAAATTGGCAAAGAAGGGAAATTTGTCCTGCCATTCTGTCTAATCTCCATCCGAGGAATCAGTTTGTTGATGTGTAACAAGCGTGGCACATCTCACATTCTTCTTTAGGAAAGTGACACAATCAGTCCCAGTGCTGCCCTCCAACACACACGCACACACACACACAAACACACACACACACACACACATATACTGAGGTGTGGTCAGGGCACATACACGCCGTAGCTGCAATCTATAAGAGCCCTGAGCCTTAGGCGACCTTGAGACACTCCACTCTCTCTGGCCTTGCCAACAGCATAAACGTGTGTGTTTGTGTAAGTGTGTGTGTGCATAAGTGTATACCTGCGTATGTGTTAAGCGTGTCTCGTCTGCATCTCGTCTGTCCATTACACCCGAGTATATCTGAAGTATGATGAGCTCACTCATATAAAACTACCTAATGTACATACTGATTCTCTTCAAATGCGATTTCAAGTGGGAGTTATACATTTGAACAAGGTCTCTCCCCCCCCTCTCCATCTCTCCCCCGTCTCCCCTCGCCTCCCTCTCCCAGGCCCACGGGGACATTAGCATTATCGATGAGCTCACCCCGTCACCTCGGACACAGGCTCTTAAAAGAGAATAATTTCATGCAAATGAGATATTGATGAGCTAATGATTAATTGGCTGCCTGACTGTGTTAATATGCAATAGCTGTCCTGTAATATGCATTTCTAATGACTCTGTCTCAGTGTGTTCAAACAAATGGGCGACTTTGATCATTGGGGTACTCAGAGGCTTTTCAGCATGTTAGCTCGGGGATAAAGCTTCGCCTCAGGGGTTTGTGCAAACTACCATGGGAATGCAACCACAGAGAAAGAGCAAGGAGAACTTTTCCTTTCAACATGTGTTTGTGTGTTTTCTTTTTTTCAAGCTGAGTTTTAAGGCAGATGAGTATATGTATATTATCAGAACAATATTGTTGTTCGGTTATTAAGGTGATATTTCTTGCTGTATTTCCTTGATTGTAATTTACGTCGTCTGAAACTCAAGATAAGGTAACCGACACTTATTACAATGATTTAAATCTAGATCTGCAAATCTGAATGAGTTTTCTTTCTTATGCATATGTCTGGTTTTCAGCTTCTCTTCTGCATCATTTGGTGAATGTGCAGCTTTTCTGTCCACGTTATATTTCTTAAACTGACAGCCAGTCTTTCCCTTTCAGCGAATCTCATTGTATGAACATATCCTTTTATCAACCATTTATTTAATCATTAAAAACACACATAGTTTAAGTGGTAATTACTTTACCTCGCTTTCCTACTGGTGATCTGAAGTAATCCACTTTTCCCTCTGACCTTTGACTCATGCTGTTTCCCAATCTTTAGGCCAATCAGATGTATTATTTGAACAGGAAGTGACCTCAACCTGAGTTAACTGTCGATCAATAAACATTCTCCAGACACGAAGACTGCTCCTCTCCCTCCTTTAACGTCGTATCATTCACCATCACCGTCGGCTGCACTCTGGAACATTTGAGGACAAAAAGCACAGTTTGAAAGCTGTAACCGCTGCAGTTCAACTTATATCTGGTGATACGACCCAGATAGTGTGATGGCCGCCATCAAGCTGCTCCCAACCCGGGTCATTTCTGTTCTAATGGTCCTTTTCCTGAAATGTTCTGATAATGCCAAGTCTGATAAAGTCTGGTTTAACAAAATGGAAACTGTGTGTGAGGTCAACTCAGGTCTGACGTGTAGATTTTTACATTTTTCCACAGCAGGTAAGTGACATGGTGGCTTGGCAAAATAATGGCGGGTCAATTTAGGGTAACCCTGCATGTGTGTCTGTGTGTGTGTGTGCGTGTGCGTTTACGTGTGAGTAAGTGGTTGCATGAGGCTATGAGTGTGCCTAATCAGACCGACTCCAGCTGCCCTTGGGGACCTTCCTGGATCTATCCAAGTGTCATTCAGTCCGTCGATCCGTCTGTCCGTCTGTCTGTCTGGTAAGGACAAATGGTGTGTGTACATGGCACCAACAGAAATATAGGCAAACACCATCTCAGGGTTTGGTGTGTGACGGGGTTGATACAGGACTTGAAGACGGATGGAGAGACAGGACTGGACAGCTAGAGCTGTCAACGGGTATAGGCCTGCTGACACCTACGAGTCAGTGTGTGTGTGTGTGTGTGTGTGTGTGTGTGTGTGTGTGTGTGTGTGTGTGTGTGTGTGTGTGTGTGTGTGTGTGTGTGTGCAGTTGATGGCTGCCACTCAGACGACTAATCTGCCATCGGAGTGACAGGAGAATGCACTGTCACCCTGACCTGCTCATTTAACCACCAAGTGTCCAATGATGCTCCCACACTGATAGCTGTAAACATCATCTCGGGTTTTCCACTTAATGAGGGTCAAGTGTGTGTGTTTTACAAGAAGCTGAAATGCATCAAGATAGAATATGAAACAAGTCTTCATTTAACAGTTTAAAAATGACTAGACCTGTATATTGTGATGACTTGTGTTCTTACATTATTCAGAATATTTCCAACAATATTCAAACCCAGAGAAATCCCAGATTTTATTGAAGATAAAGGGATGTTTCACTTCTGAATTCCATCTTATTCTCTATATCTTGAGCCTCTCCTATCTCTGGAATAACTATTGGGGTTAAGTGTTTTTTTCCCTTTCACTGTTTGTACTGGTCCCTCGTAAAGGTTCACATCATCAATTGCTGCATAATGTGAATAAAACTTTATCACGTGACCTCATCTGTGATGTGATTTAAACCTGAGTCATGTCAGGTAGATTTCATCAGCAACAGGGTTGAACACAACAACTCCCAACGCCCCCTGGGCTCTGTACATCTTTGTGTACTTGCTATATTTAGGGTTGTTCAATGTTTTCTTCTTTCGCCCGTGGACCCACTGGAAGATCCAATTATTTATTGGTTCACTGGCTAAATAAAGGATGTAATAAATACACACACATAGTTGTAAACCTCCCGTTTAATACTGCCTGTGTCAGTGTCTTCTATATTCTATATAAAGTCCCTGGTTCTTGTCTTGTGGCCAGGCCGCCTTCTGACTTGGTGGATGTGGGGAGAGCTATACGTCATCAGCAGTGAGAGAAAGGAACAGTGTTGGACAGATAAGAGCAACAACGAGTTTCCCAGCTGTGATAAATCCTCCGGTCAGACAGTGCTGCTATTTCCCCTCTTTCATATATGGGCCATTTTATTGAATTTAGCCTCTGATAAATAAATGGACTGCCACAGACCCATTTAAGCCTGCCCCGAGGAGGATACTTGGCAGGCGTTTACACAGTTGGCCTTCTCCCTCACTCCTCCTCCCTCTTGTAATACTGATTTTGTCGGAGATCAGAGAAAAACGAGGGGATATTGAGAAATATGGAGGAAGGCGGACAGATAGAGCAGTACAGATAACATCCTGGACGTGTGTGAAAACAATCTAAGAGAGCATTATTTGTTTTTTTTGCAGGAGCAGCTTGCTGTGTGTGGAGCTGAGCGCAGAGACAATTTCCAGAAGAGAGCGCGAACAGAAAAATGGATTGATGGATGGAAATCTGAATCGGACCAAAACAGAAGCGATTGGTCAACTCTTTCCTCTTCAGACTAGACTGTGGAATAATACAACAATCTATCATTCTGAAATCACATAAATCATGCATTTAAAATAACATACATGAAAATAACGCACTAACACGAGCTGAAATCACATCAAACTGCCCCTAACTGTACTTTATGACATGTTAAGACACATAGTCTGCTGTGTGTCTGTGGCTCAGGAAGTGTTTGACATGCAGGCGAATGTCCATGTGCTGGTCAGGTCTGATCAAGGTAAAGATCCATTAGGTTAGTATGCAAATGTATGTAGATTTGGATCATTGATTGGGGTGAGCAGGCTGTTTTTAAGGCCTGGTGATGCTGATGAGCAGGGAAGGGCCGCTGTGACCTGTTTGGGTCGAACTCAATATGGTGTCACATTACAGCACGGCTCAATCCCTTACAATCCTCTCTGAACCAGGTAATAATGTCGCTTCTCATTGGACCAGAGAGTGTCACACGATGAACGTGATCTCCACCAGCCCATTGACTGATTTGATTCTGATGCTGCAAGAGAGAGAAAGTTTGCAATATTATAAAGCAAAGAAAGAATAGTTCTCTTAACCCTGAGATGGATCATAGAATGGAGAGACTTAGTTCTATTTTGTGCATAATGTAGATTTGATTAAACACAGGACATGGAAGAGGCTGTAGATTGTCACTGCAGCAGCGGTCAAAGGGAATTAGATTCTTTGCCATTTTTTATTTCAGAAAGAAACAGATATCAGCAAAGGTTTACTTGTTCAAATTTTAAAGATGTAAAAATGGTTACATTTTACTTTAAGGTGATTGTATTGATGAAATAATCACCTGGTAATTGGTTTGTAAATGTACAGAGGTTGTAATGTGTCATCTAATCGTAGAACTATAGTGCACATCGTGTCCTGAGGTCGTCAGGTGTCCGGTCTCTCAAACATTCTATCCATCCATCAGCTTCTCTGCTTCTTTAAGGAGTTGCAGGACGGATTGAGAGAATCCTAATCCGTTAATCATCCACACTTACATCAACACCCACAGGCCATTTAGAATCAGCAGTTAACCTGTGTTTGGATTGTGGGAGGAAACTGATTAAACTGGAGAAAAACCCGGCTGGGAGGCAACAGTGCAAACCCCTGCAGCACCAAGCTGCACTGTGTTTACCTGTTGGAACTGTTCTTCATGTTCTTCACAAGTCAATCGACAGATGTGTAGAGGTTGTTTTTTCTCTGCACAGTTATTACATGTTAGCTCATTGTGGGACCTGCTTGGTATATTTATAATATTGGAGGTCTCGACCTTACTATGTTAAATGCGTCTCAAATGCCAGGATCTGCTGCTTTTGTAGGTTTTATACGAATACACTTTACATATGTGGGTGTTGTGTGGACATTTGAATTATCAAAACATGCAGTTGACTTCGAAACCTTGGCCTAAAGAACATATAATTATAGTTGTTTGCTTTTTGAACATTTTATATACCAACAAATCAATAATTTAATATTTGATAAAAAGATAATGATGTTT